>CM028134.1:111612500-112812500 GCA_016271365.2 Neoceratodus forsteri
AATTGTAGCATAGGCCCAGGTGGGAGGAGGAGGATCCCCTTCTAAGACAGAGTTACAGGTGTTCAAGAGGAGAAGCAGGAGCAATTCTTTTGTGGCTTTATAAAATTCTGCTCCATAGCCGTCGGGTCCCAGAGCTTTCATAGTTTTGGCCCGAGCTAGGCCGCTAATTAACTCCTGCATCGTGATAGGGCAAAGCAACTGCTCACCCTGTTCCGGAGAGACTCTTGGGAGGGTAAGGGCCTGTAGGAACTCTTTTATCTTTTCTGGAGCTATGGGGCATTCTGGGGTGTAGAGGGTTGAATAATATGTGGTGAATGCATCCACAATATCACTGAGCTTATTCAGGGGTCTACCTCCCACTGGGTGGCGTATGGTAGCGATAGCAGCCGCCTTCCTCTGCTTCCTGACTTGGTAGGCCAGCAGCCTGGCGGCCCTGGGCCCACTTCATAATACCTCTGTCGGAGGAAGGTTAAGGCAATTTCTGTCTGTTGTAGTGCCAACCTGTCCTAATCTTGTTTAATCTGCTTAAGTTGCGGAAGCACAGAATTGTCGCCTTGTTTATGTGCTGTTTGCAGGAAATGCAGTTTCCTCCAGTCGAGCTTTATGTTGTCTGCGGGATTTCACCAGTAGAGATGTGTATTTAATAAGGTGGCCACGCAGGACTATTTTTATGGTATCCCATAGAATACCTGGGGAGGTCCCCGGTCTAGTGTTATCCATAAGTATCTTGGATAACTTGTCAGTTAGGAATTCCTTAAACTGTTTAGACTTTAGATGAAAGGGATTTAATTACTAAAGTGTTGTCCTTTTCTGCATTCCCAATTTCCAAATACTGATGATATGTGCATGATCTGATAGGGCGATATTCCCAATTTGGGTATCAACCAGCAAGTCTAAATATTCTATTTGGGTAAAGCACAAATCGATTCTATAATACGTATGATGAACAGCCGAATAATGTGTGTAATTTCTGGTATGGGGATGCGTGTAGCGCCAAGTATCAGTCCAGCCCACTTCGGCCAAAAATCTGCTGAGGAATCTCTGTTGTGGGGTGTTCCTGGGGGTGTTAAGACTTGAAGGGTCTCTCTCAGGGTTGGGCAGAATATTAAAATCTCCTGCGAGTAACAGTATACCTTTGGTGAATTGTGTAATTCTGTCCAGTAGGCCCCTAATATCATTCACTGATGAATCTGGTGGAAAATAAACATTTGCCAAGGTGACCTCCATCTCTCCCACTAGACCTCAGAGTAATACCAACCGACCATAGGGGTCTATCCATTTTGATAGTAGCTGCCAAGGAATGCGGTGTGGCATTATTATTGCCACTCCCCTCCTCCTCCCGCCCCTAAAGGTCGAACCATACACCTCACCTCTCAAGATCCACCCCAATTTAGTATGCTCCACATTGCTTAGATGGGTCTCTTGTAGATAAACAATGCCAACTTTAATTTTTTTAATTTGTGAGAGGACCCTGGCACGCTTAACTGGGGTGGAGAGCCCGTTAACATACCAGGACAATAATCTCAGGGGTGTCTCCTCCATAGTGGGTTTTTGGGTAAATATGGGTTTACAAATAGTGTGTTGCGCAGACTCCAGGGAGCCCCCCCCACATCCCCTCTATTATATAGATGTGATAGTTAAATAGACACAATCAAGAAACTACAATAGTATGAATATCACAATGAATTTCCAGAGCAGTAACCATACAATTATCAGCTAACAACTGGTTGCCCTTAAACTGGCAACTTACAGATATGATCAAAATAGTAAGAACAACAATCAATTGCTTCGAGGGGTGTATAAGTAAAGCAATAAGTATGAAGTAGGCTAGAACCAACAGGGCTGCAGCCATTTATATTGGCAATTAGTTAATATAAGCAAGAACTGTTAACAATTACTTGCAGCTACCGAGAGCTTCCCAGGCTCTCAAAAGTGAGGAAATCCTCACTATAAAGGGGGTGTCTCAAGTGGAGAGACCCTTAGGCACTTCTAATGCCTGTGAAGGGATAAGGGATAGGGATATTGGCTAGTCACACTCCTGCCAGTTAGCCTCCTGGAAAGGTGTGTAATTCCATGGGGAGATAGTATGGGGATGAACATGACATCATTTTGGGTGAAAGTTAAAAAAAAAAAGGAACCCACCCCCACCCAAATCCAAAAGGTCTATTACCCTTATCAGTCCTGGAATTACATGAGGTACCCGATTATAAACTACAATGACAAATAAAAATCTTCCAGGCTACCACAATCAGACTAAAGCATGGGGGGGAAGGGAAGTCGGGACATGCAATTACCTTAATGGGCCAAAGACATCCACAGCAAATATAACCAGTATGCTCTAACTAGGCCCTGTCAGACATTTCTCGAGTAACTGTAAGCTCAGTCAAAGACTAAATCACTTTGCAAGGCTTTATATGCCACTTCCGGGCTGCCTGGCCTAATTACTATTATTGGAAGTCAGTTGTAGAGAGAACCTTCCCCACCCTCGCGAGAGCAAGCCCTCGCCAACTGCAGGTCTAGCACTAGCCTCACTGGTAGCCCAGAATTTGGGGAGAGAGGAGCCTGCAGTAGTGCTTCTCCGGAGGGGGAGAACATCTAGAGCTCCAATAAGGTGCATGTGGGTGCTTAGCACAAGGCAGAGACAAATTAACAAGTGTTTCCCTTACCCACACCCGCGATCCAAGCCACTGCTAGGAGGCAAACACCAGGTATACCTGCAGAGAGAGAGAAAGAAGAAGAGAGAGAGAAAAAATAAAAAAACAGAAATAGAAATAAAACATGTTTGTATTACTAGCAGAACACTCAAGAGCAGTTTTGATAGTACCAGACAGGTTACAAAATTAATAGTTAGTAAACAGGACTTATCTGAAACATTGTTAGTCAAGGGCAAATAGAGGGAAAGGTACAATAGCAATCACGAGAGTGTCCAGATTGTCCTGTTAAGGAATGTCACATCTGTCCCAGAGATAGCGGTCTAAGTATAGGATCCGTGAACCAGTTCCCATTAGTTCCATAGTGTATGTCTAAGGAAATCCAAGGTTACTCTGCATATTCGGTTAGGCAATCAAGTGTTCCCCTGTGTCTGCTCTCGCAGGGAGTCGACTATCTTGTGAATTACCTCAAGCCCCTGACATTTTCTGACCTCTCGCTGTCCAGACTGCCAAGCCTGCTGGGCTTGCTTTGCTGCTAGCATTCCTTTGGAGAGCCTACCAGCTGGTTTTTGTCCTTCAACTTGATGCTTTCAGAGACCTTCCATCGCTTCTTCAGCCAATCTGTAGGTGAGCTGCCCATCAGGGTGGAAAACTATCAACTTAGCAGGATAGGGGGTTCGAAAGCGTAGGCCAGCCTTTTTCAGCTCCTTTAAAATTGGAATATAAGCCCTACGCCTGGCCATTATCTCGGGTGCAAAATCATTCATGAAAAACAACCGCTGACCTTTGTAGCTAACTTGACCCATTTTCCAGGCTGTGTGGAGTATTAACTCTTTTTCTTGAAAGCGGAGGCAACGGACTAAAATAGCATGAGGCCTCGCTTCGGGGGGATCTTGGGGCCTAACATGCGGTGGACTCTCTCAAATTCCAGGGGTGCTTCATTGGGAACAACAAGAATCTGCCTCAGAAGAAGGCGAATAAATTTATGAGGATCAGTACCTTCCTCTCCTTCTGGGATCCCAGAGATCCGAATGTTGTTGCGCTGACTCTGACTTTCAGCGTCTTCAGCCCGCTCCTGTAAGGCCTGCAAACATTGATTCAGCTGTACAATGGCCCACTCTGCCCTGTCTATCCTTGAGTCTGATTCAGTTACGTGGTGTTCGAGCTGTTCCTGCTGTTTCTCCAACTTCCCAATATCAGTTCTCAGAGCGGTGGTGGTAGTCCGGAATTCATTGTGAAAATCACGGAGCTCCGAGAGGACCAGGGTCACTTGTCACTGCAGTGTAGCCGGGGGGGGGGGCTGATCGGGTCTACCATTGCTCTGCTGCGAGGTCGATGAGGCCTGCGAGGCTTCACTACCAGAGTCCGAAAATCCGCGGTCATCGGGAACTGGGGAAGGTTTTTCCACAGCTTTTTCCCCTCGCTTTGACATTATTACTCCTCTGGGGGTGTTTTTGTAAGGAGTTTTTTCTGCTGTTTGGTAGTAAAATGGAGGTTTATTCAGGCTACGGAGGGAGCCTGATAATTCAGGCTTGCATCAGGAGCATGACGTCACTGGAAGTCGCAAAAAACTGTGTTAATGCACCAGTTAGGGTTCAACTTTGTGGAACAAAAGTAGGGAAATGTAGCATTAGGGTTTTCAACCCTAACTCCCCAGCCCACCCCAAGCAGCAAAAGGAAAAAACATTAGGGTTTTGGGTTTCCTCAGTCTTGGCTAATCAGTGATAGGGTCTTCCTTGGGGTTGTCAACCCTAATGATCATCCCCTCATCTGAGCAAACAAGGTCAGATGTGATCTCTTTCCTTCAAACAGACATTGTTGGCAACATGTGGTAAGACATACTCCTCTACCTTTGAAGAGTGTGTCAGTATGAGGCACTGGCTCAGAGCTGTACCTTGTGCTTCAGACAGGAGGCTACTGGCTAGTGTTTTTCTTTTTGCTGCTTGAGGATGGGGGGAGTTAGGGTTGGAAACCCTAACATCACATTTCCCAACTTCTGTTGCATTAAGATTAATCCTAACTAGCGCATTAATGCAGTGTCTTGCAAAGAATTTCCTTTCTTTTTAAGATAGTGGAATTGAATCCTCATTTGTATGAACAGATGCAGATGTGCAGGGCTATCTGGGTCATGTGCCAAGGAAAGACTCCATCCACCTAAGGATCTGCAGGGCCCTGCTGACCCCACACTTCCATGTAGCGATGGATGTCAAAAGCTTAGCAAGGTTATGCACATACAAAAATGTCAATGTACCTTCATAACTTTGTTGTTTTTTAATATTTTGACCCCGCATTTTTAGCATTACCTTCTTAAGAATCCACCTTATAAATCCAGAAGGTGACAATTTTCACATCTCAGCTGAAATGACATTTTGTGCCACAGATTCGCAAAGCACATTTTGGCCAGGATTTGAAAAATGACAGCTGTCACATTAATGACATAATGTGAAAAAATGGCTATGTTAAAGATTTGGGGTCAAAATTGTGAAAACTACCAGAGTTATGAGCATACATTGAAACAGTTAAACATATGCTCATAACTTTTTAAAATATTTTACCCCAAATTTTTAACATAGCCTTCTTATGACCCCATTTCATGAACAAGGTTGGCAAAAATGTTCAAATCCCACCTGAAAAGTGATTTCAGGCAGCAACCATGAAATTACCTTTCAGGACAGATTTCCATAATTTCACTGCCTTTGCTCATGAGGTGAAGTCCCAAAAAGGCCATGTTGAAAATGTGGTACAAAAATGTTCAGAAATGACAAAATTATTAACAAAAATTTAAATCCCATTGAAATACATTAACTTGCACTTACCTTATGTTCTCATATTGCAGTCACCGGTTCCAGCAGCAAGATGTGTCTTTGATCACAGAGTAGATGTACATCGTGGGACATGTTCAGGTGAGTGAGGGTGTATGGGGGTGTGGGGTGGTAGGTGCTCAGCGGGGGGTCGGTGGGGTTGCAGATGCTGAAGATGAGATTGCTGATGGACAATCTTTTTTGAGTACAGGAAAAAGATCAATGAGGGATGGTTTCTTTATTTTAGGTGGACTCAAGCCAACACTGGGGATTGGGCACGCTGGTGTTGGGACAATCTCCTGTGGCACCAGGGGTGTGCACCCTGGTGTCACCACTTATTTCTCTGGATGGGGAGATGACCTGGAGAGGAAGAAATGGAAAGAAGAAGTACTGGAAGTGGGCACCCTGGTCTGTTATTTTTATAATTAGAAGGGGCAGCGGGTGACCTGGAGTGCAGGGGACAAGAGAAGTGGTACTATGGGTGGGCCTCCTAGTCTGCCTAATAGTTTATTTGGAGTGGGAGTGGGTGTGGGTGGCCTGTGGGGGAGGGGAGAGGAAGATGCATTACTAAGGGTGGGTATCCTGGTCCACTAAAATAAAATTATAGATAGGTAGATAGATAGATAGATAGATAGATAGATAGATAGATAGATAGGTAGATAGATGAATGCAGACAGACAGATAGGCAGACAGACAGATGATCCTGGTCACAAACAGTTCTTCCGTGAGATCACTTTAAAGAACAATGGTTCTTTCATTTGACCTCACAGAAGAACTATGAAAAAAAACTAAGTCCCCCTCTTCTTTTGTGACCCAACCTCCTTCTTTCATAAGTCACAAAGAACTCATGAAAGAAGAATCTTGGTTCATGAAAGAAGATGGTTGACTTAGGTTTTTTTTCCCCATAGTTCTTTCAGAAGCCCACATTCTTCTTTCATGAGTTCTTTGTGATCACAAAAGAAAGTCAGCTCATGAAAGAACTAGTACATCATCTTCTTTCATGAGCCAAAATTCTTCTTTCATGAGACGGAAATCTTCTCTCATGAGACTTGTGCAACAAGAATTTTGGCTCACAAAATAAGCCTCGGTAAGAATTTTGGGGATGTCCCAAAACCATATTTCAGGTCCATTTTTCAAAAAGCAACTCCAGAATTGAGCTAAATGGATCCTGTTTAGTTAGACTCACGTGTCTTTGTTTCTCCAGGGCATCATTTTTATGGGTTTTCATTTTTTTTGGGGGGGGGACAGAAACAAGATGGCTGCCATACAAAAAATATTTTTTTCATCACGAAAAAAGACGTTTGCCTCACAAAAGAAGATTCTTCTTTCATGAGCAGGAAATTCTTCTTTCTTAATAAACATCTATCTGAAAGACCCTACTGACCATACTCTGAAGTGAAATTATCCTTATAACTCTGGAATGGATTACTGTTTATTTCACCAATTCAATGAAAGGCATCATTCTAGGGCAATCCCTTTCTACCTTGAATGTTTCAGAAGAAAATTCCAAACCATCTGGGCTGTAGATGAGAGCAAAAAAAATAAAGACATAAAAACAAACCAAAAAACAAAACAGATTTTTCCTCTTTTTACACTACCCAGATCTTAGAATCTGCACATTGGACCAGAATAAAACTTGCCAGATCAAGAGATGTTGCCCCCCAGACCATGCATGTAAAATGTCATGCAATTCCACTGAACAGGCGCAAAGTTATTAAAGTGCAAAGTTAGGGGTATAAACACCCTACTCAATCCTAACTATAGGGGTGCTACCACACCTCTATAATATGGAGAGAGAGACGTATTGTTATTGCATTGTAGATTTAAATTTTTTCAGGTTATCCAGTATTGTAGTAGGCAATATAATAGAGTTCTAGGCTATATTACTGATCACAGTATTTATGAGGTTAATTGTAAGTCTTGGTGATAACACTATTAATAACCCTTTAGAGTTGTATTTCTAAGGGGCTTTGTCCTGGCCAGGAATTGTAGATATCAAGACACACACAATATACTTGTTTTTCTTACATTTTTTAAGAAGACTTAAAGTTATATTTCCAAGGGGTTTTGCCCCAGCCAGGAATTGCTGATATCAAAATGTGTATAATATGTTCATTTTTCTTGTTTATTTATCAAATAAAAACTTTTATATAAAAATTGCATTTCTCAATACACTGTTACCATTTCCTGTCATTTCTTAGTTTAGTTGCTGTATTAGTCCTTGTAAGAACAGATCCAGAAGCAAATTAGTTTATACCTTTTATTTAACCAACATAGATGTTTGTAACATCTATGTTGGCCCAATTAATTGTATCAACCCATTTGCTTCTAAATCTGTTCTGTCATTTCTTTGCATTGATATTTGCATGCAACCATGATACCATGCAAATATTTAAAAAAAAAAAGTTGAACATTTGCATGATATTTTGATCACAGTGTACTCCAATGTCAATAACTGGTATATCTCAACACACTATTATAATTTGCTGAGAATTCTTATTATTGACATTACTATGCAATCATGATTACATGTACATTTTCCCCACCAACATTTTTATCAGATTCTAATCATAGTGCAGTAATGTAAATAAGCAGCATTTCTAAATGCATTATTTCCATTTCCTACAATTTCACTAGCCTAGTACAATACAATACAATACAATACCTAGTATTGAAATTAGCATGCAATCA
Organism: Neoceratodus forsteri; assembly: GCA_016271365.2. NCBI lineage: Eukaryota > Metazoa > Chordata > Ceratodontiformes > Ceratodontidae > Neoceratodus > Neoceratodus forsteri. Next base: position 111,620,644 of record CM028134.1, read on the forward strand.
TGATTCCATGCAAAAGTCCAACAAAAAACAAGTATGAACATTTGCATACAATTATGATCCCAGCCCAATAATGTTAATCATTAGTAATTCTGAACACACAGTTATCATTTTCGATCATTTCTTAGAATAGAGATTAACATGTGATCATGACTACATGCTAAAACACCACAAAAAACCTTTTGGGGACATTTGAATTAAATCATGATCCAGATGCAGTGATGTCCATGACTGTTATTTTCAACACACTACATGTATTATCACTTCTTGCCATTTCTTAATGTAGACATTAGCACACAATCATAATTTGATTAAAAACACTCCCCAAAAATATATATTGGACATTTGCATGAAATCTGGATCCGAGTGCATTCCTGTAAATAGCTGATCCTGAAGAAAATTATTTGGTACCTTTTAATGGACCAACATAGATGTAACAACAAGAACAAAGTGCTTAAGCATTCAGACCAACCGGTCCTTCATCAGAAGCCTAATGGCAGTTGTTTAGAAAAAACAATACCTTTAACAGCTAGAACATGCAGGAAAAAAAACATTGACTTAAAATACTCATTTGAAAAATACAGAAAATGATGTCAGAGAAGTTTAACAGCACCATAATACCTCCAGCCAGGAGTCTCCCAGGGTCAAAGGTGCTTGGTGGAACACACATACAAAGAATCCTACTGCATATAAATTTAATTGACATAAGAGACTGCTGGAGCAGATAACTCCTAAATCAAGCTATGGGTGTCACAGTGTATATAAGGGTGTGATTACTGAAAAGCAGCCTCCACACAGATTAAAGACATACTAAGATTGTCTTAGGACTCCCAAGAAGTTTCAAGGCATGCATTATAGACAAGAAATTACCAGTAAAGTTTTCTTAAAAACATCAGTGCACACTCTATGATGTGTAAAACTTAGCTGGACCTGCCACCCTGCCGTACTCTCCAGCTAGATATCATGCCCCATACATTTCAAAAAAACGCTAGTGTAGTGACAGGACTTTATAAATGATAATTTAAATATATATTGACAGTATTAGTGTCAAACAAAAAACTCTAGTCATGGACCACCAAGGAATTAAGTCCATGTAGCCTGATATGTACTGATGTCAATATACACTGAGCAAGCAACAACTTGATGTACCAGAAGTGTCTAAGGAATCTGAAAAAGAGATAAAAATGTAATTTCTCTCCTACTCCTCTTCCCACAAATGATAAACCCTACCCCACCCCACATCCCCATAATGTGTGTGGGGGAGGGGGGATAACTAGCTTTAAGGAGATGCTCACACACACACAAGCACACACGCACATTTCCAAGGATTCTGGATGCAACTACAATGAAATAAACCTGCCCCCCTCCTGCAGGATAAGGTAACTAGAAGTAAAAATTAAGTATGTGAGTAAGACCAAAGGTCTAACATTCCTACATTTCCACAAATCACTACAACATTAGCCTAATGTACAAAGATCTGTCCAGGACCCCCATGCAAATGAGATCTTTCACCCCAATATGTACAGAGTTAAAAAAAATATATGTCACAGTCTATGATAACGCTCTTGTATGTACAGTAACAGGCTAGGTAATCTGAATATGGTGTAATGGAATCCACCTCACTCCCAGGCAGAGATAAAAAGTAAGGAGGAATTAATATTCATTATGTGTGTGAAGTAAGAGTAGTAGCACACTGTAACTCCATGTATCTAAACAGAGGCCTACCTCAATGTGACAGCAAGCCCCACAGCTGTTATATCATGTACCTCACAACGCATACCCACACACAGACATACACACATGCACCCACATCCCACACAAGTTGAAGTCATATAATATGCCAGTCTGAAGAAGAAGAGGTCTGTGGATGTCAGTTTCTGTAATGTCCCATGAAACCCAGATCAAGATTCATCCCATCTGCTACCATATTGAGATGTAAAATAAGTTTAATCTCAAAAGCTCGTCTCTGTTGTGTGTTTTTGAAATTTCCTTTTAAGACCATTACTGACATATCTGAAATTGAGTGGTCAGGCTGGGAGAAGTGGTGCCCCACTGATTTTTGAGTCATCTTTCCTCTAATAGTATGTCTGTGCGAGTTCATCCTAGTGTGGAGCTGTTGGCTTGTCTCTCCAACATAACCTGTTTGTGGACATCTCTTGCACTGAATGAAATAAACAACATGTTGTGATGTGCATGTATAAATCCCATGCACCTTGAATTGTCTGTTTTGTGATGTAACCACACAGTCTGAGGTGGAAACGAGCTCACAGGTCTTACAGATGCATTGATTGCAGGGTTGTGTGCCATTCTGTGACATGGTATTCTGTTCTGGTGAAAGTTTGCTCCTAATAATTAGGCTGGCTGAATTTGGTGGTTGTTTAAAAGATAGTAGTGGGAGTTCCTTAAAACTACAATGAAGGGTTTCATCCTCACTAAATATTGGGCGGAGGTCTTTAATAATCTTACGCAGAAGTTCAAGGTCTGGATGATATGTGACTACTAAGGGTTGTAAATAGCTGGTACTTCTAAAGTCACTATTACCATGTACCGCTATTTGTTACTCTTGAGATTAGAACGCAACCATTACTGCAGGACGACACAAAGAAATGGACATTTGTATGCAATTTTGATCCATTTCTCACTATTAAAAATAGTAGATAATCATGATTCCATTAAAAATCAAACAAACATAAAAAAAAAATTTGGGACATTTAGAAATTTATTGCATGTGTGCAGTAACACTGTGCCACACTACATGAAATAACAGCAGTCGGAAGTGGGTGTGTAGATGTTCAAATGTGCATGTGTATCCATAGCTGCAGAAGCACTAGACCATGATGATGGATGTCTCTTGTGTCATCTGGAAAGAGCTGTATGTTATGTGTTTTACCTAATGATGGCTGTCAGGTCTTGTCCCTTTGGTTGCTTGGAGGGATGAGGAGTTAGAGTTGGAAACCCTAACACTGCATTTCCCTTCTATTGTGGCATTGAGCTTAACCCTAACTGGTGCATTAATGCATTTTTTTTTGCAAGGAATATATATTGTAGGGGCATGGTAGCACCCCTATAGTTAGGGTTGAGAAGAGTGTTTAATGTTAAACACCTAATTTTGTACGGTAACAGCTTCAACCCTGTTCAACGGAAATACATGAAATTTTGCATGTGTAGTTAGGAGCAAGGTGTCTTGATTTGGAAAGTTTCGTTCTGGTCAGATGTGTGGATTCTGACAGCTGCATAGTGTAAAATGAGGGAAGCAACTGTTTTTGTTGTTTTTTTTTTGCTTTTTTTTTTGGGGTTCTCACCTACAGCTCAGATAGTTTGGAATTTTGTTCTGAAATTTTCAGAGTAGAAAGGGCTTGCCCTAGAATGGTGTCTTCCAATACTTTGGTAAAAAATATTAATGGCTTTCCAAGTTATAAGGATTTGAAATTTTGGTTCTGAGTATGCTCAGTAGGGTCTTTCAGATAGATGTTTGATATAAAAGAAGAATTTCTGCTCACAAAAGAAGATCCTTGTTTTGTGAGCTGAAAGTCTTTTTTTTTTTATGAGAAAAAATTATTCTTTTGTATGATGGCCATCTTGTTTTTTTTTTTTATAAAAAATGGAAAGAAAGAAACACTTGAATCTAGATAAGTGGGTCCCATTTAGCTCACTTCTGCACTCAGTTTATTAAAAGAGGACCCCAAAATATGATTTTGGGACATCAAAAGAATCCTTAGCAAACTTGTTTCATGAGCCAATATCCTTTTTTGTGAGGCTTGTGAAAGAAGAACATATCTCACAAAACAAGATTCTCAGCTCATGAAACAAGAATGTGGACTTTGTTTTTTTCTCTTTTTTGTTGGCAGACCTCTTGCTTCATGACTCACAAAACAACTAATGAAACAAGAAAGCCAGCTCATAAAACAAGATTTGTTTCTTTGATTGTTTTTTCAATCTTGTTTCATGAGCTGACCTTCTTGTTTTGTCACTCATGAAAGAAGGCAGGCTGATGAAACAAGATTGAAAAAAACAACAACTAAGTCCCCTATCTTGTGTTTTGAGATGGATGTTTTCATTCGTGAGATGTTTTGTGACTCATGAAACAACAGGCCTGCTGACGAATCAAAAGATTGAGAAAAAAACTAAGTCCATATTCTTGTTTCATGAGCCAAGAATCTTGTTACGTGAGGCTGTACTCTTCTTTTATGAGTCTCATGAAACAAGAATGCAGCTCATGAAACAAAAAAAAATTAAGTACTCATTCTTGTTTCGATAGCCAAGAATCTTTTTTCATGAGGCTGTATTCTTCTTTCATGAGCCTCACAAAACAAGAAATTGGCTCTCGAAGCAAGAATGAAAATAATAAGTCCACATTTTGTTTTGTGAGTTGAGAATCTTGTTTTGTGAGGCTGTATTTTTCTTTTGTGAGCCCCACAAAGCAAGAAACTGACTCAAGAAACAAGAATAAAGAAAAAACTAAGTCCAACATCTTGTATTGTTAGCCAACTTTCTTCTTTTGTGACCCTCATGAAACAACATTGCTGGCTCATGAAACAGTAATATGGGTTCACAAAAGAAGAATTTCTTTATATTGAAAGAATGAAGTGTTTTCCTCATAACTGTGCTGTTTTTGAAGATTTCAAAGCCACATTTTTAACATGTGCTTTTTATGACCCTACCTCATGAATGAGTGTGGAAACGTACTTGAGACATGCTCAAAAAGGTGCATCTGTATCTGCATGGAACTGCTGGGTCCCATCCATAAACAGACAAACTCCTGCATGTGTGCATCTGTAGCAACATGGAAGTGCAAGGCCCAAAAGGCCCTGTGCTTCTACGTCCACTTGGACTCCTCAGCTGGCACTTGGCCTGGAGGGCCCTGCATGTCTGCATCTGTAGCCACAGATGGTCTTGCACTTCTGCAGCCTGATGGACTACACATTTGGCACAGGGCCCAAAGGGCCCTGCACATCTGTATCTGTAGATGCACGATTGTGCCAGGCCTGGAGGACCCTGCACTTCTGCTGTGAGATGGATGTGTTCATGCTGGTCCCAAATGAGCATATGATTCCATCATTTTAAAAAGGAAGGAACTTCTTTGCAAACAATGGCATTTGCACACCAGTTAGGGTTAAGATTAAAGCAACAAAAGTAGGGAAATGTGGGGTTAGAGTTTCCAACCCTACCTCCCCTCTTCCCCCCATGTAGCAACAGGAAAAAAACATTAGGGTTTGAGTCTCCTGAGTCTTGGCAAATCAGTGGTGGGGATTTCCTTAGGGTTCTCAAGCCTAATGCTCACTCCTTCCCCACAAGTCTGTAGCCTCCTAAGGCACAAGGTGCAGCTCAAAGCCAGTGCCTCACAGTGATACACTCTTCAAAGGTACAGAAGTATGTCTCACCACATGTTACCAACATCTGTTATTGCTTCCTTCATGCAGGACCCTGTGGGCAATACCTGAAGAAGAGAGATCACATATGACCTTGTTTGCTTAGGGTAGGGGTTGAACATTAGAGGTGACAACCTCATGGAAACACAGCCCCCCTTTCTGAAAGAGGACAGCTGTCCTTGGGACACTCAATCCTCCCTCCCCCAACTGACCCCCAAGTGACTAGTGTCCATTTCCAAACTCAGGTCACCAGCATGGCAGGAGATTAGTCCACCATGCCACTGGGCCAGTCCCATGGTGGTAAAAATATTGACCCAAGTGCTGAACTATTGTCTTCCAATAGTCATAGTGAATATAGCAGTTGTCAGGCAACAGTCTGCAGTATTTGTCACAGGAAGGACAAAAAAAGGCTTGTGTGTTTTGGAGACAATGTAGGTGGGGTAAGTGGAGGTGAAACTTGTTTGAATTAGTGTATTTGTTATTAAGTGAAGGGTAAACTTGAGACCAGCCAGAATAGCCTGCACTTAGGGGCCACATTATAGGAACAGTATATAGCCCTGTACTTGGGAGAGGGGTGCAAGTTGTCTGGCCTGGGGCCTCAGTTAGTTGATAACTGGAGGTGAGCTGAGTCTGATTTCAGATAGCAGGTTGGTTTTGGCTACCAATCTTCCTGCAGATGCTACCTTAAGCAGAGTCTGCCTGCATTTACAACAGGAGGGACAAAAAAAGGTTTGTGTTTTTTGGAGACAATGTGGGGGGGGGAGTTGTGGTGAAACTTGTTTGACTTAGTGTATTTATTATTGAGTAAAGGGTAAATCTGAGACCAGCCAGACTAGTCACATTTAAGGACCGTATTATAAGCAAGGCCTCTACTTTTCTGAGGCACATTGAGACCAAGTTCTGTGGCAAGATTGCCTTTTGCCGCAGAACTTCTACGACAGTGGTTTGTAATTTCTGCAGAAGTTCTGTGGCACTAACAAACTACCACATCACAGTGTCAACTTGTCATTCTGACAAATCCATGGCAATGGTTACAGCAGTCAGGAATGAGGAAAACACAGTAACACTAGTTCAAAAAATAACAGACTTATAGAAATAATTTACGTCTGAAAATGCAAAAATAAAAATCCATCCATTAAGGTTCTAGCCTATTGCATAAATGAAATATGCAAAGGGGACCTTATGTGATAAACAAGGTTTTCTTATACTCATGCTGTCTATATCACTCATGAGGTCCCCACTGTGCACCACATATATGTATATGCAATCTGTAACATACATACAAGTAAGTGTGTGTGTGTGTGTGTGTGTGTGTGTGTGTACGGGATACGTAACAGAGACCTGTGGAATAGATTTATTTTCACATGAGCTGTTTGACCTTGGGTAATCTCACAAGTGGTGTATGCCACGAGTGATGTGCCCAAGGTAAAACAGCTTGAATGAAAATAAATCATGTATTCCACATGGTCCCTGTAATGTATCACATTTATGAAATAGGGATCCTTTAGGATCATGTAAGAAGTTTTGTTTTAAATTGTTTATTTAATTTTTAATGTTAACTTACATGGACTTTTTGTGGTTTTTCCAGGGTAACTCCATTTATCATAGTGATTGCTGAGCATTTGCTATGAATGCTTCAACTTTACATTATAGAGAGTATATAATGAGAACATTTGATGCACAATTAGTTTGTTTTTGCATTTTTTAAGGGGAGATTTGTTCATTAAAAAAGTGAATAAAAAAAGAATTTTCTGCCATTTTTTTCCGATTATAATAAAATCTGAAAGGCTTCCATAAATGAAACACCTCTCATTTTGTAGATATTTTTGTGCTAAACAAAACAACTTTTGTGCTCAAAGTACAGTACTATCAATTTTTGTTTTAAAGTTATTTGTATTTGTTTGTCAAAAAAGTGCAAAAAAAAACTTAATTTTCTGTTGCTGTTTTGCTAATTATAAAAAAACTAGAAGATACCTATAAATGAAATGCCACTCATTTTGTAGATATTTTTGTGCTGGACACTTTTTGTGTTCACAGTACTATTCTATAATTTTTCATTTTAAAGTTACTTGCATTTGAATATGATTAGTACTGCTCTACTGAGGCTGAACATTCTAAATCTGCTGATGACATAGCAACTGTATACATAAATGAGTGATGACATAGTAACTATGTACGTAAATTAAGTTTATGTACACAGTAGCTCAAATATCAGGATTTGTGTATTGGATATATTGTTCACACCTGTTGGGTGTGTGTATATATATATATATATATATATATATATATATATACACACACACACACACACACACAGTGAGAGAGAGATACTGTATATATTAAATGTCCATGAAATTGTATCCTCATTCATACAGGTCCCTTTGGAAATGGAATAAACAGAATAGAGGAGATATTGCAAAACTATTTAATTTTTAATTTTAATAATAATTTTTAATAATTTTTCATGCCAACTCGCTTCCCCTTACAAACTACGCAACACCATCAGACCATGACATGCATGTGAACCCATTGTGAGATGAAGCTTTCCAGCCCATCATAATGTGTCCCCCATGTGACAGAACACTGTGCCATACCTTGGGTACTCCCCAATCCTTGTGCTGCCCAGCCAGGTCCCAGAGCTCATCTCTGAATCTGAGTTGTCTGCACAGGAACACAACATGCTACCCTCTGGCCCAAAAGCTGGCCCTGCACACAACATTTCTCCATAACTTTTAGGTGAGTCTATCAGCCTATGACAATATGTAATCAATAATCCTGGCAAAAATGTGTACAGCGCAATTATTTATTTAACAAGTCTATTATTTCAACAGGTCTACACATTATTATATTCCACTTTTCTGGGCATAATTACTTTATTTTTCTTAAAAATGACAGGTTAATTAATTTTACCAGTTATTCATTTCAGATGGCATCTCTATACCTTAAAGGCACAAATAAGCTTGAACAAAGTAAGATATGGACTTAACAGGTACAGTATATGCTATTGTCAAGGTTTTGTTTAAGTTGGCCATAGTGCAATAACATAAGACTGAAAATTGTATTAGGCTGTAGTACAGGATGAACAAATATCACAGTACCTGATGAACTGTGCCACCGCCTCTGGCAGTGGGAGCTGTGGTAGATAAGTGACTATTCATTTCTGTGGCAGAATGCAGCCATTTCCTTAGCTAATATATGATGTTATAGCACTGATAACATCACATTCTGAGCATAGAGGGGTTTTGGATATAAAAAGAGGGGAAGGGAACCAGGTTCTATGGATAAAAGGAAATATTAATAAAGAATCACCAAGAACAGTGAATTGTGTGGCACTGCAGAAGTTCTGCAGTAGGCTGCAAGTTGTGTGCAGAATTCTGCGGCTTCAAAATTCTAGGGGCTTTGATTATAAGAACTGTGTCTATCCCTGCAGTTTGGGGAGGGGTGCTAACAGTCTAATCTGTGGCCCCAGCTAGTTGGTAACTGAACTGAACTCCCACGGCCAATAGCACACCACCAGAAAGACAGCAGGTTCTACATAAAAGCTGCCACTGCCAATGTGTCCAGTACATTCATGTCAAGTGAGTGAGTGAGTGGAACAGCGAAGGAGTGGAACAGGTAACTGGCATTGTAGGCATCGGCAGGCATCAGCAGAAGGAAGCAGAGAAGTGGGGGATTCTGCCGGACTACTAAGGCAAGGCACCTATTCACCACTGTGTAACAGTCACTTCTAGGAAGGGTGGAAGGTGGAAGGTCAAAGGTAGGCCAAAACTAGAAAAAGGAAAAACACCAGTCTAGAGAAGGAGTATAAAAAGATTTACACAAGGCATGGGGGAACACAAATAGAAACAAACAAAAAAAGAGGTAAACTAGAAATGCAATATCAGGGATAAGGGAACAGAAGTATTTTCAGGTAACACAGGGAGACCAGAAGTTGAGAATGCTGGAAGTGGTGCAGTGGCTATGGGGCTGCAGTTTTTAGAGAGAACTTCTGGAGACTGCAGTGCTGCATAATCTGCACACACCTCTCTGGGTTGAGGGAGAGGTTCGCTAGACTCCAGACCGAGTTGCTTAGGATTCAGGGGACCTCTTCTTCCACCCAGGGGCCACCAATTATGCTGCTATTACCTCAGAGGATGCCAGGGAGGAGAAATGACTAGACTATAGTGGGCTTTTGAAGGGTGGGGGTTGTGGGACAGAGGCACATTACACAACTGGTACCACTAAGTAACTCCTACACCACTCTGGCAGTGCCGGACTGCTGGGAGGAGGCACCCTCAGTAGTGACCAGGGAGGATGTGGGGACCCTCCATAGTAGAGACCCCAAGGAGGGTGGTAGACAACCCCAGAGAAGGAGGAAGCAGCTGCAGGTGGGGGACTTGATTGTGAGGAGGAAAGATTTGGGGCTAGGAAAGGGGTGGTGAGGCAGGTTAGGTGTCTTCCCAGCGCCCGACTTGGAGGGATGGGAAGGGGATCCTGAGGATTCCTAGGGCAGCAGGACAGGAGGGAGAGCTGGATGTCATTGTTCACTTGGAAACTAATGGCCAGGCTAGGGACAGGGTTGAGATAGTGCAGAGGGAGATTAGGGAGTCAGAGAGGAGGTCTTAGACAGGTAGCTCACTCAGAGACTTTCACTGAGGTGCTGAATGTCTATGACAGGGGACAGGGAAGGGATCTCTGCACCATGAGCTTCAACTCATGGCTGAAGGAATGGTGCAGAGAGTAAGGGTTCAGCTACACTGGTGACTAGGGTCCCACCTGGGAGGATAAGGGCCCATACATGGGTGATGGCCTGCATGCATCCGGGAGGGGAACCGCTGTCCTCAGTGGACAGTTTAGATGTTACTTCAGTGAACATTTAAACTAGCCAAGGGAGTAGTGGAAGGAATCAGGGAGTCAGTAACTTCCCCCCCCCCCCAGAGGCTGAAGTAGAGAGTAGAAGTAGAGAGTAAGGAAAACCTGAGGGGAGAGGAATCCCCCAAGCTGCAAATTAATAAAGGAAGCAGGGTGATAGAGATAAAAAAGGGAGGAACAGGAGCATTAAAAAGAGAAGGGGAAGGCAGAAGGACAAAAAGGAAAAAGGGGGGGCAACAAGCAGAGCAGAAACAAAATCTGGAAAGCCATGTGTGTAAATGCTAGAAGTCTAGGAAATAAGATTCCTGACCTAGAGACCATCATGGCAGAGGCTGACCTGGATACTGTAGCCATTACTGAGTCATGGTGCACTGAAAACCATGACTGGGACATGGCCATACCAGGCTATATTCTGTTCAGGAGGGACTGGGTTGGAAGGAAAGTATGGGATGTGGTGCTTTATGTGAGGGAAAGCATAAAGGTGATGGAGACACAGGGCATATAGGGGAGGGCAGAGGTACTGTGAGTCACTCTGCAGACAGGGAATAGAGCCACTATTCGCACTGGAGTGATCCAGAGATCTCCAGCACAGGAGGAGGAATTAGATAAGGTACTGGTAGAAGTTAGTGGCAAGATGGCAGAAAAGGGAGAGATGCTGCTGGTGAGGGACTTTAGCTTGCCAGATGTAGATTGGAGCCTCTCAGCAGTGGCTTCAGCTAGAAGCAGGGACATCCTGGATTCTATGCAGGGGGTATTCCTCAAGCAATTAGTCAGAGAACCCACTCATGATGGGACAATGCTTGACTTGGTACTCACCAACAGGGACCGTGTTGCAGACGTCAAGGTGGGAGGTTACTTGGGGACCAGTGATCACCGTACAGTATGGTTCAATATAAAGACAGCTGCAGAAATGAACCACACAAGAGTGAAGGTCCTGGACTTCAGGAGGGCAGATTTTTTAAAGATGGGCTAATGCCTCAGGGATGATCTGGTGGGGGGATGGTCTGGGTGGGTTGGAGAAACAGTGTGCGAAGATAAAAGGGAGCATAGTAAAGGCAACAAGCCTCTGCATCAAACAAGGAGCAAAAGTAAGAGGAAAAAGAGACTGCTATGGTTCTCGAAAAAGGTGTCTGAAAAGGTAAAAGCTAAGAGGGTAGCATTCAGAAGGTATAAGGAGATGCAGAGGGAAGAGGATACATAGGTGTATCTGGGGAAACAGAGGGAAGCAGTGAAAGCAGCAAGGAGCACACAGGTACAAACTGAAGAGATAATAGTCCAGGAGGTAATGAAACAAGACAAATTAAGTATGTAAGTGAAAAGAGGAAGACCAGGGGTGGGATTGTACAGTTAGAAAGGGAAGGGGGAAACTGTGCAGAGGGGGACCTGGAAAAGCCAAACATTCTGAACAAATGCTTCTGTTCACTGTTCACAGAAGAAGAAGATAGGGAAGGGCCACAAAAAAGTAACAGAAACTTTGGAGGGAGGGAGGTGGATACTAGTCCTTTCTTTGGAAACAAGAGTCCTGAAGAAACTTGTTAATCTGAAGGTGAACAAAGCAATGGCGACAGATGGTATGCATCCAAGGGTATTGAGGGAGCACAGGGAAATACCAGCTGCATGTCTGACAGTTCTGTTTAACAGCTCACTGGAAAAAGGAGTGGTTTCAGAGGACTGGAGGAGGGCGGATGTAATCCCACTACACAAAAGTTTTAGCAGGGAGGAGGCTGGCAATTACAGGCCAGTCAGCCTGACATTGGTGGTAGGAAAGTTAATGGAATCACTGCTAAGGAAAGGATTGTGGAATATCTTGAATCCAGTGGGTTACAAGACCCAAAGCAGCATGGTTTCACAGACAAGAGTTCATGTCAAATGAATCTGATAGACTTCTTTGACTGTGTGACAAAGAATTTATATCAGGGTGGAGCAGTGGACATGGCCTACCTAGATTTAAGTAAGGCTTTTGACACCATTCTACATAGGAGACTAGTAAGCAAGATGGGTAGCTTAGAAGAATGTCCAAAGTCAGTAAACTGTATAAGAAATTGGTTAGGGGATAGGCGACAGAAGGTGGTGATAAACAAAGTTCACTCTAAGGAATGGAGGGTGACCAGCGAGTTGCCTCAGGGATCAGTGCTGGAACCGGTCCTCTTAAATGTCTTTATGAGTGACACTGCGGAAAAGCTGGAAGGGAAGGTCTGCCTCTTCGTTGATGACACCAACATTTGTAACAGGGTGGACACTCTGGGATTGGGGGGGTGGAAAGGATGAGCAGAGACTTGAGAAAACTAGAGGAGTTGTCAAGGGTACGGCAGCTGGGTTTGAATGCGAACAAGTGCAAAATAATGTACTTAGGGCACAGAAACCCAGCAGTGGAGTACAAAATGGGTGGAGTGGAATTGACCACCACCAAGCAGGAAAGAGACCGGGGGGAGGGTAATCATATTGGATGACCTAAAGGTGGCCAGGCAGTACAACAAGGTAGTTGGGAGGGCTAGTGGGATACTGGGGTGCATATGGAGGGGTATCACAAACAGAAAGAGGGAAGTGGTGTTGCCTCTGTATAGCTCGCTGGTAAGACTCCACTTAGAGTACTGTGTCCAGTTCTGGAGACCACATTTCCAGAAGCACGTAGACAGAGTGAAGACAGTCCAGAGGAGGCCAACTAAAATGGTGCAGGGTCTACATCAAAAGCCCGACGAGGAGAAACTAAAGGGCCTCAATATGTACACCCTGGAACAGAGGAGGGGATGGGGAATGTGATAGAGACCTTTGAAGAGCAAATGTGTAGCATAATATTTTGAGTTTTGGATATGAAAATAAAATGCTAAGTACCACACAAATGTTGTTTATGTTTTAAAATGATTAGTGTTTACTTTCAGACTTTGAAAAACCATGAGCCAGTGAGCCATTCGCGGCAAGCGCTGGTCAAGTCACCCAGAAAATCAGCTTTGGCTGTTTATTTATTTATTGAAATGTTTCACCAGGAAGGCACAGTGAGCAGCAGGTTGCTTGTCTCCAGGTGCAACCTGGAGGGAAGGGGAACCTGAGGCTAGTATACAAAGATATGAAGTACTAACAAGGAATTTCACATGAATTACATACAAATAAAAGTGAGTAAACTGTAATGACGCAATGAAATAGCAGGGTGCTAACAGTTTGGAACTAGATAGGTACAATGACTACAGTTTAGAACTTGTTTAATACACTTGAACAAAATGACATATAATGGTAAACTCTAAGTGACATATAAATGAGTAGCTTGATTAGGCTGAATGGAGGTTCAACACTGTTGATTTAGGGGAAGCTAATATGGAGCAACTCAGACAGTTCAAGATTTGCTGTGGGAAGACAGAAGTGCAAATTTTACTAGACATGCTAAAGATTGGGGTTAGCCAGATCTAAGGTTAAGAAATGGAGAGGGGGAAGGGGAGAGGGGCATTTAAGATTCATGTCAAACAGGATGGTAAGAGCCCTGCAAGAGGTCATATAGGGAGAGGGTAGAGGAGGGGGAGTGGATGGGAAGGAGGATAGAAGAGGCAGAAGACACTGACCCATGCTGACCCATTCCAGTTGTTGAGAGCCATGCTAGGGGATGGTACAGGTAAGCATTAGGGTAAAGTGGGGGAGAAGGTAGAAGGGTGGGGAGAGGGTAAATAGAGAAAGGGAGGAGAGAGGTCAGGGTTTATCAAGAGCTAAAACTCTAGGGGAGCTGTGAACTCCTACAGGGTACAGGCAATGTTGGATAAGGAGGATAAGGAAGAGGGGGGAGGAGAGAGGTCTACCAGGGCCTGACCACTCCAATTATGCTGAGAACCCTGTCTGCACAAGGCAGAGGTGGAACACGACAGGAGGAAAGCAGGCTGTTAGGTATTGAGAGTAAGTAAGCTTCGGGATGATGGGAGCCCAATAAAGTTTGAGGAGACCAGAAGAGAGGTTTAGAGAAAGAGAAGAGAGACCAAGTCCCAGTAGGAACCCTTACAGGATGCAGAGAAGCCCTGTAAGGGGAAAAGGGTGGTAGGAGACTTGGGAGGGGAGATGGGTATAGGGTTGGGTGGGGATAGACTCCTTGGTACAAATTTGGGTGCAGAGGATCGCAGTAAGAGTGCATGGGAGGCCAGTGGGGGAGGGAGTTGGGGAAGGGAAGGAGAGCTGGGTTTGAGGGGTGGGGTGAGGGGTGCTTCAGGGGTAGAGTGAAAGTATTGACAAGGGGGAGGGTTTGTCCTGGTATTAGAGGTTGGAGTTAGGCAGGGTCATGGCAGGAACATCTATGCGCAAGGTAATTATTGAGGGCAGAGCTGATGGAGTAGGAGGGGGATGAGTGTCAGATTTGGGGGGGGGGGACTTCCAAATATTTGGAAGGCAGTGAGAGTATCCAGATTGGCCAATGAGAGTAGACCTACAGGAGACTATCAGGGTGTGGAAGTTGGTGGATCTAAGGGAGTGAGAGGGTGGGGAGAGCATTATAAATGAGGGTGAGAGGTATGAAGGGAGCTCACCCAGCCAGTGCTTGGAGGTTAATTTTGCACAGTGGGAGAGATGCCTATTTGTAAGAGGGGGAAGGATAGGGCATGATAAAGATCACAGTGGTGGGTACGAAAGGGAGCATCCAGGGCAAAGTGGTAGAAGGAATTGAAGAAGTAGCCAGTCTGGCCAGGGAGGACTTAGGAGCAGCACTGTAGACAACATAACAGTAGTCAAAATTGGGCAGGATCATCTTCTGAACAAGTTTATGCCTGGCCGTAGAAGGGATGCAGCTATGGTTCCTGAACAGGGCACTAAGCTTGGGGCACAGTTTTTTCTGGATGGCGACAATATGCCCAGAGAAGTTTAGGTGTTGGTCCAACCAAACACCTAGGTACCCGAAAGAGGATGTTTTCTCAAGTAAAGTCCCATCAAGGGTGTAATAAGTGGGCAGGGAGGGAAGCCTAGAGAGTCTCTGCCTTGTGCCAAAGGTCATGGAGACAGTCTTCTTGGTGTTGAGGAAAAGTTGATGGTTAGCAAACCAGAGTTGAACCTTGCTGAAGTCTCCCTGCAAGTTGCTTGTAACCTCAGCAGGACAGGAGCCAGATGCATACAGGATCACATCATTGGCATACATGTATATAGACAAGGAGGCGGGCGCAAACAAAGGGAAGGTCATTTAAGAAGACGGAGAATAGGAGGGGTCCTAGTACAGAGCCCTGAGGGATGCCAGTGTTAATTGGGGGGGATGATGTCTGAGATCTTAACTGATTGGGTTCAGCCAGTAAGGTAGGCCTTGAACCAATTATTGATGGAGGGAGACAGACCAGCTCCCGAAAGGGAGTCAAGGAGAAGGGAGTAGGAGATGGTGTCAAAGGCCTTGGCCAGATCAACAAAAATGGAAGCCAAATACAACATTTGTTTCCATGAGACCAAAGAGAATAATGTCAGTAGGGTAACTCACAAGCCAAATACAACATTTGATTAGGTCACTAGTGATTACCAGTCAGCAAGGTTATCTGTGTAAAGGGAAAGTAGCAAGCAAAGCTGTTGTGGATGGCCAGCAGGCTGGCATATGAGCAGGAGAGTGAAAGTAGAGCAGAGTTTGCTGGCATGAGACAGTGGATTTGAGCACATGGTTACAGGCTGCAAGAAATAGAGTACATTTTGGGGGTTCAATGGAGTTACAGATAGAACTGCACATAGTATCAGACTCAACAGCAATGTACATTAAACCAGAGCGACTGATGTACACGATGGCTGGTGCGGAGAAGAGGCTGCACAGCATGTTGAAAGATTTGGGAGTGAAGTGTGGCTCGAAATCCAGGGTTTTTTTATTTTATTTTTTTTACATTCTGTGCCATAGAATGAGTGGTGGGACATAGAAAGTAAGAGCATGAAGTCTGAGAAATGCCACAAGAAGGAAAGAGGAAGGCAGGTAATCAGCATGACTCAGGAGATAGCAGGGTGCCACAGAAGAGGGCAGCTAGCCCTGTAACAACAGTCCAGATTGCAAAATTCGGCACTCCAGTCAGTTCAGCCATCTGTTCTACCTTTCATTTCCTATGTTTTCTCTCCTAAAGCACTACTATATTTAAAACAAGTACCTTTTCTTTTTTAAAAACTAGTTGTCACAAATACTGATCCCTCATACTCCTGGTCATCTTCCACTGTTCTTTCCTTCTTGTGCAGATCGCAGAATTCGGCACTCCAAGAAACACAGGTGCAGTGACAATTGTAATTCAGTTATTGAAGAAGCATTTATTGCAAACACACAACAGCTAGCGGAGGTGAGGGATGGCTCCCAGTACAGCTGCTTAATCCTCCAGGCATTTAAAATCCTCTCTGCTGTCATGACTGGCTCCAGACATGGAATCCGCTCGGTTCTTTGGTGTGATTGACTCATCCTCTGTATTACAGATTCACTATTTTGTATCAGAGCAGAAGAGCCTCTGTAGTCCTGCGATATAGTTTGTTTGCAAAGCTTATTGAGGCGTTAACCTCATACACAGGTTCTGATTAAACAGATGATTGAAATTTATAATTCCTGCTGATGTGTTCAAAATGGTATCATGCACCCTAATCTGACATCCAGCAGCAGCTGAAAAAGGCAAATTGCAATTAGGCAGGAAGGTAATCAGCGTGACTTAGGAGATACCACAGTGCCAGAAATCCCTGACCTCCATGCTAGCTGTTGTGTGTTTGCAATAAATGCTTCTTCACTAACTGAATTACGATTGTCAGAGTGCCTGTGTTTCTTGGAGTGCTGAGTTTGCGATCTGCACAAGAAGGAAAGAGCAGTGGCAGATGGCCAGAATTACAAGGGATCAGCATTTGTGATGACTGCGGCAATTTGGCCACTTCAGTCATATTTTTGTCAGATTTCCTGTAATTTTCTTTATGTTTAATGTCCAAAAAGGCCAGCCATGACATCAGCTTTGTCAGAAAAAATAGCCATTTTTCTGCAAGGGTACCTGGGAAGAGTTGATGTGTATTTCAGTGTCTGACATCTCCCCTTGCCTAGGACAAAGGCTTGCTTAGAGGTAAACAGGAGTTAAATTTCAGTAGGGGATTGGAAATTCCTGGTAGCTGATCAAAGGGAAAGATTCCATAAATGACAGGAGATGGAAAGACCATCTTCTCTGTTTATGACACTCCGAATTTTAAAGAGAAAATAGTTTTATAGCAGGGTCCTGCAGATGCCCAGGCTAGGAAGCTATTGCTAAATTCTACCAACTGCCACATTCTATTACCATTTTAATAAGTGTCAGGAAGGTAATGTAGATCAAAGATGCCCAGGGAGATAGGGTTCTGGCAAAGGAAAATACTGTTAATTTTGGTTCACTAAAATTTTGGGGAAAGAGCAAGAGAGACACCTGCTGTCCTATAGATGATCAGTTGGACCTAGAGATATTAATGTCACTAGTTAATCACAGGTCAGTTATTCAGACTGCAGAAAAGGACTATATAAGCCCTCCTGAACAGAGACTCTGAGCAGAAGCCAAATTTCCTGACATACTGAAACTGCCGGACACACTCAAGACCACTACAAGAAAAGCTGGGACTCTGAGATACAGCAGAGAGAAAGAGAGACTTTGCAAAACTCTCTTATTTTTGGGACTCTGATTCTCTACAGAAAAAGTAGAAAATATCCAGTTAATTCACTAGTTTATTTTGGATGTATTTCCCAACGTTTTTGTAGTTATCCTGTAACCAAATGTCTAAATAATTTGTCTGTATGTTTGTATGGTAATTGTTTAAGTAATCAGTTAAAAGCTCTTGCTTTTATTTTAAAGTACTACTGCCTGAGATGATTTTGTTGTATGTGAGGGTTTTGGGATGGTTTATTCAATCTGTATCACACCTGTTTAGCGCTAAGGTACCACAAACTACCGAAACTAGGATCCTGGAAGGGTATCTGGGGCCCTAAAGTAGGGTAAAAGTACACAAGTTCTCCAGAGGGGTCTGAGGGGTTTGAGTCAGGTTCCTACACCCCTGTGGGAGAAGACACAATCAGGGTTATGAGAGCAGCCCCAAAGGTCTCATAATGCCTGGGTTCCCCCCCCCCCAGTGCAGCAACCAAAGAGGGTTCTCACCTGGCTACAGACTTGAGACTGTATTTTGTTGATACCCAGAGAGAGGAAATCCTGGGTCCTTGTGGCAAGTGTTCAGTTGTGAAATCAGTGAGCACTCTAAAAGGACACAAGGAGGGTATTTCCAGACACCTCTGTCACAGGTTGCACTTGAGGGAGGGCACTGTGACCTCAGTAGACCCAGACCCCCTGGAGTGGGTTCGTGACAACTAGTTTTTAAAAAAGGAAAAGGTACTTGTTTTAAATGTGTTAGTGTTTTGGGAGAGGAAACCATAAGAAATAACAGGTAGAGCGGATGGCTAAACTGACTGGGTGTAATCTCGTATGACTATCTCCGTCTCCCATAACATCCCCGACTCAGTCTGTCATAAAATCAGACTAAGGAAATAGAAACTCTTTGCTGTGTGGTGGCACTTAATTCACTCTGCAGAACAACTTAAAAAAAACCCCACACAGACAACTACCTCTACAGGAAGAGTACAGGAATACAAAGACTTCCAACACTTTGACAGCTCCTGATTTCTATGGTCACTATTGTCAGACACATTCTAAGTTCAGAGTTACCGCACAGTATGCAAATAGCCCCCATCTACATCACTTCTGGTTCAACATTCGGCTCAGCATCTCGAAGCACAGACTTCAGATGATCTCAGCAGTGAAACAGAAAAAACTAAAAGTGATATTAACCACACAGTTATGACCATATTTCAAGACACGGTTTAAAAACTAATTACATTCACTTTGCTTCCAACCACACAGGGCCACAATACAAATTTGCTCTTTAAATACCTCATGGGGTAAATAAGGTACAGAAGGGGAGAATTTTTCAAAAGAAAAGGTGCTCAAGAACAAGGGGGCATGCTATGAAGCTGGAGGGGTAGATTCAGGAGAGATGCGAGGAAGTACTTCTTCACAGAAAGAGTGATGGATTCTTGGAACAGCCTTCCAGCAGAAGTTGTGGGGTAAAAACAATGTTGGAGTTCAAGAATGCCTGGTATAAGCACAAGAGAATCGTAATGGAAAGGAAGGGGAGGAAGGAAGAGCTGTAGATTTGGCACAGTCTGTGGTAATAGTGTAGGTAGGGAGAAATGGGCAGACTGGATGGGCCAAGCAGTCCTTATCTGCTGTCATATTCTATGTTTCTATGGTCAGTAGTTCATCCATCAGTGTTAATACTTTCCCACTCTAGCCCTTATATGTTATAAAGCAACAGGTTCTTTTGGTGGTTTGGTGAACATTTTTTAGTTAATTTTGAAGTTGTTAATGATTTGTTTGCACATGCTCAGTTTACTGACATAAAAAACAGCTACATATAATTTGTCATGGAATAAACGCTTATCATTGTATAAAAGCCACCCTCAGAAACAAGCTGCAGATCAAAATGAGTACTTTTGCTAAAAGCCACCCTCAAATATGAGCTGCAGCTTCTAGTCAGGGTCGAAGTCAGGTCAGATTAAACACTGTGGGTGGGAGTCTGTGATTTTTATCTCTGTAAATAGGATCATTATTGTAGTTTTTTTATGTATGTAGTTTATGGTGTTTTTCTGTTTTTCTCCTCGTAACCCAGGCCCCCTACCTCAGATGTGCGCATGCATGTGGAGGCAAATGTACGCCGGGTCTTGAGGTACCCACCCACTACGTGTCACCCCCGCTGCCTATGCTGACCACTAGGCCTCCACCTAGTGGCAGCGGAACTACAGGGGAGGGGGCAGCAACCACCCTCTGGAGAGGAGAACTGCCTTCTGGCTGCTCAATCCCTGTTCTGACCCCCACTCCCATGCAGGCTCCCGACAAGCCGAAATACCCCTCAACCCAGTTGCCAATGTATGCTGCTGTAGCATGCTCAGCCAGCCCTCACCACCACTGGGCCAACTTATTGTATTTTTTTTTTAACTGATTATCTTAGTTGAGTTTTATTTTACATATTTTAATACGAAATAGACCAGCAACAAAAACGTAGTCAAATCCAAGATGTGTAATATTTTATTTTCAGCCAATGAAAATTTGATTTTGCAAAACAAGCTGCCCTCAAATACAAGCCATCCTTGAATACAAGCCACAGGTAAAAATATTACATTTTAATAAAAGCTAGACAAATTAGGGTTTAAATATCTTTTTCCTATAAAAGCGTTTATCCTTCTAGACCAGAACAGGCACCCTCCCCACATCTGTAACCACCTCTCCAGGACTCGCCTGTCAACCATATTCCCCATGGATTGTCACCCATGGCAGGGCCAGAAGGGGGAAAGCCATCCTCTGGAGATTCTCATCCAGTTGCTGCTGATAACGGGTTGTGGCAGAGGCGCATGTGAGGGGCGGCAGTGACCATCTTAATAATAATAATAATAATTCATTATTTATAGTGCGCCTTTCAAAAAAACAAGGTACATTACAACCCAGTTAAATGAATAATACCATAAATACAATTATAAATACCATAAAATACAAATAAAATCAAAGTTGGGTCATACAGAATATGCCTGTTTCCATAAAAAAGTTTTAAGAGCCTGTTTAAATCCTTCCACAGTCGTGTACTCCCGTACTCGACGGGGTAGTGAATTCCAAAGGGTTGGGGCCGCGTGCATAAATGCACGGGCCCCAGAAGATTTTAAACACACCCTTGAAATCTCTAGCAACCCCTCATCAGCTGAGCGGAGCAATCGTCCAAGGCAGTAAGGAACCAGGAGCTCTTTCAGATAATCCAGGCCCAGTCCATGCAAGGCTTTATAAGTCGAAGTCTGACTTTAAAGGTGATCCACCACCGTACTGGCAGCCAGTGCAGTTCATGCAGCACAGAAGAAATATGACAGGACTGGGGAGTCCCTGTCAGTAACCGGGCTGCTGCATTCTGCACCAGCTGCAAGTGGTGGATATCAACCCCAGGTAGCCCTAGGTACAGGTAATTACAATAATCAAGGCATGAGGACACACAAAGGCATGGACTAACATGGGGAGATCGCCAGACGGAACAAGGTGATTAACTCTGGAGATGTTCCTCAGATGGTAAAAAGAAGATTTGACAATTTCCGACACCTGCAATCACAGTGTCAGCCCCTCATCAAAACTCACCCCCAGGTTCCGCACCCATTCAGAGGTAGGGAGTGGAAAGCCTCCAAGGAAAAGTCCCAAAGGCGAACCCACCCTCGATCCTCCTATCCAGCACCCCGGGTCCACCACCAGCACCTCTGTCTTTTCCGAGTTCGACTTCAACCAGCTCAAATTCATCCAATGCTGGATTTTGACAAGACAGTTATTAAATACTGAGAGAGCTCTATCATGGTCAGGTGCAAAGGAAAGGTATAGCTGGGTATCATTGGCATAGCAGTGAAACCTGAGCCCATACCTTCTTATAATGTCTCCAAGGGGCAGCATGTACACTGCGAATAACATGGGGGACAACACTGAACCCCACATGACAGAAGAACTGGGTCAGAAGAATGAATTCCTGACACCACTCTCTGAGTTCTTTCAGTGAGGAAAGATGTAAACCACCTGAGGACTGTACCTGACAGGCCACAGATGAATCTCAGGTGATCGAGAAGGACCCCATGGTCCACAGTGTCAAAAGCTGATGAGAAATCAAGAACCAAGATGGAGCATTTTTCACCAATCCCTAGCCATCAAGAGATCATTGAGCACCCGAACCAGCACCGTCTCAGTACTGTGCCTCTTTTGAAAACCAGATTGGAGAGGTTCATATTTGTCATGGATGGTCAAATGGTTCTCCAATTGTAGGGCCACTGCTTTCTCAATCACCTTCCCTATAAAGGGAAGATTTGAGATTGGTCTTTAGCTAACACAGCAATCTGGGTCCAAAGAAGCTTTCTTCAGGAGGGGTGTCACAACTGCCTCCTTCAGGAAGCTAGGAAACTCATCTGTTTCCAAGGAGCACCAGACTATCCATGCGAGGACTAGGCCAATGATGTCACTACAGCCCATAATCAGGGCAGTTGGTCCTGGGTCCAAACTACAGCACACAGGGGGCATACTCTGGACAATCCACAAGACATCCATGAACTCCGGCCAGTTGAAGGTACTCCAGGAAAAATGAGGGGCTGTGACCGAGCGCCGATCAAAAGCAATGCCCATAGAGTGCGCTGGTTGGAGCACCACCCTGATGTCAGTCACTTTAGCTGCAAAGAATCGAGTGAGCTCATCGCACTCTATTTGTGAAAAAAATCTTTGAATCTGCAGACAGGCTGGGTTGCACAGTATGTCCACAGTTCGAAAGAGCTGAGCTGGTTGGTTCTGGGCAGCCGCAATCTCCCCAGACAGGAACTCTGCCTTCTTATGGGTGATTGCGGATTGATAGGCTTGATAATGATCCATCAATCTAAGGCGGTTGGCATCAAGGGTGGATTTTTGCCAGCAATGCTATAACCTTCGTCCCAGTTGCTGCATCTCCCTCGAAGTCGCATCAAACCAAGGGGACATGGAGGGCAGGGAAACTTGGACTGGAGCAATGACATCTAGGGCCTCAGAGATGGCCCTGTTATAAGCTGTCACTAAAGCCTCTGGGTCATTGTTTGCCACTGGAAGGCCCGATAGGTCAAGCGCCGCCACCAGGCCTTCAGAGCTTGTATGGGTTCCACCAAGTCTTTGTTGTCGACAGACACTACAGCGACACAAATTTGCTGATGGCGATTACATTACCTGGCAAATGTGTCAGCCGATCGTGGCAGTGCCCCATGCACCAGCCCCCCCAACTTATAGATTATTAACTCCGGGGGGGGAGCCATCTGTTGTGTTGCTGTAATGATTTCACTGTCGGGGTGTCACGGGAGCAACAGTATACCCATGTATGCCTGTCTGCTGTCCATTTTTCTCTGCTTTTTTCTCCCTTTCCCATAACTGGGGCATGCATGTAGGTGCATATGTGGAGGCACACACTCACCTCAGAGTCCTGCAGTTCCCTCCCTTCATGCAGCTGCAGACCCACACTACTACCAGGCCTCCACTTAATGGCAGTCTTGCAGCACAATCAACAAGCCTTCCCTCGCCAGGCGAGGACAGCAGGCCATTAGACACTCAATCTACTCCCCCCAGCCGACCCCCAATAATCCAAGACAGCTCCTGATCTACAGTCGCCAGTGCGACGGGCGGTAGCTTTACTGCCACGCCAATGCAATGGCCTGTATTTAGATATCTTTAACAAATGAAATGTTTGCCAGAAACCCACTCATAAAAATTTCTGAAACTGTACCTGTTGCACAAATAGTCTGAACATCTACACAATGGTTTTCAAAATATTCATGCTGCAGTATGGTTTTCAAAATCTACATGTGGCACGAGGGTTTTCAAATCTGTGTACTGCATGGCAGCTTCCAAAATCTTTGTGCTGCATTATGGTTTTTAAAATCTACTTGCTGCACAATTGTTTTCACAGACAAGAAATCCTACACGAAGGTTTTGAAAATACACTGGTTGTGTGATGTTTTTTTTAAACCACACGCTGCACATTTTCCAAATCTACCTGCTGAGTAAAGGTTTTTGATTAGTGATTAAGTTCAAGTTGATGAACAAATTTAAGGTAAGATCAGCATTTGTAAAAAGCAAATTATATATATTTTTTTCTGTCCGTGTGCATTGCATATCCCTGTTATATTCTATCCATATTCTCCCACAGCCCTCGTTTTCTCTTCCATAACATTAATTCAAGCATAATATACCTTTACTTTTTCAGTTTGGACCAATCCTAATCGTCTCCTGCCACAGACAGCCCATTATGCAAATTGCCTGAGATACCTCCCACTCACAATTCACCCACAGGCTCCAGGGTCAGGGTTCACCCAGTCCTTGTTCATTTACTCTCGTACTCTGATCTAACCGCCAACACCTGAGTTCTGGGCTTCTCAAAGGGTATGTCCTGCAATTTCTTGTTTTCTTCTGCTCCAAGGGAGACTTTCCATTGTGCTTGATTTGCTCTTAGCCACTATCATTTCGGCTGTTAGTGAATTGCATCATTTTGAAACGGGCATAGCTTGGTATCCTATTTTCAGTGCAGAGTTCCGTATCTGTGAACCGCCCTGACAGGTTGTTCATTGCACAGTTCACCTTTCGATCCCGAGCAGGTATTATTAGCACAGGTGCTGCGCAGAAACTTCTACCTGACAGTGGAGTGTTCTGGCACCTTATCTGGCACTTGCTGTACTGTCAATGGCTCTGTTGGAATGTGTTTTGTCTGCCATGCAATTTGTTGAAAGAGTACAACCCATTAGATACAGGTGCGTCAATCATTATTTATTTATTTATTTAGATTTTGGTAACCGGGTAAGCCCACTGAGAATAGAGGTCCCTTTTTCAGGGGTGACCCGGAATTAGTTACAGAAAAAGACATAGAATAACATTATTTGCAGTAATTACAATAGTTACAATAGGTACACAAATATACATTAGCAACAGTTTACAGGGGTAACAACAGATTTGCATTCAGGCTCTTATAAGCAATACATGACATCAAGTTTCACACCAATTAGTAGAGAATTGAGACAACAACAGTAACTGACATCCTTGTTTAGGAGATTCATCAGGGACGAAGGTGGGTTTAGCAGAGTGACGGAAATGAGACCTGGACTAGGGAGCTAACAGTTGCAGCCACAGAGGCTGAGTTCGAGGAGATATACTTTGAGCCCAGTCTTAAACTGGTTAAGGGTGGGTGAGTCAATCCAGCTGGCTGGGAGGGAGTTCCATAGGTAGGAGGCAGCACATTTGAAGGAGCACTTGTTTGGTTGGAGCGGATCCGAGGGATGTCTAGGGGGTGATTTGCAGAGGATCGCAGGGTTCGGAATTGTATTTTGGGGGAAGAGTAGTCCACTTAAGTGGGGAGGGGGACCAAGGGTAGAGAATTTGAAGGCAAGGCAGGCAGTGGGGTAGGCTAGTTTCAATTAGTCAATCAATCAATCCTTTATTTGACCAGGCGTTCATCGTTGAGCAGAAGCTCATTTGCAAGATGGACCTGGGTGGAGCATGAACAATTGTATATACAGGTCAACACAGGCATTTACAAGGCAATACAGATAATACTCTTTACAGAGAGGAAGAAAAAGAAGTTCATATGTACATAGAATTATACAGATGTTGTACAGATTATACGGTATTTACATACATAGAAGTGTCTATAGGAAGATAAAGCAGGTTATCTAAGGTTGCAGGAGGAAGTAACGGAAGAAAAAAAATAAAATAAAATATACATCAGGTAGAGGTGAAGGTGGGGGAAGGGAGGGAGGTAGGGGAGAAAGGCTAGGAGGGCACGTGCACAGAGAGGAGTTGGTAAATGGGATGTAGAGAAGGTGGATGGGGAAAAGGAGTATGGTGAGCCCGGATTGAATGCTATAAAGTAGGGGGTATGGTAGGATGTCACAAACTAGTGAGCTCCTATCCGAGGTTGGGAAAGGAAGAATAAGGGGATGGATGGACCTAGTGTTGATAAGACAGGGGGATGAGAGAGAGAGAGAGAGAACAATTAGGCTGGTGAGGAGTTTGTGCCGCAGAGTGGGCCAGTTCAGGTCCTTAAGTGCCTCACAGTGATGCCTCCTAGGGGAGGAGTTTGTGGTGAAGTGAGCCACTCAGTTGTAGAGTACGGTAAGTTTATTGAGTTCCATCTCATGGAGGAACTGCAATAGAGGAGCCCCATATAGGATGGAGGGGAGGAGATTGCAGCAGGCAATTGCTCAGTGTGCAACCGAGGATAGAGAGTTCCCCAGACGGTAGAGGAGGCCATGCCTTTGGTGGATGGACTGGGTTATGGAGTCGATATGGGGTCTGTAGGTTATTTCTTGGTCAAGATGGACCCCAATGTATTTGAAACTGGTCATGACCTCTACTCTTTTTCCCTGGATTGTGCTGATCTGAAGCAGCTTGCTTCTGTCAGAGCCCAGACGTCTAGAACCAAACAGTATGGCTTTGGTTTTTTTCTTCATTAAGCTTCAGGGAGTTTGAGGAGAACCAGGCCTCAAGAGCTGAGAGACTGTCCTGCAGTTTTGTGGAGATGACACTAGGTTGGGGGTCACTGCTGTATATGACAGTGTCATCTGCGTACAGAATGAGTTTGCTGAGTGTGCAGTTAACCTCAATATTATTGAGGAAGAGTGAAAAGAGCAGGGGGCCCAGGATAGAGCCCTGGGGCACCCCAGAGGTAACGGGTCTTGGTCCAGACTGGGTACCCCTCCAGCAGACTTTTTGGGTACGGTCATTCAGGTAGCTCTTGAACCATGAAAGCGATTGGTCATCCAATCCTAGGAGTAGGAGTTTGGAGAGAAGGCGGTTATGGTTGACAAGGTCAAAGGCCTTGGATAGGTCAATGAAGAGGGCACCCGTTGGGGAGCCTTGGTGCATAGCAGCAAGGATATCCGCTGTGAGCCAGATGAGCGCAGTGTCAGTACCATGGCCCTTCCTGAAACCATGCTGCACATCAGCCATGAGAAGGTGCTGCTCTAGGTAGTCCTATAGCTGGTTAGAAACTAGACTTTCCTGTATTTTCCCAAGGGGGCTGAGAAGGGAGATTGGTCTGTAGTTTCCCAATTTGTCTCGGGGCCCGCTTTTGTGGACGGGGACGATGGTCGCGACCTTCCACATTGATGGGACTATTCTTTCAAGAAGTGACCTATTTATGAGGAGGGTGATAGGAAGGGTGATAGACGGGGCAGCAGCCCTCAGCAGGTGAAGTTCAAGCTGGTCATGGCCCGGGGAGGAAGTGGGGTTAATTTTGCGTAGGAGAGGTAGTACCTCAGACTGATTGACCAGCTTCAGGCGGAATTGAGGCCTTGGGTGCACCCATACCTCTCTAGAGTAAAGGGCAGACCTGGGGAGGACAGGGAGAGGGGGCCCATTTGGGATAGTGAAAGAGGCACAGAAGGCCTCAGCATCTACGGATGGAACATTGGTCAGAGAGTCCCCAACCAGGATGGAGTCAGTTTGACTGCTTGTGGAATCCTTGAGGAGTAAGTTTATGTGGCCCCAGAATTTTTTGGGTCACATAGATGAATTGTTTGGAGGTTTGGAGCAAATCAAGATATGATTAAGATTGCACCTAAATGCAAGGAGAAACTGACATAGCATGGTCTCTGATAGAAAGACGTGAAGTCACAAGCCCAAAGCAACACTATTTGTAGTGAATAATGCACATCTACTACTGCAATACTGTGGGTGTCATAAAGTGTTGTAGCTTTTATGTATATAGAAATTATTGTACATAGAAAAGCATCTGTCTCCTATATATATATATATATATATATATATATATATATATATATATATATATATCACAGTATATAAAAGCTATGGTCAGTTACCCACAATATCACAGTAGCTGCGTATTGTTCACTTCAAAGAGTGTTGGTTTGGACTCGTGACTTCACGTCTTTCTTTTCAGCAACCATAATAGCTCATTTTTTACATGTATTTAGGTGCATCATAACTTTTTTTTCAGTGAATGACTGTTATTGGTGCCAGATTATTTGTGCTATTGTGTCTAACATGAAACAAGCACTGGTGCTCTGCGTAATTTTCATTGTGGGTTGCCTCTCCTTGTCAATCGTTGGGTGCATGACATTGCAAATTTCTAATCTGGCCCTCTTGATCCATGTTGTTCCATTCTTTTTACGCTGCTATATAGTCTGTGTAGCATATTATTTTGGATTGCTAAGTCCTGCTGTGTATATCTGATGCTGTGGAGCAATGCTATTAAGCACTGTCTGCCTCCTCTCCTGCTTTCGCAGGTTGTCATCCAAACCCGGGCAATCCGAGGGTGGAAACATAACAGATGGGGGGAGGTAGGGTTTGGGCAGACTAGATGGGTCGAGGGGCCTTTCTCTGCCATCACATATCTGTGTGAAAGCCACCACAAAGTACTGTGGCCATCCTACCTGGTCCTGTTTAGCACCTTGTTTAACAATATTATTAGTTGCACTGCGCATTGGCATTATGTGCAGGCTCCACCTTATCAACCTCGGTCTATGCCATAGCCATTGACCATTATTTCCAGCTTCCCACGCCACTACACTCCAATTCTTGCTGCCTGAATAAGTTAATAGTGGGGAAGTTGCTGTTTGCGATGTGGTGCATATCTGCTGCACTGCACCCATCTAGATATTTTTTTCTTTTTCAACGACTTCACCATAAAATGCTGCCTCATCATGTGCAAGGCAGAGCATGGCCATGCTTTTCCCCTTTGCACCAGTACATACCTTTCACAATTCTTTTCCTTAGCCACGATGTCTCACCTCTGTTTACTGTACCCCCACACTGTACCCCCCTTACTTAGTTTCAGGTGGCACTGACAATATCAGGTTGCATTAGAAAGGTTGGCCGCAGAAATTTCTTGACACTGTTGTCATGTCTTTTGCCATGGCTGAAGCCCTACCCCCTCACCGTGTCCGCTGAGTCCGAAAGCAGAGAACGAATGTGATCTCACATGCAAGGCATGATCATGCTGGGATGGTATCAGCCACTACTATGTAATACAGCATGATATTGAAACCTTGAAGTCTTTCTTGCCGCCAGACTGCTTGCATTATTTTTGCTGCCCGTGCATCTCTATATGCTGAACAATGTGTGCAACTTTGTTATAGCTTTTTTGCATACTAGATACGTCTTCAAAGAATACCATACCCTACAGTCACATGTTCTGCACTCTCACTCATTGCCTGTACGGAACATGTAATTGTGTATCACTGTGGTGTGTGTATTCACGTCAAATGCAAAACACATTTTTTTTTTTTTTGCAGGGGTTGCAGAGGAGTTGGGGAGGAGGGGGTTGTAATCTTGGACGTTTATGACTGAGACATTACAATTGGATTCACCTGACATAAACAGAAATATTGCTCACTAAGTATTACTGTGCCATGGGTATTGTGTGGTGGTGATGGTGCTTGGGGGGTTGGTAGCTAGCAACATTTGCCCATATTAGTGTGCGCCTGTCATTGCCACTCTTACATGACAGAAGAAAATATCATTAAACACTGCATATTGTATTCTCTACATGCAGCATTCGACATGTAACTCTGAGGATCCCATGACACATCGGTATTCCAATTTAACCAAGTGCCTAAGCTGCACCGAAAGTGGACCTGCACAGGCAAAGCAATTACCCCAGCCCAATACCCACCTCCTGAATACCCACAACCCCCTCCTACTGCAAGCACAAATAGCCCAAGTGACCCAATCTATCCCCA
The DNA here is from genome assembly GCA_016271365.2 of Neoceratodus forsteri. NCBI lineage: Eukaryota > Metazoa > Chordata > Ceratodontiformes > Ceratodontidae > Neoceratodus > Neoceratodus forsteri. Next base: position 111,650,086 of record CM028134.1, read on the forward strand.
TACCGAGCAGACCACTTAATAACATTATCAGAGCACGTCACACCAAAAACATTTCTAAATGGCTACACTTAGCAGTACTCAGACATGCACTCTTACTCCTACTACTATTGGCCGGAGACATTCACCCCAACCCAGGGCCAGTCCTGGACAGCAGAGAAAAAAGACAGGGTAAAGCTGGTCTTCTACTGTCCTCCTTAAATATCTGCATCCTTCCAAAAACACTAACACTACTCCAAGGATGGACAACACTCACCAGACATTCTTGCTCTATCCGAAACATGGCTTGCTAGAAATGTCCCAGACTCAGCAGTTGCTCTAAACAACTACACAATTTTCAGAGATGACAGAGTGGGCAAGAGGGGAGATGGTTGTGCTATTTACGCCAACCGCAATTTCAGCATGCTGTCCCCTACCACCGGCTCATAGGGGCACAAGCCGTCACAATCAAAATAACGGTCAGCTCCCAAGAGAAACCACTATACATAATGGCTGTCTACATACCTAACAACCAAAAATTAGCCTTTGACTCCATACTGGCCAACATAGCGCTGCCCCCCCCCCAGAAGTCAGCTCATAATAATGGGAGAGTTCAATATAAACTGGCTAACTACCACATCAGACCCCTTCAAAGATGCTGCAACAGCGCACGACCTGTCTCAAGTTGTCCTGACCCCCACACGACAAGACCCCAGGACAGGAACTCACACCCTCCTGGACCTCATCTTGACAAACTCCCCCAATCACCTCTCTAATGTCAAAGTCCTCCCAGACGTCTTTAGTGACCACTCTCCCCTCTCCTACCTCTGGTCAAACAAGAGTCCACCAAACCAACCCAAAATATCACACCAAAGGCACCTCAAAAAAGGCGCTATAGCCAAGATAATTCACTCTCTCGCCACCAGTGTTGGACAGCAGTCCACACTGCCCAATCCACTGATGAGGCCCTTACCTCCTTCATCAAAATCTTCAACACAGCCTGTGACAAATACGCCCCACTCTCAAAAAATATTCTAAAAACAAGGGACACCCCATGGATCACACAGCCCCTGCTTGACCAGATGCACCATAGAGACAATCTTTGGTACAAGACACTCAACTCCAAGGTACCCCACGACAGACAACTGTACAGAGAGGCAAGAAACAAATGCACCAGGGCCATTCGGCTAGCCAAGGCCAACCATTACAAACAAGCTCTCACCTTAACCTGGGGCTCAGGGAACAAGTTTTGGAGCAATGTCAAAGAGCTTTGTGGGAAAACCATTAACTAAACACCAACCCAGATAATCAATAATGGTGCCCTCTCACAAGACCCCACCATAATAGCCCATGTCCTGAACAATTCCTTCACAGACCTCAGCCACATTCTCCCATCAAATTTCTTCGACCCACCCTCCAGTGTCCCTCCTAACTCCTTCCCCAGGCACACCCTCCCACCATTCTGGCTCAAAACAATCTCCTGCAGTAAGGCCAAACACTACATGGCAAATGCCTTACGGAATAAAAGGTATGGCAGTGACTCTTTAGATCTCAAGATCCTCCGGCTAACACTAGACGTGACCCTCCCACACCTCACCAGAATATTCAGCCTATCACTACGTCTAGGGCAATTCCCCACTTTATGGAAAAGGGGGATTATTACACCAATCTTAAAAAGGTGACCAACTGACCCTGGCAACTACAGGCTCATCACTGATACTTCCACCTCAAAGGCTCGGGAAGAATAGTTTCAGACCAACTCACAGAGTACCTAATAGTCATTTCCTGCTCTGCCAACAGCAACATGGCTTCAGAACAGGACACAGTACCACCATGGCACTCCTCGAACTCACATCATACATACACGAGGCACTAGACGTGGGTGAAACAGCAGGAGCAATCTTTGTCAATCTAACCAAAGCATTTGACACCGTCAGTCATGACCTACTGTTACATCTACTCCCCTCCCTCAACCTAGCCCCAGACACAATATGCTGGTTTAAGAACTACCTCACAGATCGAACACAAGAAGTTAAAATCAACACCACCCTATCCACCAAAAACCCAGTTCAATCAGGTGTACCTCAAGGATCAATCCTAGGCCCCCTATTATTCACCCTCTTCCTGAACTCCATCCCTAGAGCATGCAATGGTAAGCTTCTGCTCCATGCAGATGACACAGTAGTCTACTGGAAAGATAACACCCTCAACTCCCTCCAACACAAGCTTCAAATTTACTTCCATGAACTAGAAGACTGGTTCACAAATCACAGGCTAATACTGAACTATACCAAAACAAAATCCATGATCTTTGCTCACCGACAAAGCCCCTATAAAAGCTCCCACCTTAACATCTCCAACTACCAGGGCACCAAAATTGACCAGGTCACAGACTTCAAATACCTTGACTTCACATTAGACACATCTCTCACCTATCACACACACATCAACCAACTGTCCTCCTCAGTAAACAGCAGACTAGGGATCCTCTACAGGCATAGACAATGCCTCCCACTGCAGGCCCTTTGGTAGACTATGGAATAATAATATATGGGACGGCTGACCCCACAGCCCTGAAATGAATCAATCTGGCCCTCAACAAAGCCAGCCGGCTGGTCACAGAAAGTGACCATCTGACCCACACCTGCGATCTTTGCAAAATAGCTGACTGGCTGACCTTGAAAGGAAGGCTAAAATACCATACCTGCCTCCAAGCCAAGAAAATTCTACTGATAATTGCACCCATGGGCCTTCACTCCCTAATACAAACTAACACCCACAGGTGCACTCCAAGGCACCTAGCAAATATGCCCATCCTGGTCCCCTACCAGAGGACCGCGCTAGGCCAAAGGTCCTTTAGTTGTCGTGCACCCACCTGGCTCAATGAACTCCCTCCTCCCATAGCCCTGGCCCCAAGATTAGGCCAGTTTAAAACCAAAATCAAGAGACACCTCACAGACTCAGAGAAGTGTAGCTGCAACGAAGCACATAACTCCACCTCAACGCAGAGTTGAAAATCAACCCCTAGATTCTACCTAGAACTACAAATGTAGTTACAGACAAAGGAAAGGACTAACATTCCATCCATTTGTGGCATGTTCAACAGACCTAGGACTGCAAGACAAACCCTACTGTAACTTTTATATCTGTGTATGTATGTTGTCAATATGTAAGCACCACTGTGTAACACTGAGCAAAGAAGCATGTTTCTCATAAATCTGTATGTTTGTCCAGACGTGGCGCCTTTGCAAAGGAGTCCTTGATTCAAAGGTTGTAATTCCGAAACTTTAATAAATAAATAAATAAAATAAATAAATATACTACTGCTGCTTAGTGTCAAAGAATGATATGTCCGACTACTGTCATCTTCAAACCATACACTATGTCACCAGCAGCACAGACAGTGTAAACATCTCTACAACAACGCCTTCAGAGCCTTGTTCACATATTTTGCAATAACTTTTTACATATTGTTCCACTACTCAAATTTTGAGCCACAGATCCACTCCTCTGGGAACAACTGCATTTCTTACAGATTGTTTGGCATTTTTTTAAAAGCACAGACTATGCTCATTGTACTGGCTCTATGCTACCATTCCTAGCTGGTCTTTGATATTCATTTCTTTAAATGTGCTTTGGTCCTCTCTCCTTCCTGTTGCCAATTGACTTGTCTCCTCTTCATTATGCAATGTCCTGTGTAAATTGTTAGCTTACTACATCTTTGCAGTGTTTCCAATCTTTTTTTCACACCTTACACAAAGTCTTTGTTGCCAACAAAAGGTGTTTTTGATCTTGTACTTCCTTCATTTGCATGCCTAGTATTCCTGTCTCTACTTACAGTTCCTTGTGCATTTCATCATGGAGGCTAGAGACAGCAGTTGGCAAAAACATTGCCAAATATGGATGTGGTTTTTCACACAGCAATGAATAATAATCACACTTTTGAGTCTGACTACAAAACACTCCTGCTTTGTATTGCATGTATTTTAAAAATGTGACATCTGTCACCAGTTTGTGTGCATTACTGCACTGTGGTACACCATACAAGTTAATACAGATCTTTCCACTGTCCCCTTGGAATTTTTGTAGCATTCCTTTATTTGTTGCTCTTTCTGTAATTATTTTAAGTATTCTAGTTTTGCTACACAGTGCCAGTGTATACCATCACTCCACTACCTTCCCTTATTATTCACCTGCATGTGACCACTTGCATGGGTACATGACCACACATACCACCATATTTGTTATATACTAATGACGGCAAGGAACTGTTTTGTCATGCTAGAAAGGCCACATCTTGTTAGAGCAAATATATCATTATAGTAATAATAATTAATAATAATACAACAGACTTAAACAGCACGGAGTGAATTTCTGAAACCTGTGTCATCACACTCTGTTCACCCCACTGTCAATTACTTGAGTCAGTCACATACACACTCACCTCACCGGCAGAAAGAGTAAAAGAGTCATACATGTGATGTCATAAAATGATTGTCACGGCACAGCGTGGCAACCCATTTCCACATATATGTTGTCACCACCCCTTTGACTCCCACCATCTTACTCCAATTGAGAACCACTTGTGTTTCTCCCCTGACTTCTTCACACTTTCCACTGCATGCCCCCCAGCTCTTCTGTCAGTCCCTTTTGTGGATCAGCTTCTCTCTCTCTCTCTGAACTATTCTTCATAGTGTGTCACTGAAACCTTACACCCTACACCTTCTGACCATGTCCCTTAGCTCTTGTGTTTAGCACTACTGACAATAAGCTGTCAAACATTGTCTTGCCCCTCTTCACATACTGTAGTCTGTTGATTATATCACTTCTCTCCCATTTTCTGTCCCGAGGATACAAATCAAGTACTGTCAACTACTCCTTATATTTTATTTGCCACTCTCAGCACGCTGTCTTGGGGTTTGGAAAGTACTGACAGGGGGAACAGAAAAAAAACCTTGTTTGGGTACTCGATTGTTAGAAGAGTCGAACTGTAGGGGGAGCAAGGGAAATGGAGTTAATTTTCCTGCCGTGGCTTTTCTGGGAGGGACTTGAAGCTTATTGTCAGTAGTGCTAAACACAAGAACTAAGGGACATGGTCAGAAGGTGTATGATGTAAGCTGAAAAACTTGCTATACTGCAGAGAACAAACTAGAATGCATTTGAGGAACTGGGAACCTGGTAAAACATAATTTTGTGGGGACTAGTTAGGAAGGTAAGCTACGTTTTCTACAGAAAGTTTCATTATTTTCTTATTGGCATTAAGAATTGCAGGATTCCATTAAAGTGTAGTAATTTTATAACCAGAGGGGGTGAAATACAACTATAATTGCTTGATTTCTGTGCTAGACACGTAGGATTTGGAAGGATATTTGTGCAACATTTTAGAAGTGTCCTGCTGGCCGAGCAGTGAGTTCGTTTTTATCCCTGAATTCAGTAGAGTGGTTTGTGTAGGAGCAGTGGTCTAGTAAATTGTGGAGTTGCTTGACTTACTATAAAGGGCAATACTCACCAGGGTGGTGGAGCAGTGGTGTATTTGATTGTTTCTAACAGTCACCAGTGCTTGTGGCCTACCCACCCTGCCTTCCCCTCACCCCAGGCATGGCATTTCCTTTATAGCCAAGGTTTTGACATCACTTCCTCAACAGGTCTTGGGGCAGAACTGTCATATTCTTAATTACCCAGCACAGTGCATAAAGGGTAAGTACACAAAAAAAAATATATATATTACTCATTGTATATTATAAGGAAGAGAGACATATGGGGAGTGGTGCAATGCACTGGCATGGGGAAGCAATTTTTGAGGAGACATTCTGAAACCTGCATTGCTGCCTTATTTGCAGGCAACTGTCAGCTCTGAGGGAGGAGGCTGCCCACCTCCAGGCTGAACTGGCAAGGACTAAGGAGGTCTCCCCCACCCAAAGAGCACCATTTCCACAACCACTGCCTCAGAGGTTGCCATGTGTGAAGAGCAGATGGACCACAGTAGGTTCTGGGAGGATGAGGGTGGTGAAACAGAGGCATAGCTCCCAAGCTGTACCTCTACGCAAATCATATGTCAGTCTGATAATTCAAGGTTCCTCTATGATGACACCCTCATCGGAGACCAAGAAGAATGCTGGGGACATCCACAAGGGAGACCCACAAAAGAGTGGCAAGAGACACCACAGGGGAAAGAAACAGCTTCTGATGGGGGACTCAATTGTTAGGGGTGTAGACCTGGGGAAGGGAGGGGAGAGGGAAGTAAGGTGCCTGCCTGGTGCCATGGCTTGGAGGGACAGGAAGCAAATCCTCAGGATTGCAGAAGCAGCATCACAGGAGAGGAAACTAGATATCATTGTCCACCTTGGGACAAATGACCTAGCTGGACATGAGATCAGTGCAGTGCAGGATGAATTTGTGGAGTTGGGGAGGGGCCTCAGACAGGTAGCAAGCACAGTAACCTTCTCAGAGGTGCTGCCAGTCTATGGCGGGGTGAGGCTAGGGTACTGCACACCATGCAGTTTAATGAATGGTTGCAAAACCGGTGCAGAGTACAGGGCTTTGGCTTCATTAGGGACTGGGGTCCACGTGGAGAGATGAAGGTCTATACTGGCTTGATGGTCTGCATCTGTCCAGGAAGGGAAACATGCTCCTAGGTGACAGGTTTAAAGGCTTCATTGGCAAGCTTTTAAACTAGCCAAGGGGGGAGGTGCTGATAGGAAACAGGAAAGTTCAAGCCTCCCCCCACAAAACATGGCAGGTAGTAGGGTAAACCCTGAGGTACAGAGCTTGACAGAGGGCAGGAGAGGAGTAAATGGAAAAATGGACAAGGGCAATAAGAGCAGGGATGGGTAAAAAAGGATAAAGCCAACATTAAATGGAGGGCAATGAGTACCAATGCCCATAGTCTGGGAAACAAGCTTCCAGAGCTAGTAGCCCTGATGGAAGAGGAACACTTGGATATTGTGGCAGTCTCAGAAACATGGTACACGGAGAACCATGACTGGGATGTCAACATACCAGGGTACACAATCTACAGAAGGGACAGGGAGGGTTAAAGAGGAGGTGGAGTAGCTCTCTACATAAGGGAAGGGATCAAAGCTACAGAACTAAAAAGTAAAGGGGGAGGACAAGAGGAACTCTGGGTCACCTTGGAGACAGGGAATGGCATCACAAACCACACAGGGGTTGTATACAGACCCCCATCTCAAGGGGAGGAAATGGACAAGAAAATGATAGAGAACATTCTCAAAATGGCTGAAAAAGGGGAGATACTGTTGATGGGGGACCTGAATATGCCAGATGTTAACTGGGCTACATGGAATGCAGCCACATCCAAGAGTAGGGTCATTCTCGATGCCCTACAGGGGGCATGCCTTAGACAGCTAGTGGTGGAACCCACTCGGGAGGGAGCAATATTAGACTTGGTACTCTCAAATGGAGAGAGGATCACAAATTTAGAAGTCAGTAGACATCTGGGAACAAGCGACCACTGCACAGTGTGCTTCACAATAAACACAACCATGGAGACAAGCCATACAAAGACAAGGATATTGGACTTTAGAAGGGCTGACTTTGGCATAATGGGTGAATACCTGAGGAATGCATTAGCAAATGGTCAGAAAGGAGGGGTGAAAGAACAATGGAGAAAAATCAAAACTGCCATCATGGAGGCAACAAGCCTTTGTTTGGAACAAATAAAGAAAACAAAGCAGAATAAAAAAACACTATGGTTCTCAAAAGAGGTGTCAGGGAAGGTTAAGGAGAAAAAGGCTGCATTCAAAAAGTATAAGGAATCACAGATGGAGCACAACAGGGAACTGTATCAATTAAAGCAGAAAGAAGTGGGGAAGGCAGTCAGAAAAGCAAAGGCCCAAACCAAAGAAAAGATAGCCAACTCAGTTAAGACAGGGGATAAAACCTTTTATAGGTACATTAGAGAGCATAGAAAGGTTAAGGGAAGGATAGTGAAGATTAATAAAGGAGAGAGGAGGTGGGCAGAGGGAGACAGTGAAAAGGCAGAGATACTGAATGAATACTTTTGCTCAGTATTCACAAAAGAAGAAGAGGAGGAGTTACCTAATCCAAACAGTAGAAGCACTCTGGGTAGGGGGGTTGACACCAGTCCATTTACAGAAGAAAGAGTCCTGAAAGAACTCCTAAAACTCAAGGTGGACAAAGCAATGGGGCCTGACGGTATTCACCCGAGAATCCTAAAAGAGCTAAGGGAGGACCTAGTGACACCACTAACCACACTTTTTAACAAATCATGGGAAGATGGGGTGGTACCTGAGGACTGGAGGAGGGCAGATGTGATTCCCCTTCACAAAAGTGGGAGCAAGGCAGAGCAGGAAACTACAGACCTGTTAGTTTGACCTCAGTGGTAGGAAAATGATGGAATCACTTGAAAGAAAGAATTGTTCAGTACCTAGAGGCCAAGGGGCACAGGACCCAAAGCAGCATGGATTCACAGCATGAAGGTCATGTCAGACAATCTAATCGATTTCTTTGACTGGGTGACCAAAGTAATAGACCAGGGAGGGGCTGTGGATATGGTCTACCTAGACTTTAGAAGGCATTTGACACAGTCCCCACAAAGATTAATAATCAGTTAGCCAGCCTGGGAGTGGGTCCCAGAGTGGTAGCCTGGGTAGCAAACTGGCTGCACAACAGGACACAGAAGGTAATAGTGAATGGAACACATTCTGAAGAAAGGGGGGGGTTACTCGTGAAGTACCTCAGGGCTCAGTATTGAGTCCAGTCCTCTTTAACGTCTTTATAGGTGACATTGCAGAGGGTCTGGAAGGAAAGATATGCCTCTTTGCAGATGACACAAAGATCTGTAACAGAGTTGATACACGGGGTGGGGGGGTTAGAAAGCATGAGAAGGGGCTTGGCAAGGTTGGAGGAATGGACAGACATATGGCAACTTAGATTCAATGCAAAGAAGTGCAAAGTAATGCACCTGGGAAATAAAAATCCAGGAGAAGAGTACACAATAGCAGGGGAGGAACTAACGACAACAATAACAGGAAGGGATCTGGGTGTAGTCATATCAGATGACCTAAAGGTGGGTAAGCAATGTGAGACGTCAGTAAGGAGAGCCAGGGGGATACTGGGATGCATAAGGAGGGGCATCACAAGTAGAAAAAGGGAAGTGATTATCCCTCTGTACAGACAGTTGGGGAGACCCCATCTGGAGTACTGCGTGCAGTTTTGGACACCTCATCTATGCAAGGACATAGACAGGAAGGAAGCAGTCCAGAGGAGGGCAACTAAAATGGTGCAGGGTCTACATCAGAAACCATATGAAGAGAGACTGAGAGAGCTTAATATGTATACCCTTGATGAAAGGAGGGACAAGTGGGCCATGATAGAAATGTTTAAGTACCTCAAGGGAATCAGCAAAGTCCAGGAGGGTAGCATCTTTCAGAAAAAGAGATGTGTAAGAACAAGGGGACACAATTTAAAGTTAGAGGGGGGACAGCTCAGGGGTAATGTGAGGAAATTCTTTTCATGGAGAGAGTGGTGGATGCATGGAACCGCCTCCTGGAGAGGTTGTGGGGTCTAAAACAGTGGGGGAATTCAAACATGCATGGGACAGACATAAGGCAATTATAGTGGGGGGTTGCAGGAAGTAGGCTGTTGGTTAACTAGAATCTGCAGCTTATCCAATAGGTAGGGAAAGGGGCAAACTGGGTGGTCCAAGTGGTCCTTACTGCCATCAAACTCCATGTTTCTATGTTTCAAATCCTCATGATTGTGGGAGCAGTAGCATGGGAGATGGAGCTGGATGTCATTGAGACATGATATTCCTGTTCCAACTAAAAAAAACAGTGTACTTAGCGAGGCAAACACTGCATTAGATTAGACAATCCAGATCACGACAGGAGTACAAGGAGATAAATGAACTAAGGACAAGGATGGGGTGAAAAAGTGGTCAGGCCTTCCAAAAATGGAGGTTGATGAGTACCAATGCCCATACTCTGGGTAACAAGCTCCCTGCACTAGTTGCCTTGATGGAAGACGGATGCCTGGATATCATGTCAGTCACATAAACATGGTACACAGAGAACAATGACAGGGGTGGCAACATACCATGGTACACAATCTATATTATGGGACAGGGATGCAGAAAGTGATGTAGGTGTCGCACTCTACATAAAGAAAGGGCTTAAAGTAACTGAACTAAATGGTAAACGGGTAGTATTGGAGGCACTATGGGTCACCTGGGAGTCTGGAATTTGCACTACAATCCGCACAGGGGTTGCGTATAGAAGTTTGTCTCATGGGGCGGAAATGGCAATGGAAATTATAAAAGTCATCCTTAGAATGATATAAAAATGCTAGATATTGTTAATGGGTGACCTCAGTGTGCCAGATGTTAACTGAAACAAGTTTGCTGCATGCAACATCCAAGAGCAGTGACATTCTCGATGGCCTATAGGGGTCATGCCTCAGACAGCTAGTGTTGGAACCAACTTGGGAGGGAGCGATGTTCCACATAGTGCTCTCAAAGGGTGACGTTGAGATGATCACAGCTTTAGAAATGGGTAGCCATCGATGAACAACTGACCACCGGAAAAACTCCTAAACCTCAAGGTGGACAAAGGAATGGTGCATGCTTTGAATCATTTCAGAATTGTAAAAGAACTAAGTGGAGATGTAGTGACTTTACTGACTACTCTTTGTAACACATCATGGTAGGATGGTGTGTTACCTGATGACTTGGGCTTGGCCTCTGTGATTACCCTTAACAGAAGTGGGAGCAAAGCATATGCAGGTGATTATGGACCTGTCAGTCTGACCTCCTTGATCGGTAACAAGATTGAATCTTTTTTAAAGTAAATTATTGTTGAGTGTCTCTAGCTCAGCGTTGTTCATGAACCAATGCATCGTGGATTCACTGCAGTAAGGTCATATCAGATTACTGTAATTGATTAGTTTGACATGGTGACCAAAGTAGAGGACCAGGAAGGGAATGTAGATATGGCCTATCTTGACATTAGCAGGGCATAAGAGGGTAATGGTACACAAAGTACATTGTGAAAAAATGGGGATAATAGTGGTGTGCCACAAGTTTCAGTACTGGTACCAGTCATTGTAGAAGGGCTGGAAGGAAAAGCATGCTTCTTTGTGTACATCACAAAGATTTGCAAAAAGGTTGTTATGCAACAGGGAGTGCCAGTGGAAAGGATGAAAAAGTACTTGGCTCGGTTATAGGAGTGGCGAAAAGTATGCCAGCTTAGATACACTGTACAAGACCAAGAAGAGGTAAGTAATGCATCTTGGAAACAAATACCCTGTTGACGACTACAAGTTCAGGGCAGGGGGTGGGGGGGGTTGTCCACAACTTTGACTCATCCTCAAAGAGGGTCATCCCACTCCTGATACCCCTACTGATGTCCGATATATAGGCATTAGACAGGTGTGTGCTAAGCCAGCACAGACCCCTATTGGTCTCCACTTGTGACTTACCTTGAGGATGAGACTTAACACCCCCACACCCTCACCCACTGATCACACCCCTCTAGCCAGTTTCCTATCCACCTGAATATCTTCTACACCCACCAATATATTCTCCAACTTCCCCAGTGGCACATGTTGTTGAACAGAGTCAATTGCGCTGCTGAAGTCCAGAAAGAGGACATCCATTGACCAGCCCTAATCCAGAGCCCTTGACACCCCTTCCTAAAACTTCAACAAACTGGTCTGACATGATCTTAAAGAGGGACATGGAACTCCTGGAGAGGGTCCAGAGGAGGGCAACCAAAATGATTTGGGGCTTGGGGGACAGGGCCTATGGGGAGAAGTTCAAAGAACTAAATATGTACACATTGGAAGAGAGAGAAGGGACTGGGGGGACATGATCGAGGTCTTCCGGTACATGAAGTGGGTAAACAGGGAGGAGCAGTCAGGGTGCTTGAAGGAAGGAGGGGAAACTAGATGGCATGGATGGAAGCTGGAGGGGATATTCAGGGAGAAAGGAGAGGTGACTACTTACTGAGAGGGTGGTGGAGCCATGGAATATGCTGCCCAGGGGCTGGTGGAGGCAGAGACAGTGGAGGGGTTCAAGGGGGTGGGACAGGTACAGGGAAGGGTTCTGGAAAGAAAATCCAGTGCAGCGAGAATATCCAGGACTGGGAGGAGAGGCGGGGAGGGGCAGCAAGGTCAGCACCAGGGTGGGCTGACCAAACGAGCAGACACGAAAGACCATTGGGCCTATTCTGCCTGGCATTTTAGTATGTAGTATGTTAGTATGATCTACCTTAACAAAGCTGTGCTGGCAATCATCTACATACAACCACCCATCTTCACCCGTTTACCCCCTCGGGACTACAGGGTGCCCAAAAGTGCCTCTACCTGAAGCCCTGTTTTCTCAACCTTGCTTATCCCTATGATATGCCTACTAATGAAAGCTACCCCCTTCCCCTTCCCTCCACCCTAGACCATATGCTTGTGGTGTACCCTATTATGTTTAGGTCCCAATCATGTCTGGACGTGGCCCAAGTTTCTATGACACCCCCCCCCCCAAGAGCACCTCAAGCACCAGCATGTTGTCCCCCATGTCATTCTGTTTTCTCTCATAGGCCATTGTCTCTCCATGTTGTCAGATCAGCTGATACCAAGCAGATCGAGTGAAATGTGACCTAAACGTGGATGGCCACGCACCGTGACTGACTCAGCATGTAAAAGGCGCAAGAGAGAACTGGATGTCAAACGTGGAAAATGCCGTATTTCAATTGGAGATCAGATGTCACGGTGGATGATATTAAAATGTGCCCTTCAACTGGATCAACATTGTGACATGGCACGCATTCTACTGGACACGTGAGTTGTTAATGAATGTAAATTACTATAATGTTTTCAATGCAAAAAATGCAGTCAGTGCAATACTGTATTACATTCTTATGGTAATTTAGATTCGATGGATCACAATTTAATTGTGCATGCGCACACACCAAAAACAGTGCCTACATTTCTTGTTTACTACTACTGTTCAAGTGCCGGATTTCTTCACAATGTCGTCACAGAATATTCCTGCTTTTTGCTACCTGTCAGTAAAATAATGTTGACTGTAATCACCGTTATTAACTCGGTTGTGAGCTACTTTTTATTGTTCTCTTCCTTAGGAGTGATCAGGTCACAACAAACACTAAAGAGCATGTGCCAATGAACTCCTCACCAGTGCATCATTTAATGCCACAGCCAAGAACAGGAGTAGTTAATGCCCAATTGCATTCCACACCAATTTTTAACACATCTTCACATCTAAATAACTGTACCATTGAAACATCATACCTTGAGCAAGTATTTCAGAGAGTTCTGTATAAAAAATAACATATCTATCTTCATTACTAATTATTGTGTTTCAATTGAATTGTAGGTGGGAGCTTGATCGCATGTCAGATGATCAACAACAAAGAAGTAGTGGTGTGTGCACCATGGAAAGACATTATGGCTACATGGAAACAAGGCCTAATAACGAAAACTTTCTATACATGCCTGCTACACAGTGAGTTACTGTTGTTGTCATACTGTTTCATAACATCATGCAAACTCATCTTTACCAAGCTGCGTGCATTCACAGATTTCGTGTCATGACTGACTTAGAACATTTTACTGCAGTAAAGCTTATGCTTCGTACTGGATCCATGGAAAGTAACAATGATTGAATATTTTGTCAGAAGTCAGTTTTCTTTGCAGGGACTGCTACATTGCGACACCGTACTTTTCAGTGGGACACCTGATTTTTAGTGACATCACCATTGTACACACATTCTACATGTAGCCATGATCACAGTTATGTGAAATAGTGAGGATACGATTCTTACATGTCATCATTGTCTATTATTCACAGGAGTGTTTCCCTTGATGTACATGACCACGCCTATGTTATGGACATGCTTCTAATGGACAGTGCATCAACATGTACATCTGTGCAGTACAGAAAAAGGTAACGTCTCATTTCAGTTACTTGTTAGTTTGGTCGGCTTGTGTCTCTATTGACATTGTCAGCCAGCAGTCTTTCGTTAAGTTAGTCAATAGTAACTTTAGTGCTGACAGTGACAAAGTCTTGCATGGCACCTTAAGCTTTTCAGTTGCATTCCTGTTTTGTACCGCCTGTCATTCTGTAATGATTTAAATCCACGGATTGCATACAGAGACCATACTTGTTATAATGTTCAGTAGGTAATTGTACCCATTACTGTTGTATCTGCTGTAAAAACTGCTGTGCGTCATATTGTTGCAATACTATTTTATAGCACAGAAGATTTACCAAACACATCAGTTGCTATTGACATTTTGGGATTGTCTGAGTCGGAGGATGACAGAGGATTGTCCCTCCACAGACACTGGTGGCAACATCCACAACAACAATCATGCAGACAAGGCAGCGGCACAAGCATTGGTGGATCAAAAACTGTTTGTTATGTTCTTTGACAACATAATGACACTGGCCGAACAATGTCAGTGCAGAAGTTGTCGAAAGTGTGGTCAGGCACTGCAAATAATTACTCACATTAATGCAAGTTGCCTACATTTGTCCTGGGTAAGATTGTATATAAGTATTCAAGTAGCAATTATTGATGGCACAAATTATAGCCATTGCACTAATGTCCCGTTGAACTGATGTTTGTCAAAAACAGTTTTGCTTGTTGGTTATGATGTTGTTCTGGCATTTAACACGCGTTTTGTTTTCGTGTTATCCATTATTTGGTAACCTGTTATACTATATTGTATCCAATCAATAATTTGTATCACTAGTCCCATTATGTACAGTTTAATCAACCGTCTTGAAATATTGTTTGCCTAGTGTTGACTACATGACAATAACAAAATACACCTCTTTTCCAGTTGACCAATGCTCTGCTTGCTCATCTCTTTCTGACAGGTGTGTGGAGATAATCACATTGACTATAACTGGGCAGGTCAACCAAAACTCAAGCATGGATTCAATGTTGGTGACTTAATGATATCAAGTGCCATTACACTGTCTGGCAATAACTTTGGAAAAATTGCTCTTTTTTCTAAATTTCTGAAGCTTGCAATGCCAAGTGAATCATCACTCTTTCGTTTTCAACGTCACTATATAGTACCTGTAATACAGAGGGTGTGGCATACAGAGCAGATGAAACATTTCCAAGAGCATGTTGGTAAAAGAGTGGTTATGGGTATGATCTAATACAAGACTATGTACATTATGTAATTCATTGCCATCATGTGATTTCTTTTAGTGCAGTATATTTTCAGTTGACTAATGCAAGCATTACTTTGATTTTCACAAGGTGATGGTCGAATGGACAGTCCTGGGCACTCAGCACAGTACTGCACCTATACCTTCATGGACTACGATACCAGGGAAATACTTTACATGAATGTTGTTGATAAAAGAGAGAGACTGAGCTTAAGTCAACAAACATGGAGAAGTTGGCATTATAGCGTGCTTTGGACAATCTACTCGAGAATAACATCGCTGTGGTGGAGGTGGTGAAGGATGCACATCCGCAAATGAAGTGCATGATGCGTGAGTATGGCAGTGTCAACAATGTTTGTGACTTTGAACTGCACTTAACCCTGTCTGCAATTACTGTTTTCTCTATATGCAGGTAATAGTTACCCCGGAACTAAACACTCCTATGACATATGGCACGGTGCAAAAAACTTGCAAAACGCATCATTAAGGTTAGACTCTATATCATTTTAATGTTTTTCAAAAGACCCACAGATTAATGATTGTTGGAAAAAAATTCTGCATGAAAATATGTGCATACTGTCTCTTTTTACACATTTTAGGTGGGAAGTCAAAAATGATGTAAAATCTTGCATAGATGGTGCTGTGACATTGTCAACCATTTCTGGCACTGCTGCCAGGAGTCCAGTAACTACCATGACTTTCTGGTATGTCTACAACATTTACATTACAGTGTCTGTGAATGTATTAAACAGTGTTAGCCATTGCAGTAAAACTACTGTATCTATCGTTGTTTTAATTGATAGTAGCACAATGGCTGTTTGTAGCTGGTGTTCATACGCATAATCAATGTTAACATGATGATATATATTTTCTTGTGTTGCAGGTACAGAGTGCAACTAATTTTTTTTTGGTTTGATACTGTTATCTACTTCATGTTTTTGACTTTTGCTAACTTTTCTTTACAGGCACGGTGGTGTGGAGTGGGTCACCATGTAACAAATGTTCATGAGTGGGAAGTGGGGGTCGGAGTTGGTCATGGCAAGTGCAGTCACTGAGCTTTAGACACAGCACGGGATAAAGAATGGCTGGTTTCTGCATCCACCCCACACAGGGAACTAATGAAAGTGCTAGTGAACAAACGGTTCATTGCAACAATCCACCACTACATGCGCTTTCAGTACTGTGACAAACTTATGGCTATAGGAATATGCTATCAGTAAAGACGTATGAATGATCACAAAAGACTGTGGTCAGAGTAATCATGCACATATTCCTTATATGGCTCCTAAGCTGTAATTATGTCGCTCTGCTTTACAGGAGTACTGCGGAACTCGAGCAGTTTCAACTGCACATTCTGCTGCATGCTGCAAAACGCTTCGCTTACACATTTCCTGTGTATTGAGCATGCAACTACCTAGCAGCCCTGGATTACAATCACCACATCAGAAGGATGTACATACTGAACAAAAACGGAGAGAAGATGTAAGTAGTTAACTGACTGTAGTATCCAGTAGTGTATAGTGGTGTTTGCTGCCATTATTTCCATAACATTACCTAATGCAAGATTGGGCTTTCTGAACACTTGTTCTTATGAATCCTTGCGTTCCTTAGTATGTGTTGTTTAGCATTCCCAATCTGTTACTTCAGTTATACTGTTATACTATACTGTTGGGCAGCAGTACGTAAGACACATGTGTTTACTATACTGTGATTTGTACTGTGTATTTATAGCTACATATGGAATCGGCTTGCTCACCACTGCTACTTAGTGAGCACCATAATCTGCATACATATAATGTGCTGTCTTGAGCTGCATTGTGTCTCTTACAATGACCTATGCTTTATCATCTGTTCAGTTATAGACGGCTTTTCAACAAGAAGAGTGGTCGATGGACAGTGGCTGTGAAGAAGACTGCAAAGGACTACTCCTACGTTTCGGACATCATGCAGGAAATCATTGTAATGCGTCTACAAACAACAGCGAGTGTTACGTCAGCCACTGCATTAACTGAAGAGGACCCAAAAGTGAATATTACCTATGTTGACCCGCCTGATACAAAGGACCTCATTACACAGCATGTGTCACGGTACCTTCCTGCAAATGTACAGGATAATGCAACAACCATGGACTAATGTTCATAGCTGATATGACAACTGAATTAGAATCACACATTAGTTTTGTGTTCATTGGTACACTCTGAAGACAACTGTAGTCAAGGTCAGTGCTTCCCACTATCCAAGACGCTGATGAAAACATAAGAACCTAATAAGCTGAAAAGTACTGCATTGCACATGTGATGAAAAGATGCTGTAACTATGCTTGTATGGCTTGGATCTCTTGTCTGCTGCAGTGCACCCCAAAATGCAACATCATAAAGATGCTATTTCTGGCCATCTATAGCTAACCACAGACTGTTGTGTACATTTAGTCCCACTGAAGGTGGCAGCCAAGTATCCATACATCACTATGCAAATGACACAGTGTTCAACACAATGCAGAAAGGTAAAATTTCTTCGTTCTCAGATTCTGTAGTTATGCGATGCAGTCTTACCCATGGTGATATGCATGGTGAGTGCAAATGGTGTGTCGGCAAAATTAGCAACAATTGCCAATGCTGGCAAGTTGTTTTTCATATAGCCAATATTACATAGTTTGGCTTCAGTGCACACGATGTAGCACTTTGCAAGATATTGTACCACAACGACTATGAAGTGCATCAATAAATTCAAACTGTTGCTTTCAGAGAAGATATTCTCATTGTGCAAGTGTAGTAAGTAAAGACCCATGTACACCTTGTGTGTTCCTCTTTGCTTCATTTTTACTCCACTGCCTCACGATGCACTGAATAAATGTAATGTGTCATTGGTTTTAGTCTTTGTTGTATCTTCACCTTGAATATTAAGCTACTTTACTGTTAAACATGCTATTGTGGTGTCACCATGGATGAAACCAACTTTTTTTTTATCACATCTTTCTTTATGCACCTACTGGCGTGGGCATCCAGCCGCCAGCCCTGCCCGCGGGGAGAGCAGCAGGCTCACTCACATGATTGGGTGGTACGGCACGGCCGTGGACGACCCGCTGGAGAGCTCCACTGTCCTGGTAAGCTGGACCCGTACATCCACAGTACCACAGGGCATCCATAGGGACCACCAGAGCATGGTGTGGACCCCACCCTTTCCCCCAGGACTGGGAGAGCAGTCATCGGACACATACCTCTCAACTGTCCCCGATTGTGAGGGACATCCCTGATTTTACTCCTTAAAATTGCACTGTCCTTCATCCGTCCCTCATGGAAAAGGTGCTGCTCACACAGAGAATATTCTCTAAATTTAGACTTTAAAGCAGAAATTCACATTATTCCAAGATGCTAACACAAAAATAAACGTTGTACAAGCATACTCAATGGTTTACACAGTATTTTGAGCTTGTGTCTCCATGTCTGAGGATGTGTCCCTTGTTCACAGGGTCTGTGTCCCTCATTGTCCCTCATTTTGAGTGTCCAACAATGCCCATGTTCCTCATTTCAGTGACAAAAGGTTGAGACGTATGGTTGGACACAGCGCGATATTGCAATGCTGCAAAAGTCATTTTTCTGCGGGGGGGGGCTCTGCCACCCACACACCCCCATTAGGATGGCCAGCGCCCAGTCCTGCTCCCCCCACTAATGATTATCAACTCGGGTTAGAACAACTCGGGGAGAGCACAATTTTTAGAGAAAAAACATATGTCTGTGACCAGGAATCAAACCCGGTCCCAGACGCCTGTGCCTGGGTTCCTGCTGCTGTTGCTCAGTCCAGTGAGCCACGGCAGCTGCTCAGCAGCACCCACTCCCAGCAGACATCTTATCCTCTGCCTGTGATTGGGTGACTGGTGCAATACCGAGTACAGCAGTATATGCTGTGTTGCACCATTCACTGTCATGCACAGCGTTGTTTCTTGTTAGCAAAATTGTTGCATGCTATTGAGCGTACGACATATGACCTAGTAGGAAACAAGAGTATGGGTGACATGACCCTGTTACACAAGTATGGGGTTGTGCATACTGTGTTTGCATCCATACTTACTAGGGTACTGCGCACTGTCGGAAGGTGTACCAGTAAGTGTAACTAGGATCCCTAGTGAGATGAGGGTAAAGCAATAGTGGTGGTAGTAATAGTAGTAGTAATCCTGCCAGTGCCAAGGACAAGTGGGGCGAACAAGTAAACAATTAGAGAAGTGAATCAGTGGTTCTGGGAGAGATATGAGTCTTGAGGTTGTAAGGGCTGGTGAGGGGTTAGGGTTCAACCAGGGAGGATAAGGGGCTGCACACTCAGGACAGGCTCCAACTCAATTTGGAAGTGAGGAAAAGCCTGAAGCTTAAAATAGTGGTGTTCACCAGTGACAGGTGGGGTTTAAACTTGTGAATGGGGGATGGATGAAAGAAGGGGTTGTTGCAGGGGGTCCCTTAAAATAGGGGTTTGTTCTCCACCCCCTGAAGGTGCTTGAAGCACACAGAAAAAAGGCCAACCAGTATGGTGCCAGGGGAGAGAGTATGTATACACCCACATGGGAGCACAAAGGGGTGGGGAATGGGAGGAGGGAAAAGGGGTGCAGGGTGGTCAGGATAAATGGCAGGAGATTGGTAAATAAGATGCCTGAGCTATAGGCGATGCTAGCTGAGGGGATAATGGATGTTGCAGCTGTCACTCAGACCAGGGCCACCAAAGGGCAAGACTGGGACCTAAACCTGGAGGGTTACACTATGTTCAGGAAGAACACATGGAAGGAATGAGGGGTTGTATCACTGATAGTCAGAACTGGCATTGTGATGGTGGGGGGTGGAGGAGGAAGAGGAGAATGTGAAATTGATTAGGGTCACCCAGCAGACACAGGGTGGGATGAGTAAAATTAGGGGTGGTATATACACCCACAGTGCTGGTGGGTGTTCTGGAAGAGAGTGTGATGGCAAATGTTATGGGACACTATAGACTTCACAAGGGACAGGTACTGGTGATGGGGGACATAAACATGCCAGGGACAGAACAGGGTGACTATGATATCCCCAATGACCAGGGAGCAGAGGTTGCTGGATGTCTTCCAGGACACGTTCCCAACCAAGAAGGTGGGGGTACCAACTAGGGAGGCCTGGATACTGGACGTAGTTTTGGCAGACAGTGAGCAGATGAGGGGCCTGGAGTTGAGGGACCCGTTAGCAGCGAGTGATCATGCCACATTTTGGTTTCTCCAGGACCTAGGGGGTGCAGAAAGCTACACAGTGACTGAGGATATTGACCTTAGCAGAGCAGATTTCATGAGGATGGGAGGGTTCCTTAATGGTTCTTTGGACAAGGTAAGGGCAGATATGGATGCTGACAGTAAGTGGGCGATCATTAAGAGGGGGATGCAGGAGGCTGTAAGAACAGTGAGAGTGTGAGTGTGTGTGTGTGTGTGTGTGTGTGTGTATACAGTATATAGATATACATAGATAAATATATATATATATATATAAATATAGATAGTTATATATATATAGATAGATATAGATATAGATAGATAGATACATAGATAGATAGATCTAGAAACGTAGACTTTGACAGCAGATAAGGACCGCTTGGCCCGCCTAGTCTGCCCATTTTATATAGATATACAGTAGATACATTGTTCAGAATAGGCCAGAACTGACAAGATTAGGCTGGACATAGATGCTGGTAGCTTGTTGGCGACCATTAAGAGGATGGTGCCAGAGGCTACTAGGTCCTGTGCAAAAGTGAGGCGTACGCATGGTAGAGACAACAAGCCATGTTGGTGTACCAGGGAGGTGCAGGAGGAGGTGAGGGATAAAAAGGCTGCCTTGGCATGTTTTAAGCGCTCCCGGGGATAGGGAGAGGGGTGAGTATGAGCTGATGGCTATGAGGGCAACCAGAGTGGTGAGGGGAGCAAACGCGAGGATGGAGCCTAACATGGCTCGGGATATCCAGAGTGGGGGAAAGGGATTCCGTAGATACACAGGGGAGAAGAGACAAGGGAGGACACAGATCAGCAGGATTAGGACTGGGGAGGGATGGGCCAAGGAGGCGGTGGAACAAGCAGAGGTGCTAAATGAGTACTTTGTCTCGATATTTACAGAGGGAGGCAGGAGATCCCTCCAGCTCGAGGGGAGGTAAGGGAAGCCAGCAGAGTCGAGAGGTCAGATGGAGTCTAGAGGACCAAAAGAGGCTGGGGTGTAGGCCAGGCAAAGTCTCGAAGGGAATTGATGGATAAATAAGGGGGTGAACTGAGAGGGAGAAATCACAGTGGTTAGGGTGAGGGAGGACATTCGGACGCTAAAAACTGATAATGCACCATGGCCTGATGTGCTTCATCCAATGTTTATGAAGGAACTTGCAGATGAGCTAGCAGCTCCACTGACTGCACTCTTTAAGGCCTCTCTGCAGACAGAATGGGTGCCAAACGATTAGAGTGTGGCTCATGTGGTGCCTATCCACAAAGGGGGGCCTAGAGAGGAGATGGGAAATTAGAGGCCTGTCAGCCTAATGTCTGTAGTAGACAAAGTAATGGAGGGCATTATCAGTGAGCGGCTCGAGAGTCAGTTGGAAAGGTAGGGGAACCTGGATAACTAACAGCATGGTTTTGTCACCGTGAGATCATGTCAGAATAACCACATAGCTTTATATGCATGGGTGATGGGGACCCTGGACCGACATAGGCCGGTAGACGTCCTAAAACTGGATTTCAGTAAGGCATTTTGATTCGGTACCCCACAATGGGCTGCTAACAAAGCTGTGGGGATGGGGGTGGGAGTTCATTTGGTCAGATGGTTTGAAAATTGGCTAACAGGGTGAATACAGAGGGTAGTGGTTGGTGCGATAGTCTCATCCCACAGGAAGGTCATCAGTGGGGTACCCAAAGCCTCGGTATTGGGGCCACTCCTGTTAAATGCCTATGTCTCGGATACGGGGAGGGTGGTTAGGAGTAGGAAGAGTCTCTTTGTGGATGACTCAAAAGGGAGAGCACTGGAAGATGGGGATGAAGTGACTGAGACAGTCCAAAAGAACCTTGATACACTGGAGGTGTGGGCAAGGAGGTGGGGACTGAGGTTTAATGCAGGGAAGTGTAGGGTGCTGCAAGTGGGGGGCAGAAATCTGAGCCATGCATACACCCTGGGGAAGGGTCACACTGCAAGACAACAATTGCGAGGGATCTCGGAGTGGTGGTAGACATCAAAATGAATAACACTGAAAACTGTAGATGAACTGTGGCAAAAGCAAACAGGGTGCTGTGCTGCATAGCCAGGGGGAACACGTCCAGGAGGAGGGAGATGATCCTCCCTCTCTATAATGCCTCGGTCAGATCACATCTCAAGTACTGCGTGCAGTTCTGGAGACCTCACCTCAAGAAGGATGCAGCACTGCTGAAGAGGGCTCAGAGTAGGGCAACCAGGATAATTCAGGCCATGGGAGAGAGGCCCTATGAGGAAAGGCTGGAAGAGCTTGGGCTGTACTCGCTAGTGGAGAGGAGAGACAGTGGGCACGTGATAGTGATCTTCAACTATGTAAAAGGAATAAACAGGGGAGGAGCCAAAGAGATGTTTGGACTAAAGAAGGGGGGAACAACCAGGGGGCACGAGTGGAAGCTAGAGGGGGGAAATTACGGGGGGAACACAGGAGACATTACTTCACTGAGAGGGTGGTGGAGCCATGGAATGTACTGCACTGGAGTCTGGTGAAGGAGGGCACTGTGGAGGGCTTCAAGAAGGGCTTCAAGAAGGAGTGGGACAGGTACAAGGGAACACTAAAGCCGAAGTTGATCCTCTTTGGGGCTGGGGGGAAGTGAACGACCATTACGAGGCTGGCTACCGAGCAGACACAACAGACCATCAGGCCTATGTAATAAATAGAGCTTATATTGAAATTCATGAGTGCGGTCCAGGTGACCTCTCCAAACGGGGTGGGAGAAGTGTGGTATTACAGTAGCGCTGAGGCGTAGATAAGTTTGAAAAACACGGGATGGAGTAGCCAGTAGAGGGTAATGAATATACAATGCCAGTGAAGGGAGAGGGGGCCACCTACCAGAAGTAAGTTGTTAGCTTGTTGTGGTTGCATGCCTGCCATGTGCCTGCCCAACATTTCATCCGTCTTCTTACAGTCCACCCCTCTAAACTTAATCTACCCTGTACCCGGGGCCCCCCATGTTGAGAATGAACAACAATGAATAGTGGTCAATCCAGGACAGCGGTTCCTTCGTTTCCAGTTTACTTATATCTTTGCCATTATGCAGTACAAGGTGCAGAGTCATTTCTAACAGAGTCAGCCCACGGACAAGCTGTGTCAGGAAACTGTCTGCCATGCTTCTAACAGGATTCACTCCATTGCAATCATGGTGGACGGACCCAAAACCTCTACCCATGGCATGTTGAAGTATCTCACCACCACTGTTCCCACTTCCTGCTTATCCTCTGGATTTGTTCAGCAAATTCCCTGTTCTGGTCACTGCCATGAGCTGGCACTCTGTACACCCCCACCATCCACAGTTCCCTATTCTTAGCATTTCCGAGCTGCATCCGTAGTGCTTTGGTCCTCCCCACATCCCTTTCCCTCATCGTGCACTCTAGCCCCACCCTTACTGATATTGTCAACCGCCCCCTCCAATCCCCTTCCCCTTAGCACAATACATTCTTAATAACCCAAACCCCGGGATCATCCTATCCCAGTCCAAGTACTGGCTTGCCCACATTTACGTGATGACCGTAATGACCCCCACATCCACGCACAAGAGGGCATGTAACTCCGCTGTGCATTCAATGCTATGGACCGTGGTCAGCATTGTTTGTGACCTGCCCATGACATACATGAATCACGTCACCCCCAAAAAAGTCTAATAACCTTTTATTTGCAATCCATATGGCCTTTACTTCTATGCACGTTGGACAATGAAAAGGACAAAATCATCATGTACAATGTTTTGTTTTGTGTACAGAAGCTTATACAGTCAAAGTGTACTACCAAAAGTAAGAGGATGCTACACTAGCAATTGTTACATACAGCTTAACATGCTGCCACTAACAAAAGCAGTCTTCGAATGGGGTCCCAATACGTACTGCTAACTAATCGAATTGCAGGAGTAGCTATGAGTGCAGAGAAGCAAATATTTTTTTAAAAAGAAGGCACTTTGATGCATGTTTATGAGAACACATATGTGCATTATCAACAGTGCTGTTATGACAGTTGGTCAGTCCTGTATCCTGTATATTGCCCCGATGGATCAGGGTAGGAGTCACGAATTCTCCACACGCAACAGCTTGGAATGGGTGTCCGGACACAACTACCAAGCCTTCCTAGTCTCCACAGAATAAACTGACAATATGCACTATGTCTTCGTGACCTGTTGTAATCAGCATCTGGCAGGAAGTCAAAGATATCTTCACGATACGATGCAGCCAGTGACAATACGTCTGGATCAAGGACAAGATGATTCATCTCCTGCAAAAGAAATAGATAACTGTTGCTGCAAGGAATGCCGTTAATGCAAATATTCTATAGGCGTAAATAATGATGCAACACAATGCCATTATAAGGGCATACGTCACAAATGCAGATGTTCATGATGAGAAGCATGTAAAAGTTATGTGGAACAGCTATAGATAATCAGACACAAATTAAAATATTTTATAGTCTGACACCGATGAATAAACTCATTTAATGTCTGTCACTGATAGTGGTTTGGTAACAGTGCACAGCATAATTCCATACATGCACCACCATACATGAACATCAAGGTGCAATGATCGAATATGAATGACAAAAGAGCTGTATGATTTCTCTTCTTTGAGACATTTACTAACATAACAAGTGCAGTATTGTATTACTAACATACTAAAATGCCAGCAGAATAGGCCTAACGGTCTTTCATGTCTGCTCGTTTGGTCATCCCCCACCCTGGGCATTGATCTTGTTCCCCCCTTTGCCCTCTCTGGCTTCTCTCTTCCCAGTCCCTGATATTCTCGCTTCACAGGACTTTGCTTCCAGATCCCTTCCCCTGTACCTGTCCCACCACTTCTTGAACCCCCTCCACCAGCACCCTGGGCAGCGCATTCTGTGGCACCACCACCCTCTTAGTGAAGTAGCACCTCCTCCTTTCTCCCCTGAATCTCCCCCCTCCAGCTTCCACCCATGCCCTCTAGTTGTCCCCCTCTCCTTCCTTCGGAGCACCCTGACTGCTCCTCCCCTATTTACCCCCTTCATGTACCTGAAGACCTCTATAATGTCACCCCGGTTTCTTCTCTCTTCCAATGTGTACATATTTAGCTCTTCGAGCCTCTCCCCATAGGTTCTGTCCCCTAAGCCCAAGATCATTTTGGTTGCCCTCCTCTGGACCCTCACCAGGAGTTCAATGTCCCTCTTTAAATGTGGCCTCCAAAACTGCACACAGTACTCGAGGTGCAGCCTCACCAAGCAGTTATACAGAGGGAGTATCACTTCCCTCCTTCTGGAGGTGATCCCCCTAGTGATGCATCCCAGCATCCTGTTGGCCTTGGCCACTGTCCTCTACAAGTCTCAGAGTTGTTCATCTTGACATCCACCACCACCCCCAGGTCCCTCTCAGCTAGTGAGACTTGTAGCATTCCCCCCTCCCAGGGTGTACACTTGTCCCAGATTTCTGGCTCCCAGGTGCAGTATCTTTCATTTCCCTGTATTGAACCTCATGTTCCACTTTCTAGACCTCTGCAAAGAGACTCATCTCACTCCTGATACCCTTCCTTATGTCACAGACACAGGCATTGAACAGTAGGGGTCCAAGAACCACTGCCTGAGGGACCCCACTAATGACCCTCCTTAGGGATGAGACTATCCCACCAACCACGGCTCTCTGGGTCCAGTCCTGGAGCCAATTTCCTATCCATCTGATCATATGGTTCCCCACCCCCATTTCTCCCAGCTTATCCAATGGGCCCCCATGAGGAACAGAGTCAAACACCTTGCTGAAGTCAAGAAAGAGGATGTCCACTGGTCTACCCAGGTCCAAGGCACTCATCACTCAGTCATAGAACTCCACAAGGTTTGTCTGACACAATTTCCCCTGGGATGAATCCATGCTGTCTATCGCCTAGGCACCCCGACTTTCACAGGTCCCCCCAGCCTCTCCTTGACAATGCCTTCCATCACCTTGCCCACCACTGATGTCAGGCTGACGGGCCTGTAGTTCTCTGCCACCTCCCTTGATCCCCCCTTGTAGATAGGCACTATATGCACCACCTTCCAGTCCTGGGGCACCCACCCTGTCCTTGGAGAGATGCTGAAAAGCACTGCCAGGGGATTCACCAGGACAGCTGCTAGTTCCTTCAGCACTCTGGGATGTAAGTTATCCGTCCCTGGTGCTTTCTCCATCTTAAGGGACCTGAGGGCTTCCCTCACTCTTTCTGCCATGATTTTCACCTCTGCTACCTTGTCCCCCTGCTTTGTCTTCCCCCTCCTGCCAGTGATGGTCCCCCCCTCCCCAGACCCACTGATTGGTAAGGGTCTCCCTCCTCCTCCTCAGTTTCACCATCTCCTCCCGTGTATGATGCATCCCCACCATTTTCCTTGGTGAAAACTTAGGCGAAGTACCCATTTAGTACCTCAGCCTACTCCCCCGGGTCTTGTGCCCATCCCTCCCGTTTTAATCCTGCTAATCTGCCCCTTCACCCTTCGTTTTTCCCCAATGTATCTAAAGAACCCATTGTTCCCTCTCCTAATTTCCCTGGCCAGGTTCTGCTCCTTCCTTCCTTCCTTGCCTTTGCCGCCCTCACCACCCTAGTGGCCCTTCTGGCCATCAGCTCGTGCTCCCCTCAATCCCTTTCACTCCTTGAGCACTTGAAATGCCTATAAGCCACCTTCTTTCCCCTCATCACCTCCTGAACGTCCCTGGTCCACCAGCAAGGTTTACGGGCCCTACCGCATTTTTGTCTTACTCTTGCACAGGTGCTGGTAGCATCCTGCACCCCCTCCTGATGATTTCCCACCTACTGTCAGCATCCATGTCTGCCCAATCCCATCTAAATGCTTCTTAAGGATCCTTCCCATTTCCTTGAAATACGCCCCCCCGAAGTCCGTTACCTCCATCTTTGTGCAGCCTTCTACCCCTCCTAGGTCCAGGCAGAACCAGACCATGGCATGGTCGCTCCCCGCCAATGGGTCCCTTACCTCCAGGCCCCCAGTCTGGTCACTGTCCGCCAGGACCACATCCAGTTTCTGTGCCTCACTGGTCAGCTCCCCCAACTGCTGAGTTAGGAATGCATCCTGAAAGACATCCAACAACCTCTGTTCCCTGGCCACCAAAGATTTCATAGTCTCCCAGTCTGTTCCTGGCATGTTTAAGTCCCCCAACACCACCACCCTTCCCCTGCCCAATCTGCAGTGTCTCCTAACATCTGCCATCAGACTCTCCTCCAGCTCCTACACCAGTGCAGGGGTCTACACACCACTCCTATTTTTACTCTCTTGCCCCTTCTTTGTTATCAAGGTGACCCAAATCGCCTCCGCCTCCTCCACTCCTCCTATGCCAATGCAAGTTTTGACTATTACTGCATCCCCTCCTCCCCTTCCCTACCCCCTGTCCTTCCTGAACATGGTGTAACCCTCCAGGTTCAGGTCCCAGTCGTGCTCTGCGGTGGCCCTGGTCTCAGTAACCACTGCCACATCCACCTCTCCCTCAGCTAGCATTGCCTGGATCTCAGCCATTTTATTGCCCAAGCTCCTGGCATTTAGCAGGACTACCTTCCACCCTTTCCATATACTTCCATTTCCCTTGCTCGTGTTCCCATGGGGATTCTGTCTTCCCCGGGTCAGCACCTTACCAGTCGGCCTTTTCCCGCATTCCTCCAGCTCCCCAAGGGGATGGAGACAGAGTCCCTCCTTTATTGGACTCCCCATCAACAGCCTTTTCTCCTATCCCTCTCCCCTTCACAAGTTTAAACCCCACCTTTCACCAGTGAACCCTTCTATTTTTAACTTAAGGATTTTCCTCCCCTCCAAATTGAGATGGAGCCTATCTCTAGCATACAGCCCCTTATCCTCCCAGGTCTCCCCCCAATCCCCCATCAACCCATATCCTCTGGCCTCACACCACTCCCTGAGCCACTGGTTTATCTCCCTAATCTTCCTCTTTTGTTCCCCACTAGCCCTTGGCACTAGAAGGATTTCCGAGAAGGAAATTGTGCATCCTATGTCATTACAGACCCGGGCAAGCTCCCTGAACCTTGCCTGTATCTCTAGCTCACTATTTCCCTCAATGTCATTGGTACCCAGGTGGACCAGTATGTCCGGGGAACCTCCACAATCATTTGCCAGCTGATATACCTCATGCTTGACCCTGTGCACCGTTAGTGAAGGGAAGCATTTTGTACTAACCGGGCAGGCTTCCACCTCCCTATCCCATTTGATACCCCTGATCATGGAATCACCCAACAGGAGCACTCTGAGCACCCCTTTTCCTCCATTTCACCCCTACCATGTCTCTCATCCTTTCTACTGGCCCCTCCTCCCCCAGCCAGCTCCTTACGCCTCCCCCTATCTGGGTGCCACCTGCCGCCCCTTCCTTATTTAACCTGGCCACTCCCTTCCCTCCGGTCCTATGCCTCTCCTCCTCCCAAGTATCCTTCTACACCCTGCTTCCTCCCTGTCACTGCTCATGACTGGACCTTCCACCCCATCTGCTTAACTTGCCTGGCTCGTTCTCCCTTCCTTCCTGTCTCCGTTCAGCCCCTCCTTGCCTGTCGTGCTCCCCTGGCCTAAACCCTTAGCTCCCTTTACTGTATCCTCCTTGTGCTTCTGGTCCCTCTCCTTGCACTTTCCTCCTAACTGGTCCTTCTTCTTGTGCTTTCCTCCCTCTACCTCCTCCTCCTGCTTTGATCCCCCGGTCCCCCATTTTCCTGCGTTCCAAGTTCCCCCCGTTCTTCCTGCTATACGGCCCCTGCCTCCTGCCCTGCCCTCCCTTTCCATCTCTAACAGCCCCTGTCATGGCTACATCACTCCCTCATCCTCAAGCAGAAGAAGAGAACTGAAGTGGTTACTGAGCTTAAGGTCTGATCCACTGCCCCCCCTTGCTTCCTTCTGTCCAGCCCCAGCCATCTGCTTACTTCCCTGAGAATGTCCTCCCATTGGCCCCCTCTGTGAGGGTCCCCAGATACCTGCCTGCTTCCTTGGTAGTGCCCTCCTTTTGGGCACCCTCTGTCTGGGTCCCTATGCAACCCCAGAGTACTGTCCTGCACTCCTTTCCCTATGCCCCCACCCCTAGTGCTTGGTGCAACCCTGTGGGAGAGCCCCTGCCCTATTCCCCAAACATACCTCCCCCCTCCCTCCCTCCAGCTGTCTCCAAATCCCCTCAACCTCCTCCCTAAGCTGTGCCAGCTGGTAGCACACTGGGCAACCACCAAACTTCCAAGCCCAGTCCAGCATCATGGCTGCCCTACACCCTGTGCACCCCAGCACCCTCCCAAAGATGCCAGCCCTAATGATGTGTGGTCCCAACACCCTCCAAGTAGGTTTCCCTTGGTGAACCACCAGGTTCCCTACTAGTCCAAGATACATCCCTACCCACTAATCAGGTCACCCACTAATCCTAGACACAATCACCCAGTAAACAGGTACCCCCATTACTAGTTGCATTACTACACAGTAAACTTATAGGGGAAGTGTACAACTGCATAAGATCCTCTCTCCCATTCTTTAAACCCAACCCCCAGTGGCTAGAACTACATGAGCTGCACCTGGAGCCTTTTCCTCCAGTTGCAGGGCAGGTGTTCCCCATAAATGAGCCAAGCTCTAGGGAGGGAGGTGGGGAGGGTGGGATTAGCGCCTATACCTGACTCTCACGAGAGTGTTTCAGCCCTGTGTCTGCCCCTCACTGCACCTCCAAGTACTACCAACTAAAAAATCTTTCAAATCTACTTACTCTCACATCCTCCAGCCAGAAGGTTCTTCCACCTTCTCCTCTAACTGAAGACTGACCGAGATGGTACTCACACCTTACATTCAAACAGCACTAATCCCCTGTAATATGATGCCTGCACCTACAGGCCAGATAGCAACCTTGTAAACACACAAACACAAAATTGTCTGCTAGAATCCCTTCCTCCTGCCCAAACTAAATGTAAAAGCACATTAAATGTCTGCTCAAACTAAATGTAAAATCACAATAAATGGCCCTCAAATACAACCACAAACACACAGAATGCCAGCTAAGAAAATCTTCCAAGTCTACTTACTCTCACATGAATTCCATGCAAGTCATCCATGAAACATGCCTAGAGTATGCTGTTCACCATCACATGGCAGCTCTGAAATCTACTGACAGCCCATTGCCTCAGAGGTTGCCAAGAAAGAGAAGCGATTGGACCACAGTGGGCTCTGGGAGGGTGAGGGTGGTGGAACAGAGGTGCATCCCTCCAGTTGTACCTCTCCACAATTCATATGCTATTCTGGCAAAGTATGATTCCTCTATGGAGGCACCCACAGTGGAGACCAAGGAGGATGCTGGGAACCTCCACAAAGGAGACCCACAGGAGGGTGGCATGGGACCCCACAGGGGAAGGAAACAACTCCTGGTGGGGGACTCCATTGTTAGAAAGGTAGAACTGGGGGAGGAAGGGGAGAGGGAGGTAAGGTGCCTGCCCAGTGCCATGGCTTGGAGGGACAGGGAGCAAATCCTCAGGATCACTGGAGCAGCTGCACAGGGGACGAAGCTGGATGTCATTGTCCACCTAGGGACAAATTACCTGGCTATGAAAGGGATCAGAGCAGTGCAGGAAGAGTTTGTAAAGTTGGGGAGGGGCCTTAGACAAGTAGCACGCACAGTAACCTTTGCAGAGGTGCTGCCTGTCTATGGCATAGGTCAGGCTAGGGTGCTCCACACCATGGGATTCAATCAGTGGTTGAAAAACTGGTGCAGAGCTCAGAGATTTGGCTTCATTGGGGACTGGGGGTCCACCTGGAGTGATGCAGGCCTATACTGGCATGATGGTCTGCATCTGTCCAGGTGAGGAACCAAGATCCTAGGTGATAGGTTTAAATGCTTCATTGGCAAGCATTTAAACTAGCCAAGGGGGAGGCACTGGAAAGGAGCAGGGAAATCATAGCCCCCCCAAAAAAGTCAGGGTAGTAAGTGAAGTAAACACAAAGATAGAGATGTTGATCGGGAGAAGGGTAGGGGTAAATGGAGAAAGTGACAAATGCAATAAGGACAAGGATGGGGCAAAAAGGAGTAAGGCCATCAGGAAAAGGTGGGTAATGAGTACCAATGCCTGTAGTCTTGGCAACAAGCTCCCTGAACTGGTGACCTTGATGGAAGATGGATGCCTGTATATCGTAGCAGTCACAGAAACATGGTACACAGAGAACCATGACAGGGATGTTAACATTGCAGGGTACACAACCTACAGGAGAGACAGGGAGGGGAGAAGGGGGGAGGAGTAGCTCTCTATGTAAGGGAAGGGATAAGAGAAACTGAACAAAAGAGTAAACAGGGAGGAGAGGAGGCACTGTGGGTCACCCTTGAGACTGGAAATGGCACCACAATCCGCACAGGAGTTGTATACGGACCCCCATCTCAGGGAGAGGAAATGGACAAGGAATGATAGAAGGCATCCTTAGGATGGTAGAGAAAGGGGAGATATCATTGATGGGGGACCTGAATATGCCAGACGTTAACTGGAGCACCTCTGCTACAGCCACATCCAAGGCATTTGACACAGTCCCACACAAAAGATTAATAGTCAAATTAACCAGCCTGGGAGTGGGTCCCAGGATGGTAACCTGGGTAAAACATTGGCTGGACAACAGGACACAGAAGGTAATTGTAAATGAAGTCCACTCTGAAGAAAGAGGGGTTACTAGTGGGGTACCGCAGGGTTCAGTACTGGGCCCAGTCCTTTTTAATGTCTTTATAAATGACACTGCAAAGGGACTAGAAGGAAAAGTATGCCTCTTTGCAGATGACACAAAGATCTGCAACAGGGTTGATACACAAGAAGGCGTGGAAAGGATGAGAAGTGACTTGGCAAGGTTGCAGAAATGGTCAGAAGCATGGCAGCTTGGATTCAATGCAAAGAAGTGCAAAAATAATGCACCTGGGGAAGATTACACAATGGGGGGAGGTAGTAACAACAACAAAAATGGAAAGGGACCTGGGGGTAGTCATATCAGATGACCTTAAGGCTAGCAAGCAATGTGAGAAGGCAGTAGGGAGGGCTGGGGGGACATTGGGATGTATAGGGAGAGGCATCACCAGCAGAAAACAGGAAGTTGTTATCCCTCTGTATAGACAGTTGGTGAGACCCCATCTGGAGTACTGCGTCCAGTTCTGGAGACCCCATCTCTGCAAGGACATAGACAGGATAGAGGCAGTCCAGAGGAGGGCAACTAAAATGGTTCAGGGTCTACAAGAGAAGCCATATGAGGAGAGACTAAAGGAGCTGAATATATATACCCTTGAGGAAAGAAGGGAGGGAAATGATAGAAACTTTGAAGTATCTCAGTGGAATCAAGAAAGTCCAAGAGGGTAGCATCTTTCAGAAAAAGAGATGTGTAAGAACAAGGGGACACAATCTGAAGCTAGAAGGGGGATGGCTGAGGGGCAATGTAAGGAAGATTTTTTCACAGAGAGGGTGGTGGATGCATGGAACATCCTTCCTGAGAAGGTTGTGGGGTCTAAAACTGTGGGAGAGTTCAAGAATGCATGGGACAGACATTTTGTTTATTTATTTATTGGATTTTTTTCACCAGGAAAAGCACACTGAGCAAGAACTGCTCATCTCCCAGTGTGACCTGGGGGGAGGGGTAGTATAGGGAAGAGGACAAGGGTAGTCCAGGTCCTGACCTAAGACATAAGGCTATTCTTGTGGAGGAGGGTGGAAGAAATAGACTGTTGGTTAACTAGGATCTGCAGCTTATCCTATAGGTAGGGAAATGGGCAGACTAGGTGGGCCAAGCGGTCCTTATCTGCCATCAGAGTCTATGTTTCTATGTTTGATCAATGCACCTGTATGATTTTCAAGGGTTTATAATCGGATACGATATGCACATCAACAGAACACATACTATTGACGGTAATCCAAGAGCAAACAGGTTGACTGTACATAATGCACCTCACTGAGGAGAAAAAATGTAATCAATGTAATTTTAATGCCTGGATAGTGGATAGGCAACAGTCATGATGACATCCGCAGCACAGCTTCTCGACTGCCATGGGCATCTCTCTGCATTTCCGACACACACACCATTCTGGCCAACCATCAGTTGGCTGTATTGTGGGATGGGATAGGTCAGGTTGCCTCAAAGAGAGAGAATGTTAAAAACCATTCCTGGATTCAGAAGGGCACATTGTCGACACAGGTCATGTAAGCCAGCCATTTGCAGTGTCTCAATGTGTGTCTATTGAAAGAGAAAAAATGAATGTATAACACAGGAAGGAGCAGTCACACAATTACATGCTTACAGCATTCAAAGTAAGAAGACAATGTTGCAAATTTCTGGTGTGTGCACATTGTATGCATGACTACGGAGGTGAACACAGAACACATAGTGGCATAGCAACATGCTGAATGCATAGCATAGACTGAGATTAAATCTGCTAGCATAAGAATTAGCAAATTTAATTGTAAAATAGCACTATTCACCACAAAGGACCATAGTAGTAGTACAATCAATAGTAGATTCAGGTAAAGTCAACGCTAACAACACCATTTGTCACAATAAAGTATCAGACTCACAAGATTAAACAAATACTTTTTCAACGCACATCTAGAACTCTCCACCATCTGGCACACTCTATTAGCCGATGAGCTAGAGAAATCCTCTGGGTCTGATCCACTCACTAGAATGGTTAGGCCCTCAAGCTCCTTAAATGAACCATTGAAATCTATAACAATCCCTCTTTTCCAGTGCATAGTGGACGGGGTGGGGTATTAGGGGCAAAGAAGCTCTTGCAGCTAACTCAGGCCTTGTCCGTGTTGTGCCTTCTAGGTCAGAAAGCTGACATTGAAGATGATCCACCATTGAACAGGCAGCCAGTATTGATTGCGCTGCACAGGCATAACATGTCAACCTCAAGTCAGCTGTTAACAGCCTAGCTGCTGCATTCTATACCCGCAACTAGAGGCATATGTCTACCCCCGGTTTACATATATGCAAAGGCATGACATAGTGAAAGAAGAAAATGCAAATATGGGGTACTTAATGCTGCTGTGTTATACACCAAAGATAAAACAGTTGAAAATAAACGCTTGAAGTGTGAATCAACTCATAGCTGTTGAGTTTGAGTAATAGACACCAACACAAGCTACTACGTATGTCCTGTATGGCAACATTCATGGAATGCACTAACTGACTGTGCCAACACTAATAATGAACACAGTGTTGTTTCTAGCACACTCTGCCATTCTGGAAGGACAACATGATTCTTTAGAATAGGTTATTTATTGACCCATCTATGATCAAGTAAACGCATGACATGTTTTGGATGTCAGAGTGATTTATCTGAGGCCTTTGCAAAAGGTCTCAGAAGAACGAAACATGTCACAAGTGTTACTGATTTGGAACAGTGGCAATAAATGGTTTTTGCTACAGGTTGCTGGCATCCTTATGGACGGTCCATGTAGCATCTGCCTTCATTATTGTCATGGTGCGTAGAGGAAAATAGTCATGGGACATGCAGTTGATGACCTACACATATGGAAGTAGCAACGACAGAGCGTAGTTCTAATAGTAACATAATGCACAGCTTGGGAGTGCATTAATTACCAAGTCATGCCATGCTCAGGAGTGGTGTAAATCACTTGCAACATGCTGTTGAATATATGCTAACATAACTGTTGTCTACATGGTACAGGTTTGAATTTGCATACAGCACGCTCAGTTATATGCCATGATAAGAAACAAGTCGGAGGCTTGCATGTACATTTACAGACACATGAGCAGTCACAGGAGTATAACTCGAGAACTACACTGGCAATGCACCAGATTGCTCATGTCGATGAAAAACAACAGTTGCTCACCTCACATTTCATACATAAATTATCAGTCTCAATTTCCAGAGTGCGTAACACACAGTAGCCAAGGACATTTAACACCACTCAAAGTGCACTACGAGATACCCAAATCTTCATCTTTCATCAGCATTCCATCATATTAGAGAAGCATGAGATACCTTTCTTATTTCCTAAGAAACAACCACCAATCTACATAGTAACATATATTGGCAAGCCCTGCTCATGGAAAACAACATTCTTAGCAGTGACGATGACCAAAGTTACTCATGACAACTTCTCAGCAATCCTTGTTGTATTGCACACTATTGCACAATTATACATAGCTGTAGCTGTGAAGCCACAACACAGCACAGTGGTTGTCATGCACGTGGAGGACATTATAATAATCATGATTGCATGGTCACTTATAGTAAATGACATATAAGGAAACAATGACAAACTGTAGTTTCATTAGATACTGTACCAGTAGATTATCAGAACGCTGCCTGATCCTTGCATTGGGGTCCGCAATGCATGGTACGCCATGTGTAACAGAATGGCTGACAGCACACCCTCTTCCATGCCAGATGCCACGTGCTCTTGTTCGACCACGACCTCAGGCAGGTGGATCAAGGATTCTGGATGGACTTCCACACAATCTCTTAGCTTGAGGTCTGGGACTAAGGTCTTCATTTGAAGAGTCATCCATGTCACTTGCTTCGGAGCTTGATGAGATAAGTAAAGGCTAGCAGAAAAACTTGATAAGGACAACTGTTACAGAATTCAACATTACATCATGAACTATGCAGACATGCAGGAGAAGGCACAAGTATGTGGTTTTGTCTGTTCTATGTTGTCCATACCATCGATTGAGCTACTATTGTATTGAAGGGGAGAACAGTGTGGAGAACATAGTATTGTATTGGTTTGTGTCATAAGAACATGGGTGCACTATTCCCATTAGACACACACAGACATTCCACCAATGGCAATATTGAAAAGGTACTGGTCACATAAATGACCACAGGTGCACCTAACTCGTCATTCCCCATACCCAACCCATCACTGAATGAGTGCTGTTTGCCACCAGTAACAGGTGACTTCCCATCCAGGGTGCTTTCTAAGCACTGTATTATTTGAATGGGCAACACTCTGTTTTCTCCTTGATCAACTAACTTTAGTAGTCCAAGGTTTAGTGGAGCTTAATGGAGTGCAGATAGGACACGCTCCCCTGATACACAACCTTACACCACAAAAACCCTGCAAATCAGAGAAAAGCTATATAGTGTCTTGGCAATGAAAGCACTTTTGGGAAGCCACGCTGGCAGTAGTATGGAGTATCACTAAACTCCAAGTAGTCTACCAACCTGTCTTTCTTAGTCAATCAATCAATCAATCAATCAATCAAGTCTTTATTTAACCAGGCATTCATCGTTGAGCAGAAGCTCATTTGCAAGATGGACCTGGGTGGAGCATGAACAATTGTATATACAGGTCAACACAGGTATTTACAAGGCAATACAGATAATACTCTTTACAGAGAGGAAGAAAAAGAAGTTCATATGTACATAGAATTATACAGATATTGTACAGATTACATGGTATTTACATACATAGAAGTGTCTATAGGAAGATAAAGCAGGTTATCTAAGGTTGCAGGAGGAAGTAACAGAAGAAAAAAATAAAAATATACACCAGGTAGAGGTGAAGGTAGGGAAGAAGGGAGGGAGGTAGGGGGAGAAAGGCTAGGAGGGCACGGTGCACAGAAAGGAGTTGGTAAAACGGGATGTAGAGAAGGTGGATGGAGAAAAGGAGTATGTGTGAGCCCCGGGATTGAATGCTATAAAGTACTGGGCATGGTAGGATGTCACAACCCAGGGTAGTGAGCTCCTATCAGAGGTTGGGAAGGGAAGAATAAGGGGATGGATGGGCATAGTGTTGATAAGACAGGGGAATAAGAGAGAGAGAGAGAGAGAGAGAGAGAGAACAATTAGGCTGGTGAGGAGCAAGCTGGGGGGTCAGTACTAAAAATTGGGTCTAGGCGTGGCTATATACCAGTGCAGACACCGGTAGTGGGTCTGAGTGGGTGAAGCAGTTACATACTTCTCTGACTGTACGGAAATAAAGCATCTTGAAGGCATTTATACCGATTAGAGTGCTTAATTTGGAGGTTTTTGTTAGATCGCTCCATAAGGTAGGTAGCACGAGCTTATGGCTGCCCCACAAAGCGGGATTTTGCTTTGGGTACTTTAAGTAATAGCTGAGTAACTTCTTAACACGTATTTCCCAATTATACTCAGGGGAGAGACAGGAGATATAGTAAGGCTGCTTATTAGAGATGGCTCTATAGGTCCAGAGAGCGGCTTTTCTGTGGCGCCTGAACTTTAATGATGTCCACCCCACTGCCGCATACAGGTGCAGTGATGCGTGTCAAGGGGAGTCCTGCTATAAACCCCTAGTGCTCATGGTAGAGTGTGTCCAGTTTAGCCATGTAAGAGTTGGGGCATTGGCTGTAGAGGAAGTCAGCGTAATCAACCAATGATAGGAAAATGGATTGGACCAGTTGTTTCTTGGCATCTCTGGTGAGAAATTGTTGATTCTAAAAAATCCAAGCCTTGTCAAGTCGCTTTAGCAAGTCCTCGATATGTTCAATGAAGGAGAGTCTTTGGTCTATCCAAACTCCCAGATACTTGAATTTTGTAACAAATTCTAGTTTTTCACCTAGAACTGTGGTAATTTGGGGAACTGTCCCACTGGACACAGGGTTAGCTTTATGGATAAAAGGGAGAGGATCATCGCTTTAGTTTTTTTGGCATTAAGGAGTAGCTTTTTTTGGAGGAGTTGGCTTTGCAAAAGGTTGAATTCTGACTGTAGGTCATTGCAGGCAGCTTCAGGTGTTGGGCAACTCACGTAGAGAACTGTATCATCTGCAAACAGATGGATGTTGGCTTCTTTTATACAGTAGTCGATGTTATTAATGTAGATTGCAAAAAGTAAGGGCCCTAATATAGAACCTTGAGGTACCCCTCTTTGCAGAGTTTTTAAGGGGGACAGGCCTCCTTCGGCTTTAACTTGTTGAAGGTGCCCTGTAAGATAGTCAGTAAACCAACGCAGAGAGGAGGGGTCCACACCTATGGTTTGAAGGGAGGAGAGGAGCAGACTATGGTCGACGGTGTCAAAAGCCTTGCTTAGATCAAGGAAAACAGCACAAATAAAGTTTTTGCTCTCAAGATTACGCTGCCAGTCATTAGAAACTTTGGCAAGGGCTGAGATAGTGCTATGTTTAGCTCTGAATCTGGACTGCATAGGACTTAGCAGTTCCCTAGGTTCAAGGTGAGTCCTCAGCTGTGCATTTACAATTTTCTCTAGGAGCTTGGACAGGACCAGAAGGAGGGAAATTGACCTGTAATTATTGAGATCGCCAAGGTCACCTGATTTGAACAGTGGTATGACATGTGCTGTCTTCCATATAGGTGGTAAGGTGCCCTGAGACAGGGATAAGTTAAAAAGGTGGGTGACGGGTATTGCTAGTACATGGTAGGCAATTTTTAGGAAGTAAGGGTCAAGGGTGTCAGCCCCAGCACTTTTTCTAGTATCCAACTGAAGCAAGAGGTCCTCTACCTCTTTCAGTGGGGCAGGTTGAAGCGAGAAAGGCAGCAAAACTATCGGAGTTTCAGGCAGTTGGCTGGCAGTCTGGGAGCGAAGTATGTTTGCAGGGGAGTTATTAAATGCCATGCCTGCAGTAGCAAAGTGGTTATTGAATGCGTCAAGTATATCCATCTTTTCGGTTATAGTCAAGTTGCCAGAGGTAATCTTGGTCCGGAGTGAATTTCCTGGGGAGTGGCCTAGCAGATCACTGATTGTGTTCCAGAGCTTGATTGGGCTCTTTGTGGCAGAGTCGAGTTCGGATTTGAAGAAGGTGGCCTTCGATTCTCTGATTGTTTTGGTACATAAATTTCGTAGTCTCTTGAACTGGTTCCAGTCCTCTGCAGTGTTCAGTCTGCGACTTTTTCCAGAGCTTATCTCTTTCTAGAAGCAAGGACTTGATCTGAGGGGTGAACCATTTACAGGGTTTGGTCCTAGTTTGAACTTTAATCAGGGGAGCATACTTATTAAGGGCCCTTGATAGAATGTTGTGGAAGATATTGTAAGCTGACGTAATCGTTTTGGCCAGGTAGAAATCTTGTCACTCAGGGGAGTACTTAAGCTCGTTTAGGTAGGCATGTTCATTGAAGTTGCACCTGGATCTCTTGATAGAGAACTTGCTGATGGGCGCTGGGTTGTTGGTGGATCTTACTCCCACAATAAAACAATGGTCGCTGGCGTCTAAGAAGAAGACATCAGCGTGGGAGAAGAGATGAGGTTTGCTCACCATTAGCACATCCAAAAGTGTACTTTTACTGGGGTTCTTCACGTTTGGGCATGTTGGTTCAGTAATAAGTTGCGTCAGCCCATGTTCATCACAAAAGGATGCAAGGGGGGCAGCTGTGTTAGAGAGCCAGTCAAAGTTGAGGTCTCCTAAAATAATAGTTTCTGGCAGCCCCTGTCCCAACTTGTCACTTAGATATGACACAAGCTGTAGGCCAGCAGACGGTGGTCTGTAGCATTCTATTATGCAGATTGCAGTAGTCTGTGTAATTTCCACTTTGAGAATTAGGCATTCGAATTTGCTGGCAACAGATGCCGAGGATAAGCAGAAGGCAGAAAATTTGTCTTTAATGTAGATAGCTACCCCTCCTCTGGCATGCCTATCAGCTCTGAACAAGGCATAGTTGGGTATATTTACTTCTCTATCAGTGGTGCTGGGTCTAAGCCAAGTTTCGGAAATCACAAGTGTCAGGAGAGGTATGATTTCATCTAGTTTGTATTAAGGTTATCTTTTAAGGAGGCTATATATTTAATATACAAGAAGCTTATACCTTTTAAATTTGCTAGTTCTGCTGACAAAGCAATAGCTTTGGGGGGGGCCAGGGTTGAGTTCTACGTTGCCTGAACATAGCAGGAGGATAAGTAGGATTTTTCTAAGAGCGCTAATTATAAGCTTGTAATTCCTGCCTTTCTCCCGTCTAGTAGATCTGATGTTTTTAGGGACTGGAAAGTAGCCACCATAGAAGAGCTGATCTGTTGTGCAAGAGCTAGTACCCCTACCACAATAGGCGGGGAGGAGATAGAAGTCTGCGTGGTGGGAGGTGGGGGAGTGTTATAAGTACTACTGGTATGTGTGGTCCAAGAGCAGGGTTCGAGGTATTGGTACTTGGAATCACGGGGCAATTAAAGGATAAGTTGCCATGTGGTATACAGCACAAGGTGCCGTTGTAGACCAAACATGATGGTAGTTCAGGTGTCCAATGCTGGGCAGCTGGTATCAGCAGAAGAAGGGGCAGTATAAGGAGCCATATAGGGCCTGACATGATGGTACCTCAAAACAGGAGCCACTCAATTAGCCCAGGGGCCAGTGGGGTTGCTGGATTAATGCAGCTTATCAGTAGCTTTCCGATCCAGGTCGACCCAAATTTGATAGCATTAAAATATTTAGTGGTGAAGGCACAGCCAAGAAGAGCCTATGCGTTTTAGTAAGGCGAGGCCCTGAGAGTTGGATCCCGTAGGCTGGACAGAGAAGAGGGGGATCACGAGCTAAGTCTCTATTGGTGGGGCACTGTGCCAGGGGACGTGGACTAATATTTTGGCAGGAGGTACTGTATTTAATAATCAGTGGAGGTGGGGGAGGGGCGGTCAGAAAGTTGCGTGCAGCTGCTGCACTTGTAGGGCCTTGGGTCCATGTCTGCGGTCTCGAGTGTCGGCTAGAGGGGCGCCGACCGCCCAGTAGCCAGGAATCCCGCGGCTTAGGAGCTGGGAGCCTGGGCGACAGTTCCTCGGCTGAGAGAGAGAAGGAGAGTGAGGGTTAATAAAGGGGATTCACATAAAGGATTAGACAGAACAGCGGGTAGTCCAAAATTTGCATAACAAAAGGAAGTGTGTTACTTTGGCACCCAAAAGTGTCTAGGGCCAGTGCACGTATGCAGGGAAAGGGCTGTAGACACTAGTTTTCTTTCCCAAACCACAATTCAAGTCCTTTCAGTTACAGACTGGGTTAACACTTCGGCTTTTTAACATTTGTCCCAACATAAACATTTTTAGGGTTTAAAATCAAAGAGCAGAAGCCGGCTTCCACCAGGGACCAATCAGAGTTTGGTCTGAGGGGGCGCTCGCAATCCGGTTGGTTGCAGCAGTTGCCGTACCTTGTAGGACCTTGGGTCCATGTCTGCAGTCTTGAGCGTCGACTAGAGGGGCGCCAACCGCCCGGTAGCTGGGAATCCCGTGGCTTAGGAGCTGGGAGCCTGGGTGGCAGTTCCTCGGCTGAGGGAGAGAAGGAAAGTGAGGATTAATAAAGGGCATTCCTACAAAGGGTCAGACAGAACAGTGGAGAGTCCAAAATTTGCAGGACAAAAGGACGTGTATGGTACCAGCAATGCCAAAAGAGGTAGTGAGGAGTAGTAGTAGGTGGTTGCACCCCAAGGTAGTTTGTTTGGTGTTGCTGGCCTGCTTAACTGCTAGCTGGTTTATAGTTGAAAGGGTATATAGTCGAATTAGGGTGAGGTCCCTAACAATAGGGCAGTTAGAGCAGTAGTGTCTATATGCACTTACCCACCTCTAAAGTGACATTTACTTGACTATGGGTCTCCTTGGTGCAGTGGAAGTGGGAGGTATTGCGTACTTGGGTGGTTTACAGGCCATCAGCATAGCAGGAATCTGTGGATAGATGCATGGCTGAAGAATTTGTGACAATGGCAGATAAAGAGAGGTGGTGATGATTGGTGTCCTGAACTTACCAGCTGTGGATTGGGACTCCCTATCAACATCCTCTGATAGAAGCAGGGAAATATTGGACTACCTGCAAATGGCCCTCCGGGGGCAACTGGTCAGGGAGCAATGAAGGGAAGGAGCTATTCTTGATCTGGTCCTTCCTAACAAATGGAGATAAGGTATGAGAGGTATCGTGGGGGGGGTGACCTTGGTACGAGTCACGACAACACAGTTAGGTTCAAACAAAGTAACACTGATGAGGCTTACCGGTCTAAGTTGAGGGTGCTTGATTTTGAAAAAGCCAATTTCTGGCAAATGGGGGAAGTAGTGGAGAGGGCTCTGGAGGGGGTGGATCAGTTAACATATGTTGAGAACATGTGGGAGAGGGTGAAATAAGTTATTGATGATTCCACAGCCCTATGCTCCAAGAGATCATGCCAAAATAAGAGGTGGAGGAGGAGGAGGAAACCATTGTGGTTTAAAATGGTTGTAGTGGAAAAGGTCAGAGCAAGAAGTAAGGCCTTTAAGAAGTTCAAGGTAACAGTGACTGCAGTGGAGTGGGAGAGGTACAAGGTGAGCAAGAGGGAAGCAGGGGTAGAAGTAAGGAGGGCAAATTCATGGACAGAGGAGAGCATAGCAAGTGAGGTAAAAAAGGGGTTAAAACATTTTTTTAGGTATGTCAGTGAAAGGAGAAAGACTAGGCACAGAATACTGTGGCCAAAAACAACTGAGGGTGAGCTGATGCAAGGGAACAGAGAGAAGGCAGAACTACTGAACAACTGTTATTGCTC
The DNA here is from genome assembly GCA_016271365.2 of Neoceratodus forsteri. NCBI lineage: Eukaryota > Metazoa > Chordata > Ceratodontiformes > Ceratodontidae > Neoceratodus > Neoceratodus forsteri. Next base: position 111,692,817 of record CM028134.1, read on the forward strand.
AGTGTTCACTAGGGAGGAAGAAGAGGTTGGCAGCAGAGAAGTAAAAGCTAAGGCAGAGGAGGGGGGAATGGATACAAGTCCATTTAGGGTTGGAGAGACACTGGGAAAACTAGGCAGCATGAAGGTGCACAAGGATATTCATTGCAGACATATCATGGGACATCAAGAGCAAGATCAGTCTGTTTGCTGATGATACCAAGGTAGGCGCGGTGGTGGATGACCTAGGGGGATGGCAGGGGTTGCAGGATGATCTGGCAAAGCTTGAAACCTGGTCAGACACCTGGCAACTGGGCTTTAATGCCAAAAAGTGCAAGGTGCTGCATTTTGGGATGAAGAACCCAAGGAGGAGTTACCAGCTAGGGGAGTGCAGCTAGCCCAGACAGAGGAGGAGAAGGATCCGGGTGTGCTCATTACAGGGTCAATGAACAACTCGGCACAATGTAGGAAGGCAGCTGCAAAGGCCAAAAAAATGCTGGGTTGTATTGCAAGGGGTATATCCTTGAGAGGGAGGAGGCTGATTCTGCCACTGTATAGGTCATTAGTTAGATCACACCTGGGTAGTCGGTGCAGTACTGGCGTCCGTATCTGAAGAGGGACATTAAGTTACTGGAGGGGATGAAGCGCAGAAGCGCCGAAGATGATCAAGGGCTAGGGGACTTATCATACGAGAGGAGGTTGAAGGAGTTGAACATGTACTCACTGGAGGAGAGGAGAGGAGAGAAGAGACGGGGACATGATTGAAACCTTAAATACATGAAAGGAATAAACAAGACAGGTACAGAGGGGCTGTTCAAAGTAAGGGAGGGGAGGGCCACCAGGGGCCATGATATGAGACTGGAGCGAGGAAGGTTCAGGGGGAGACGAGGAGACACTTTTTTACAGAAAGGGTGGTGGCTGGGTGGAATGCATTACCTGCTGAAGTGGTATGCAGTAGAACAGTGGACTGCTTCAAACGAGGATGGGACAGGACAAGGGGGAGGATTAATGAAGGGGAAGGGTGGAAGGGAGGGGCAGCTGCAGAATAAAGGGTGCTAGCTGCACTTTCGAGCAGACTTGATAGACCTCTAGGCCTTTATCTGCTGGCAAATTTCGTATGTTCGTAAGGCGATGGGGCAAGATGTGGAGCACCCAAGGGTGTTGAAGGAACTTAAAGATATACTGGCGTCACCCTTGACTGGACTCTTCAACAGGTCCCTGGAGTCTGTAGTAGTACTGGAGGACTGGAGACAGGTAAATGTGGTTACTCTGCATAAGGGAGGATGGAGGGAGGAGATTGGAAATTATAGGACCGTGAGCTTGACATTGGTGACTCGCAAGCTCATGGAGACTCTAATGAAAGTAAGGATCACCAATTACAAAGAGTTAAGCAGCCTGATTAATCCAAGACAACATAGCTTTAACAGGGGTAGATCCTGTGAAAAAAACTTGATATAGTTTTTTGACACAGTCAATAAGAAACTGTATCTGGGGAGGGCAGTAGATGTTGCTTACCTGGATTTCAAGAAGTCATTTGACTCACTGCCACACAGGAAACTGCATACGCTGTCATGCCTGGGGCTAGGGCAGAAGGTGGTTAAATGGATGGGAAACTGGCTGGGGGACAGGAGACAGAGGATCATTAGAAAAGGGGTGGCATCTGGAGAGGCCAGAGTCAATAGTGGGGTCCCTCAGGGTTCGGTGTTAATGCCAATACTGTTCGATTGATGCATAAGTGACATCATGGAGGGCATTGAGGGGCTGTGAGTCTGTTTGCAGACAATATTACAGTTTGCAATCAGGTGCACACTTCCCCAGAAGTAGAAAGAATGCAAAGAGATCAGTAGAGATTCGAGGCATGGTCATGGAGGTGGCAGCTTTAGTTCAACACGGACAAGTGTAAGATCGTGCATCTTGAATGCAGGCACCAGAGGGCAGGGTACTGTATGGGGGGTTGAGACATGTTAGTAGCAGAACTGGAAAGGGACCTAGGCATCACTATGTCTCTGGACCAGAAGGTGGAACTGCACTGTGAGGGAGCATAATGCTGTGTAGCATTAGAAGGGGGACTGCCAGTAGAAAAAACGGAGGTCATAGTACCCTCATACACCGATCTAGTCAGAGTGCATTTGGAGGGTCGGGCTCCAGTTACGGAGGCAATACCACAAAAAGGATGTGAGGAGGATGGAGCGAGTTCAGAGGCAGGCAACAAAGATGGTTAAGGTGCTCGACCACCTGTCCTATGAGGAAAGGTTTGGAGAATTGAACATGTACTCCATGGAACAGGGAGGGGGGGGACATGATTAACACCTTCAAGAACATTAAGGGTATAAAATGGTTGCCAGTGGGAAGCTCTTACAGTTGAAAGGGAATCAGAGGACGAGGGGGCACGTGTTACAGATTGAGGGATGACACTTCAAGGGTAACATTAGGAAGTAGTATTACACAGAGAGGGTGGTGGATAAGTGGAATAGGCTCCAGGAGGAGTTGATTGGAGATGCAACAGTGGAAGGATTCTAAATGGCCATGTAACATGAACCATGTAACCTCCTGCTTCCTATGTACCTACTGTATATTCTGTCTTATCTGTGAACCTGTAGCATTTGTATTGTTTTATTGTACTGTACTTGGCCAGACATGGAACCTTTGTAAATGAGCAGTGGGCCTGAAATAAATAAAATAAAATAAAGGGCATGGGACAGACACAGGGGATTGTTGTTGGGGGGGGGGGGGACTTATGTCTGAGCCAATAGCTAGACAAATTGGAAGACTAGATGGGCCGGTACATCTTTTTATGTAATCACACTTCTATGTACAAATGTCTGTCTGACAGGCTATCTGGTGATTTAGCAATGAATTGATCGATCGGTGTGTTTGTGTACATGCAATCCTGGTTTTCTTTTTTTTTTTTTTACTTTCTTTTTATCCCTCCTTCTCACCCTCAACGTTCCACTCCTTCGGGCATTGCTCATGCCATCCATGCCTCCTTGACCTTGAGTCTGCCCCCTAGAGTACCTCAGTAACTCCTTTTTCTCCCCTCCTAACTCTGTGGAGCACCTGCACAGCTGGGGTCTGCTCGTGGTTCCTGGACTGGATGGCATGGAGCAGCCATCATCTAAGCCCGCTGAGGATTTTTCCGCTTTTCTCCCTTCCTGTCTCCCCCTCCCCTGAGAACATCAGCTCAGGCAAGTGCATGCTGACGCACGCCTGCCAAGTGCCTAACAACGTCTTCCGCTCCCCGACTCCAGCCCTTTGAAGCCGTCAATGCCCCGTGAGAGTCGGTGCTCCCACCGCCCCAGGGATGTCAGGTGCATACAGCACCCCTGGTAACCCACCCGAAGGAGGAGGAGAGTGTGATGGTCAAGAGGTGCTCTGTGAGGTACTCTATTCTAAAGGTGGTGAAAAGAGATGAGTGAGGCACCAAGGTCCGAATTATGTGGATAGGATAACCATTACCCAGACAAGGAGAGGCAGGAGTCAACCTAGTGCTTCAGTGCCCGCAGGGCGTTTATGTTGTACCAAGGGTAGAGAGACACAGTCACCAGAGGAAGGAGGGTTTGCCCGAGAACAATAGGACAATAAACAGAGAAATACTTTATCTACGACTACTATGATTATTATCACAAGAATAGACTATAGGTCTAATGCCACTCTTATTCTGAAACCATTCTACACTTTGATACTCTTAGATGAGGATCAGATGACATAAGCTACTCAGAACTGTATTAGGGTAATTATCACCACATATTTCCATCAGAGTCTAGATATTACAAGAGTCCAGAGATCCGGCGTCTTCATGTACACCGTCGTTCTTTGTTGGTAGCTACAAGGGAAACAAATTAGAACTGTAGAACCCTAATCACAATTCCCAGCAAAGACCTAGTTAAGGCCACTGGGATGGTGAGAGGTTTGGTAAACAGACCATATGTTTCTTCGGCAAAAGCCCACTCTCTCCAAGGCTGCCGGAATGAAGAACCAGAGCAACTGGTTCCTGAGATAACACACTGAAAACAAAGGGTTCCTTGGCCAAAACTCACTTCCAGGGTTGCCAAGGATGAAGATAGATCAAGACCTGCATGGCGATGAATCCAATGGAGGACTACCACGACCTGACTGATGCTGCAGCACTCCAAGGGCCAGCTAAACTCAGAAGGAACTCTGACAGGACCAGGAACCATAAGAATCTGAAGAGATGATGGCTGACTCTGCAATCCTAGGATCAGGAACTAACACAAAAACAAAGAAACAGCGGATGCGTCCCATACTGGGCTTTGACGGACTCGACTTTCGGCGAACGACCTGGAGGGGCGCAGACCAGGTTCTCCAGGATGAGCTCACTCTTCTGTAGAGGGTGACCAACTTCAGGACATCTGGAATAGGAACCATACGGAATGACACTGGCATGGCTGTCATGATGCGTTTCGGAGGACGTACCTTCAAGGTGGGAAAACAAGAAACGGCGGATATGACTTGTACGACTGGTGACGGACTCGACTTCGGCGGACGACACAGACGGACATGATGAGCTGATGGATGATCCCACAGAAGTGAAGAATGCTGAGAAGATGTCTTCTTCTGAGTAGAGACTGATTCTGAGTATGTGGTATTACAGACCACACTATGGGACTGCAGTGTGGTAGAAGATTGAGACTGTCTTCATACAGTAGTAACCATATAACTGAAAGATGCCCAGAGAACTGTGGAATGATACAATAATTTGCCGAAGAAAGGGCAAATTATAAATTTAGGGGTCATTATTACTGATGGGGCCAATGTTCAGGTGCTTAGAGCAATAGTTCATATGCATATAGCAATAGTTCAGATACTTAGGGCAATAGTTCAGGTGCTTAGAGCAATAGTTCAGATACTTAGGGCAATAGTTCAGGTGCTTAGAGCAATAGTTCAGATACTTAGGGCAATAGTTCAGGCACTTAGAGCAATAGTTCAGGTACTTAGGGCAATAGTTCAGGTACTTAGAGCAATAGTTCAGGTACTTAGGGCAATAGCCATTGCATAAGCAGTACAATTGTTACAGTAGCTTCACAGTATAGGCGAATTGAGCACTCTTAGACAAATCCCTGTTCCTAAATGTAGGGTCTTCCTGAATAGGATCTCTTCCTGGCCGTCATGGCTAAGGAATCCTTTAGTACCACTAGGCTGGTTTGCCCTATTACAGTAGGCCGGGGCCTCCCTTTAGTACCACTAGGCTGGCTTGCCCTATTACGCTAGGCTGGGCCTCCCTTTAGTACCACTAGGCTGGCTTGCCCTATTGCGCTAGGCCGGGGCCTCCCTTTAGTACCACTAGGCTGGCTTGCCCTATTACGCTGGGCGGGCCTCCCTTTAGTACCACTAGGCTGGCTTGCCCTATTGCGCTAGGCCGGGGCCTCCCTTTAGTACCACTAGGCTGGCTTGCCCTATTACGCTAGGCCGGGGCCTCCCTTTAGTACCACTAGGCTGGCTTGCCCTATTACGCTAGGCCAGGGCCTCCCTTTAGTACCACTAGGCTGGCTTGCCCTATTACGCTAGGCCGGGGCCTCCCTTTAGTACCAAGCTTTACCTTGGGCCTAATGCCCTACGTTTGCCTCGGGCCTGACGCCCTACTAAGACTTGGGCCTGTTGCCCCACTTTATATTGGGCCTGGTGCCCCGCCTTGAATTGGGCCTGGTGCCCCACCTTGAATTGGGCCTGGTGCCCCACCTTGAATTGGGCCTGGTGCCCCACTTCCTATTAGGCCTGGTGCCCCACCTTGAATTGGGCCTGGTGCCCCACTTAGTAATGGGCCTGGTGCCCCACTTCCTATTGGGCCTGGTGCCCCACTTCCTTTTGGGCCTGGTGCCCCACCTTGAATTGGGCCTGTATTGCCCCTTTAAGTCCAAAGAGTGGCAGGCCCCCTTTAAATCTACAGCTCACTAAGAGCTGCTGCCAATCAGTAGCCGAGACCCCGCCTGAGTTCCGCCTGAGTCCCGCCCCCTAAATGAATATTTAACAGGCCGCTATACAGGCCTCGATAGATGGCCTCTCCTTTGGGCGTCACATTGCCCCGCCTCCCCTCCGCATACGTAATTTTGGGTCCTGACGACCTGCTTCCCCTTGCGGCGCTCGGCCGAACTTCTCAGCGCCTTCAGTGCGCTTTACAAAAAAACAAAGTCTCTTTTAAACAGGCGGTCAGCACGCTTCTAGTGCTGCCGCCGACTCACCGCTCCGACGTCCTCCGGAGGGTTGCTGTACTGTAGGGAGGCGGGAGGGATGCTGGCAGTGGGAGGGAAATGTGCAGGCAGATAGGGGGACGACCGGGGGCCTCAGAAGGCCGACAGGAACTCGGGCGTGATGCAGCTGGCAGGGCTGCCGACGGGGGACTGAAACAAACTTAGAAATACTTGGGGGGGGGGCTAAAATAATAAAATGACGGGGCTACACAGCCCAAACCGCGGCAAATGGCTGGTCACTTTCTTCTGGTGCCCCAAAGGCACTGCAGACCACAGAACAAGGCAGAGCGAGGAGTCTTCAAGCAGGGGAGGCAGCACAGGACCACAGCAAGCACAGAGGGATGGCTTCAACACAAGGTAAGCCCTAAACCATCCTTTGACTTCTGTGTCCTGTCTCCTCAAGCACTGCCCAGGATCAGCTGCCCAACTGAAGAAATATTTTTTAAACTTGAACCCCTCAGGGTTCTAGAGTGGCTGGAGTGAAATGCTGTGCATGAGCCACTCAGCACAGCATTCCATCCAGGCCATTGTTGGTAAAGCTACCTGAATTCTATTTTTTTTCACCAGATTAAGTGCACAGGGCACTTTCTTTATTAATTACAGTGTTTTATACTGTACAGGGAAGGGAATCAACTACTGAGGGGCCCCTTTTTACCTAATTATCCTGCAGACTGTACCTAAAGCAGGCGCCCTGGGCTCCTGCAGACCCCTATCTTTTTATTTAAGTTAATTTTTCTGGGATGCCCCAACTTTGGGGCATTACAAGAGCATCTGTTGGGATGCTCAATCCTCCTTCCCCCTACCGACCCCCAACGACCTGAGTCCGTGCCCGAACCCGGGTCGCCAGAGTGGTGCGAGGTTTGGCGTCCAGTGCCTCAACCCTCAGTGCCACCGGGCTGGCCCAATCCTGGTTCTCTGACATCTTTCTGCTATTATGTGTTGCCACACCGCATACCTTCCAGACCACCTCCTCTCCCCCCCCCCTTAACTTATTGTAATCACCCATCATTTTTTGGCCACCTCCCCATTCGATTGACACCTACCCTCAGGCTATCTCTCTGACATTCCTTACTGTCAAGGCCCCTGGAATTCTGCAGTTCTGCAGTTGCAGAATTTGCATCATGCTGCAGAATATATATAGTGCCGTAGAATTAATTGTTTTTGGTGAATTTTCATATAAATATACTGTTTTTTCATAGTGTCAGGCTTTCTTTCCCAGCTCGTTTATCCTGAAGTCCCTCCTCTATACTCAACATATGACATCATTGATGACATCACATCATATTTAGCCAATGACAGGACTGCATTCTGCCAGAGAAATGAATAAATCATGCTGCAGAAATCAGAAAATGCTGCCGAAGAAGTCAAGGAGCCCTGCCACAGAAATCAGAAAATTCTGCCGCAGAACACCAGGGGCCCTGCTTATTGTTTCTACTTCACACCCACCACATTGCTGTTCTGACAGTCTTTCTATCAGACTGCTAACCTTTCCCCTCACCTCTACTCCTCTCCTCCTTGCAGACCATATCACATCTCCCCTACTCTTCCTCCCCCACTAACTTCTTGTAATCGCCCATCACCATTGGCCCCCTACCCCTTTCTGTTGACACCGACCCTCATGATTTCTGTAACCTTCTCCACTGTTTCACATCACACCACCCACTTTCTTTTTGAGCTAAGTTTTCTACCAGACTGCTAACCTCACATCTACCCCTCTCCACCCACCTGTCCTGGTTCTCCCTTGAACCCATCTACACTCCCCAGTGCCAAGGATCACTGTCACCTGCACCTCAGTGAACTGTTTGGATTTCTGTGAACTGTTTTATTGTCATGTGCTGTATATTATGTATTTTGAACAATTTATTTTTATTCTCTAACATGGACCCTTTGTAAAAAGAGCTTCTGTTCAAAGGTAGTTTCAGATTAATTAATAAATAAATAAACAGATAAATAAAAATACTACCCATCTATCTATCAATCAATATGCTGGTGTGACACTCACAACTGCAATGACAGCGCTTGAGTCTGTATATAAGACGGAGTGGCAGCCTGTCTTGATGTGTATCTATATATCTGTAACTATCTGCCTTTTAGCCTATCTAGTTTTACATCCAACTACCTTTCTGTCTACCTACCAGGGTATATATGCATCCATACATCCACCATATGTAGCTCTTCTATTGCCAAGCTTTTGAACAGTTGCATGTGGTAATTGTCACAGGAACAGTGCATTTTTTAACACTCATGCAATGTCTGCCTGGCTATCTATGTAACTATGTACTGACCTAAATACACATCCATCCATGCATCTGCAGACACTCAGCATGTAGCTACCTATTTCAGCATCTCTACATTGCATCCTCTGTCAAGCGGATAAATACTGTAGGCATGGGCTGCTGTATCTCTGCCCCTTTTCATGAGTTGCTGCATGCTTCAGATCCATATGTGGTAGTAAGCAATGGGTGCATATCTTGTACATGACCCATGTTGCCCCTCAGAATAGACAGTAATAGAATGGCACCAGAAACAGAACCTACAATTATTGAATGCTGTCAAGTTAGGAGAATCACATGAAATGCTTATCATGGAATATTGGCGATCACCAAGTGCACAGTGCAATGAGAGCTTCAAACACTGTTTAGAAATTGCACAGTGGCAGAGCTCACAGGGGCAAAAATAGCATGGGCGTTGCTTACCTTGAAGCCGCAACAAAGTTGGCATTGAGGTACGCTGAAACATGTAAATTAAATATGGAAACACAGTATACACAGGAGAAATGTCGCAATGTCTGCCTGCCACAGAATGTGATTTCAATGCACAGCAATGGCATTCGGCTATCAAACGGACATGAAAGTTTGTCTGAGTGCTGTCTGAAATCACTATGCCGAGGGCAGAAATCATCAAAGACCAAGGAACAGTGATGTATTACAACAACAAAAGGAAGAAGACAATGCAGCACACTTGGCCATGATCAAACAGGCATATGCCGTGAGTGAACCTAACCACTGAATTATTTTACACGCAGTGGAGATGGGGGTAAACATGACTTGGACAGTAATACTACATTCAAATCACACGTGTAATGTGGTTTCCATTATTTGAACAGTTTTCCGAAAAGTAATTCAGATCACATCAAAAATTATGTTGCTTAGGCACCTATCAGCAAACAGTAATTGTAACGGTTCTCTGATGTGAATTTTGAGTCAGATGAGCAAATGGTGTGCAGTGAAGGTGGTGCTTGCAGTACTGCTATCGTGGATCAAAACATACAGATAGCAGGTGCAACCGGACGATAGGTGGGAAGGAGGACCATAAAGTAACTTACAGCTGACACAAGCAATCGCAATGATGATTGGCATATGATTATAAAGAAAAAACCTGCTTTCGCCTTCCCTAGTACGAGTAGAACTATGTCTAGTACAATCATACTCGCTAACCGGTCAAACTTGGAGCACTGAGTTTTGATGAACAGTTAGTTATCGTTATGCCTTGAAATGTATGATTCTCAAATAAATATGTATTGCATCACACTCAAGGCATGTGCCCATCCATTCAGCTCCTTGACCCTGCCAATTAAGATCAATGTGATGATGATGACAATTCGGGACATAATTAGAATTCAGCCACCCCAATACCTGTTGGAATGCCATCTGTGAATTGAACACTAGATGTTGACTTCCCAAAATAAAATAAAAACAATATAGTTCTGCAGACAGTAGCACAGAATGGCTAGTTCATGACATGGCTGCGAGCTGATCAAAAAGTAACAAAAGACGATCACCACATAGGAATGTATGATTTTTGGCAATTTCACAAAAATAATATGGCTGTTCAGTACCTGTGCGATACACAGTATGGTGGCTGACTGGCACACAATCACACGCAGACAGTGACACAACATGGCACAACACTAACTGCACTAACAGCTGAGAGCTACAAATATGCATTGAGGACAAATGAAAGAGAGGGGGGAAACAAATACTTAATGTAAAACCGCAGCAGGATCTGATGATAATTGTTTTGAGAGTCGTTTGAACCTACATAACGTAAATAGCTTGCTGCGAGATACTGTAAATATAAATGCACAACAGCTGAACATTGCCTCTCTCTCTCTCTTTGCATGTTTCACAGACTGCACAACACATCAAACTCACAGTAGTTCAGACTGGCATAATAACAACACTTTTCTCTCTTTTCTGTTAATTGACCTTTGGATGAAATAGTCAGCCGTTAATTAGGACTACTCTGTTGTTCTAATCATGGTATGTTCCTGTGAACTGAGTGGCCAGAAAATGTATAGATAATATTTGTCATGAAATAATTTCATTGCCCTTCTGTCTCTGGCATGCCTTACTTTGAGATCAGCAGAACATATATAAGCAATATTATTTTTTTTTATCGGGAACAAGCAGAGGTAGGTGTGTCCCAAATCTGCATTTCATCCTCAAATTGCTGTTAATCTGCACAGTGTACATTAGTTTGATTACTACAAGAAATTACACTATGGTAAAGTCAAATGCACAACAACACCAGGTTGAAAGATGGCGAACAAGGGACCGAAGAAGGCATTTCCACGTCCGGCTGACCTAGCATGCAGATAGATGCACAGTACACAGAAAAACACTCCTGTAATGTGGTGCCTCAAGATACTATAGCAAAGAAATAGTAGTATAGATAGTACCACTAAGTACCAATGCATGCAGGAACTGCAAAAGTACTTCTCTGCCACTGTGACAACTGTGTAAAAGAAATGCGTTCTAAAGCACTTTCGTTAGTACAAAATGCACTGTGCAGCTGCGATTCAATATTTTCAGAAAATGAGAAAGTGATACAGCAACAGATCCATGCACTGTGACACATTGGGGGGATGAGAGTGGTAAGTAGGTAGTAAAGAAACAACATCAGCACATCACACTTCCAAACTATGTTTAAAACACACACGAACACCAAACTCAGGGGGAAAAATGACAACAAAGACTTTTGTCACTATCTCCAAAAGGAAAGTATGGGGGCATTCACCAATGCAAAAGTTAGCTAACTTTGAAGCATGCATACCGCTCTGATAAAACTGCAGAAAGCTTGACAGAGGGCAGCAGTACAGTGGCAGAGCACATGATAAAACTGCAACATTACCATGGTGCGTCTCGGCAGCTCTATCGGTGAAGACACTCAAGGATGGAGAAAGATGCTGAGAACCAGAATCCTGATGGTTTACACTCAAATGTGTAACCTCACAGCATTGGCACAAAATCAAAGGCTCACCAGTGACGGAAGGAAGTACCTTTACAGGAGCGCCCCACCCCTCCTCCCACAGGTGTGCACAGTGTGACACGATCGCTCCTGTAACAGCAAGGGGCTGGATTAGAGAGAAGCGTAGCTGGGAAAGACAAATTAAATTATTGATTCTCTAACATTTCGGATGGGAATGTTCAATACTGAGACACATGCCTGGACATAGAATGTCATGCTGCACATGCGGGGATAATGAAAACAGCATGTACATTTTTTTTTCAGTGAAAGGCTGACAGTGCCGCTTTAAAGGAAAGCAGTCATTATCTGTAGGTCCCCACCCCCCCAAAGCTTTACCCCCCCAATAAGGCTTTTCATACAGAAAAAAAACACTTATGCATTTTAACTTACTTTATTTTACTTTTGTAAAGTCCGAGATTCCCAAACATGGCAGACGCTGTGGGATTCCACTTCATCTGAAAGTGTGGTGCCGCACCGCTCACCTCAGTACATTTGTATACTAGAAATTAGGAACTTAGGAAATTCATTGCCAAAAACAATATTAATGTAGATTAGGGTTGCTATCTCATAAAACTCAAACCCTCAAATACTGGAAATGTGCTATTATGGTTTTCAACCCAATGGCCACAAAGTTTGGAAATGCGTTATTAGAGTAGGTAAGCCTAACTCCCACCTCTCCCCCTCACTTCCCCTTTTTACCCAAGACTAAGCTACAGGTATTTATTTATTTAGCTTTTGTTTACTGGGTAAGTACACTAGACAAGTATTATGCCTATTTTCAGGAACGACCCGGGAGAGTACAACATGAGGAACAATAGTCAAGGAGACATGGCAAAGAGAGCACAGTTTTTTTGTCACAGTAAACAAACATGTGGGAAATACATCATTTGACGCTAGGGGAAACATACAGTAGTAAGTACATTTCAGATTATACACTCTAGACTAGCTAGTTCAACTGACAGATATATACAGGTCATCATACATAGGAGTGGAGCATAGCTCAGGGACTGGATTGGTTATAATATAACTTATAACATTGTCGTATACACCCCCTAGGCTAGTTGGATTGTGGACAGGTATATACAGCTCATCACATTTTTTCTAAATATGCACATGTTTGACAGAAACAGAAATACTTGGTAGTACAAGTTTCTACCAAGTGACCAAGGTGCAATATGTCATGGTTAGCCTATGACCGTGGAGCAATAATGGGTGTAAAGATGCCCAAGGATATTTAGGCAGGAGTAGTCAGAAGTCATTGATACAGTGGGGAAAATATCTCCAGGAATTCAATGGAGACACCCTGGGGAGGTTCAGACAAAACAATTTGACACTTTACTCTAGGGAGGTTTGGGGCAGTCACACTCTGATGCTAGTTTTAGGAAACCCCACAGGGAATTTCGAAAACTCAGATAGGAAGGGGCAGCTCAGATATCCACAGGCAGCGAATTCCAGAGTCTGGGCGCACTTATGGCAAAGTCCCGATCCCCCATGAGGGTCCTGGTAGGAGGGACTTTGAACATCCCTGATGTGAGAGACCTAAGTTGGTAGGGGGTTGGATTCAGTTTAGGCAGAAGCCGGGCCAGCCCCTGGGGGGTGCTAGTTCTGATCACTTTCCCAGAGAGGCATCCCAAACCAAAATCAAGGTATCTAGCTGGTGAGAGCCATCAGAGTTTCTCATATAGCTCACAACGGTGGGTGAGTTGGGGGGGCAGCCAAGACAAAACGACAAATGTTATTGTAAGCAGTGTACCCACCAGGTGAGATGTGTCTTTGGAGAGTGAGCAAATAGATGCAGCCCATAGCTGAGGGAGGGAAGGAGCACACCCTTCGCTAGGGCAAGCCTGGCTGCCGGTGTAAGGTTATACTTGGCCCTATAGGCCAGACCCAGTTTGCAGTTTGCCGCCCTGCAGATGTTAAGGATATGATTACCCATGTCAAGTTGGGGGTCAAGTGTTACCCCCAGATATTTGATGGAGCTCACTATGGGTAGTGAGGATCCATCTGCACTGGTGACGTGTAAGCAGGCCAATGAGGCTTTGATTTTAGCCATTGAGCCAAAGAGCATAGCCTGTGTCTTTTTCAGGTTCAGGACCAGCTTGTGGCTAGTAACCCATGACAATACCCTGTTAAAGTCATCGGTCAGGTTCTGGTTTAGGGTAGTGGCATTCTGGGAGTGAGCCAGGATTACCAGATCATCTGCATACATGGTGGCGCTACAGCTGGTAGTAACCATGGGTAGTTGATTGATGAAGAGGGACAAGAGCAGGGGACCCAGTACTGAGCCTTGAGGCACTCCAGAGGTTACCGGTAGGGGCTCAGAGAGGACTTTATTGAAGCAGGTACGCTGCTTTCTGCCATGTAGATAACCCATTAGCCATTTCATGGCATGGGGGAGAGGCCAAGTGACCACAACTGTGCACCAAGCAGTTTGTAGTCAATGAGGTCAAAGGCTTTGGACAGGTCGATAAATATTGCACCAGAGAGTTTGCCCTGGTCCATGGCTGTCCAGATTCTTGATGTAACCGAGATTAAGGTATAGGGCCATGCATCAATGGTATGCTACCTCATACAGGGCTGACATATTAAAAATTTGTAAACAGAAACCTTATTCCCTACCCCATCCCCTACCCTTGTGACCCAAGACCAAGCTATAGGTCTGGTGTTTAGTATTGTATTCCTTTTTAGGCATGTTAATTAGAATACTTGTGATGCACAGCTAAAATGTTTTACATCCATGTATGATGTGGCTTGCTTTACTGTGCAGTTTGTCAGTACATTACTATACATACTGCATTTTCTTTCTTTCTTTCTTTCTTTCTTTCTTTCTTTCTTTCTCACTTTGAAAGCATACTTGAAACTACTCAAAGCATGTTACATGCCTACGACATGTATACTATTTTACACAGTGTCTTCTTGAAACTGTATGAAACAAAGTACAAGTGGATGATACATATCCTGTTCTAGGCAATATGTGAAACAAAATGCTGCAGTTAAATGTATATTATAAAAACTGGTGATTCCCCCCAACCCCAACGACTGGGTATACATTCCTGATAAAACACCATAATAACCAGCTGAATTCTGTAATAACTGGATAGTGGGTTATTATGGCATTTTCCTCCTCATGCTCTCACTTCACTGTATTTGTGTGAGTATGGTGGTCACTCAAGGACATGTTTGCTCGCACAAATACAGCTTAGTTTTTCTCTCTGTTGAAACCTCGCACCAGTTATTATAAAAATAATACTGCAATGTTTGCTTTGTAAGGATTTTTCATACACCCTCAGTGTGTGATAGTTTCATAAACCCCTCGAACTTCACTTTCAGGGTTTATGGATTATCACAAACCTCAGGTGTGTGAAAAATCCTCATAACACACATCTGCACAGGCATTATTCTCTATATATACAGGTTTCACAAGGCCATACACAGTTAATATACAATTGTATGGTAACTGTGCAACTTAGCATTGGACCAACTGATGCTCAGGTGAACCAACACAGCCTTGTGGCATGGATCTGGATCAGTAGCTTGGCCTTAGTTCACAAGGGTAGGGATGGGGTGGGGATTATGGTTGCTGTTTACAACTGTTGAATATGTTGGCCCTGTATAAGTTACAACACCATTAATGCATGGCCCCATGCCCGTAACTTAGTCTTGGGTAAAAAGGGGAAGTGAGGGGGTAGAGGTGGGAGTTAGGATTCACTACCCTAACAACACATTTCCAAACTTTGAGGGCACTGGGTTGAAAACCATATTAGCACATTCCCAAACTCTGAGGGTTTGAGTTTTATGTGGTAGCAACCCTAAATATTCTTTACAAAAAAAGTCGTTAATGCACCAGTTAGGGTTCAAGTTAACACCACAAAAGTAGGGAAATGTGTTGTTAGGGTTTCCAGCCCTAACTTCCCACCTACCCCCAAACAGTAAAAGGAAAAAATATTAGGGTTTGAGGTCTCTGGAGTCTTGGCAAATCCATAGATACATAGATACATAGATACATAGACAGCGTCGGCAGATAAGGGCCTATGGCCCACCCAGTCTGTCCATTTGAGCTTGCAAGTTCAGTTTGTTTTCCTAGAAGTCTGTTGCCCCTTACCCCTGACCTCCAGAATTCCTTTATATCTATCCCATGCATTCTTAAATCCCGTGATTGTTTCAGCCCCCACCACAGCCTCTGGCAGGGTGTTCCACTTGTCCACCACCCGTTCTGTGAAGAAATTCTTTCTCATGTTTCCTCTGAATCGTCCTCCCTCCAACTTCATCCCATGCCCTCTAGTCCTGGAACATCTTTTTGCTTAAAAATAGTGTTTTCCTGCACCCTGTTCCTCCCTGTAAGATACTTGTATGTCTCTATCATATCCTCTCTCCTCCTCTCCTCCAGGGAGTACATGTTCAGTTCCTTCAACCTGTCTTCATAGGACTTGTGATGCAATCCATGCACCATCTTTGTTGCCCTCCTCTGAACCTTCTCTACCCTGTCTATGTCCTTATGTAGGTATGGTCTCCAGAACTGTACACTGTACTCCAGGTGGGGCCTCACTAATGTCTTGTATAGCGGAATTATGACCTCCCTTTTCCTGCTGGTGATGCCCCTGCCTATACATCCCAGCATCCTATTTGCTTTACCTGCTGCCTTGTCACACTGTTTCCCTACCTTGAGGTCATCAGAGATGACAACCCCAAGATCCCTTTCCTGCTTGGTCCATGGTGGGATTTTTCCTTGTAGTTGTCATCACCCTTCTCCCCAGCTAGTAGCCTCCTGTCTGAAGCACAAGGTACAGCTTCAAGCCAGTGACCCATAGTGATGCACTCTTCTAAGGTAGAGAAGTATGTCGCACCACATTTTGCCAACACAATCTATTGTAACCTTCCTCATGCAGGGCCCTGCGTGAGGAAAGGAGATCATGTCTAATGTGGTTTGCTCAGGAAACAGTGTGGGCATTGGGGTTGACAACCTCAAGGATGACACTAGCACTTATTTGCCAAGACTCCAGAGACTCAAAGCCCTACTGTTTTTTTTTTGTTTTGCTGCTTGGGGGTGGGGAGTTAGGGTTGGGAACCCTAACACCACATTTCCCTGTTTTTGTGGCATTAACTTGAACCCTAACTGGTGCATTAACAAAGTTTTTTTGCAAAGAATTTCCTTTCATTTTGAGATAGTGGAATCATATTCTCATTCACACAGATCCCTTTGTGACCTGTGTAAATACATTCAGATGTGTAGGACCCTCTGGGCCCTTAATCAAGGGATGTCCACACCCCACCTAGGGAAGTGCAATGGATGTCAAGAATTTATGGGACTGTCTGATGGGCTGTGGAAGTGCAGTGCCCTCTGGTACCAGTGCTTCCATGTGGTCGCAGATAGGGATGAACAAGGCAAAGAGTCCATTTATCAGCCAATGCACAGGGACCTCTACTATTTATGGGTGCAGAAGTGCAGGGCCCTATGCCAAGAGATGAGTTGTCTTCACTATATGGACCTGGGCCCATGCGAGCAACCCTGCAGCTTTTACTCCTTGGCTGGATGTGTGTCATAAAACAGCACCATCCCACCATCCTTATTTCATGTACAACAAGAACAGGTGGGGGAGCGCTCAAACAAATGGAGCGGGTGCTTGCCAAAAAAACATAGAAACATAGAAGTTGATGGCAGATAAGGACCACAAGACCCATCCAGTCTGCCCATTTCTTTTTCTACCTTATAAATGTGCCATCGGCCTTTGCTCTGTCAATGGCCTATCTATTCATACTCATCTGTATTGCTCCCTTATGCCTATCCAATGCTTGTTTCAAGCACTGCACTGTATTCATATCAACCACTTCCTGAGGTAGGCCATTCCATGCATCCATCACTCTTTCTGTGAAAAAGAACTTCCTCACATTACCCCTTAATCGGCCCCCCCTCTAATCTCATGCTGTGTCCTCTTGTCCTGCTATTTTTCTTATACTGAAACATGTTAGACTCTTTCACCATGTTAATGCCCTTAAGGTATTTGAATGTTTCGATCATATCACCTCTCTCCCTCCTTTGCTCTAGGGTATACATATTGAACTCCATTACTCTGTCCTCATATGTTTTCTGATGCAGTCTCTGCACCATTTTGGTTGCCCTCCTCTGGACTGCCTCAATTTGGTTAATGTCCTTGTGAAGGTGTGGCCTCCAGTATTGCATGCAGTACTCCCGATGGGGCCTAACCAGTGTCTTGAAAAGAGGGATTATTACCTCCCTCTTCTGACTTGTGATACCCCTACTAATACATCCTAACATCCCCCTAGCCTTACCTACTGCTTCAGTGGTCTGCTTGGATGATTTCAGGTCATCGGTGATGATGACGCCCAAGTCTCTTTCTTCCCTTGTGACTGCCAGCAACTCCCCTCCCTGCCTATAGGTGGCTTCATGGTTTCTCTTCCCTATGTTCATGATCTTGCACTTCTTTGCATTAAATCCCAGTTGTCATGTGGCAAAACAAGACAAAAAGGCAGCACACTGGTAGCAATAAGTAATAAAATTATGCAAAAATCACCAGAGACAAGTCATAAGATCCAGAGGGTCAGAGATACCATGGCACTAACCCCAGCACTTCGAGTCTTCACATGACAAGGAGTCACGTGGAGACTCGAAGCGTTGGGATTAGTGCCATGGTATCTCTGACCCTCTGGATCTTATGACTTGTCTCTGGTGATATTTCCATAATGTCATTACTTATTGCTACCTGTGTGCTGCCTTTTTGTCTTGTTCTTACTCCATGTAGCCGGGTCACTGAGCCCACCCCAAACTCAGCTCACTAGTGCAGGATCACAAAGCACACCTGCTGGGATGAAGACTGGCACTACACACAAAGTTTCTTAATAATTAGAATTTTTTATCCCACATTTTCGAGATAGCCATTTTATGACTCCCTTTATAAGCAACATGTGACATTTATAGTGTATTGTCCAAAATGTCATCTTGCAACACGAGTGCAAAAACACAACTCATCCAGGATGTACAAACTGACACCTGTCACGTTTATGAGGTGGTGTGGAAAATGGCTATGTTGGAAGTTTGGAGTTAAAATGTTGAAAATTAGCAAAGTTAGGAGTTAACAGTGAAATATTGCAACATCCACTCATAATCTGGGCATTATACTGTATTTGTACCTCAAATTTTCAGCATAGCCTTCTTATTACCCCACCTCATGAACCCAGTAGGTGAAAATTTTCAAATCCCCACCTAAACATCATTCCGCACCACAGGTGTGAAAACACATTTTGGCCAGGATTTGAAAAACGACAGCTATGACATGAAATGGTGTGCAAAAATTGCTAATTTGAAAATAAATTGAAGGTAAAAATATTTAAAATGACCAAAGTTACGAGCGACTGTGAAAAAAAGTCAGTCCTCGCTCAGTACTTTGTTTTGACCCCAAATGTTCAACATAGATTTCCTATGACCCCACCTCATGAACAAGGACGGTAAAAATGTTCAAATCATGCTCCAAAGGTGATTTCGCAAAGCGACTGCTAAATCTTCTTTGGGCCACATTTGCGTAATTCCGCCACTATTGGTCATGAGGTGGGGGCCCAAAAAGGCCATGTTGAAAGTTTGGTGTTAAAATATATAAAAATCACAAAGTTATGAATAAAAGTTCAAACCTACTGAAATATGTTAAAGCGGACCTACCTTATTTTCTCATATCATAATCAACAGTTCCAGCAGCAAGATGTGTCTTTGACTGAATAATTTATTTATTTATTTATTTACTGATTGGAATCTCGGATAACACCTTTGCGCTAAAAGCTTGTTTACAAAGGTTCCACATCATAAAGCAATAGACAAGGTACTGTACGTAAACATTACAAAACAGATAGGGGTATATACAGCAGGCAAGTACATTATGGTACATACAGATACAGATTCAAGCAAGTACAGTTAAAATACAGCAAGTAGGAAAGGTCAACTTTACTGCAACAGTATTAAGAGCATACCTAAGGTGGACAAGCAATTTATAGTGGTAGCAGAGCTTTAGAGCATGCAGGTAGAGATATGGAGGGTCAGAAGTGGTGGTGACAAAAAGGAGGGGGAGGACAGAAAAGATGAGAGCAGGGGGAGGGTGGGGCAGAGAGAAAGGGGGTGACAGAATAAGTAGGTTGAGTATTCAGAGAGGTGGGATTGGATAGGAATCTGCCCCAGGTTACCGTATGCAGGTGATAGGGCAAGGCTGGGTAATGTGAGGGGAGAGAGGGATAAGGGAAAGGGTTTTAAAGTGTGGGGATAAGGTGAGGGGGAAACCAGGGGGAGGGGTCAAAATTAGGGGGATTAGTAATTGTGAAGAGAAATCAGGAAGGCAGTGGGATAAAGAGGGGACATGGGGGTAAGTGCTCAGTGGGGTCACACCAGGCAGGGGAGGAAGTGGGGGGAATGGGTGCTATGCAAGACAGAATGGATCTACATTGTGGAATATGTTAGGGTGTGTGGGGGTGGTGTGAGGTGGTAGGTGCTGAGTAGGTGGTCAGATCGGTGATGGACCATTTACTTTGTTACAAATAAAAAACAATTGACATGGGACACTTTTCTTTATTTCAGAGTACCATGACATTCTGACACTGGGAATTGTGCACCTCAGTGTCAGGCTACTGTTCCGGGAATGGGAGTGAGTGACCTGGAGGGGAGGGGGTCAAGAGAAGCAGTACCAGGGGTGAGCAGCCCAGTGCACTTATATTATAACAATACACAAATATTGGGAAGGAAGGGCAGGCAACCAAGTGGGGACAGGGGAGAAAGAAGAAGAACCAGTGGTGGGCACCACAGTCTGCTTAACAAATATTTTAGACAGACAGACAGGCAGAGACAGATGGAGACAAAGACAGCAGGGTAACACTGGTTCACTGCTACAGCAGATGCCAGCAACATGACTCCAGCTGTGGGTTCAGCATTCAAGAAAATCTCACTGTTCTCCCAGGATTTTTGGGTGCCCAGAAACATGCTGTAGGACATATTCAGGTGAATGAGTGTATGTGTGTGGGGATGTGATGGTGGGTGTTGAGTGGGAGGGGTGGGGTGGGTGTATGTGCGGAATCGGATCAGTGAGGGACCGTTTTGTTTGTCACAGGTTGAAAGTCAATGAGGGATGGTTTTCTTTATTTCGGGGTACAATGACATTTCATCACTGGGGATTGGGCACCCCAGTGTCAAGCTACTGTTCAGGGAATGGTGGCAGGTGACCTGGGGGGGTGAAGAGAAATGGCACTGGGGTGGACAGCCTGGTCTGCTTATATTACATTTAAAAATATATAAACATTAGAAAGGCCAGGTGGGTGACCAGGAAGGTAGTGGGGAGAAAGAAACGGTACTGAGGGTGGGCACCCTGGTCCGCTTAATAGTTCTTTTTAGATAGATAGATTGATAGATAGATAGATAGACAGACAGACAGATGGAAAGAAAGGACAGGGGATCACTGGCTCACTGCTTGAACTGAAGCTGGCAACACAACTCTAGCTGTGGCTTCAGAATTCAAGAATGTCCCACTGTGAACAGCTCCCCTTGCTAAGCTGAGCACCCTGGATTTTGTAGTGCCCAGAAAAGGTATTTCTGGCCATTTAAAAAAAACAACAAAGACTAGACTCTAGCTAAACGTGTTCCATCTAGCTGTGTTTGCTTTACTATTTTTATATACAGTCAATTCCACTTGTATGCCGTTGCTGCGAACAACTGAAAAGTGAGCATATATCCGAAAGAGCATACAAGCGGAAGAGTGATTACAGACAGCTGCTGCTATTCACGAGAATCAACTGCACAGTATTTCAATTGATAATTGCTTTTATTGCTTTTAGTTATACAAAACCCACCTTGACAGATGAGATTAGATTTTAAATCTGAAATAATTAAGTACAATACAGTACTGTACTTTAAGGCATTTTAAAAAATCACAGTCAATGCAGTTCGTCTGTGCTTACAGAAGTGTCATTTTCCGCGGCAGCGTCCACTGCAGTACCATGCAACAGGGAGGGGGGAGGACAGGGAGGAGTACTTGACAGAATCAAAGGAGGTGACAAGGGCAGTAAGGGGAGCCGAAGCATCTACGGAACTCAGGCTGGCACAAAGCATTAAGAAGGGGGAGAAGGACTTCTTTAAGTACATCAGGGAGAAAAGGAGCTGTAAGGACCACATAGTAAGGATTAGGAAGGAGGGGGGTTGGGTGGAAGCAAGGTGCGATAAGGCAGAAGCACTAAATGAGTACTTCTGCTCAGTATTTACTAAAGAGAAGAGGGGGGTGACACCCAAGGTGGGAGAAATGGCAGAAACAGGGAGGAAGGGGTGACAGATAGGGAAATCATGGAGGGAAGAGTTTGAGAGGGTTTGAAGGCACTGAGGGTGGACAAGGCATCAGGCCCAGATGGCATCCACCCCAGGGTACTGAAGGAGCTGGCAGAGGTCCTTGTAGGACCTTTGGCAGACCTATTTAATGCCTCACTACTTTCAGTGTATGTACCTCAGGACTGGAGGATGGCTCATGTGGTGCCCCTCCACAAGAGTGGCCCCACGGATGAACCGGGAAACTACAGACCAGTGAGCCTCACATCCATCGTGGGTAAGCTAATGGAGACTATCCTGAAGGAGAGGCTGGTGGCCCTCCTAGAGGCCAAAGGACTTCAGGACGGCAGACAGCATGGCTTGTGGCAGATCCTGCCAAACCAACCTGGTGGAGTTCTATGACTGGGTAACTAGGCAACTGGACAGGGGCCATGCAGTGGATGTCCTGTATCTGGACTTCAGTAAGGCATTCGACTCTGTGCCACATGGAAGGCTGCAAAGGAAGTTAGTAGGCACAGAGGCGGATGCAAAGCTGGTGAGATGGGTAGGAAACTGGCTGCAGGGAAGGCAACAGAGGGTGCTGGTGGGTGGGGAGCTCTCACACCCAAGGGCAGTAACGAGCGGTGTTCCACAGGGCTCGGTGTTGGGACCAGTGTTGTTTGGGATATTCACTGCAGACATATAATGGGACATCAAGAGCAAGATCAGTCTGTTTGCTGATGATACCAAGGTAGGCGCGGTGGTGGATGACCTAGGGAGATGGCAGGGGTTGCAGGATGATCTGGAAAAGCTTGAAACCTGGTCAGACACCTGGCAACTAGGCTTTAATGCCAAAAAGTGCAAGGTGCTGCATTTTGGGATGAAGAACCCAAGAAGGAGTTACCAGCTGGGGGGGAGTGCAGCTAGCCCAGACAGAGGAGGAGAAGGATCTGGGTGTGCTCATTACAGGTCAATGAACAACTCGGCACAATGTAGGAAGGCAGCTGCAAAGGCCAACAAAATGCTGGGTTGTATTGCAAGGGGTATATCCTCGAGGAGGGAGGAGGTGATTCTGCCACTGTATAGGTCATTAGTTAGACCACACCTGGAGTACTGCATGCAGTACTGGTGTCTGTATCTGAAGAGGGACATTAAGTTGCTGGAGGAGGTGCAGTGCAGGGTGACAAAGATGATCAAGGGGCTGGGGGACTTATCATACGAGAGGAGGTTGAAGGAGTTGAACATGTACTCACTGGAGGAGAGGAGGGACAGGGGTGACATGATTGAAACCTTTAAATACATGAAAGGAATAAACAAGATGGGTACAGAGGGGCTGTTCAAAGTAAGGGAGGGGAGGGCCACCAGGGGCCATGATATGAGACTGGAGGGAGGAAGGTTCAGGAGGGAGATGAGGAGACACTTTTTTACAGAGAGGGTGGTGGCTGGGTGGAATGCGTTACCTGCAGAAGTGGTATCCAGTAGAACAGTGGACTGCTTCAAAAGGGGATGGGACAGGACAAGGGGGAAGGTTAATGAAGGGGAAGGGTGGAAGGGAGGGGCAGCTGCAGAATAAGGGGTGCTAGCTGCACATTCGAGCAGACTTGATAGACATCTAGGCCTTTATCTGCTGGCAAATTTCGTATGTTCGTATGTTTGTATGCTTAAGCCACTTATCTATCGACTGCTGTTTTGTTCCTCTACTTGCTAACATTTCTAGCCGTTTTTCAAACGAGTAAAACCACTCATATTCTTTAACTTTCCTCGCTGCAACATAGTGCCGTATTGCTCAAACCATCTGCCATACCTCTCTTGTGGTTGCCACTGGCTCCTGCTCCCCCCTCCTCATATTCCTCCTCTGCAGTGTGTGTTTTCATTCAGGATTTCATTGCAGGTTTCCTCTTCGGTCACAACTCCTAAAGTCGGCTCCTCTGCGTCCATGGTTACGTAAACCGCAAACTCAGACTCCTGCATTCCGGTTGGTGGATCGATTTCGTCTGTGCCCTAGGTCTCTCCATGAATGACACCAGCTTTAATAAAGCAGTTCTGGATTGTTTGTGGTTTAACTTCTTTCCATGCATAGTGGATGAGGGTATTGCATCCAGAATTGTCATTTTTCGTGCTTTGTCGTTAAACATGTCCATGGATCCATCGATGTCGTCCAGGAACCGATTCACAATAGATTTCCTGTAATGAACCTTTAGGTTGTGTATCACCCCTTGATCCATAGGTTGGATAAGAGCAGTGCAGTTAGGAGGAAGGAAAACGAGATTGATATGAGACAGGTTAATTGATTTATGAGCAGGGCAGTTGTCAACCACCATTGCAATTTTTCTTTTTGCAAACCTCATTTTTTTGTTAAGGTCTTTTAGCCAATCATGGAAAATGTTAGCCGTCATCCAGGCATTTGAGTTGGCATGATAGTGAACTGGTAGTGCCTCTACATTGATGCTTTTAAAACATCAGCTGCTGTATCATTCTCTGCCTTTTCACCATGGATCCGTCTGTAACAGATGTTGTTACGCTCCTTCCACCTGGAGAGCCAGCCTGTAGTTGGTTCGAACTGTACACCCAGTGTTAGGGACATGCTACGAGCTTTCTCCATCAACATTATGCCAGACACAGGAACATCACGGTCACAGGAGGCAATAAACCACCCGAGGAGCGCCTCTTCTACCTAAGGATCCTTGCTATCTCTTTTTCTTTTGCTGTTCGTGTTGCCACTTTGACTCCACTCATGCATGATCTGATCTCGGCAGCGCAGGAAGTGCCCAACACTTGAAATGTCCACGCCAAATTCGGCAGCTAGATCTTTTCTTGTAACACCAGGCATTTCTGATTTTTCAAGCAGCTCGACTTTACAAGCGAGAGATAGCACATTTCTTTTGTTCTTCTCCATTGATGCATGAGGTGTCAAGCTCCCGTGCTCTATGATTATGTTAGTGTTAAGCAGCTGTATTTAAGAGGAAACCACTAACGGCAAGTACCCACAATTAACCAATTAACATGTAATCAGCTTCACTTTAGACACAGCTGCAGTAAATAAAACAAGCATACAACCGAAATTGTTAAGGCATACATCAGGACACATTTATATTGGGGGAATAGGAAGGGAATTGGGACTGTAAGAAAATAGGCATACAACCGAAAACGGCATATAACCAAAAGGCATACAAGTGGAATGGACTGTATATATATATATATATTTTTTTTTTTTTTTGTTCAAGAGGGAAAGAAAAACCAAGATGATGGCCATCACAACACAAAAAATTGTTTTGTGCTGTGAGAAGCAAGTGGTGAGAAAACAAAAACGGTCTTATGACATGGAATTTTTCCTGTCTTAGCAGCACATTATCCAAAAAAACCTACTGAGCATGCTCAGAACAGCTAAAACAATGTAAATCCTCATAACTCTGGAACCATTTAATATTTTTTTCATGAAATCTTCCAAAGACACTACTTTGGTGCAGCATGATTCTATTTTGAAAATGTTGGAACAAAATTCAATTCCATGTAGCCTGTATGTGACAGCAAAACCAAAAACCTATGTTAAGTAGTTTTGGGAAAATAAATAGACTTTCTACAGGAAAATGACATATGAGGATCTCAGAAACTGCACAAGCCACCGTCACAAAACTTTCCACATATTTAGACCTTGCATACTAGAGAAAGCATGCAAAACTACAGCTAATTTTTTCCAAACGGTGTCAAAGTTATT
Organism: Neoceratodus forsteri; assembly: GCA_016271365.2. Taxonomy (NCBI): domain Eukaryota; kingdom Metazoa; phylum Chordata; order Ceratodontiformes; family Ceratodontidae; genus Neoceratodus; species Neoceratodus forsteri. The sequence goes on from CM028134.1 coordinate 111,718,243, forward strand.
AAGGTACAAAATTAGGGATTTAACATAAAACCTGTCACTCAACCCTAACTGCACTGGTGCTACCATGCCAGTATAATAAGGGATCTGCAGGGGGACCTGTGTGATACATGATTTATGTGCACAAGTGCTGTTTGACCTTGGGTAAACTCACGAGTGGTGCATAAATCATGCATCACACCAGCTCCCCCCTGCATATTCCATTTGTGCATATTGCAAGACCTTGTGTTATGAGTTATTTTGTTTTTCCCTTTTGTTTTAAATTACAAATGTGTATGGGACTTTTTGGTGAAGAAGTGTGTTTAAATATTCTGTGTGCCCTGTTGCTAAGGAGGTGCCATCATGACGCCTACGCTGATGCAGCGATGTAACAGCAGACTGATTTAGGAGCTGATTGTCTCTTTTTTTTATTCGGAAGGAAGGAAGATGATGGTATCATTTAGCAACAGCAGCTGAGTTTGTGATGGATGGCTGAGTGTAAGGAGAGTGTCTTACAGTTCAAGCAGTTTTGATAATCGGTTCAATTTTATAAAAAGTACTTTGTTTCTATAAAGTGCTATGTGGAAGGACAGCAGGTGCGATGTGGGTGGTGAGGAGTCACGCCAGCTCTCAATTATGGAGGTTTGTTTTTTGCCAGAGGAATCTGGAGCTTGGCTGAAGTGGACCATGTCAGTGTAAGAATTTGGAGGACCAGAGCTGGAAACGAGTCTGGTGGAGAAAGGGAGCGGTGAGTAATTGCAGTTTGAGATTTGGAAATAGCTGTGGAAACGGACTGAAACTATGAGCTCAGAAAGTAACTAAATACAGTGACAACAGTTTAAAAAGTGTTGTTTTACCTTGCAAATCCTCCCACTATCCCTCCTAAGCTGCTCCCTTCCCCTCCTTACCTGCAGTTATTACAGAGTCTCTGAACTCCCTGCATAGTCGCTACCAGAGTGAGATCAGTGGGAGTTTTATGAACGTTGCTACTACAAATGGTAGCATGCTGCCAGTAAGACCAAGAGAAAATCATGGTCTTACCAGTGGCCTGACATAGAAACTCACAGCTCTCTTCAGCACCCCTAGTAACAGCAATGCAGCGCCCCTAGTGACATGAATTGATTTAACAGCAGAGAACAGCAAGAGGAAGGAGCTGCTGTTATAACTATATTTCTCTACTGGGGCTAAAGAACTAGAACTCTACTACTGAGACCTTCAATTTAGGGGCAAACAAAACAAAAAAAAGAGTCAGTGTGTTTGTCTGAGTTGGCTGAAGGTAATTGTTATCTTTGCAGTTATCTAGTTTTTTTCTGAATTGGCTGAAGTGAATTGTTATCTTTGCAATTATCTAGGTGTAGAAATAATTGTAAATTAGGGGGAGTGGCTTAGCTAGAAGGAAGCCAGGTATTTTGGATTTAAAAACTACCCTAGATAGCTTCTGGCAGAGAACAGCAAGAGGAAGGAACTGCTATTATAACTACACTTCTCTACTGGGACAATATTGCCCTTCCTCCCTCCCTTTAGCTAGTTCTACTTTCATAGGCACAGGATTTGACTGACAACAGGAACTTCCTGTTTGGGAGCAGGAATGGCTCACCATCCTAGAAGGATAAGAGTAGCTCACCATCCCCCTTAGCTGTTGGATGTCTGACTCTGAGAAAGTAAAGAGGCTACTGAGAAATATAGGAACTCCTTGTCTCAGAACAGGAAGATCAGGAGCTTAAAGGGCACAGAGGCAGTAAGCAAGTAGGGAGGAAAAAATAAATAAATAAATAAATAACTAGAGGAAAGAGTAAGTATTCAAAACAACAGTTAAGTAACCAGAAATAAGACATGATGGGAGTGGTGCAGTGCAGTGACTGTGGAGCAGCAGTCTTCCGGGAGATGTTCTGGAGGATGCGGTGTTGTCCCACCTGCAGGTACCTCTCTGGGCTGAGGGAGGAGGTTGCTCATCTCCATGCTGAGTTAGCCAGGATTTGGGGGACTTCCTATTCCTCCCAAGGACCACCAGGCCCTATGCCATTGACTCAGAGGTTGCCAAGAAAGAGGAGCAGTTGGACCACAGAGGGCTCAGGGAGGGTGGGGTGGGGGTGGTGGAACAGAGATGCATCTCTCCAGTTGTACCTCTCCACAATTCATATGCCATTTTGGCAAAGTTTGGTTCCTTTATGGAGGCACCCGCAGTGGAGACCAAGGAGGATGCTGGGAACCTCCACAATTGAGACCCACAGGAGGTGGCATGTGACCCAATGGGGAAGTGGGGAATGAGACAACTCCTGGTGGGGGACTCCATTGTTAGGAGGGTAGAACTGGGGAGGAAGGGGAGAGGAAGGTAAAGTGCCTGCCTGGCACCATGGCTTGGAGGGACAGGGAGCAAATCCTCAGGATTGCGAGAACAGCTGTATGGGGAAGGGAGCTGGATGCCACTGTCCACCTAGGGACAAATGACCTGGCTGGGAAAGGGATCAGAGCAGTACAGGAAGAGTTTGTGGAGTTGGGGAAGGGCCTTAGACAAGTAGTATGCAAGGTAACCTTCTCGGAGGTGCTGCCTGTCTATGGCATGGGTGAGGCTAGGGTGCTCCACACCATGGGATTCAATCAGTGGTTGAAACACTGGTGCAGAGCTCAGGGGTTTGGCTTCACTGGGGGACTGGAGTCTACCTGGTGTGATGCAGGCCTATACTGGCACAATGATTTGCATCTGTCCAGGAGGGGTACCAGGATCCTAGGTGCTAGGATTAAATGCTCCATTGACAAGCATTTAAACTAGCCAAGGGGGGAAGCACTGGAAAGGAGCAGGGAAATCCTAGCCCCCCCCCCCGGAAAAATCAAGGTAGTTAATGAGGTAAACACCAAGATAGAGACATCGATAGGGAGAAGGGCTGGGGTAAATGGAGAAAATGACAAAGGCAATAAGGACAGGGATGGGGCAAAAAGGGGTAAGGCCATCAGGAAATGGAGGGTAATGAGTACCAATGCCCATAGTCTGGGCAACAAGCTCCCTGAACTTGTGGTCTTGATGGAAGAGGCATGCCCTGGATATCATGGCAGTCACAGAAACATGGTACACAGAGAATCATGATTGGGATGTTAACATACCAGGGTACACAACCTACAGGAGGGACAGGGAGGGTAGAAGAGGGGGAGGAGTAGCTCTCTATGTAAAGGAAGGGATAAAAGCAATGGAACAAAAGAGTAAACAGGGAGGAGAGGAGAGGAGAGGAGGCACTGTGGGTCACCTTAGAGACTGGAAATGGCACCACAATCCGCACAGGGGTTATATACAGACCCCCATCTCAGGGGGAAGGAATGGACAAGGATATAATAGAAGGCATCCTTAGGATGGCAGAGAAAGAGGAGATACTGTTGGGGGACCTGAATATGCCAGATGTTAACTGGAGCACCTTTGCTGCAGCCACATCAAAGAGCAGGGCCATTCTCGATGCCCTACCGGAGGCATGCCTCAGACAGCAAGTGTTGGAACCCACTCGGGAGGGAGCAGTCTTAGACCTTATACTCTCAAAAGGGGACAGCAAGAGGATTTCAGATCTAGAAGTGGGTAGCCATCTGGGAACAAGTGACCACCAAACAGTGTAGTTCATGATAAACTCAGCTGCAGAGTCAAGCCATACAAAAGTGAGGGTACTGGACTTCAGGAGGGCTGACTTTGGCAAAATGGGAGAGTGCCTTAGAAATCACTAGCAAACAGGCTGGGGGTGGAGCAACAATGGGGAAACATCAAAACTGCTATCACAGAGGCAACAAGCCTTTGTGTGAAGCAAATAAACAAATAAAAACAAAAAAGCTGCTATGGTTCTCAAAAGAGGTGTCAGGGAAGGTAAGGGAGAAAAAGATAGCATTTAGGAAGTATAAGGAAACACAGAAGGAGCAGGACAGAGAACTGTACCAATTAAGGCAGACGGAAGCAGGAAAGGCAGTCAGAATAGCAAAGGCCCAAACTGATGAAAAGATAGCCAATTCGATCAAGAAGGGGGATAAAACCTTTTATAGGTACATTAGGGAGCGTAGAAAGACAAAGGGAGGGATAGTGAGGCTGAATAGAATGGACGGTGGGTCGGCAGAGAGGGGCAGTGAAAAAGCAGGGATACTAAATGAATACTTCTGCTCAGTATTCACAAAAGAGGAGGAGGGGGAGGTACCTAATCCAATTAACAGAAGCACTCTGGATAGGAGGGTCGATACCAGTCCTTTCACAGAACAAGTGTTCTGAAAGAACTCCTAAAACTGAAGGTGGACAAAGCAATGGGGCCTAACGGGATTCACCCCAGAATTCTAAAAGAATTAAGGGTAGAACTAGTGACACCACTGACTACCCTTTTTAACAAATCATGGAAGGATGGTGTGGTACCTGAGGACTGGAGGAGGGCATATGTGATTCCCCTTCACAAAAGTAGGAGCAAGACAGAGACAGGAAACTACAGACCTGTCAGTTTGACCTCTGTGGTAGGGAAAATGATGGAATCACTTCTGAAGGAAAGAACTGCAGAGTACCTAGAGGCCAGTGGGGCACAGGACTCAAGGCAGCATGGATTCACAGTGGGAAGGTCATGTTAGATGAATCTAATTGATTTCTTTGACTGTGTGACCAAGTAGTAGACCAGGAGAGGCTGTGGACATGGTCTACTTAGACTCTAAGCAAGGCATTTGACACAGTCCCACACAAAAGATTAATAAACAAATTAGCCAGCCTGGGGAGTGGGCCCAGGGTGGTAGCCTGGATAAAACATTGAACTGAACAACAGGACACAGAAGGTAATAGTAAATGGAGTCCACTCTGAAGAGGGGGGCTTACCAGTGAGATACCAGGGGCAATACTAGGTCCAGTCCTTTTAATGTCTTTATAAGTGACATTGCAGATGGACTGGAAGGAAAGTATGCCTCGTTGCAGATGACACAAAGATTTGCAACAGGGTTGATACACAAGGGATGTTGAAAGAATGAGAAGGATTTGGCAAGGTTGGAGGAATGGTCAAAAGTATGGAAGCTTGAATCAATGCAAGAAGTCTGAAATAATGCACCTGGGAAACAAAACCCAGGGGAAGAGTACACAATGGTGGGGGGGTAGTAGTAACAACAAAAAAAATGGAAAGGGACCTTGGAGTAATCATATCAGATGACCTTAAGTTTGGCAAGCAATGTGAGAAGGTAGTAGGGAGGGCTGGGGGGATACTGGGATGTATAGGGAGAGGCATCACCAGCAGAAAACAGGAAGTTGTTATCCCTCTGTATGGACAATTGGTGAGACCCCATCTAGAGTACTGTGTCCAGCTCTGGAGACCCCATCTCTGCATGGACATAGACAGGATGGAGGCAGTCCAGAGGAGGGCAACTAAAATGGTGCAGGGTCTGCAAGAGAAGCCATATGAGGAGAGACTAAAGGAGCTTAATATGTATACCCTTGAGCAAAGGGGGGGGTGATAGAAACTTTTAAGTACCTCTGTGGAATCAACAAAGTCCAAGAGGGTAGCATCTTTCAGAAAAAGAGATGTGGCAGAACAAGAGGACACAATTTGAACATAGAGGGGGAACAACTCAGGGGCAATATGAGGAAGTATTTTTTCACAGAGAAGGTGGTGTATACATGGAACAACCTTCCTGATTAGGTTGTGGGGTCTAAAACTGTGGGATAATTCCAGAATGCATGGGACAGACATAAGGCAATTCTTGTGGGGGAGTAGGAAGAAATAGGCGGTTGGTTAACTAGGATATGCAGCTTATCCAATAGGTAGGGAAATGGGCAGACTAGGTGGGCCAAGCGGTCCTTATCTGCCATCAAAGTCTATGTTTCTATGTTTAACAACTTATGGACAAGTGGAGGGACTATTTGACATGAAACCAGATTTTCTTTTTTAATTTTATTAATTTAAAGGAAAGTTACAGTTTATCAACATGTACCCATTTTATAAGCACAATAACAGACTCTGGGGTGCGGTTTATTCCGAATAAACGACTTCATGGGGCTGTAAGGCACTCGGCCCAAGGCTTCATGCCTCACTATGCCCCTAGGCATGTGGGTATCCAGAATAAACCACACCCCATCATGTGTTATTACTTACATATATTATACACACATACATACAGATTAAACAATGGGCAAAGATGGTACACAGGGATGCAGATCCATCAAGGGGGCTAATTAGGGCTATACGGCCACAAGCCCAAAGAGTGAGTGGTTTTGTTACCCTAATTAGCCCCTGAGATGGGTATACTTCTGACTGTATACCACCCTAACCCATTATTTATTTTATATAGTATACTGAGATGATGACTGTTTTTGTACCTGCAGCTCGGTCAGCCATTTTCCTGTGTGGATAGTACATCCTGGATTTTCCTCTGGTGCTTTCCAAAGTATAGCAGTTTTGTGTTTGCTTTGTGTTCTTATTATTTAGCCTGTTTGGGTTTCCTTAGTGTGGTGGCTCCATATATTAGGGGGCATGTCTGTGGGTGCTCTTTACTTTAGATCGGCGGTGGCTGATTGACAATTCAATTGTGGCACGTGGATTGTGTGGTTAGGGGCCATATTCATAGGAGCAGCTGTCAGCAAGGAGTGATTGTGAGCAGCAACACATTGTGGATGGCTTCGGCGGACATTGTGTCTACAGCACGGAGGGCCTGGCCTGGAGCATCGTGGGAAGCATGGCATCTTATGAGTGCTGTGGAGTCGCGAGGATATCTTGTTTTATTTATTTATTTCAGATTCAGATTAATACCTTTGAGCCATGGATCTCGTTTACAAAGGTTCCAAGTCAGTTATAATGCAGTACAAGACATCAGGTATAGACAAGTTCACAAGACAGAACAGTGAATACTCAAGGATACATTGCATTGACATTTCCAGAAGTGCAAGATGTTAACAATATGTGCAGTACAGAGTAGTTCTGAGGTGCAAATACACAGTTATTATGCTATGAAAACACGAGTTATTTAAGTGCAAGACATTGGGTAGTGGCAGCCTGAGTAGGCTTTGTCAGGATGGAAGAGGGGAGTATAGGGATGGGGGAGTGTTGGGGATAAGATGACCGGACAGGAATGGATCAACCAGTTGTTGGGCATGGGTCAACGTGTGTCTGCGTGGGACAGTCATAGTGATTTGCTTGAGCTAGGAGAAGGCGGAGCTCTCTTTTGAAGGGGCAAATCTTTCTGCATTCTATAAGGCAGGCCTGAAGGTCATTTAACTACTGAGGCCTTCAGTAGGATAGGGTTCGCTGGGCAAAAGTAGTGCATTTAAATGGGAGATGGAGTACACCCTTAGCTGTGCTTCTCATCATTTTAGAGGTCTGGGTGTATTGGAAAATGCCTGCCATGGAATCGGGGGGGGGTCCAAGCAGGGCCTTTTTACTAAGCAGGCAAGCCTGGTATCCTACCCGTAGTTGCAATGGGAGCCACCCTGTCATGGAGTATAGACTACAGGTGTATGTCAGATAATCTGCCCCTAAGACCAGACTGCAGGCCTAATTTAAGAGAATTTTAATCCTTTTCAGGGCTGTGTCAGTACCAGCACTGTTGGGTACCAGCCCATAGTCATAAGTGGACAGTACCAAGCTCCTAGTTACTAGACTCAGGGCCTCGAGAGACATTGCCTGCCTGTGGTGACAGAGAATTCCAAGCTTGACGCTAGCAGTTTTAATTATGTGATCAATGTGTGAGAAGGACAGGGTGTCATCAAGGTGTATGCCTAAGTATTTGAAAGTGTTGACTTGCTCAAGCGTGTCCCCTTTTTGGCTACGGATGATCAATGGGCCATTTTTTTTCCTTGCTATGAGGTATAGTGAATAGCATAGCTTTCGGCTTTTTACAGCTAAGGACTTTTTTGAGAGAACCATGGGCCCAATTCCTGAAAGGGAAATATGCCAAATGCAAGCAACGTAGCTGCGGATCTCATGCAACAGCAATTGCGACATGCGAGTTACAGGTTATTCTAGAACCTGCAAGAATACACCAAACACAACTGCATAAGTCATGACATGTGTAACCCCGCTGTTACCCGGGGTTACTAGAATCCCAGTAAGACCTAGTGGTAGGCAGGGAAGGCAGCTTGTGATACTCCAGTTAAATGGATTTCACACTGTCTCACTCTGTTCTCAGTCTCAGCTGAGACTGAGGGATGACATCACCATACAACCATCGCAGCTGCATGAGCCACATTGGAATCTGCAGTTGGGAGTTAGGTTAGAATATTGGGAGCTTTTGAACAGTGAGCAGCAGTTGTGTGTGAGCAGTCTTGAAGAGAGGAGCACAGCAGTCTGTGCACAGGCTCTTGGAGCCTAAAGCTCTGATATAGAGCTACTTTTAGGGAAAGGTGTGTGTTTCCACCAAAAGCGGAACACAGTAAGCTGTTCGTGAAGTGGTGGAGACCGCTGTTACTGGTGTCTGTGCCCCATCCCTGAGGGGATGGAGTAAAAGGTTTGCCTGTTATTCCAGGGGCAACCTCCTGGTTCCGGCTAGGGAAGACACTACCTTATTTTTCTAAGTTTTGCTGTGGCACCAGAAGCTGTCAAGATTCGCCTGTGGGGCACCTGCAACCAAAGGGTGAGTTCTGCTCTTACATGGTGCCTATGTTTCATCTGAACTGTTGTTAAAGTGGGGATTGGACTGCTTAATCAGTGGGAGGCATAGAGGAATAGGCTAAACCAAAGTAAAAGTATGTTCAAGCCCAGCACAAGGGGAAAGCCAAGACATGTAGAGGAAATGTGCTATGCATTTACCCTTTAATCTACACTGCCAAGCTTTTCAGAAAGAGATGTTTAAGTATGTTCGAGTCTAGTACAAGGGGAAAGTCAAGACATGTAGAGGAAATGTGCTATGCCTTTACCCTTTAAACTACATTGCCAAGCTTTTCAAAAAGAGTTGTTTAATGTCCAGAGAAATGGCCCGGTATGGACTGTGGAAGCTAGTGGTGGGAGACCCCCCCCATCATTAGTAACCAGGTTCACCTCTACAGATTTGCTCTGTGGCCCTTTTACTTTGCCTCAGACACTTGGCCAGTGCTGAGGGAAGTACCCAGATGTGAGATTGAAAGGAAATTTCCCTTATGGAGTCGAAGGCTCTAAGGTGGTTTAGGAAGCCACCAGAAAAATGTGTCCATGTCAGATGGACGGGGTTCGAGAGGCCGGCAGGGGAGCAGGGCCAGGAAAAACCCAAATAGTGTACAAGTCGGGCTGTGTACCCAAAGCAGCATGCAAGTCCGGGCTGTGTGCCTTGTGGGTTCAGAGCCTGAGGGCTGAAGTGTTGAAGAAGTGTTCTGTATCTCATCTGCATTACCAGGAATGTAGCCCTGTGGGGGTCATTCTGTGCTTTGTTTGTTCAGTTTGGATGTGAATAAAAGCCACACTTTAGAATACCATTTCTGGTATTGGACATTACAGTTATTGCTTCCTGTGTTCGGAATTACTTAGGTGCCCCTGTGCAGAGTAGCCAAACCTAGCCCTTGTGCCGAGTAACCTAGTCCTCCCCAAACCCAGTCCCCACCTGGTACTGCTGTCAGCTTCAACAGCATACCACCTGTCGTTTGCAAATAGGCAGGGGTGTAGGGCTTACACATGCAAGATACACCATTTAAAAGTGCGCAACACGCAGTGGCGGCCCAACATACACCAGCAGATACGCCACAGCAATGGCAGAAGCAGCAGCCGAAAGACAGAGGAGGAAGAGGAATTTTGGCCATGAAGTGGTTAACACCCTGGTGGAGCAAATAGATCACCACCATGCACTTCTCATAAGTCATGGAGGGGGATGCCAAGAGGAGGGAGAAACGCAAGAGGGCATGGGATAGGGTGGCACACAGAGTCAATGCCATTGCTGCAGAGCGCAGGAGAGTCTGAGATGTGCAAAAGAAGTGGAATGACCTCAAGCGCCTGGTGAAGAGCAAGGTGGTGCACAACAGGCGCCATGAACAGGGCACAGGGATGCACCACCCAGCAGGAGCTACTCAGCAGCATCAAGAGGAGGATAGCGGCACATCTCAGCCAGCAGAGCATCACTGGAGTAACACAGCTGGACACATTCAGACAGCGGATGACCATAAGTAGGGACAAACAACCAGCAATGTATGGGACAGGCCGGACATGGCAACAGCACTGAAGCCAACGGCAAAGATGGGGTGGATGGGATGACAATGTGTAGGCGGATGTAATGTGTTCCATACAGTGATTTCGCACACCGACTGCGCCATTGTGCGCTACATGGGCGGAAACACGTTTTGGGCAAGATGTGAAAAATGACAGCTGTACTGCTCATAAGGAGGTGTGATAAAATGACAATGTTGAAAATCTGGAGTGAAAATATTGAAAATTTGTGAACTTATGAGCGTGCGTAGGAACTGCACAACACAAGCTCGTAAAACAGTCATTTTTAGGAATGTTTCCATCAGATTTTCAACATAGGCTTTTTGAGAGGCCTCCTTATGAACACTGGCAGTGTTGTTTCGTTAATCGGTGCCGAAAGGTGATTTCGCGCAGTGACTGCAAAATCACCCTTCGGGCCTGATTAACGCCATGACAGTGACAGCATTCATGAAAAGGGGTCCCAAAAACCCCATGTTGAAAATTTGGTGCAAAAATTCCAAAAAATACCTGAGATATGCAGCAAAGCTGAAAAAAACCCTATTTATTACATTATACAGCTTACTGGCATTTCCTCCATTTGCGGTTGGCTTTGAAGAGTGCAGACGTGTTCCTGGTCCACCAAAGATCATCGGCGCGGAGTCGAGGTAAGTATGGAGTGAGGGGGTGTGGGAGGCAGGGTGCGCAGTGGGAGGGTGGTGGGGGCAGAGACAGCGAGGGACCGTTTTTGTGTTTCAGGGTTTTTTTTTTAAAAAAAAGGACGACAATGCGGGACGTTTACTAAACTGGGGTGGGCTTCCAGTGTGGCACAAGGATGGCTGTTTTGGGGGGCGTGGAGCCAACAGGGGAGTGTGCACCCCCGTCGGCGATAGCATCTGTTGCCACGCTAGGGTGGGCTCCCAGAGTGGCACCCTGTTATCTCGAGGGAGGAACAGTGGGCGCCGACAGGATAGGCACCCCCATCGGCTATACAGTGTGTGCGTGGGGGGGCAAGCACACAGTATGCATGCGTGTGTGTGTGTGTGTGTGTGTGTGTGTAGGGGGAGCCTGCATGAGCAGGCGATATCTTATCACTGCTCACTGAAGCGTAGCTCCCCCTTTCAACTGTACGCCACTTCATTTTCGACTGCTGTCATAGACAGCTCCAGCAGCGATTGAAGAACTGTGGCCACACCTGCAAACACACTGACTGAATTGGAAGAGGGCTGCCACACATCTGAAAACTTGAATGATGGCACTGTGTTTCTTGCACGTGCGTGCAAGCAACATAAAAAGGAGGTAAAAAGAGGAACAACATGGCCCCTCATGGAGACACTAATTGTTTTTTTAAGCACTGAGTACTATGGCTACTCTTAATATAGCCTCCTATAATGTCTGTAGTTTAAACAACTACAAAAAACAGCTTGCTATATTACAATTTTTAAATACTCTACATGCAGAGATAATATTTCTGCAAGAAACAAGGTTAAAAACTTTGTTTGAAATTGAGCAAGTTAGGAAGAAATGGGTTTGGGGGCCTTCTTACTGGACCTTTGGGGAGGATGCAGCCGACGGGATAGGCATATTATTTAACACTACACATTTCTCAGTATCCAGAATAATGGATATATTACCTGGAAGGGTGCTAATACTAGACTGTGCTTATAGAGATCATCAATTCAGATTTGTAAATGTATATGCCCCACAAATCAAAACTGCCAGGATAGAATTGTTTAACTTAATCAAACCTTTTTTTATGTACAAGAAGACATTCAATCTGGGGAGGGGGTTTTAATTGTAGTATAGATGCACAGGTGGTAGGAGACACCAGTAAAAAAATATATTGTGATTCACAGGCTTTAAAAATATACTGTGTGAAGCATATTTAACTGATGTTTACAGAAGTTTAAAAACAGATAGTGGGGCAACATATCTCAGATGTCATTACGCCCATAGAATTGATTATTTCTTTGTGTCTAAACATATTTCTCCATATAAAGCAAGACTTATGCCCGCAGCATTTTCGGATCATCATTTGCTAGTAGGGATTTTTGCTTAGCCTCAGCACCCCCGAAATTCTTTTCAGTCACAGTGATGGAGGCTGAATTCTTCAGTCTGAGAGAGCGAGGAAGTGAAACAAGAAGTAAAAAAATTACTATGGGCCAGGACCACGGTTCAATGCATGTATGAAAATGTTTGGGACTGGTGGTAAGACACAAAAAATGATCAAAAACAATATTTCATATCTCCCAGTAAACAAAATTCCAGTAAAGAGTATTTGACATATTTAGGGTATAGGAAATCAACTATATAAACTAATGTCAATTCCAGGAACAGAGAGAAATAAATATTTAAAACTAATTTCAGAAATAAAAAAAACTTATGTTTGCACATCAATACAATAGGGCAAAAACATTACAAGCAGGAATGTGGTATGGGACAATAAAAATTCCCACTAGTGACCCCTTTGTAGCATGTAAGCAGAGGTTAGATGCCACCCTTATGACAGGTCTTTACAAAATGAATGGAACAACAGAAAAACAGACGTAGAGATGCTAACGTTATTACAGGAGCATCTGCAGCAAAGCTTTTGTGAGTCTGCTCCAGGAAATACATCTGTAGAAACTTTTTTAATTGCACCTATCCCTTCCCTTACTGAAGCAGAGAAAATCAGTTTGGAGGGTCCCATTACTAAGGGTGAAATAGCTGACATAATTAAAACATTGCAAAAAGGTACAGCCCTTGGTTTAGATGGATTATCAAATAACTTTTATAAAGAATTTTCCCAAGAACTTAGTGAAATTCTGGAGATAGTTTTTAATAATATCCTATCTACAGAAGGTAAATGTGAAGATTTTGGACTGGCTATCATTAATTATATTTTTAAAAAAGGAGAGAGGCAGTCGTTACGGAATTGGAGACCAATTAGCCTTCTTAATAGTGATTATAAAATTTTAGCTAAGATCATATGCAAGAGACTGGAAAAGGGGGCTTCTAAATTGATAGATACAGCACAAACTTGTGCTATTCCTGACAGGAATATACTCAGGAATTTAGAAACCTAGAAACCTAGAAGTTGACGGCAGATAAGGACCGAAAGGCCCATCCAGTCTGCCCATTTCTTTTTCTACCTTATAAATGTGCCATCGGCCTTTGCTCCGTCAGTGACCTATCTATTCATAGTCATTTGTATTGCTCCCTTATGCCTATCCCATGCCTGTTTGAAGCCCTGCACTGTATTCATAGCCACCACTTCTTGTGGTAAGCTATTCCATACATCTACCACCCTTTCTGTGAAAAAGAATTTCTCACATTCCCCTTAATCGGCCTCCTCTATTCTCATGCTGTGTCCTCTTGTCCTGCTATTTTCTTATATTTAAACATGTTAGACTCTTTCACCTTGTTTATGCCCTTAAGGTGTTTAAATGTCTCGATCATATCACCTCTCTCCTCCTTTGCTCAAGGGTATACATATTGAGCTCCGTTAATCTGTCCTCATATGTCTTCTGATGCAGTCCCTGCACCATTTTGGTTGCCCTTCTCTGGACTGCCTCAATTTGGTTAATGTCCTTGTGAAGGTGTGGCCTCCAATACTGCACGCAGTACTCCAGATGGGGCCTAACCAATGTCTTGTACAGAGGAATTATTACCTCCCTCTTACGACTTGTGATACCCCTACTAATACACCCTAACACCCCCCTAGCCTTACCTACTGCTTTAGAGGTCTGCTTGGATGATTTTAGGTCATCAGTGATGATAATGCCCAAGTCCATACCTCTCAACCTCCTGCCTCACAAATCAGGGACAAGGCTTAAAATAATCAGGGACAAAGGACCAAAATCAGGGACACATCTTCAAAATTAGAGTTATCCACCCAGAAAGCTGGTAGAATATGGGGCTTAGTGCAAAATGCATTTTCTAAAGAAGAACAAGTCTGTAACTTTAATGCATGATATTATTTTGTGCTTACAATTTCCACCGTTTAGCCACGGAAACACAAATTTTAGGAGGGACAGAGTAAAATTTTGAGTCAAAATCAGGGACGTCCCTGAAAATCAGGGACAGTTGAGAGGTATGCCCAAGTCTCTTTCTTCCTTTGTGACTGCTAGCAACTCCCCTCCCAGCCTATAAGTGGCTTCAGGGTTTCTCTTCCCTATGTGCATGATTTATACTTCTTACGGGACCTATTTGAGAAAAAGAATACTAAAAATATTAAAGGATATGTCATATCTTTAGAGCAGGCCAAAGCATTTGAAGTGGATAGGCAGTTTTTAATGCAGATTTTACAGATATATGGGATACCGCAGAACTTAATAAATTGGGTTAATTTTTTGTATACAGGTGCAGGAGCTCACCCATACTTGAATGGATATTTAGGGGATTTGGTTTATTTAAAAAAGGGGTTAGACGGGGTGCCTGCTAAGTCCCTTATTGTACACTTTTGCTCTAGATCCTGTAATATGACAAATTAAATGGAACAATCAAATTATTGGACTATCCTCACACACAGGGACTAGACCTAAAAAGATTACAGCATATGCGGATGATGTATGCCTATTAATGAAGGATAAAGATGCAGGGGAAAAAGCAATCCAGATTTTTCAAGATTTCTCCAAAATATCTGGGGCTCGCTTGAACTTTGGACAAAAATGTTGCAATCTCTTTTGCAGGTGATCCAATTTCAGAGTCTGATTTGAAAAGCATTAAAGAGCAGCTTTCATAGAAGACAGTACCTGTTATGGTGGCATGCACGCACATCTCCTGAGCTGGAATAAGTCCATGGAACATCAAAAAAAGTCATGTTTTTATGCAATTTTAATTTATTTAATGAGACCACCAGAAAAAGCTGAAGATTCCCAAGCAGTACCACAATCGGAGCAGAAGTAAGTGTTATGTTAGTAAATGAAGTCCCAGTTTGCCGGAAGTCGGCACATTTCCTCGTTTTGTGCAATGGTGATTGTGTGGAGCTAATCTAGTAGCAGCAGCATCCAGTTAAATAACTACATAGTTGAAGTAAGTGTTGTCCAGTGTAACTATCTTGAAGTGCTCAGAAGTGACCTTCCTTCTAATTGCAGATGTTTTTACTGTTATCCTATTTGCGAAGCAATCTTGGGAGGGTGCGGTTTATGTGTGACTGTGCACTGGACTGTACTCATGTGTCTGCAGTGTGATACTGGAGTGGAACTTTTTGTTTCCCGAAAGGAGGGTGAATATAAATCGAAAAACAGAATAATCTGTGCCTATTGTGATGCTGTGTTCTGACTGACTCAGTATAGTGACGTTGTGCCACTAAGGATAGATGCCTCACTTTTGTGACAGTGCAAATGCTTTTTACCTTTCCAATCTAGTGCTATAATCGATATCCACAGGCTCATGTAAAGTCTATCCAAAATGTTTCTGTTACCTATGCATACTATGGCTGTTGGGGGGGGGCAACACCTTTTGATCGATATCCAGCAAACCTTTCCAATGAAATCTATTCATGTTGTAGTTGCCATTCCTACTCAGGTGTGGCACACCAAGTCCAATGAAATCTTGCATGCCACAAGTGGCAATTTGTAGCTGTCGAGATTGAAAACATCAGAAGTGGAGTAGGGATAAAAAGAATAATATTTTTCTGCTGACATTTTAGTCCACTGCCTCCAGTTGACATCGAAATAGTGACTTGTTCGGGTTGTTGTTATGAGAGGTGTTGCCCCCCCCCAACAGCCATAGTATGCATAGGTAATGGAAACATTTTGTATAAACTTTACATGAGACTCTGAGAGGGAGGATTATAGGCTGTTGAGGAGATTAAATACTGTCTATGGCAGAAGAGAATGAGCATGGTGAAGGTGATGAGCCTGTCGAAGGATGTCGAGGTGCTGTGATAGCTGAGGGGTTATTAGGATGTGGTGTGTGGAAGTGAAGGACATTGAACATAGGCCAACACTTTAAAATAATTAATCTGTTAATTTTCTTTTGACATCTGATTACTCTGCCTACACATACAGATCAGCTGCTGATCGATACACCACCCTATCATAGTTTGTGTTCTGTTCACTTTTGTTTTGAATGTGGTGATATCAGCAACTGTGCAGCCAGGATGCACAGGCCATGGTGAAGTTGTTGACCCCCTGCCTGGGATGTGTGCCACCAGCAATCACAGAGGTGGACATTATGTGACATGGGTAACACACTGGCTGCGGATGTCAGATGGAACATTACCCATCATGGATATATGCCCTGTCTATGATGTGTGAAATGCTCGACTTCAGTGATCTGCAGCCCATGCAGAGAACTGTCCCCAGTCTGATGGTGGAAAAAACAGGAGGTGCTTTAGGCACAGAGCAACGGTGACATGCAGATAGCCTGTGGATCCCAAGGCATGCCCTTTTATGCCTGAGGTGCCTATGGTCATTGCATGGGCATACCAGATTACCCCTGCAGGTGCCCCACAGCATATTTGAATGTTTGTATGGGATATCTATGAGCAATGCATGCCAGTTGGGCACATATACATGGATCTCAACATGTGGTGGTATGGTCACCCAGGTCAGCCCTGTGTGTAGTGCAGCAGTGGAAGGGTGCAGACACATAGGTGGACACACAGATGCAGTAGTACAAACATGCTGGCTGCCTGAAGTAAACTACAGGACAGCCGCATGCCATGCTACATGTGAAGCCTCTGTCTGTGGCGTGTGGTGCAATGTGCAGTGCACCTGTGTTGTACTAGCCATACCCGCCATGGTCAGTACAATACGACGTAGGAGGTGAGACGGGCACAGAGAGGGCAACACAGCATTGGATGACAGGCTGGGGAGTGGTCAGCAGCAAGTCATGGTGGAGTGTGGCACACACCTGTGATGGGTACTGTACAGTGACATGTTACTGCATGCCTTCCATAGCACTGCCACAGTGGAGGAGGAATGCATGCACTAGTCAGTGTAATGCTGCTGTTTTTCTGCCACCTACTGGATTTTCACACCCCATTTTATCATTTATATTTTTGCAGAAAATGTCAGGCAGTGATGTGGATGACGACTCTTTCCATGATACTGATGACAGTGATGACAGCAGTCATCATGATTATGTAGACTACCAATCTAGTGATGACGCAGTCAGTGATGAAGTTTCTACCAGTGTGACAGATTGAACATTGTCTGGTGGAATTCAGCTCAACAGATTTGAGCCACCTGCTCGTGCGCTGCCGGAAACACCACAAAGCGTAGGGGACGAAGGAACCAGTGATGGTAGAATTGGTAACAATGAGTGGTATGTTACAGATGATGTTAAGATAATGACTGCCAATATGTGCTGAATTATTCTCACTTTATTTTTATTTTGCTTTGGACACTTAGCCCTATTAGTACTCATTTTAACAAAAGACTACAACCAGTATGCTGTCCTGGCATCATACGTAAGCAATAATACCCAACAGGGTGGTCCATATTGTGTCATCCTGACCACCCAGTGGTGTACTGAGGCCTGACACCGTATGCAGAGGGCCTTATAGCCCCTGGAAGGTCTGGTATAGCAAAAGACCACCCACCCTATTGGGCATAATTGAGGTAACAAAATGGGAACTTTAAAAAAAATAAGTTTAAAAAAAAAAAGTAATGAAACTTTTTTTTTTTTGAGATTCTATTTTCTCCCCTCCTAGCTCTGGATCTTGCCACTCCTTCAGGCATCCTAGGTTCCCTGCACCCCCACCAACCTCCCCGAGAACCCTTCTGCCTCATCTCGCAGCCTACCTTGAGGTAGCTCGGCGTTACCCTTTCGCCAAGTGTGTCCCTCTCCTCCGAGGGGGAAGGCACTGGTGGGGGCGGCCCAGCACATTTTTCCTGTTTTGGCCTCTGGTGCTGCTGAGGTGAGGACTGACCCCACAGGAAGTCTTCAGACGTGTCTCAAACTGGATGCTGTCATCCGGCTAATCCGGGGTGTTTTTTCCCCGTCTTCTAGTGTTTTTATCCCTCGTGCACCACTACCTGCAGTGCCCCTGGTCTCCACCGGGGGCCACTACTGGAGCGAGGCGTCCCACTCATCCCACCCCAGGAGAGGAGAGTAGTCCTCTGGATGCTTGATCCTCTCCTTCCCCTGCCAGACCCCGGCGCCTGAGTCTGTTCCCCAACCCGGGTCACTGGCATGGTTCGACGTGTGGCATCCAGCACCTCAGCCCTCTGCATCACTGGGCTAGCCAAAGTTCTAATAAAATAGTTCCTCTGCCTGCATTTGGAATGATGCTTAGAAGGCACTACTGTGTTTGTTTTTTTTTTTCCTTCTTGGTTTTCTTGGTGTCTTTTCAAAGAGCCTTTTACAAAATTCATATACTGTGTCACACTTTTAATTTCTGTGTAAAACTTGTTTTAGGTGTTCCTGCTAACACTGTATCCCAATGACCGATGCCATCAGCAGTTTCTGCTTCAGGGAATCTCATAAGTTTTTAGACAAAACTGAACATAACAACAGCGAACCAGGTGCTGACATCATTGGTTGCATCACTGATCATCCTGGTTTTGAAGGTGTGTGCCTGAATCCATGGGTTCTGGAGACATCACACAACCAGTATAGGCAGCAGTATCCAGAAGATGATTCAGGAGTTGAGTTCCAGTAGGAGTAAGTTGACAAGAAATGTCAGAAAGTTTTATGTTATGTTGCGAAATGGGTAGACACGATGCTGGCTCCAGACTGGCAAAGAACAGCTTTTAGTTGGGCTGCTATGACAACAAAATGTCACAGCTGAAAGTATATGTGTGCAAAAGTCACAAGACTTAGTAAATATTACTGATTACATAATGTCAGTAAGGCACTCAAGGGGTTGCATTATGGTTTGGTGATGTACCTTTTCAGCTGGAGGAAGCATTCGGCTATGCCTCGTGCTTCAACACACCTGAGTGTGTCAGTTATCTAACCATAACAGGTACCCTGTCATGCCTTATTGTGTAAGTAATGTGCATAAAAAATATGGCGTTATCTGATATCTTGTAACAGATAAACGTTTATTGAACTTTTCTTAATGATATGGTACAATTAATCATTAGTCCCCTCTATACTGATTTGTTCTGCTACTTCTGAGATAACTTTTTCTATGAAACTACATATTTTCATGTAAGCATATATGACTCTGAAACTTTCATCAATGTCAGCAACAGTCATGGTAAACAAGTGATACAGTTAATGCTGTTGAAACATAAATTGCATACATCAGTCCATTTTTTAATGATATAGCCATGGATATACCAGGCAGTGATGCATGCCTGAGGTGTGTTGTTATTCATGACAGCACGCACCAAGTGATATCCAAGTACTAGATGCATGCAGGAATATCTATTTTATAAGGTGGGCTTTTTATTTACTGTTCTCTGTTAGCACTTAGCAAGCTTCATACAGTACAGGTGGGTTAAATCATGGACATGCTGTCGAGTCGATTAGTGCAGACTGTATATTTAATAAATAATATTTCTATTTTACAATATCTGCGCTACCACACTGCATGCTGCATGCTGACTTCTACTAAACACAACTTCTCCTTGTCAAGGCTTCACCCCAGTTTCACTCCGCGTCACTGACAAATAGCACAGTCTGTAGTAATCGGCAACACTTTTTGTGCTAGCTAGTTCGGTACAGCATTCCATGAACTGTATGCCTGTCTCACATCAGTGCTACTACTACTCCACAAAAAAACATTTAAAGGAAAGAGAGAAAGTTATACCTCTGCATGAGCGAGACAGACCGTTAACTACGTTCTTGTCATACACAGTGGCAGTTCAGGAGCTAACATGGTCTCAGTCTCTCTGTCGTTTGTGTCTTACTGCAATATATTAAAGGAAATTAAAATGTTGAATATAGTTGTTTGTAACATAGTGCATCCACCTACTGTACATAACTGTTCTTTTCTTTCATTATTGAATTGGCCTCACTGTCTTCTCACAATACATGTAACTCAACAACCTCCCCTCCCCCCATCCACACACACAAAGTACATTGCCATTTTTGTTCTGTAAAATAAGACATAGCTTGTTATATAACAATAGCCATTTCCAATAAGTAAACAAACACTGCATATTACGAATGTACCCGTTATGGAAGTGGTGATATGGGTGTGTTTAGCACCTGTGTTGTAAGTAAGTCTGCTGGTCCTGGTGAAGGAAGTACAACAGATGTGTTAAAGTTTCCCACGTACACACTCCCTGGCTTGGTACATTGCTGAAACCTTTCATTTTGCCATTTTGTTTTCATTTGTTTTCGTGTGTCCTTGAAGACAACATTTTTTGGTTGGTCCATGCAATACACCATTGAAAAGAATGGTTAATAAGCAATTAGGAGGCAGTATAGCTACACGACTTAGCAGTAGCAATAGTGATGTTAATCTGCTGCTATACAGGTCATTGGGGTGCCCTCACTTGTAGTGTGTAGTCAAATACTGTCACCTGCACCTGAAAAAAGAAATAGACATGATGGAAAGTGTCCATGTCAGTGTGACTACAATGATAGAGGGATCGCAGGATTGATCATATGCAGAGAGGTTGGAAGACTTGGGGATGCATACTCTGGAGGTGCGGAGTCAGACAGGGGATATGACCGAGATGTTCAAGTACATGATGGTAATTAACCAAGTGTTCTGCATGAGCCTGTTCAATAAAATGGATACCACCACAGGGCACAGCCTAAATCTGGTGAGGGGGTACATTTCAGATGGCTATAAGGAAGCAATTTTTTACTGAAAGAGTAGTGATGGCATGGAACAAGCTGCCACATGAGGTGGTGTATTCATAGCGTAATGGACTGTCATGATGCCTTGCAAGGGGAAAGACCAAATAAATTCAGTGGTAGTGATGGGGGATGAGGTCACAGATGTAAACTGTAAGTCAGAAACAAACAATATTATGTTAAGCAGACCTGATAGACACCAAGGTCTCATTCTGCTTGCCATTTTCTTATGTTGTTATGCTGTTAAGTACAGTATCACCAAGTTACACAGTATGTGATTCCAAACAATGCGTAATGTGTATGCGCAGTACCATGTCTCCTTACTACCTTTTTTTAACAGTTCAGTACTATATTGTCATTGTTAACAACCAATGTAATATCAAGTAAAAATATAAACAAAATTTTAAATACTGCCTTTCTTTCTTACAGACGTTTCAGATACATCGCATATCGGCAGCTGGTGAGATGGTGCTATGGCTGGTTGGGTCGACATAACAGAGTCCCTCTACCGTCATGTGCTGTACAGAAGATACGTCAAGCTTTTTCAGATGACTACAACTTGTACCATGGATTTCAGTTTGCTTGAACGTACTGTTCATTGTTTCTTCTATCAGTAAATATTTACTGTTCGTGTTTTTTGAAGTGAGTTACAAAGTTGGCAACTGCTTCATCCTTCTGAGGGTGTTGCACAGAATAGCATAGTGGTGGTGGAATCAATTTACTTAAGTCAGTCATAGTTGCCACTAGTATGACATGGCCATCCAAGTAACCGGCAATGAGTTGTTTTTTCAGTGTGGTTACAAACTCTGTAATTATATCAAAAAAGATGTGATGTTATCATTTTTACAAACTGCACTGTGACTTTCTCTCATGATGTTTTAATTGTCAGTTCATCTTACAATACAATATGGACACAATATTTACAGGTCTGCCACGCAGGTCCCCCCTCCACGGACATACAGTGGCACCACCCTCCCCGTAGCCCCATCATCATACCATTCATGTGGATTATGCCCTGGTCATTCTACTGTTCCCCCTCACTCTGTCCGCAGCCCTGATTGCTGTAAAATAACTGTATACAGAATCCTGGTAGCCTAGTGGTACCCACCCCAGAGCTGTGATCTCCCGTATACTACTTTCTGAATCATTCATTGGTAGTCCAGTGGCACCCCCCACTCACCCACCTACACAGGACCCCATGACCACGCTGCCCACTCTTTCATCGGGGGCAGCAGCAATCCACCCGTATACCTCCTTGTCTGCCCACCGAATGACAGCTTACAGTATCAGCTATGGACCAATGGGATTGCAGGGCATACTGTGATTGACAGTCACAGATATGTGAATGGTTGACTTCATACACATATTAGTAATGTCTACTACAGTATTCCCTGCAAGACCATTGGTCTACAGTGTGGACAAATGGGCTAACAGCTCATACTGTAAGACGTCATTCGGTGGGCAGCTGGAGAGGTATGTGTGCATGTTGCTGCCACCCAATGATGATGAGGGTGGGCAGGGGGTCATGGGTGGGAAGGTGAGGGTTGCCAGTGGATCACCATGGAATACTTCAGACTTTATTTTATGGTTATTGGGCTATGGGTTGAAAGGTGGAGGGGGCACCACTAGACTCAAAAACAAGTCAAGTCAGACAGAGACAAAAATGAACACACCCCTACAATGGCCCACGCAGCACTCTTTTGTGATGTCACAAAATGAACGATGCTTGAATGTGCCCCATGTACCTGTATGTCACCAGTATTTTGTCATACTTTCATAGCCTTTAGTGTAGGGATTTTATTCCTCAACAGTGATCAGTCGACTAAAAGGGACCCCATAAATCTATCAGCTGGTTACATTGAATAAGATCCCTAAAGGGTATAAAGCTATCGTAAAATGCATGTCACATTCAAGTTCATGAGGCCCGGTCACACAGCCTTCAATTTGTGACATCACAAAACATGGCGCGTGGACCGTCATAACTGTGTGTTAATTTTTGTCTCTGACTGCTGATCTGAATATTACACTGACTATATCTTGTACTGTATATCTGGTTTTCATTCAACACTTGGTGACAATGCCACTGATGGGTTAAGTCACCTAACAAGCTCGGGCAGGCTGCTACCCGGAATCTGTTCATTAATAACATGTCATGCACACACTCACCATAGGTTAGCTTAGCAATGTCTTTTCTGACCAAGTAACCACCTTTTTTGAACTTTGGAAAATGGATGGAGTACCGTAACTTTCCTTCCATTGTTGCCAACTGCATACAAGAACTGTTCTCATTGAAATGCATGGCTGATAGTATTAGCCTAGATGAGTTATAAGAAGAAGTTAAATAAGCTCAATTAAAATTTGTTAATGGGTTTATTTCTGTTGAGCACATAAATTCTGTCACTATACATGATTATGTACATCAAATAAATTAGATAGTAGGGCACTTAATGAAATTAGACATAGAAAATATTCAGAGTAGGTATTAGGAGTACTTCAGCCCTAGAATTATAAAATAGGTGGCAATAGTTCGACAATGTTATAGTGTGACTTCAGCAAAGCCACACTGAATTAAAACATGACATACTTTTGTATTTTTTGTATTATCTTATTTTTACCTCCTGCAACGTCCTGCGTCCGCCTCTCCTTTGGTCCCTCCGAATATTTCCACTCCCCGGCCAGCCTGTTTCCGAGCACTGATATCATACCATATATCACAGCCAACCCTAAGAGTCATCATGGAATAACACAGCTCATGGATTTCCACCATCCTCCGAGGTTGAAGGCACCAGGGGAAGGGGAAACCAAACCACTCTATTTTTCCTTACTGGCTCAGGGGTGCTGCGGTGGAGGAGCAGTCTCCTGGTGGTTCTGGATGTGTGGAGAGAAGGAGGTCATTGTCTGGCATGTGCTGAACTTGTTTTCCTGCTTTCCTGGTTTTCCCGCCAGCGATGCTGCTTGTAGTACCGCCAGTCTCCATCGGTGGCAGCTACTGGAGCATACCTTCCCAGCCCAACCCATCCCAGGAGAGGAGAGCGGTCCTCCAGAAGCTCAATCCTCTTCTCCCCTTGCCACCCCCAGATGGCCTGAGTCCATTCTCCAACCCGGGTCGAAGGCATGGTTCAAGGTGTGGAGTGCAGTGCCTCAACACCCTGCTACAGCGTCCTGTCCACATGCATGTTTAAATTGTTTGCTTAACCCAAAAACTGCAACTCACCGTGTTTGCATGCCTAGGTATGAAAATGCTGTATGCTTCAGAGCGTAATGCAAAATTAGACTATGAAAGGCCTCAAGTGATGACGTCTGGTACTGGCACGAGAGCTTCTTTATGTCATTCAGCAGCATTCAAGAGTTCAGAATGCTTTCAAGTTGTACAGTCGCTTTTGTGTTTATTGTATACAGTGGCAAACAAAAACAGAATGTCAGGCTACTGAAGTACTTAATAATGTGTCCAAGACAGTTACCACCCTCAGTTAGTAGAGCATGGCCTATTAGGGATTCTGTCCATGACATTTGTTGTCCCATAGTGAACACCATTTAGTAACACAGTCACGGTTATGACTACCAGCCAGTTTTGCACACACTATATGACCAACCCTCCCAGCCATAAGCAATAGATGTTTCAATAGATGCAGTCCACTATAATAAAACAATGACATATTGGTCACGTACATAAATGCACAATGGCAGTACATACATACATACAGTGGCACTGGATAGGTCATGGATCTGGGGATCTGGACAGAGCTTGTTGTCAGGTTTTGCTGGCGGGTGAACAAGTCATAACATAAGTGGAAACTGTTGATTTCACTGTTTAAGAGTGTATTGTGTTGCTGTCACTGTTGTTCCATACACTACACAAGACAATGGATGGGCATCAGTGAACAGCAGTGATGTTTCATTGTTGATATTGTTATCACAACCTTGAAAATATCGAGAGCAACTATTGTCCATTCATTATGCGGTGTACCGTATGTGACTATAGTACTATCAACATCTCAAAATATTTAACTGATAACTCAAGGCTCCATGCTGATGCCATGACTTGGACACACATCTCCAAAATTTGATAACAAGCTCTTTCCTGACCCCTCGGTAATGGTTAACGATACCCTTCACAGTTACATTTTCCTTATTACAGTCATCCCATTGCTGTACAATACACATTTTAAATGGAGCAGCTGTCCTTACTTGGACATGTTTGTTCCACGCGGTTAAGATTTCCGCCCATGACTCACCACGTGGACATTTCCGGACTCCAGTACATAGACTTCACATGAGCAATGATGTTGTACTATGGATGTTACATAGTCAAGGTGGTAGAACAGCATATTGATGTCACATATGGTACACCATCTGTTTATTTCCATACAAAATAGACCTTACCTATACAGGCAATGATGTGTGAAAATCCTGTAATCTCATTGTTCAAAACATGTCACATGACCGTGGGTAAATCATGCTTTACCCACGGTTGAGGAAATGCATTTATAAAAACATAATTAAACACATTCTAAATTTATTTTACACATGGGGTCCATTCTATAATTGCAATAAGGCACTCTGCTGCTCTCGTGATACACCACACAAGGCGGTAAATCCTCAGTAACTATAATGATTTCTGTTGGCAGTGGTGGTCGTATTCTGCAAAACAAACAATTAAAAAAAAGTGGAGTAAAAATCACATCAACAAAAAGAAACACCTACTTGATGGCAGCCACTCTTTATGCCGCTCTTCAACATCAAGCGCACCATGTGAGCAGCTAGGGTACAGACAGTTTGGTAGATTGTCATGTACGTCGGTTATGTGATGCATCAGGGATTGCCATTTAGCCAATATTAGTTCTCCACTGTTCATCTCAGTAGACACTGCTGACCAGTACATGT
Source organism: Neoceratodus forsteri (assembly GCA_016271365.2). Lineage (NCBI taxonomy): Eukaryota > Metazoa > Chordata > Ceratodontiformes > Ceratodontidae > Neoceratodus > Neoceratodus forsteri. Next base: position 111,743,853 of record CM028134.1, read on the forward strand.
GGTTAACAATTGATTGTTTCCACAGTGCAACATCTCTGCATTCCTTTTGCGCGGCAACTCAGTCGATCTTTTTCGCAACTCCTGCAATGTTGACAATGGTTCAGTTGAACAGGTTAACAATGCCAATCAATGGAGTTGTACAGTGCATTGTAACATTCATTCGATGGTCCACTGCTGTGACCGACAGAGCGTGGGGAAATCATGATCCTGTGTGTGTGGGGTTCACACTGCAGTAACATTGTGTTTTGTGATTATTGTAGAAATGTGGATGTGGTGTTGAGGATGGTGGAGGTGGGGGTGGGGGACACTATACCATTGTTATCATTGTGGTTACTCTTTTTTTTTTTAATCTCTGCCATCTACCCTACCAAAATGACCCCAGGAACTTCATGGCGCTACGGTTTCCCCCTCCGTGCGGGGATGGGGCAGAGCCCCTACTTACCCCATACCTTCTGTTTCCTCATTCCGGGGCCATTGGGTGGGTGAAGGCACATATGAGGGCATGACTCCATCTTCCCAGCAATGGCAGGCTCTTTTTCCTCTTTCTCCCTTCCCTACAGCACGAGTCCCTAGACGTCAAAGTGCAAAGCGCCAATGTTGCACTGTATAATGGCCACCCATCCCCTACCACTAGGGGCTTGCAGTACTTTGAGCCACGGCTTGGAGTCAAGCAAGTGTGTGGGCTGTGGCCTCAACCCTCCCCGGAATAGGCGAGCTGTCATGGGACGCTCCAGCCTATCTCCCCCGACCGACCCACTGGGAGCCCGAGTGCACTTCCGAACCCAGATTGCCAGCATGGAGCAAGGTGTGGCATCCAGCACCTCAACCCTCGGTGCCACAGGGCCAGCTTTGTGGTTACTTTTTTATGGAAATCTGGATACGGCGTTGGTATGGTTCTTGCCAAGGGGAATGAAAGATGTTCGATACCATTGCCTGCTGTACAGCCTGGTGTATTCATGGAGATCTGTGCCATGAAATATAATGTTTTCACATTGATCCTTGCTATTTCAGTACAAAAAGGCTGAGTATTGTAAACATGTCTATTATCGTGTGGTTCATGTTGCTATTGTTTGTTTGACATCACAACGTTTTTGAAAAAGATACTGTTCCATAACCAGGAATGTACAATTGTGCATGTCTACAACTGCTGATGTCATTACTCATATCATCAAAAATGCCCCCCAAAAAGGTGACAGAACAACTCACAATGTTTAACTTGATTTCATAAATATTGGCTGTCACAAACAGCTATGGAAAATGAAAATAAAGTACTTTAATGTGAACAGCACAACTGTTTGTAAGTTTTTGGGATGACTTAGGAACAAATGCAATGAGAAATTTATTAAAAATGGTAAAAAAATGGTATATCATGTCACTGCTTTGTTCGAAAACTAAGAAAAAATGTTACTAATGTACTAACTGTGTGAATACATTATGAAATCAACCACACTGTACTGGGGTTTCAATGACACACCTTGAACTTTGACTACTGGACAGTACATCTGTGTCAGATTCATTGTCAGCATCATGAGTTGGTGAATAGTCAGGATCTGATTTATCATCTTGCGATGATTTTGTATAATCCAACTCGGAAGTATCAAACTCTATAGCCACTGAATCAAATGGTCTGAGAACATCACTTAGTGATCCACCAGTAAGGGTGCAGTTCACTCCTCTATCCACCATCACAGGTCCAACCTGTATACCTTTTAAGAAATGACATAGAAACATTAATCGCACACAGCAGTTCACAAAACAAACGTTTTTGTGCAGTTGCGTGCTTGTCTTGTAAGGGAGCATCCTGTCCCATCCCACCATGTCCACCATCCAGCACTGGCCCTGTAGCAGTCCTTATTTCCCCCTTGTAGTGACGGTGGGAATCACCCAACCCCCACCAGTTAAAAGACTGAAAGGGCAAGTACACTTGCTGTCCAGAAGTAGAGCCTGTGATGTGTCCTTCATTTTTCTGAAGCAACTGATTTTTGTACCAGGGATAGAGGCGTGCACTGTCACCTGTGGAAGAGACCCCACAAACATTTGTAAATGCTCCATACAAGCGTCTGCCTCAACTCCACCCCCCCTTGTGGAATGATAGAGTCAGATTTTGAACAAGCATAATTAAACTGTTGCCCGGAATAAGTATTTGATGGAAAATGTCCCTCAAAATGAGGGAAATATTCAAAAAGTTTAGTTTTAGCACTTTTCTTTTGCAATATTTTTTATAATGTCAATAAAGCACTCCCAGAACTTATAGAAACAGCCAGTTAATCACCCATATGGGCAAAATGGACTTGGACTGCATCTCATGCCGCATTACTCCTCGAGGGGGTGATTAACAGACTCTTAATGTAACCCCTGGCCAAACCTTACTGCTGAAACAAAATCATAGCTACAAACTGTGATTACTCACAATATTGTGTGTGTTTGAGGGATTTTATTGCACTTCCAAGGTGCGTTCATACATTAGGTATTTGACCACGTGACCTATGACATACCTGTGATGTACAGCAATATACTTGAAGAAAACACAGTATTGTGGATTCTCACTTACAAACATATGTTACTTGGCTGTACAACCACTTATGATTTACTGTACTGCAGACATGATTACAACAAGCTGCAGAACATGATATATCACTGCACAGACATTATGAACATCAAAGTATGCTTTGTCAAGAAACATAACAGTTGTATCACATTGTAAGTCATTACCCTTGCTGCAACGTGGTGTCTTTTTTTTTTAAATAGAAATTTATTGGAGAACTTTTTTCCATAGAAGTACACATATTAACAGACACATAGAAAATACTATGCTGCTCTCTTACACAATATTACAACTAATGGCATAGAAAAGAAAAAAGGAAAAATAGAGAAGCAAAGCCAGAGATACAGAAAGGGGGAGCTAAGATTAACAAGAGGGACAGTACCTTCAGAAATATAAAAGAACAGAAAATGAGAAAGGAGAGAAACACTATATCAATGTAAGTGCTAACAACAACTTATTACCTCTAACAAATATCGAGGTTATTTCAATTGTAGCTAGAGGCTTTCACATACAAAATCACCCTATTCGTATGATTATATATTAAATGCTTAATAAAAAAGACATATCCAGCAATTAATAGAGCAAGTCTGATACACAGGAGTGAGGAGACCCCTCAAATGCAGGACCTAGAAAGTCATCTCAAGCATATCTGGTAAGCAATTCTAATACTGGTTTACCCTCCCGAGAGGCCATGAAGCAGAAAAATGGTAGCCATCTCCCTTTAAATTTATCTAAGGATAGCCTCAACCTGGCCATCAGATACTCCATGTCTAGGATCCTGGTACAGATGTCATACCAAGTAGAGATAGAGGGCTTACCCGGTATAAGCCATGATAAGTTAATAGCCTTGAGGGCTGCTGCCACCAGGGTTCCAAATAAGAGACGAGAGGATCTGGAGACCAAAAGAAGGGGAGGCAATCCCAATAACCAGTACTGAGGGGACTCTGGCAGTACTAGCTCGAAAATACTATCAAAGATGTCTTTTACTTCCCTCCAGTACTCTTGTATAACTTTGCATTCCCAGAATATATGGAAATATGTACCAACCGACAGTTTCTCCAACAGAGATCGGAGTGATGTAACCCATAATGTTTTGTCATCACCGGGAATCTAAAAAATCTAACAGCTAACTTGCAACGAAATTCTTGCCAAAAAAGGGACAAGGTAGTGTTTTGAATAGACTTCCAAAGGGAAGTCCAGTCAGATTCTGACAGGACCATACCCAGGTCCCCATGCCACTTATCCTTAACCAGCAATAAGGAGTCACCCTCAGCACAGTTCATCCCCTGTACTAATCTGGAGATCAATTTTTTTTGATTCTGAGACCTGATCAGGGAGGAAAGAATAAATTGCACTGGGTTATTTAGAGATTCTGCACCCAACTCAAGCTTCTTTTCATTTATGTGAACATAATGTCTTAACTGGAGAAAACGGAAAAAATCCGTACACTGGAGATTAAATTCGGCCTTTAGCTGCTGGAATGGTTTTACTAGATTCTGGACAAAAAGCTGACCCAAGTTAACCAGCCCCACTCTAGCCCACCACTGAAAACCCATATCCCACCTAAGTGGGCCAAAATCTAAGCAGCTCAAAATAGTCGTGTGTTGGTTAAGCTTTAAAGTGATGCCTAATTTTGAGTTCATATCCCTCCACACCTGGGAAATCACCCTTGTGAAAGGATTCCTGAAATCAAGCTGGCACAGCCTGGGAGTGTCCAAAAAAATAAGATCTGACATATTTCCCAGAGGACAGTCAGCCCCTTCAATCTGAGCCCATTTTGGTGGGGGAATCCTGGGCCATGATCACCAAAGATTGCAACTGAGATGCCCAGAAATACTTCTGGACGTCAGGTACCCCAAAGCCTCCCCTATCTTTAGGGGCCACCATAGTCTTCCACCTCACTCTGGGCCTCCTCCCGGACCATAGAAATTTGGAGAGGGTAGAATTCAGATCTTGCCAAAAATTCCTAGGGGGTCTAAAAGGGATGGCACCCAATGTGAACAACAGGTGAGGGAGAATGTTCATGCGAATGGATTCACCCCTACCTGAGATGGAAAGGGGGAGCTCTCGCCATCTGTTGCAGTCCTCCCTAATATCCTGAAGTACCCTTAAGTGGTTCGTAGTGTATAGGGCCTTGAGATCCCTAGGGACCCATACCCCTAAGTATCTGAACCCTGACTTGCACCACTTAATTTGCTGCACCCTTGGTAAAGGCTGATCCCGGGGACCCCCAGATGGAATAGCTCAGATTTTATCTGGATTAATCTTATAGCTGGAAAGAGCTCCGAATTCAGAGAGAAAACTGAAAATCCTGGGGACTGCCCTTACTGGATCTGATATATATAACAGGGTGTCATCCACGTAAAGTGAGACCTTGACCTCTACCCCCCAACCCGAAGGCCCTGGAAAAAATCTGTTTGCCGAATATATGCTGCCAAAGGTTCCAAACTGAGGGCAAACAGGAGAGGGGAGAGAGGGCAGCCCTGCCTGGTACCTCGCTCGATCCCAAATTGAGTGGAAATTGTCCTTTTCACCTGGACCTTTGCTCCAGGCTTAGTGTATAAATTGGATATCCAAGCCTGAAATTTCTCTCCAAACCCAAAAAACCCCCAAGACCAAATCCAAATATTGCCAATTTAGATGATCGAAGGCTTTCTCAGCATCTAAAGATAATATTGCTGAAAGTGGGGAATAATTAGGGAGCTGGGCAGAGGAAATAACATTTAACAGCAATCTAATATTGTCCTGGATGTGCCTCCCAGGTATAAACCCAGTTTGGTCTGGGTGAACTAGGACAGGAACCACCTTCTGTAACCGTACACTAATGATCTTGGTGAAAATTTTAGCATCCTGGTTGAGCAGCAAAATAGGACGATACCCAGCACATGAGGTGTGATCTTTCCTCGGTTTTGGCAATACTGAGATATGGGCCTCCCCTCAAGTATCCGGCAAGGCCCCCGGCCCCTGAACCACATTGCAAACTCTAGTGAGCAGCGGAGTTAGCACATCCTGGAACTCTATAAAATTTCGAGGTGAACCCATCAGGGCCGGGAGCCCTCCCAGAGCCAAGAGTCTTAATAGTTGCCCCCACCTCTCTCTCAGTGAAGGGGGCCTCCAAGGAGTCCCTCTGAGTACCTGACAATGCAGGGAGCTCTATACCTTGTAAAAAATCTGAAGTTTTTTTGCCATGCTCTTGTGTTTCTTCCTTCGCATACAATTGTCTATAAAATTCCGCGAACTCTTGTGCAATTTCCCCCGGGAGAATCTTATAAGGGAGATTTGGTGGGTCCGAACTGACCTTAACCACATACCTGTCAGCTGCCTGCCTACGGAGCCTTAGGGCTAGCAGTTTGCCTGCCCTCTCTCCCCTTTCATAGTAACACTGCCCAGCATATCTAAGGGAATTCACTACCCATCTCTGTAATAATGAATTATAGGAATCCCTGGCCTCTCTTAACTTTTTGAGTATTTGCTTAGACCCCGTACGTTTGTGTGACGCTTCGAGGTCTGCAATAGATGCAAGATCTTCCTGCATATGAGCAAGATGCTGCTTATGCTTATGGGAGAAGAAAGCTATTGTATGCCCTCTCACCACTGCCTTTAAGGCGTCCCACAGAAACTTGGGCCTAGAAAGCGCCTCTGTATTTTCTTTTAAGTAACATTGAATAACCTTTTTTGTGGACTCAATATACTGTTTATCACTGAGTAGCCCCGGATCAAATCTCCAAAGACCACCCCCCCTCCACAGAGTCCCAACAAAGTTTTGCCTTGATCATAGCATGGTCAGAGATCATGATCGGGAGGATAGAAATATCCCTAAGAGAATGCAAAGCATTCCTCTGAGTGTAAAATCTGTCCAATCTTGAATACATATTGGAAGCCGGAGAAAAAAAGGTGAAATTTTTCACCGAGAGATTAAACTGCCTCCATGGGTCAATTAGTCCAGCTTCTGAAAGCAGGTTATGAAGTAACTGGGAGCAGGACCTAGAACCAGGGATTTTGGTGGAGCTTCTATCCGAACTAGCATCCTCAACGCAGTTCCAGTCCCCCATTAAAATAACTTGTCCAGGAGGTAAACTAGCTACTGAGTTAAAAGGGAGTGAAAAAAACTCTCCAGAGGGTGGGGTGGGGGCGTAGATTCTTAGCAAGTGAATTGTCTGACCCTTATAAATGCCAAAAACCATCAGTTGGTGTCCCAAACCTGATTTAATTACAGATTGAATCTGAAACGGAAGACCCCCACGAAATAGGATTGCTACCCCCCTTTTTTGATTGTGGGTACTCGTCAGAGCATACCATATTCACCCAGTCCTTGCGCAATTTCATATGCTCTCCCAGGATCAACCTAGTCTCCTGTAAACAGGCAATGTCACACCTTTCCCTTTTAAATTCAGCTAGTATCTTAGCACGTTTAACAACATTGTTAATTCCTTTAACATTAAGTGAACAGATTGTCAAATCAGCCATGTTTTATATCCAAGGAAACTCCGGACATAATTATACATCCTGTATCCAGCTGCACAATAATAACACCTGATCATGCAAAAAGGTACTCTCCCCAAGACGAGAAAAGACAGAAAAGAAAGAAGAAATAGAGAAAAAACAGAGCAACAAATAATACAAACACCATATCACACCCTAAATCTAAAAAAGTTGCAAGCCCTGCGCTAAGAGCACTGGGTCTGCCTCCCTTGAGGGAGCGCAATGACAAAGGGCCGTTGCTCATATCTAACTTAGCAACCAAAGTGACCATCCATGCTGGTAATGCTCAGCCCGGCAGGTGCTTCGGTATGCGGTAGGGGGAAAAAAGGACTTATACCACCTAGAGGGAACAACACTCCACTAGGAGTGAAAAGGTTGGAGGGCTCCCCCAACCCTGGGGAGTCACCAGCCTGTGCCCTCTGTTGGTTTTTTTAAGGAAATGCTTCCGGGAAGGGCTGGGAAAAAGGAAACCCCTGAGGTCTCCAACGTTAACCCAATCACAAACACACCTCCTTTATAGAGAATCCAGTGCGGCTCAGACTGCAAAAAAAGACCAACCCCCCCACCTGTGAGCCTCACCCTCGAGACATCATAATGAGAATGAGGAGTTGTGTACTCATTCCCCCTTAATGACGCAAAAGGGGGCCTAGCGAGGCCTGCGATTGGGTAGGCCAGATTGAACTCTGCACCTACCAGTGGTCTACAACAATTGTCTAAGTCATAGAGGAGTGACACTCTCTCACATCTTTCCATGGAGGGAGAACAGGAGGGAAAAACCACAGGGCCTGATACACCCCGCCTCCCCCCCTCCTACCCCTGCACCCCCCCAAGGCTGGTAATAGATGAGACTGATTGTAACTCTTCATAATCATATCAGGGGAATGGGTAATCAAGGAGCCCCAAAATCCACTAGGAATAGCATCTAGTCTTACTTTGAATTAAATAAGCTGCCCTTCCTGAGACTGTCCATGTTATGGCCATTGCGATATCCCATTCTGCTGCGACAACTCCTTCTGTGAGCAGAATCCCGCATGAAGCGGGAAGGGGAGAAGGAACAGAAACAGCCCCATGAGGTCAGGGGGACCGAAACCTGAAATGGACTCCAGGAAGGCACCACCCTGAAAAAAGGTCCCACCCACCCTAGAATCCAAAACAAATGGTCCGCCCACCCACTCCTCTGTGGCACAGGTAATAACCGGCTTTCATCCGAAGGCGAGGAGGGCCCCCCCCTTCCATGCAGCCCAGGACCAGAACAACCACTAGAAAAATAAAACAAAGAAAAGAGAAACCAGGTAAATCCCTAAACCGCCCCTATTCTATATTCTAAAGGAGCTTTGTTTAAATGGCAGTTGAGACACTACAGGGTCAAAAGAAATGTAAGTTTAACAATCGAACCCTTAGTAAGACAGGAGAAATCATTAAACGATCAGTTACTGCAGTTCAACCAATCTTCTCAGAAGGTTTCCTCTTGGTGATCCATTTAGATAAGTCAGCATGTAAGGGCAGAACTGAGTCCGCTCTGAAATGGGGCTGGTTAGTATTCTTCGAGCCTGGAGTCACTGCCCAGAGAAGTTGCTCAATCTCCTTCTCTGTGATCTCTTCCTTTATGTCAGGAACCTGAATGTCCTTCGAGACCAGAAAATCACGAGCCATTAATAATGAGTCATAAATTTTGGGACCCTCAGGCAAATCTATCCACATTCTAGTGGGGTAACGCAGCTGGGCCCTCCAGCCCTTCTCTCTTAGCTGTTTCACCACACCAAGTACCTTTTTTCCGATGCTGGGCCAGGGCAGGGGGAAAATCTTGGTCCACAAATACCTTAGTTCCATCAAAATTCAAATCCTTCTTCGCCCATGCCAAACGCAGGACCCTATCCTTGGTCGGGTATCTCAGAAATTTGATTATAATGGCTCTAGGAGGGGCGCCCTGCTTAGGCTTAGGGGCAAGGGCCCTATGTGCCCTTTCAATCTCCAAGGGGGAATCTTCCTCTATCTGCAGCTCCATTTTTAACCAACAGTCTATAAAGGCCACCATATCAGCCTGCTCAGCCCCCTCTGGTATTCCAACCACCCTTATGTTATTGTGCCTTGTGCGCGCCTCCGCATCCTCGGCTTTCGCTGTTAAAGCCTTCTCCCTGCCGTATAGGAATGCCAGCGATCTTCCATAGGCCATATGCTTGGCCTGCAGCCCCTCTAGGTGTTGTTCCACTGCAGTAGTTCTGGACTCCAGTTTCTTAAAATCCCTTTGAATGTCTGATAATTTTGCGTCTATCTTATGTAAAAGCTTGATAATTTTCCTCGATTATGCTCTAGTGCTGGTTGAACCGGAGTCGGAGCATGAATCCTCAGCCCCCGATGCTGAAAGCACTGAAGAGCGCTAGGGAGCTGGACTGAGGCCTGCCATCTGTCTGCCCTGCAGATTTTCCGAAATGGTTTTAGCGATCAAAGATCCTCTTTTCTTCGTGCGGACCATTGTGGGTCGCTTATTGTGCCCGCGACACAGTGTAAAAACCCAGGATGCCTCCACAACGTACTGGATTCTCTTCTTTATTTTACGTTGGAGAACCAGAGTGAGGAGTTAAGCGGCCATTCCCACCTACTACGTCCCCGGAAGTCCCCAACGTGGTGTCTTTAATCTGCATTGTGTCCCCACTGATGCCAATGATTTCTTTTGATTAAGAACAGTGTCTGGCAGTTTGCATGGATGGCTAGTAACAAAAAATTAAAATTAGTTTTGAAATTACAAACTAGTATTAATTTATGGGTTCCTATTAGAAGGAAATACAGTAATAAATGAAGATCTCCCTTATGGTGGAATAACAATATTAAGAAGACTTTGGCAAAAAAGCAACGGTTATGTAAGAAATTAAAAAAAAAACTCTAATTGGGATAGGTATAAAATAATTGCAAATAAAAGTAAGAATATGATAAAACAAAAAAGGTATCTTGAAGAAAAACTTGCAAATACTGTTAAGGACAATAAAAAATCATTTTATAATTATATTGGTTCATTAAAACAAAATAGTCCTTCTGTAGGACCATTACAATCTCCTGATGGTATTTTAACTGATAAACAGAAATAGCAAATACTTTGAACAATTATTTTATAAATGTCTTTAAACCAAATTGCTTGGAGTCTGCACCTTATAAACCAGTGAAAACTTTTTTCATCCCCATATCTGAATACGAAGTATTAGAAGCAATAAATATATTGAAAAATAGTGGGTCTTCTGGCCCTGATGGTATTCCTCCATTATTCTTAATAAATTTAAAGGAATTATTGGTAGGTCCCTTGACATTATTATTTAATTTATCAATGAAAACAGGGAAGGCTGTTCCATTATGGAATAGAGCCATAATTATTCCACTACATAAAGGTGGCAGTAAAAGCCTTGAACAAAATTATAGGCCTATAAGTTTAACCGATGCAATTTGTAAACTGCTTGAAAGGATATTAAAAAAATAGAATATCCAATTATTTGGAGGATATGCACTTCATTGATGTCTACCAACATGGATTTGTGAAGAATAGATAATGTCAGACAAATCTCTTGCATTTCCTTGAGCCAGTTAGTGAAGCCCTGGATAATGGCCTATCAGTGGATATAATTTTTTTAGACTTTTTCAAAGCATTTGATTCTGTATCTCATCAAATACTTATTTCTGAGCTTGAGAATTTAAATATCCACCCTGTTATTGTACATGCTTGGCTATCCAATAGGCCACAACAGGTTTCAGTAAAAGGCCATTTGTCAGCATGGGGTCCAGTTACCAGTGGTGTACAGGGTGGGGTGGAAAGGATGAGAAGGGACTTGGCAAGGTTAGAGGAATGGTCAAATGTATGGCAGCTTAGATTCAATGCTAAGAAGTGCAAGGTAATGCACCTGGGAAACAAAAACCCAGGGGAAGAGTACACAATGGGGGGTGAGATACTAACAACAACAAAAATGGAAAGGGACCTGGGGGTAGTCATATCAGATGACCTAAAGGTGGGCAAGCAATGTGAGAAGGCAGCAAGGAGGGCTGGGGGGATACTGGGATGCATAGGGAGAGGCATCACCAGTAGAAAACAGGAAGTTATTATCCCTCTGTACAGACAGCTGGTGAGACCCCATCTGGAGTACTGTGTGCAGTTCTGGAGACCCAATCTCTGCAAAGACATAGATAGGATGGAAGCTGTCCAGAGGAGGGCAACTAAAATGGTGCAGGGTCTGCACTGGAGGACATATGAAGAGAGACTTAAGGAGCTTAATATGTATAGCCTCGAGGAAAGGAGGGAGAGGGGGGACATGATAGAAACTTTCAAGTACCTCAAGGGAATCAACAAAGTCCAAGAGGGTAGCATCTTTCAAAAAAAGAGGTGTGCAAGAACAAGAGGCACAATTTGAAGATAGAGGGGGTGGCTCAGAGGTAATTTAAGGAAGTATTTTTTCACAGAGAGGGTTGTGGATGCATGGAATGGCCTCGGAGGAGGTTGTGGAGTCAAAATCAGTGGTGGAATTCAAGCATGCATGGGATAGTCATAAGGCAATTCTGGGGGGTTGGGGTAGAAAGAAGTAGGCTGCTGGTTAACTAGGATCTGCAGCTTATCCAGTAGGTAGGGAAATGGGCAGACTGGGTGGGCCAAGCGGTCCTTATCTGCCGTCAAATTCTATGTTTCTATGTTTCTATGTACCGCAGGGCTCTGTGCTGGGCCCAACTCTTTTTAATATATTGATTTCATCTATGAGTCCATTAAACAGCACTTGCTGGCTTGTTAAATTTGCTAATGACTGTAAAATAGGAAGCATCATCAATAATGCAGATTCTGCTAAGGAGATGCAGAATAACTTAACTTACCTTGTTGATTGGCCTAAAAAAAGGGACTTCTGTTTAATGAATCCAAATGTAAGGTCATGCATTTAGGTAAACACAACCCCTGCTTTACATATACTACGAATAACATAAGTTTGGAAACAACAGATCAGGAAACGGATTTAGGGATAACACTTTCTAATGATTTTACATTTAATATGCATACAATTAACGCTGTTAAAAAAGGGAACAACATTTTAAATTGCATTTTAAGGAATATCAAAAGTAGAGATATCAAAGTTTTGTTACCACTGTACACTGGTCTGGTTAGACCTCATTTGGAATACTGCTCCTCAGTAACCGCTCCTTATTTGATTAAAAATAAGAAATTAATTGAAAATATTCAACGAAGAACAACAAAGAAAATAACATCCATTCAAGATTTAGATTACGAAACTAGATTGATAAAAGGAGGTCTATATTCTATGGACTATAGAAGACTTCGCGGGGATCTATGCTTGACATATAAAGCTATTCAGAGTGATATAATATTAGAAACAATAGGACTACAACAAAATATGACCACTGTAAATACTAGATCACATTCACTTAAACTCAAAGGTACACAAAATAATTTTTCAAAAAGAAATAATTGGTACACACAAAGGATAATACATATATGGAATAAACTTCCAGAAAACATGGTATTTAGTACTTCTTTGATGTCATTTAAATCTAATTTAGACAATTATATGGGCCATTTAAAGTTTAGTGTCCACCCATGATTTGCTGGTGAGTTCATAAAAGGTACTAATACCTACTGAACTTGTATTGATCCTATGAACCTATGACATTGGATCTTCAAATGAAGACATGTCCAATTCATTATCCATCACATCAGAGCAGTCAAGGAAGCCAGACTCATCACAATTGCCAAATTCATTTTCAGTTGTGCAGACATATGTGTCACAGAGTGACTCTGTGATGGATTAGGGGCCCTGGAACTTTTGGGCTTGGTGCTTTACTTAAAGCCTTTTGATACTATAACTACGTAAAATCAGAAATTAAATAAATAAATGTAAGCTTTAAAAGTTGAGACTAAGTTAAAAGATAGTGTAGTGGAGACTAGCAAGGTAGAAAAAAATAAAGCAAAGGGAGGACAGAAGTAAGAGTGAGTCATTTAGTAAATCCACCCCACCCCACCCCGTAAATCAGTTAAAGAGAGAGGAGAACTGAACTTTGTGTAAAGGTAGTTGGGATCTCTTTACATGGTAATTGAGTTAATTTGGAGCTTAAATGAGCAGCACCAGCAATCTGTTTCTACTTAGGTTGAAAGAACACTTTAGTCCTTCTTTTTAGAGGTGTTTGGTAGCACACCAGAATACAGGCGCTGCTTGACTAAGAGGAAGAATGGATTGCAAGTGAGGGGAAATAAAGTCATTTAAGTCACTGTTCTGTTTAAGTTTCAGTCTTTAAGGGACGGTATCATTTGGAAGTCATTCCTTCTCCAGTGGTTGTAAATATTAACAGTAGCAAAAGTATTGAAATGCAACATGTGTTTATTGCACATTTAACTTCCCCTGGCAGAAGGTCAGTGCAATGTTAATTCATACACATGTGCTCTCCTATCTTTTGATAAAATAAAGACTAGTGACAAGGTACTTGTAGTGGGCTGTAAAACCATTTGTAAAAGGCTGGTTAGTTTGAATTACTTCCTGCTCAAAGCTCCCTGTTTGAAACAACCAGTTGAGGCACATGTTGGTAACAGCTTGGCAGTTGTGTTTAAGTAAGCAGGTTATGAAACTATATGGGGGATTGTTCACCTCAGAGAATAACTATATAAATTGTGTGGTACAGTTCTCACTTACAGAAAGGGCACCTGTTCGTGTGTCTTTGGATTTTCAGCTTCTGCTTCTGACTCTCCTTGCACCACACCCTTGCAGGACAGCTATAGTGCTGACCAGCCCTTTGTTCCTTTGTTTTATGCTGTCTCTTGTTGGGGGCCGTGTCTGATGGTCAGAACTGTTTGTAAAAGAGCCAGGAATTGAAATAAAATAGACTGAACATGTATATAAATGTATGTGAATTATAAACTGTTTAGTTAGATAGTTAAAACTAAATAATTATGTTTAAATAAGAAGTTTTACTTTAGCATTAATGATGTGGGTGGAGTTAGGGAGAACACATGATCATTTCCCTGTATAAAAGGACTGTCATTTGAGATTGTTAGTTTTTTGGATTGTGCTCCTGGGTCTGGAGGTGAACTCCAGGGAGCTCTGTGAATTGTTAAAGCCATGTAAAAGTCATGGGATAAAGTTTATTTGCCATTCTGATTATTTTATTTTGTTGTCGTGCCTGTCTGCTGATGTTATATTTGTCCTGCTATGAAGAAATTTTGGGACAGAACTGAATAAATTTCATTCATTTACAACTGCAACTGTGTCAAGCTACCAATTAGTCCACAAAGAGACCTGCACCCGCTCACAATATGATTGATCCTCATTGTCTAAATCAGCGGTACAATGAACAGCAGATAACCATTCATCAATAATATCCTGTCAATGAAAGGAAGAGGTTATGTAGAAGACATATAAAAAAAAAGTGAAGATCAAAAGTAGTTAGCAGTACATATTAGGTAGTGTAGAACTGACACTCACATTTCATGTACGTAGATATGAAACAATTCATAATAATAACAGTCCGTTGACACTGAGTATTGATGCGCTGGATGCCACATCTCACTTCACACCAGGTTCTGTAACAGACTCGGATGACCAAGGATCATGGTGGGGGGAATGATTGCTCCTCAAAGGGACTGCTCTCCCTGTCTGTGGAGGGGTGATTTCAGATGTCGACATGCGTCCAGCCCCTATTTGAGGCTGGGGCCTGTGCCTTGATGCTGAGCACAAGGGGACATGGCTTGTGCAGACGCTGGGAGGGTCTCATGCGGACACATGCATGCTGTCTCCACTGGCGTAATTTTACACTCCACTCAGACAGGGAGAGAACAGGATTAAAAATGTTGTCCCCTGTCATGGTGGCTTGATGGACATCCAACAAAGTGCCCCTTTTTCTGGAGCATCGCCAATGACTGTATCTTGACCTGGGTGTAGAGAGAGGGGGTTCACCACCACCACTGCCCTATGGCAGTCAGTGCACAACAGATGGTGGAAGGAATGAGAGATGCGATGACGGAGTAACCGGCCAAGGAGCCAGGTAGGAGAAAACAATGATTAAATGCAAAAAAGAAGTAAACAATAATACCACTGTGTTTGGTCACCCATGTCAAGAGCAATAAGCATTGCTGTTGAAGTACTACACAATGTTGAATGTACTTGTTTACAACTTGGGAAGAGGGTACAATGCAACAAAGAGGAGAATACAACAATGTACAGAATAGTGGATGGTCAACTATGTACAAACAGTGTGTTCGGACGCAGGTGGTTTTTTATCCCCTATGACCTGTAGATGAAAGCTCAACAGACCACTTGGAATCACAATACCGAGGTGGCAGAACATACTGGATGTGCATAGAGTTGCTCATCCACAATTGTTTGCAGTATATAGTACTGTGTGAACTATGTATTAGTGACTTCATTTGCTTTCAAAATCAAAGTGAATCAGACGATCTGTATAGGTTCCATAATGCTATTGTACCACAGAACAGTACAATGACATTAAATTAAGTTTGCACTGTGACAGTAAGGAACTGTGACAGTGATGGAGTTATGTAGAAAACACCACTTTAAAGTACAGTATAACACATTTCTTACGTTGAGTTATTCTTGTACTTCGAATTCAACAAATGTCTCTGCATTGTACAATTTGACACAGCTGTCAGAAAACAAAGTGCTGTATCCTGTCTCGTCTTTTGTGTTATACATTACTGTATGAGGTCTTGGTACCTGTTCAGATCGATATGGTCCAAAAATCAACATCCTCAAAATGACATGCATCCTATAGAGTGGCAACTACTGCTTTACTGTATGTGCAAAGACAGTAGAACACACAAACGGCATAATAATTTGTGTAGCCCACCTGCTGGATGGTATGCAGTGTGGAATGTGCAATTTAGAATTACATTTAGCACTGTGTGCCAACATGCAGTTCAGTTGGCCACATATCTGTGATGTCTCTGTGCCAAAATGTAGTTGCAGAAGACAATATGCCAGGCAGGCATCATGTTGTTTCACCGGATGTGTATGGTACATCCCATTTTCTGCACACAAGAAGCAATGCATACCATGATACAGGTGTGACAACACGGTGATGATGATGATGGGACTAAAATGGAAGATGATACCTCCCACCCCCACTATGAAACTCTCTACATAGCATGCTATAGTTTCCTATCCACGTGACTATCTGCCCCAACACCACCATATTCTCCAGCTTCACCAAGTAGCCCATGATATAGCACAGAGACTCATGTCTTGTTGAAGTCCAGAAAGAGGACATACTGACACTTACCTTGACCCAGTGACATTGTCACCACTTCATGGAACTGAAGCACATTTACGTGCCCCAATCTGTCCTTAACAAAGCTATGACGGTGCTCATGAAGGTGACCCTATGCCCTCAGAACACCCTCCATCCTATCCTTCAGGAAGACATACATCACTTTACACAGTACTGATGTCATGTCAACCAGCCTAGAGTTCTGTGGGTTGTTTTGGAGTTCCTTTTTCTGCACCCTACTTTCGGGTCATGTCTCAGGATCCCCAGATGCCAGACTGAAACGGCTGCCTGAAATGGTCTATCCATTATCTTCATCGGGTAATCGGGATCCAGGCTCTCCTGACCAACAAGGAGAGTCACCAGAACCCAGAGAGAAACAGTGAAATGACCAACACTGGCCATGTGGTCGGTATGTCAGCCTATGCTTCACTGTCACATCACCCGACTATAGGGGGATTTTATTGTTTCTATCCTGGAGCTCGGACATGCAATGACATGCAGCCCAGTGTACAAATGATCCCAAGCACACATGGAGGACGTCCACCACAGCTCTGATCCCTTTGCATCTGCTGCCGGATACTGCAATAACTCCAGCCTCCGCCAGGGGTACTCAGTGCATCGGACATGTGAAACCACCCTCCCTGGGGAAGGAGAGCAGCCCCTGTGGCACCCAATCCTTTCCCATCCATACCACCACTTATTCACTGACAGGGTGGTGGACAACTGGAATGCGCTACCAGAAGAGGTCATCATGGGGAAGAGACCTCAAGTTACTAGAGCTGGCATCTTTAGGAGGGTGGTTGGGTGCACAGGGTGTGGGGCGGCCATGGTACTAGATTGTGCTTGGAAATTTGGAGGTTGCCCAGTGTGCCACCAGCTGGCAAAGCTCAGGGAAGAAGTGGAAGGAATTCGGACAAAGGTAAGGGAGTGGAAAAGGAAGGGCCATGGGGTTGCCTACAAAACTACACTGGGGGCTGAAACCTCAAGCACAAGGATAGGACATGGCGGTACTCAGGGTAACAGGGTCATCCTGGCAGGAGGAGCCCAGAAAGCGGGAGTGCCCATAAAACCAGGCATGGGGAAGGGGTTTCAAGGGAGACCCGAGAGAGAAGGATAGTACTGGAAGGGGCACAAGAATGGCAGGGGGGAGCGGGGGCCCCGGATCTGGACTCCACCAGAAGGCACACATTGGGGCTGCAAGAGTGGTACCTGGGATGACTGTGCAGGAACAGCAAAGACAAGGAGATGAGGAAACTGTGCAGGAACAAGCCAGGCAGGAAGCAGGGATGGTGGGAATGGGGGCTTCAGCAGGAAGTGAAGTGGAGCAGGGCCTAGAAATGAAGTTAGGAGTACAAGGAACAGAAGGGAAAGCATTTGGGGGGATCAAATGGAGCAAGGCACAAGGGTGGGTAGCACCATAGAAGAGCCAGAAAACCAGGAATTGGGTCAGGGAGATGAGCAGGATGGAGAGAGGAAGAATTGAAAAAGCAGGAGGGGGAGCAAAAAACCTTACCCACACAGCTAGAGGGTAAGGGGGAAAAACATATAGGACAGGAGGAAAGAGGGGGGCAGAGGGTCATGTGTGCAAACACCAGAAGTCTGGGCAGAAAGATCCCACATCTAACAGCGAAAATGGTTGAGGAGGGCCCTGTCATTGTGAGGGTAATTGAAACATGGTGCCACCAGGAACAGGGATGGGAAATGGAGATACCAGGGTACAAATTGTTCAGTCAGAACAGGGTGGAGAAGAGAAGGGTGGTTGCACTGTACGTAAAGGAGAGTATCAGGGCATCAAAATTGCAGGGTAAGTGGGGAGAGGCAGAAGGACTCCGGATCTCATTGTCGGTGGGGAAAGGGGAGACAATGCATATGGGGTGGTATACAGATCCCCGGCACAGCAAGAATCGATGGATAGAAGCATGGCTGACCAGTTTGTGAGAATGGCAGAAAGTGGGGAAGTGGTGATGATGGGGTACCTGAACCTACAGGATGTAGAGTGGAGCACCCTTTCAGCTGCTTCAACCAGCAGCAGGGAAATATTGGACTCCCTGCAATTGGCCCTCCTAAATCAAGTGGTCAGGAAGCCAACCAGGGCAGGAGGTACTCTTGATCTAGCCCTGACAAATGGGGATAGGGTAGGAGATGTATCGGTGGGGGAACATCTTGGTACGACTGACCACAACACGGTCAGGTTTCGAATAAGGAACACTGCCGAGGTTCACCGGTCTAGGTTAAAGGTGCTGGATTTCAAGTGGGCAAACTTTGGGAAAGTAGGGGAAATAGTGGAGAGGGCTTTGCAGGGGGGTGGAGGATTTGACAGAAGTGGGGGAGGATAAAAGAAGCTATTGTGGAGGCCACTGACATCTGTGCCAAGAGAGCAAGTAAAAATAAGAGGATGAAGAAACCCCTTTGTGGTATACTAGGGAAGTAGCAAAACAGGTTAAGGACAAAAAGGAAAAACTTCAGGAAATTCAAGTCAACACATGCGAAAGTGGGTAAAATACCAGGTGAGCCAGAGAGAAGCTGAGGTAGAGGTAAGGAGGGCAAAGGCACAGAGGAGAGAATAGCTAGAGGGGTCAAAAAGGGGGGTGAACACTTTCTTTCAGTATGTAAATAAAAACAGGAAGACTAGACAGGGGATACTCCAGTGAAAAAAGAAACGAGGGGGAGATGGTACAAGTGGACAGAGAGAAATTGGACTTGCTAAACAACTAATTTTGCTCAGTGTTCAATATGGAGGAAGAAGATTAAGGCAGCAGAGGAGAAAAAGAAATGGCAGGGGAGGGGGAAGTGGAGATGAGGCCTTTTCCCGTGGAGGAACTTTTGTGGGAACTAGGCTGCATGAAGGTGGACAAGGCAATGGGGCCAAATGGGGTGCACTCAAGGGTGTTAAGGGAACTAAAGGAGATATTGGCGTTGCCATTCACTGCACTCTTCAATTAGTCCCTAGAGACTGGGGTGCTGCCAGAAGACTGAATGTAGGCAAATGTGTTCCCAATGCATAAGGGTGGAGGGAGGAAGTAAGTGGGAATTTACAGGCCCGGGAGCTTTACATCAGTGGGTGGCACACTCATGGAGAAAGTAATAAAAGGCAGGATCACCAACTACCTGCAGGAAAGCGACCTGAGGAATCCAAGGCAACATGGTTTTACTAGGGGCACATCCTGTCAAACAAATTTGATAGACTGTTTTGACAGGGTCACCATAGAATTGGATCAGGGGAGGGCAGTAGATGTGGCTTATTTGGATTTCAGGAAGGTGTCTGACTCCATCCACCATGGGACACTGCTGTGTAAAACGTCAGGACTGGGGCTGGGGTACAGGGTAGTTAAATGGGAGAGAAACTGGCTGGGGAACAGGAGACAGAGGGTAATATTAAATGGGGTAGCATCTGGAAAAGGGCAAGGTCAAAAGTGGTGTCCCTCAGGGATCAGTGCTGGGACCCCTACTATTCAATATATTTGTAGGGGACATTGTGGATGGCCTTGAGGGAGGTGTGAGTCTGTTTGTGAACAACATCAAAATGTAAATAGAGTGGATAGGCAGGAAGGGTTAAAAAAAGTAGAGAGATTCAGGGAGCCTTGAGGCATGCTCAAAGGTGGCAGCTTGCACTCAACACAGAACAGTGTAAAATCATGTGTCTTGGCAACAGAAATCAGAGGGCGTGGTACTGTATGGGGGCAGAGATCTGGAGGACACGGAACAAGAAAGGGACCTAGGCATCACTATATCGGGGGACCTGAAGGTGGAAAGACAGTGTGGGAGGGCAGTGGCAAGAGGGAGTGGAAAGCTGGGATGCATCGGAAGGGGGAACACCACTAGAAATAGGGAGGTCATAGTACCCTTGTACACCCATCTACTTAGACTGCATTTGCATTATGGAGTCCAGTTCTGGAGGTAATACCTCAGGAAGGAAGTGTGAAGGCTAGAGCAAGTTCAGAGGATAGCGAAAAAGATAGTAAAAGGGTTAAGCCACCTATCCTATGAAGAAAGGTTGACAGATCTGAACATGTACTCCAAGGAAAAGAGGAGTGAGAGGGGGACATGATCAAGACCTTCAAGTACCTGAAGGGTATAAACAGAGTGCCAGTGGGGAGCATCTTCCAGATGAAGGGAAATCAGAGGACAAGGGGGCATGGCCTGCAGGTGGAGGGAGGGCAGTTCAGGGGTAACATTATGAAATACTATTTCACAGACAGAGTGGTGGAAAAGTGGAACAGACTCCCAGAGGCAGTCATTGGAGAAGAAACAGTGGAGGGATTCAAAAGGGCATGGGACAACCACAGGGGAGTGTTAAGGGTGGGGGGCACAGGTCCAAGCAGATAGCTGGACAAATGGGCAGACTTGGTGGGCCTTGTTCGATCCTTTTCTGCTGTCACACTTCTATGAATGTATGAAAGATGTGATCTCATACTGCATGTTGGTGTGCACATGACTAAGTAACTAGCAGGCAGATGTGAAACGTGGGAATGGTTCTGAGCACGTGACCGATTGCATACCACACAGAAAGTCGATTTGCATTATGAGGCTGCTTGCCCCACACCACATATACTCACAGGCTAATGCCGAGGTGATCACATCTCAGATGATTTGTGTGATTGTATAAGTCTATGTAAATGTACAAAGGGAACAAGACAATATAACTCCCAAGTAATACACAACACTTCAGACTTTCAGTACTTCAGTATACATACAGATGTCTGATATCACAACAGATACACGGATATGTACACACATGACTAAACTTACCCTTTGCACCTTCAGCTTCAGTGGCGCCTTCCTTTGGCTTTTGACAGCACCCATACTGACTGTGGCGACGTTGGTACTGCGCACTCCATAGCTGCATATTTTTGGTTTGCAGCTAGGTACTGCACGTGGAACAAGGTCCGACTTCCTTTTGAATCTTGCTACCCACTGGTTGTAGCCCATAAAATTATCAGGTGCATTGAAGTGTGCACCATATACTACACTTGTCTTGGAACCAGTAACCCAGTTCTTACGAGTAGAACTGACAAATTTGTCCCACTTGTTACGCAAATCATCTCTTGGCCAATAGTGCAAACTAACGTGATCAGCATTAGTATTGCTGCAGCCACCTGCTACGCAGTGCTTAGGCATTTCAGTATAATTAGACATGGAAGTAGGAAAAAAAATATGTACAAAGACTGATATTAAAATCTTTATTGGTACTACATACATATACAGTTAATGTTCACGATGTAACAACAGCTATTGTAAGTCATACATAAATACAATTGAAAATATAGAGTTAGGAAAAGTCACAAGTCAGATAATATCACACTGTAACTCAGACCCACACACTCAAAACAAAATGATACAGCTGCAGTGATTTGCACACCATCAAGATATGTATATCACTCTTTCAATACTGTCACCTACTTTCAAACACCTGTACTGCAAAAGTTTGACACAGTGCAGATAAAAAGACTTCAATTCATTCAATCTTCAGCCCCAGACACACTGATGATTATATATTTATCGAAAAAATTGGCACTCTGTGGCCTACATCACAAAGAATTCATGCAAGTTATTATTGAACGGCACTGAGTCCCACAAGAAAAAACATTTATATAACAAATATTTGTTAGCAGCCATGACACAGTGAAACATACAGGACACAATGAGAAGAAAATGTTTATTACAGTTATACACTGAAGGAAAATGACAGATCACAGAACGACGAAGTATCACTGTACCACACAGAACAAACTGGTAAGGTTAGCACACAACGCAATCACAAAGATGCAATAGTTCAAGATTGCAGCTCATTGATTCCTACTGCTGTCAGCACTATAGCAATTGTCACTCTCCTTCACACTGCAGTGCTAGGCATTCAGTTTCACGCTGATCAGTAGCAACTCGCATTCATTTACTAACGTGTATCAGGGGATCTCATGGGAGTTGCGGCTGGCACGAGCATACACGGGTTTCAAAAGAAAACATTATAAATCTATTTTTACAGGTGCTGTAACTTAAATTTGGCTACACGTTCAGTGCACATAAGTACAGCGCTGGAAACAGGAGGATGAACTGAAGCTACATAAAAGTGAATGTAACTCAGAAACGCAGGTAGGAAGCTGCTCTTTAAGGTAGATGACAACCCCCATAAGTTGTTAGGGGTATGGTTTAATGTTTCTAATGGAGCCCAGTATAATTGGGAACAAAGATTGGACATAGCAGAGAGTAAGGTTAAAATATGGAAAACATGGAAGCTAGGAAAACTAAAATGGGTTATGATTATTACAAAGTTTTTACTCCCAATATTCATCTATATCAGCTATGTATATGGTCCATCCATGAATCTGGAAACTAGATTATTTAGTGTGTTATTTTCAGATGGCATGGGGGAGTAGACTCAATCCAGTTAAAAGAGACACCACATATTATCCAGTGGCAAAAGGAGGATTAAGCATGATTAATCCTGTTGTTTTTTTCCACACTATTTTCTTTCATAATCTATTTAAGTGTTATACAAGTGCAATAGCGGTCCCATGGCAAAACTGGGTTTGGCAAAGTTTGCAGCTATACATGGATAAGTGGGACACTATGGCCCCTAAACTGTTACCACAATATTACTTGCCTTAATATATTAAAAGATTCCCTAAAGAAAGTTAGGCAATGGAAATTAGATAAAGGTATGGTCCTTGCGAGTAATCGCAAACAACTCTATCAAATAATTTTAACTTCTCAATAAAGACCCATGTTATTTCCAGAGTGTGCACCAACAAAAATGGCATATGCTTTAGCATTTCTAACAGATAAACGAATACCACGGAATACATGGGATATTAATTGGCTATGCTGTCATGGCAGATTGGGGTAAGAGGGAATCTAAAGCACAGAACTATACAGGATAGATACTGCCCTAGACAAACATGTTTGCATATGGAAGAAACACTGTCTCATTTTTTCTTTGAGTGTCAGGAAGTAAGGATATTTTGGGATTTTTTAGCAAAAAAGTGGCAATGGCCCTTTCTTGTGCATATTAATTACCATAGAATGATTCTGGGGGATTTTTCAGGGTGGTGGAGAAGATTTCATAGAAGTACATTGAGAGTAATTTTCTCTCTTATTAAATTTTACCTATGTCAAGGTAGATGCCAGTTTGTTTTGCAACGAATACAAACTCCACCTCAGATACTGGTTACACAGGTAGAAACCGTTCTTGGACAAATAAAACAGGAGGAAAGAGGGAGGTTATTGCAAGAGAAATATTGTGAGCTATGATAAAATATGGGGAATATTTTCTGAAGAAAAAGAGAAAAAGAGACATGATAAAATAAGGACAACTGAAATGTTTTGGAGAATTATTTAAGGGTATATGGATGGTTTACAGCAAGACGTATTATGGGGAAGTAGGGTTAAATGTATAATGCATAATGTAATATGCTTTGATATGATTATGTTATATTTCATTTGATTTTGTTCTATTTATAAAAGTTTTCATGATTCTGTAATTTTTTTTGCTTTACAATAAAAATTCCCCTACTCTTTTTGAGAAGTGCCATGGGATCTTTAACTTCCACCAAGCTACCACCAGAACAAGCAGATGGGACCTTGGTTTAACGTCTCATCTGAAAGACGGCACCGCAGGAGTGCAGCTCCCCCTCCTGGTGCTGCACTACAATGTCAGTATTGGATTTTAACCCAAGTGCCTGGTGTGGGACTAGAACCCACAGCCTTCTGATCTCCCAGCCTCATAGGTGAGTGTGCTACCTGCTGAGCCACTGATCCTGATCCTCTAAGCTGGAGAGGAGGGGGAAGTTACTTGAAGAAGCGTTTTGCTACTGTATGTTGGTTGCTATGCATATTTGCACTTTAAATAAAGATAAGCACCTTAAAAACTACATGCAGGTCTGTTGCTCCTTTTTTTCCTTAATGCACTGATTTAAAGAGACAAAGTGCTCATTTCACCAAGCTAGTGACTGTTACTGTTGGCAGGTGCCAGCTCTATTCCTTGTTTACAGTTTTCCAGTTTGTGCTCGGCACATCACATACAGTATGCCCAGGTACGTCTCCACCTGCTACTTTTTGTCCATAAGCAGTCTCTGAACCCCAGTCACTAAGGCGTGAAGGTAAAAGCAGTGTTCAGACTGTATTCTACATTCCTCCAATTTGCAAGGGTTGTGCCAATGACCCAGTGGGGCACACAGGTATAGCTTTGCATTATAAATCTTCACAGGCTGACACTCACTTGATGATATAAATGCAGCTGAATAAGGGCTGTATATAACTACTTGGGCACCTGTAGCCTGGACTCACAATGGGGATCCACACTGTAGGACATTTCACATTTCTCATATTTTACATCACAGCTGCAATTTAACTTTAACTTAATCTGACAGCAGACTTCACTCTGCACAGTCCTTGTTTTGCAGCAATGAGGTATTTTACTCCTTAGAGCTACCTGGGTAATAGACTCACCAAGCTTCCCATAAACATGGTATCAGTTTCCCTCTACTTGCCCCTGACCATTGGGCATTTATGGTAGGGGCCACAGACCCTCAGATTCACTTTTACTACACAAACTCTTATGCCACACTAAATGCTGGTACCCATGGGGATTGCATCCCTACACAATTTACATGGCTAGGAGAGGCATACACTCCCTTGGGATCCAATCGTGGCACCAGTGATGTCTACTCTTCACCAAGAACTGCCCCCTATGGGCAGAGCATCTAGGTTCATATTAGTACTCCTACAGGCTTCGTCCCCATATGAGGCAATCACAATTTATGTGCAAGAAGGGGCGGACACCATTTGTGGATCTGAGGCTGCCACAGGGGACACCACTAACCCTCTCCCAAGACATGACTCCCTTGGGCAGAGGGTCCCAGACCAAATCAATGCTATAGGGGCATACTGTCAAACCATCCTGCCTAGTGCAGGGAGGAAGGGAGGACACCGCTGGGTGCCCTGTGCAGCTCTGATATTAAACAGTTTTATATCACCTCCATTTCTGTATCTTCAAATTGCTGTTTGTACTTCAGATGTTTCCTTCCCTCCTCTCAGCCTCTGAATTGTTAAATTCATGGGTGATCCCCCAACTGGGCTCTTTGCCAACAGCAGTCACCACAATACCAGCAAGTTGGTTTTGGGCCTTCCACACAGGAACAGAGGATCAGCACAGGCAGCAGGCATCCATACCTGGCAGTACTTCTCCACATCCTGATGGAACGTACTGCAGCTCTCTCAACTACAGTAAGATGACTCCTTCTTTCAGAGGCCTGGAGAAGACCAACTGCTCAGCTCACTGAGACACCTGGGGATTAACCCTTCAGAGTCTTACAAGTCATATAGACCTACATAAGGAGCAGAGCTCCTTATAGGGACTACAGACACCCTCCCTTGAAGGCTCAAAGCTCTCAGTGAGCACCCAAGGCGTATGTGGCTAGCCTTTGACCCCAAGGCCATTGCAAAAGGGTTTGAGTGCTGCAACCCCTCTGTCAGTGCCCAGGGAGGAATATACCTGCCAATGAGTCCTAGGTTCTACACACTCAGGGGTCGTATCCTGTTTTGGGAGGGAGACTGACTGAAATGGCTCCCGGCTATGCACTCTCTATTCTGTGGAGTTAGAATAGAGAAGCAGGGAGATTTTCTGCTTTAAAATATTTTAGAGAAGGTATGCCACCTATGCTGTATTAAAGATCTCCTTACCAGTGCACCTTATTGCTGGACCACATTGTGTTGTTCTCCTGCTGCATTTCTTTCTTGTTTGCAGGAGGAAGGTTGCTGGTGGCCCGGGGGGGAGGATCCCCCAAAGCAAGCACCGGACCACGAACGCTGTTCTGTGAGGAAGATGCTGATGTGACGGTGAATAAGTGGAGAGAGAGAGAGAGTCATGCCCGAAGGACATACATATCAATTCAATAACTCGGAGGAAGCTGGCAGGTGGGTTGAAAAGATACAGGCCGACTTTAGAGCATCCCATGTCTATACACCTCAAGAAAATGAATCGGAGGAAGAGGAAGAGACCTGAATCTCATCTAGGCCATAAGGATTGTATCATATCAACTGACACAGCTCACTGTAGCCCTAATGGGTAAAAAATAACTTTCCTTTTTCCTTTCCATGGGACATTTGAAGCTGTATGAGTCATGTCGGGACTATGTAAATGGACTAGAAAGATGTTGCCACTGTTGCCTTTTTGCAGGCCTAGAGCCTCTATAAAAGTTATTAGTTACACCATGTTCAGTCATAAAAGGAACCTTGTTACAGAGCCTTATGAGGGGACAGCACTATGATGGATTAAAATGTTTGGGGAAGGGTACAATCAGCACTGGTTGTTGAATTTAAAATGTTTGAGTTTAAGCATCTTGATCCGGACAGACCCTTCTCTTGTAGAGTGTAGCCATTCTAGTATATTTCATTTTTGATAATTGTATGGACTTCCCCTGAATCCATAAACGAAATGCTCAGATTGTATAAATCTATTCCATTGGACGGCTCCTATATTTTGTAATATGTGATTTCTGGCATTTGGATATCTGTAAACTGTAAGTTTATTAAAATAAATAAACAGAAAGTTAAAAAAATAAAATAAATTCAGCTAACCGAGGCTAGTAAATTATTAAAACAGTTAGTTCATACCAAGGTCCTTTATGAAGCAAAGTCCAAGAAATTAACCCTCCAGATTTGAAATATACTGATGGCACCACAAGTGGAAAAATCACCAAATCCTTGGCTTTATGATGACTTTAAATTTCCAGACTTCTTAAACTGTTTTTCCACTAAAAAGAATATAAAATATAGAGTTTTTTCTCAAGCAACAAACATCAAACAGTACAAAAAATACTGTAATATTTCAAGATACTTCAGATATAATATAATCTTCAGCCACAGATAAAGTGTTACTGGTAATAACTCCAAAACCAAGATCACTATAACAATACAAATACAGGTACAATAATAGTTTTAACCAATTAGCTAACTGATAATCAGTTAGCTAACCAGGTAGCTATCTAACTTAACTAGAAACTAGAGCCTATTTCAGTGGCTATAATTAAAATAACCCAGCCTAAAAGATAAAATTATCCTAAAAACACCATACAAGATATAAGCAGTATATTTCTCGCTGCCCTATAATGTCAGGTTCTATTAAAACATTCTGTTAAAGTGGTAGAATATAACTCGATTATTTTTATTAACTTACTTTATGCCAGAGAAAAAATAACTTCTTGTTTGGGTCTCCAAAAGCCGTGGCAGAAACAAAATCACTATACCACTATACGACCAAGAAGATTACTTTCACCACGTATCTCAATGGACTTCGGCTTCTCATTAAAGACCTTATATATAAAAGAAACTAAGCCGTTTGCTAAATTTGCTTAGTTTGCATAACTCGCTTAGTTATCAACTTTACAAAAGTGCAACATAACAAATATCGTTTAGTGAATAAGAATACAAGGAGCAGCTTAAAAAGATGGCAAAAACTGAATTGAATTATTAGCGTCAGTGCAAAACAAACATTGGCACCATTTGTCAGCACCACACTCCCCAGATCTTCACTCGCTCCTTGCTCTCGGCAGTCTGGCCAAAACTCCACTCATGCACCATTATATCCTAGGAGCATGTGACTGTTAATTTGCATACAGCGCGAAAATTAAAACTCTGTTTAAAAAATAGCGTAAGTTTAAAAATCAATATAATACATACACCCTGACATTAAAGGAATAATGCATGACAGGGTGTGTGTCATGCTGGAATAACACCATGCCTGGGAGGGGTTGGGCATGAGGCCACAGCGTCCAATGCCCCAGGAGTGGCGTTATTCCAGCGCTACACACATACACCCTGGAATGCATTATTCCTATTATACAATGACCTGTTGTTATATATAAAATTACAAGAATGTTTTTATTAGTGTGAAAAAATATTTTTGTTTCTTAAGAGGAAATCCAAAAAAAAGAGAGTATCCTAGAGGTCCATAAGCTCATCTACATTGGTTCATAGTGAGGCTGAGACTAGACCTGTGGCATTATGCTGGGATAATGCCATGGGTCCAGCCCCAAACTGACCAATCACAGTCCAAGATTCTTTCTTGCCATTGTATAATAGTCATTATATCTGTCTTATTCATTATTCCGGAAAAACAGTAAATCAGTTAATCAGTGGAACAGCATATGAACAAAACACAAAAAGCAAGAGGCATAAACAGAGATGTTCTATATAAGTTGTTATTTATGTCAATTAGCAATTTCAATCCTGAAATACTGAGCAAAGAAAGAAAACGGAAATATTTAGACACTGAACCCCCAGTGGGAACCCTAAAATCGAATTTCCTCACTTTTTTCACTGTAGAAGAACCCTGACTGATGCATTAACAACATTTTTTGCATAGAATTTCCTTACTTTTTAAGAAAGAATAGAAAAGTAGAAAGTTGCACAAGTTGGTGGGGGCCCCACGCTCCCACCAACTTGTAAGTGCCTGGCCACATTACACACCCAATGACTAAAAAGTACATTCACAACAGCAAAGGCAGCCACCAAACAAATGTTAATCTAGCAGAACAATACAAAAACACTGTCCACAAAACATAAACTGTGCCACACAATATCTCTGCAAAAAATATATTGTCCGACATGTAAACACATCTATTAACATCTACAGGACATGCCATCAATACCCTCCAAATGTCAAGTAAAAAGACCAAACCGTGTCCAAGATATCGCATGTCAAAATTTGAAATTGTCATTCGTCAGCGTGGCACAGTCCCGCACTTGTTGACATTTAACACACACAATGACTGAAAACTACATCCATGACACTAAGGTTAGGTATCCTATCAATTTTAAATCACCACCACAAGCAAAATACTGTCCGCAGAATGTAAACTGTGCCACGCCATATCTCTGCAAAAAAAGTTATCTGACATGTAAACTGTAAACTACATCCATGACACTAAGGTTAGGTATCCTATCAATTTTAAGCCACCACCACAAGCAAAACACTATCGGCAGAATGTAAACTGTGCCACGCCATATCTCCGCAAAAAAAGTTCTCCGACATGGAAACACTGTAATTTACATCCACAGGACATGCCATCAACACCCTCCAAATTTCAAGAGAAAAGACCAAGCCATGTCCGAGATATAACATTTTTATGTACGAGATTTTCATTCGTCAGACTGGCACAGTTCCGCACCTGTTGACATTTAACAGACACAATGACTGAAAACTACATCCATGGCACTAAGGCTAAGTATCCTATCAATTTCAAGCCACCGCCACAAGCAAAACACTGTCCACAACACGTGAAGTGCATCACGCGATATCTCTGCAAAAAAAGTTCTCTAACATGTAAACACTATAATTCACATCTACATGACATGCCGTAAACACCCTACAAATTTCAAGTAAAAAGACCAAACTATTTCTGAGATATTCAATGTTAAAGATTGGTCAAATTTCCCTGTCTATTCCATTATTACAAATCTGGTCATCTTGTCCTTCCCTCGCGATCAAAGTATCTCATGATCAAAGAATTTGCAGGCTCATGATCAAAGAATTTGCAGGCTCGTGAACAAAGAATTAAAAATCTTATAAATCAAAAAATGTATGTAATTGCGGTATACCACCGCCATGGTTCAACAGAACGAAGCCCCCTGAGTAAAACCCACCCTCATTTGACTTCCTAGGACACCCCTGGGCTGAGGAAATTGATTTTTAAATTGGGCCATCTTGTCCCTTGCTCATGATGTACAATCGCGATCAAAGAATCTCATGATCAAAGAATTTTTCCTTAGGTTTCTTAGACATGGCCAATCTAACCAAACTTACCCTTTTTTCGGCAACTGCCAGGCAAGACTTCCCTATCGGTTCCTGACCGTGTCACAGGTCTTGGAAAAAAATGTACTAAAACCCGTGTTTTTTTTAGAACCGATATGGACCAGTAACCACACATTAAAGTAAAGTACAAATTTTACCTGAATGATCGGTTCAGCCAAACCGATCCACACTTTTTACAAGTTCCACACAGAAAACAGAACAAAACCGCAGTGGTGGATGACCTAGGGGGATGGTAGGGATTGCAGGATGATCTGGAAAAGCTTGAAACCTGGTCAGACACCTGGCAACTGGGCTTTAATGCCAAAAAGTGCAAGGTGCTGCATTTTGGGATGAAGAACCCAAGGAGGAGTTACCAGCTAGGGGGAGTGCAGCTAGCCCAGACAGAAGAGGAGAAGGATCTGGGTGTGCTCATTACAGGGTCAATGAACAACTCGGCACAATGTAGGAAGGCAGCTGCAAAGGCCAACAAAATGCTGGGTTGTATTGCAAGGGGTATATCCTCGAGGAGGGAGGAGGTGATTCTGCCACTGTATAGGTCATTAGTTAGACCACACCTGGAGTACTGCGTGCAGTACTGGCGTCCGTATCTGAAGAGGGACATTAAGTTACTGGAGGGGGTGCAGCGCAGAGCAACAAAGATGATCAAGGGGCTGGGGGACTTATCATACGAGAGGAGGTTGAAGGAGTTGAACATGTACTCACTGGAGGAGAGGAGAGACAGGGGTGACATGATTGAAACCTTTAAATACATGAAAGGAATAAACATGACGGGTACAGAGGGGCTGTTCAAAGTAAGGGAGGGGAGAGCCACCAGGGACCATGATATGAGACTGGAGCGAGGAAGGTTCAGGAGGGAGATGAGGAGACACTTTTTTACAGAGAGGGTGGTGGCTGGGTGGAATGCGTTACCTGCTGAAGTGGTATGCAGTAGATCAGTGGACTGCTTCAAACGAGGATGGGACAGGACAAGGGGGAGGGTTAATGAAGGGGAAGGGTGGAAGGGAGGGGCAGCTGCAGAATAAGGGGTGCTAGCTGCACATTTGAGCAGGCTTGATAGACCTCTAGGCCTTTATCTGCTGGCAAATTTCATATGTTCGTATGTTTGTAAAACCTATCTAGTACTCACGCTACCACAGACACAGACTTGAACCGACTATGCGGAAACAACAATTTCGGTAGAAAAACCGACCAAAAGCCAACACTTCAACCGACTTTGAACCGAGCAGCAGGAGAAATCTCTGGAGCGACTGTTCAGTGAGATGGAGTAAAGAATCTGACGGTTGCAGTTCCAATAACAACAGGCAGAGACATCACCCAAGCTCGAGATGAACATTCTATGCCATGCATAGAAAAGTTAACCCTTTGTTCTCCGGGGCAGTTTAAAGGCTGGGGCTAACTGCAATTGTCAGAATACAGCAAGACTTCATGTTGTTTGAACATTGAAATATGGAAATGACACCCTACTTTTATTCCTGGACCTCTAATACAGTACCCGACAATGGCATAAGGCCTTTTAATGGACTCTGGAGCTACCTATGCCAGTTGAAAGTACAGCATCAACTTTTGTTACCAGCTAAGATCTGGTTGGTTTGAAACAGGTAGCAGCACTTGTTCAACGACTCTAAGGAGGCAAAAAAACTGGTCCGTTGCACAGAACATGAAATGGCAGAGGAAGAATAGGAAGGGAATGCTACAGATGATGACTGATGCATCACAATCCATGCTAAACAATAAGTTTGGGAACCGAGACTTGAACTGTTGATCTGGGCTTATTATTTAATCACTTATTCTTTGTGCACTTGAGGTTGACTTTAATTGCTTCCCTATAACTGTTTCCCATTGTGGGATTTGCACTGCATTTTGTTTTCTGGCAGAAGCATTATGAATAGGGTTTGAATTCCCATACCAGGGTGATTTAAGATGGCGTTCCTGCCTCCTTCTTCCTTTATTTCTTCAACTCGAACTGTCACACTACCGCACGGTAGAACTTTCTGACTGCTACACAAAGGGGAGCCTGGCTTTTGTTTGGTGGGTAAGCAAGCTTGGTATAGTCCTCAGACTCAATTCTTGGACTAATATGGACTGATGTTAGCCATTCTGTCAGGTTTTTTCCATTGATATATGCTGCTCTGTCATACCTGCACGCTTGCTGTGTTCTCTCTTCTTTTTTAATACATTGTTGTTATGCTGTAGGGTGAACAGGGAGCTTTTCATACACATTATCTTTGTTCAGTTTTAACTTTGTTCAACGTCATTGCCTGACCACACCCTTACTGTCTACAAATGTTGATGTTTCTGATCTATTGTACCAAATAACTATTGCAGATTTATTTTCCTGGCAGTTGGGGGGATTAACTTTATATCTAAATAATCTGAAAGCTTTGGGGGAATCCTTTTGACCATAATGTTATGTTGGTCTCCAGGTTATATTGCACATTAAATCCTATTTCTGATTCTCCTTTGTCTTTCCCTGGCTGCATGCGTTAGGAATTCTACATCTGAGTAAAGATTATTTTAGATGTTCCCCTCATGCTGTAACTCAAGGGGAGGTGTATTGCATTGATTCTTTTTAACTCATACTATCTTGTGTGGCCATTTTGGATCTGGTTGAGCAATGGATGGTTCTGACGCCATATAGCGCTACCAGTAAGAATGGGCAAAATAATGGTTAAATGAAGTACTTATAATTATCCTCCTATGTAATATTTGTCTTGCAAGTTTTGTTTGCAAAATTAATAAATATAATTTACACCAAAAAAACTACTCTCCATGTCTCTGATTTGCAGAGGTTGTGCAAACAACCCAGTGGGGAACACAGGTACAGCTTTGCAGTAAACATCTTCACAGGATGACACACATTTGATATCCTAAAGGCAGCTGAATAAGGGCTGCATATGACTACTTGGGCACCTGTAGCCTGGACCCACAATGGGGATCCACACCGTGGGACATTTCACATTTCTCACATTTTACACCACAGCTGCAGTTTAACTTTGACTTAATCTGATATCAGACTTTACCCACCAGACTCCTTCTTTTGCAGCAATGGGGTATTTCAATCCTTAGAGCTACCCAGGGAAAAGACCAGCCAAGCTTCCCCTAAATCCGCTGCCAGTTTCCCTCTACCTGCCCCCTGACCATAGGGCATTCACAGTTGGGGTCCCAGACCCTTAAATTCATTCTTGCTCCACAAGTTCTCATGGCACACTAAACATTGGTACCCACAGGGAATGTTGCTCCACACAATTTACATGCCTAGGAGTGGCATACACCCCCTGGGGGTCCAGGGATGTGTCATCAAGGCACAGGTCAGTATAGCCTAGAGGCTAGAGTAACAAGCAATAAATTAGCTTGGTACCTCCAGCAGACCTGGGTGTGATTCCCACAGCTTCCATGTGCACACTGTGTGACTCAGATCAAGCCCCTTAACCACCCCAGTACTCCCGGGTTACTCCTGAAAACAGGCACCTGTGCCTAGTGGACCTTACCTGGTTACCAAAGAATAAAAAACAAATGGTCAGGAAGCATAGGAAGATCATGAGAAAAAAAAATTTGCAAGTAGCATTTTATTTTTCTCAATAACAGCAAAATAAAAAATAAAAATGTGTTCTGTATAACTACTGTATTTACAAAGGCAGTTCAAACAGAGAAAACAAAATCCTTCTGACAGTATCTCTTAATTCCAAGTTTCAGACTCTCACTCTGCTTGTCTCTCTAGCAAAAGCATTGCTCCTCTTTTTATAACATGTCTTTGCCTCGATGACATCCTGCTTCTCACAGAATGTTCTTGTAAGTTTACAGAATATTCATAGATACATAGACAGTGTCGGCAGATAAGGGCCTATGGCCCACCCAGTCTGCCCATTTGAGCTTGTAAGTTCAGTTTGTTTTCCTAGAAGTCTGTTGCCCCTTACCCCTGACCTCCAGAATTCCTTTATGTCTATCCCATGCATTCTTAAATCCGTGATTGTTTCAGCCCCCACCACTTCCTCTGGCAGGATGTTCCACTTGTCCACCACCCATTCTGTGAAGAAATTCTCATCGTTTCCTGAATCGTCCTCCTCCAACTTCATCCCATGCCCTCTAGTCCTGGAACATCTTTTCACGTAAAAATAGTGTTTTCCTGCACCCTGTTCCTCCCTGTAAGATACTTGTATGTCTCTATCATATCCCTCTCTCCTCCTCTCCTCCAGGGAGTACATGTTCAGTTCCTTCAACCTGTCTTCATAGGACTTGTGATGCAATCAATGCACCATCTTTGTTGCCTCCTCTGAACCTTCTCTACCCTGTCTACATCCTTACGTAGGTATGGTCTCAGAACTGTACACTGTACTCCAGGTGGGGCCTCACTAGTGTCTTGTATAGCGGAATTATGACCTCCCTTTCCTGCTGGTGATGCCCCTGCCTATACATCCCAGCATCCTATTTGCTTTACCTGCTGCCTTGTCACACTGTTTCTCTACCTTGAGGTCATCAGAGATGACAACCCCAAGATCCCTTTCCTGCTTGGTGCATGCTATATCCTCACCCCACAACTGATATATTGTGCCAGGGTTTTTGTGCCCCATATGCATTATCTTGCACTTCTTTGCATTGAATTTCAACTGCCAAACCCTGACCATTCTTCAAGTTTCTGCAGGTCGCTCTCATTCTGCCTACACCCTCTGGTGTGTCTACTCTGTTACAGAGCTTTGTGTCATCAGTGAACAGTGAAATGCTGCCTTCTAGGTCCTGCGCAATGTCACTGATGAAGATGTTGAATAGGACCGGTCCCAGCACTGATCCCTGTGGTACCCCACTGGTCACTCTTCCCTCTGTGGAGTGACAGCCATTTACCACCACCCTCTGTGTCCTGCCACCCAGCCAGTTACCTACCCACCACACTACTGTCCTGCCCACACCCATATTCCTCAGTTTGTGTAATAGTCTTCTATGTGGCACAGTGTCAAAGGCCTTGCTGAAGTCCAGATAGGCCATGTCCACTGCCCTCCCTTGATCCACCTCCCTAGTCACCCAGTCAAAAAATTCAACGAGGTTGGTCTGACATGACCTCCCCCTGGTGAAACCATGCTGCCTTGGGTCCTGTAGTCCATTGACAACCAGATGTTCCACCAATCTCTCCTTCAGTAGTGCTTTCCATGATCTTCCCACTACCGAGGTGAGGCTGACTGGTCTGTAGTTCCCTGCTTCCTCTTTGTTCCCACTTTTGTATAAGGGGACTACATCTGCTGTCCTCCAGTCTTTGGATACCGCCCTGTTTCCAGTGATTGGCTAAACAGGATAGCCAGAGGTTCAGCCACCACCTCTCTTAGTTCTTTAAAGACCCTGGGGTGCACCCCATCTGGCCCCACTGCTTTATCAACTCTTATTACTTCCAGTTCCTTCAGGACCCTTTCTCGTGTAAAGGAACTTGTGTCCATTTCTGCACCATTCTCACCCCTTGTACTCCCTTCAGACCCATTACCCTCCTCTTCCTCAGTAAAGACTGAGCAGAAATACCTGTTCAATATGTCAGCTTTACTGTTGTCATCCTCCATGCGGCCCCCATCCTTCCCCTTCAGTCTCACTATCCCTCCCTTTGTCTTTCTTTTTTCACTTATGTACCTGTAAAAGGTTTTGTCCCCTTTACCCACTGATTTTGCAATGTGTTCTTCTGTCTGAGCTTTGGCTTCCCTTATTGACCTCCCTGCCTCCCTTTGCTTCTCCTGGTACTTCTCCCTATTCCCTTCTGCCTGTGTCTTTTTGTATTGCCTGAATGCAATCTTTTTGGCTTTCACTTTCTTTGCTACCTCTTTGGAAAACCATAATGGTCTCCTCTTCCTTTTCCTCTTGCTAACCTGCTTAATACATAATTCTGTTGTTCTTGTAATCCCCATTTTAAATACTGCCCACTGTTCCTCAACCCCTGATTCCTTTCCCATTCCCCTTAATGCCTCTTTCAAGTATCTCCCCATTTTCCCAAAGTCTGCCCCCCCCTAAAATCCAGGATACGTGTTTTTGTGTGGTTTGGTTCTGCTCTTTCTGTGATTTCAAACCACAATGACTGGTGGTCACTGTTTCCAGGTGCTCCCCCACTGTTACCCCCATCACACTGTCCCTGTTTGTGAGCACAAGGTCCAGTATTGCCTTCTGCCGAGTTGGTTCCATGACCAGTTGCTTGAGGAGGCACCTGAAGGAGTCCAGGATAAATCTGTTCTAGTTGATGCTGCTGCGGATGCTCCAGTCCACATCTGGAATATTGAAGTCTCCAACCAGTACTACCTCACCCTTGTCTGCCATCCTTTGGATGGCTAGCATCAGCTCCCTATCTGTTTCTTCCTCCTGGGCTGGTGGTCTATAGACCACACATGTGCGGATGCCTGTCTCCATTTTCCTTTCCAGCTTAACCCACAGTATCTCTCCATTTTGTTCCTCCTGGATCTCTGTGGCCCTTATGTCATTTTTCACATACAGTGCCACTCCTCCTCCCTTCCTGCCTGCTCTGTCTCTTCTGAATATGTTGTAGCCAGGTATGGTCATCTCCCAGTCATGGTTATCATTACACCAGGTTTCAGTGATGGCCACAATGTCCAGGTCTGACTGTACCATGACAGCCTCCAGATCTTCCATCTTGTTGCTAAGGCTCCTGGCATTTGCACATATGGCTTTCCATGATTTGACCTCCCTAGACTGTTTCACTGTTCTACTCCAGCCCCTTCCTTGGTTGTCATTTATCCCTGGTTCTTCTTGCTGTCTGCTGTTCTGCTGAATTTTGCCCCTTTTCTGCTTATCCACCTCTTGGGCACTAATCTCCATCTTTTGCACACTGCTTTGCAGAGATAGCCACTCCTCTGGTTCACTGGTTCCACTGCTAGCTGTGGGGGGTGAGCAACTAGGTACCCTCCTTGCTGGCCTGTCACCCCCCTTTGCTAGTTTAAATGCTTGTCAATGTAGCATTTAAACCTATCATTGAGTGCTTGATTCCTCCAGGATGGATGCAGGCCGTCAGGCTTGAACAAACCTCCATCCTCCCGGTGGGTCCCCAGTCACCAATGAATCCAAACCCTTCCTCACAGCACCAGTTCTTCAACCATGAGTTAAAGTTCCTGGTGCATGCACTTATGTTCTCCTTGCCTCTCACAGGTAGTACTTGAGAAAGTGACAGAAGTAGCTACTTGCTTGAGACCCTCCCCAGTTTCCTAAACTCTTCCTGAACTTCCTTTGGCTCCCCATTTGCCAGGTCATTAGTACCTAGGTGGATAATGACATCCAGCTCACCTCCGTCTTGCCTTCCCA
The DNA here is from genome assembly GCA_016271365.2 of Neoceratodus forsteri. Lineage (NCBI taxonomy): Eukaryota > Metazoa > Chordata > Ceratodontiformes > Ceratodontidae > Neoceratodus > Neoceratodus forsteri. The sequence continues at coordinate 111,781,217 of CM028134.1, forward strand.
GTGATCCCCAGGATCTTCCTTCCATCCCTCCATGCCGTGGCACCTGGTAGGCACCTCACCTCCTGTCCTCCCCTCCTGTGTTCCTAGCTGGATCCCTCTTATGATGGAGTCCCCACCAGGATTCGCTTCCTCCTCCTCTGGGGTCCACTGCTTTCCCGCTGAGGTCACCTCCTTGGCTAACCTCACATCATTTCCTTCCACTTCTCTGGGTACCTCTATTTGGTTGTCCTCATTTGCTAGTGTGGCATATGAGTTCTTGAGTGGAATAGGATCTGGGATGTGCCTCTGCCTAACTGCTCTAACCTCCCTGAGGCCACTGTCATCCAAGTGCTCCTCGTTCTCGGCATCCTTTGAGGCAGTTGCATTGGACTGGGTGGTCCCTGGAGAGGGGTGATGGTACTCTGACCCAGTTTACTTCTGCTCTGAGTCTGGCTACCTCATCCGCAGTCCAGAAGATGCATGCAGATAGGGCAGCACCTCAGTGTCCAGAAGGTCTGCCTGAATATGGCCTGCCCCACAGCCACTGCATTGCACCACTCCCACATTATACTGCAATTCCACTACTTGTCTGCTACTGAAGCCTCCTAGTTCCCTTTTTATTAATTTACTGTACTAAAAATCCAGCCACTGATCCTCGGATAATTTTTTTTTAAAGAAAAAGAAACCAATAAATAAACAAATGAGTCAAAACACTTGTAGTGCTGAGGGTGGGGTTCTTCCCCCTTATGCCCCTCCTACTTCACACCCCTTACTATACCCTGTGTTTAGCTCCTGTCAATCAGATTTAACAGGGCATATAATTAAGAGTTGGTGGAAGGGGGAGGGAGGGTCACTAAAAGCCCAGAATCTAAGTTTAAAAGAAAAATAGCAATTACCAGTTACTCTAAAGCACTGAATTGAATATGTTTCCTTCCTTCCGCTTCTGGCTTCTTCTGAGAAAATAAAACTCTGCTTGCTACTTTAACTCTGACTAAGCCCCACCTCCAGTTATCACGTAGCTGAGGTCAGAGGCCAGACAATTAACACCCTTCACCCAACTACAGGGCAGTCAGACAAGCCAAGATAAAATTTGCAGCAATTAAAGACAGCACAGAATTACACCACCACTATGTTTTAAATTTTCAACAGCCCAAAAACAATTATAAGTAAAGACAACAAAGAAAGTATAGTGTCACTAAAAGCCCACAATCTAAGTTTAAAAGAAAAATAGCAATTACCAGTTACTCTAAAGCACTGAATTGAATATGTTTCCTTCCTTCCCCTTCTGGCTTCTTCTGAGGTTCTTGTAGGTTTTTGTAGGTTTCATTCCTTGCAGGTATAACAAAACAGTACATGGTGTCCCAGAACTGACCTGTTGTTCACAGCTCTGCAAAGGGCTTAAAAACTGCATCTCGGATTAACCCCTTGCATTCCAAATAGCTTTTTGAAATCATTTCAACAGGATAACTATATGCATTTTAAACAGAGGATCCCAGTACAACATACAGTTTTACACAGAGATCCACGTATATTTTTATAACTGTACATATGCAAGGGGAAGAAGAGCCAGAAATAGCAAGGGAAGGCAGAGATATAGTGAGAGGCAGAGAACTGTGAAACCGTCAGATTGATCAGTTCCTAGATCTCACAAGAAAATTTGGTTGCACAACCAGACAGAGAAGAGACAGAAAAGGAGAGGACAGAACAGACCCTTGCATTTAAACTCTTTCTGCATAACAAATGGGGCAAGGCCTTATTTAGCCCTGCCACAGGGTGCCTCCAGTGCAGGGTTTTAAATAATTGATTAGCAGTTTTTTCTTGGGATGATACTAACTGTACAGAAAGTATTTATATAGATTTTCTAGAAGTGCTGTGTTTGTTAAACACAGTGAGGCAAGAGCTATGCATTTTCACAAAGATTTGGCACTTTTATAAGCAAAACGCTAATCAATTTTTAGAGTTAAATAAAACCCTGCAGTGATACCTCCCACTTCCCCCCCAGACCTGACCCCTGTGAGCAAGTCTAGGTTCACATTAGTACTTCTACAGGCTTTGTCCCCACATGAGGGGATTACAATTTAGGGGCAAGAATAGGCGGACACCCTCAGTGAGTTTGAGGCTGCCACAGGTGCCACCTCTCACCCTCTCCCAAGACATGACCCCCATGGGCAGAGGGTTCCAGACCAAATGAATGATACAGGAGCATACTTTCAAACCCTCCTGCCTAGTGCAGGGAAAGCACCGTTGGGTGCCCTATGCAGTCCTGATATTAAACAGTCATATATCACCTCCATTTCTGTATCTGAAAATTGCTGTTTGTTTTTCAGATGTCTCCTTTCCTCTCAGCCTCTGAACTGATAAATTCATGGAAGACCCCCCCCCAGGGTCCTTGCCAATGGCAGCCACCATGATACCAGGAAGATGGTTTTGGGCTTTCCACACAGTAACAGAGGATCAGCACAGGGAGCAGGCATCCATGCCTGGCAGTGCACCTCCCCAGCCTGATGCAACATCCTGCAGCTCTGTCAACTACAGGGATTGGATAAGTTGTGTGGGATTGTGGTTGGAGAGTGCGAGGGTTGCTTAATGTCATGGCAATATGTGTGTGGGACACAGGACTCCTCAACATAGTTACTCCCCATTCCAGCTACTAGACCTCTGCTCCTTTGAGAACTCCTGCCATCAGTAGTGGTGTACAGGCACTATAGGGAGGTGGGCATTGCTAGGAGGTGGGATGGTAGGCGGCAGGGTGTGGGAGTGCTAACAGGGTAGGCTATAGGTTTGGTGAGGACCAAGAGGCACCCAGGGATGAAATGGGTCTGAGAGAGGCCAGATGTGGTTGGTGATCATACCAAGGGCTCCCAGTGGACTGAGTAAGAAGGTAGCCTTTAGGCCAGCAGCCTCCATTTGTCCAGAGGGCAGTGCTCTGCAATGACAGATCAATGAGGAACAAGAAAGCCATTATGGATTATTTAATGTTTTGCTCTTTACTTGATCAGGCTTGCATTCTGGAAACCTGGATGGGTGACCGTGCTGGCCCTGTTTCGGAGGCACCAGTGCCAGTTGGTCTTTAGACAGTTCACTACCTTTGGAGGGGATGCGGTGGGTGGCCATTTGTTTTAGGTCCAAGATGAACTTTACCGTGTACCCAGTTAGGGAAACTTTGTCAACTGAATGCATAACCGTGTGTATGGGTCCAGGTGCAGTGTTCAGGATCCTTCTTGTGTACCAGCCTCCAAGGCATGAGAGGTAGTTCCTGCAGGAAATCATGGATTTTGTCACCAACAGGGTATTGGAGTTGCCATGGATGTTACAGCTGCAAGGTGGTTGAATTTACAGTAATGAACTATGTCCAAAGAGTCCACCGGGTGGTTGGTCTGAATTCCCAAGTGCCAGAAAAGTAAATAACTGTGAAGAGGAGTGTCCTACACATACTCTCCTTATTTCTACTGTAGGTTAAGGGTGTGAGTGTTCATGTATATGTCCCAAGGTTGCCAAAAGTTCAGGAAACTCTCTCTTCTAAGTTGAAGGTCCATTGTTGTCCTCTCCATACCTTGAATATCATGTTCCCTCTGAATCCATGTGTTTACTACTGGAGAAACATCACTCAACCTGCTAAGAGTTATACCCTTGGCCGCTGCAGTGATTAGAATATGAAATAACCCCCCACTGATGTTTATTTTTGGGTGGCTGAAGTAGGATACCCAAAACCAATGCCTGAAAAGTGCAAGAGAGGCTCTACCTGTAACCTTATGCAAGGCTTTATGAATGGAATCCCAATAACCCTGCAGTCTAGGGCACTCCCAGAATATACATGTTCCTACTCCCCTACAATGCCTCCAACAACTGTTGCCTTGCAAGGTTACAAAGTACTTTGTTACTGTGAAAGCACAGAAGTATTGCAGCAGCACTTTCCAGTGGGACTCTCCAAGTAAAGGAAGAAGTGACTTTCCAGCCGGATTGAAAAGACTTTTCCCATTGTACCTATGGGATCACTTGTGCTCCCTTTAGTTCCCAACTGAATCTGATCTTCTCAAGAAGCAACATACCTTGACCTTGGGTTAAGAGAAAGACCCCCAATACATGAAATCTTCTAGTGGGGTACTAGGTCTTGTGAGTTGGAGCAGATTAATACCCATATTAGTACAGTGGCATACTTGCATGTAGTGGAAAAATTCTGTCTGTGGGAGGGCAAACTGTTGGGAGAGCAAACTGTTGAACCAGGTCTTGAAATCCCCTTCCCTTGGGAAATGCAATGAGAGAACTGGCTGAGTCCACCCTTTCCCAAATGATGTAAGCTCTATCGGTCTTTGATAGTTTAAAAAGCTCAGTGTAACAAATAAGAGATGGGGACCTAAAGTATTACTGGGTTGGAATTTTTTACTGATTTGCCTCAAGATTCTTATAGTAGGGGATACCCAGGGTATGTGGACTTTGTCTGCAGTAGCTGCAAATAGGAATGGCAAATAAGGGCATCCCATCTTCTCCAGTATCCACCATCTTATACCATCTGGAGGACAACCAATGTTTCACCCAGTTGATCAAGGTCACCACCTGTGCAGGCAAATAATAGAGTTTAAGGTTAGGCAGCCAGAAGCCTCCCTCTAGGCACATATAGTGTTGTTTTACAGATGCGGGGTCTAGTGCTGCCCCAAATAAAAGAGGAGATGTCATTCAGGATTTCTGCCCAGCATGACTCCAGTATATCCACTAGGAAAGTCTGAAAAATAAAATCTCAGAAGGAGATTCACTTAAAAAGTGCTAATTGCCCCATATAATTGTACTACCTGCTCCCTTGTGACCTGAGAATGAACGGTTCACTGACAAGGCCTCTGGCTGCCTCTTCTCCTCCCCCCCTTACCTCGTCTGCACCTTCCCTTCCTTATAGCATTGCTCTCTACATGGCCACCATTTACACTGCATTGGTTGGCTACCGACTTCCCCTGCCCGACTGTCCTCTCCCCACCCTCTCCCTGGCTCCACTACACCATCCCACCATCCTCTCCCTCCTTTTACTCCCTCTCGCCCCCAATTTTCCTTGTTTTTCACTTGACAATGCCACCTGGCAGCAACTTTCACCCTCCCCTTAACTACTTGTTTTCCTCCCTACTCTCTAAATATGAACAAATCTGTATTATGATTTCTTTTTGTACATTATAAATAATTTGTTACTCCCCTTGTCTTTGTACTACTCCTCCCACAATGATGTGGAACCTTTGTAAATGAGGTATTCCATGCTCAAAGGTATTGTAATCCGAGAATGAAAAAATTTAACATTTCTCCCCAAAAGAGACAATGGTAGTATCTTCCACCTGGCCCGGTCCTGTAATAGTGCTGAGCAGAAGGGTGAAATAATTGATAGAGAATAATCTGGATGGTCCGGGTTAACCTCTACTCCTAAATAGCATATTGATTGTGCTTGGCCTAGGCAAATGGAAAGGTGTTAAATGTGGGAAACATTGACCATGAACCACTACTGCTTTAGACTTAGCATAATTCAATTTGTAACCCGAAAAGCATTCAAGGTCTCTCAGCAACTGAAAGAGTTCTGGGACTGGGTTTTCAATATCTGAAATCAAAAAGATGGAATCATCTGCATATAGAGAAATTTTATGAACTTCCTTCACCACTGCCATACTTTTACCATGTTCTGACACACTGCTATGGCCACAGGTTTGAGACTTACTGACACACTGCTATAGCCACAGGTTTGAGACTTATGATGAACAGGAGGGTGATAAGGGACACCTCCCTGGTGCCCCTTTTGTGGAAAAATACGAACATACGAAATTTGCCAGCAGATAAAGGCCTAGAGGTCTATCAAGTCTGCTCGAATGTGCAGCTAGCACCCCTTATTCTGCAGCTGCCCCTCCCTTCCACCCTTCCCCTTCATTATCCCTTCCCCTTGTCCTGTCCCATCCTCATTCTGCTCAGTCTTTACTGAGGAAGAGGAGGGTAATGGGTCTGAAGGGAGTACAAGGGGTGAGAATGGTGCAGAAATGGACACAAGTCCATTTACACAAGAAAGGGTCCTAAAGGAACTGGAAGTAATAAGAGTTGATAAAGCAATGGGGCTAGACGGGGTGCACCCCAGGGTCCTTAAAGAACTAAGAGAGGTGGTGGCTGAACCTCTGGCTATCCTGTTTAGCCGATCACTGAAAACAGGGGAGGTACCCGAAGACTGGAGGACAGCAGATGTAGTCCCCTTATACAAAAGTGGGAACAAAGAGGAAGCAGGGAACTACAGACCAGTCAGCCTCACCTCGGTAGTGGGGTAGATCATGGAAGCACTACTGAAGGAGAGATTGGTGGAACATCTGGTTATCAATGGACTACAGGACCCAAGGCAGCATGGTTTCACCAGGGGGAGGTCATGTCAGACCAACCTCATTGAATTTTTGACTGGGTGACCAGGGAGGTGGATCAGGGAGGGCAGTGGACATGGCTATCTGGACTTCAGCAAGGCCTTTGACACTGTGCCACATAGAAGACTATTACACAAACTGGGGAATATGGGTGTGGGCAGGACAATAGTGTGGTGGGTAGGTAACTGGCTTGGTGGCAGGACACAGAGGGTGGTGGTAAATGGCTGTCACTCCACAGAGGAAGAGTGACCAGTGGTACCACAGGGATCAGTGCTGGGACCGGTCCTATTCAACATCTTCATCAGTGACATTGCGCAGGATCTAGAAGGCAGAATTTCACTGTTCGCTGATGACACAAAGCTCTGTAACACAGTAGACACACCAGAGGGTGTAGACAGAATGAGAAGCAACCTGCAGAAACTTGAAGAATGGTCAGGGGTTTGGCAGTTGAAATTCAATGCAAAGAAGTGCAAGATAATGCATATGGGGCACAAAAACCCTGGCACAATATATCAGTTGGGGGGTGAGGATATAGCATGCACCAAGTAGGAAAGGGATCTTGAGGTTATCATCTCTGATGACCTCAAGGTAGGGAAACAGTGTGACAAGGCAGCAGGTAAAGCAAATAGGATGCTGGGATGTATAGGCAGGGCATCACCAGCAGGAAAAGGGAGGTCATAATTCCGCTATACAAGACACTAGTGAGGCCCTACCTGGAGTACAGTGTACAGTTCTGGAGACCATACCTACGTAAGGACATAGACAGGGTAGAGAAGGTTCAGAGGAGGGCAACAAAGATGGTGCATTGATTGCATCACAAGTCCTATGAAGACAGGTTGAAGGAACTGAACATGTACTCCCCGGAGGAGAGGAGGGAGAGAGGGGATATGATAGAGACATACAAGTATCTTACAGGAAGGAACAGGGTGCAGGAAAACACTATTTTTAAGCGAAAAAGATGTTCCAGGACTAGAGGGCATGGGATGAAGTTGGAGGGAGGACGATTCAGAGGAAACATGAGAAAGAATTTCTTCACAGAATGGGTGGTGGACAAGTGGAACACCCTGCCAGAGGAAGTGGTGGGGCTGAAACAATCACGGGATTTAAGAATGCATGGGATAGACATAAAGGAATTTTAGAGGTCAGGGGTAAGGGGCAACAGACTTCTAGGAAAACAAACTGAACTTACAAGCTCAAATGGGCAGACTGGGTGGGCCATAGGCCCTTATCTGCCGACACTGTCTATTTATCTATGCATCATTTGAAGCAGTCCACTGTTCTACTGCATACCACTTCAGCAGGTAACGCATTCCACCCAGCCACCACCCTCTCTATAAAAAAGTGTCTCCTCATCCCCCTCCTGAGCCTTCCTCGCTCCAGTCTCATATCATGGTCCCTGGTGGCCCTCCCCTCCCTTACTTTGAACAGCCCCTCTGTACCCATCTTGTTTATTCCTTTCATGTATTTAAAGGTTTCAGTCATGTCACCCCGTCTCTCCTCTACTCCAGTGAGTACATGTTCAACTCCTTCAACCTCCTCTCGTATGATAAGTCCCCCAGCCCCTTGATCATCTTTGTCGCTCTGTGCTGCACCCCCTCCAGTAACTTAATGTCCCTCTTCAGATATGAACGCCAGTACTGCACGCAGTACTCCAGGTGTGGTCTAATTAATGACCTATACAGTGGCAAAATCACCTCCCCCCTCCTCGAGGATATACCCCTTGCAATACAACCCAGCATTTTGTTGGCCTTTGCAGCTGCCTTCCTACATTGTGCCGAGTTGTTCATTGACCCTGTAATGAGCACACCCAGATCCTTCTCCTCCTCTGTCTGGGCTAGCTGCACTCCACCTAGCTGGTAACTCCTCCTTGGGTTCTTCATCCCAAAATGCAGCACCTTGCACTTTTTGGCATTAAAGCCCAGTTGCCAGGTGTCTGACCAGGTTTCAAGCTTTGCCAGATCATCCTGTAACCTCTGCCATCCCCCTAGGTCATCCACTACCGCACCTACCTTGGTATCATCAGCAAACAGACTGATCTTGCTCTTGATGTCCCATGATTTGTCTGCAATGAATATCCCAAACAACATTGGTCCCAACACTGAGCCCTGTGGAACACCGCTCATCACTGCCCTTGGGTGTGAGAGCTCCCCACCCACCACCACCCTCTGTTGCCTTCTCTGCAGCCAGTTTCCTACCCATCTCACCAGCTTTGCACCCATCCCTGTGCCTACTAACTTCCTTCCCAGCCTTCCATGTGGCACTGAGTCGAATGCCTTACTGAAGTCCAGATACAGGACATCCACTGCATGGCCCCTGTCCAGTTGCCTAGTTACCCAGTCATAGAACTCGACCAGGTTGGTTTGGCAGTTGCTTAGTTTAACCATGGCAGTTGGTTTCGTATGAAATGCTGTCACTATTTTTAAAAATTGAAGGCCAAATTCAAAGAAGCATTATTATTTGAGACAGGTATCACTTTATACTGCTAATATAATTTATTGTATCCATCCAACACAGTAACACTGACTTGCACAGCAGGTGCTCCATCCAGAGATGCCAGTATATATGGAAGAAAAACTCTGACCGGTTTTGCATTCTCACCACCTCATCACTCCTCGATGATGTGAAACTGGTGTGGTCTGTTCTGGGTAGACACAATAAATTATACTAGCAGTATAAAGCGATACCTGCCCCCATATACATTTTTTTTTAACTGCTGCGTTGGTGCTTTTTACTGATGCAGAACTAATGTTAAGGTGCCATGCAGCTGAGCAGTTTTCACTTAGCACTTGATGTTCAAACCTCGCCTACCAAGAACTGATCACTTTCCATGTCAAGGAAAGAAAGCAAAATTGTTTAAAACATGGTTTAAACTCTGATCTCTCCCTCCCAGTACGGGGAGAGCATTCTACATAAGTAGTGACTGCCTAAAACCCATGCTTTTCCTGAGTGTGAATAGGAGAGAGGGTCACATCCCTATAGTCAAAGTGCCTGCTCAGTGGGAGCATGGGCTGCTGGCCCACTGCCCAAAGGGACTAGTGATGGGATGGTGACACTGAAAGAGGTTGGAAGAACAACCCCCAGAGCACCCCTTAAGTGAGGGTTCAATTCCCAGGGTCCCTCCTAAGTGCAGGACATTTATGTGCCATGGCAAATGCTCAATGTGGGTATGCATTATGGATATAAAATGTAAAAGAACTACTTGAGGGCTCCCCATAACAGTCCAGCTGAGAGCAAAGGGTTTCTAACATGGTAACTTCAGTTTCTGTAACAACTGTAGTACAGGACTGCCATATAGTCCAAACAAATGGGCACTGTATGCAACCTGAAAGAAATTTCCCTTAAAATTACAAGTTCTGGATGTGTACCCTTCTGGACTTTGAACTCTGCCCCCAGTGAGGGTGCAATGAGAGAACTGTTTCGGTGAAAATTAACTGAATACCATCCAGCATGCAGGCTAAAATAGTGATCTGTCAATGGTAAAATATATTGGATTCAAGTGGTTAAGACTCAAACCCTTGTTGTAGACATTGGTTCTCTGGAAGATAACTTCTGCCTTTTAGCCCTTTGCCAGGAACCCTACATGCTGCCACTGTGGGAAGTCACCCCAGACCTGAAGGTCAAGTAAGTGCACATCATTTGTTAACTGATGTAATGCAGCCTGTCCAGTAAACAAGTTACTGGTACATATTTCCCCAGACCTGGTGGGAGGGCAGGGGCTTACATTTGTTCATGTCATTATAACATGGCATCTGAAGATCAGAAAACTTCATGTTCCTAAAGCTTGCTGTTGACTAGCAACATGGAAAGGTTTGTTACTTACAAGTAACAGTAGGTCTTCAAGAGTATCTCCATAAAGCCATAATATATTGAACTGTAAGCTGTTGGAATCTGGACCTTGTAGAAAGCTTCTTAAAGATGGGGCCATCCACACCGACATACCAACATGCACTTCATCAGCACACAGCATTCCTTATGTAACATGGGTGGGCCTCAGCCACTTCAGTTTCCTGCCACTGGTGAACAGAATTCTAAAACATCATCAACAGCAGGATTGGGGCTGCCCCCACCAATCATACACAGAAAAGCAGGGGGAATTGACGAAAACACTGCCCAATACATAGCAAATGGCGACACTGATGCAAACAACAGCCAAACTATGCAGTGCCATGCCAAGAAGCTCTAAGAAAAAGGTCAGCTACACTAAGAAAATTGCTGGTGGTTAAAGGCATGGCGCTATGAATATTTTCTCTAAAATCCACTGTTATGGGAAAGTAACAAACCTAGCTTCTTCAAGGGTATCTCCATAAAGCCATAATATCTTGGATGACTACCAAGCAATACCAACCCCAACCAGGTGCCTGGTAAAACAGTGGACTGACCCCTCAGGAGAGCAGACACTGATAAACAGCAAGGCCAAATCCCGCCCTCCTACTGGAGATCAGATCCAGACTGTAAATAATGTTTAGTAGCAGTAGGTATACTGTATGAGGTAGCAGTCCTGCAAATGTCAGCAGCTGAAATCAACCTAAAACAGGCCACAGCAGCCACCATGCCTCTGGTGACATGCCCTGTAACTGAACCAGGTAGGCCATGCTCTGCCTGCCTGTAACATAACAGAATACAAGAGAAGATCCACTGGAGACGCATAATTTGGAGACAGGCTTACCCCTGCTGCCAGGGCCAAAGGAACAAAAAGCTGGAAGGACTGGATAGTGCTTGGTATGGTCCAGGTAATACCAAAGGATTCTGTGGCTGTCCAAATAATGCAACCGCATTTCCCCTAAGTTCTGCAGAGAAGGGAAGAATATGGGAAAATGAGTAGACTAATGGAACAAAATCAGACACCAGCTTAGGCAAGAATTTAGTGTGAGTACACACCACCACCCTATCCCTGGGAAACACCAGAAAAAGGTGATCACAAACCAAGGCCTGCAGTTCAGACACATGCTTGACCAAGGTAATAACCACAAGGTACAACGTCTTCCAGGACAGAAACTTCATGTCGCAGTAAGAGGTGGGCTCAAAAGGGGCTTTCATTAACAATTTAAGTACAAGGTTCAAGTCCCAAACCAGAAAAAGCTTGCAGACTGGAGGGGCCACTAGCATTAGGAACCTGCAGACAACATCCAGGTCCCCCATAGGGGGCATAAAAAGCTGAAATGGCTACCAGATAAATTTTCACCAAGGAGTACTGCAATTCTGACCGAAAAAGAGTCATGAGATAGGCCAGAACCCTATATACAGGTCAACTATAGGGGCCCAAGGATATCACTTGGCATCACACAGTAAAACGCTTCCACTTTGGGGAATAGGTGTGCCTGGTTCACGCTTTCCTAGCAGTAAGGAGCCAGATCCAGGGTACAGCAGTACTTTACTGGAGCAAGTACCCTGTTTGTGATATCCCATATTCAAGTAAGCCATCTGGATACACTGCCCAATGTTTCACTGTTGCTCTTCAGCTTCTTCCAGGGGTTCTCTTTCCAAAAACACCTTTTACACTTAACTAAGCTGCTTAGTCTAAACAGCCTGCTGAGTTGATATTACCTCTTTTTAAGATGGGTGTCTGTCATTTTTATGGATTAGTTCTTCTCGAATCAGATCACGTTTCTTACATTTCATGAAGTCACTTATGCTTAAAGCTTCTGGAATTGGTATTACCTGGGCTCCCGTGTATGTTTGACATTTTGCTTGTAACTCGTATGGGTTTCCTGTAAATTAAATTTTTTGCTATGAAACCTGGACTGCTCTCTTTTCCGAAAAGCAATTCAAGTATATGGAAAAAAATTCCATTTAGTTATTTATTAATTTTTTGTTCAGCGGGAAAGGAGAACTAGACAATACTGCCTATTTCAGCCTTGCGGGGGTGGGGGTACAGCTGCAAACTTACTGAAATTGAACCCAATCAAGCTCTTGGTGGTATTTTACTAAATGAGGGAAATTTGGCTACGACACCGGGGAAATTCTCCTACTGTGCTGTAGGGGGAGTGACCATCTGTGAGCTATGTCCACTTCGAGTTGAGCTCCGATGGGGATGGATGTCCTGGAGGAGGGAGAGAGGATCCAGCATTCTACCTTTGATTCCACGGATACCATCGTACCCCATGAGAGTAATATGGAATGTAAAGAGCATGAGGATGCTGAGATTTTTATGTCTGCTGAGGATTTGAGCACGTCGGGAGCAGAAAAGGAGGAAATACCTGTGAAAGAGAAGGTCCTCACATCAGAGGAGGTTTTGCATTTACAGATTCAGAAAGAATTGGAGAATAATGCGAGGGAAAAGGAGCGCTTACAAGAGAAACTGGCGCAGTTACAGGCTGAGAGCGTGGCTGTCAAACCTTTGGGGCTGCTTGTCAAAGGGCCTGATTCACTGGACGATGTGGCAGCATCACAGGGAACCGCGCGGTCGGGTGAGTCAACCGTTCTTCCCCGTTAATTCTGTAAACGGTGCGAATTCTGCACTAAAATTTGAGGCTGGCAGTCCGGGAGCCATGAAGGGTTCGTGCCTAAAGCCTGTGGGAGAGGTTGATCCCTCGGTTGATGTAATTCCCTTATGAAGTGGAGGGGGAAAACAGTTTCAAGGCCCTAGCAGAGCGGGTAAAGTTGACAGCATTGAGACACGTGGGGTTATTCCTCCAGGGGCTACTACTTTGTCCAAAACCACAGGGTTTGTGTTTCGTGGTGCTACACATTAAACTTCTGAACAGGTGGGGGGTCCCAGGGGCTGACTTACTTTTTCAAACTACCCCAGTGATGCAAGATGGAGTGACTGAATTCTCCTTCTCCAAACGGGCTTACCGCCTCGGTTGGGGATGGGGAAGAGAGTAAAGAGAAATGTACTGCCATAACTTTGGCAAACAGACATTTGGGGAGAAAACCTACCCTCCAAGAGACAGTAGGGTCCACTCCTGCCCACGGAGGGTCGCCAGCAATGCTGCCTTCTGTTATTGACCTGCAGTCTGCATCTCATACTCAAAACCCTATCATATCTCCCACTGAGCCCTGGTCACCTCAGAAGACATTAAGTGAGGCAGGCTGGACACAAAATAAACTGGGGATGTGGCTTCCCACCCCAGATTGGGACCACAAGCTAAACTTTTCACACAATACGCCTAAATGGCGGCCCAAAGTGTTGTCTAATCAAAGAAATCATGCAACCCCCCTCCCACTGTCAGATCTGGATCATTCCGGGGCACATCACAACTTACGGCAATAGGGAGTTGACCCAACTATTTCTGGCCCAGATACTGGGGTGACATCAGACTTTCCCATTGAAGGGGAGAATGAACAAACTTCCACTACTAAGGACACGACCCAGGAATCTTCAGAATTTAAAAAAACCTTCATCTGATTTATTTTCAAAGATCAAAAAAGAAGCTGCACCAAGGAGGTATGCAGTTCGGATACGTTATAAAGGTGGACAGGATGTTCGGCCTGATAGGCATCATGTTGGCAAATTTTAATTAAAAGAGTCTTTGCACGTCTCCCCGAGAGAAGTTTTTGCTTTTATTAATATCTCAGGGGAAGATAATTTTGATGTTAGTTTGCGTTCTGCTTATGCACTAGATTTCTGTGGGGAGCGGTACAACCAAATTAAGTTCTCCCCCACACGGACCCCCTTTTTGGTTATTCCATTATCTAAACCCTTGATTAAGTTTCTAACAGTCATGTTCCGGAATGAGGGGTACATGTAGAGGACATTACTTATTGGTTGTCCCTCAAATGTGATGTGTTAAGTCCACCTGAGGCTATTCTTGACACAGAACAGCTCTGGGCTGGGGGCTAGCACTACAATGTGAAACTCAGACAGACAGAAGCAGGAATAGAACATATTCCAAACTCTTTTATGTTGGGACGTGACAGGGGGGTATTTTATTTGCAGGGCAACCCTGGGCATGCAATAAATGAGGGTCTAGAACCCATTTATCCAGCTCTTGTGACAAGCCACGGTGTGACAACTGTGCAGAAATAGGCCACATTGCATTTCAGTGTGCCAATCAAACTAAATGCGACTTATGTGCGGATACTGGGCATGTCTTCATAGAATGCACCTGGGCAGCTAAGAACAAGGCATCTTGTATAAGTCCGGATGTGTTAATCCAACAAGCACAGGATTCTGTTTCTTGCCCTGATTAGGATCAGACTGAGTCTACCCCATGTCCCACTGAGGTACAGCCTCCCCTTCCCATCCCATTACAAGATGACTCGGACAAGCATGAGCCCCCCCGCCTCCCCCTCCTTCTGCACCTCTCCTTTTATTACCAGTATGCTACACATAACCACAGGTAATGGATGACCCTGACCCACTCCCTGCACCTTCTACGGCTGTACCGGTTCTAAGATCAACACGGAACATTAAGCCCGTTTTAGCCCCAGCCCCTGCGGATATTGAGTCTAGCAATTCTTTTGCGGTTCTAGCCACACAATGGGGGGGATTCAGAGATGGAGTGTGGAGATTCCGACTCCCTGTCCTCTAAGGCAGACCCACAGACCCCACTACATCCTCAGGAGGGGTATAAAGGGAAGAAAAAAAAAGAAGATGAGAAAAGATTTTTGATTACTTAACAAATTGAGACTTGGCTTCTTTTCGTGTGGGATCATTGAATGTACATAGTTTATTGAATTCCAGGAGATGACAGGTTAGTTATGAGTATGTTCACAGAAATGTTATTGATATTTGTTTACTTCAAGAAACATGGATGTTTACTAGTGACCAGGCATGTTTTTTTCAAAGGGAGTGGATCTGTGGCCCTTCCTACTGATCTTTCAGTACAGAAACAGCTGATGGGGTGGGGGTTCCTTTTTTAACTCTTACGATTTTTCCTTAATTAAATTGATTGATTTAATTCCTGGGAGAGTGTTGATTTTAGATGGTTTGTAGAAGAACATAGCTTGTAGATTAATTAAGGTATACTGTTCCTAGGTTAAAGCTGAAAGGGTAGCCTTTTTGGCTGCTTTAAGGCCTTTCCTACTTACCTCCTACAAAGTTTTTTATGCGGGGACTTTAATTGTGAACTGAAATCAAAAGCTGGGGGTCCATAGGGCAGGGGGAAAAGATTTATTGCGATTCAAATGCCCTGAGGCAACTAGTTGACGTGACAGGTCTACTAGATAGCAGACATAACCAAATTAGTGGCCCTAAGTTTACTTATTGGCGAAATAAATATACTTCTACTACAGACTATATGTTTCTCTCAACAATCTTCCCCCCCTTTAAATTTAGGACTATACCAGTAAAGTTTTCAGATCACTTACTATTACAATGTATTTTTTTAATAACCCCATTACAGTCACTGCATAAGCCTAGATGGAAACTAAACTCCTCTGTTTTGTTAAACCTCACTGTGCTACCTAAAATTAAAGATCATGTGCAATGGTTTTTACATATTTTTTAAAAAAGCTTGAAAAGCTGAAATTTAAGTCCTTGTGTCATGATTAAGGTTTCCTGAAAATTTCATGCTGTTTGGTTTTGTGATTTTCTTTAAATCAGCATTTTTAAATTGCTCTACAGTGGCTGAAAACAGTGTAGTTATTTCTGCCCTCTCAGCCAAACTTAGAGAGCAATGACATCATTTTGGAATAGCTTGCTGTTTCAGATTTCCAGTCAGAGCAACACTCTAGAGTTAATGGTTTGCTGAGCTCTCCAGGTTTCTTACAAACACAGTCTCTGGTTTATGTTTAGATACAGTATCTCAGCTTAAAATACATCAATACCTCATGAAAAGCTGATCATTTCAGTTTCAGTGCTAAACTGAAGTAGTGGAAGTCTTTCTCTGTGAGAAATCAGCTTGTCTGTACCATAGCTCTCAGTTCTTTTTAATCAAAACTCTGATTTTTTTCTAACTATATAACACAGGGTTGTTTAGTGAATATAAAATAAATCTAAATGTTCATTAACAGAAACTGTCTTTGCTGTAGCATTCTTAAATACATTCATGTAAGAACATTTTTTCATATCAGAGTGACAAACAGGTGCCTGTCACACTCTGCTACCATATTTCAAGCACATGTATTGGGCAGGCAGTATAGCGCATTGGTTTAAGGCTCTGAGTTTGAATCCCACAGCCCCCACTTGCCCTCTGTCTTCTCCCACACAGTCAGAGATTGTGCAACCTGCTGCCTCCGTCTCCTGCCTAAAGAATCAGGGCTGCTGCACCTTGCTGCCCCCAGCCCAGACAGTTGGGGGTTGCTGCACCCTGCTTCCCTCTCTCCCCCATCACAGTTAGGGACACTGCACCTGTTGCCCTGTGTTCCTGACTCCACAGTCAGGGCTGCTGTGCTGTGCTAAGCCCTAGAGTGCCAAGTTCCCTGCCTCTACAGCTGGGGCTGCTGCACGATGCTACCCTAGCCACCAAAGGTGGGGCTTTTGTTGCACCCTGCTACCCACTTCCATTACTCATGGGCTGATGCACCACGTGTACCCCATCTCACAGTCACTCTGTTGCCTCTGTGTTCTGCACCACAGTTGGGACTTCTGCACCATGCTGTCCTCTATCCCTTGTGACCACAGACAGGGCTGCTGCACCCTGCTCCTTTCTACATAGTTGGATTTGCTGTGGTCTGCTGTGCCCTAGAGCTACATGCCTCTGGAGTTTGGGCTGCTGCATCATGCTGCCACTTGCCACAAGATTCAGGGCATTTGCCACACCCTGTTGCATGCCTCCACAGTTAAGGTACCTGCGCCCTGCTGTCCCTCTTTCATCAGAGTCAGATCCTTTGCTACACCCTGCTGCCCATGTCCCTTGTCCCAAACAGGCATGGCTGCTGCACCCCATCCCACAGTTTGGGCTACTGTATCCTGATGCCACCCCTATTTCCTGCTTGAAAATTCAGGGCTGCTGCACCCTACTGCCCTCTGTCCCAATCACCACAGTCAGGGCCATGGCACCATGTTGCCCCCTGTTCATATCTCTACAGTCAAGGCTGCTGTACTGTGCTATACCCTAAAGTCTCGTGCCTCCTGCCTCCACAGTTGGGGCTGCTGAACCCTGCTACACACTTAAATTACCCCAAATGAGCTGGGCTGCTGCACCATGTGAACCCTGTGCCATTGTCAGGGCTGCTGTACCCTGATGCCCACCTGTATCCTGACCCAAAGTCAAGGCTTCTACACCATGCTGTCCTCTGTCCCCTGCCACTACTGTGTCCTGCTGCACCACAGAGTCCCTTGCCTCCATAAGCAGGGCACAGGGTACAACAAATGCCATTACTCTTGTCCTGCACCCTTCCAGAACAGTTAGAGTTGCAGCACTCTGCTGCCCTTTATTTCCCACCCTCACAGTCAGGCACACTGCACCTGTTGCCCCCTGTTCCTGTCTCAGCAGGGTGTACCAAAGGATTTGACTCTGGTGGCAGGGGCACAGCAGGGTTCAACTGCATAAACTGTAGATTCATGCAATAGGGTGCAGCAAATGCCCAGAATCTTGTGGCAAGTGGCAGCATGGTGCAGCAGCCCTAACTGCAGAGGCATGGGGCTCTAGGGCACAGCAGGCCACAGCAAAAGGAGCATGGTGCAGCATTCATGTCTATGTTGACAGGGTACAGAGGACAGCATAGTGCAGAAGCCTTGACTGTAGGGCAGGACACGGGGGCATCAGGGTACAGCAGCACTGATTGAGATGGAGTACACATGGTGCAGCAGCCCCGCCCATTTGGGGCAATGGAAGATGATAGCAGGGTGCAGCAAAAGCCCCACCTCTTGTGTCTAGGGCAGCATGATACAGCAGCCCCAGCTGTGGAGGCAGGGAACTTGGCACTCTAGGGCTTAGCACAGCACAGCAGCCCTGACTGTGGAGACAGAAACAGGGGCAACAGGTGCAGTGTCCCTAACTGTGATGGTGGGAGAGAGAAGGCAGCAGGGTGCAGCAACCCCAACTGTTTGGTCAGGGGGCAGCAGCCCTGATTCTTTAGACAGGGGATGGAGACAGCAGGTTGCACAATCCCTGACTGTGTGGGAGAAGACAGTGGGCAGCAGGGTGCAGTAGCTTCAAATGTGGAGCAGAAGGCAGGGGGCTTGTGGGGCAAAGACGTGGTGCATCAGGATGCCATATAGTGTTTCTAGTTATGCACATACATGATGTATTTTCACACAAAACCACCAAAGAACTGAAATTTGTGACTTTGGACAGTACATGTGCTTGAAATACTGTAGCAGAGTGTGATAGGCATCTGTTTGTCGGTCAGAAATAAAAAATGTTCTTACATGAATGTATTTGTGAAGGCTACACCAAAAAGAAACTGTTTCTGTGAATGAGCAACATTTAGATTTATTTTATATTCATTAAACAGCCCTGTGTTACATAGTTAGAAAAATCAAGAGTTTGATTAGAAAGAACTGAGAGCTGTGATACAGACAAGCTGATTTCTCACAGAGAAAGATTTCCACTACTTCAATTAAGGATTGAAACTGAAATGATCAGCTTTTTATAAGCAGATAATGATAGATTGTAAGCTGCTCTATCTAAACACAAACCAGAGTCTGGGTTTGTAAGAAACCAGAAGAGCTCAGCAAACCATTAACTCTAGAGTGTTGCTCTGACTGGAAATCTGAAACAGCAAGCTACTCCAAAATGATGTCATCGCTCTCTAAGTTTGACTGAGAGGACAGAAATAACTCCACTGTTTTCAGCCACTGTAGAGCAAATTAACAAATGCTGATTTAAAGAAAACCACAAAACCAAACAGCATGAAATTTTCAAGAAACCCTAATCATGACACAGGGACTTGAATTTCAGCTTTTCAAGCTTTTTTCAAAAATATGTAAAAACCGTTGCACATGATCTTTAAAGGAAAACTCCATGTTAAAATCAGAAAAACATATGTAGTAGTATGTTTTTCTGTGTTCTTACAAGTTCCCAGCATTTTCTTTTCCTCTGGCTGTGAGAGATGTTTTTTCTAACTTTCCCTAACTGATTTATTGCCCTTGGAGGTTGCCATTCTGGTTTCTTTTATGGCCTCTAGTCTTCCCAGAGTGCCCTTTGGTGTGATGTCTAATTGCCCCTGCAGGAAGCCAGTGTCTTGTTACAGGGTATGTCGCAGCTCAGCCACAGAGAACATACTTCTTCCAGAGAAGACATACTGCTAGATTTTGGGTGAGTGTAATCATTATTTTTTGATATCAGTACCTTGTCCTGCTATGCTCTGCTGTGTGTGAGTGTGTGTGTGTGTGTGTGTGTATCATGTCACTGTTTACTCTATTCCTCTCAGTCACTTTCAGTTTTTGCACCAGTGCTAAGTAGCAAAAATTAAACATCACCTTATAGGTTGTAGCATAGCAGGACAAGGTACTAATATCAAAAAATAATGATTATACTCAGCCAAAATCTAGCAGTGTGACTTCTCTGAAAGAAGTATTATCTTTGTGGCTGAGCAGTGACAGACCCTGCTAAATCTAGGGGCATAGCTACATCACTGTCACATGAACCAGGGTGCATCGTGGGAGAAAGAAAGCCAATAAACCTATTTGTGATGGAGATCCCCAGGGGTCGTAAAACTACCATACAGCTAGCAGGCTAATTTAGGAAAAACTCCTAATAGCAGACAGATGGAAGGACACACTAGGACTTAACATACATATCAAATCACTCTACATAACATATGTTTTTGCACATTCTGGGTGGACTTCTCCTTTGAGGAATTGTTACTTGCTAGACTTTCAGTTTCCTTCCTGTATGACAATTTAGGAGACTGAGTGATGGATTCTAAGGCAGACCTTTAGGCTCTGCTTATGAATCAGGGTAAGTCTGCGGAGAATGTCAAGTTTCTTACATATCTTAAATTATGGCAACAATTACAATATGTATTTTCAATGGCTAATACTTCCAGATAAAATTATACAACCCAGATAGATAACTTAAAAAAGGATATGCAGGTGTATCAATATGATAGAGCCAACACCATGAAGGCATCATTACAAAATGGAATTAAGAAATCCCCACAGGGAGATCCCTATGAGGCATTTAAAAAGTTTAAAGATGTAACTTTTTTGGACTCTTTGACAAATAAGGATGGACAAATTATACACTCTACGGAAGGTCTTCATAATACTATAAAATAATTTATGTTGTCTCATAAGCCCTCGGTAACCTCCCGAGAGACAGATATTACACTATTTTTACAAAATATTGATTTTCCACAGGACCCAGAAGGGGCCTTAGGGATGACAAGACCAATAACGGTGGTAGAAATTGAGGGAGTAGTCAAGACCCTGAAGAGTGGGACATCCCCGGGCCTTGACGGCCTTACCAATGAGTTATACAAAACTTTCCCCAAAGAATTCTCAGTATGTTTAGAGATAGTATTTACTTCCTTTTTATCAATGGAAAGTTTTCCAATATGATTCATGGAGGGATTATTGATTTTGTTGTTTAAATCTGGGGATACATCTTCTCTAGAGAATTGACATCCAATCACTATTTTAAATTTAGCCTACAGAATTTTGACTGGTATTTTGAATACTAGGCTGAGGGTTTATGCCTGTTCAGTCATTTCTCCTTTGCAATTCTCTGGCCTTCCAGGTAGATAGCTTCAACATGTCCTCATGATTATCATAGATTTGATTGAACATTTATCATTACATGGGAAGTATGGGAATATTATTTCAGTGGATCAATGGAAGGCCTTCGACAGGGTCTACCACCTCTTTTATTTTTAAATCTAGAGGCATATGGTGTTCCTGTTCAACTGATTAAATGGGTACACTCCTTATATGCCACTGCAATAGTGCACCCTGTGATAAAAAATAAAGTCACAGAAGGGTTCAGAATAATGACTGGGGTTAGGCAGGGATGCCCGCTAAGTCCACTTTTGTATATATTTACAATTGACCCACTTATTCGGTTTTTAACTGAGTCTCCCTGCTGGACGGGGATGTTAGGAGCGTTTGAAGACAAGGCACTTTATTTACAAGCCTTTGCAGATGACATTTGTTTATTTTTATGACCACACTCAAGTGGCCTCTTTTTTGGAATTCATGTAAAATTACTCTTTTGTTTCAAATTTCAGATTGAATACCCAGAAGAGTAAAGGCCTGTTTGTGGGCACTGGATATCCCGACCCAGAAATGATACAAGGAATGCAGATTTCTTCAGAACCATTAAACATTTTAGGGATTCTTTTTGGTCCCCAAAATATCCCCTTCCTGAATTGGGAAAACACCCTGAACACTGTAGAACATAAAGTCCAGCGGTGGAAACATTGGAAGTTGGCCAAACTCAAACGTGTACAAGTAATCAGGCAGTTTATTATCCCTATGATCCTATACATATCAATGATTTTTCCCCTCCCGTTTCATTTGGAAACTAAATTATACAGCCTTTTTTTCCAAATGCTTTGGGGTAACAGACTTAACCCCATAAAAAGACAATACACTTACTTGGCAAAGGATAAAGGCGGTCCAGGAATGGTAGACCCTGTTGTCTTTTTTCATACTCTGTTCCTTTCCCAGACCATTAGAGATGGCCTGGTCCCTACAATTTCAGTGCATCATTTTTTAATAAAGACAACCTTAGCTAGATACTTTTCAGCATGGCACACAACTCCCCCCAAATTATCGGAACATCTGCATGTGCCGCAGTTTTTTAGACCTGTGGCACAAAAGCTTTATAAATGGGGTCTGAATAAACAGCTCTTGAGGGACAATAAAGGGCCCAAGTTGTATCAAGCAGTTATGTCTGCACTTTACCCTGCGGAACCAGGTTTTAAAAACTGCCCCACTTCTCTAATTTCAGGGGTTCTGCAGCAACTGAATAATACTAGAATACCTGTCCAAATGTGGGAATTTTTGTGGCTTACTGTATATGGGAGGATTAGTGTTCGAGGCAATGCCAAGCATAAGGCCAGAGAGGAAAGGAACTGTCCATTTGATGCTTGTATAAACCAGGAGTCCATGGAGCATTTCTTGTTCCAGTGCCCCTATGCCAGTTTCCTCTGGAAATTTCTAGTCTCAAAATGGAAAATGAGGTGGTTAAGGAGGTTGAATTATAATAATTTAGTTTTGGGACAATTTTATAATATCGGGAACCTTTATCATACAGATACATTGATAATTTTTTGCTGTTGTTTAAAGTTTTATTTATGGCAAGCTAGATGCCAATGGGTATTGTACCAGAAGCTTATGCCTTATGCCGTAGGATCACGGATTCAAAAGGCAATGGAGAATATTTATGTTAAAGATTCAGAGGTCCATACCACTAGGAAGGTAAATAATTGGTGGAAGGGATTTTCCATGTTTGTCAAATACAAATGATTGCCAAAAGTGTTCCTCATGAAATTCGCATGTTCAGTGATCACCATTTTGAGGGAAGGAAGAGGGTTTCTGTGAAGGGTGGCACTGCTGGGTTTAGTTTACAGTTTTGGATTTTTCTGTTTGTGATTTTTGGCGTGTGTGACTAAAACACTGTATGTTATGATTTATTTATTTTTGATGTTTTTTCAATAAAAATTCCCCTAGTTTTCTTTTTTTTTTTCCTCTCTTAAGTTGTAACTGCTGTGGTGCAGGTCTCATTAAGATACCGAATATATTATTTTCACTCTTGTATATGTTCTTGTTGGGGCGGTAGGGGACAATAGATGTGGAAATTTTTTTTTTTTCTCTTTTTTGTGTGAGAGTTTCTTCTTCTAATAAAAATTTCCCTACTCTTGTTGAGAAGGTGTCATGGCCCTCTTTAACATCTACCTGAAGAACCACCAGAAAAGGAAGACAGGTCCCTGATTTAACATCTTTTCTGAAGAAGAGTGCAGTATTCCCTTACTACTGCACTTGGGTGCCAGCATTTATAGTATGAGCCCTGTCCTGGTGTACTCTTATTTTCCTATAAAATCTGGGCCTCCCCGTAGACCTGTCCACCTTGTATTATCCCTTTTTAGAACGACAGACCTGTTTTTTTGTAACAGAGGATAGCGGGAAGGCATGACTCATTTGATGTGGGGCTCGAGCTGTGGGGTGCATTTACATCTAGCTTTGGTAGATGAGTGAGAAGACAGAGAGGCATGCACAGACGTATGTTTCCAGTATCTCACACCTGGTGGCATAAGCATTTTTGTCATTATAAATCAATAACATGATTTCAGCCAATCAGTGCACATAGTCCCTGTACCTCTTATTCTGTGTACAGTGGTCCCTCATGCTGGAACGACAGGAGTGGAATGTTCTACTTCACAGCCAGGAGAGGACGGCTTCATTTTAACTTTTGAAATTAAAAAAAAGTACTTAAAAACTTATAATAAAGCATGCTAGCTAACTTGAGTGATTTATGTAAGCAATAAACCATGACAGGGTATGTATTTCTTAAGTATTAATGCATGTCCTGGGGGCACTGTTAGGCATGGGGTCAAGTACCTATAATACACCTTGGGTGTGCATTAAGGCTCAGGAAATGTAAGCCCATCGCTACTGCCTGTGACACCGGTGAACCAGGTTCAAGAATGAGCTCGGGTCATCGGGGTCTGGCCAGGAGGAGGACTGGGCATCCCAGGTGCTCTCCTCCTTCAGGGTGGGAGAGTGCAATCTCCCACCACAACAGTGCCACCTGGGTGACTACAGGTGGTAGTGCAGATGGAAAGGCATGAAGGAGGGAGGAGTCATTGCCAACACTGGCGTTCAGATGCACGCATCGCATGGGCTGGGTTGCCTTGTCATCCTAGTGTGTGACGTTGCTGGGGCAGCGAGAAAATAGGAAAAATGGTCCCAGCACTTCTGTGATGACAGCCCGCTGGAGCTCCCTGGGCCTCCATCTCTCTCTCTCTGGATTGCAGCGCCTGCCTGACGAAATGCGTAAGATTGGGGGTCCACCCCCACCCTGACCCCACCTGGGGGGGCAAAGCCAGAGCTCTATGGTGGCATGGTAACTGTAACTGGGGAGGCTCAGGGGGGCTGCTCAAAGGGTCTGAGGGACCTAGGAGGGGCCAGAGAGTCTTACTACACTTATGAAACGGAAAAAGTGTGTGAGAGAAAACTACAATAGGTTTTAATCTGTATACCTTGCATAAATGTATACAGATTTACTCCACCCAAATAGCAGTTTTTACTGCATGGCTGTTCTATACTCCCAAGAGCAGTCTGTGACAACACTATGACTCTGCAACCCTCTACATGATCACCAGTAACCTCCCCACCCACCTGTTCAAAACCACACTTCAAGCACATAGTAGTAAAAATGGGGAATTTTTCTTTCGGTCATGCTGGCAGCACGCTACCATCTGTGGTAGAGTTTCATCAAAGTGCCGGCGTTCTGACCATCTTCAGCTGGGAGGTGCAGCGGGAGAAGGTGGTAGGCTCAGGAGTCAACAATTTATGTCTGATCATTGGAAGTAACAGCAAGCAGGTTGAGAGGGAGAACCTGAAGAATTTAAAAAATACACAGTTTAGAGATTTTGGGGCTGAAAGCAAGCATTCGCTTAGGAAAAAAGATGCTGGAAAATTTTTTTGAAAAGCTGGATCAGGTGGCACATTGATTTAGTTTAGCTTTTGTTTCACATAAACCCTTTAGGCAGAGCCTATTTCCTTTTTTTTTGTATTATGCTTTTTACCTCCCACACCGACCTAGCCGCCCTCTCCTTCAGGCGACTAAGCCTACGTGCCACCGCTCTGTTGCTCCCTCCAGATCGCCGTCGAATGCCCCTCAACATGCCTTCCCCCAATTGACCTGACAAATCCCTTTGTCGGGGAGCCCCCCCTCCAATGGTCACAACCAGGAGGAGAGACTGTCGTGCACCTGAAGGCACACTCTTCCAACCTCGTCGGGGGAAATGAGGGTGCAGCTCGGGGCTATCCTGGGCTTCGTGGCAATGGAAAGACAAGACACCATCATCTGCGTGACATAGGCACCATTCTTTTTCTCAGTTTTTGTCCCACCTACCTCCCAATCCGGCCTAACAGAGACACCCTGGGGTGGAGATGTATGGTGGTGCGTCGAGGCAGCACACCACCAAGTACATCTCCAATCCACCACCAGGAGTCACTGGTCTGCCCACTCCCCGGGAGGGAAGTGTCCACTGGATGCTCTTCAGTCCCTCCCTGCCAGTCTCCACTCCTGGTACCCGGGCTTGGGGCATGAACCCAAGTCATCAGCGTGCCGAGCGAACCCCTTCACTCTGCACCATGGAGCCAGCCAGAGCCTATTTTCAAAGGGTTTAGAGTCGAGCACAACAAAAACTAGTATTACAGAGTTAGGCACAGATATACAATACAATACAATACAATACAATAGAATACAATACAGTACAGTCATACTACAACAATGTTTGTAACATGGGGAAGAGAAAGGGTTGCACATGATTGGTAGAACTATATCAGGTGGGCATGGATTAATTCTCAGTTAATCCATGGTTCCTGCTGAATTAATCAATGGTGCAGTTCCTGCAATAGCCACTGTCGGTTTGTATTCCCCATGCTACAATCTCCATTTTAGGAATTGTGAGATTTGTCTGTACTGCACATTTTAGCAGCCGTGTATAAATGTTTCCCTTATAGTGTCACTGTCCCGAGGATCATACTGACTGTGTTCCTGGTGTCTGTGCAAGTTCTACTGCATACAGTTTGTCTTGTGAGCAAGCTGTGGATGCTTGACGCTGTTCTCTGGCAGTATTGTAACAATGACTGCTTTCCCACTCACCCACCCCCTGGCGGAACTCAGAGAATCTAGCATGTGACACTAGACAAAAGTAGTAGACACACGAGGAGCAGAAATTTTTTTTTTTTAATTCTCTTTCCCTCCGGTCGAGGTGCTATGGAGCCTCTCTCAGGCAACCTAGTCCTGTTTCCTGCCCAGCCTGATGCCTCCCTGAACTGAACCTCCTTTCTCCTCCCCCTTCCCCATAGCCAGTACCCCTGGTTTGACCCTCCTGGGATGGATTGCCCTCTCCTCTTTGGGCGCGAACACTAGTCAGACTCTGGCTCGGGGAAGGTCTGGGGAATGAAGGACCTGGAAGGTTAGTCGGGGTTGGCCCGGTGAGGGGCATGGAGGACAGGTGCCATCGCCTGGCCATGGCACCATTGGTTTCCTTGTTCTATGAGCCCTCCCACTCCCTCCTTGCGTGGTGCACATCGACACTTTGGCTCATGGCAACCCTGCCAGCATCATCCACGCTAGATACGTGCTTACCTTGGCTGTTGTTGTGCCTCCAGCCACCACCGGGGGTCACCAGCACACCAGGACAACCCACCCCATACTACCCGGGGAGAAGAGCACCACAAGGGCTCATCCTCAATCCTCAACCCTCCCCAGCTGACCCCCGGCGGCCCGAGCTCGTTCCCAAACCCGGGTCACCAGTGTGGTGTGAGGTGTGGCATCCAGTGCCTCAACCCTCAGCACCACCGGGCCGGCCTGCTAGGAATAGAAAATGACCCCCATTTTCAAACTAGCAGTACTGAAATTGCATGCAGAATGGCAAATAAAAATCCATAAGTGGAGTTTAATGTATGTGGAACTGTAAAAATGTATGGTTCAAAGGGTGTTGTCTCCAAGCATGTTACTGCACTCCCTGTTACTGTACTAAGCAAAATGTCATGCATATACAATTTCTATTATGACGTCTAAATATCTTGACAAAATATTCTGAGTAGTGTGCTCATGTCTTAGTTTAGTATACCTTCTGTAATGCATTGACGTAAACCCCCGACCCCCTCCATTAAATAATTCATGACATGTGACCCTGGTAATGACCAATGTAAGCAAGTTTGGTACAGATGTCACAACAACAGCGTCACACACATCAGTACCATTTTTAATTCCTTAGTTGTATTGCAGTGATGTCAACTCCCACTCCAATGCCAGCAAGTTCGGTTGTTTCAGCAGCGCCATGGATTAATTTATGAGCAAAATCTGAAACACAACAGAGAGGTAAGCAACTGCAAATATCTGTATATTTTTCAGTTATCCATGTCAATATTCCACAAGTGGCGCCCAACTCTGAAATGTCCTCATCGTTTCCTACGTGTAGTAAGTGCTGCTCCACTAGGAAACATTCTTATCATTTCCAACATCTACTAATCACCCTGTGCACTCCTCTTTGCTGGTAACGCTCGCTCTCATACTTGAACTTGCTTTACTGACTTGTAACATGGGTACTGACTTATAACATGAGGAACAGCATATAACGGCAAGGGAGTCGAACCCTTTCTCTTCCCCATGTTACAAGTGAATTAACCCACTCCAGAGCATGGATCTACATGAGAATTAATCCACGTCTGGGTGGATGGAACCAACCCCCCCCCGCATGGATTAATTCTCAAGTAGACCCACGTTCTGTCGTGGGTTAATCCTAACTTCTATTAATCAATCAATCAAAATCTTTTTTTATCCAGGTGGGCACCATTGAGCAAGACTCATTTGCAAGGTGGACCTGCTCATGAATACATCAAAGTACAGTACAGAAGCAGATATACAGAAAGCAATAATATACAAGGAAGAAAAAGTATATGCAGTGTATACAGTACAGTACAAGGTTGAAATAAATAGAAAAAAAACAGCATTATTTTACAATTGAAGAAGTCAGCATATGTACAATCAACCATAGGCATACAGGGGTTATAAGCAGAGATCTTTTGAGTGAGGCAGCCGGCAACTACACATATAGGGGAAAGAGGCCATGTATGGGATGACAAGTTAGAGAGGTAAAGAAGAGGAGAGATAGATTACCGACGACTGGGGGAAAAATTGGGCAAAAACCACAGAAAGTGACGATGGCTGTCATGTGCTTGTTTATTATGATAATGACAGAGGAGGGGTAGATAATTGGGACACTGCTATGGATGGGGTGGGACTTTAGCCAGGCTGGAGCGGACAGGGAAGGGTGGGTGCAGCAGGAAGAGTTAATAGGGAAAGAGTGAGAGCCAGGGGTAGAAACATGATGAGCATCAGGATGGAAAGGGGGAGTTGCAGAATTAGTGGGCTAGCGGTGAGGAAAACATTTGCAAGGTGCTTTCATGTAGCGATCGTAGAGCGCCTTGAAGATATTCAGGCAAACAGGGCAGCTCAGCTTCAACTTCCTTTGTAAACCATTCCACAATGTGGGTAAAGAGAAGCTTAGAGCAGCTTTGCCAAAATGAGTTTTGACCCTTGGAACTTGGAAGGCAATTAGGAAATAGCTCCTTAGAGCATAGGTGCCTAACACACTCTGGAGAATACAATCTGAGACATATGAGGGGATCTTGTTGTTCACCGCTCTGAAGGCCCATAGGGCGGCATTTCTAGTCCTCCTATAGTGAAGGGAAGTCCAGCCTAACGATGAGTACGGGGAGCAGTTGTGTGTGGAAAGTGGAAGGCCAGTAATGAACCTGATAGCTCTGTGGTAGAGGGTGTCCAACTTAGCCAGTGCAGTGGCTGTAGAGCAGGTCCGCGTAATCTATTAAAGATAGGAAAGTAGCTTGAACCAGTTGAATCTTGGCCTCCTTTGTGAGCAGGTTGTTAATTCTGTAAAATAATCCTAATCTTTGCCTTAGTTTCTTCTGTCGTTCTTCAAGATGGTCAGCGAAGGAAAGTTTATGATCGAGCCAAACTCCTAGATATTTGAATTTAGCTACATACTCTAGTGTTTCTCCAAGAACAGTGGCAATTTGTGGGGTAGCCCCCCCCCAGCAGGAATTGCCGCATGCAAGGAGGGGGAGAAGAGCATGGCTTTTGTCTTTCTCGCATTGAGCAAAAGCTTTTTATGAGCTGGTATTGTAGAAGGTTAAATTCAGCTTGGAGGTCTTCATAGGCTGCTTCCGGCGTGGGATGACTCAAGTACAGTACAGCGTTGTCTGTGAGTAAGTGGATGTTGGCTTTTTTGATGGGGTCATTGATGTTGTTAATGTAGACTGCAAAGAGGAGGGGACCAAGGATAGAGCCCTGGGGCACGCCCCTCAGCATAGGTTTTAATGGAGAAAGATCACCTTCAGCTTTAACCTGCTGTTTCCGTTCTCCGAGGTAGTCTGTAAACCAGCACATAGATTTATGGTCCAGGCCTAAGGTGCTTAGGGAGGAAAGAAGCAGGCTGTGATCGACTGTGTTGAATGCCTTACTAAGATCCAAGAAAACGGCACAGACATGCTTCTTGTTGTCAAGGTCTAGGAGTCATTCATTGGTCACCTTAGCTAGGGCTGTTATGGTGCTGTGCTTTGCTCTGCTCTGAATCCAGACTGAACTGGGTTTAATGGGCTTCTGGATTCTAAGTATACCCCTAGCTGGCCACACACTATTTTTTCTAGTAATTTAGACAGGATGGGGAGGAGGGAGATCGGTCTGTAATTATTTAGATCGCAGGGGTCACCTGCTTTTAATAGAGGGATGACATGGGCTATTTTCCATTGGGGGGGCTACCCTGGGAGAGTGACATGTTGAATAGGTGGGTGATTGGCACTGCAAGCACATGGTAGGCACATTTCGATAGTATGGCTCTATGAAGTTGAAGCCTGCTCCCTTCCTGGTGTCCAGTTGCAGCAGTAGGTCTTCCACCTCTTTTAGAGAGACAGGCAGGAGGAAGAAGGCCTCCTCGGTGGGGGGGGGGGACTCGTGGGTTGGTGGGCCCTGAGCTGTGCAGAGGTCATTGGCAGTGGAAGTATCAAATGCTAGCCCTGCCATTGCAAAAAGGTTATTGAGGGCTTCCAATATCTCCGATCGGTTAGAGATAACGCTGCCACCGAACTTAATTTTTGCTGGAATGGAATTACCAGGTGTGTGTCCAGACATGTGTTTTAATGTTTTCCAGAGCTTTGAAGGATTTCTTGAGGCAGAAGCTAACTCTGAACGATAGTAGGCGGCCTTGGCTGCCCTGACCAACTTGGTGCACTTGTTACGTGCTCTCTTAAAAAGACACCAATCCGAGTCATTCTTGCTTCTTCTGGCTTTTTTCTATAAAGTATCCCTTTCTAACAGGGAAGCTTTGAGCTCAGGCAAGAACCAACGGCAGGTGCTGCTCCCGACCCGGACCTTAACCAAGGGTGCATGCTTATTTAAAGCCTCACTTAAAATATCGTAAAAAAAATAGTATATGCCTGCCTCACTTAAAATATCGTAAAAAAATAGTATATGCCCTGTTAACTGTTTTGGCTAGGAAGAATTCCTGCCATCGCGGTGAATGTTTCAAGTCGTGGGCATATGCAAACAAATCGAAGTTGCGTTTGCATCTCTTCATAGAGAACTTTGCCACAAACTATGGGTTGTGCACGGATTTAATGGTGGTGATTATACAATGATTGTTAATGTCTGAGAAGAATGTTCTGACATGACAGAACAGATGTGGCTTGCTAACAAAAATTACATCTAAGAGGGAGCTGTTGTTAAGGTTCTTTTTATTTGGGCAAGTAGGCTCACCAATGAGTTGCACCAGCCCTAGAGTGTCATAAAAGGATTTCAAGGGAGCTGATGTACTTGATAGCTAATCGTAGTTCAGGTCACCAAGAATAATGGTTTCCAAGGAACTGAGCCCCAGTACGGAACTGAGGTGAGACAGGAGATGAGGCTCGGCAGAAGGGGGCCTGTAGCAGCCTATTACACAGAGTGCACTGGAAGGAGAAAGTTTGATCTTTAGGGTCAAGCACTCAAATTCTTTGGGGGAGGATGATGCATCTATGCATGTGGCTGAGTATTTGTCCCTTACATAAATTGCCACCCCACCTCCTCTTGATTGTCTATCCGCTTGTAACATGGCACAGGACAACATAGCAGAATAAATAACATGGATTGGAAGAACGGCAACAGGGGACCATGGAGCAACCATGGATTAATTCTCAAGCAATCCATGGTTGCTCCTCAATAAACCGTGCTTGCTTTTGTAATTCTATAATTCACCACCAAAACTCAAATATCTTGTGCACTTAAATATATGCATTTCCCATCATGCACAGCAGCCAAATCTCAAACAGCAAACACAGCAGAAAAACAGAGACGATCCACAGTTCATAAAATTTAGCCAAAATCAACGCATATTCTGAAATGTTGATCACATCTGCATGTAATCAGTAATTGAGTGACTGTTCACCATTGTACTCAAAATATTAAAAGGAAAATCAGTGGAGAAAACTCAGAGGAGGCAGTATAGTGCAGTGGTCTAAGGCTCTGAGCTGCAAATCTGGTGATATCCAGCAGACCAGACCTGGGTTTGAATCCCACAGCTTCCACTTGCATACTGTGTGACCCTGAGCAAGTCACTTAACCTCCTTGTGCTCCCAGGTCACTCCTGTAAAAAAGCGTTCAGCTTAGTGTGCTATACCTGGTTAAACAACTAAATAAATAAAAAAAAAAAAAAATCAGCCTCTTCAGCACACAATACAGATTTCAATGTTCCAACTACCTGTGTCTGTCTCAAGTGTTTTAATGCACTAGCTAATATAAGATGTCATGTTACAATCTGTTATGAAGCATAATTCCCTGTTTCTGCACTTGCCATGTTACAAGCGCATTAATCCACTCCACAGCATGGTTCTACTGTAGAATTAATCCATGCCTGTATGGTTGCCCCAACATGGATTAATTCTACAGCAGAACCATGCTGTGTCATGGATTAATGCTTACTTCACTGGATACATGTAAGGCAATAAATCAGCAGATGATGACGTATGGTGAAGGATAGTACAATTGGTTACATTTGACAATAATTTAGCAGATGATGAGGTACAGTGACAGTACTTGGGTTACCATTTGACATTATGGAGAGAAGAAGTGCAGCGTACATAAGATGTTGCAGGTAACATAAGAATTACTTTGGTTGTGAGGCCACAGGTACTAGCCACTTTATTCACTGTGATAGACAAAAAAAAAAAAGATATAACTAGAATCTTGTCTCAGCCAATAGAATTACAGGACTGTCTTAACCTGTTTTATAAATTTATTGTGTTCTTTAAATTTTAATAGACACCATGTTCAGTCTGACTTGTCACTGTGTACTTTACTTTATTCCCCTTCCCCAGGTCACACCTGGAAACACACCTTTGCTC
This sequence comes from Neoceratodus forsteri, assembly GCA_016271365.2. Taxonomy (NCBI): domain Eukaryota; kingdom Metazoa; phylum Chordata; order Ceratodontiformes; family Ceratodontidae; genus Neoceratodus; species Neoceratodus forsteri. Next base: position 111,813,473 of record CM028134.1, read on the forward strand.
AGAATAAACAAATATATCCGTCCCAACGTTACGCTGACTTTACTGCTAGCTTTTTCTTTTTTTTCATTTGTCATCCCCCCAGGCAACTGCAGGCAGAACACTCCATCCTGCCCACCACCTAAGACCGTCCACTGTTCACCCTGGTATTTCCAAGCTCCACTTCCCCCATGGATTTCCCCCTGTGGTGGGGTGGGAAGGGGGATGGCCGTCCCCCCACCCACCCAGGATACAATCCAGACCGGGGTTATTTCAGGTGGTCTAGCAGCAGAGCGGAAAGCTGTTTGGCTGGCAGGGCTTCACGGAGCCTGCAGTCACCCTACTTTTCTGCTTTTCATCCCCTCCCCATTGTGGCCAGGCAAGCATGCACCACAAAGCCATGCTCTTGCCACTCTAACTCTGAGGCTGCCATCCAGCCTCCACCAGGAGGCAGCCAAGAAGCAGGACAACATTCTGCCACATCCCCGTGAGAGGAGAGCTGTCATCAGACGCTCCATCCTCTCCCTCCCCTGCTAACCTTTGGCAATCCAGGTTTGCTCCTGAGCCCAGATTGCTGGTGTGGCATGAGGTGTGTCGTTCAGCACCTTAACCCTCAGTGCCACCGGGCTGACTCATACTACTAGCTTTTCCAAGGGAGGTGTTCTTTTGTATAAGTCTCCCCCAGTAGGGAGCCTACCTTCTGCTGTCTGTGTTCCCTCCTCCACTTCACCCTCCAATTCCCTTGGACTGCCATAAGGGGACTCAGCAAGGCAACCAATACCACTTCAAGAAGCCCTGGTGGTATCCAAGCCAGAGCTCCACTGTGGTCATCACAGCTGGCGCTGCTGGCCATTATCTGGAAACCTGGCCGCAGGACATCGAGTGCAGGAAACAGATTCCCCAACCCTGTTGCCAGCAGCAGGTCAGGGAATGGGAAATGAAATGCCACCATTTGGAAATGGCAGACCTGTTGCGGATGCGTGACAGCACTCAAGCAGAGTCATAGCTCTGATTTCTAAAATGGGCTGCGTGCCCACATCAAGGAAGACTCCCAGCTCCAGTGAAGGAAGTGGGGCAGGGAACAGTGTCAGCCACATCACCGGGTGCATTCAAAGATGAGTTTCCCGGCCCAGGGCAGGCAGTGAGCCGGAAAGGAGAACTGAACACTGTATGTATGTGTGCCAGGGGAAGGCAGCTTCATTCATCCGCCTCCCACATCACAAGTCCTGATGCAGCAACCGGCTTACTGACCTCAGGAAGCACATTCCTGGCCCCAGGACAGCCAGCTGAGCCAGGATGTTATAACAGCAGCTATGGGAGACTCAAAACGAAATGACAGCACTCCGCTAAAGCTGGACACTAAATATAAACAAAGATGGTGGCCCCATGACACCATAGCCTCATGGAAAAGGGGTTGGAGGTTGGAACAAACTTTACCCATGAATTCTGACCAATGAGAAGCCAGATTTGAGCTGCAGACTGTTTCCCTGGGAGCAAGTCTGACTGATCAGGAGTCGAGTTTCATATCAGATAAAGGGTCTGTTCCCAGAGATCTTGGACCATACAGCCAGACTGCCAGAGTGAGTGACTGTGCAGCTGAAGCATGGGCCAGTATGCCATAATTTGTCCTGGCACTGCAGGCCTGGCAGAGTCTGGAAACCCACTGAAATTGTCTGTGTGAAGAGAAGAAGCAGTTTTAAACAAAACTACACACTGAAGGCGAGTTTGGAGCTGGGGATTTCCTGTTCCCCACTACAGACTTTCCCCTCCATGGGATTAGCTCCTGCAGTGTCTATAGTTTGAGAAGGCCGCTGCCGTGTTCCAGGTCTTGAGCCGAGAGAGAGAGAGAGACAGAGAAGTAAAATGGGTAAGGAATCACCAGCAAGCCTGGGGAAGCCTGCGTCCCAGCCGGCAGCAACTACACCAGAGGTATTAAACCTTAAGTAATCTCCAAGGTTTTGGCCCTGCAACTGGGAGAAAGTGTACTGTGCTAGGAACTGAGGGAGAATTCCTGGGTGGGACTCCACCAGTGTGAGAGGCCCAGACAGACCTGGGGAGGCCACCTGGCCACCCATTCTCTGGATTAAAAATAGGAGCCCCTTTGCAACCTGTTTACATGAGTTTAAACCATCACAGTTTGCATTTTGCAACAGCTGTATTTAATGTTAAGACCAGGAAAGTCAAACATACATCAGCTCCCTGGTGTTCATCCCATCTAACTGAAATGAAGGGAGACAAAAACAAGGCGTGCGAGACGGCAGGGTTTTCTAGGGCGCCTTGGGACTCGTAGAGTATTATAGGAGACTTAGGAATAAATACATGACTGAGATAAGAGAAGCAAAAAAAATATATCTATAAGGCTAGAACATCTGAAGTGGCAGGAGACCCCCAAAAGTTTTGTTCTATTATTATGGATCTAAATTTATTTATTTGTTTAGCTTTTGTTAACCAGGTAAGTACACTAGACAAGACAATTGCCTATTTTCAGGTACGACCCAGGAGAGTACAGGAAATTACATACTTACATACTTAGGACAACATGGTACATAATTAGGAAAAGATTACAAGTCACAGGACAACATGGTACATAGTTAGGAAAAGCTTACATGTCACGTGAGAACACCATAATGCAGAATACACAAAGTACAGGTCTTGTGAGGCAAATTTTAGTTAGCATAAACACAACAGAGTAGCGGTATGTGCCAATTAGGAGCAGTACAAAGGCACGGATTGAGAGCCAGCAGGTACATTAACTATCAACATAAGGGCCACTGTTATGCATAAGGGCTGAGTGCAATAACTATGTCACGGGGGTTTTGGGCAACCACAGGCCGATGAGAGTTTGAGATGGTTCCACAGGGAGGAACGCAGGCAGCCCTGTGATGGGGCAACACGGACCTGGACGGGGAGGGTGTTCCATAGTTTGGGGGCACACGCTGCAAAATCCCTTCCACCCATTTGAGTCTGAGTCACAGGTACCTTGAGTGTGGCAGACCCTGAGACCCTAAGGTGGTAGGAAGAGGGTACAGTCAGGGCAAGCAAACTCACCACCCCTGGAGTGCCAGTGCTAAGGACCTTTCCTGTGAAGCAACCAAGGACAAAGTCAATGTGCTTTGAGGAGCCAGTTTGGCTTGCTATAGAGATCACAATGGTGAATGAGCCGGGGGGCCGCTAGAGCGAAGTGGCAGACGTTGTAGGCAGTCGACCACCTAGAGAGATGGGCTTTGGTGGTGCAGGCAAACGGAAGGAGCCCATAACATAGCGAGGAGAGAAGCACACCCCTGGCAAGAGCACTACGTGCAGCCGGAGTGAGGTTATTTTTTGCTCTATAGGCCATACCCAGTTTACAGTTGACAGTTTTGCATGTATTCTGGATATGGCGGCCAAGGTCAAACTGTGGGTCCAACGTTACCCCAAGATACTTGAAGTTGTCCGTGATTCGGATCGGGACGCCCCCATTACCAGTGACACAGAACGGCACAGGGGAGGCCTTAATCTTAGCCAGGGACCCAAAGAGCATGGCCTGGGTTTTTTTTTAGATTAAGGACCAGCTTATGGGTCAGGATCCATGTCTGAAAATTACTTAGGTCATCACTCAAGTGGCTGTTAATGACCCCCATCTCTGGGGAGTGAGACAGGATGACCAGATCATCTGCATAGAGGATTGGTTTGCAGTGAGCAGCGGCTGCAGGGAGATTATTAACAAAAATGGAGAAGAGCAGGGGTCCAAGGATGGAGCCTTGAGGGAACCCCATGGAATAAAGAAGTAGGAGGTACTTACTCGTTTTCCTTTAGAAAACTATAACAGTTTGAAGTACTGGAACTTTTGCCGGATTTAAGTTCCAGTCCAGATGGTTTGACCCCAGTTATTTTTTTAATTTTTATTTAATCATTTGGTAACTGGGAAAGGCACACTGAGCCAATGCTCATTTCCAGGTGCGACCCAGGAAGAGAAGCAACAGGGATTATAGCACACAATACATTTAAAATATATATATATAAAATATATACAGGAATTCATAGTAGTCTGAGGGTATGTACAGGATATTCAGCTTTCCAAACAGCCAAACCTGTCACATTTCTATTTAACTGGTCCCTTTCCTCTGGCACTATTACTCAGGCTTGGAAGCTGGCAAGGATTGTCCCAATTTTTAAGGGGGGGGGTGGAGCCCTGGTCAGCTGACCAACTATAGGCCTATTTCCTTATTTTGTCTTGTCTCTAAACTACTGGAAAGGCTAATGGCTAAACATTTAACAGATTATCTATGGAACTGTAGTTTGTTTGACAAATTTCAATCAGGGTTCTGTAGGTGTCATGGAATGGTGGTCTCTGTGTCGTGGGTCTTGGATGATGTCAGCAAAGCATGGACTCCAGGCAACTTACCGGAGCGATCATTGTTGACCTCTCCAGGGCCTTCGACATGGCTGACATCAAATGTTATTGCGCAGGCTTTGTGAGGCAGGGTTAAGTAGGGAGGCACTGAGCTGGTTCTGTCAACAGTGGTGAATGGGTATGAGTCCCCTTCCCCCCACTGACAGTCGCTAGGTGTGTGCCCCAGGGCTCAGTCCTGGGATTGCTTCTTTTCCTGATTTACAGTACTTGAAATGGCTGGAGGCCAGCATGGGAGACTCATTGTGCCATTTATATGCTGATTACACAATAGGATACACATCTAGTCCCTCAATAGAGGAGGTTCAAACAATGTTACAACATAGCTTTTTTATTTATTTATTTAAAAGTTTTACCAGGAAAGACATACTGAGCAGACTACCGCTCGATTCCAGATGCGTCCTGGGGGTAGAGGGAACGGGATAAGTACATACAAGTAAACATACAGAAATTAGAGAGCAGCAAATGTTTACATAAGTTATGGGCTGCAGGCTGATTCTAAGTTAAAACTTCATTCCTCCAAGACTAAGCTTATGTTATTTGGTCCAGCTTCCAAACTTAAAAACTGTAAAGAAGTACTGATAAGCAGTGTTGGAATTACACTTTATGAGCTGGAGGGGAGGCCCATATTGTTAAACTGACCGCCCCCTTCCTATTATTAGGAAATGGCAGTGATGCGTGACCTACCGTGGTTCACTTCAGAGCTGGGGGAGCCAAGCCCTGGCAAGCCCCCCTGTAATTCCAACACTGCTGATAATGGATCAAAATGGAACTCTCCTGGAATGTACTGACTCATACAAATACCTGGGTTTCTGGATGGACCCAAGAGGCAAGGCAAATGTTATTTATATAGCGCTCTATCCAGGGGCTTAGGGCACTGAACAGACATGATTAAATGACCAATTGCATAAAACATCCCCACAAATAAAATCACAAAATCAAAGAAAATTAAAATCTTTATCAAACAGATATGTTTTTAAAGAGGCTTTAAAGGCCTCCACTGTGCTAGCTGCTTGAATATATGGTGGGAACAAGTTCCACAACAACAGTGCTGCTCTGTCTGCAGATCTCTTTAAGCGTGAAGATGGTACAACCAGCAAACCAGCCTTGGAGGATCAGGTAATAGCCACATAGACAAACTGATTGTCCAAGTGGGTAAAAGGGTTGGCCTGCTGTATAAGAATCAATACTGCCTGGACGCAGTAACTCTAGAAACAATAGTTCAGGTCCATATTTTTTTACTGTTTGATTATGCAGATGTTCTCTATGATTACGCTTCCAGTGACAGGCTACAGGAGTTAGAGGTAATTGTATAATCGGCTTGCTAGACTGTGCCTTTGGTGTTCCAGGGACACTCATCACCATGAGTTTTATTCTAGATTAGGCTGGATTACCTGCCTAACAGAAAGAAGCTACACAAGCATCTGTTATCATACAAAAGTAATTCTCAGCTTAATACCTTATTATTTATCTAAAGGATTATCCCAGAGGAGAACTGGTCCCTCTTTGAGAAACTCATGTTTATGGAAAATGGAGGTGCTAAGAACAAATCTAAAAGATCTATGCATTTTTTTAGTGAGCTTGTGCCTACTTTATGGAACCAACTTCCGTCCAAATTCAGACTTCTGGACTTGAAACCTCCTTCAGTTGCAACTTTGAAACATTGCTTTTTCACCACATGTCAGTACGGGACGTTTGTCACTGCCCTGTACCATCTGTTTGATTATTTGCTAAACTATGTGTAACTTAAATTTTGTATTTGTAACCCTTCCTTCCCATCGTCTAGGGGCCAGGTGTTCCGGGGAAGGGGTGCACAGACTCCAGATATCTCACCAAGTTCTCCACGGATTTAACAGCAGCAATTTTTACATCAGGGAAAAGGTGCCTTACCTTAGGATGTTTTCTCACACCAGCACTAAGCCCCAAAGGTGTACCTTTTCTCCCAGCAGGTGGACTGATCGGTACCTCTTCAGGCTTTTCCAACCAGGCCACCAGGCCCAGAGTAGGAGGGGGCAGGAAACAAATGCTTCAAGACCCCAGGGAACCGTGGAAATTCAAGGAATTATTTCATTAAAATTCTTCATTGGGGGCAGGCGCTAATGAGCAGCTAACTGGACGGACGTATTTCTCCACTGCTCCCTCTCGACAGCTGATATAAAAGTATTTATTTAAGATTTAAATACCTCTGAAGTTCTAATTCGGGTATCCCACGATACTGGACAGCAGTATGGATGAATACTTGATGCCCAATCTGGCGAAAAGCCAGTGGCTTGCCAATAAAAGTGTCAAGAAGACGGTGGCTGGCACCATGGGAGAAAACTCGGGCCTTATCTCGTTGTCTGCAGTGGAGGTCACTGTGCTTGGTCGGGAGTTAACCGGGCAAGTGACTGTGGTGCTGGAACCACAGCTGATTAAGCTGGAGGGGAAGCTGGACTTGAAGCTACAAGAAGTCCAAGAGCAGCAGACAGCACAGGCTAATAGAATTACAGAGGCAGAGGGCAGGATCTCCCGCCTTGAAGATGAGATGGCGGCAGTACCCGGACAAGTTCTTGCCCTTCAAAAGGAATTGGCAGTGTTCAAAGAAGCATTTAATTACCAGGAGAACTACCATCAATGCCTCAGTCTTCATTTAAGAGGGCTACCGGAGGGACGGGAGGTAGCCAGTGCCTTAGAATTCTGCGCCTGAATCCTACCTGAGCTACTGGGCCTCCAGCCTACGAAGAGGCACATTAAAATGGAGCGTGCTCACCGGGCCGTAATGCCCTGACTGACTGCAGATCAACCTCCAAGGCAAGTGATCATGAGATTTCACAATTTTCAGGACCGGGAGGAGATTCTGAAGGCTTACAGAGAAAAAGGGACTTTAATATATGAGGGCCATTGTCTATTCCTTTCCCAAGATTACACAGCTCGCCTGCTCAAAAGAAGGAAAATGTTTAATGGGATAGACTGCTTGAGACATAAAAGTAGAACGTTTTTTTGTATACCTTGCTACTTCGAAGATTAAACATGAAGGGGCAACCTTCTCGTTCTGGGAAGTTGACAAGGCAGAGCAATTTGTCTGTACCTTGAAGCAGAAGCTGAGCTGAACTGAGTGACCTGAGAACCTGGAATATTCAGAATTTTAGGAGACATGGGGATGTTTTTTCTTGTGTTGTCATTTCCCTTATTCCTGATGCTAGAATTCCAGTAAGGACTATTTGTTCTGTTTGGTAGGAAAGCTGTTATTTCTGGACTGAATGAGAACTTAATGTTAGTGCTGATATGCGCAACTGCTTAGGAATGAGCTACAAAATTAGGCTTGCCATTAAAAGCATATACGCAGGACAGTCTTGAACCCACAATGCTGTACGTGTGATTGGAACTGTGCAATGGAAGCCTGCATGGCGATAGACCTGTGAGCCCCTGAATAGAACTAAGTGAGCGCTGCAGAACTGTAGGCGTGAGGAACAGATAATGTATTGCTAATGGTGTGCATGCAGGTGGGGAAAGGGGCTTAGCGCGCGAGTTCAATAGCACGGCCTACGCTCCCTGCTGCCCACCTCTCATGGAGTGCACTCCTCCCTGTTTAATGGAGTGCCTAGGAGGAAGTGGGAAACACCGGAGGCTACCTCTCTGACTTTTATTTGGGGCATGAAAAATCCTAGGTATAAAAGTGGGAGAAATGACTACCCATGGGTCCAGCACATTGGAAGATACCATTGCTTCATTGGGATTAGCTGATCTCACCCAATGTTTAATGGGTTTTTGTCAATAATTAAATGGGGGGAAAGTTTGGAGAGTGGGCGAAGGTAGAGTGGGCACAACTTAGGTGGTTTGTAAGAAGGATCAAGAAGGGGTGAACCGGGGGCCCTCTGTAATTAAGGCATCAGATGAGGGACGGGAGGAGTCCTCTCAGGTGGGGTTGAAAAAGGTGTGTGGCCATCTGATAAACACAAAGGAGCAGCACGTACAGCTAGATGGAGGGGGGACACATGCAGATAGGCTGGTCAATTTTGTACCAGTGTCAGGAAGTCAATTACGCATCAACAGGAGTGCAGAGTAAGGATAAACTCTGTTGAGCATGTTGGGGAAACTCCGTGGGGTGCAGTGATTGTAAGAGGTATGTTACAGGATAAATCAGCTGTGGGGAAGTTGCAAACGTCAGAAATGAGGGATACTCTTGACACTCATGCTTATGAGGCAATTAGTGTCGTAGATGGTGGAGAACAGGAGGGAAACGGGGGGGCAGACCGAGAAAGAGCTACAACATGATAGGGCAAGAAAGAAAGGGAGGGAAGCCCATTCATCATGGGGGAGGTATGGGGGGCAGAGGCTGGGGGAAGAAATGAAAGTGAAGGAGGAGGGTAAGGGCGCTACCAGGTTTCACCACTGGGGGAAAATCTAATATGTGAGACAATGATACAGAAGTGGTTTGGAGGAATCCTATTGGGGAAGAGGTTTTTGATAAATCTGGGGATGGGGACGAGGGGATATGGGGTTGCTTATCAAAGGCAACAGCAATGGGGGGAAGGGAAAAGTTGAAGGTTGTTTAAATGATTGTTATAGTTGTTACTGTTACTATTTCTATGTGTTTTAGTGCAATCATAAAAATGTGCAACGTGTTAACTCCACAATGGGAACATGGTTCGGAATGGTATGTGGATACCCTGTGGTATATACAATGGCCAAGGAGATTCTTTCAAGTCACTGGTGGGGGCTTTTGGAAGGCTATGCAAACAATAATGGATGACACACAAAATCTCACTGTTGTTTCAGGGAATGTGCGAGGAATAGCAAATCCAGTTAAAAGAACATCTTTACTGACTGCCCTGAAAAGGATAGGGACACAGATAGCTCTTATCCAGGAAACCCACCTCACTGATGCGGAGCATGCTAAATTGGCATGGAATTGGGTGGGGAAGTGTTTGCGGCATCTTTTTCGGCACACAAAAGAGGAGTGGCCATACTGGTGCATAAAGCCCTTCCTTTGGAAGTTACTAGGGTGGTTAGAGACCCTATAGAGGGATGGTATATATTTATCTTGGGGAACTTAAGGGGGAAAAGTTGACGTTTGGGTGTATCTATGCCCCTGCAGTTTATGACCCACAGTTTTACATGTCCTTACTGGATTTGCTAATAAAAGAACAATTCCCAGGTTTAATCTTGGGAGGGGACTTTAACTGGACAATGGATCCGTGTATGGATCATTCAGAGGGGAAGGAGAGAAAGTCAGAGACAATGCAACAGTGGCAGGTGGGTGCGGCCGATCTAGAGCTAGTCGATGGATGGTGTACTGCCAATCCAGGTGAGAAAGAATACACCTTTTACTCAAATTCACATAAGACATGGTCCCGACCTGATTATATTTACCTGCCCAGAGGGTGGTATGTACCTGCCCAGAGGGTGGTATGGGGAAGTGCAGGACATACTGCATAGCCCTATACATGTCTCAGACCATGCAATGGTCATCATGAAATTGAAAGGCAGGGAAATGCAAGAAAGCCCTCCCCCATGGAAATTCCCATGTACATGACCAAAAATAAAGAGTTTAAGGAGTACCTCATAGAGCAGTGGCAGTACTATATTGAGACCAATGCTAAAGAGGAGGTGTCCAAAACCACCCTTTGGGAGGCGGGCAAGGCATTCTTGAGAGGGATAATCATAGAATACATGGCCAGACTCAAAAAGCAAAGAAAGGAGAAACGAATGGAGCTTGAGAGGAAACTAAAGGATTTGGAGAAAAGGGTCGCAGGCGGAGAGCATGGGGAGGCAGCTAGGCTCCTGGGGACAGGGAGAGAAGCTTTGAATGCCCTCCTTAGGGAAGAAGCAGGGAAGGTGTGGTTCTTTTGTAGACGTCAAGTATTTGAATGGGGGAATAAACCTGGCCCGCTATTAGTGAGATTAATGAAAGGGGAAAGGGGTCTGACTCGAATTACAGGGGTGAAGGATGGAAAAGGTGCTCTACACAGGGACACGAAGGGAATGATGGAAAGCTTCTGGGTCTTTTACCAGCAATTGTATGAGGCAGAACACATGGGAAAGGGAGCACAGATGAAGGGGTTTCTGGATACAGTCCAACTACCGGAGGCCACGCAGGATCAGAGGGAACATTTGAGTCAGCCAGTTACCAAGGTAGAAATATTGAGTGCCATACAGAAACTGCAAGGGGGTAAGGCTAGTGGCCCAGACGGCTTCCCAGCAGAATATTATAAGTTAATGGGAGGACAATTAGGGGAGTTGCTCTGCGGGGTTTTCCAACAGGAGGAGGAGACGGGGGATATCAACCTGCTCAATACATGTTATGACGCTACCATATGCTTAATACCTAAGGCAGGTAAAGATGCAGAGGAATGTGCCTCTTATAGGCCTATCTCCCTGCTTAATTGTGATCTAAATATACTAGCAAAAGTCCTGGCTTCCAGACTGGAAGATATACTCCCGGGATTGATTCACCCAGATCAAACCAGGTTCATTAAGGGACAACAATCGTATCATAATATGCATCGCTTACTTAACATCATATGGAGAGTGAATCAGAGGAAGAGGAAGCGGGTATTAGCTCAATAGACGCTGAAAAGGCGTTCGATAGAGTGGAATGGGAATACCTATTTGAGGTGATGTCCCAGTTTCGGCTGGGTGAATCATATATCAGGTGAGTGCGTGCTATGTACACAGCGCCTAGAACCCATATTATTGTAAATGGGGCACTCTCTGAGAAATTCAGCTTAGGACGAGGCACAAGGCAGAGCTGCCCACTCTTCCCCCTTCTGTTCGCAATGGCAATAGAACCTGGTCGAGTTCTATGACTGGGTAACTAGGCAACTGGACAGGGGCCATGCAGTGGATGTCCTGTATCTGGACTTCAGTAAGGCATTCGACTCAGTGCCACATGGAAGGCTGGGAAGGAAGTTAGTAGGCACAGGGGCGGGTGCAAAGCTGGTGAGATGGGTAGGAAACTGGCTGCAGGGAAGGCAACAGAGGGTGGTGGTGGGTGGGGAGCTCTCACACCCAAGGGCAGTGACGAGCGGTGTTCCACAGGGCTCAGTGTTGGGACCAGTGTTGTTTGGGATATTCATTGCAGACATATCATGGGACATCAAGAGCAAGATGAGTCTGTTTGCTGATGATACCAAGGTAGGCGCGGTGGTGGATGACCTAGGGGGATGGCAGTGGTTGCAGGATAATCTGGCAAAGCTTGAAACCTGGTCAGACACCTAGCAACTGGGCTTTAATGCCAAAAAGTGCAAGGTGCTGCATTTTGGGATGAAGAACCCAAGGAGGCGTTACCAGTTAGGGGGAGTGCAGCTAGCCCAGACAGAGGAGGAGAAGGATCTGGGTGTGCTCATTACAGGGTCAATGAACAACTCGGCACAATGTAGGAAGGGAGCTGCAAAGGCCAAAAAAATGCTGGGTTGTATTGCAAGGGGTATATCCTCAAGGAGGGAGGAGGTGATTCTGCCACTGTATAGGTCATTAGTTAGACCACACCTGGAGTACTGCGTGCAGTACTGGCGTCTGTATCTGAAGAAGGACATTAAGTTACTGGAGGAGATGCAGTGCAGAGCAACAAAGATGAACAAGGGGCTGGGGGACTTATCATACGAGAGGAGGTTGCAGGAGTTGAACATGTACTCACTGCAGGAGAGGAGAGACGGGGTGACATGATTGAAACCTTTAAATACATGAAAGGAATAAACAAGATGGGTACAGAGGGGCTGTTCAAAGTAAGGGAGGGGAGGGCCACCAGGGGCCATGATATGAGACTGGAGCGAGGAAAGTTCAGGAGGGAGATGAGGAGACACTTTTTTACAGAGAGGGTGGTGGCTGGGTGGAATGCGTTACCTGCTGAAGTGGTATGTAGTAGAACAGTGGACTGCTTCAAACGAGGATGGGACAGGACAAGGGGGAGGGTTAATGAAGGGGAAGGGTGGAAGGGAGGGGCAGCTGCAGAATAAGTGGTGCTAGCTGCATATACAAGCAGACTTGATAGACCTCTAGGCCTTTATCTGCTGGCAAATTCCGTATGTTCATATGTTCGTACTAGCAGTGGCGATACACGGCTGTGAGAAGACTGTGGGGATTGAAGGGGTACAGGGATCTCAGCACAAACTCGCTCTTTATGCTGACAATATGCTCTTATTCCTTAAGAGTCCATGACAGTCTGTGCCTCCTCTGTTATCCCTGGTAGAGGAGTCTGGCGCCTTTTCTGGGTATAAAATCAACCTAGGGAAATCAGAGCTAATATGTTACCCAAAGATAGGGAAAGAAGCAGAGAAGTGGGAATTGAAACTAGTTGGGGCAAGTTTTACTGATCTAGATGTCCAGGTGGGTAGGACATTGGGCTCCCTGTACAGATTAAATTACACCGCCTTATTGAATGTGGCAGAAGCAGACCTCAGAAGATGGCCACAGTTAACCATACCGTGGTTAGGCAGGGTGAACCTTATCAAGATGAATATCCTTCCAAGACTCCTGTACCCGTTACAGATGTTACATGAGGGACTAATGATGGCGGATATAAAAAGGGTGGAGGAGGTGTTCTCTAGTTTTATTTGGCAGGGAAAACATCCAAGGACTAGCTTACAGAGACTGAAAGCGGAGAGAGACAGTGGGGGCTTGAATTTCCCAGACCTGGACAACTATTTCCTTGCAATACAGCAAAGATATATAGCAGACTGGGTGCACCAACCTAGGGAGGCTAGTTGGGTAGACTTAGAGCAGAAGGGAGCTCCAGGAAGACTCATGGCATACCTACATAGCAAGGGGGCCAGGGCGTATAGAACTGGGGGCAATGGGAATCCATTAGTGGAACAATTCCTAATAGCATAGGGACAGCTCAGAAGACAGGGTTGGACACAACAGGGAGAAACCCTTTTGTTACCGGTGGCAGGTAATTCCTTTTTTTACACGGATTGGAAGACAAAAGTTTCCATGAGCGGGAACAGAAGGGAATCTGGAGTATAGGGAACTTATTGGTACAAGGAAAATTTTGCATATTTGAGACTATGCAAAAGATACTGGGCATAGGAAGGCAGCACATGTTTCAATACCTGCAGGTGAGAGCATTTGTGGGTAGTCTTGCAAGAGAAGAGGTGGGGGGTTATAAGTTGGATTGCATACAGAATCTGGTATACCAGGCCAAGGCAGACCCCAAAGGTTTTATTGGGAAAGCAGTTAAGAGAGGGAAACAGAGACTCCCAGACAGGACAGAAATCAATCAATCAAATGTTATTTAACCAGGCGTAAACACAGTTGAGCAAGCTCATTTTCAAGGTGGTCCTGGACATTAATACAGAAAACATACAAAGGAAGGGTTGACAAGCCAGGGGCATAGTACATGTGTAGGATTGTTCAGGTCCATACATACCAAACTAACATAGGTAACATGGTTGCAGGGTCATAACTAGTAGGCCTAAGCAATGTTCCCTCTAATTTTTAGTCTCTGTGGGTGGGCGACTGATATGTGTGTGCGGCACTTTGTGCAAAAGAATTGATTCATGTGCACAAATTGGGTGGCCCAAACAAGTGATATATTTTATTGCCAGTAAACAGTAGAAAATATAACCAAATACTTAATGCAAAGTATAAATATACATTCTGACGAGCCAAGTTTGGATGTGCATTGTGCGCCATAACAGTATGAACTGGAAACATGTGTAAACTATGTACATTTTAAAGAGTCTTGCATGCATCTAAAAGGGTGCTGCTGATGATGCATTGCTAAGAAATCAACATTTACTGTTTTTCTCTCATGTCTTTCCCATTCTTCCAGTGGACTTATATTTTATTAAGATCCATTTTTCCACCAGATGTTAAAAACAATTTTGTTCACATCAGCATATCTAAATGGCTTTCTTCCAAGCGATTTCTTTGTTTGCTTTTAATGCAGTTCATGAGGCTGAAGCCTCTTTCACAGTCAGCATTAGAAGCTTGGAATGTAGTAGTAGTACAATTTATTGTTCAGCATAAAGCAGTTACAATACACTAAAATCATGACAAAATACATAGTAAATATAAATAGACAATAAATAAATCAACAAGGAACTTAAATATATTTAAAGTGCAATTCAATTTAACAGAGTACCTTTTCACATAAAAAACCTCCACTGGACTTAAAGTCTCCCTAATAAACTTTACAAATGAATTGAGATTAAACATTTTGCAAAGATCTCTTCCATGTTCTTCTCTTTCAAAGTAAACAAATATTCCAAAAGATCCTCCAGCAGTTTTTTCCTAGTTGATTCGTACCTAGGACACAAGAGTACCACATGTTTGAGATCATCTATAGTCCCCACTCCACATTTACAATATGGAAAAAGTACCCCCTCTCTTTTGTCTGAAATGAATGCATTGAGCATTATAGTTTTCAGTTCTGAATCTTGTATAGATTCTTCTTTGTTTAGGACAGGTTAAAAAAGAGAGATATGGCGCATATCCCCATGAAATCTTTACTTTTTTTATAAAATCCATATAGCTTAAGCTTGGAGAGTTGAACATGGAAAGAATTAAAGTCTTAAGTCAATAAGCCTCAATTTGATATCCTGCCTAATCTCCTCAAATGGTCTTGTGTAAATTTTATACAAGAGGTGTCCCAATCTGGACGGCATTATTGTTTCCTTAATAAGTTGAATAAAGGGATGTACATATCCCATGCTGGCCAATTTGATGGCTTCCACTACACACATTCTGGGATATCTTTGTTGGGGCAAAAGAAAAAGTTTCAACAGAAAGAGAATCTGTTGTTCACATATGAGAGAAGTCAAGGAACGTAGTCCTACCTCCAAGGCAAGAATACAGCTTGGAGTTCCATTTAAAAATATTAAGATGTATCTATAGAGTTTATTCAGAATTATTTCTAATTCTCTAACCTTAATATAACCCCAGATTTCAGAGGCATATATCATGCCTGCTCTTATTCTGGCATCAACAACTCTTAATACCCCACTCACCGATGACGCCCATCTTGCTGTTAAATATTTTTGAGGCATTTACAGAAGATCCCATTTTAAATTGAATAGCCTCCAAATGTTTGGTCCAAGATAGGCTATAGGCAAACGGGCACCTAAATAGTCATAACATTTAACAGTGTCTCTATGGTTACTGTTTAGCCTAAAGCCTACCGTGTTCTTGGTTTGAGAGCCAAAACTACAATGTTGGTCTTATGGAGATTAACTTTTAGTTTCCTTTGAGAACAGAGAAATTCAAAGTGAGCCAATTTTCTTTTAAGACCTAGGACTGAAGTAGAGAGCAAGACTAAATCGCCTGCATATGCTAAACATTCAATCCTCTGACCATTAATTTTAGAGTATGAAAATCTGGGTTATCTAGCTGATCCAAGACTGTATTAATGTAGATGTTTAATAGTGGGGGGCCAAAATACACCCTGTCTTCCCACATTTGTCTCAAATCTATCAGTTAGATGACCATATTGATTATACTAGACCCTTGCCCACATATTTTCATAGAGTCTATTAATAACATCAAGAATGAGGCCTCCAACTTCAGATCCCTTAATGTAGCCCAAAGGAGTTTTCTACTAATGCTGTTGAAGGCTGAGAAGTCCACAAAACAGTGAATATAATCTGTTTTTCTCACTTGAGTATACTTCCAGATCAGGTGCTGAAGTACATAATAGTGTTGTACTGTAGAACAGTCCTTCTGGAAATTGTTCTGTGCCTCATTCAATACTGAGTTCTCCTTGACCCATGACAGCAATCTGCCCAAAATTATCCTAGAGAAAATCTTTGTGAAACATCTATCAAACTAATAGGCCTATACATCCTTGGGTCATTTGGATCTTCTTTTTTAAAATTGGGAAGATAACACTACCTGCACAACTGGCAGGGTAAGAGTACCCTGAACCTGGCCATTAAACAGCAAAGAAGAAAAGGAATCCATCAGTTGGTAAAACCTTATAGATATCACCTAGGACCCCATCTGGCCCTGGTGCTTTATTTGCCTTAAGGCCAATCAGTGCCATCCAGAATTTTTCCTCTGTGATCAAGATAGGTCTTGGAAAAATGTCATCCTCCTGTATTTTGAAAGCATCAGGTGTCTCCTGCTCTTCATGAGAATAATAGAGCTTGGAGAAATAAGATGCCCAAACTTCAGGTGTAATATAGGCTTCAATCCTATTGGCATATCTATTATATCCCTGGGCAACAATATTCCAAAATTGCTTTCCATCCCTATCCAGAACAGCCTGCCTCAGTTTTTCCCAAAGTCCCTGAGTATGTTTATGTCTCTCCTTGTTCGAGAATTTTCCTATATTTTTTCTCTTTCAGTCTTTGGCAATTTAAAATCTGCAACAGACTTATTTATTTTCTTCTTATGCTGTCTTAGTTTTCCTCCAAACTCTTTCTTTACCTGTAGGCATACCAAACTAAACTAAGAGTTTTTATAAAGGGACTTAGGATGATACGTTGTTTTACATCTAGGTCCAAGTAAAGAATGAATAGTTTCTCAATCTCCAAAATATTAAAGGCCTTTACTTTGTCCAGGACCAACCTCGTGATTATCACCTAAGACTCCTGTACTAAGAATTTCTTTGAAACTAGCTTGATGAATCGACTCCCATCCAATCCTTCTCTGTTTGTCTACCAGACTCTCTTCCTGTTGTGCCTCACTCCATAAATGTTCCAAAGGGCATTTGATGTTAATTACAATAGCACAGTGTGCTGATTCCAATCTATCCATGACCTCTAACTTTGGATCCGCTTTACTGCTTCCAAATTGGTCCAAACCTGATCGGGGTTGAAGAGCCAGTAGGTCTTCTACATGTTAAGGATCCAACTAGATCGACCTGAGTTCTACCATTTAAAATACCGAAATTTCTACTTGCCAAGCCCGCTAGCAATTTCCTACCTCTGAGGTTAGATTTTAGATCCTGAGCAGTCCTAGTATATGAGATATTTGAATTAATTACAGATATTGTATGGATCATATCTGAATATACAACCTCCAAGAAATGAGAAGGAATTCTGGCATTAAAGTCTCCAAAAATAATTATAGGACAAGGTATACTCTTATCTGACAATTCGTCAAGTGCCATTTTCAGATCCTATATGAAAATGTCAGTGGGATCAGTAGCTCTATTGCGAGGGGGGAAGTATATATTACAGTGAATGATCTTCTCTTGTCCCTTGTTAATCATTAGAGCCAAAATACCCTCTGACTTGGCAGAAATGTTAGTGATCTGAAAATTTAGCAAAGTTTTGATAAAAAAGGAAATACCCCCTTTAAACCTTCCAAACTTTTTATCTTTAGTTGCTGGCAGAGTAAAGACAGAATATCCAATATTTGGGAGTACATTTTATGTACACCATGTTTCTTGCAGTCCAATAATATCAAAATTATCCAGAAATCTCACTACTTCAGGGTCAATTATTTTAAGATGGATGCCCTCAATATTCCATGAAAGCATAGAGGCATCCACGCCTCGATCCCCAGCTCTTTATCCAAATCTAGTGGGCATTCAGAGTTCATTTGTTTAATATTATCTACAGGCTGCATTTGTCAGGCTTAATCAATAACTGGCGCTGGTAGGTATTAGGTCAATTAGGTTTCAAAGTCAATCAGGGGTTATCTGCCTCTAAGATTGATTCTGGACTATCCTTTGCCTGTTTAAACCATGAAAAGACTTCACCCAAGTCTAACGTGTTAACTAAATGTATTCCCAAACAATTCCGCTTGCTGGCCAGATAAAACAAGCTGCTAGCTGTATGAGGATTTTAAATGTAATATCAATCTGTGTTGTGGGCTCAGGATCTCCATATAACTTATGGACTCCACCATGTTTCTGGAGATATAAATCCTAATGCTCTTCCAAGAGCAGCAACAAATCTACCTAACTTTCCTGAGAATCCTTGAGTGAAACCTTCCACCCAAAGATAGTTATGGTCCTACTCAGCCATACTTCTCTCTGCTTCAGTATGTGATCCTCTATCACTCCTAAGATTTTTCTCTGTGCTATCATAGCCTTCTCACTCTGCACCTCCCTATGAAGAATCTCTTCTAGGGAAGGATAAGACTGTGTAGGAACCTCTATACATAATAGCTTGATGTTTAGCTTGGAATGTAGCACATACATCAAAAAGTTTAGCCACCATGCTGTACTGCACGTTAGTCAAAGCAAAGTGGATCACGTCAGTAAAGGATTTTACTGATCCTCCCTTTATTTTTTCAGCAACTATAAATCTGAAGTCATTGAACTGGCTAACAATTTCTGCCTGGACCACTGATGAAAATGAATAGTCCTGATATTTGCTGTACAATCTCTCAATATTTGATAAGCCGAACTCAAAGCTGCAATGTGGCACTGCTGCAAAATCAAAGGCAGATCAGTCAGAAAGTTCACCTGCAGGAAATCAGCTGTCCAGATGGTCACATAACAGGCCAATGAATTGCACAATTGCTGTTGTGCTTACTTCAGCTGTGCAATTAGCCAAAAACAGTTTTACTGGTGGGCTCCAGTAGACAGTTTCACCCAAGTACTGGCTTCTGATCTTTTTTTATTTTTGTCCTAGCAATCTGTACAGCTTCAACTGTTGTTAGACCACTTTCTGAAACATTTTAGCCAACTCTGCCAACTCCAAAAGTACATCATTTAATACTGTTATGGCAATGTGGTATTTAGGGTTAGACGGCTTCTTAAAGCAGTACTTAGCAATGGGATCTTTAATGGATGCATGCATAATTGTATGTGATGTCATTTACCAAAGGTATGGTTTACAATAACTATGGTGGGTATTGTCAAGCTCAGTGGGGGGTTTTAAAATGTATTTTTGCAATGTAGTGAGTGATTCAGTGTGATATGAGAGAGGAGATGCATTTAGGAGACTGTATTTCTCTTCCATTCTGGATCCATACTAAGCGCAGTCTGAATTTATGAAATTAAATGAAAAGGACATTTTTTGTGCTGCTGCTGTTTCTTGTTGACTGTTTTAGAATTACTATCCCCATGTAGCCAACATGGGCAACCTTTCACAAGCACTGATTCATTGAATCTCAAATGTGTGTATAATGTGAGACCCTGTTTTAAAGAGAAGCGCAATCTCATCTCTCTAAACATATGTACAGTCAGTGTCTCAGCCTGCTAATTGAGAAGGTTTACCCATCCCGGCCCCAACAAATACATAAAAAAAATGACACAAACAGTAGGTTGCTTTGATGCTTTTATTGTAAACAAAAACTATAGTTTTCCCATTTTCTTGTACTGAAAAAATAAATGAACACGCTTTCAATGGTGAGGCTTTAAATCCATTATAAACACATTTTGTATGTGAGAAGCTGCTTGGGGAGGAGGCAGATTACACTGAAGTTGTGCAACTTTAGAACTGAAATAATATAATATGCACCCTATGTCAGAAGAATCTCTTGCATTGCTTTGTTGGGGAATCTACCAAACAGATAAAACATGCCATTTCTGTGAACAGCAGGGAAATACTGTTTCATTATCAAGTACTGTCTTACTGAAAAGAGGTGTCAAGCGAAAACATAGCTGTTACTGCAAAGCCGATTGGTTTAAATTTTGCAGATCGGTTCCATTGTTCAATAAATGGGCGAGGCAGATGTCTGGCTTGTTAACTGCTGGCTTGTTAAAGTTAATGGGTTGTGGCCTTAGGGGTGGGCATACAATGTTTCTTTCCCATTCACTTTCATGTCCTGCTGTCTGAGTCTTAAATCTGAGTAATGACTGTGATCACTACTTCATGAACATGAGATTCCTGTCACAGCTGCTTTATGCGCTACTACTGAAGCACAATATGGGGTTATTTCTCACTGCTGTCTTGGTGCGTCGCACACCTTAGGGGGAACATAGGGCCTAAGCATGTATGACAACATGGGTGATACAGCTATGCCATAACTAGAAGACCTGAGAGTAAAAATTTAAAACTTAGGTATGCATCAATGTAAGGCAGCTATTATCATATAAGACAGAATATGCAGGGAGGAAAGAAAAGAGAGGAATGTATAAGGCGGGGGTGGGAGGAGGGACAGGGGAAAGAGGAGAGGACTAATAAGTGCTAGGTGCCCCTAACAGGGATGAAAAGTTGAGAGGGTTACAGAGATGTCAGATTCATGGATGATACTAGGGGCTACTAGTACATGGTCACTTGTAGCAGTTACAGTTTTCCTTAAGGTATTCAGCTATTAGTGCTCTGAAAGTGAAAGAAACAACAAGACTACTATGGGAAAGGGACTTGGGAAGAACCATTACTGATGAGAACTGGAGTATGGTGCTCCCAATGCACTCAGGGATCATGGCCTGCAACAGATATAAGGAGGCATATTATAAATTTATCCACAGGCTATACTACCAGCTGGTGATAGTGCATAAGGCACCCCTCGGTGTCACCATTATGTGGGAGATGTGGAGTAGAAAGGAGCACATACATGCACTGCTTCTGGACATGCCCTGTGCTGCAACATTTTTGGGAGGAAGTAGTGGCAGAAGTAGCCACAATGGCAGGAAGGGAGTTGGTAAGAGACCCTCTGGTGTGCCTCTTTGGACTGGAAGTGGTGGAGGGAGATGAGTGGACCCCGCTCCCCAGATGGAGGAGAGTACTATTTGTTCTGGCCCACCACTGTATACATAATACATGGGTGTCCCATGTCAAGCCCAGTATCCAGCAATGGCGACAGATAAGCTTACAAACCTTGGCATTGGAAAGGCTGACCCAAGTACTATGGGGCCGGGAGGAAGTTTTTATCAGGCGTTGGGCCCCCTTCTTGTCCTCACTAAGCTTGGAGGAAGGAATGGTGCTAAGGGAAGGGTCAGAAAGTTAAGTACAGACATTAGGTTTGAACAGTATGTCTGTATCTGTTATAAAAAAAGCAGGGAGTACCTATTAATGCTATAGAACTGTATGTCTCCATGCCTATATATACTAATATGGAGTGATGAATTTGACAAAATGTACACATGATTGCACCTGTTTGAATGTCTATCTGTCTGTACGTTGCTTGTTGTTTATAAGTAATTCTAAAAATCAATAAAGATATACCAAAAAAATCCTTCATTAGCAATGATCAGACTGGACTCTGGTTTCTCCCCCAAAACAGATCAAGTTTATTCTCCTGTACTCTTAAAGATTGCAAGAGCTCAAGGTCCCAGTTACTTGAAACTTTCAGATTTTTTAATAGCATCATGGGGCTTAAATTTTTACACAGACTAATTTCTATTGAGAGAGATGCAGGCTTTCTTAGGCTTGCATTTTCCATACAAACAGAACCAGCAGCAAGACTCAAATTCAGGACCAGAATAAATCTCAGAAGTTTCCAAAAGTGTGAAGCTCCCACCAACCCACTGGCGCTGGTAAGCACCATAACACCGTTACTGATTTTGACACTGAGCTTCTTTCCCAACGCTCATCTCACAACTGCTCAATTCCTAATGAGATTTCCCAAACAAATTCTTTCTCTTTTCCTCATCCTCATCAGGGGAGCGATGTGCTCCTCTATTGCCGCTGGGTTAGTTCATACTCGGGGCGAAGTACTTAGCAGTCCGGTACCTTAACAACTGCCCCCTTAAAACCACTCTCACTTTAGTCCTGGACTGGCCTAGTCCCTGGAGCTTTCTCTCAACAATTTCTCCCATGGCTCTCCCTGAAGCCGAGCCTCCCAACAGTTACAGTGGGTCTCTTTCTTCCAAGTTCTTGTTGCCCGAGCTGAGTCACGGCCTATATTGGCCTAAAGGCCTACCCCATCTGCAGGGACCTGCCCCCAGCACAGAGGAAACCACAGGCCCCATCGAGTCTAGGCCACCACACACTCCCATCTTCCATATTGGGCTGACGTATCACTGGGGAAAGGAACCTGGGAAAGCTGCCACCAACCCTCAGTCCCCTGTAGTGGCCTGCCACAACCTCCACAGCCCCCGATGCCTCAACAGATCCACTCCACAGGCTGGGCCCAATGCCCCCGGAGTCCTCCACTACCTGCCCGCCGATGCTATGCTGACTCGCTGGATGTTCTGACCACCCAGTCCCAAGGGGACCTAGGACCCAAACGACCGCAACTGCCTTCCTGCTCACCTCCCTCAGAGACCCCAAATTCAGGAACCCAGCGCTGCGTCGCCAAACTGCCGATCTGCCTGGGGGGCCCTCAGACATTCCTGCAGCCGCTGATCTCTCTCCAGATCTCTCTCTATATATAGCCACCAACTGCTGCCCCAAGTGGCAGCAAGCAAGAAAAATACATCCCCCAGAGCACCGCTCCCTAAACACCGGGGGAGGAGAATCTAGGGGAGAAATAAGCCCTCCCATGGGGGGGGGCTTACATATTTATTCTTTATGCATACTGTCTGTAATTTGCTCCACATGGGTCGCCACTGTAAATTAGCTATGCTCAATGAAAATGTGTATTTTATCTTCAAGCTTTTAACGTGCACCACCAAGCTCCATCCTGCTAGCAGTATCAGCATCCTCAGTGTGGTACCCACTGTAAAGTAAAAAATAGAGCTCTCATCCATGGCCTTTGGGCGGAATCAAATTGGGTGTACTTGCATTGAGGTTTTGAGGACTGCCAGGGGATGGGCAGATTCTGTGGGGCAAAGTGCTGAACTGTTTTATTCCCTGCATAAAGTATTAGCCTTTTACTGCATAGAGTACAGAGTTAATGCCACCCCCTGCTCCAATTTTATCTGGCTGCCCCCTTGTTCTTTCCTTACCCGCCCATTTAAATAAATTATTTGTCTGACTTGCATTACATGGTCGGGGCATTATCACTGCTTACTGGCTCATTTGTGTTGGGGCGGGACTGTGTGGGCAGTTCATGCACTGTTTCTGAAAGAAGGGGGTGAGAGATTGTGTGTCAGCATCCAGGTACTTCATACTGCCACTCCAGGGGGAGGCACTGTGCCATGTTAGGCTAGTGTAGCATATCTTTAGGTAACCCAAGCCAGCCCCCTTCAAGAGGTACAGACAGGTGAACCCCAAGGGCCCCAGGTAGTCTGCTACATTTAAAAAGAATAGGCAGTATCGCCTAGAGGTTAGAGTAACAAGCTGTGAATGAGCTTGTTACATCTAGCAGACCTAGGTTTGAGTCCCACAACCTACACTTGCATAATGTGTGACTCTGGGCAAGTCACTTCAAGGGAAACTCCAGAAAACCTAGAGAGTGAAGCAGCTGCTACAGAAATGCTCGATTAGTACTTTTAGCAGTAAGTGGATTTTATTTTATTTACCTGCAGAAACACCTGATTAGGGGTTTTAGCATCCAGTGAAATTTTTTGTTTACCTGTTGCATTTGCATTTTACTTTTAAAGACCCACGCCGTCCATAATGTCTGAAGAGTTGCCCGTGGCCATTTTGCGTACCCCAAGCAGCATGAGTTATGCTAATAAGGGCTACCAACTCTGCCATTAGTTAGTAGCCCCCATTAGCATAACTTGCATGCCGAAGCCACCTGGGGTGTGCAAGATGGCAGCGGGCAACTCTGCAGACATTATGGACGGCGTGGTTCTTTAAAAGTAAAACACAAATGCAGCAGGTAAATAAAACATTTCACTGAATGCTAAAACCCCTAATCAGGTGCTTCTGTAGCAGCAGCTGATGCATTTTCTTGGTTTTGCGGAGTTCCCCCTTAAACCTTCCCAGTACTCCCCCGTCACCTCTGAAAACAGGCACTTGTGCTTAGTGGGCCTTACCTGGTTACCAGAGAATTAAAATTAAAAAGTAAAGACCAGGCTCTGGACGCCACACTGACGACCTGGGCTTGGAAGCGAGCTCGGGCTGCCGGGGGGGTCAGCAGGGGAAGGAGAGGATCGAGAATCTGACAATGGCTCTCCTCTCCCAAGGAGGGAGGGAGGGAAGGTTGTCCTGCTCCTTGGCTGCCTCCTGGTGGAGGCTGAGCAGCAGCATCAGAGTTAGGGAGGCAAGAGCATGGCTACGTGGCACGCACACACTCACAACCATGAGGGGGAGGGGCAGAACAACAGAAAAAAGGGTGACCACAGGCTTCAGGAAGCCCTGCCGGCCAATCAGTGTCCTCCTCAGCCACCGGATCACCGAAATGCCCCAATTTGGAATGTAGTCCTGGGTGCGGGGGGGGGGAGGACGCCACTGTCTTTAATGGCCCCACCACGGGGGGGAAATCCGTGGGGGTACTGGGGCTCCGTGGTACCAGAGGGAGCGGTGGATAGTCACAGGTGGCAGGCAGGGTGGAGGGACCTGCCTGAGGTCACTAGGGGGAGAGAAAGATTGCAGAAAACCCATTTCATGATCAGTTTCATTGCTTACAGATATTATGACTGTCCTTCTTTACATAATATGAATACCCTGCTTGCACATTATGTTTATGCTCACGGTCAAAACGTATTCATTTCATCAGTATACAGAAAAAGCAGGTGCCTGGAATTAATTCCAGCTTTAGTCTTTCAAGATGCGCTATATAAGCACCTTCACAGTTCAATCAGCAGCACGCCATTCTTCAAGTCATTTACGGTACAGCAGTGACTGACTTAATGCACGTTGCTCTCATCTAGGGCCAAACTGGGACAATATGTCAGTCACTTAGGTATGTCAGGAGCATCACTCTCAACTCACACATCACAACACTGTGACGTAATACGCCCAGTGGTGTGGCTGGGCTGCATCTTGGCCTATCACAATAGATAGGCTCTCATTACTAGTGCTGGTGGTAGTTTCAAATGGCATAAACTTTTTAGGTTTTGAAAGTTTTATATATGTCAGTAGGTCAGCGGGCAGACCTGCTGGCACAGTGGCAGGGCTTCTGCTCACGATGTTGACATCCCAGATTCGGAAACAGACCAGAGAAGTCGGAGGGCCAGCTAGGAGGAGGAGGAGGACTAAGTGCCTGATGGACTGCTCTCCTCCGGGGGAGGGTGGGTGTGTGTCTGGCACATGACTGACCTCTGGTGAAGGCAGGAGACAGCAGCTGTCAGAGCCCCGAACTACAGAGAGGTGTGCTGGACGTTGGTGCTTTGGTGCCGTTACGTCATTGCATGCCACGCCTCCTGTAGGGGTAACTAGCATACAGAAAAAATGCCGGCCCCATGAATGACTCCCTGCTCCACCTGCCTGCAGCACTTGGCTGGTGACAGAATCTAGTGTTCCATCGAGGCGGCCCAACCCTGTGGCCCGGGAGGCATCCAGGTAACGGAGATAAACCTGGTTCAGTATTCTGTCAGGGGGACTCGCCCACTCAGCGGTCCCGCCCTGGGGACAAACCTGGGAGGATCATCACCTGAGGTAGGTCTCGGGGGCTAAGTGGGGGGTCCAGGGGCTGAGCCTACGAGGGTCCAGCATAATAAAAAAAAAAAAAGTCAGTGGTCCAATTAGAACCAAAACTGTTTGTATTATTACAGCTCGACCATGCACAAGGAAACCGTCACCACATTCTACTCATGCCAGAAAAACAAATTATAATATTAGACGTAGATGTGCAACAGATACATAAAATATAACATAAACTACACATCTCCCAGAAAATAACAAAAATGTATCTTCTAAAAGACCGACACATATAGAACAGTGTATGGGTGACCATACACTACAAGGCTGTGTTTCCACTGAGGATATGTGATATCATCATAGAGACCTCGAGAGCAAAGCTTGAGAGGTCACTGTGATGTCATCACATACCCGAGATGGAAACACAGCCTTGTTGTGAATGGTCCCCATACACTGTTTTATATAGTGCATGTTTTTTTTCCAATATTTAAAAGTTTCAGTTTGTGAGGCCGGCCCGGTGGCGTCAAGAGTTGAGGTGCTGGATGCCACACCGGTGACCCGGGTTTGGGAGACGGACTCGGGTCGCTCAGGGTTACCGGGCAAGGAAGGATTGAGGCCCACACAGCTCTCCTTCTCGGGGTGGGGAGACACAGCATTGCGCTGCAGACTGACACCCAGTGGAAGCCGGGGTCAGCACAGGCATGATGCTCAGAAAGAGGGTGGACCACGCAGAGGGTGTAAGACTGCCTCTGTAGAGGTGGATGCAGTCACCCTGCCTTTGCACATGTGGGTTGGAAATGCAGGAAAAGATGGAGCTGGCAGGCTCCATCGATGGCTAGCTGCACCCACCGCCAACCCCCAGCGATCTAGATGCTAGCTCGGGGTGGGGGGAGGCAGGTACCGCCACCGCCCTGTCACTGGGGGTAACCCGTGGGGGATGGGTGTGGAAAATGCCTGGCTGGAGAGAGAAGTCCCCTCCAAGGGAGGGTCCGGAATCGCCTGTCCACTCCAAGGAGGAGCAAAAAGTACACACAGAAACAAAAAGTTTCAGTTTGTTGAGTTTAGTACCATTGGTCATTGATACTGCCCGCTTCAGCTCCTCAGTCTGCGACTGTGCTGGAGCCGTCACTCCGTTGCTTCTGTTCCCAACTGTCCATCCCTGTAAATAGATTAGTCTTGGCCACAATGTTTGCTAACAAAAAAAAAGGGCAAAAAGTACACATGAGCCGTGTTTTGTAAGACAAAGCCGTCAGGATCTCAGTAAGTCGCTCGCATAGCGACGCCACTATGTTCTCTGACTGCTTTTGAAAGACGTGTCTTCAGCGAATCAGGTGGCACATCAAGGTTGAAAAGTTGTTGTGGTATCATTGTGACATCAGAATGATACCACAACAACTTTTTATGACCTTTGAATTGTACTATAACATAGAGAATTCAGGAAGAGTAACCATGCAGAACCAGTGTGTTCTGCCACAGAGAGGTCTGATTCCTTGTGACGCTCGAGTGGTCCTTGGGAATCTGACCCCGAGGTGGCAGAACACATGGTTCTGCATGGGGTTACTCATCCTGTATTTTCTATAGTGTATGGTGCCCCTCGAATAATTTTTAAAATATTTTTAGGCTTCCAGACTGTATTTAAATCGTGGATAAAGAAATTGGTGTCTCCCCTTGCTAGGAGATGGAGTTGGGTGGTTGCTAGGGACTGGGCGTCCCTAACATAGCAACACACATGCCCACTGGTTGCCGCTCTGCTGTGGGCGGGATTTAGAAAAAAAAAACATGGTGGCCAGACCTCTCGCTTAGTGAAAAAATAACTGTCCTGAGGCAGAGAAATCCGTAAGTAAAATACAATATCTGGTTGATCCTGCATTCAAATGAACAGTACCCATTTCAGAAAACCGCCGCATTAGTTTTTCAGGCTGTTGTGAATAATGCTGAAACGCGGTGGTTTTCTGTTCATTATTTCAACCCGCGGCTTGAATTTTCGAATATAAATGAATGGAACGCTGTTCTGCATGTACGGTCAGAACAGCATTCCATTCATTTTGCTGACTGTGGCAGAACAGCGTTTTTGAAAGGCTGGATTCTGGTGAGAACAACGTTCCACCATACACTATAAGAAAATTCTATGTATGGAAATCTACACATTAAGGGGTAACCATGTACTATACATCCATATCAGAGACAGTCCACAGAGAATGCGTAAATTGCATATCTGTCATACTCTCATATCAGCACAGTAATATGATTTGACTCCAATCAATCTACATTCTGTAAAAAGGCTTCATATCTGTTTATCCAGAAAGCTTCTCTCTCCAGAAGTAACTTATTATTGTTACTCCCTCTCTGCAGTTCATTCACCCTTTTGGTACCAAACACAATAAAAAGAAAACACACACACACATGTGCATAACAATCTTGGTGATGCCACTGAATGTGCAGCAGTTTTAAAGTGTCTAGCAACACTTGATGTCTCATCAGACTTAGTGACTGCAGATTTTTGTTCAGAAATTCTTTAACTGACGTCTTGCTTTACCAATATAACTAAGGTCACGTGGACACAGAGCACATGAGCCTCTGCTGTATAGCGATTTCTTCATTTCTAGGTATTCTTAATCTGTTAAACCGGAGTACACCCCACACATGGAAAATTCTCAACAGGGGGTCGCCCAAAGATAAATCCAGTACTTTTCTTCACTGTTCAGGGGCAGAATTTAAGAAAAACAAAGTGGTATTCTTGGTGGAATACCTGGATCAGAGTTTTGGTATTCCGTCATGAAATTTGGTATTCCACCAATTTCCATGTGTTTTAACATGTTTTCAGATAGAATATTTACAATGTACTGAATTTTTTATTAAATCCCCCAAATAAATGCACTTGACAAAAGGAAATGACTTTGCCTCTTTATTCAAATGCCCAAATCCCCACGTAATCCCACACATTGCCAGAGGTGTGGGTAATGGGAGAAGAACTCTCCATCCTGTCCTGACCAACATCTCTCCCTACTGAATCATGCATGTACCCCCCCCATGGATCTGACTTGATGTGGCAATGTCCCACCCAGAACCCGTGAATCCCATCATAGCTTGGTCTTCAGGCCTGCATGCCCCACCACACCTTGGTATTATGGTTCATCTGCAATCCCGGCAGACCTGCCCTCTCTCCCCATGCGTTGTGGTGGCCGATGTGACAGTGGGACAGTTCTGCCTGATGACCTCGTGGATCCCATCCTATTTTTATCATGTCAGATTTTCTGCGCCCCCAGATGGTCCCCATCCAACCGACTCCCTCAGCCCCATCACCCAGAATTAAAAGGGCTTACCTTACGCCTGGCCCGGGTGCGACACCTGCAGGGAGTCAGTTATCATCCTGCCACCGGCATTTTGTCCACCATTTTTGCCTGAGGCCCGGGGAGAATGATGCATGCACATGGAGGCGTGCATGCACCTTCAGCCCCGGTAATGACCCCCTTTCACCCACTCCACTGGCCTAGCGCCGGGCACCCTACGGCCTGTGCTACCTCTGGCTTCCACCAGGGGGCAGCCATTAGACAAGGGAAGCCGCTCCCCCATCCCCAGAGAGGAGAGCTGCCTCCCAGCAGCTCCATCCAGCTCCACCCTCCCTCCCCGGGCCGACCTCCGGTGACCCGGGCTTGTTCCTGAACCCGGGTCGCCAGTGTGCCATGAGATGTGGTGTCCAGCGTCTCAGTCCTCTGCGCGACCGGGCCAACTCATGGATCCTATCCTGATCCTGGCCTGTCCACCCCTCCCTGTATCCTTTTATTTATTTTTTGTTGACTAGGAAAGGAGGACTAGTTAATTCTGCCTATTTTTCAGCCTCATCCCGAGGGAGGAGGATGCAGATAGATGCCAACTGACACTGAATCAGATTAAGCTGGTAGTGGTATTTTTAGTGAATGGGGGAAATTTGGCCAGGACACCAGGGAAATTCCCCTGCTCTCCAGTAGGGGGAACTTCTGGCCACAAACCAAAGATGGCCACTCTGAGCTTGGAGTCAGAGAATGCAGACATGCTGGAGGTAGGGGAGCTAGCCACCTCCCGTCTCCCCTTCGCAAGAGGCTGCAAAACGAAAGGCATCCCAGAGGAAAAGAAAAGGATCTACAGGGAAACCTTCCAGAGAGTGTGGACTTTACATCAGCAGGCACTAGTTACGCCAGTGCATAAAGAAGGTGACATGTATCCGGTAGCCAACTACAGACCCATCTTGATCATCTCCTCCCCCCCCCGTCCAAGGCACTGGAAAAGATTGTGGTGAGTCAACTTGTCGACTACCTCAATAAGTATAATCTACTATGCCCCAACCAGCATGGCTCCAGACAAAATCACAGTACCACCACTACTGTGCTGGACTACACAAACTATGCACATAAGGCCCTGGACGAAGGTAAACTGGTGGGGTCTGTCTTTATTGACCTCACCAAAGCCTTTGATACAGTCAACCACCCCCTGCTGCTGACCCAAATGCGAAACATGGGTGTGGCGCCCAATGCCCTTTGCTGGTTTCGAGACTACCGGATACAGAGAAATTAATGTGTCAAAATTGGGCAAACAGTATCCAGCGCAAGAGAGGTATCATTAGGTGTACCCCAGGGATCAATACTGGGGCTCCTACTCTTCAGCCTCTTCTTAAATGATCTTCCCACAGCCTGCGGCACCAAACTCATACTGTATGCAGATGATGCTGTGCTCCTGAGCAGCAGCATGTCTCAGACTGCCCTACAATCTGAGCTGCAGAACTCCTTCTCCAAACTCGAGGACTGGTTCAGCAGTCATAAGCTGCTACTAAACTACAAGAAGACCAAGGCCTTGCTTATGTCCAGCCCCCACAACACAAAAATAAGCACCACCCACTCATCATCTCCAACTCATGCAGTGAGCCGCTGGAATAAGTTCACTTGTTCAAGTATCTGGGGGTCATAATAGATGATACCCTCACGTTTGCGCACCATATTGACTCTCTGGTCAAGACAGTCAATACCAAGATTGGTGTCCTGTACAGGCATAGTCAATACCTCTCTCTGGGGGCCCCTCCACCTCTCAGTCCACAGCTCAATTATATCTAGTACTGACTATGGACTAGTGGTCTATGGGGCGGCAACAGATACAGCGCTCAAGAGGGTTCAGACTGTGCTCAACAAAGCCTGCAGATTCACCCTGGATGCTAAGCATGGCACTCACGCCTGTACTCTGTATGAACGTGCAAATTGGCTGTCATTAAGAAACAGGGTCAAATTCCAGACTTGCATCCTAGGGAAGAAGGCTCTCTTGGGTAAAACACCACCTTGTGTAGGCAATTTGATCAAGGCGGACAACTTGTTACAGGTCACCAAAAGGAGGACTTGAGGGGCCTTGGCGATCCCCTTCCGTCGCACCTCACTTGGGCAACGTGCATTTGCCTACCGCGCCCCCCCATGGATGAAAGAACTTCCTGGGAACCTCTTGGCCACCAGTTGTCTGGCACAATTCAAAACTGACCTCAAACAGCACCTAATAACACTCTCTAAGTCCACTTGCCCCTGAACCCAGCCTACTTGCTCTCTCTGCCCCCCAGCAAGCACTAGGAAGGCCTCAGGTACCCCCTCCCTCTGTCCCATCTCATGACTTGCCCCTGCAATGTTTGCGCCATGCTCCTTCGGCACCTGCCGCCCCCCTTCCCAATTCACAGTCCCATGAGTTTCCCAGTCACTACTAATGCTGGCTGCCTGACCATGCCCCCCTCACATCCCACCATTTTACTCTAGCATGTCATCTCCACTCAGCCTCCCCTCACCCCACCATATCTCCCTATACCTTATTGTCCCTTTTCCCCCACCCTCTCACCTCCACCGCAGTACTTAACTCTCTCGTACCTCCCTTCTTCACTCCTCTGCCTGCTATCCCTGTCCCTCTGAACTACTGACAAGGCACTTTGTGGTTGTTTATCCCCCACACCCTTATAAAGTGTGTTTTCTTGTTATTTAACTTGTACCTATGTTTTTGAGTTATTCTGTAAGTTCTGAATCCGAGCTGTATCGTTCACTGTAATGTACTTTTGCTTTCTCCTACTGTACTTTGTTTTGCAATCTATGATGTGAAACCTTTGTAAATAAACTTTTGCTCAAAGGTTTTTTCCGAATAACTAAATAAATAAAATACACACATCAGGAGCTTCACAAAAATCAGCGAGTTTACAAAAACAAGGTCAGCAGATATTTATGCCTGAAAACTCACTGAAACAGTTAAAAGAAGAAGAATTGCGATTATAGAAAAGCAAGTGGATTTACGTGCATGGATTGTTGCGTTTCAGTATTTACCTGCAAATGTCAGGCCCCAGCTGGTTGATGACGCAGGGTCATCAAAGGATTCAGAAGCCACACCCGATGCAAATGGAGCTCCTTCTCAGCAGACCAGAATTGTGATTGGCAGAGTTTTCGCTGAAATAAGTGAGTGCCTAAAGTTGCGGGTTGTTCAACCTGGGGAGAGCGAGAAATGAACAAATACACAAGAAATACCCAAAGGCTCTATAGTGAATGCTGAAATGTCATCGGAAACTCTGGCTACCTCAGCGCTGTCAGCAGCAAACCCAGGGCCAGAACACGGAGGAACAGGTACAGAGTTAATTTTTAATACTGATCCTAATACTGAACAAACATTGTTTCAGTCTACAAACCCAGTAGTTTTAGCTAACCAAGGGGAATTAAAAAACATGGAAAAGACTGTAACACTGGATATAGATACAAGGGGTAATAAAAAGGAAAAAGACCACCTGGAGGTGCCAAAAATCACTGAGGGAGATGTAGAAGGCAGTAGTCTTAATCGTCCAAACTATGAAAATAATTTCTCTATAACAGGGCTCACGACTGTGTATGCATTAAGGGGTGCTGGATGGGAAAAATCAAAAAATACACAAGTATGGAACCCCCCCCATTGTTGCAGAACCAGAAGAAAATCTCATAGAAATGTCAGACCCTTTGGAAATTCCTCCTGAATTTCATTTAACCAAGAATCCTGCAGGGACATCAAAAATAGAATTGACAAGCATAGGGGAAAAGATAAATGGAGCCCCACACCAACAAACTGAAGCCAGTGCAGATGGATTAGGTACAAATGGTGGAAATGGGAATCCCCAACCCCCTCCTCCGACTAATTCTACCTCACAGCCTAAAAATACTGGGCAAGAAGAGGAACAAAAACAGGGAGAAGAGGAACAAAGACGGGGAAAACCACTCAGGGGAATCAAGGGGGACGCCCCAATACAAGAACCTTCACTGGTCTTTTCCACACTCCACCACAGCAGGCCAAACGTAGAAATGCAGTTAGACTACGTTATAGAGATGGCCTTGAAATCTTTCCAGACTGCTTATTTGTGGGAAAGTCATTAGTAAAAGACAGTCTACAGTTTCTACCAATGGAAATTTATGCTTTGATCCACATATCAGGAGACCCCAACTTTGACTTAAGCTTTAAACCAGATGCAGGCCTGGAAACGTTCTGGAATCAGTATCAGCAAGTGAAACATAACCCTCTATGGTCATCCTTCACAGCCATCCCCTTAACAAAACCAGCAATCAAAAACAATCACAGTTTTATTCAAAAATGAAGGTGCTGCAGTAGCTGATATAAGGTGGTTAAATTTAAAGTGTACAGAGTTGGGCCTTCCTGAACCCATAATAGACTCTGAGCAAATCTGGACTGGCGGATGGAGAATACAGGTACGATTACCACAGAAAAATGGATCAATACAACATTTACCAAGTTACTTCTACCTGGGAAGAGATAGGGGATTCATGTTTTATCCAGGCCAACCGAAGTAGTGTTTCAGATGTGGGGCACAAACGCATTTAAGCAATGCATGTGATAGGCTTAAACGTTCCTTATGTTTAGGTACTGGACATACAAGTATAAATTGCCCTAGGCCTGCATACTGTAACTTGTGTGAGGAATCATCCCACTCATTCAAAAACTGCCCCATGGCATTTCATAACAATCCAGGAACTCCACAGGAAGACCAAGAGGAAACTGTATCCAGAGCCCAACAACAAGCAAATAATAGGCCACAATTTCGCCCAAGACCAGGAGAGAACAAAGTTCAATCTCTGAGCCTGACTTTAACAGAAATTTCATCCCAGGCAAATGTCCTTCCTCAGCAAACAAGCATAGTGACAGAGGGAATACAACCAGAATCAAAAAACTATGGAATCAGAGAAGGAACCACTTCTCAGATCGGCATGGGGGATCCCCAAAAAGGAATGTCAAACAGGTCCAATAACTTGGCACCCAGTGACCTGGCATTACCAACTGAGTCAGGTCAGGAAAAAATAATGCCACCCCATGAGGAATCTGGCTGGACCCTGATTGGGTCAAGAAGACAAACCAGAAGCAGGGCAAACAGGGGGGCTAAATTGACTCAAGCTCAGCCTGACGATGGAGTACCCACAAGAAACAAATATTAAGCCCTAACCAAAAGAAAGCAATGGACTGAGACAGAGGAAGATTCAGATGCTTCATTGGTTGCTTCCTCACAGCCAGAACCAATGACTGACATGGACCACACGTCTGGCGACTCAAGAATATCTAGGAAAAAAAGATGTAAAATGAAGTCCCCAGGGAAAGGGAGAAAAACATGACGTCTCACTTAAAAACTCTGTCAAACGTCATATAATCTTGCTGTTTGCACTTTGAATGTAAATAGTTTAAAAAAATCCCAAAAGAAGGTGTATAATATTTTCCATATTAGTAGATACTAATGTCCAAGTGTTTTTCCTACAGGATACTAGACTGCACTCTATTAGAGAATCTAGACAAGCATCACAGGACTGGGGGGTGTTGTCATATTGCTCTTTGTCAGAAGAGGCATGTGCCGGAGTGGCAATACTCTTTAACAGATAAGAAGGAACAGTCACAAGGCTAACTGCTTCAATACAGGGAACAGTCTTGATGCTGGATGTGGTAATCCACAAACAAGAATGGAGACTAATAAATATTTATAATCCGCAAATAAAAACCCAAAGGATTGAAGTGATGAAGGCTGTTCAACCCTTCTTACATTCTTCTAAATCCATAGTCTTTGGGGGGATTTTAACTGCATCTTAACTCGTTCAGATAAAACAGGGTTAACCCAAAAACTTTATGATTCTAATTTTCTTAACTCAATGCATAAAACAGCAGGTTTAATACAGTAGATGGAGCTTCATATGGCCCCCAACCTCATGTACACACATACCACCGTGGGAGATTTCCCACCAGAACAGACCACATTTTTATTTCAAAATGGTTACCATGTCAGCAGTACACTGTGACCCCCATAGAAGCATCAGACCATTGCTTAGTAATAATTTCCCTAGGGACCCCCATAACAAACCAAGGACACACAACAGTTAGAAGATGAACATCACAATTTTAGAGGAGAATGGTGGTTGGAGGGATTTATCTGCAGTTCTAAAAGATAAAATATCAGTTTTTGAACTATATGAAAACCCTTCCCTACGGTGGCAAGAAACCAAAGTGGAAATAAAGAAATATTGTAAACAAACAGCAAAGGCTCACCATAAAGAAAAATACTTTCAGTATTTAAAGAAACACAGACAGTTACAAAAACTTATTAACCTGAAAGCAGAATGTAACTTGTGTAACGCCCAGGGAGCGCTACCCTTAGGGCCACTACCCCAGCCTGCCTCCACAGAGACAGGGTGAGGGGCCCAGATCCGTTGGCGGGTGCCTCCACCCAGAGGTCGGGGTTAATACTGTCAAGATTGCCTCGATCACAGCCCTCTGGGTTACTGCAGCCCCCCTTTTTCCCCACTAGTGGCTCACACTGGGTACCAACAATGCTTTTCACCAATACACTTACCCCCCGGGTAGTATCTCTCAGCTCACTCCGGGGACCCCCTGTAGAATAAGATACAGTTATATCACAGTCACTATACAGCAATTCAACAGGGATGCACAAAGCCAGGGTGTAGTTGCAACACACAAATCTGATTTATTAAAGGGAGATAACAAGGAAGGGGAAATCAGGCTAATAGGCTTATCACTATGCTTAACTACCTAGGGCTCTGTGCACAGGCCTATCCCTACAAGTTACTGTCCCTGGGTACCCAAGCCCTAGTGGCTAGTCCAAACCGTGGCAGCTGGTAGGGGCCCTTTCACACAGAGAAGAGAAAAAATTAGTTAAACAGTCAGCAGTACAGTAATTCCGTTTAAATCCAATGGGGCAATTCAACAGGAAGCTACCCTGAATTAGTACTCACGACCTCCAGACGAGACAGTATCCTTCAACGTCAGCAGGGTTACTCCTGAGCTCCTCGAGCCTCCTCACACATTTATATGGTAAACTGCAACAGATAAAGTCCTCTAATGGCAGCAGGATTTAACTTGAGCTCCTCGAGCCTCCTCACACATTTATATGGTAAACTGCAACAGATAAAGTCCTCTAATGGCAGCAGGATTTAACTTGAGCTCCTCGAGCCTCCTCACACATTTATATGGTAAACTGCAACAGATAAAGTCCTTTACTGGCAGCAGGATTTAACTTGAGCTCCTCGAGCCTCCTCACACATTTATATGGTAAACTGCAACAGAGGGGTACCACACCAGGCAGCTGCTCCCAAGGCTCCCACAAACTCACAGCCACTGAGATACTGCAACGGCAGCTTCCACTTTTCCTTCGAACCGAGCGCAATTCAGCAATACTCTCCAGTCCTCCTGCAGGTCGAGCCTGGTGGGTAGCTATACAGGGCACAGCCTCCTCTGACCGCCCACCGGCGGATTTTGAAACGAACTCGCTTGCAGAGAAAATGGCCGCCTTAGGCCTTCACGCACTTCCCGCGCAAACATTTCCCAGCACAGAAGCTCCTCACTCCTCACTAGCCACAACGCATCTAACCCCCAACAGCAAGGGGCTCTCCTCTCAGTTCGGGCGCTACCCGCTATCATTGGCTGGCTGCACATGCCAGTCACTTCCTCCGGTTCTCAGTGGTGCAGAAAAAGCGCCATAGCCCATAATACCTTTCTCAATTACAAGCAGCTCCTCTATTGGTCAGTCAGCTCTGCAGGGTCCCTAGGTACTGATTGGCCCACTTCAGCAGTTCTGGGGCAAAATGGAGGAGGCAATCAAACAGTCCTTGCTGCAACCAAAAACAGGTTAGAACAACTACAATATCATTACTACCCTAACAGATAGTCAGCAGACAAGCACATCTTCTAACGAAGCTCCCTCTGCACAATTAGCGATGGCAGAAATGGAGCGAATATTCTGCAGCCCGAGCGGGAGTCGAGCATTGCAACACTCAAACCCCCTCCCATTTCAACTAACTCTGACTGCAACAGGCAGCCCTTAAAGGGACAGAATATGGAGGCCCTTAAAGAGCACTCACCAGGTCCCCATTTAGGCGGCTTCATGCCGATCATCAAGCAGGCATAAGGCACATTAGGAACCCCCATTTGCAAGGGGGTTACACTTAGATTACTCTACTCAGCGCAGGTAAAAAAAGAAATGTACACTTATCAATACGACAGGGCGACCTCTATTTTTAGAGCAGAAATACAGTACTAAAGGCTCTGCAAAAATAATAAATCCATTTGATAGCTGCAAACAACAAGTGGACTCAAAATATATGCCTTCTCTTAAAACATCAGAAGGAAGCGATGTCACAGACAATCAGGATATTTAAGGTTAGTAGTAAACCATACAAAAAAGTTATATGGCCAACAAGACTCCATAGAAAGCGAATGGGGGAATTTCTTGATGTTTTTAGATATTCCACAAATGCCAAAAGAATACAAAGAAGATGTAACAAAACCCATTACAGCAGAGGAAATATGTATTGCAATTGGTCAACTAAAAAACATCGTTACCCCAGGGTCAGATGGGATACTGAACAAATTGTTATAAAAAAGCTATTGAGATATTAAAATGTAATTTTGGCCTTAGTATTTAATGTGATCATACAGGGAATTCATCCAGTACCTCCCACACTAGCTGACTGTAACTTAATCTATTTACATAAAAAAAATTAGACAGATAACCTGGATAACTGGTGACCTATTAGCTTAATTAACTCTGATTGGAAAATTGTATGTAAATTTATAAATAAAAGGTTGGCAAACATAGCTCATCTTTTAATTTCTCAGACCCAGACATGCGCAGTCCCTCAAAAATCTATGCTAAATAATTTGAAAGTAATAAGAAAAATATTTGATAGTCCCAATACAGGGGTTATGTCCTAAGCTTGGATCAGTCAAAGGCATTTGACCGAGTACCTCATATATACCTCTTTTTTTTTTTTGCACTTTATGTTTATTGCCATTTTTTTTAAGTAGCAACACAGGTTATACAATTCTCATGCAGACACTTCAAATACAATGTGGGTTATAAGCCCAGGCAGAAGTCAGGGAGAAAGTAAATAATGCTGTTCTGCAATCTCGCACAATAGGAAATGGGGGTATCCAAGAAAATAACAAAATATTCTAGTGTCCCAAAACAGTCCATGTGTTGCCAGCCGCTTCAATGGCTAGAGTAGTAACCTTAAAGGGAGGAGTACCAGTAAACTGTTAAACGCATTCTGAATGAATGCTATATACTCTACTGAAATATCAGGTAAAAATAGAGCAGTTATGCTTTTAACAATACTCCAAATAAACACTGCAATTTACATTTCAGAGCTTTTTCATAAATGTGAACTACTGGAAATTCTTCCCCTGATATCCACCCCCAAGGCAAACTTAAATCTTGTGTAGCTGATCGGTATAACTGAACAAATACAACTTTAGCTTTATAAGTGTGGGCCTTATCCTATAAGTCTCTGAAGTCCCAAAGTCCGGTAAAAGAAGTTCGGCCTTTATTCCAAAACTGAAACTGTCAGCTTCTTTCTCACACAGCCCAAGGTGTGGTATTAACTAATTCTTAACAACTTTAATTCTTTTGTAACCTACAGGGAAAAACATAGTATGAAGGCTTATAAATGGTAAACTTGTGTTTGAATGAGCAACCTCTCAGCTGTCTTCATTTTCCGATTCTGTATCTATCTGATGAGGTCTCCTTCAGCTGCACATTCGGCCTCCGTTCTTTCCAGCCAGCAACCCGCATCCCTCGGGTTGGCGAACTTCCATGACTTCCCCCCTTAGGTAACGCATAGCCTAGCTGCGAGTAAAAAAGAGTGGATGATGCCCAAGGAGCGGAGTCGTTGTCATACCGCGTCAAGCTGTTTGCGGCATGACCTGTCTGATAGTACAGATCAGGAAAAATCTTCATGTTTTTTTCTTGTATAATCAGAGGGTAGGCAGCACTGGCGGCTGAAAGTAGGAGATCCCTGGTTTCTTGCCCTGAGGTACGGAGGAGGATAGTTTGCGGCATTCCTGGAGTGGTAGGGTGGACACGTGGGCTCACGCTATAGGCCCTCCGCAGTTGTCCCCATTCAAAATCTTCAGGGACTTCCAGCAAAGAGGCGAGGCAGTCCTTAAGATAAGTCAACAGATTAGTGCTTTCTACTCCTTCTGGGACACCCACAAAATGCAAATTCCCTGCCCTTAGCTCATTCTCTAAATTCTCCAGCCGACTCCTCATGGCACCATTTCTCTTCATTAGGGCCACCTGCGTTGCTTGATTTGTAACTGTTCTCTTCTCTGCTTCAGTCACCGTGGATTTTAACTCGACCAGTGCTGCATCATGCATCTCCAGCTTTGATAAAGTTTTCTCTGTCTTAGCGTCCATTGATTTAACTGATTCTAAGATAGCCTGCCACGGTGGATTTGACGTGGATGTGGGCTGAGAACTCCCCGCTAGGCCATCATTTACATTCTCTGGGACTAGCTGGGAGACATTAGACTTTGAAGGTCCCGGTGGCTGATTTCTCTGATGACCCATAAAGCATCCTATCCAGAAGCTGGCTCTCTGGCGCCCCCGTATACCTCTTTGACGTACTTAGGCAGTATGATATTCCACAAGATGCCAGTCTACACACAGAGCTCCCTCCTGGAGCAGGACAGAAGCGAGCACCGTAAGAGGTAATTGACTACCTCCAGCTGCAGCATCCTTGTGAGGGGGGTTAGCCTGTCAACGCACTGCGTCGACTGCCCCACCCGCAATATATAGGCCCTGTCTTATGACATCACTTCCTGACTGTTGTGATACTAAGTCCCCACTTCTCCATTTGCAGGTTATACCTGCTTGCCACTAGAGGGACCTTCTGCCTGTCACCTCTGTCTCTCAGCCTGAACTCCTCTTCCTTCCTAGTAACCCTCTATGTGCTCCCACTGCTCCTCTACCTTACTCTCATCCTGCTCTGCCCACACCTCACTCTGTGCCCAACCCTCTGACTGCCCTACATACTGATCCTCCTGCCCGAACTGCTGAATCCCACCTGCCCCTCACTAACCCTCAGTGACCACTAGGAGTTGCTATTTCCATACTCTAATTTGCCTCTAACCCATCATCACTAAGTTCCCCCAGTGCCTGGAACCCCATCCCACCCAGGCCTCAGATCACCTGCCCTTCTGGGGTCCTGAACTCTGCACCCTGTGCACCAAAGTCCGTGACACTACCACTACTCCAAAGCGGTATCCACGCTTTCTGAAGGGCAGCTTAGATACTTATACCATTCTGCCCAACTGCTCCTCTGGCGCCATGTCCGTTCACCTCCTCCTCAAATGTCTCTTCCCTCATTACCATACTAGTGCCTACCTCTCATAAGTCTGATCCCACCCCCCAGCCCATAAGAGCCCGCACCTCTGCCTGTCTCCGGATTAGCCCAACCTCTCCCACGCTGGCCATGTACCCTGGTCCCCAGCACCCACCTCCTAGCCACCTCCCTGCCACGGACTACCCTGGCTCCCCATGGACTCACCTCATCCTCGCATTCCCTGCCTTTCAAACCCTGCCCATCCCCTCTTTTCTTAAGCCCCCTCTGCACCTAAGCACACTCCCAAAAAGTTTACATACTGTCACCTCCTGGTCAGAACTCTGGTCTTACTACTACTCCTATCCAGTAATATACCCCCAAACCCTGGCCCTGTCCCCTCCAGCCCACTAACTAAGTTCACTGGTCTCCGCATTGCCTCCCTGAACGTTTGCAGCCTCCTGAAAAAGTTTGCTGCTCTTCAGTGCTGGGTCATGCTACATCAGCCAGACATTATAGCCCTAAGTAGAAACCTGGCTGTCCAAGTCTACCCCTGACTCCTTTGTCTCCTTCCCAGGCTATACCCTATACTGAGAGGATCATGCAGGTTAACGCGGAGGTGGTTGCGCGATCTATACCCGTGACTCCATCATTGGACAGGCGCTCCCCACCCCATGCTTGTGAATGGTGTCCAGGCTCTGACACTCAAACTCACCCCTGACCCCTTCAGGGGCTCACTCTATCTCACTGTCGCCTACATTCCCCCAAGGAAACAGAACCTAGCGTTGACAGCTATCTTGGATTACCTCGCCACCCTTCCACATAAGGCTGATCTAGTCTTAGTGGGGGACCTTAACGTGAACTGGCTTAATCCCTCCACTTCCCCAATAAGGGACACCTTCGCTGCCCAAGACCTGACACAACTCGTCTCCCATCCCACTAGACTTAACCCAATGAGACGAACCTGCACCCTCCTGGATGTCGTCATCACCAATCGACCTCATAAAATCCAGGACATTCAGGTCCTCCCTGACTCCTTAAGTGACCACTCCCCTATCCTATTCATCTAGGCTTCCCCCAACCCTAAACCCATAACCCAGACCTCGCTCCACAGGCACCTCCGCCCAGGCGGGCTGATTAAACTCAAGCAGTTCCTCAATCAGATTGACTGGTCCCCCATCCATC
The DNA here is from genome assembly GCA_016271365.2 of Neoceratodus forsteri. NCBI lineage: Eukaryota > Metazoa > Chordata > Ceratodontiformes > Ceratodontidae > Neoceratodus > Neoceratodus forsteri. Next base: position 111,854,815 of record CM028134.1, read on the forward strand.
ATACACCCGACACTGATGCTGCCCTTACCCTCTTCTCACAAGCCTTTAACATGGCGTGTGATCTCTTTGCACCTCTCTCCAAAACCCGATCCAAAAAACCAAATGCACCTTGGATTTCCCCTACCCTACTCCAAATGCTCAGAAATAGGGACAACCTCTGGCACCTAGCCACTGAAACAGGCCGGGCTGTTGATAGTTAGGCCCACAATGCCACATGAAACAGGTGCACATGGGCCATTCGTAAAGCCAAGGCAGACCACCACCAGGCCACTCTCGCCTCCTCCTGGGGAAGTGGTTGGACCTTTTGGGACAATATCAAAGAGCTAAACGGGAAAAATCGCTATCCTCCCCCATCCCAGCTCACCATTGACGGCTCTACCTCCACCTACCCGGCTTTCATTGCCAACTGCCTTAACTCCTCCTTTACTGACCTTAGATCTTTCCTCCCTAGTAACTTCTTTGACCCACCCCCAGTCCTCCAGTGCCCCTGGTTCCACCTACGCAAGGTTTCTGCCCAGGAAGCCAGACCTCTCCTACTTAAAGCCTTAGAGTGTAACAGCCCTAGCAATGATTCCCTAGACCCCAAAATACTCCGGCTGGTCCTAGATGAAGTCCTTGTCCCCCTCACCAGCCTACTTAACCGGTCCCTCTGCCTGGGAAAATTCCCCTCTGCCTGGAAAACTGCCATAGTCACACCTATACATAAAGGGGGTGATAGGTCATCCCCCAGCAATTACCGACCAATCTCCATTCTTCCTCTCCTCTCCAAAGCCCTAGAAAAAGTGGTTGCCAATCAAATCACAGAATACCTGGCTAAGCATAATATCTTGTGTCCAGAGCAGCATGGCTTCTGTGCTGGCCACAGCGCTGGCACGGTGTTAATGGAGTTCTCCAACTTCCTGCACTCCTCCCTGGATGCTGGCTCCCTAGCTGGAGCAGTGTTCATTGACCTCTCTAAGGCCTTCGACACTGTCTCCCATCCTCTTCTACTAGATGCACTCTGTCACACTGGTTTCTCCACTGGTCCCCTCGCCTGGTGCTCGAGCTAGTTATCGGCCCATTCCCAGTGTGTCAAAATCAATGGAACACTCTGAGAAACACGACCCATCCACTTGGGAGTACCCCAGGGGTACATCCTGGGTCTCCTACTGTTTAGTCTCTTTTTAAACACCCTGCCCAGAGCCTGCACCAGTAATATTCTGTTGTATGCTGACAATGCCGTCATTTTTGCAACCCACAAAAATCCCACCTCCCTCCAGGAATCCCTACAACACTCCTTCAACGATGACGAAACCTGGTTTAAGAAGCGCAGACTCATCATTAATTTAAAAAAAACCAAGACAATGCTGTTTACCCACCCCCAAAACAAGGCCAGCAACAGCCCACTCAGTATCCTCCCTATCACCAAACAACCGCTTGAACAAGTCTATTCCTACAAGTACCTTGGGGTCACTTTTGACTCAGCCCTCACCTTTCATGCCCACATCACTGCCCTTGCATCCGCCACTAACACACGGCTTGGCATCCTCTACAGCCACAAGGACTGCCTCCCGCCTGATGCCCTCCGGCTTGCCGTTACGTCCTCAGTTTTATCCCTTGTGGATTATGGCCTGCTGGTATATGGTGCTGCTGACACCACTGCCCTTAACAAAATTCGCATCACCCTAAACAAAACCTGCAGGCTAATAACTGGTGCCTCCAGACTCACCCACACTTGCCAGCTCTATGACAAGGCAAATCTCCTTAACCTTCGTCTCCGCTACCAAACCTGCCTTCTAAGAAAATTCTGCTCCGGCTCTCCCCACCTGGGGTGACTGCCTCCATTCAGCATACCCATTCCACTGTTGCAACCCGAACCGCTAACAAGACCACTCTACTGGTCCCCAAAACTAGGACCACCCATGCTCAGAGGTCTTTCCGCTACAGAGCCCCAACCTGGTTTAACTCCCTCCCAGCAACCATATCCAACTCCCCCAAAACTGCCACATTCAAAACAACCCTTTGTAACCAACTAGTTAATACCCGCAGCTGCTCCTGTCACTAATTAGCACTGCACTACTACCACACGGCACCAGACAATGCCCACTGGGCTGCATCCCCACCACACCTCCCCCCCCACCAAGCCACCCCTGGTTCCCTGCCCTCTGCTATTACCTGCATCAGATGAACTTTGTAATCACGGAATGTTTAAAATTGTTCTCTGTATGAAACCATTTGTGTAACTTTTGTCTACTACTGTCATGAACTCTGTAAACTTGTAACTCTGTCTATCCTCTCTGTGACAAGGTACCTTTGTAAACGAGCCTCTGGCTCAAAAGTTGTAAATCCGAAATTGTACAAATAAATAAAAAGAGTTCATTGTATAGATTAAGAGCTTTTACAAAAATGCCTCCATGACTCCAGTAGTTAATGGGATTATGGGCCCTCACATATTAATTAGAAAGGAAGTGCACCAAAGATGTCACCTGAGTCCCCTTTTATGTGTCTTTTCTATTGACCCTTTATTGAGAAGACTAAATAATGATAGATCCATAAGACATATAGTCAGCCCAGCAATAATAGAATTTCCGAGTGCAACTGCATATGCAGATGATCTATGCCTTATAGTGGCAGACCACAAATCAGGGATACAGGCTTTAAATATTATCCAAACCTTTTCTCTGATCTCAGGATCAATTTTAAATAGACAAAAAAAAAAAAGCAAAGGCACGTCTATAGCTGTGCATCCTCATCTTCAAAAGCTAGATATTGGACAGATAACATACAGATACTAGGAATTTCTTTTGGGGGTCCTGATGCAGCAGTTAAAAATTGGACAGAGAAAATTAAGATGGCAGAATAAAAAATAAACAAATGGAGATCATATCCTATGACAAGACAGAAAAGGATACACATGTTAAAAACTTTCATTATCCCTATCTTTTTAACAGTAAGCTATATGTTTCCTCTCCCTGTTAGCCTAGAAGCAAGACTATACAATTTGAGCTTTCAGCTACTTTGGGGGAAGTCATTTAAACCCCATTAAATGATCCATTACATACAGGCCAATAAAACAGGGAGGGCTGAATATGTTAAATCCAGTTTTATTTTTCGACACCATATTCATACAAGCTAATATTTTTTCCCAGCATGGCAGCCATCTAGACGAATGGACAGAAAGCTTTAGAATAAGAACTTCATATTTTACTAATACATGGAAGGTGGCAAAATGGAACACTTTTACATAATCCCTCAAGGGACCTTTGTGTATTTACTAGAAGCATATAAAAAGATAAAGCAATGGAATATACCATCACAAATACTTTTCATTCAAAATAGGAAAGCACTATACACTTCGATCTTAAATAACAGTTTCTTAATAGAACCATGCTTCAGGTGTCCACAGAATATAGAAGATCAGTGTCTAATTAAGCAAATAACAGAAAATAGGATACCACATAAAATGCAGGACACGATTTGGATGTGCTGTCATGGGAAGTTGAATGACAGGGGAAATGATGCACATAAAAAAATAGAAGAAAGAATTTGTTTCAGGGAATCATGCATATTTCAAATAGAGACTATGCAACATCTATTCTTTGAGTGCCCATATGTAGCCCAATTAAGGGACAAGTTAGCTCATAGGTGGGCTCATTGGTACTTTTGCTTACCAAAATGTCTTACACAGAATTAGTTTATGGGAAATATAGCTCAGAATGGAGTATAATGTACCCTGGAACTCTTAGGGTTATGTGTGCCATAATAAAATGGAGTATATGGCAAAACAGATGCTTGTTTGTTCTCCAACAAAAAAATACCACTCTGGAAGGACTAGTGGAAAAAATCACGAAGGAAGTAGCTATTTTATACATAAAAGAGAAAAACAATGGCACCCCCTCTTGTAGCCAAGTGGTGGATGGCTCTTCCTCTGATTTTATTTGAAGGTGTAACTTGAAAGAAAAATAAAATCAAATTAATTTCTGATACTGTTGGAAAGAATGTGGCATGAATAGAAAATGGTGACACTTAAGGAAAAAATATGTTTATTCTGAATGGTTTGTTAAAAGGGAAAAGGTGTTTTACTGAAATGCAATATCATGTGTTTATTTTGTTATATTATTTACTAATAAAAATTATCCTACTCTTTTTGAGAAGTGCCATGGGATCTTTAATATTCACCTGAACTACCACCAGAACAGGTAGATGGTACCTTGACTTAATGTCTCGACCGAAAGACGGCACCTCAGGAGTGCAGCATCCACCTCATTGTGCACCACAGTGCCAGTATTGGGATTTAACCCAAGTGTGTGGCATGGGAATAGAACCCACAGCCTTCTGATCTTCCTGCCTCAGAGGCGAGTGTGCAACCTGCTGAGCCACCGACACTGCTTATCCTATCCTGGGCAGCCTGTTCCAGTACCCCTCAGGATCCTGATCCAGCAACCACCACATAAATCTGGATTACCTGCTCCTCACTGGATCCTGGCCCTGGACTACCTGCGCCCCTCAACATGGCTTACTTTACCATTCCCAATCTGATATGTCCCTGTCCTGCTTTGCCCTCCCCGGAGACATTATGATGTCAAGTAATTACAGTTGTATTCTGAGACCAACCAAGGTACTGATTGCTATTCCTCTCACCACCCTACCACAAGCTATACTGTTTATCAGGTTGCCAAGTAGCTACTGTGTGACAGCACCTAGCCACAGAGCAAAACAAGGGTCAGGGGTCTGGCAGGCACAAATGCTGTTGTAATTTGTGCTGAATGATTCAACTCAACTCAACTCAAGCTTTATTTACGAAGGGCGCCTTTCCAACAACCAGGGCACCTGTACATAAAATCCATTAACATCAATAATTAAATACAATAATTAAAACATCAACATCTTAAACATAAAATAAGATGACAGCCTATCCTAAAACATATTAACCTCCCTCTAAAAATGTCAGGCTGAAGAGGTAAGTTCTTAGTTCTGTTTTAAAACTTTAAATGGTCAGGCACTCCCTAATCTGATGAGGTAGAGAATTCCACAGGGTAGAGGCCACAAAAGTAAAAGAATGGGCCCCAGATGTCTGAAGTCGCACCCTTGAAATCTCTAGCAATCCCTTGCCGGTGGATTGGAGCTGTTGAGAGGGGCAGTAGGGAGAAAGGAGATCTTGCAGGTAGTGGTGTCCCTGATCATGTAAGGCTTTATAGGTCAGCAAACCAACCTTGAAGGTGATACGCCACTGTACTGGTAGCCAGTGCAGTACGCGGTGCACAGGCATAATTTGACTGGTCCTAAATGTACCAGTCAAAAGCCTGGCAGCTGCATGTTGCATCAGCTGCAGGTGGCGGATATCAACCCCCGGTAGCCCTACGTAGAGGGAATTGCAGTAGTCAAGGCAAGTGGTCACGAATGCGTGGATCAGTGTTGGAAGATCCCCAGAAAAGACCAGGTGCTTCACCTGGGCGATATTCCTCAGATGGTGAAAGGAAGCTTTGACAACGGCCGACACCTGTGATTTTAGGGTCAGACTGTCATCAGAGATAACGCCCAGGTTTTGCACCTGATCTGAGGTAGTAAGCTGGGCACCCCCAAGCCAAAGGCCAGAGGGTTGTCCTGCTGATACACCTGCCTTCCAATGATCGTGATCCACCACCAACACCTCAGTTTTATCTGGATTCAACCTTAGCCAACTAGCACTCATCCAATCCTGGATCTTGGAAAGGTAGTTGTTAAACACTGAGAGAACATCTCCCCGCTTGGGCACAAAAGACATGTACAGCTGAGTATCATCTGCATAGCAGTGAAAACTCAGACCGTACCGCCAAATAATGTCCCCCAATGGCAGCATATACACTGCGAACAACATGTGCGCCAAAATGGAGCCCTGCAGTACCTCACAGGATAGGGAGAGAGTGTCAGAGGAATAAATTCCTGAGACCACTCTCTGTGTCCTACCCTCAAGGAAAGCTCTAAACCATCTGGAGAACAGTACCTGACAGTCCACAGATGAACTGCAGGCACTCCAATAGCACAGCATGGTCCACAGTGTCAAATGCCACTCAGAGATGGAACGAGACCTCCAATCTCTTGCTATTAGGAGATCATTTCACACCTGAACAAGGGCCGTCTTGGTGCTATGCCTCTTCCTAAATCCACACTGGAGAGAATCACAGATACTGTGGATGGATCCATCTTCAAAACCAGGCTTATCCATGACCTTTTCATGTACTCAGTTTGCCCAAGTTAACACACATTTGATCCCGGGCCAACAATACAACCTAGGTCCCTTCCCCCCACCCAATGGCTATCTATTGGTCATGTCAGATAGTTAACACTGACTTGGTCTCTGGGTTGGAAGGGACGGAGGCATTCTTTTTCAGTTTCTTCCCTCAGCCTAGTTAAATAAAATGTGTCTCTCCTCCACAAGCTGAGTGAAAGTTGGGATTCGGGAGTAGGATGGACTCATGCATAGGACTCATAGGAGGCAGTATAGCGTAGTGGTTAAAAGCACTGAACTGCAAACCTGGAGACCTGGGTTTGAACCCTATCAGCTCCCACCTGCATTCTGTGGGACTCTCAGCAAGTCACTTAAATTCCTTGTGCTCCTAGGTTGCACCTAGAAACGAGCTCTGGCTTAGTGTGCCTTTCCTGGTTAAACAATTTCCGCTTTCATGCATGCTGGTGGGCATGTGGGGCGGGTCACAGTCTCTGACTCAAACAAGAAGTGTTAATTGCATGCAAAGTATGAATTGCACCTGGTCAAATGAAATGGAAGCTTGTTGAGTAGAGAGTGAGGGGCAGGTGACCGGCAGGACTCTGGCTGGCGGGAGGGGAAGACTCTCTGGGCAGGGGCACTCTCAACCTGTAATAAGAGCAATTCACTCATATCTGCCGCTTTTAGATAGAAATATTGGATTGATAATGGATCCGCGAGTCGGGTGAGGGTCTTGGCCCACCTGAGCTGTCTCGGGCCTGCTCTCTGCTGCCGATTTGTACTGCATATTGCTACTCTTTTCATAGCCCCCTGCTCATGATTCCTGCTGATCCAGGTCTCTAATTGTTGTCTTACAGCAGAACATGCCAGCCACTTTGCTGAAGTGGGAAGGGAAAATTTGCACGTAAAACAGCTCACGTGCCTGCATTCACAGAACTAGAAGCTCCAATTATTATGTGAAAAAATGCACAGTTGAGAGACGGAACAGCACCACCCAATGGATGAGAGGAGATACTGAATGTAGCAGCCAGAGGAAAAAAAATTATATTTTCGGTTGATTACCAGAGCTTGAATTTTGGTATTTCAGCATGAAGAGTGGTATGTAAAGTGTGCCAGAATACTGTTAAATGTGAGCCCTGCTGGTATCCTATTGTCAGTATGCATCAGTAAGTCTTTTAATGTTTTTGACTGTTGGGCTACTATTAAGGGTTTTTCCAAAACTATTGCATCTCTCTACAAACTCTTTCTGTCGTTTCAACAACATCTTTAGGATACATTCTCAGTTTAAACCTTTTTTCCAACACTTCTGCTCCCTGCATATATACAACTTCAGTTAAGCAGTTTCTCTTTATTCTCAACATCTGCCTGTATGGTATATTTTCCACTAGGCTACGTGGATGATTATTCTGATACTGCAGGAGCATTTTCCTGTCAGTGGGCTTTCTGAACAGACCTGTCTCAGATTTGCCCTTCTCTATATTAATTTCCAGATCCAAATATGATATCTTTTTCCTATCAAATTTCAAAGCTAAAGACAGATTTAGTTTACACTAACTGAAATATGTGTGGATTCTGAAGCCTATTTTTTTGTTTTTGTTTACATAAAGTGGGCCTTCACAGGGTGTCGAGGTTTGGGCAGCCAGATCGCTCAGCTTTGCAGTCCTCCTGCCCAAATCTCTGGACTGGAGTCTCTCATACCATAAGACACACTGCAGAGGCCCTTTATGTAAGCAAATGGAATTTGTGAGATGTCTTTATTTTTTTCCAACTCTGTTTATACTCCTCTCGCTGGCCCCATAGACCTCTCTCCGGTGTGGTCTCGTGGTCCGGCCTTGTCCCGCCCAGTCTGAGATCCTCCTCTGTCAGGTCTTCTGGTCCCGGGGTTGCTCCTCCAACTCCACTAACAATCCCCCTGGTTGGGACCGCCCTAACTGCTCCAGCGCTCTATCTACAATCTAGAAAGGTGGCCAGGGAGTGGAGGAGACATGGAAGCCAGCTGGGATGGATCTAAGGACGTGGGGGCCATCCTCTGGACCCACCTTCGCCTGTCCAGTACCAGGGTCCTTTTTCTTGTTCTTTGGTCCCGGATGTGCAACGATGTCCAGCGTGACTGCCTGCAGGATGTCCGCTGCTGCCCCATATCCCCTTAGCATGCCCTGCGTCAGCTGTGATGCTCCCAGTCACCACTGGGAGTCGCTGATGCGGCACGGTGCATCTGAACCCTCCCTGGGAGAGGAGAGCTGCCTGTCGGGGGCTCAATCCAACTCCGCACCCTCCCCCCCAGCCGACCTTGTGAGATGTCTCTTGGCTAATTAAGTGTCATCTCGTTAAGTCTCAGTGTTCAAGAACTGCAGTTTTAGAGGTGGCATATGTGACAATTACTTACTTTAGAAGCTGCATATGTCACAACCCCACATTCTATAGCTAGACCTTTTTTCTCAGAACCAATCAGAGAGTAGCTTTTACAATGCTAATGACATCATAGTGGCACTGTCCTAGCTTGAAGCCAGCTGCTGAACTCAAAGAGAAAGTTACATCTTCACATAAATAGTCGATTAAAAAGCTATTACTTTAATCTGGGTTTGCATACATTAGATATACAATAGCCCGACTCAAAATACACAATTAAATCTTCCCTTATGAGGAAGCTGGACTTACATACTTTAACTCACTTGTGGTTTTGCCACTGGTGCTACCCCATCATCATACCTCTCAACATTTCCTCATTTTGACGGACGTACCTCAGTCTACCCCACAGAGGTGCTTGGTCCCACATTGAAAAGGTGCTCCCACAGATGCTTTAAGCACAGATTTCAAAGCAAATAACCCTTTTTTCACCCTTTCCTGACCGCACCACAGCTGTATATTTTTTATTGCCAGTACAGTCTCACTGCACTGTCTGTTAATCTCCCACAGTTTATAGTCTCATTAATCGGCTCATTTTGCCTGCTCTTCTTTTACTGTATATTTGATCTGAATCTGTCCACCATTTATTTTGGCTTCTGGTCATTCATTTTATTTATTTATTTAGTTTTTGTTACCCGGGTTAGATGCGCTAGCCAAAGTTGACTATTTTCAGGCACGACCTGGGAGTATACACACTTAAAATGAGATGATATTATATAATACATAGTATACAGTACATGTAGGTAAGAATACAAGTCAGACAATACATTTTCCCAGTGGTCAGTGTTGTTAATACTGATGACACGTTTCCAACAAATGTATTTGTCTTCCCCCGAGTCACACCTGTATATGAGCCTTGGCTCAGTGTGCCTTTTCTGCTAACCAATTTTCAATAATTAAATAAAGAAATACTTAACATTCTATGATTGTAAACCAACATTAAACTTTTGGCATTTGGGCAGAGTAAGGAAAAGCACTGGTCTCCACAGTGTGTTGAGCTTGCGTTTTCATATTATATTTATTTACTGTCAAAGTTTTACCAGGAAAGACATACTGAGCAGGTAACAGCTTGAGTCCAGCTGCGTTCGTGGTGGGAGGGGAGAGGATGGAGTATAGTAAAACTTGACAGTACATAAGATGCCATAATATAAAACAATAGCAAGTTACAGTTAATTAGAAAAGCCAAACATAAACATATATTATCTATGACCGATAGACAGGTGCACCGAACAAAAGATTCAGCACAACAGACCATGTGCAAAAATCCAGGCTAAGGTGGTATCCCAGAAGGGAGAATGGAGGGGGGGTAGCCCAGTCACAGTGAAGTAACCAAGGAGAGATTTGAGAGAGAAGAGAGATGAGGCAGAGCAGATAGCAGGGGGAAAGGAAGACCGGAGCTTAAGGAACCAGAAGAAACCAGTCTGGCCTGCAGATTTCATGTAAGGAAGGGTGACAGAAGGTCAAAGTTACGGAGGAAGTGGGGGCAGAAGAAACGACAGAAGGGAGGTAAGGTAGGAGGGGTGGGAACAAGTCAGAGTTTGAAAATAAAGCAAGCACAGTTAGGGAAAGTCTTAGCTTCTATGGAGGAGAGAGAAGAATACAGGGAGCAATGATGGGTGCGAGGAGGACAGTCTAAGGCAGAGTGAGAGAAAGACTGATAGAGGGGTCCAATCTGATGAGAATGTATCTGGAAGCAGCACTATAGACAATGCTATAATAGTCTAAAATGAGAGGATCACTTTCAAGAGGATTTCTGTTCATGCAGGAAATGGAATACATTTTTTTTTATTATTTAAAAGTTATGAATTTACAGGATAAGTTCCATGTGCACAAGACTCGATTACAGAACGTCCCAAGTCAAAGTAATACAAACAAATGACAAAAATTATAAACATGCATAACACATAAACACTTCAACAAAATCAACAAATATTCAAAGATAAATTACTTATGAAAAACAGTAACAAATTGATTGTTCCTGTAAAAGCATTTTCTTGAGATTTTGTTAGAAAATATGTAACGTCCGATAATTACGTAACAGAGGGTAGAGTTTGTTCCAGCATAGAGGGGCATCAAAAGAAAAACAATTTCTTCCAAATTAAACCTTATCTAAAGTAAACCTTATATAAAGTAAACCTTAGCTATTAAAGAAAGATGCGCAACACTGGAATTCCAGTAAATGGAATCGCCATAGTCCAAAATTGGAAGAATCGATTGAGCCATACACTTTATTTCTGTTAAGAGAACCAAGTTTGGGTGGAGCATCTGGTGAATGACATCCACATGCATAGAGAAACCAAGCTGACAGACCAATCAAACCCAGACAAGGTATTCAAAAGGGGAGTTGTCCTCAATCAGCACACCATCAAGGGTACAGAAGAAGGGGAGAGAGTTTGGCCAAACTGCCTGGTACTAAAGGTCATGGAGACCATTATTTTTGGCATCGAGGGACAATTGACTTTCCTGGAACTAAAGATGGATGTTGGAGTTGAACAACCAGGTTGTGAGTAGCGATGCCGGAAGCATAGGTTACTGTACCATATGTGTACATATGGATGGCCGCAGAGGTACAAGTATCTGGGAAGCCATTTAGAAATCTGAGAAAAATAAATTGGGCCCAAGATGAAGCCTTGTGGAACACCTGCGCAGATGGGAAGCTGGGGTAAGAGTCTCTACACAGTAACAGAGTTCATTTCTGTGTATACCAATGCTATCAGTAGTGGTAGCACCAAAGTAAGAACGTCTGCAAATCAAGAGTGCCACAGTACAGCTGCTCAACATTGGGGTCGGACTGTGGCGCAAGGGTGGGCCTCCTGTACAACTGATGCCACACCTTTCCAGCTGTCCCCGATTATGAGGGAAGTCCGTTATTTTAAGGCATTGTCCCTCATGGAAAAGGTGCTGCTCACACGGAGAATGTGCTATAAGTACAGACTTTAAAACACAAATTCATAATATTCTAAGATGCTAAATCAAAAATAAACTCTGTACAAGTTAAAACACAATGGTTTCCAGTGTTCTGAGCATGTATTTCCACGTCTGAGGCAGGCTGGGACAAATCATTCTGTGAGCTGGCAGTCAGTTTGGTCACTAGTTTTTCACAAGCTGCTGATTTGTCCCACCCTGGTTTAAGGACGTGTCTTTCATTCTGAAGATTTGTGTTCCACACTGTCCTTCATTTTGAGTGCCCTAAAACGTCCATGGCCCTCATTTCAGTGACAAAAGGTTGAGAGGTATGACTGATACTTGGTGCCCACCTAACAAATCAATAGGGCCCCAGGGGTGGCACACTCATATCAGCATTCCACTTCAATTTGGTACACTGGCACCCTGACTGCATTTTGCATTTCTAGTGACCAGAACGCCTGTTTAAATGGAACACAGATACCGTGCAAAAATGTTCAGACATTGGGAGATCGGCAAGTACCCAAAAGAGGGGAAAACCACCTGGAAACGTTCAGATATCCAAGCAGACCAGTCTGGATCTGTCCAACATACAATACTAAACTAAAAATCAAATGAAATGTTTACTTTGCATGAATTTCTGTTTACACTACAAAAGCTGCCTGACCACAGAACTCAAAAGAGGTTGGGGCGCTCTCTCAGTACCCGACAACATGGCAAGGAACAAACTCTATCACAATCAAAGTCACGTCACGCCTTCTTGCTTTTGGCAACCATGCTGCAAACAGCAAGCTGCCTTACATAATACTAAGCATATAAGATCTCACTGCAGTTCTCTCACTCGCTTTGCCTTCAATCCTGATACTGAAAAAGAAACCCTCACCTAACAATTGGCCCATCCTTATGCAGATCATGTGGAGATCAGGAGAAGAAGACCAAGCTGAACGAAAGGGGAAACTGAATAGAAAGAGGGCCTCCAACGTCAAGGGTCAATTTATACTGTCAATTTGCTGGCCCCGGAGCAGGGTTCAAACTGCTGCAGGCAGTACAACTCACCATTCAGCTGCCTGATAAGGCTAGCAGGTTTTGTTGGTGTTAGGCCAAAGAAAGGTGCCCAGACCAGAAGTGTAATACATAAATGGTCTAGCAGCCTCTGTGCATGCACCCAAATATGTCCTGCTTGGAAAAAAAAAAAAACCAAAAAACTCATAGCAATGGTGGCCAGGAGAGCGAGATGCAGGGCTCTAGGGGCAGGCGTAAGCATGAGAAGCAGCCTTTCACTGCTCTATAGGCGGGTCTCTCATACCACGTGTCTCCCAGCATGGTAGGGAAGTTTGGACTGGCTGACGGACTGACACCATAAACGTGTGCCTAGAGTTAGCCTGTGCGATAAAAGTGCGTCAGTGCAGCTGCAATGAGTAAGTGGTGCTCTGTACATTATGAGAGCGGCAGCGACCAATCCCACAGCAACGAAAACCAAAGCAATAATACCTCCCGAAGACAGAACTGGTTACAGTTGGGGGGGGGGAGATGAAACCTGTTTACTTTTACTGTTTTTACCTCATGGATCCTGACCTCCTGCTTGGTATGGTGCAGTTATTTATGTTGGCAGGAGGTCTAAATAATGAATTAAAATAAGGTAGATTCTCATAAAATGCGGGAGACTTGGAGTGTATGTGTGTAACCAAGATCCCATCTGTCTGTTCTGGTGGATGTTAAAGATCCCATGGCACTTCTTGAAAAGAGTTAGGGAATTTCCCCAATGTCCTGGCCAAATTTCCCTCATTCACTAAAAATACCACCAACAGCTTAATCTGGTTCAATGTCAGATGGCATCCATCTGTATCCCCCTTCCCCGGGACCAGTGGCGGAGCTGGGGGGGGGGGCTGATTGCCCCAGTGTGGGTAGTGGTGCCCCACCATGATCTTTATTCACTGTTTAGTGCCCATTGGGGAGCCCACAACTGACTGAATGGTCTCCCTCCCCCCCAGCTCCCAAACCTGGCTCCGCCACTGCCCGGGACAAGGCTGAAAACATGCAGAATTGTTTAGTCCCCCTTTCCCAGTCAACAAAAACTAAATAAATAAAACAGTGCCAAATGCCTTGGTTCAATCGACAAACATTGCAGATGCAATGAAGCAGCACTGACACTTAATGATGTGTAACTTATTTTGAAAGCCATTGTCCCACAAAATCTCTAATTCTGAAGGTCTACCTTACCTCTCATCTCTAAATTATTAAGAGATGCCCTTCATTTGACCCCTCAAAATTGCTGCGTCCCTCATAATTAACGAGCTACACATATAGATAATATGCTGTAAATGTCTACTTTAAAGCAGACATTCATAATATTCTAAAATGATAAAAAATAAACACAATGGTTTCCAGGGTTGTGAGCTTGTCCCGTTTAAGGATGCTTCATTAGGACAGCCATCCTCATTTTGGTGACAAAAGGTTGAGAGTTGCCCCCTCGCCCATGAGGACAGTGTATTCCAAATAAGTGATTTATAAATTTACAGCAAATGGCCCGTTTAATTACAACGCAGGCGGTATTACACTCCACCAACTCCTAGCAAAGGTTCTCCCAGCCAGCCAGGGTTTAGCTCGGCCGCTTCGCTCTAATCCCCGCCCGCCAAGATCCCGCCATCGTTCGCAGTCTTCAGGCTAGAGGAGGCGTGGCGACAACCACGTGGCATGCACCCAGCCAATCAGACCCCGCCTTGAGCAGCAGGCCGATACGGCTCGGGCAGCGGCGCGTGGTGGGTACCCTTCTAAAGGAATTCGAAAGCTTCGCTTTGTTACTACCTCGCTGGAGCAGGTATGGGGGTCATGCTGTGTCTACCGAATTTTATTCGTGGGCTCCTGGATCTCGTGCGCCCCCCTTATCACGTGTGGCCAGGCGTCCACGCGGCGAGAGAAGGGTATCTTCGCATTGCTTATGTTCAATTTGTGATATCATTTGAGGTCGTGAAAGTACCGTTTTGGAGCCATCACCATATTTGGTGCCTAATGATTGTCGGTGCTTGGTCGTGCAACACCTCGAAACATTTTGAGGCTCTGGCAGGCAGGGGATGGATCACGTGCCTAAAACGGCCCAATGCCGCATAGGTGCTGGTTTGCGTCATGACGTCACGCAAATTCTTCTACATGGGGTAAAAAACTCCCTCTCTGATTAGAACAGAGAAAGAATAAACAACACGATGAAGAGTGGCGGGGTTACAGTTTGGCTCATACTTTTCAGGGGAATTATGGGAGGCGAGCTGAACTATTCAAATGTCGGCATCGGCTCAGGAATTCCTATGGCGTGGTTGGCTTTGACAGCCGGGAGCGGCATGCGGGGAGTGGGGCGTGTCTTGTTCTGCGCGGTGTGAGACATATGCTCTTGATCTGGGCAACAGGTATCTGGGGCTACTGGAGAGGGTACGGAGCTGTGTGTGCATTAGTTACCTAGTAATCTAGTGCCAAGGCATCGAAAGCACAGTTTCTAGTCCTCGACATTTTTCTTTGCTGATGTACTAGAATGTGCAGTCTGTGACATTAAAATGTGAAACTTGCAATCTAAAACGACATCAATAGTAGGTAGTGGAACCTTACGTAAAGTATTCAGGAAAGGTTTTCATGAAGTTGTACTTTTTTGTAGTAATGGTATTTTTTTTCCGAACGAAAGTTTAGCTGCCACAAACTCAAAGGAGAATCTTAATAAGCTTGGTGATCGGTCGGACTCTAATGTGGCAAGGTGCTACACGGGGTGAGGGGTAGGATAGTCAACCCACCCGCTCTGTGGGGCTCTTTTGCTGCTATGGAAGAAAATTGCATTTTGGGGTCGTGATAGTTATGGGGATGAAGCATGACTAGTGAGTAGCTGCTGTCGAGGATTGGCAGATGCTGGTGTGCCTGTCCATGAGGGGTCATAGGTGGAACAGGGTAGAGGTAGCTGGGGGAGGGGCGACCTGCAGGGCAGATGGAGTCATTTATCGTCTTTACAAAGCCCTGGTTTGCCCAGCTGGAGAACCATTTGCAGTTCTGGGTTCACTAATACAAAAAATGTAAACAATTGAAAAGGTGCAATGCAGGACCACCAAAACTGAGCAAGGGTATGGAGGAAAATTGCTATGAGGAGGTGTGGGTGACCTATAATATGTCTGCACCAGGAAACGGGGGCATGATGTCAGTGTTCCATACAGGGACGTAGAAATCAGCATCTGCAGGTAGGGGACAAAGTGTCATGCACCAGAGTAAAGTTACTTAGTTACTTGTAATGTTTCAAAAATGATATTAAAATGACAAACTGAAATAAAAAAAAAAGATCTGTACTGTGTCGGCACACATCCAATCTCTTTATTTTATTGTCAACTTTGTCCCATCCTTTTTCACAGAGTGAAAAAAGAACTCGCTCAGCTCCACTCCACAGTGCTATTCATGAATTGCACTGCTGAGCCTAGCCAGCTGCCCAATTAAAATTTACCATAGGACGCTTTACCACCTGCCCTCCACCTGAGCCATAGCAGCTGCACTTTCTTCCCTTCAGTGTCTCAGCCATCATGATGGCACTTAGCAGTTGAAGCCTCTAAAGCACCCCCTCCCCCGGATCGATCATGCTCAGCGCCTAGACCTGCCTTAGCCATTTTTCAGCTGCTAAAGCCTCTTATGTCACAGCACCTACCCTCTCATATCACTCTGAACTCTTACCTAACTTGTGCAGACACACACTACATAGATACATAGACAGTGTCAGCAGATAGGGGCCTGTGGCCCACCCAGTCTGCCCATTTGAGCTTGTAAGTTCAGTTTATGTTTTCCTAGAAGTCTGTTGCCCCTTACCCCTGAACTCCAGAATTCCTTTATGTCTATCCCATGCATTATTAAATCCCGTGATTGTTTCAGCCCCCACCACTTCCTCTGGCAGGGTGTTCCACTTGTCCACCACTCGCTCTGTGAAGAAATTCCTTTCTTACGCTTCCTCTGAATCGTCCTCCCTCCAACTTCATCCCATGCCCTCTAGTCCTGGAACATCTTTTTCGCTTAAAAATAGTGTATTCCTGCACCCTATTCCTCCCTGTAAGATACTTGTATGTCTCTATCATATCCCCTCTCTCTCTCCTCTCCTACAGGGAGTACATATTCGGTTCCTTCAACCTGTCCTCATAGGACTTGTGATGCAATCTATGTACCATCTTTGTTGCCCTCCTCTGAACCTTCTCTACCCTGTCTATGTCCTTACGTAGGTAAGGTCTCCAGAACTGTACACTGTACTTCAGGTGGGGCCTCACTAGTGTCTTGTATAGTGGAATTATGACCTCCCTTTTCCTGCTGGTGATGCCCCTGCCTATGCATTCCAACATCCTATTTGCTTTACCTGCTGCCTTGTCACACTGTTTCCCTACCTTGAGGTCATCAGAGATGATAACCCCAAGATCCCTTTCCTGCTTGGTGCATGCTATATCCTCACCCCCCAACTGATATATTGTGCCAGGGTTTTTGTGCCCTATATGCATTATCTTGCACTTCTTTGCATTGAATTTCAACTGCCAAACACCTGACCATTCTTCAAGTTTCTGCAGGTCCCTTCTCATCCTGTCTACACCCTCTGGTATGTGTACTCTGTTACAGAGCTTTGTGTCATCAGCGAACAGTGAAATTCTGCCTTCTAGGTCCTGCGCAATGTCACTGATGAAGATGTTGAATAGGACCGGGTCCCAGCACTGATCCTATGGTACCCCACTGGTCACTCTTCCTCTGTGGAGTGACAGCCATTTACCACCACCCTCTGTGTCCTGCCGCCCAGCCAGTTACCTACCCACCACACTACTGTCCTGCCCACACCCATATTCCCCAGTTTGTGTAATAGTCTCATATGTGGCACAGTGTCAAAGGCCTTAGGCTGAAGTCCAGATAGGCCATGTCCACTGCCCTCCCCTGATCCACCTCCCTAGTCACCCAGTCAAAAAATTCAACGAGGTTGGTCTGACATGACCTCCCCCTGGTGAAACCATGCTGCCTTGGGTCCTGTTGTCCATTGACAAGCAGATGTTCCACCAGTCTCTCCTTCAGTAGTGCTTCCATGATCTTCCCCATTAACGAGGTGAGGCTGACTGGTCTGTAGTTCCCCGCTTCCTCTTTGTTCCCACTTTTGTATAAGGGGACTACGTCTGCTGTCCTCCAGTCTTTGGGTACCTCTCCTGTTTCCAGTGATCGGCTAAACAGGATAGCCAGAGGTTCAGCCACCACATCTCTCAGTTCTTTAAGGACCTTGGGGTGCACCCCATCTGGCCCCATTGCTTTATCAACTCTTATTACTTCCAGTTCCTTCAGGACCTTTCTCGGTAAAGGACTTGTGTCCATTTCTGCACCATTCTTGCCCTTGTACTCCCTTCAAACCCATTACCCTCCTCTTCCTCAGTAAAGACTGAGCAGAAATACCTGTTCAATATGTCAGCTTTACTGTTGTCATCCTCCACGCGTCTCCCATCCTCCCCTTCAGTCTCACTATCCCTCCTTTGCCTTTCTTTTTCACTTATGTACCTGTAAGGTTTTGTCCCTCTACCACTGATTTTGCAATGTGTTCTTCCTGTCTGAGCTTTGGCTTCCTTACTGACCTCCCTGTCTCCTTTGCTTCTCCTGGTACTTCTCCTATCCACTTCTGCCTGTGTCTTTTGTATTGCCTGAATGCAATCTTTTGGCTTTCACTTTCTTTAATTCCTCTTTGGAAAACCATAATGGTATCTTGCTTTCCTTCTCTTGCTAACTTGCTTAATGCATAATTCTGTTGCTTTGTAATCCCATTTTAAATACTGCCCACTGTCCTCAACCCCTGATTCCTGCCCCATTCCCTTAATGCCTCTTTCAAGTATCTCCCCATTTTCCCAAAGTCTGCCCCTAAAATCCAGGATACGTGTTTTTGTGTGGTTTGGTTCTGCTCTTTCTGTGATTTCAAACCACAATGACTTGGTGGTCACTGTTCACCAGGAGCTCCCCCACTGTTACCCCCATCACACTGTCCCTGTTTGTGAGCACACGGTCCAGTACTGCCTTCTGCCGAGTTGGTTCCATGACCAGTTGCTTGAGGAAGGCACCCTGAAGGGAGTCCAGGATAAATCTGCTCCTAGTTGATGCTGCTGCTGGGATGCTCCAGTCCACGTCTGGAATACTGAAGTCTCCCGCCAGTACTACCTCACCCTTGTCTGCCATCCTTTGGGTGGCTAGCATCAGCTCCCTATCTGTTTCTTCCTCCTGGGCTGGTGGTCTGTAGACCACACCTGTGCGGATGGCTGGCCCCATTTTCCTTTCCAGCTTAACCCACAGTATCTCTCCCCCATTTTGTTCCTCCTGGATCTCTGTGGCGCTTATGTCATTTTTCACATACAGTGCCACTCCTCCTCCCTTCCTACCCGCCCTGTCTCTTCTGAATATGTTGTAGCCAGGTATGGCCATCTCCCAGTCATGGTTATCATTACGCCAGGTTTCAGTGATGGCCACAATGTCCTGATGTACTGATGTGTCTGCTCCTGAATATCACAGGACTCTCCCGGCATTATGCTGGGATTGTGATGTCAGCTAGCAAACGTACTCCTCTCTTCTGATTACATTGTCGTATGTTCCAAAAACTCCGTGACTGTGATGTCGGCTAGAAAACGTACTCTATTCTGATTATACTGTCACCTGTTCTAGAAACCCTGACCTTGAGAGCATCACTGTCTCTCTCCAGGTAACTTCGGGTCACTAGAAAGCTGGTTCTCCAATAACAAAAATGGTCCTCAGTTACAAAATAACAAAGACCATGCTCTTCTGTAGCATCCCTCAGAAGAGGAAAGTTCTACCCTTTGTCATTTGAAATGGACAGGAACAAAATCTTGAATAGGTGGAGACCTCAAATACCCTGGAGTAACTCTAGATGCCACCTTTAGCCCCCTATGTTAACAATCTGGTGGCCATAGTTAACAGAAGACTGGGTGCCCTGTAACAGTCTCACTGGGGATGCTAGATGCCTTATTGTGGCCAGCTCCATTCTGTTACTTACAGATTATGGCCTGCCTGTCCATGCAGCTGCCTGTGACATGGTGCTAAAAGGAGTAAAGCTGATTTGTAATAAGGCGTGTTGCTTTGCACTTGGTGCAGATAAACACACTCATAATGGTACACTTTACATACTCGCTAACTGGCTACCTTTACCCTATAGAATAAAACGTCAGACCTGTTTACTAGCCAGAAAGGTGCTCCTGGGCCGAACATGCCGCTTTAACAAGTTGCTTCCATACTATCAACAACTAATACAACACCAGATACATGGCCAGGAATGCCATTAAGCCTCCTTTCCTGAGTACATACAGTCATTTGCTGTCAGGGCTGCTAACTGGTTAAACAAACTTGCCTCATACTGTACTGAATCTCCCCAAGATTAATCAGTTTAAGAGATTGTTGTGGTCTGTCCTCGCAGTCCGTTGCAGCTGTAACTGTTAAACTGTTTTATTCAGTTTCTGTCTGTACATATGCCGTGACTTTTTGTACAACGATTTGTATGGATTTTTTCAGAATTGTACGTAATTAATGTCAAGTGCTTTGAGCCTGACTCGAGTCGACTGCATTTCCTCTGAAACTGCTTATTGTACTTGTAATGTTTCTTGTGACTATGCATTTGACATGGAACCTTTGTAAATGAGCACCTGTGCTCAAAGATAATCTCTGAAGTTTTCAATAAATAGCTAATATGACTGATGGACAGCATTGTCTAGCCCCGCTTTTAAGTCCTCAGAAAGGCTCACCACAATATGGCTCTAAATACTGCTGTGTGGTTGGTCAAAAACGAGTAATATTTAGAAGAAGTATTGCCCAACTTATTTATTTCAAAAGGTTTACCAGGGAAGACATGCTAAGCTGGTAACAGCTTGTTTGCAGATGCATCCTGGGGAGAGGGAGAAGAGTAAACAACATAAAATCTGAGTAGAGAAGGTACAGAAATACAAAAATGCAGATAATTTAAATACAAGGTATTGGGTCTCAAAAATAACTGAATAATGTGCAAAGACAAAATAGTGTGTAAGTAGGTACACTGATGCAAAGTGCTGTGGGCAAACACCAGGTTGCAAAAAGCAATAATGGGTTATCTATGGTACAAAAATTTCAAACAAGGAGATTGAGTGACGGGGCTGCACCACCGACTGGGGCTGTGAGGTGAAAGGGGAGCGGAGAAGTTGGATGGCACATCCCAGAGCACAGTATCAGGAACAGCTGCATGAATGAGTGGAGAAGTCACGGAGGAGTATTTAAGAACATGGGGGAAGAGGCAGGTCGGATAATGTGAGGGAGAACGCACCAAAGTATAGTTTGGGGAACCGGAAGGTGACAATAGTTTGATTAGCAGAGGATTTTATGGGTGGGAGTGCAAGAGAACAAGAACCAGAGTTGCAAAGAGAATAAGAGGTGATGGTGGCGGTGAAGTGAGAGAAGCGAGGTAGGAGTGGAGGGAGTCATACCAGAATTTAGAGATAAAAAAGATGCAGTGGGTGAAGTGTCTGGCTTCTAGGGAGGGGAAGGAAAGAGCAGAGTGCTGTGAGTGAGCGGTTGTGGTGGGGGGCTATCCAAGACAAAGTGACAAAAGGAGTGAAAGGGGGATCCAGTTTGGCCAGGGTGTACTTGGGAGTGGCACTGTAAACACATAGTTGTAGAAGGGGAGAATCATCTTCAACACGATCTCTCACTGAGCAGGAAGTGGAATTCTCCCATTATTTTTTAGTTGATCCTTTTTACCTTGGCTTCCTGGTTTGCTTCACATGTCCAGGTGTCCTGTTCCTCCAGCCGCCATCTGGTCCTCTCCCGGCCCAGTGGAGCCCCCTCTGCCAGGTACCCCCGTGGTGGAGAGTCCCCCTCACTCTCTGACTGAGACCGGATCCAGCAATGCAGCGATGTCCCCTGGCAAGGCGTCCCATAGATGGCCATCAAACCGCTGCGACCGTTCCTCCATGTTTTCCTTTTTCTGTAGCAGTGCGAGTGGGGCGTGCAGTGACGCTGGGGGGGGTGCACACGTCCGCACGTGCTCCCTTCCTGCACCGTGCCCCCAACTCACCCCTCCGAGCTCAGTGCCAGTGCACCTTCCCCCAGCCTTCGCTAGGGGCCACAAGTGCGCCAGCAACTGAAGACCCCCCCTCCCCGGGGAGAGAGAGAGAGGGAGCAGTCCCACTGATGCTCAATCCCTCTCCGCCCCTGCCGACCCCAGTCTGTTCCCGAACCCGGGTCGCTGGCGTGCAGCAAGGGGTGGTGTCCAGTGCCTCAATGCCACTGGGCCAGCAATTCTCCCATTATTCTTGAAAAATGCGTCAGTTTAGAGTGAAGCTTCTGGTGGATGGTATCCACTTGAACCAAAAGATTGAGGTGACGGTGCAGCCAGACCCCAAGGTACTTAATTGAGGGGACATCTCAATTGCTGCATCATCAGGGATGTGGAAGGATGGGAAAGGAGTGAGCCTAATGAGCCTCTGCCGGTGCCAAAGATCATGGAGACCATTTTCTTAGCATTGAAACATAGAATTTGACAGCAGATAAGGACTGCTTGGCCCACCCAGTCTGCCCTTTTTTCCCTACATACATTGTTAGCGCAGATCATACTTGATCTGCTGCTCTTTTTCCCTTTTCTTTTTTTTTCTAAACTTTGTGTTTATTCAGTTTGACAGAAACATGCCACAAACCATACAATTAAAGGTACCATATAAGCAGATAGTTCACAAATTAGTGAATAGTACATGTTAGCATCAGAATAAAGAAGACCTTTTAAGTTTTTATACCACATGTGGGGGGTATATACGTAGAGTGCATGAGCACGCTAGCCTGTATAGTGGGCTTTTACCAAAATGCTAGGAAGGCTAGTCATGATAATACCTGTGGGAGAAAACATTGTAAGATAGGTACACAACAGGATAGTTTAGATATGGTTACAAAAACCATTATTCCCACAATCCAAAAAAGAAGGCATAGGCAGAGAATTGGCCTTAGTCAATACAGCCTAGCTCCAATTCAAAGGCAGCATGGCAAACAGAACTTGCCCCTGTACCAGAATGAGCTGAAGAAGGGTTTCAGATGAGAAAAAAAATTCTCGACTTTTATATTTGTGCAACAGAAACAGCACCCTATTTAAACAACAAATCCAGAAACTTAGGAAGAGTCTTACAGCAAGTCTTTTTTTTTTTTTCCAAACTAGCTGTTGAGACCACACAAGCAAGTTGCACTGCAGAAGGGCACCTCGTGGTATGTGCCATGTTGTTGAAGTTCAGCTAGCTGAAGAATAGGGGAAAATATGTAGATCAAGGTCAGTATGTAATGTAAAGGAAAGTCATTAATCAGTCCCTCATACAGCTAGCATTAAGGTATTTTGATATAAAAATAAAAACAATGCCAGCCACCTGTTCCACTCCTTTCTTGTTCAACTCACTCACTGGGACATGAACGTACTGGACATGTTAGCGTGGAAGTACTTTTATAGTGCTCTTGTAAGAAGGCACTAAGCCTCTGTCAACTCCAGCCCCTGGCCCATGCCAGACAGAATGGAGTCTGTGACCCAGAGGAGGGAGGTGGATGCTGGAAGCCAGACTGGAAAGGAATGAAGGAGGAGAAAGAATCAAGGAAAGGGCTGGAGCAGAACAAGATGTCACTGGAGCTTAGCTAGTGTGGGTAGGAGGGAGATAGGTTGGTAATTGCCTGGAGTGTTGGAGCCCCCCTGAGGAGGGGAATTACTATAGCCTGTTTGCAGGTGTCAGGGACAGAGGAGAAGGAGAGGTTGAAGAGGAATGAGATTGGGAGAGCAATAGCAAGTGTGGAGAGAGAGATGCAGGAATTTTGGGTCAAGACGATCAGGACTCACACCCTTGGGGGGGTATAGAGCTTAGAGGGCCTTAAGGGAAGCAGAGGGAGTGGCAGGAAAGAAGGAGAATGGGTGGGGGGATGGGAGGAGGGAATGGGCACAGGAAGTGAAGAATGAGTTGAAAGCTGAGGCAAGCAGAAAGGTCAGAAATGGGAGTGTTGCCCACCTTGAGGACTGGCAGAGGGGGCTGGGTAGGTGGAGAGAAAAGGTAATTGATAACCTTGTGGAACTTGGAGGGGTAGTTAAGTTTGTTCTGGAGTGTGGATGTGAAGTATTCAGACTTGGCAAGCTTGATAATTGTGGTTAAGGCATTGCGAAGGGTCAGCAGGGGAGCCAGTGGACTTGTGAGTCCACCAGGCAAGGTCTTGCAGAGGCAGGCTAGCATTTCTGCTGACATCCTGGGCGGTTGGAACCTCGGACCCTGCCTTTTCTAAGGGGGAATGATGATCCCAGACATATGTGAATTTGGTGTTGAAAAACTGGAAGACAAAATTGATGTTGTTGGCTGAAGGGATGGGAGACCAGTTAGTAGCCACCAGGTCAGCATGGAGGGAGGACAAATCCAGTAACCTAAATGAACAGATCTCAATGAATTTGGGGGGAGCTTTGGGACGAAGAGTTGTGCACACACAGTAGTCCATGTGGTGGTCACTGAGGGCATTGGGGAGGGTACCAGATCCACGATATGGTGGGGGTGGGAGGAGAGGACCCAGTCAAGGAGGGAGTGGTTGAGAGGGATTTGGGTTGATGGCAGTTAGGGTTTGCAGAATATCTGTGGCACTCAATAAAGCATGCCAACTGCTTACTGGAGCAGCACGCTTTATTCACACATGTGGACTGTATGTGCAAACAGGTTGACTTCAGCTAAATGGGGGATTCACTATCAAACCTGCTTGCTAACTAAAAAGGCACTTCTCAGGCTCCTGCCTTCTGGTGTTACAAACTTACGCAACCCCTCTTGTAGCTCCCAGCACATGCGTAGCTCAGTCAGCCAACTCTTCTCTGTCCCAAGATGCCGGACTACACAAGAGCAATGATCGTTTGTGTATAGAGCACCACTATGGTTTAATGCGCTGCCCAGAGATATCTCTTCCTTACCAAAATTGGGACCATTTAAAGGCACTCTTCGTCAGCATCTTACAGCTAACAGTTCCTGTGACTGTTTCAACTGACATGGCACTACCTCAGCAGTATTGACACATCTTTGTGTGCCTACTTCTCCCCCTTTTGCTGCTAATTACCACTTTCACCCTAATTGCTGTGCCCTGTTTCCTGCCTCCTTCCCCGATCCTTCTTTCACCTCACCCCTCTCGCCCTCCACCTTCTAACCACTGTTTATCTTCACTTTCCTGAACTTTTGTTCACCCAAGTCTACCTATACCTATCTGACAAAACACCTTGGGCTGCCTCCTTTTATTAGGTTAGTTTTGATTTCCTATCGATTCATAGTTTTAATTTTAGTTGCAAGGTTAATGTAATTTTAAATACTTTCTCGTCATTGTTTTATGTAATGTCTGTTATATGTCTGTCACCCTTCCCACTCTCGTGGAACCTTTGTAAAAGAGCTGTTATGTGCTCAAAGATATTGTAATCCGAGAATGAATAAATAAATAAAATAAGGGTCAGTTGGACAGTTGGAAGGACTTAAAGGGGAGCAGCCCGCACAAAGGGCTGGCCCCAATGCACATGTATGTAAAAACATTTTGGCTTACTTACCGCTTACTGTAGTATAGTAGGTCGCATCAGACTAATTTTGCTTAGTTCTTCTTTTTTTTTTAATTCTTGGATTACACCCGTGAGCAGTTGCTCATTTATGGGTTCCACGTCAGTTACAAGGACAAAGGTACATCAAAACAGTAGTACATGCCGGACCACCGGCGCAGTGGTAGGGTTACCGCTGGTGGCGCCAGCGACCTGGGTTCGGGAACGGACTTGGTCAGCTGGAGGGCTGGCTGGGGGGAGGAGGATTGAGCGCCCACAGGCTGCTGTCTGGGGAGGGTGGGCTGCTTGTCCCGCCGCTCTACAGCCACCTGGGTGACCATGGGTGAAGGCGCAGCGGGACAGCATGAAGCAGGGTGGGAGGACATCAGCTGGAGTGATTGCACGTTGCGACATGCTCCGCCCCCTTGGCCCCCCTAGCATGCCGATGACGCCACAAAGACAAAGGAAAAAAGCCCCACAGATGCCGGTGTAGAAGGGATCCAGCTCCCAGACACCATAGCACGGCTCTCGAGAGGAGCTGTTCAGACCGCCCGACACTAATGGACTGAGGGGGAAGTCCTGGGATCCCCCCCCCTCCCTGCCTGGGGGGGGTAGGCTGAAGCAACATGGGAGCAGGTCTGGCGGTCCTCCGGGAGGTACCGGGGTTGGGCAGAGAGAGCATAGGATACCCGGAAGAGAGTGGCAACCGCAGAGAGAAGGGGGCATAAACAGACAATATAAAAAAACAAAACAAAAACGGTAGTACATGTTTTAGACAGTGTAACAGTAAGCTGCAGTAATACAGTAGTACATTTTTAGACAGAGTTCCTATAATGAACACACCAAATTTGGGATCATAGGCAGCAAGTAATTTGCCTGAGTCAAAGTTACGGCACCTTACTGGGTTGCATGAGAGGAGATGATAGTAGGAGGATAGTGGTAAGGGTGCTAGAGGGTGGGTAGGGAGTTGGGGGAGTATACAGAATGAGTGGGGTACATGTGGCAAAGGTTGTGAGGTAGGGTGGTGACCTGAAGTGCTAAGGATAGGTCATGTCAGACAAGTAGGTTAGACGTGAGATAAGAGTTATTGGAATCAAAATACTTCTACTTTTGCTGTTTATGATGTTTTGTTATTGCCAATTTTTGTTGCTTGTATATCGCTTATTTTAGCTTCCCTTCCTCTATTTGTTACCCTAATCCCACCGACGTGGAGCCTTTGTAAATGAGCTATGTTTAGCTCAAAGGTATTTGTAATCCAAGATGAAATAAATAAGAGTGCTGGGGTGCCCTTGAGGCACAGGAGGAGTGTTAGTGCAGGCAGCCACAGTTGTTGGTTGAGATAAGGTGCTGTCATAGTTTGTATTTGAAAACACCAACAGCTGCAGTACCGGAAATGTCAGGTGGTAAGACATTGGTGCAGTGAGGAGCACGGTAACAGAATACGCGTTCTGCCAAGGCAGTGCGGAGTCTAGGAATTTCGTAGATCTGGGTGGTGGAGTTCCTTGTGAAACGGGAGCTTGAGTGCATGGTTAGGAGTTTCTGGACCCCTGCCGGTGGTAGATTGAGAAAGCATTTCTTGGCAAAGAGGCAAGATTGGTATCTTATTCTTTCCTTTAGTTGGAGCCAACCGGCCTGTGAGTAGAGGTCACAGGTGTGTGTGAGTCTTGCAGCACCTGTGAGAAGGCAACACGCCTTATTAAGCGCGATGGAAATGCGTTTCTCTGCGGATAAGAATATCCTTTGGGGTTCTGCTGTTAGTTATTCCGGATGGGGGTTTCTGGAGAAGATAACCGCATCATCTGCGTAAAGGAGCATCCGGGTCGGACAGGAGGCCGACAGTTGGTTTAGGGAAATACTAAATAGGGGCCCCAGAATTGACCCCTGTGGGACCCCGGAGCGGACAGGTCAGCTAACAGAGGTGGTGTCTCCTAGCCTAACCTTTTGTGATCGGTTGTGAAGGTAGCTGTTGAACCATGAAATGGATTCTGGAGAGAGCCCAATAGCAGACAGCTGATTCAGAAGGAGCTCATGGTGCAGCGTATCAAAAGCTTTTGATAGGTCAATAAATGTTGCTACCAGAAGGCCTTGGTCTAGGGAGTGATGGATGTAGCCTGTGAATTCCAGTAATGCTGTGATGGTACTATGACCTGGTCGAAAGCCATGTTGTTCAGGATAGAGGAGTTGGTATGGTTCAGATACTCGACAAGCTGATCTACAATCCGCTCTAGAGCTTTAGTTGGGGGGTTATGGAGATAGGTCTGTAGTTGTTGTGGAGTATGATCACCTCCTTTGTGTACAGGGGTTACTGATGCTGATTTCCATCGCAGGGGGAACTTGGAGTGGCAGAGGGAGAGGTTGATAATCTTAGTGAGAGGGCCGAGGACTTCCTCCAGTGCCATGCTGACGAACTTAAGGTCCAGGGTATCTCCGCTGTGTCTTGATTTTCCCAGAGCTCGCACGAGGTACTTTCCTGCTTCAGATTCGGAGATTACCTTGAAATGGAAGAGCGGTCTGTTGGAGGGTGGTTGCTGGATTGTGTTAGGGTCAGCCGGGATTAAGGGATTAAAATAGTCTGCTGGTAGTACACTGCTGAGGTCCGTGAATGCATCTTTAAGTGCGTTGGCAATTCGCTGTTGGTCCAACGATAGTGCACCGTCAACCATGAGCATTTGATGGGGCATTTTGGGATTCTTTGCTGGTTTTATTGAGATTATCCCAGAAAGACTTGCTGTTGTTCCAGGAGCTGGAGAGGGCTTCCTTTTAGAATGTGCCTTTTGTGTGTCGGATGGCTTTTGTTTACTTATTTCGGGCTTGTTTGTACCTTTGGATGTTAGTGGTGGTACAGTGTGCTCTCGCGATCTGCCAGAGGAGATCTCTGGCATTGAGCTGATCCAGTAGGTCCGGGGTGATCCAGGGATTGCAGTGCCCTTTTATTTTCCTTTACCGGAGTGTGCTTGTCACAGACGGTGTTGAATGTGTTTATGAAGTGGTCATTGAGTGTGGGGCCCTTGGTGGTGACTGTTCCCCCTTAATGTTTTGGCATCATTTGTTAAGAGAGGTGGAGAGCCGATTGACGTTAAAGATACTGGGGATAAGTAGCTCACCGGAGGGGGAATGGGAGATGACTTTGGTGAAGGCTCAGTAACTGAAGATGGGGACAATGGAGGAAGGGTTTCACTTATTTTATTAAATATAAATAAGAGATTATTTGCATAATTTGATCTGAATTTGTTTTGAGCTTTGTAAATTTCTTTTTCTGTTTTTTTTTTTTTTTCCCTTTGATAAGTATGTATCATTGTTGGTTTGGATTATCTTTGATGTGTTTCTGATGTAATGCACCTGGGAAACAAAAACCCAGGGGAAGAGTACACAATGGGGGGTGAGATACTAACAACAAAAATGGAAAGGGACCTGGGAGTAGTCGTATCAGATGACCTAAAGGTGGGCAAGCAATGTGAGAGGGCAGCAAGGAGGGCTGGGGGGATACTGGGATGCATAGGGAGAGGCATCACCAGCAGAAAACAGGAAGTTATTATCCCTCTGTACAGACAGTTGGTGAGACCCCATCTGGAGTACTGCGTGCAGTTCTGGAGACCCAATCTCGCAAGGACATAGACAGGATGGAGGCTGTCCAGAGGAGGGCACTAAAATGGTGCAGGGTCTGCACCGAAGACATATGAAGAGAGACTTAGGAGCTGAATATGTATAGCCTCGAGGAAAGGAGAGAGAGGGGGGACATGATAGAAACTTTCAAGTATCTCAAGGGAATCAGCAAAGTCCAAGAGGGTAGCATCTTTCAAAAAAAGAGGTGTGCAAGAACAAGGGGGCACAATTTGAAGATAGAAGGGGGGCGGCTCAGAGGTAATTTAAGGAAGTATTTTTTCACAGAGAGGGTTGTGGATGCATGGAATGGCCTTCCGGAGGACGTTGTGGAGTCAAAAACAGTGGTGGAATTCAAGCATGCATGGGACAGTCATAAGGCAATTCTAGGGGGTTGGGGTAGGAAGAAGTAGGCTGCTGGTTAACTAGGATCTGCAGCTTATGCAATAGGTAGGGAAATGGGCAGACTGGATGGGCCAAGCGGTCCTTATCTGCCGTCAAAATCTATGTTTCTGTGTTTCAATAAAAATCTCCCCTACTCTTTTCGAGGAGTGCCACGGGATCTTTAACATCCACTTGAACTACCGCCAGAACAAGCAGATGGGACCTCAGTTTAATGTCTCATCCGAAAGACGGCACCTCAGGAGTGCAGCACCCCCCCCATGCTGCACTGTAGTGTTAGTATTGGGATATTAACCCAAGTGCCTGGTGTGGGTTTAGAACCCACAGCCTTCTGATCTCCTGGCCTCAGAGGCGAGTGTGCTACCTGCTGAACCACTGACACTGCCAGATGATAAATGAAGGACATTTTTTTCACTTTATTACCCAACTGTTTGTTACCCGGTGTGCCAGCCCTTAATTTCAACAAATGCTTGATACATTTAGGGTATGTAGGATGCGTACTATTGTATGCCTGGGGGCCTTGCTTATTGTAATTAAATTGTATTAGTATTGCTTGTTGTAATTGACTTCGAGATCTCATTCTTTGGCATGAGGCTGATTGGGGATATGATTATCCTGATTCTGAATTTACTGATGTTAGAAATGTTGGCTGGCCCTCCCTCTTTAAAAGCTGCTGCTGTGCTGTTTAAAGTTGCTGCAGTTCAGTAAATGCTGTTGGGGGAAGTGGCGGCCTTTGCATGCTCCTGGACCTTCTTGCAGGCGCTTGTACATGTTATTGGGGGTGTGCATGTAATACAGTCCAACCCCATTTATCCGAACCGCTTGGGGGACAGCAAATTAGTTTGGATAAGCGAGAGTTCGGATGATTGGGGTTTCACTCATTTTTTACTGTAGCAAGCTAATCTACCCTTTCTAAAATTGTCCTACTCCAGTCTCTGGCTAAAACATGAATCAAACTTTAAATAAGCAGCATTCTTGTATCCTTACTTATCAGCCCGGTTCACAGCGTGAGCTGTGTGGAGCCGCGGTAGTGCTGATAGTCCTGTTCATCGATTTTCTACCTCTGTGGTCTGCTGGCGCACTCTGCAGGGCCTGTAAGTTAGTCGAGCAGAGACAAAGTGTAAGTGCTGATTAATTGTGCTCCTGGTATCCTGACATGCTGCGGCGGGGTCAAATAGCTGGAGCTATTTCTGAGAATACTGTAGGAGTTCAGCATGCTGCGGTGGAGACTGACAAGGATCGGGGGGGGGGGGTCTGAGCATGCTTGCAATCCTACAAAGTACACTACTGTAAAGGGGGAAAACTGTGTCACCGGAGAGCAAGCAGCACTGTAAATGTAAAGTGGACAGATCTTATTTCGTCACATTCCCCTCTTTCTTCTGGCTTTCATATGTGATTGTTTTGCTGATCACTCTGTGATTGCTGAGAGTCGTGAATTGCAGTATTTAAGAATCGATTAGCATAATTAACTGTTAACGACAGTCAGTCAGCACTTACAGTGGGGGACACAAAGCCAGTTAGTTAGATAGGGAGTTCGGATTAAACGGGGTCGGATGAACGGGGTTGGACTGTACTACACCTCTTTAACACAGATGGCAAACAATTGCAAAACAGGGCTGTTGTAGATCCTGGGGCAGGCAGCTACTGGACACGAGTTGCCTACCCAGAAGGTGTCAGCTGCAGGAGTTCTGCAGCAGCTAGTAACTGATCCCAAGACAAATGGGCTATTTTCACCATTTATTTTTTATACAGTGTGGGGAGATTTCTGTGGACTTAGTTTAAGACAAGTGGGAGCAGGAGTTGAGAATAATGCTGACAAATGGAACAGGGCTGGAAAGGCACGCATGGGGCAGCTTCCTCTCCACGCTGGCATAACTCTGCATGGCAGGTGCCTATTTCTTACTTTATACACCTACAGTGCAGACTAAGCAGGATAAAGTAGTTACAGCAGCTTGTTGGAGATGCTGTGGGGAGAATGCGCTTCCCACGTATGTTGACATCGTTTGAAGCTTTAGGTGCTTTGGATGTGATCAGTACAGTACTTGATCTTATGGGATCACTCGCAGTAGGCAATTTGTTCTTGGGACTTACATCTGGGACACTGTTGGGGGAATAGCTCTGGAATGTCTTGGTAGCGGCTGTTTCAAAAGCCATTACTCGTAAGCCCCCTTATATTTCGGAGTGGGGAAAAATGTGTGGAAGATTATGGGTATGGAAAGAGTGATGTTTTTGTTGCAGTCAAGGCTCCCTGCCTTCATAAATTACTGGACCAAGTGGGAGGTGTTTTGGCTGAATGGGGTGGACACTGAAGTGGACGACCCAGTGAGGGACTGACACTTGGAATTGGGGACAGCTTTAAGTAAGTCGTGGGATCAAAAACAGTGGGGGAATTCAAGAATGCATGGGACAGACATAAGGCAGTTCTGGTGTTTGTGTGGGGGGTAAGAAGAAGTAGACTGTTGGTTAACCAGGATCTGCAACTTATCTAATAGGTAGGGAAATTGGTAGACTATGTGGGCCAAGCGGTCCTTATCTGCTGTCAAAGTCTGTGTTTCTAAGCAGGGAAGGAGGCAATGGCTCCATAGTGGGGTTTGTTGGTGGAGGGGGTGTGCTACAGGTACATCATTCACCATTGTTTTGGGTCAAGGAGGCCTTGCATATAATAATATCAATTATCCAAGGACATTGTTTACAGTGCAGTTTCAAGTCCATGCTAGCCAGTCTGGACACTCTCTTTCTGCTGTTTTGCCCTGGACTGCCCACTTTGCACTCACCGTTGCTCCCTCCAAGGCTGCCCCCAGACCTTTAAAAATTATGTGCAAAGGAAAATGTTAATATTTTTTTATTTACAGTTTGCTGCCTGGTAGGTCATCCCTTAATTTCAACACATACTTAACAGATTTACAGTAGGCAGGGTGTATAACTGAGTACGCCTGGGGCAGCCTTGGCTCCCTTTACTTCTCTCTCTCCCCCCTCCTGATACCAGGCGTCTTTCCCATTGCACTTCTGTCTCGGCTTCCTCCCTCCTTTCATCCTTATACCCCCCGTGCTTGCTTCATAACACCAACCCTTACTCTTGCATGAAATCTTCTGCAGGCTAAGCTGCATTCTCCTTCCATTTCCCTAAGCTCAGGTCTTCACTTCCCTCTGCTACCCAGTCTGCCTCAAAACCACTTTTCCCTCATAACCCTCCTGTGTGATGCCTCTTTTCACTCCTGCAGTTGCCCGTGACAACACTGTGGCCGCATGACTTAAAGGGGTGGAGGATAATGAAGGAAAAGCAGAGATACTAAATGAATACTTATGTTCTGTCTTCACCAGGGAGAAGGATGGACCAGTGCCTTCAGGAGGGAAAAGAAGGGGGGGGGGGGGAACACAGACATAGTGATAGAGGAGGATAGAGTGAGGCAGGGTCTGCTGGCATTGAAAGTGGACAAATCACCAGGCCTGGACAGAGTACATCCAAGGGTACTAAAGGAACTGGCTGAGGAGCTGGCAGGGCCACTAGCAGACCTATTTAATAGTTCACTAGAGTCAGGCGTGGTACCACAGGGCTGGAGAACAGCACATGAAGTGCACCTTCACAAAAGTGGTCCCAAAGATGATCCAGGGAATTACAGACCAGTCAGTCTGACCTCCATTGTGGGCAAGCTTATGGAGACCATACTAAAGGAAAGGTTGGTGGCATATCTAGAGGAGCATGGTCTCCAGGATAAGAGGCAGCATGGGTTCATGGGGGGAGATCATGGCAAACAAATCTGATTGACTTCTTTGACTGTGTCACTAAGACAGTAGACGGGCCAAGCAGTAGACATCCTCTATCTTGATTTCAGTAAGGCCTTTTACTCTCTGCCCCACAAAAGGTTGACCAGGAAGTTGGTGGATCTTAGAGGAGAAGGACCTGGGAGTGATGATCACTAGTGACCTGAAGCACTCCACGCAGTGCAAGAAAGCAGCAGCAAAGGCAAACGATGCTGGGATGCATAGCTAGGGGGATCAGTAGTAGGAGAGAGGTTATACTGCACTTGTACAGGTCACTGGCAAGGCCGCATCTACAGTATGGAGTTCAGTACTGGTGCCCACACCTCAAAAAGGACATTAATCTGCTGGAGAAGGTACAGAGGAGGGCTACACAGATGATAGCCAGTCAGCAGGGCAAGGCATACGAGGAGAGGTTGAGGGCACTGAACATGTACTCCCTGGAAGACAGGAGGGAGAGAGGGGACATGATTGGGAAATTCAAGTACTTGAAAGGGATAAATAATGTTGATAAGGAAAGTCTATTTAAGCCGAGTGACAACCATATCACGAGGGGGCACAGTCTTAAGCTGGAGGGTGGGAGGTTTAGGAGGGATGTCAGAAAGCACTTCTTCACAGAAAGGGTGGTGGACCCTTTGAATGCGCTGCCTAAGAGGTCATCTCGTTAAAAGACAGCAGTTTTAAGAGAGGTTGGGATAGGCATAAGGGGAAGATACGAATCATGGGTAGGGAGGATGGGAGGAGTGGGGAGGGGACATTAGCTCAAGCTGTGGACCCTGCAATATGAGCAGACTTGATAGTCCAAATGGCCTTCTTCTGCTGGCTTCTTCGTATGACTGCCATCCCCTTCCCAGTATCACTCTCTGTTACCCACAGCTTAACCCTGGGTTTTTGCATATTAGTTCTAGTGTTGAATCCATTTATCTGTGCCATTGGTCCTGGCTACTGTATGTTTACTGTGTATTTATAATTCTTTGCACAGCATCTGTCACTTGGAATTTATTTTACTTCACCTTTTAGTCTGTGTTGTACTGTACACCATTTCCACCCATGATGCAACTGTATGTGAGCGCGTTACCAGCTCAGCATGTCTTTGCTGCTTTAGTAAATATATATAGGCAGCATATTGTTATTTTTATTTGGCGGGGCTGCATACTGTGGTATATAGGGCAATACATGTTTTAAGTACACAGCCAGTAAGAACACTAGATTTTATTACCCGTGTCATAAACAGGATTAACGTATGCCTCCTGAATGCAGGGGAGGCATGAGACACAGACTAGTGCTTCTGCACCCAGGAGTGTTAATCTGGCATACTACCCACCCTTGCAGTATACTTTTTTTTATTTAGTTATTTAACCAGGTGAGACACAGTAATCGAAAGCTTTTTTATAGGTGCAACCTGGGAGCACAGGGACATTAAGTGACTTGCTTAGGGTCACAGTATGCAAGTGGAAGCTGTGGGACTCAAACCCATGTCTAGGTCTGCTGGATGTCACCAGATTTGCCACCGAGAGCCTTAAACCACTGCTCTATACTGCCTCCCTACTTACAAGTCAGAATGCTCTAAAAACCCTCAAACAAAAAACATGAATTTAAAAAGGTTGGCGCAGTTAGAAAAGTGTATGGCCATGTGACTGGGGGTCTACCTATCCTTGCACAGGATTTCATTTCCCTCATTTTTAAGTGGCAGCTTTACCAAGTGAATTTTCCCTAACTCAGGAATATAGCAACATAATTTAAAAATGATAGGGAAAATG
This sequence comes from Neoceratodus forsteri, assembly GCA_016271365.2. Classification (NCBI taxonomy): domain Eukaryota; kingdom Metazoa; phylum Chordata; order Ceratodontiformes; family Ceratodontidae; genus Neoceratodus; species Neoceratodus forsteri. The sequence goes on from CM028134.1 coordinate 111,889,379, forward strand.
TGGCTGAACAGTATTACTAAAGTCAGTAACAAAAAAATTGTTTCACTGCTTTGAATGTTCATTTTCGGTAAATAAAAAATTCTCTAACTGCAAAGCAATCCTAACAATTTGTAGTAGGTCCCATTTCTTAGCCTGGCACACCTACTCCAGTAATTCAGCCAGGCTTAGGCATTGAAAGTTACTTTTTGTTTTATGCTTGGGTTTAAGGTGCAAGATCATGCTCAGGAAAATCCTGCTTACAGTGCTGTAGAAACGTGCAATTACATTAGACAACATGTGCCTTCTCAATTCATATTTATTAATAATATGATAGTGTTATGTAGGGGAAGGAACATGACGCCGGCACGAGGTGCTGAGGGCTGCTTGATACTCGTTTGGTCGGTGTGCGACTAACTGCGTGCCTGCATTGTGCTGCGGCAGGCCCGCTTCCTCGTGCCCGACAATCAGTCCGTTTTGCAACAAACGACCAGTTTCTTTTCGCAGGTCATTGTGGCCCCGTCTCGCGGGGCTCCAGTTCTCAATGGTACACGGCATCCTATAGTGTAGTGTCGAGAACAGGGCGCGTACGCCTCTCACCAAGTTTTCTTTCTCACGCGCCATCTCGCCGTAGCCGTTTTCCTCAATTCCCACGTGACCTATTGTCACGCGGACCTTAGTTGGCGCGCACGCGCAGTTTGTTGACGTTGTCACGTTGCGTGAGGCGAGGTTCTTTTTTTGTTAATTTATCGCCTACGCAGATAGCTGAGCGCATGCGGGACTTACGTCAGCAGCGGTGCGCACGCATGTTTTCCTCGGCAGGGTGACACGCTCGGTGTTCTGAAACGGAAGCGAGAGAAGTGCAACAAATACGATGTAAAATATGGTGCGAGGAGAGGCTACTGCTATCGCCCGGTAATTATCACGACGGGTATTTTTCGTCTTGTTTTAAAAAAATTGAAACGGACGTGAGATAGAAAGGCAGCAGTCGAAGCTTTGAGTTGCGGCGCACAGGAGGCTTCATGGGTGGTGTGGTGTCGCCATGCGCCCGGCGCTGTTGGCACCTTCGCGCGCAACTGGGCCTGCATGTGCCTCGCGGGGTTCCGTCACGTGTTGCTGTGGTGGTTGTCGCGTCGCGCGCCCTTAGATGATCAGGCAGATGGGGTGATAATGCGCCACCTGTCGGTTGACCGAGGAAGCGAATGGCGAGCTGGGAAAATTGACACCAGTGGCCGCTGAGGTTCGAGGAGCGGAACGTGGGAAGGAGGAAAGTGGTCCGCGCGATACATTGGGGCCAGGGTTTGCAAATGCATCTCTTTATAAATAATGCAACAAAAAAATAGCACTCTTGTCGAAGGAAGGGCCCTTGGTGTCGCTGTTTGGCTCAGCAGTGGAGTGTAGTTAAAATAGTCGACTGGGGGCGGGGTGTGAAATGCACATTATCACGTGTTATTACAGAAGGGATCAGGCCAGCACCAGCAGTAACATCTTAATTGGGAGCTGAAGACTTTGGGCATTTTTTTATCCTGGATGACTAGGCACCACCCAGACTGCGTCGTGTTTTGGCACTGGATGCAGCCCCTCTTAGGAGTGAATTACTTAAATAAGAGGTTTAGACCATTGATGGGTGGCGTTATGAAGGTGTGAGTGATGTAACCACGCCCAGTTGAACGGGAGCTTTGGCTAGCCAGATTTGGGAATCATTCAGAACATGCCTTATTGAGCAGTGCTTGCCTCAGTATATCTACGCCATATGTTCTAAAATATATTAATTATACCTTAAATGTGTTTGATATTTTTTGACATTGGCTGTTTTATTTCTATCTATAATGTAAATGATCTGAAACAGGATGGGACAGGCTGTAATATTTATTTTTTTTTATTTTATTTAAACAGCAGTTTGGAAAACCTTTGAGCCATAGGCTCATTTACAAAGGTACCTTGTCACAGTAAGACAAACCAAAATACACAGTATAGCAGTACAACACATAAGTATAACAGTAAAATTAAGACACAGATACAAACAAGCTGGTACAGGTAGGATGGATGCAAATAATACCAGAGTTATGTCATCCTTAGCAGCTTAGTAATAAGCTTTGTCATAAGTATTGAGTACGGCTTTGACTAGTGGCAGTAATAAACAGGAGCACTCTCTGATGTCGCTCTGCTTTTCTTTTGCTGTATCTGGCTTCCCTGCCATGTTTCAATATTTTAGTAATTTATTGTATTACAACCCCCCCCCCCCCAGCTGTGCAGGAGAAAAGAAAACTAGCTTAGGTTTTCCTTGTTAGCAAAGACAGGCTGGCAAAAATAGAATTTGGTTGGCTAATGAACATTCTAAGCAGTGTAAATCTCTTACCATAATTACACAGTGTGGGACTTCCTACCCCTGCAAAACAGAGGTCTCACTGGTCCATCCTCTTCCCCCAAGCATGGAGCTACCTGATACTTTCCCTACTTTGTCAGAAAGCCCTGACAGCACCCGTCAGGGAAACAAGTATTAATGGGCTTGAATCAGCATAGTTGGGTCTGGGGAGGGTGTGCACCAAAACTGATGGATATGCTCAGGCTTGTAGTATGGAGGGGCAAGGGACCTTATCACCCCCCCCCCATTTTAAATCCCTAGCTTCATCCTGTCAGTCTAGCTGTTGCTGCAGCATGGGGGCTTGCAAGATTACACACAGCAGATGGCCACCCCAACTTCTCACAGGAGCTATTGCAGAGAAGGGGTGGATGCTACGTAAATCCTGATGAAGCTTGGGTTTATAATAGGATCCCACACCAAGGAGGTGTAAAATTCGAGTTTTACACAGTTCCTCAAGGCTTTGTTGTTTATAATTGCACTTGCTCTTTGTTTCCCCTGGCCGCAAGTCACCTCTCCCACCTGCGCAGAGCAGGCTGCAGCCTGAGCTCCGTATGGGTTGGGAGTTTTCCAGCTCTGTACATTGCAGCATGTTGAGTGTGTGCGTGGGCTCTTAAAGAAACCCGATGTGAATGCCATTATAACCAGCTGGTTAAAACTGCAAATTATAACTGGTTCCTTATGGGGGGAAACAGAGCCTGGTTGTTTTAATTACATTAAGAACTTAAAAGTACATTTAAAACTGTGTGTATTTGAATTGAAAGTCACTGTTATTGCATGTATTGCCAGCATGTGGCGCTGTATGCTACTTTTTAGTAAGAGATGGGAAGTTCGGGAGCACGCTGCCTGGTGATGCTGGAGTCTTAACTTGTCCTCAGAGAGACTCTGGTTTTAAAGCGCATTGTACTCTGTAACAAAAAAGAAATCACTGTATTTTGTGTACTGGCTGTGCCCCACTGCCCTCCCCTCACTTGCTGGTGACTGCTTCTGCCCACCCTTTTGTTCTGTCTGCATACTGCAGTTCAGCACAGTGCATCTTGGTGGTTTAAAAAAAACAGAAACAATTGAGAGTATTGCCTGTACTCCCCTACCCTCTGCTTGCTTGCTTTTGACAGACTGTGTCATGTTCACATTACTTGTCCGCTGGCTCAGCTGGCAGACAGCAGTTCATAGTCCTCTCTGCCACTAGCCTGTCTGGTCTGTTTATTGCGGTTCAGTAGTATCTATTTTCTGCATTGTGGGAACACTACAATGCTTTTGAGGTATATCCAGATACTGTGAAGGCAGATTGCGAGGGTGATCCACTTCAGAGTGGTGTACAAAAATGATTGTGGGTAAAACAGTGGCATTTGGTCTAAGAGTAGGCCTTTTTTTTTTTTTTTTAAGCCCATGTACTGTGAGTATAGAGTCAGTAGTCGGGAAGTGTAATGCCAGTGAGAAGTAAATACAGGAGCTGGGTGGGAAACCGAATGTGTTGGCAGATAAAAGACTGCATGGCCCATCCAGTCTGCCCATTTTTTCCTCTACCTATACTGTCCCTTCAGACCTTACCTGATTTCTGGCTCCTCCCTCTCCCCTTTTGTGCTTTCTAACTAAGATTCATTTGTGCCTATCCCATGCATGTCTGAAGCCTACCACTGTTTTTGCCCCACCCATCTTTGCTGGAAGGTTGGTCCAGGCATCCACCACTCTCTTTTTTTGGTTAGTGCTTTTTCTCCCTGGCCACCTAGTCTGCTTACCTCTACTTCCAGGCATCCCTTCTGAGGTTGTCTGGCCACCATCCTGAGGACTCCCCGGCTCCACAGTCGGGCCCGCAGCACTCCCCCACCCCTGTGCTCTCACACCAGACCAGGATCTTGTTAAGCCGCGCACCCTCAGCGCCAAGCTAGTCCCTCCGGGGACGGCCATCATGCCGCCATGACTAGTGCCATATTTTTTAGTGTTCTCCCTCCCCATGAGGTCTGCGGCATGCAATGACGCCAAGGGACAGGAGCGCACACACCCCTTCTCGGCGTCTGCCGCAGCACGTCTCCCCATGTCTGCTTGTGACCTGCCGTCGCCCCCAGCCACCGCTAGAGGCCACCAGGGCACCAAGACAACCCACCCCTCCTCCCCGGAGAAGCAGAGCAGTCCTACGGACACTGAATCCTTCTCTGACCCCCGAAGACACAGGGTCGTTCCCGAACGTGGATCACCGGCATGATGCGAGGTGTGGTGTACAGTGCCTCAACCCTCAGTGCCACCAGGCCAGGCATCCACCACTCTTTTAGTGAAGAAGTACTCCTTTCATCTCTCCTAAATCTTCCCTTTCCAGCTTCATTGCATGCCCCCTTGTTCTTGTGCACCTCTTCTGAAAGACACTCCCCTCCTGTACCTTGTTCACTCCTGTGAGGTACTTATTGGTCTCTGTCATGTCCCCCCCCCCTTCCAGGGTGTACATATTGAGATCCTGGAGTCTCTTCTGATAGGTATCATGATGCCGTCCCTACACCATTTTAGTTGCCCTCTTCTGGACAGCCTCTACTCTGTGTCCTTCTGAAGATGGGGTCTGCATTTGATCTTTACTTTTTATACCGAGTGGGTCAGTGTCTCCGATAAATATCTGTCACGAACCCTGAAGTAGGGTACATCCATTGCCCCCCCCCCCGGCTTGGTTTCTGTTGTCACCCTGTCGAAGTAGTAGTATTCATTTCACAAAATTAATCTGATAACTGACAGGCATACTGTGGAGTCTAAAGGGTGCTGACACATCATGTTCTCGTGTTACTGCAGCTCTCTCAGGCACGAGATTTCGACAGCCAGAAAATGGAGACCCCCTGTGTAGTTACAGTGGCTGGTATGAACAGTAAAAAAAAAAAAACTAAAGCAAACACTTACATCCCCGAGTTACCTGCTGACAAGGAAACAAATGTATATGAGATATGAGAGTGACGTACTACTCTTAATTAAAACTCTGGGGGGTGTTTCTGTGGTTCCTTCTTGTCAGTTGGTGTAGTGTGTGCTCGCGTGTGCACATGGGATGGTGGTGGTGCTGAAACAATGATTAGATACAGAAACTGTATTGCATCCTAGTTTTGAGTGTGTTTTGGGTCTGGTAATATGAACAAATTTGTCTCTGTAATAGATTCCTAGCTTCTGATGGGCTCTTTGCAGAAACGAAACACGAATATGGGCACACAGTGTGACAGAAGTGGGAGATCCACCCAAATGTGTCTTCAGCTTTAGCCTTTAATTATTATTATTATTATTATTATTATTATTGAGTTTTTGTTGACCGGGTAAGCCCACTGAGACTAGAAGTCCCTTTTTCAGGGGCGACCCGGGGGTTGGGATACAGATGGTCACCAACAGAAACTGAACCAAATTAAACTGTTGATGGTGTTTCTAGTGAATGGAGGAAATTTGGCCAGGACACCGGGGAAATTTCCCCATCTCTTTTCGACAAGTGCCATGAGATCTTTAACGTCCACCTGAACAACCACCAGAGCAGGCAGGCGGACCTCGGTTTAACGTCTCATCTGAAAGACGGCACCTCGGGTGCAGCACTACAGCGTCAGTATTGGAATATTAACCCAAGTACCTGGTGTAGGGATAGAACCCACAGCTTATTGGCTTGTTTCCCATTTCTGTTTCCTTGTGTGCCCATTTTGTGTTTCGTTTGTGATTTGTGGGAGCTGAGCAGCCTAGGAGAGCACTGGTCTATTTTCTTTGTGCATATTCTGGACCACCCCCCCAATAGTTTAAGGGTTCCATGCAGAATTCTAGGATTCCGATTACGTTACACGTTGAAGCATGTCACAATCAGTTTTGCAGTAACAGTGATAATTCTGACAGTACTGTTATTGTGTCTGTTTTCACAGTGTACCATCTCATTTCAGTAATGTGTGAAAAATTTAGTTTTTTGGCCCATTGCCCTGACCACCCCACACCCCCGGCCCCTTCCCAAAGTAGTTTTGATGAGGAGCATCCCTCCCACAAAACAAACCCCAACTGGTCACCATAATATTGCGATAGTCCCACAGGGCTTGCATTAGCACTTGTGAAGGGACAGTCTGATGCTCTGCTTCAAATGTTAAAAGGTCAGTCTAGAAGATCGTGGGGTCAGAAATTTGCTGGAGTGTTTTTGTATTCATTACCTGACACTTCATTATTGGTGAAGGAGAAAATATTTCAATATACAGGGCTAGTATTGAAACACTGCTATTATTTTGTGTTTAAAATTCCTCAAAAATTTTGTACGGTTACTTCAGCAGGGAGGTAATGCATCTCTGGCACCATACCGTGAAAGGGTTAATGCGATGCATCATTCATGTAAAAATGGTGGGATATGAGAGTAAATTCTTAAGTTGGGTCTTACAGTGGTGAAAAAACAGATGCAGAGACCCTTATGGGGTTAACTGTAGCTCTGCAGGATAAACATTTTTGTATTTTCCTTCACCCACCACCAGCTGTACAATTTTTTTTTTTTTTTAGCTTTCGTTTACCCGGTAAGCATGCTAGACAGTCAAGTGCCTATTTTCAGGTGTGACCCGGGAGAATTACGTACAGGCAATAACATTACAGAGACAAGGTAACAGCAATTTACAGGGTGTAGTCAGGTACAGGCAGAAGACCTCAGGCAGTAGCAACCTCAACGACAAGGTAATGGCTATCACACAAGGTATTGACAGGAACCAGCAGAGAACTACAGTGAGGTACAGGCAGATAACTAATTCAAGGCAGTACAGTGTTAAAACATGTCAGCCGAGAATTACAAAGGTACAGGCAATAACATTACACAGACATGGTAACGGCAGTTTATCGGGTACAGGCAGAAAACCCCAGGCAATGGCATCTTCAGAGACAAGGTAACTGCTATCACATAAGGTATTGACAGAACAGGCAGAGAACTACAGTCAGGTACAGGCAAATAACTAATTCAGGGCAGTACAGAGTTAGGACAAATACATATTTTGTGAAGGGGAGCTGTACCTGTTTGAGGTGCATCTGTCAAATACAATTTTATTTGCCCAGAGGTTGGTTTTAGCTGTTCTGCTTTTTGGGCTATTCGAGCCCACAAGCACAGCAGTGGGAATGGGGGAGGCAGCAGCCTAATGTGGTGTCAGGGCGGTCATGAGGAGGCGTGGGGGGCCAGAACCCATCTTGGCTTGCCTGGTGGCTGTATTTGGGGGCAGATTGTTGGTAGTGTACCTGCTGGATGTATTGAGTAGCCAGTCATTTGTAACAAAGCCTTACGACACATTCACGCGCTGAGGGCACTTTGCACACAGCAAAATGACTAAGGAAATAAAAGGTAAAAGGAATGCTGTCATTGCTGTTAAAATAATAATCGCCTGTAACAGCCTCAAGCTGGTCACTTCTTGGGATGAAGAGCAGTCTGATGGGAGGTGGAGACCTCAGGTGGAGGTTAATACTCACGAAGTAAATGGCTGTTAGGTTGTAATTGCTTAAATGCGAGTCACTTGGCAGTGGTGTGGGGGGGGGCAGTTGTTGGTGATGGGGTAGGTGGCTGTGTTGGGGGATGGTTGCTTGCTTTTGCTGCCACATCTGTTAGGCCAGTTGCTTTTAATGTGCTTGTTGGCTGTTTGGGGGGGTTCAGTGTCTATAGTTGGGGTCTGATAAATAAAGTGACCGACAGTTGTACTGGGTGGGTGGGTGTTGGTGCCATGTCTCTGTCAGTAGTTTGGGGAAGAATTGTCACTATACATGCAGATCATAGTGGATAGTTACTAGTATCTGGCCCACTGGCTGTAGGAGGTCAGTTGTTCATAAGCCAGGGTGTGTGCTTGGGGCTGGTTGTTGGTGCCTGTGTCCATCAGCTATTCAATTGCAGTTCAAGTTGGTAATGTGCCCACCATCTTTAATAGGCAGTTTTGGTAAAATGGTTGCCATCACTAGACAGTTGTTGGGACAAACCTGATGGCTGTTGGTGACATGTAGTTGGGCAGAATTGGCACGGTGCCCAGCAGCTGTAATTTCAAAGCTCAGGGTATTAGCATAGCATAGCAAAATAGGGTAATGCTAACCATTTCCTAAAATGTGCAGCAGTAGACTGCTATCCATTTTTTTTAAAGGGGGCACGTGAAATGGACATCAATAAAACGATACATTTTCTTTTAATTTTGCCAACTGTTCTGTGTGAGTCATATGCATTCTCACAGCCGGTTAACAGGGCCAGTCCGTTTTTTCAGTTTATTTAATGCCCTGAAGCTGCCTGTGGTTGACCTGCCCACCGACTTTAGTTATAGGCCAGTTGGTGATATGGCTGAGAGGGTGCTAGAAGGGGACAGTTGGCAGCTACTTGCTAGTTGTACTTGGGTGCTAGGCAGGGGTGCCAACACATGAACCTTTGAGGGAGCTCACTGCCAGTAGGCTGCTCTTAAAACACTAAGGTGCTTAAGACTACAGTGGCTGCTTGAGCACCACAGTGCCCATGGTGCTAGGAATTCCTATCATGCCCTTCTGCATTTTTTTTGGGGGGGGGGGGAATTAGATGCTGTATCTGGTGAGCTGTTAGGAAGTTACCCTCTGGCTGTAGGTGGGAGCCCGTTGTTGGTGCCATACTGGTTTTTATTTAATAGGGGACATGGCTCGTTGGTGCTGTGCCTGTCATTCAGGTCGGTGTGTGCCTTAGTGCCCTGCCGTTGCCTGAATTGTGCGTGTTGGTATCATGTCACCGGATGTTGTTTATGCTGGTTGGTGGTGCCATGCCATCAGCTGCATCCCTTGGTAACGTGTCTGTGGGCTGGGTGGGGACTATTTTGTGTTGCCAGCTGTATGAGGGAAGGTAGGGTATCCTTATCAGTCAGCTGTAGCTGGGGACTGTTTTGTTGATATAGTGCCCGTCAGCTGTTTGGGGCGGTGGTGCAGGGCCTCCGATTGTGTTTCTTTAGGAATGTGCTTGTAGGCCATCGGTTACCGGCTGTATTTGATGCAGCTTCGCAAGGCCTAACAACCCCGTTGCCAAACACGTGTGGTAAAGCTGTACGGCGGTTCAGGCCGCGGCACCTCCCGAGCGTGCAGCCCGTCGCCATTGTTGCAGAGCATTTCGCTGCTCGAAGCGGCGCCGAATCAGCGCTCCTTCCTCGAGCTACGCATCACATCCGGACTGCACTCCTCACGCGGTGCCCGCGCTCGCGACATACACCACCAAACGAAACCTTCTGTCGACACGCTTTTGATCGCGGCTGCAGATGTTGCAGTGTAGTGCGGTCCGCTGCTGCACCGAACGATTCCGATAGTGCAAGGGAAGTTTAACGTTCGGGTGTCGAGCAGAGCACGACATAAGGAGTGACAGAAGGAAGTCCTGCATGCTCCCGCAGTAGCACCTCATTGAGCGAGCTAAATGCACCCCCCACAGCACGCTCGCACTCGATTGGTCGAGTCTGGGGCGGCTAAACGCTGCGACCACGTGGGGCATCACAGTCCCCGAGCCCCAGCGTGAAAAAGATGTGCGTCCGAGGGCCAATCGTGGATTGGAGTCCGGACGCTTCGGCCCGTATCGTGGTTCCGTCGGTGCGGCCTTAGAGCGGCGGGCACGTTCTGCAGTGACGAAGGTCGTCCTCTTTTTTTTTTCTCGCCACTGGGGTGGAGTGGACGTTTGAGTTGGTGGGACATGTCAGATGATCAGTGGGCATATTTAATGTTAAGCGATCTAGAGGCGCACATCCCATCTGATGGGATTTCCTCTCCGAGCAGGTTTCACATGAGATGGGGAGTCGCCTGGAAAGCCAGGAGCTCGGGACACTTTTAAAGTTGGGAGTATTGTCGTTGTGCTCTGTTGGTAGAAGGGACGGAAAAAGTTTAAATCTCCCTCGTCCCTGCCGCTCTTAGAACATGAGCTCTGTACTTTTAAATGGACAGTCTCCATTCATCGACAGCAGCCCGTTGTAGATTTTAGGATAACAATTGTATAAGCTGTTCTGTAAAACGATGTGAGTGTGATGTTTTTCAGCTTTCCTTCAGAGTCTTGGATAAGAAGCAGCAGTTCACTTTTTTTTATCATGCAGAATTCCCCAAAAAACTGCTTTTTAAACAGTTGGTGGAGGCCACAGTTTATAACATTGCTGAATATGTAGGACAATTGACTGGCCCTGTATTTACAAGAACGCTTTGACAGCCAGTTTTTTTTTTTTTTTTTTTTTGGGGAAATGGGGGCATGCTTTCTTCATGGAAATTTAAACAGTATATGTATACTGCATCGCCAGGCTGGATTTTAGATGAATCTGACTATGTTAATAGCTTGTAAGTTTGTGTTTCCACTGGTGGCAGCAATTATTTTCACATGTTTCAGTGTAGAACTAATGCACACCTAGTATACAATTTTGTGTTCTAATATAGTTAGGATATACTTAATAGCACTTAAGTTTGCTGCCGTCAAATTCTACGTTTTAATAGTTCATTTGTTTTTTTAACGTACTGTATGTGTAGAGAGACAACTAATAATTTACAAATATGAAGAACAAGCTGCCTGCCCCACTGCGTACTGTGCTGTCATAGATGTCCCCGTACCTGTGAGATGTTAGAACCAAGGTTATATGTTGTGTTTATTTTTTTTTTGAATTTTTTCTTTTCAGCAGGTCTGATGTTTACTCTAAATGAAATATCGAGGATAATGTATGGGGCTGCCATACACAACAAGCCTACATCTGCATCAAGTGGTTTGTATGGCTAGCAGGAACCTCGAGAGCAAATGCATATGGACGCCCATATCTTTTATAGTGCGTAGGCATCCATGCCCATTTTAGAGACTGTCACTTCCTTTTAGGGAACTGGAGGGTGGGTGGGCACTTTACTGATTCAATGTGCTGCAGCTTTTTCTGCAAGTTTAATTGGGGGGGGGGGGGCAGGATGATTCCTGCTCAGTTGGATAGATGAAAGCAGCTGTGTGGGTGCATTGTTGTGTTGCAGTAGTGACATCATTGCCACAGTACAATATGTCACTGCTGCAGCAGAGTAAGCATATTCCAGGCACGGAATTCATGTGTAACAGGGTTCGTTCACACAGTAATCTTCTTGGGAAGATTGAGGAACTTCGCACAATTTTAGCCTACAAATTGAACTCCGGTAAAATGTTGGTCTTCCCCTCAGAGAGCTAGTGGAGCCAAAACAGGCACACAGAATAACACAAATTTTAAGAAATAGTAACACACAAACATACGAAGAAGGCAGCAGAAGCAGGCCATTTGGTCTATCAAGTCTGCTCATCTTGCAGGGTCCACAGCTTGAGCTACTGTCCCTGCCCCATTACGAGCTGAACTTTTTATTCTTTTTGCTAATTAGAAAGACTTCTATGTGGTAATATTGTGCTGATGTGTAGAACAGCTCTTAGCCTGGGAGGTGACATATCTGATTTCACTGATTTTATTTCTATTTATTTAATTCTGTCTCCCCTACCTGACTGTTCCCTGGGCCACACCTGGAAACAAGCTTCATCTCGGTGTGCCTTTCCAGCCGCAAACTTTTAAATAAATAAAATATCTAGCTGTCTATCCATTTACCCCCCCCAAACTACATAATCGGCATTATGATCTCCCTAACTGTGACGTCACAGGCGACTGACCTGACAGTCATGAAATCAATGACCTGGGCTACACAGAAGATTAAATACCTGGGAACAGTGGTGGCTAAAGACCCCAAACTAATGAAGGTGAAAAATACAGATACCCTACTTACAGAATTACTCAAGATCTGCAAATGTGGGTTAAAGTCCCCTTGTTCCGCTGGGGCAGAATTAATGTTCTCAAAATGAATGTGCCACCCAGAATTTTTACCCCTTGGGCATGCTGAACACGGATCTGCTTCTAAAATGGTTTTACTAAGTTTCATGGTTCCTTCAACGGCTTCTTACAGGGAGGTTAAACTGTCGAGATTGCATACCAACCTATCTGCCCCCAAACTCATAAGTGGACTTAAACTACCCCCTTCTAGCTATACTACTTAGGACTACATGGCACCAAGTACTGAGGTGGGGTCAAACCCCCACTGATCCAGAGGAACCAAGTTACAAACCTCATTGATTACAAATAGAGCAGGGAGTGGCTAGTCAGGGAGGGATCACCGTGAAGGCTTTATTGTTTACCCCAGTGAAAGCACTTCCCAAAAAAACATGGTTAATGCATCAATCCATTCTGCTGTTGAAGCACATTTACAACTTTGTTGTTTCCAAAAACTAGATTTTCAAATGGACTGTGCACAACCTAGTCTGGGAAATCCCACTGTTACTACATGTCAAGCCCTCTCCTCTCCTGTGGGCTGGCAGTCAGAGAATGGGCTGAAAATAGCTCATCTTAATGTCCGTAACCTTCTGCCCAGCATGGCTGAACTCCATGCCTGGGTCACCCACTACAAGCCTGATATCCTAGGCATAACCGAATCTTGGCTCGATCCCAGACTCTGTGTGCTTCCCGGCTTTGACTTCCTCAGGCAGGATCGTCCAGGAAAAAAGAGGGGGGGTGGTATTCTGGTTTACTACAGGAGCCACCTTAACTTGTCTGTGCTGACCTGCCCTCAGCCAGAGCAGTCTTCCTGTGAGCTGTTGCACACTGTTCTGCTACTTGGGAATGCAAAGAAACTGCACATTATATGTACCTATAATCGCCCCCATGGGTGGTGTACTGGGCTTATCCTCCCTTCTTGAATCTGTTGGTTCCAAGACAGGAAACAATGAGGTAATAATCCTAGGGGATCTCAACCTAAACTGGCTTGGAGGCAATGTCATGCAGTATGAAACTCTGCTAGCTGGCTTCTCAGTGTCCCAACTCATTCAGGAGCCCACCAGATGGTCGCCCATAAGTGGTAACAGCTCTCTCCTGGACTGGGTCCTGACCAACAGGCCTGAGCGGATTAGCTCCTCAGGTACCCTCCCAGACTCCATCTCTGACCATGCATATGAAAGATCTCCACCCCCAAGATCCCTCCCAAACTCATCCAGGTCAGGGACTTCTCCAGGTTTGACCCGGGGACTTTCCAGGAGGATCTCATGTTCCTTGGAGGTAGAAGACTTGGTTTGCTGGCCAAGGCACCTAGCTTCACCTGAGCTTTTTCCTTCTAAGACTGCTTGAAAGGCAGAGTAGAGAAACTTACCAGAGCAAGGGAGAAGGATTAAGACTTAGTTTGGCTAAGCAGATTTACTGTGTGGTGGTGTTTTTATTTTCTACTCACAGGGATTGCTACTGTTTGTTGCTAACATTTCATTGCTTTATTTTTTCTCTGATTCAAATTGTTGTTGCTGGTATACCTCTTCTGCATTATTACAAGGTGTGCCTACAGGTGTGTGCTAACAGATTACTGCTGTAATCTTCTGATTCAAATTGTCTTTTGCAAGGTATATCGTCTGTTACTGCTTTATTTTTCTCTGAAGCAAAGTGTTTCTTACAGTGTATATCTTCTCTGAAATTATTACAGGTGGTGCTTTACAGGTTTTACAGTTTTATCTAACATTAGGATAAGCTTTCAGGGTTACTGCATTTGTTGTTGACTGATTGTTTCTGCTCTTACCTCCTTGTTCTTTCGTCTGTGGTTCTTCTTTTAGGCAGGGAAGGGCCCAGTCACCCACCCCATCCCCAACCACCCACGCTACACTCCTTTTATAGGGTACCACAGTTGTGACATTTCCTGTGGCAGAGCAGGAAGGGGCGGATCAGTGGGGCCTCCACAAGGTGATCTCATTTACAAGGGCACTAGTAATTTAACTTGTTATAACAAGTTAAACAAAGCACAATTAAACCATTACTTGCATTTTTTTTCCTTTTTTTTTCTTCTAATTACTCTGACTAGGTTACAAACCCAGCAACTTATTTGGAATGGATTTCATTAACTGCAGGTACTGTGGAACAATTTTCAGAAGGACAGTCTTACAGGATTTAGGACACTGTCCTATATGCTGGGCCTTTGGAGATCTTAGGGCTCAGCTCCGGGCAGCATGGGCAGAGATTGCACGCCTCAAATTTCATATTGAAGAGGAAATACATTATAAGAACCACCCGCCATTTCCCCAGCATCCAACAGAAAAACCTCAACTGCAGAGGGTAGTTGGTCCAGGAGGTTGGCAGGTGGTTAGGAGGAGCAAATCAGGTGCCCCATCACTCTCTGCTCTCCATCACATTGCCTCCAAAAACCATATAAACACTACAAACAGGTATCTGCCTCTATCTCTGAAATCAAATAAAGAGGCAGAAGACACTGCAGAGCAGGACACTGCGGCACAGGAGCTAGCACAACAAAACTCACCCAAATCAGGAACCAAAACTAAACAAGCACAAAGAAAATCCAAAAAACTTCTGATCATAGGAGACTCCATGATTAGGGGAGTTGATACCCATCTCCAGCCAGGGGTGATGGTCAGATGTCTCCCAGGTACATCAGCATGGAGAGACACTGACCTCATTGCTAAAATTGTTCACAAAGCAGGAGAAAACATTGATGTCCTAGTACATATAGGGACTAATGATCTCGCCAGCCGGTCAGTTGTGGAGACCAAGGAACACCTGACTAGGCTGGGTGACAAACTATCATCTGTTTCGTCCTGCATCTCCTTCTGAGATCCTGCCAGTCTGGGAGAGGGAGCAGATGGACGGAAGGTCAGAGAAGGGAGATAGGGAGCTAAACACGTGGCTCAAGGACTGGTGCCAGGAAAAAGGACACAGATTTGTAGGAACTGGCAACAGTTCTGGGGAGCGAAGTTCTTTAAATTTGATGGACTGCATCTGACTAAAGAGGAGTCAGTGCATTGGGGCAGAAGTTTGACGTCTTTGCAGAATATTTAAACTAGCAAATGGGGAGAGGGTGCAGCACCCACACGTCGAATGGGAAGAACACCCTCCCCTCAGCTAGTGGTCAAACAGGAATTCAGCGTGTTTGCCGTTCATTTGCATCACCAGGTAAGAAAAAGGTTTGGCTCCCACACGATGCTCAGGGTAATGCCAAACTTCACCCAACAACTAACACACCATAATCTTGCCAATGGAAAATCATGTACACAAATGCTCACAGCCTGGGAAATAAGATCCCAGACCTGCAGGCAATAATGTCAGAGGCTAAACTGGACATAGTAGCAATTAGTGAGACGTGGTTTACCAGTAACCACACACTTGGGAGACTTCAGTACCTGGCTATGTATTGTTCAGAAGAGACCGAGGTGCAAAAGGGGGAGGAGTGGCCCTGTATGTTAATGAAAATATCAAAGCTACAGAAATTCAGAATACACATAAGGAGCCAGAAGAACTGTGGGTCACCCTGGAAACAGGAAATGGGACAGCCATAAGAACTGGGGTTGTCTACAGGCCCCCAGACCAGAGGGAGGACATAGACACATTACTGTTAGAAGATATACTAAACATGACAGCTAAAGGGGAGGTTCTGATAATGGGAGACTTCAACATGGCAGATACAGATTGGTCAATACCAGCAGGAACATCTGCCAGAACTAGACTCATAGTGGATTCCCTGCAGGGGAGGGCCTCAAACAACTGGTACAGCAACCCACAAGAGACAGGGCTATCCTAGATCTAGTACTGACTAACAAAGAAGGATCACAGATCTCCAGGTAGAAGGTCACCTGGGGGCCAGTGACCATCACATGGTATGGTTCAATTTGCACTACATCTAAATCATCCCATTCCAAGGCAAAAATATGGGACTTCAGAGGAGCTGACTTTGATAAGATGGCCAACAGAGTTAAGCTAGCCTGGCAAAAGAAACACAGGTGAGGGGTACAGGCAAAGTGGGCAAGCATTAAGGATGCAATACTTGAAGCAACATCCCATTGTGTTAGACAGAAAAGGAATGCAAAGAAGAAGGAAACCACTTTGGTTCTCAAATACAGTAGCAGAAAAGGTCAGAGCCAAAAGGCTGGCTCTTCAGGAAATATAAGGGAACACAGCGGATGAAGATAGGGAGGCATACCAAACTGCTCTAAGGGAAGCAGGTAAGGCAGTAAGGCAGGCAAAGTCCCAAACTGAGGAAACACTAGCACGAACAGTAAAAGAAGGTGACAAGACTTTCTATAGATACATTAGTGAAAGGACAAAGTCCAGAGGGGGTATTGCTAAGCTTAATGGAGAAAAGGGAGCATGTGAGGAGGAGGACCCTGTAAAGGCATCTATCCTAAATAGATAGTTTTGCTAAGTATTTACTGAAGAGAAGGTAGGGCAGGGCCCACAGCTCAGCATCATGGACACGGGAGGGAGGTGAGCACTACTCCCTTCACAAAAGAAAGGGTCCTACAAGAGCTTGCTAAGCTCAGCGTGGATAAGGCAATGGGACCTGATGGCATACATCCCAGGGTACTTAAGGAGCTAAAGGAGGAACTAGCAGAGCCATTAGCAGAATTGTTTAGTGAGTCTCTGAGCACAGGAGAGGTCCCAGAAGACTGGAGAAGGGCTCATGTGATCCCGCTCCACAAGAGTGGTAGCAGGAGGAGGCGGGAACTACAGACCGTCAGTCTTACCTCAGTAGTGGGCAAGATTATGGAGGCACTCCTTAAGGAAAGGATAGTGCAACACCTGGAATCCATAGGGCACAGGATCCAAGACAGCATGGGTTTACAAAGGAAGGTCCTGTCAAACTAATCTCATAGATTTCTTTGACTGGGTAACCAGAGTGGTGGACCAAGGGGAGCAGTTGATGTCGCCACCTTGACTTCAGCAAAGCTTTTGACACTGTTCCACATAGAAGATTGATTAATAAGCTGGGTAGGCTCGGGTGGGTCAGAAGTTGGTCAACTGGATGGCAAACTGGTTGACTGGCAGAAAACAGAGAGTGGTGGTAAATGGTATACAGTCAGAAGAGATGCAAGTCACAAGTGGGTACCTCAGGATCAGTCCTGTGGCCAGTCCTATTCAACATCTTCATTAGTGACCTTGCAGATGGACTAGAAGGTAAGGCTTGTCTGTTTGCAGATGACACCAAGATCTGCAACAGAGTAGATGAGCCAGATGGGGTGGGCAGAATGAGAAGAGATCTGGATAAACTAGCAGAATGGTCAGAAGAGCGGCAACTGGGATTTAATGCAAAGAAGTGCAAAATCATGCACATAGGGAAGAGAAACCCTGAAGCCACTTATAGGCTGGGAGGGGAGTTGCTAGCTGTCACAAAGGAAGAAAGACTTGGGCATCATCATCACTGATGACCTAAAATCATCCAAGCAGACCTCTAAAGCAGTAGGTAAGGCTAGGGGGGTGTTAGGGTGTATTAGTAGGGGTATCACAAGTCGTAAGAGGGAGGTAATAATCCCTCTGTACAAGACATTGGTTAGGCCCCATCTGGAGTACTGCGTGCAGTATTGGAGGCCACACCTTCACAAGGACATTAACCAAATTGAGGCAGTCCAGAGAAGGGCAACCAAATGGTGCAGGGACTGCATCAGAAGACATATGAGGACAGATTAACGGAGCTCAATATGTATACCCTTGAGCAAAGGAGGAGAGAGGTGATATGATCGAGGCATTCAAACACCTTAAGGGCATAAACAAGGTGAAAGAGTCTAACATGTTTAAATATAAGAAAATAGCAGGACAAGAGGACACAGCATGAGATTAGAGGAGGCCGATTAAGGGGAATGTGAGGAAATTCTTTTTCACAGAAAGGGTGGTGGATGCATGGAATGGCTTACCACAAGAAGTGGTGGCTATGAATACAGTGCAGGGCTTCAAACAGGCATGGGATAGGCATAAGGGAGCAATACAAATGACTATGAATAGATAGGTCACTGACAGAGTAAAGGCCGATGGCACATTTATAAGGTAGAAAAATAAATGGGCAGACTGGATGGGCCTTGCGGTCCTTATCTGCCGTCAACTTCTATGTTTCTTGACTGGTCTTCAGTGATGGATGCCCAGAATGCTTCCTCGGCAGTCTGTCACTTCAGTAGTATCTTCGGGATGTTACAGGATATGCATGCCCCCCTCGTCAGATGGAGGGTAAGGGGGGCTGTCACAAAATGGTTGCATGGGAGCCTCCTTGCTCTCATGAGGGCTAGAGATAAATGTTGGGCCAGTTTCAAGGTCTCAGTGGACCAGACCATATTCCAGCGTTACAGAAGGCTCAGGAATGAGTGCAAAAAGGCTATCAGGGTTACCAAAAGCGACTTCTGTAAAGCTGCCTTGCAGACCTCCGCTAAGGACCCTAGGAACTTCTGGAGGCATATTAAAAACATAGTGAGTGGCTCCTCCTCCCTGTGAGGCTCCGGACATGCTCATTGATGGTGCTAGCTGTAATAATCCGCTAACCATCGCAAATGCATTCAATGCTTGCTTCTCAGACCTGTCTGCGTTCACCTCACTATTCTCCTCCACTGGTCATGATAGTCCTATCCAAGTTCTTCTGCCTCAGATGGCACCTTCCCCCTGTTCTCCATTCTATGTCAAGGCTGTGACGGTAAAAGAAATGCAGAGATTGCTAACTGGTCTGTCCCCCCTTTTCTAGTGCTGGCCTTGATGGCATGGAACCAAAGCTTCTCTGCCTTGCTGCTGCCTACATTGCTTCCCCTGTGACCCATATCGTCAACCTATTCTTAGCCTCTGGCGTTATCCCAGACCTGTGGAAGGTGGCACGGGTTGTCCCTGTGCTCAAACAGGGCAACCCCAGGATCCTTGACAGCTATCGTCTGATTGCCATTCTGCCTGCCATCAGCAAGCTCCTTGAGAAAGTTGTGGCGGGACACCTCTTGGATTATATCCAGGCTCATGAGCTTCTGTCTCCCTCGCAGCATGACTTTCAAAAAGGGCACAGCACCACCTCTGCGCTGGTCTCTGTCACTTCTGGGATAAGGGCTGCTATGGACCAGGGCAGACTCTCTGGGGCCATCTTTATTGATCTCTCCAAAGCCTTTGACCTTGTTGACCATGCCTTGCTATGCTCTCAACTTGTGTCCTTGGGCTTATCCCCCTCCGGCCCTGAGTTGGTTCTCCAACTACCTTCATGGAAGGCAGCAACTGACCAAATATAGTAAGGTGCTCTCAGACGCCACCCCCGTATCCTCAGGGGTCAGTCCTTGGGCCCCTGCCTTTTTTCATCTTCATCAACGACCTTCTCTCCTCGGCAGCCTCCTGCAGGCCTGTCCTGTATGCTGATGACCTTGTTATCTTCACTCGTTCAAAGGATATTGGGGTCATTAACCACCAACGGGTTTCAGGAGTGTCCATTCCTGGATATCATCCCATAAGCTGGTCCTAAATCTTAAAAAGACCCAGCCCATGCTGTTCGGTTCCCTGTCTAAGTTAAGGGCCTCCTCTGTTCCTATGTGCATCTCGGATATTGATGTCACAACTGTTCTCGCCACCGATTCCGTCAAATACCTTGGGGTGACACTTGACCCGCAGCTCGATCTTGGTCAGCATATCCAAAATGCGTGTAGAGCTGTTAACTGAAATTGGGTCCGCTTACAGGGCAAAGAATAACCTTACTCCGGCTGCTCGCCTAGCACTGTGTAGAGGGTTGTTTCTACCATCCCTCTGTTATGGGCTCCTTTTGTTTGCCAATACCTCCAAGATCCACCTCTCTAGATGGACCATTGCCTATAACAGCATCTGCCGTTTTGCTCTAGGAGTCCCTCGTCTCACTCACTGCTGTGATCTGTACAGTAAGCTCAACTGGCTCTCCCCACCCAATTATTTGAATTTTGTTGTGGGCAGTCTCACGGGTAAGGTGCAGGTACTGGCACCCCCGGACTAAGCGGAGCTCCTTGTGCCAGCAGCCCCCGCCACCTACCCCTAAGGTCACAGGGCCCTGCTATCCTTAAGGTCCCTCCTACTCGTACCAAAATGGGGGACAGGGACTTTGCATCATGTGCCCCTAGACTGTGGAACTCCTTTCCTGTCCAGGTCCGGACCTCCCCCAGTCGGGCCTACACACCTCCCTGTGGAACCACTTGAAGCTCTCGTCAGTATGTGACTGTCTTAACCCTCCCTGATTAGCCTGGTCCTCTGCACAGTATGCTTGAGTGTATTCATTCCATGTATCTTGCAAATGTGTAAATTTTGTATATATCTGTGTGTATATATATTGCTGGTGACGTGTCAGTGACGCTGTACCTTAGCATATTGACTATGATTACTGTCATGACCTGAGATATCTTACACAGATGTCAGGAGAAGCATAACATACATAGTATCTGCCCTACTTGCTTCAAATTGTACTCTCTATGTTCTTTGATTTCCAGTACTCTCCCGGGCGTACCTGAAAATAGGCATGTTTGTCTAGTGTACTTACCTGGTTAACAAAAGCTAAATAAATAAATAAACTGTGGGGGTAAACCCATTAGAGTATATCAATGGTCAGTGCTAGATATATCCTCCACAGACCACGTAAAGCTGGCGGGGCACTACAGGTGGACAACACTCCTGAGAAGTGGTAGAGTATCTGGAAAGACTTACATAGATTCATGAAATTTGATAAATATAGACTCCTACAATTCAAGATCTTTCAAAACCTGTATTTTACTCCCTCTAGATTATTTAAAATGGGAAGAGTAGAATGTTATGTGTAATAGGTGCCACAAAAAACGAGGTAACCTACTGCCCATTTTGTGATATTGTTGAATAAGCTGGGAGAAATGGGGGTTGGGAACCAGATGATCAGATGGATAGGCAGTTGGCTTCAGGACCGGACCCAGAGGGTCATGGTTGGCGGGATTCTCATCCTCAAGGAGGGTCATTAGTGGGGTCCGTCAGGAATCAGTCCTTGGGGCCCCTCCTGTTCAATGCCTATGTCTTTGACATAAGGAAGGGTATCAGGAGTGAGACGAGTCTCTTTGCGGATGACTCAAAACTGGGGGTGGTGGTGGATGGGGAGGAGGGAGGGTGGCCCTACAGGGGGACCTGGAGACACTGGAAAGGTGGTCTAGAAAGTGGAAGCTGAGGTTCAGTGCAGGGAAATGCAAGGTACTGCATCTGGGAGCCAGAAACTCGGGCCAGGAGTACACCCTTTGGGGGGGGGGGGGATGCTACAAGTCTCAATGGCTGAGAGGTACCTGGGGGTGGTGGTGGATGTCAAGATGAACAACTCTGAGACTTGTAGGAGGGCAGTGGCCAAAGCCAACAGGATTCTGGGATGCATTGCTAGGGGGATCACCTCCAGAAGGAGGAAAGTGATACTCCCCCTGTATAACTGCTTGGTGAGGCCACACCTTAAGTACTGCGTGCAGTTTTGTAGGCCACACTTAAACAGCGACATTGAACTCCTGGAGAGGGTCCAGAGGAGGGCAACCAAAATGATTTGGGGCTTGGGGGACATGACCTATGGGGAGAGGCTTGAAGAGCTAAATATGTACATATTGGAAGAAAGAAGGGACCGGGGGGGCATGATAGAGGTCTTCAAGTACATGAAGGGGTTAAACAGGGGAGAAGTAGTCAAGGTGCTCTGAAGGAAGTGGGGGGGGGCTAGAGGGCATGGGTGGAAGCTGGAGGGGGCGAGATTCAGGAGAGAAAGGAGGAGGTGCTACTTCACTAAGAGGGTGGTGGAACCATGTAATGTGCTGCCCAGGGGGCTGGTGGAGGCAGAGACGGTGGAGGGGTTCAAGAAGGGGGGGACAGGTACAGGGGAAGGGTTCTGGACGCAAAGTCCTGTGCAGTGGGAATATCCGGGACTGGGAAGGGAGAAGCCAGAGAGGACGAGGGGGGCAGCAAGGTCAGCTCCCAGGGTGGGGGCTAACCAAACAAGCAGACACGAAAGACCGTTAGGCCTATTCTGATTGCATTTTAGTATGTTAGTATATTGTGATTTGACACAACCCCTTTGGAATGATGGCAAGACCCGTATAGACCCCCTTCGGGGCCTGGAGATGTGTATACTCTTGAGACTGTAAAGGTAAATGGATAGAATATATGGAATAGTGGATGGGTGACCATCCACAGCAAGGTTGTGTTTCCATCGAGGGAGTTGATGGCATCATAGAGAACTCGAACAAAGCTCGAGAAGACTCTATGATGTCATCAAATGCTGAGATGGAAACACGGCCTTGATGTGGATGGTCACCAGTCCCACAAGTCACAAGTGCTGAGATGGAAATACAGCTTTAGTTGTGGATGGTCACCCATCCACTGTTCTATATAGTACATGGTTCCACAAAATGCATTGTTTAATTTCACAGGGTTCATACCGTGTGTTCATGGTTCTGCTTGCTCCCAGACTGGTCCTTGCTACATTTCCTGCTCTGCTTTAGTCCTGTCCCCAAAGATACCACTCCTCGCTGCCGTTCCATTCTGCTCTAACCCTGTAACCATGCCAGTGATTTAAAAATAAATAAAAATAAAACTGGCAAATTGATAGTTTGGACACACTGAGCCCACTATGTCAGTCTGTGTCCAAACTATCCTAATGAATTGCTTGCTAAGCGATGCTGCCATTTTTGTGTGCATTTTTTTATCATCACTCTTTCAGCTAGTTGGGTAACTGCTCAAGGCTGAAAAGTTGTTGTACTATCGATATGACGTCAGAACAATAGTACATTACGTTTTTTGATCTTTAAACTGTCCTACAGCAATATTTGGAAAACCACCGTTTTCCATACACAGTAAGCCCTAACCATGTACTATATTCCATTATCTGTATGGTATCTTATACCAACTCTCAAGATAGGTTATTTTTCAAGTGGGGTATGTCACAGATGATATCTTGTCTGTTGGGTACATGGCAGTGTGTACTAAACCAGTGAGAAACTTTCACAGTGTGGATGATATCACAATACCTGTGCAGCACTAAAGCCAGCAGATGTAATTAGAGAAGAAGTTATGTAAGCATTAATCACCGACAGAGGAGGGCTCTGCCGGTGGATTAATGCCCGCTGGGGGTGGGGGTTGGTGCCCGAGGGTGTGTGTCCCTTGGTGCCGGAGACCCCACAGACAGACGGAGACAGAGAGTTTGCAGAGTGGCAAGGGTTTTGCAGTGCCGTGTTACACTATAACATAATTCTACTTTGCATTCTGAGTTTACAGCACTTTCTCTGTGTTGGCAGCACGTTTGCCCAGTGGCAGACAAGTGGAGTAGAGTGACATGAAGAAGGCAGGCTCTCTGTCTCTCCCCTTGCCATGTGCAGTCGCTTCAGCAGCCCATCCCCCAGCAGCTCCTGTGGCACCAGACTACACCTTTTCTCTATACAGTAAGGGGAGCTCGGGTTTTGGTCATCGGTGGGGGAAGGCAAGCCCTTTATAGCACTTCTTTTTAGTGAAAGCCAGGCCGTTGGCGGCCCCTTTGTAACAGTGGTGGCACGAGCCATCTGAGCAGGTGAGTCGCGGTTCCCAGCGAACATCAGCACTGCCGCCGCCGGTTGGGGCCGATCTTCGCCCAGGGCGAGGGCTGCAATGCAGGCGGACGCTGGCTATGATGTAACCAACACACATCTGGAGGTCCTGGGCAGGCCGGTCACGGAGCGGTGGGAAGACGCCGTACATGCACTCCCTAGCCATGGTCGCTGCATCCACAGGTACTGTCAACCGGGCACAACTTCCACCAGGTAGGGACACGCAGCTGGGAGCTTGCGGCATCATCTATCTCCGTGGATGGGTGACAGTGGGGCAGAGAGCGAGGCTCAGGTGTCCTCAAGAGTCAGGAATGTCACAGGAGGCAACGAGGTGGCCACCACCAGGCTATGCCTCAAGAGCGCCGCTAGTGGTAACTGAGCGGGCGGGTCCCGTCTACTGCTGGGCGGGTGGGTTACAGGTGGTACTAACCGCCAAGCAGCACTCCGTGGGATAATCACTGCTTGGTTAGTGTCACCTGAGCCATTTCGGCCAGCGCCGTTGCTGGCTTTCATTGGTGTCTGGAGTGCCGTGTTACAAAGATTCATATAAAACCTAAAGGTAGCAAACGGTGTTGTATACTTCGAACATGCAGTGGACGGACTCGGATGCTCCAGCTTATCACTTGTAAGTAAGCAGGACTTTCATAACTCGCTTGTTGTTCTGTTCCTGCTCCCTCACACACACATTGTATAGTTTCAGTTCTATTGTATACCCCCTGTATAGGTTGATTCCCATCACCGTTGTGCCACAGGGAATGTGCCTGCAGTCCTTGTGTTCCTCTGACTTGCAGCACTGACTGGCTGAAAGCTTCGAGGAATTGTGTCCCTGTCTCTTCAAGCAAAGGGTCTGCTTTCCTTTCATATAGTCTTTGATCTCCCCTGCCCACACATGCCAGTTGCCTGCCTGTTTGTTTATAACAAAGCAAAAAAAATTCTACATTTTGCAACATTAATCTGTTTGGAGTCCATTACCTCCATAGAGCCACTCTTGGGTCTTGGAGCCAGAGCCACGAAGGCCCTGCAGCAGCCAGAACGTTTGAGATCAGGGCAGCACCAGCATACAGTACCGTGCATGGGCCTGCAACATGTAAAGCTAGGACTGGTCTCAGGCCCCCCTCTCCCCACAGTCATAGTGAAACTGGGAACTAGAATGTTGTGTTTTTGTCATATAGTGTGCTTATCTGGTGCTAGTTCTTCTGCTTACCTCCTGATCATTTTATGGATTGTGCCAGCTTTTTCTGCATGGCTCCCAATATTGTACCAGTTTTTCTCCGCATAGTTTCTAATGCTATATGAGCCAATGTTTTTAGGGACTCCCAAAGCAGTAAACTTTTGTGTCCTCATCTATCACGCCCTTAGTCCCTTTTTCCAAGGATGTGCATAAATGGATGACTTGATGCCTTTTATTGGACCGACAGAGTTGTTTAAGAAAGGTGCTTTGAGCTTTTGGACTACACAGAATCCTTCATCAGAAAGCAATGATGGTTGATTTGAAAGAATACACTTACATAAAGCCCAAATCATACATTAAAAAAACAAAACTGATAAAAAGTTGTTGAACATCCCATTGGCCTAGACTGCTTTTAAAAATCAACATTGTACCATAAAAAGACAACAGAGTTCCATCAGAGGAAAGGTATGTCAAGGTCGAATGTCACAGAATAGACACGCTTCTTCCCTGAGAACAGCCATAAAACATATTACAGCTACATTTGTGCGTCTGTGCATGCATTAGTAAATGTCTGTGATTTTAAACTACAAGATGAAATAAACTGAACAGTGCACAGTACATGAGGTTAAGTCTTTCAAATAAAAAAAAAAAAAATAGTATAAAGGCCTGAAACCAGCGGCATTTCGTGAACCCCGATAGGAGAGTGCCTACAGTATCAATACCATAACTTCCAGTGTCACAGTATACTGTGATACCGTGATGCCATCTCTGCATTTAGTATTAGATACATGAAGCTTCTAAGAGCCGTCCCTTCCTGAGATAAAATTAAATGCTGTACCAAGTAATGGTATTCTCCAAGTGGAACCAGCTCCACTTGTACTGCTTCCTATAGGAGTCTGCTACATAGGGTAAGCACTCTCCTGGTGGAAAAACCTATTCATTCTCCTCCCCTTTGGTGGTATAGGGTGGGCCTTAAAGGTGCCATATCAGTCCAAATTGATTTGTTCTGTTCTGAAAAATGCAGTTTGTGTGAAATGCTTGCTTATGGTTAATTTTCCTTTTTTCTTTCAGAATGAAAAAAGCTATGGGAAGACCAAGGTGACTGGTTGCTTCTTGTTGAATGAATTCTTAAATGGTGGCAGCTACCATGGATAAACAACTAGTGCTACCGAAGCAGGATACGGGAGCTGCACCCACTTCTGGGGCACCTCCTGCTTTCTTTGTCATTCTCAAGCAAGCCCAAGGAGTCGGCAGCACTGAGCAGGGAATACTAGTGGCCAACAGTGATGCCCACACCGTTTCAACAGGTGAAGTGGCGGAGCCGAAGGCCAAATCCAAGGCCTGCCTCCCAGCACATTGTGTCTTGGGAAATATCAAGGTGACGCTGGACAACAACAACATGTGGAACGAGTTTTACATGTGCAGCACAGAGATGATTCTGACCAAGCAAGGCAGGAGAATGTTCCCGTACTGCCGCTACCGGATATCCGGATTAGACCCATTTCAGAAGTACATTCTGGTCATGGACATCTCTCCTGTGGACAATTACCGTTATAAGTGGACTGGCCGCTGGTGGGAGGCAAGTGGAAAAGCAGAGCCTCATGTACTGGGGAGAGTTTTCATTCACCCGGAATCACCTTCCACTGGGCATTACTGGATGCAGCAGCCTGTCTCTTTTTACAAACTGAAGCTCACAAATAATACTCTGGACCAGGAGGGGCATATTATCCTCCATTCCATGCATCGGTACCTTCCCCGCCTCCATATCGTGCCTGCAAACAAAGCTACAGAAGTCATTCAGCTGAACGGTCCCAACGTGCTCACTTTCACCTTCCTGCAGACAGAATTCTTTGCTGTGACTGCTTACCAGAACATTCAAATCACGCAGTTAAAAATAGACTACAACCCTTTCGTAAAGGGCTTTCGGGATGATACCCTGAGCAGCAGGCCAGGGAAGGACGGGAGACTGAAGCCTTGCCTGGAGCAACTGGAAGGGGGCAAAGCCACAGACACTTCATGCCGGAGTGCCCCCGTCAGCCCGAGAAGGCCCATGGAGGATGTAGGCAGTTCGTGCATGACATCTTCAAGCACTCCCAGCACTCCTGGGGGTGCTTTGGACATGGACCAGCAAGCCTTCAATGCAGAGAGAGACTTTCTAGGATTTTTGGATACTAATGTGGGAGAGGCACGCTTAGAGCAGAAACCCAAGGCATTATGTGTGAGGTAAGTCTGCCACCAGTTCTGTGGACTCAGTTTTGATTCACTTTGCAGTTTCAGATTAAAGGGGGACACCAAAAGTGGCCCTCAGTGCTGGTGCTGAAAATCGAGCAGACTCAAGAGACCATTAGGCCTATTCTGCTGGCATTTTAGTATGTTAATATGTAACCAAACGGCTTTAGAGTGTTTAAAAACAATTGTGTAAAAAAAAAATCTTTGACTTTATTTTTTTCTTAGCTTTTTACACAGTCATTTTGATTTAACACCCCCCCCCAAAAAAAAAACCCCAAAAACTAGGACAACAGCTTCTAGTTGAGCCAAGGCATTAGTTTTAAGCTAGTTTCTGGCAGAGTAATGCAGAGATATTTGAAAATATTTCATAGCGATTTGTTTTCTGAGTAGGTTTGGGAAATTTATGATTGCAGTGTAAAAAATCATTTGATCTTCTTTGGGGGTATCTTAGTCATCAGGTTACACCGTAGGAACCTTTGCCGTCGGTGAAGGGAATCCACACGGAAGAGTTTCAGCAGTCAGCTGACATCGCCAACCCTGTATAGGCGTGAGCGGCCCCACTCCTTTCTCAGTTCTTTCCCACCATCGACTCACATGGGTCTCCACGGAAGCTCCATCGCAGTACTAACATACTAACATACTAAAATGCCAGCAGAATAGGCCTAATGGTCTTTCGTGTCTGCTTGTTTGGTCAGCCCCCACCCTGGGGGCTGACCTCTATCCCCTCGCCTTCTCTGGCTTCTCCCTTCCCAGTTCCGGATATTCTTGCTGCATTGGATTTTGCTTCCTGAACCCTTCCCCTGTACCTGTCCCACCCCCTCTTGAACCCCTCCACTGTCTCTGCCTCCACCAGCCCCCTAGGTAGTGCATTCCATGGCTCTACCACCCTCTCAGTGAAGTGGCACCTCCTCCTTTCTCCCCTGAATCTTCCCCCCTCCAGCTTCCACCCATGTCCTCTAGTGGCCCCTTCCTCCTTCCTTCGAAGCACCCTCACTGTTCCTCCCCTATTTACCCTCTTCATGTACCTGAAGACCTCTATCATGTCCCCCCGGTCCCTTCTCTCTTCCAAAGTGTCAATATTTAGCTCTTCGAGCCTCTCCTCATAGGTCCTGTCCCCCAAGCCCCAAATCATTTTGGTTGCCCTCCTCTGGACCCTCTCAGGAGGTTAATGTCCCTCTTTAAGTGTGGCCTCCAAAACTGCACGCAGTACTCCAGGTGCGGCCTCACCAGCAGTTATACAGAGGAGTATCACTTCCCTCCTTCTGGAGGTGATCCCCAGCGATGCATCCCAGCATCCTGTTGGCCTTGGCTGCCCTGCCCTACAAGTCTCAGAGTTGTTCATCTTGACATCCACCACCACCCCCAGGTCCCTCTCAGCCATTGAGACTTGTAGTATTCCCCAGGGTGTACACTTGGCCTGGGTTTCTGGCCCCCAGGTGGAGTACCTTGCATTTCCCTGCATTAAACCGCAGCTTCCACTTTCTAGACCATCTTTCCAGAGCCTCCAGGTCCCCCTGCAGGGCCACCCTCCCCTCCTCCCCATCCACCACTGCCCCCAGTTTCGAGTCATCTGCAAAGAGACTCATCTCACTCCTGATTCCTGTCCTTATGTCAGATACGTAGGTGTTGAACAGAAGGGGCCCAAGGACTGATCCCTGTGGGACCCCACTAATGACCCTCCTTGGGGAAGAGATTATCCCACCAACTACGACCCTCTGGGTCCGGTCCTGGAGCCAATTGCCTATCCATCGGATCATCTGGTTTCCCACCCCCATTTCTCCTAGTTTATCCAACAGGCCCACGTGAGGAACAGAGTCAAATGCCTTTCTGAAGTCCAGAAAGAGGACATCCACTGGTCTACCCAGGTCCAAGGCACTTGTCACCCAGTCATAGAACTCCACCAGGTTTGTCTGACACACGATTTCCCGGATGAATCCATGCTGTCTATAGTCCAGGCACCCGACTTATCCAGGGCCCCCCTAGCCTCTCATGACAATGCCCTCCATCCTTGCCCACCACTGATGTCAGGCTGACAGGCCTGTAGTTCCCCTGCCAGCTCCTTGATCCCCCTTGTGGATGGGCACTACATGCATACCTTCCGGTCTTGGGGCACCACCCTGTCCTCAGAGATGGTGAAAAGCTCTGCCAGGGGTTTCGCCAGGACATCTGCAAGTTCCTTCAGCACTCTAGGATGTAATTTATCCGGCCCGGTGCTTTCTCCGTCTTAAGGGAGCTGAGGGCTTCCTCGCTCTCTCTGCTGATTTCCACTTCCAGTACCTCTTCTCCTGCTTAGCCTCCCCCACCTGCCAGTGATGCCCCCTCCCCAGACCTGCCGATTGGTGAGGGCCCCCTCCCTCATTATCTCTCTCCTCCCATGTGTAGTGCAGCATCCCATTTTTCCTGGTGAAAACTGAGGTGAAGTACTCATTTAGTACCTCAGCCTGCTCCTCTGGGTCTTGTGCCCATCTCTCCCCTGATTTAATCCTGCTAATCTGCCCCTTCACCCTTCGTCTTTCCCCAATGTATCTAAAGAACCCCTTTTTCCCTCTCCTAATTTCCCTGGCCAGGTTCTGCTCCTTCCTTGCCTTAGCCGCCCTCACCACTCTAGTGGCCCTTCTAGCCAACAGCTCATACTCCCCTCGATCCCTTTCACTCCTTGAGCACTTGAATTTCTTATAGGCTGCTTTCTTTCCCCGCACCACCTCCTGGACCTCCCTGGTCCACCAACAGGGTTTTTGGGCCCTACCGCATTTTCGTCTTACTCTTGCACAGGTATTCACACCAACCCTGTGGAATTCTCTACCTCATCGGTTAAGAGAAGGCCTGACTGTCAGTAGTTTTAAATCTATGCTAAAAAGTATTTATTTTTTTTGGTTTTTCCTGACTGATTGGTTGATTGATTTTAAATAATTAATTATCTTTTTTAATACTGTAATTTGTATTATGTATGGCGCCTTGATTTTGAAAGGCACTATATAAATAGTTTGCTTGCTTGCTTTTTCCAGCCTACGGCTTTATTTTTCCTTACCTTTGAAAAATCTTTTTTTTTTTTTTTTTTAAAGCAGCAGTACTACGGAATCAGAAGTGACCTATCAAAGTCTGTTTTTCGTGTAAGCATGCGGCCAAAGTTCCAGTTTCCATATCTGTAAATGTTTTTTTTCCAGTTGTCATTAGTTTTTTAGATATTTGCAATTTATTTGAAGTGTTGTAACGCTACAACAAATATGGCGGCTGACTAATTTCAGCTGCGCTTTTTCTACAGGCCACATCACATCTTTTGACAACAGCAGAGAGACACTCTGCTGACCATTCCCAATGTCCCTGGAAGTCATTCACATGTGCAGTTGGCAGCAGAGGGGGTTCCAGTGCAGTATGCTTAGTGGCAGAAATGTAAACAAAAGCAGAGAATAACTGAGCAAATTACTCGGCGATAGTGCAGTGCCGGCGAGAAAGATCACCAGATATATGATTAGCAGGGTACAGGGAATAAACTGTCAAAAAAGCGCAATTTTATATTTTTTGGAGTACTGCTGCTTTAAAGAGATTCTTTCTTTTTGTGTCTTTAATCCTTCTACTTTTCTCTTTCATCACTGCCACTGTGGAAAGAAGAGTACCTCTACAGATGAACATTCCACCTGTGTTTGCTGTCTTGGGCCTGACCACAAAGTTTCTGATTGTGAGCTCTGCCAGAAGTTTAATCGGACAACTCTTCGGTGACGCAAAAAGGCTCTTAAGAAATTCCTGATGGAGCAAAAGGTAGCCAGCTCTGGGAAGGGGTCTTCTGGGGCCCCGGACTCCCAGTTGCCAACTGGATCGCCTGGCTTCCAGACCAGAGACAAGTCCTTGTGGGGGAAAGTCATAAAAAAGACCAAGATTGCGACTGCTCCTCTCCCCCCCCCCGGCATCGATCTCGTTCCCTGTCCGCTTCTCCTTCCTCTGGGTGAGCTTCGTCTGCTGCGACCGCTCCGACAAATGAAACTGCTGTCTAGGTCTCTGCCTACCAGAACCATACTGACTGCACCTTAACCCGATTCCCAGGACGCCTGGCGGTCTGCCTCCAGTTCGTCTGCTCCTCTGTCGTTGATGACTGATTCATTGTCAGCGGTTCTCCGTCAAGGATTATCCCTTCTCCCACTAGGGCTACAGGCTTGTTGGGTTCTTAGGACATAGGTGGGTCATCGACACGTGTACCATCACTTTGTCAACATCCACCGTCAACCTGAGCGAAGTCCTGATTAAATTTACTAATGTGCTGGTGCAGCAGATGGGCGCTTTAAACAGGCCGACGTCGTCGTCTATGTCCTTTTTTTATCGGCCCCAGGAGGTTCCCCGTGGGCCATCGCTGGCACACCCAATGGCAGACCCCGAGATTGAAGTCAACATGAAGGAGGAGTATCATCCTGACCTCATTCTTCGTGATGATGTGGAGGAAGAAGAGGAAGTCCTACTTTCTGACAGATCTACAGCCTCTTCTGTCAGTTAGGACTGTGTGAAGCACACTTCTAGGTCTCCTCCTGAGGACCCTACATTTTTAATATGATGAAGCAGCTGTCCTAAGCTGTGGGCTTCCACACTGAGGAAGAGAATGCCACCAGAAAGGATCTGGTGGATTTCCTGGAGATGAGATCATTCTTCCCATGATCCCAGCATTGAAGAATGCAGCCATGGCAGCCTGGCCATAGACCAGATGTAGTGCCAGCTATGCCACGCGTGAGGCGGACAAATCTTATCAGCCCCGGGTCTCCCTGTTATGCTGCCCAACCAGAGACTGTTTCAGTGGTCATTAAAGAGACCCTAACACCATTAGAAAAACTTGGAAAAATGTGAGATTTAGACAGTTAAATTTATATTTCATGTATTTTCTATATTTATTTTTTTTCTGTATTATTGAGGACGGCTGTATGAAAGAGGCTTGCTGTTCCTTAGACTTTATCTGCTCTTTCTGCTATCCGACATATTGCATCATAATCTGGGTTGCACCTAGAAAAGAGCTGCTGGTCATGTTGCTTTTCCTGGTTACCAACTTTTAAATAAATAAAATAAATAATTCCCTGTTTAAGGCATTGTAATTATTTACACAACAACAAATTATGATGTCCTAAACAGAACTGGGATGTCAGATGTAGGCAAGCAGCCAGAATAGATAGGGCAGTGATCCTCTTTACATGCAAATGTCTTTAGTAATAAAGAAGAATGAGAATACAAAAACAGTATAAAACTATAAGCTGACTTGTGCTAAACATTACATTTTTCTCAAAGTTGTCACAATAGTGTCAGGGGCTCTTTAAGGCAGCTCATGACAGATCTAAGGCACCTAAGCACCTTAGCTCCCTTTCCCCAGACAAAGAACCTCTTAGGATAGACTTCTGGGGAAAGAGGGTTTATGCGTCCTTCACCCTAGGTTTGAGGATTGCTGTCTGTTGCTCATGGTGAAATACCAGAATGCCAGTTGGAAGATGGGCAAGGCCACAGCCCAGGCCCTCCCAGAGAGCAACCAAAAGCAGGAGCTGCGTCGGTCCCTCCAGGCAGCTGAGGATGTTGGCAAACACCTCCTCGGAGCTCTGTATGGCATGGCTGACACCGTTGCCAGGGCAGCTGCCACAGGTATATGCCTCGTTAGGCACACCTGGTTCAGAGTCTCAGGGGATTGCACCTGATGTGCAGCAGAATGTGCTTAATGCCCCCTTCAGTGGTACCAGGCTGTTTGGCCCCGATGTCCAGGACATTATAAATGACCTGCAGGCCTCGGGTAGGGCGCTCAAATCGGTCCACTCCCTCTTGTCATAACCAACCAAAGGGTAGAAGAAAGCCTCCTTTTCATAAACGGAACAATAGGCCTGGAACAACTCCCCGTCCTCAGGGAAAACGCAGATCCCAGGCTCCGTTGTCCGCCCTTTCCAGTGCTGGGAGCGGCAGCCATGTGCCCCAGAAGTGAGGGACCAGCTTCTGTGGCTGACTCCACCATTGCTTGACTCCTTGCTGGCGCCCCAAATCTCTGGTCCCGGACGGGAGGTGGTGGTCTGAGATCGGTTCTCCCTCCATTTTGAATAAATGGAGAACCATAACCGGATGCATTGTCCTGCAGATCAGAGAAAGTGTCACACCTTGGAGCTCAGCGAGCAGCCTCCAGACACCCTGCCTCCACCCTCCAGTTGCCTCCCCGCTCACGTGTCTGTTTTCTGGAGGCTGATCCCTTCTCTTGAAGCAGTTCATGAAACCAGTGCCCAGAGGCGCCAGAGAAACAAGGGGTTTCATTCCAGGTTTTTCCTGGTCCCCAAAAAGATTGGAGAGCTGAGGCCTGTTTTAGATCTAAAGAATCTCAATCTGTATGTTCAGTACAAAAAGTTCTGGATGGTAACTTTGCCAGGCCTGATGACCCTCCTCAAGACGGGAGAGTGGCTCTGTTCACTGGACATGCAGGATGTGTACCTGCACATCTCGGTCTTTCCTCCTCACAGGAAGTTTCTCCGTTTTTTGCTTTTCAGGGCAAGCATTATCAGTTCAAGGTGCTGCCCTTTGGCTTATTCTCTGTGCCGCGAGTCTTTACCAAGTGTTTGGCAGCGGTTGCAGTAGCTCTCAGAAAAGAGGGTACTGTATGTCTTCCCTTGTTTGGATGATTGGCTCCTGAAGGAGAACGGCTTCTGCTGACTCTGGAGCGAACTCTCCAGCTCTTTCACTCCCTGGGTATTACCATTAACCTGCCCAAGTTGGTTCTGGTACTGTCCCGGAGGCTGCAGTATATAGGGCCGGTTCTGGACTCCGCGCAGAGGAAGGCCTTTCTGCCCCAAAACAGGGCGGAGTGCCTCATAGCACAAGCTCAGGAAGTTGCCCAGAGTCTGTACGTTCCTGCCAGGGTATATCTCGGATTGCTGGGCCTGATGGCTGCTGCCATAGCCACCGTTACTCTGGCCGGGCTTCATATGTGTACCCTCCAGTGGACTCTCCGGGTACAGTGGGACCAGCGCATGAACAAGCTAGATCAACCAGTCCTGGTCTCTTCCGCAGTATACATGGTACTGCAGTGGTGGATAGATCCCTTGAACCTGCCTCAAGGTGTTCTAGCCCAGATTTCTTCCCTACATCAGATCCTAACCACAGATGCCTCAGGTATGGGCTGTGGAGCACACCTGGGTCCATTTCGGATCCAGGGCTCCTGGTCTCAGTGGGCAGTCTTCCTGCATATCAATGTCCTGGAGATGAGAGCGGTGCTGTACCCCATGCAGGCTTTTCAGGATCACCTTGCTGCAGGTCTGCCGCTGGTGCAGTTGGACAGTCTGGGCATAGTATACTACTACATTAACAAGCACAGGGAAACTCATTTGTATCCCCTTTCGCAGGGAGGCCATGAGAGTGTGGTACTGGGCAAAAGATCAGTCTGATGCACTCTGCGGTCCACATGCCAGGCGTTCTAAACATCCTTGCGTACAGTCTTGGCAGGACTCAGTGTGGCATGCACGAATGGGAGCTTCTCTCATCCATCGCAGAAGACTTCGACAGATGGGGCTGTCCAGTGTTGGATCCCCACTCACTGCAAAACTGCTTAATTTCTGCTTGCTAGCTCCAGGGCCTGGAGTTTTCTGGCGAGACGCATTGTCCCTCTCTTGGAGTGGGAAGTTTATGCATTCCCTCTGTTTCCTCTGATTTAGAGGGTGCTAATCAAGTTGCAGATGGAGGGGGCCAGCATGATTTTGGTGGCTCCATTTTGGCTTCGCCAGATATGGTTTCCCTACCTTCAGCAGTTAGCGGAGGAACCTCCCGGTCCCTCTTCCACCTTGCAGGAATCTGCTGACCTAGGATCAGGGGATTCTGGTCCATTCCAACCTCAGTTCCCTCTATCTGCATGCCTGGCTCCTGAGAACATAGCCATCACCAGGTTCGGATTCTCTAACAGGGTGGTGGATGTCCTAGTGGCCACCCGCAAGCCTTCCACTCGAGCCACATATGCTATGAAGTGGAAGCGGTTTGCCATTTGGGCTACCAGACATAATTTAGACCCTTTCACCTGCCCGGTAAATAATATTCTGGACTACCTGATTTCGTGTTCTGACTCAGGCCTCCAGTATTCTTCCCTCACAGTCTACCTTTTGGCTATTTCTGCATTCCATGAGCCCATGGGTGACTGCACGATTGCTCAGCTGGATGTCTCCCATACTTTTCTTAGGGGCATCCTGCATCTAAAACTTCCAATCCGTTCCCCTGTGCCGGCTTGTGACTTGAATTTTATTTTGGAAAAATTAACCCTGTCTCCTTTTGAGCCAATCACGACTTGCGAGTTGCACTTTTTTTCTTGGAAGACGCTGTTTTTGGTTGCAATTATTTCTACTTGAAGAGTTTCTGAGCTTCAGGCCCTCTGGTGAGAGGAGCCTTATTTGATTTTTCACAAAGACAGGATTTCTTTGCGCACAAATCCTAAGTTTCTTCCTAAGGTGGTTTCAGAGTTTACACTGAATCAGTTTATCCACCTTCCTGTTTATTTTCCTGAGCGTGCCAATCCAGGGGAAACACTGTTCCATACGTTAGACGTGCGCAGAACTTTGAAGTACTATTTGCTTAGGAGTAAGGAGTCCAGAAAGTCAAAGCAGTTGTTTCTTTTGCCCCGGGATGAGAGAGTGTTTGTTTCTAAACAGTGTTTATACAGATGGTTGGCAAATTGCATTGTGTTCTGCTGCAATTAGTACGGCAAATAATTGCCTGGTGCTGTCAAAGTTCATTCCACCAGAGGAATGGCTACCTTGGCTTGTTTCCGAGGTGTCCTAGCTGCTGACATTTGTGCAGCCGCCACCTGGAGTACAGTCCATACTTTCACCAAGCACTGTGGTCTGGACATTGACTCGAGCCTGTGCAGGGTTTGGCAGGGCTGTGTTACAGGGACTCCTGTCTTGTGTTTATGGAGATCCTGCCTCTCAGACTGTTTGCTATGCACTTGTAACTGCTTGGGACCCATTCCTGTGGTGTTACCTGATGACTGAGATATCCCTGAAGAAGATAGAACAGTTACGTAAGAACTTATCGTAACAGTAGATCTTGGAGGTGATCTCTGTCATTAGGTATATTTTCTCCTCCCATCATCCCTCTTCTTAGGGATCCTGTCTAGGAGCTGGCTATCTTGTGTGTCCAGTTTTTTATTTAGGTCTGGGCACCTCTTTCTCTCCTCGGTCCCCCAGGGCAAGAGCCTAGCTCCCTTAGGCTCTGGGGGAAAGAACTGAGGAGGGAGCGGAGCCGCTCATGCCTTTTATAGGGGGCTGGTGATGTGCACTGACGTCGATGGCATGGGTGGTCCCAGTTGTACTGCTGGAAATCTTCTGTGTTGATTCTCCTTCACCGACGATGAAGGTTCCTACAGTGTAACCTGATGGCTGAGATCCCCTTGAAGATCAACTGTTAAGGCAAGTGCTTGCATATCTGTTCTTTTTATCTTTCATTTTTTTTTTTTTTTCCCCCAATTAAGCCAACAACACAGCGGAAGAAATCCAGTGATAACTTCCAATTTACACAAAAATGAATAACTTCCACTAATCCTTGCCATAATAAATCGTGCCTAGAAATCGAGTCTTAAAACTTATCGGTATCTTCTAGTAACAGTACTAGCTCAAGTTAGAACATTGCATTAAAATACAAGCTCAGGATTGATTTTTGCTTCAGTTAAGTGTTTGCTCCTAAAGAGTCTCCTGTCTTGACCTAAAAATTCCTTAAAAATATCAGTCTGAGTGACTTGAATCCTGTCTCCTCCCAGGGTATACCCCTGGCCTGGATTTCTGACTCCCAGGAGCAGAACCTTGAACTTACCCACATTGAATTTAAGTTTCCGTTTTCCCGGCCACCTTTCCAGAGCCTCCAGATCTTACTTCGAGAGGGTTCCTTCAGTAGGTCATCACGTATAGTAGATCATATATGGGACTGGCGACACCTGGCGTCTGACCACATGGCAGACTTTTCTAGCAATACCTGATGGGGGACCACCCACCTGACATCACATGACTGACGTCAGCGTGACTGTATATAGTGGGCGGTCCCCACGCATGCCCTCCAGTTTTGTGCCGCCGTCGCCTTGTGTCAGTCGCATTGCAGACTTCCATATAGCGATCATCGTGAAAGTTATCATGTCGGTTTATCCCTCACTGCTTTTTTCTCAAAAATTCATGTTCTACTATTGATGTCTTCTCCCGAGAAGAAGTGCTTGTCCTGTGGCATGCAGATCCTGCACAAAGACGGTCACCTCAAGTGCGTCCTCTGTTTAGGCCCGGATCATATAGACTCCTCCTCCTGCCCTGAGTGCTAGACCTTTAACCAGGCCACTAAAAAGAGGAGACGGCAGGCTTTGGAGGCCCATCTGCTAAAAGCCTGCCTGGCTTCCCTCGAGAAGAAGATGGATTGTCTCAGAGATTTGTCCGAAAAATTTTCTCTTTCAAAGAAACATAAGGAGAAAACCAGGGAGCGGGACCGCTTCACGGATGCTGCCAGGCCCTCGACGGGCAAGGCCCAGCTGCCGGCCAGAAAATCGGATCGTAAGTCTGGCAAAACTTTGGTGGATCAGTGTTGGCTCCTCTGGGAGCTGTCGTGACGGTAAGTCATCTACCCGGGAGTGGGTACTCGCCCGGCTCCGGTCGATAAGCTAGCCAGAGGAGGCCCTCTGGCCACCCGACCCTACCCGCTAAGTCGGCCGTCCCTGATGGCCGCTCGGGTTCGGTTCCCCCGTTGGGGCCTAACGGCACCTCACCAGACATCTGGCGGAACCAGAGGGAAAAAGCCTCTCTCCCTCTTCCTCCTTCCTTGCCTGTGCCCTCCAATTCACCGGTGGGTATGTCCGGCAATGGCAGCGGAGAGCCTGTTGACCCTGTCGATGCCTTGGGGTCTACTCTGCTGTCCCCTTCTGGGGTCATGGAGAAGGAGGCTCCTCCTCCTCTGTCTACATGCCTGGCTGTGGAGGCCCCTCCTCCACCTTCCGGCGGGCTTCTGGCAACTCCTCCGACGCCGGTTATCCCGCCGACAGTCCTGAAGCTGGGACCGGCTGACTGACCTTTGCCTTTGGCCCTGATGCCGGATCTGGCCCCGACGCCAGGGCCCCTTTGTCCGGCACCGGATCGGGTGGTGCCGGTTCCGACGTCAGTTCCCCTGACATGGGTTGTCCCGACGCCAGGCCCTCAACCTATATACACAATGGCGGGTCTGACGTGGGTTCCCCCGATGCCTGATCTGATGACTGGAGTTTATACCCTACTCTGAACTGTCTTGCATTACCCGTTAGGGTATCCTGGGGACCACTACCTTGGGGGGGGGGGTTCCACTCCAGACTGGAGTTATCTTGGGCAGTTCTACCCCGGATTTAATCCCTACTCCCATTATACGGGATTTTAGGGTTATTATCCACCACCGGTTATTCCTCCTCCACCCCCCCCCCCAACCTCTGCCTCTGCCTACTCCACCTCCTCCTCTTCCGGTTACTCTGGATTTCAAGACCTTAATACAGTCTTGGTGGCAGGGGGCTCGGCCGGAGTTGGTCTCTGACTTGGAGACTAGGCTCCCACAACCACAGTCTCCTCGGTCCACTTCCACGAGCAGTTCATCTATAGCCACTGTCCACGTCTCGGGGAAGACTCAACAGGATGTTTCTCTTCTGGATATCAGACGCTGTCCTGACAAGGAGGTGGACAATGATGAGGACAGTTCAGAGGGGAGGGGAAGGAAGATTTCTCTGAGGAGGTCCCTGAGGACCATGAGGAGACGAGAGGCAAGGTCTTGCCAAAGTCTCCACCAGAAGACCCTA
This sequence comes from Neoceratodus forsteri, assembly GCA_016271365.2. NCBI lineage: Eukaryota > Metazoa > Chordata > Ceratodontiformes > Ceratodontidae > Neoceratodus > Neoceratodus forsteri. The sequence continues at coordinate 111,928,119 of CM028134.1, forward strand.
CCTTGTTGGACCTCTTGAGGGCCATGAAGGACTATCTCGACTAGGAGTCGGAGGAACAGGACCCCATGAGACAGAGGCTCGTGGAACACCTAGACTTAGAGTCTCTGTCTCCTATCCCCATTCTTCCATGGATGGCACCTCATCAAGACCTCGCCACTTCCATCTGGCAGATGCCTCATTGTATCCTGGCTGTCCCCAAGCGGGTGGACAGGCTTTACCAGGCGCCGAAGGATGCCCCTTTCTTAAAGGCTTATCCCAAGGCTGACTCTGTGGTCATTTCTGCGGCTCATGATCGCTCTTCAGCACCCAAGCACATGAGCACTGCTCCTCCGGACAAAGAGTCGAGGCAGATGGACCAGTTCGGAAGAAGATATATTCTTCGGCCACGTGCGCCCTCTGGTCCCTGTTACGTGGCCCCCATGGTGTCACATCAAAAAGTGACCCTGGCCAGGCTGGAAGCGCGTGTCCAGTCCGTGGATCCCTCACCTTTGAAGGAGGACCTTGCCAAGGATTTCCGCCTCTCCAAGGTTTCCTGTAGGCACTCTTTACGCGCCACTTACGACTCCGTTGACTCAGTGGCCCGTACCTCGACAACTGCTATTGCCCTCAGATGGCATTCCTAGCTTCGCCTTTCTGGACTTGCCAACGAGGTCCAGTCGGCGATTCAGAACGCCTCTTTCAGGGGCTTGGTCCTTTTTGGTGGAGACACTAATGATATTATCACAGACCTACAGGACAAGGGCGTTGCACTTAGGTCTGTCAGGTAAATGTACCGGTCGGGCTCCCAACAACAACAGCAGCAGCCCTTTCGGAAAAGGACCTGGAGGCAGAGAAAGAATGCTTGGGCGTGCTGCCAAGGGAAGCGGAAGACCATGGGCACAGCCACCCCTCCTGCTTCCAAAAATCAGAGATGTTTAGGAGACCCTCCCCCTGAACATCCTGCCACTTCTTGACTCCCTGGCCCCACTGCCTTCTCAGTCTCGTGTGGGGAGGCGGAGGGGGTTCGCTGTCACGTGCAGGAGTGGAGGGCGATCACCTCCGACGAATGGTCCTGCATCTAGTGTCCATCGGACACACCATAGAATTTCTGGAGATTTCTCCAGAAACTCTATCAGAAAAGTCCTCTTATTCTCAGGACCAAGTCCTTCTTGTTCGTGAGAAGCAATCAAGCACGTCCCCTTCGGGCAAAGGGGAAAGGGATTTTATTCTCATTTTTTCCTGGTTCCGAAAAAGACTGGGGACTTCAGACCCATACTCGACCTAGAGTCAGCTAAATCAGTTTGAGTACAAAAAATGTTGTATGCTGCCACTCCAGAGCCTCCTCCCTCTCCTCATGGAGAACCACTGGCTCTGTGCCCTGGATATACAGGATGCCTACCTGCACATTCCTATTTTCCCCTGCCACCGCCGATTTCTGCACTTTCATTTCCAAGGAGAACACTTCCAGTTCCAGGCGCTCCGCTTTGGCCTGTCTTCGGCACCACTGGTTTTTCCAAATGCCTGGCAGTGGTCGCGGCATTTCTACTACACAGGGGTATTGCGGTCTTCCCTTACCTGGATGACTGGTTGATTTCAGCCACGGTCTTTCCTTTACCCTGGACCTTTTCAGCAGACTAGGGATCACGGTCAATGTTTCCAAGTCATCCCTTATCTCTCATCCCTGCCCAGAGAATTCAGTTTATTGGGGCAGTCCTGGATACGGTCTAGTGCAGAGCTTTCTTTCCTCCAGACAGAATGGAGACCCTTGTCTGTCAGGCCTCCAAAGTGGCTTCCCTCAGGACCAGCCCAGCTTGGGAAATCCTTCACCTTCAGGGCCTGATGGTGGCCTCCATCACTACCATTCCCCTAGCAGGGCTTCACATGAGGATTACTCAGTAGTCGTTGCTGGCGCAGTGGGATCAGCTTCTGGACGACCTGGACCATCCAGTTCTAGTCTCCTCAGCAGTTCAGAAAGACTTGCAGTGGTGGAAGGATTCTCGCAATCCTTCTTTGGGATTTCCCTTTCTGAACCCTGCACCAGTAGCCATCCTCACCACAGTTGCCTTGAGTATGGGCTGGGGAGCTCACCTTGGGGAACACCAAGCACAAGGACTATGGTCCTGCTTGGAGACTTCACTCCACATCAATGTTCGGGAGTTGAGGGCGGTCCTATATGCGCTACAGGCCTTTCAGACCCTCCTTCCAAAGAGATCACTGCTAATCCAAATGGGCAGTATGTCGGTAGTTTGGTATATCAACAAACAAGGAGGAACCCGGTTGTACCCCCTTTGCAGGTAGGCGACGCTGGTATGGAACTGGGCAGTCCAGCACCATCTGGTCCTTGAGGCCGTGCATGTTCCAGGCATTCTAAACATCCTGGCGGATAGTCTCAGCAGATCTTGGATGCTAGCTCACGAGTGGGAACTACATCAGGAAGTGGCAGATTCCATCTTCCAAAATTGGGGGCGTCCGGAGAGTGACCTCTTCGCCTCCCAGTCCAACGCAGAACCTCCCAAATTTTGCTCGCTCATTCCAGAGCAAGGTGGTTTTTTGGAGCGATGCATTGTCTCGATCTTGGACAGGGAAATTTTTGTACGCTTTCCCTCCGTTTCCCATTCTGCAGAGGGTTCTCCTCAAGCTTCAGGCGGAGAGGGCAAAGATGATCCTCATCGCTCCTCTCTGGCCGAGACAGATCTGGTTCCCGCTGCTACAGCAGCTTTCCCGGGAACCACCGGTTCCACTTTCAGTGACTCACGACCTTCTGACCCGGGATCAGGGTCGACTGGTACACCTGGGACTCGGGACCGTGGCTTCTGCAGACATTGCGATGTCCTGTTTTGGGGTTTCCTCCAGGGTTGCTCAAGTCCTCATTGAGGCTAGAAAACAGTCTACCCGTTCCACTTAGGCCATGAAGTGGAAGCAGTTTTCCATTTGTGCGACTGCTAAGGGCTGGAACTCCTCTTGCTCAGCCCCACAAGTCATGGAATATCTCCTTCACTTGTCGGACTTCGGTCTGTCCTACTCTTCCTTAAAGGTCCATATCTCATCTATCTCAGCGTACCATGAGCTAGCGGGTGCTAAACTCATGACTCAGTTGGATGTCTGCAAAACCTTTATGAAAGGGATTCTGAGCTTCGTACTGGAAAAGCTCACTCTTCCTCCTTTTGAGCCAGCTATGAGCTGTGATTTGCGCTTCCTATTGGAAGGCGCTTTTTCTTGTAGCTATCACGTCAGCCTGATTGGATTTTGGAGCTTCACGCTCTAGTCTGCAAGGAGCCACACGTGATTTTCTATCGGAAGCGGGCGGTCCTCGGAACTCATTCGAGGTTTCTTCTCAAGGTGGTGTCAGAAGCCACGCCGAATCAGTCAGAGCTTCTGGTGTATTATCTGCCCCCCTCTAGCAGAGGTGAAGCACTTCTTCATAAGATGGATGTCCATCGGATTCTCTGGTGTTACACCCATCGGACCAAAGAGTTTTGCTCTTGCGACCGGTTGTTTGTCTCCTTTGCCCTGAGATCGAAGGGCAAACCGTTTTTTAAGCAGGGCCTTTACAAATGGTTAGGCAACTGCATTTGATACTGTTAGCAGAAGATAGAAAAACCTCTGCCAGGTTCCATCAGAGGACATTCTACTAGGGGCATGGCTGCCTCCGCGGCCTTCCTACGGAACGTTTCTGCGGCCGACATCTGCGCTGCCGCTACTTGGAGTTCTATCCATACCTTTACCAAACATTACAGTCTGGGCATTGCTCCTAGGCGGAGGGCTGGCTTTGTCCTAGCCGTCCTGTAGGGCCTTCTGTCCTAGACTGGGTCCTTCCTGGACCTCAGTTTTTTCCGTTGGAGTTAGTTTTCCTCCTGCCTAGTTTCTCTCTGTCTCTCCTTGGAGGGAGCGCTTGGGACTCTGTCCTATATGTGATGACTTACTGAAGGAACTCTCTTGAAGTAAGATAGTACAGTTACGTAGAAATTTACCGTAACAGTAGATCTTCGAGAGAGGTTCCTTCAGTAGGTCATATTTTTCCCTCTCTCCTTCCCCTCATTTTGTGTTTTACAGGGACTCCAAATCCTGTTCGCTCCTGCTGTCAGGCCTCTTCCTGGCTCCGGCGGGAGAACTGGATGGCAGGCGTGGGGACCGCCCACTATATACAGTCACGCTGACGTCAGTCACGTGACGTCGGGTGGGCGGTCCACCATCGGGTATTGCTAGAAAAGTCTGCCGTGCGGCCCGATGCCAGGTGGCGCCAGTCCCATATGTGATGACCTACTATATGTGATGGCTTACTGGAAAAAACCTCTCTTGAAGATCTACTGTTACGTCAAGTTTCTACGTAACTGTACTGTTCTCCTGCAAGGCCACCCTTCCCTCCTCCCCATCCACCACTGCACCTAGCTTTGAGTCATCTGCAAAGAGACTTGTCTTACTCCTGATCCCCTCCTGATGTCAGAGACACAGGCGTTGAACAGAAGTGGCCCCAGCACTGACCCCTAGGGAACCCCAGTAGTAACCCACCCTGGGGATGAGGCTAACCCTCCAACCACCACCTTCTGAGTACGCTCAGAGAGCCAATTTCCTATCCATCTTAGCAACTGTCTCCCTACCCCCATTTCCTTCAGCTTAGCCAGCAGGCCACTGTGGGGTACTGAATCAAACACCTTGCTAAAATCCAGAAAGAGGACATCCACTGGCCTACCCTGTTCCAGGGCCCTCGTCACTCAGTCATAGAACTCAACAGGATTTGTCTAGCACGATCTTCCTGTGACAAAGCCATGCTGCCTATCGTCCAAGTACTCAGTTTGCTCCAGTAACCCCCCCATGCCTTTCCTTGACACTATCCTCCATCACCTTGCCGACCACCGATGTCAGGCTAACGGGCCTGTAATTTCCCGCCTCATCTTTGATCCCCGTGGATCGGCACGACATGGGCCACCCTCCAATCTTAGGGCACCCACCCAGTCCTCTGAGAGATGTTGAAAAGCTCCTCTGGAGGGACTGCCAGGACAGCTGCCAGTTCCTTCAGCACCCTGGGATGCATCTCATCTGGCCCAGGTGCTTTCTCCATCTGAAGGGACCTGAGAGCTTCCCTCACTCTCTCTACTGGGATTTCAGCCTCGTCCTCTTTTCACCATGCACTGCTGGGCCCCCATCTGTCTGTGGTGGCTACTCCCTTTCCCCAGACCCATCAGGGCCCTTGGTCTCTACCGGTCTCACCCCTTGCTCCAGTTTGGCCCCGCTCCCTTCGCAAGATATAGCCCCTCCATCCCTGGTGGTATAATCTGCGGCAAAGTACTCATTTAGGACTTCTGCCTGTTCCCCCCCCCCCACCTCCTGTGCCCAACTGTCCACTACCCTTATTTTGCTGATCTGCCCCATTAGTTTCCTTTTTTCCACTATGTATGTAAAGAACCACTTGTCCCCCCTTCGGATCCCACTGGCCAAGGACTGCTTCTTTTTCGCCTTAGCTACTCTCACCACCCTGGTGACTCTCTTGGCTGTCAGCTCATATTCCTCCTGATCCTTTTCACTCCTTGACCACCTGAAGCGCCTATAGGCCGCCTTCTTTTCCCTCACCACCTCCTGTACCTCCCGGGTCCACCAGCAGGGTTTTCTGGCCTTACCGAATTTATGCCTTTCCCTTTCGCAGGATCTGGTAATCTCTTGTATTCCCCTCCTAATGATCCCCCACCTGTTTTCACCATCAGTATCCGGCCTTATCCTGTCTAGATGATCTTTAAGGATCCTTCCTATCTCCCTGAAGTCTGCACCACTAAAGTCTGTTACTACCGTCCTTGTTCGGCTTTCCTCCCCCCTTAGGTCCAGGAAGAACCAGACTGTGGCGTGATCACTCCCAGCCTACGGGTCCCTCACCTCTAGGCCCCCAATCAGATCACTGTCTGCCAGGACCACGTCCAGTGTCCGGGCCTCCCTAGTTGGCTCACCCACCTGTTGTGTCAGAAACGCATTCTGGAAGACATCCAGCAGCCTCTGCTCTCTGGCTACTGGTGATGTCATAGTCCCCATGTCTGTTCCTGGCATGTTGAGGGCCCCCATTACTATTACCCTTTCCTAATCACAGTGTCCCTCGAGATTTGCCACCAAACTTTCTTCTAGGACCTTTGCCAGTGCTGGTGGTCTGTATACCACTCTGAGCTTTACTCTCTTACCCCACTGCATCAGCAAGGTGACACAAATAGTCTCAATGTTCCCCTCTGCCTCCTCTACTCCTCCAGTACCCACAACATTTCTGACTAACAGTGCCACACCACTACCCCTTCCCTCCCCCTTATCTTTTCTGAACATAGTGTAGCTCTCCAGATTTAGGTCCCACTCGTGCTCTTGAGTGGCCCAGGTCTCGGTGATTCCTGCCACATCTACCTCCCCCTCAATTAGCATTGCCTGGAGCTCAGGCATTTTATTTCCTAAGCTCCTGGCATTTATCAGGACCACTCTCCGCCCCTTTTCCCTCCTCTCCTTTCTCCCCCTTGATCTCCCATTCCTCAGCTCCTGCACCCTACCTGGTGACCCAGTTCCATATATTCCTAGCCCCCTAGAGAAGTGGAGACCATGTCCCTCACTTATTGTATCTGCTGGCACGGACCCTTTTTTTTGGCCCCTCCCCCTTCACAAGTTTAAACCCCACCTTTCGCTGATGAACCCAGCTAGTTTGAGCTTTAGGATTTCCTTTCCCTCCAAATTATGGTGGAGCCTGTCTCTAATATACAGCCCCTTATCCTTCCAGGTCTCCTAAGCCACTGATTTATCTCCCTAATCTTCATCTTGTTTTCTCCACTAGTTCTTGGCACCGGCAGGATTTCTGAAAAGGAGATCTTACAGCCTATGGAAAGGTATACCATGGCCAACTCCCAAAACCTTGCCTGAATTTCTAGTTCACTGTTCCCATTTATGTCGTTTGTCCCCAGGTGCACTAGAATGTCCGGGGTCCCCCTGCATTCCCTTGCCAGTGAATACAGCTCATGCTTGGCCTTGTGCACTGTCAGGCCTGGGTGGCATTTGGTTCTGATCAGACAGCTTTTACCCTCTTCCTGCCCCTTCCACTGTATGCCTCTGATCATGGAGTCCCCCAATAGCAGTACTCTAACTTCCCCCTTGCCTTCCTGTTTACCCCTCGGGCTCCCCCTCCTTCCATGCCCCTCCTCATCCCTTCGTCCGGATTCTCCCCTCAACTGGCTCCTCGCACCTCCCACAATCTGGGTGTTGAAGGTAGCACCTTCACTATTGTCCCTGGTCATCTCCTCTACCCGTGTCCTGGCCTTCTTTATCTCCCCACCTGAGTATCTTTCTCTGTATCTCTTTCCCCACTCTTTACTAATCTATCCGTCCTATCCGTTTGCCTATTTGGCTTTTTGCTCGCTATCATCGCATTTACGTCCTGCGTCTTCCTGCCTGTTGTGCTGCCCTGTTCCATTCCATACCATCAGCCTCCTCCTTGTTCTCTTGATCCTCCTTTTTCTTCTCCCATTCTACCCCTCCTCCCCCATCCTGTCCGGGAACCCCTCTATTGTGCCCTTGACACTTGCCCTGTACATCCGTTCTGTCTGTCCCTGCCCCAGCTACACCAGCAGCAGCATTATCATCATCCTCCTCCCCTTCCTCCCCCACACACCCCTCTTCTCACCAATGGCGTGGAGGTTAAAGCAATTTGTGACCTTAGCCCATCTCCCAGTGTTTCTCTCCCCCGTCCCTACTGCCTCTCTCGGCTTCCTTTGGACACCCCATACTCTTACCTACTGCTGTGGAAATTTCCACCTTTTGGATCCCATCTGCCATGGTCCCCGAGAGCCCTCTGTGTACCCCCATTCCCTCCTCTGCTAGTGTGAGTGCCACTCTTCACTCCTTCCCCAGCTTGGGAGGCCCCAGCACCTAGTGCTTCCATGTAGGTGACCGCTTGCCTCCTACCTCTCCAATCCCCCCACAGCTGCCTTCAGATCTCCTCTACCTCCTCCTTAAGCTGTGCCATCTGGTAGCACACTGGGCATCCCCCAAACTTCCAATCCCAGTCCAGTATCATGGCCGTACCACACCCCGTGCACCCAACCACCCGTCCAAAGATACCTGCTCTAGTGATATGGGGTCCCTTACCCATCATCACAGCAGTCTTTCTTAGGCCAGATTACCAACTCAGTGGCTCTACAGTTTCTTGAGCTACCAGTACCTATACCTAGGCAAGTCCCCAATACAGCATGCAGACCTTAAAACTTGCAATGCTTGGGTGGCTGAACTGTTCCCTACCTGACTATTTGCCTTAAGAGTTAGTTTACAGGGGAAAATTACAACTCCTAAATTCCTTTCTCCCAGCCATAACCCCCTCCCCCCGTGGCTAGAATTGCATGTGCTGCACCTGAAGCCTTTTGCTCCAGTTGCAGGGCAGGTATTGCCCTATAAATGAGCTGTGCTCTGGGGAGGGAGGGGTGGGGAGGGTGGGATCGGGCCACCACGACTCTCGTGAGTGCATCAGCCTGTGTCTGACCCTCACTGTACCTCCAAGCATTGCAGCCTCCTCCGGAGGAAGGTCCCACACAAAACAACACTTATTAAACAAGTCGGCAGTCCTGCTTAAAAGTCCACAGACTGATAAGAATTTAAAACTTATCCAGCTACTAAAATCCCCAGCTGCTCAGCAAAAGCAGGTTCCCACAACCTCTACCAGCCCCAACTGTTTGCGTGCCCTTTTTGTGTAGCGGTACTGCAGAGGCTGATTTCCAGATGCTAAGAAAATTTTTTTGGACTTGGGAGTGTTCCCCAGATTACTGGGAACCTCACTGTTTCAATTTGTAAGCGTAAATACCATTCTAGGGACATGGATATGTTGTTCATCCACACTCATTGGCAGTATCCTTGCCGCTTTAAATCTTGCCGGAAGGTCTTCAAGCTTGCTCCTCCCACCCACCCGGGTGGTATAACTCTCGGCTCCGCCCATGGCATGAGATCTTCCTTGCAGCTGGAAGCTCAGGTTTCCCTCCTTAGCACTCCTGCGTTTTGCGACTAGTTCTATTTCTCCGTTTGCGGATTTAAAAATAAAAATTTGCAAAAGACTTCAGTCTTGATCCCTCGGCGGCTGCGATGGACAAATCGTCCCAGTTTCGGAGATGTCTCATGCGAACGGAAGATGTCTCGGACGGATCCACACTCACGTGTGTCCTATGCTTAGGCCTTGAGCACGACCCGCAGGCTTGCGACCTGTGCTCATCTTTCAACTCGTCCTCGAGAACCGTGCTGCCCGATTACCTAGGCCGTCCGAGCGTTTCCTCCGGTGAAAGTCCAAAGGCCCGGTTGGCGGTGTCGGCGAGCTCGGCGGATCAGCTTCGGCGGATGGCCTCCTCGAGAAGAGCGGTAGCGGGCGTATCTTCCTCGACGCGGCATTTATCCCGCTCTCTGGGTTCTTCCTACGGCTTCTTTTAAGAGCTTTGTCTGTCCCTCCCACTAAAGAAGGCCTGCGTCTGCTGGACCTTATTCTCGGTCCAAAAGAGGACAAGGGTGAATCCCTCCGTCGACGCTCTTGGGGGCGGAAAGGTCCCTCTCCGGGCCGTCGTCCGTCGGCTTGATCGGCCTGTCGGCTTGACCACTGGCCTCACAGGTGTCCCGTCAGGTCAGTTGACGAGACTCTCACTGATGAAGTGAAATTTTCTCGACCCATTGGACAGGCTGTCCCCTTCATGGCAATTCCCTCTCCCGGTTCCCAGGGAGGAGTTGAGGATCCCGTGGGCTCGTCTGTGCCTCCGTTCGGAGCCCTGGGATGGACCTTCCGAGCCGAAGGAGTGCGGTTCGGCCGACACCTCCCACTCGACCCGAAATTCGGGACTCTCGGTCTCGGTCTCGGACCTCTTCGGCGGTCCAGCCCGTTCCCACCGTCATAGGCGATTCTACGGTCTCGGCACGCTGATGGCGGCGTCGCCGCTCGTCCTCGTCTCTCCTCGCTCGGATGAAGGAGGCTTCGGCTGTAAATTAAGTCGAATGCGAGACCTTATGTTTGCAACAACTCCTCCTGGCGAGGAATAAGCCAGGCTCGGCGCCTTCCCGGCCATTAAGCAACTGTCTGTGGAGCGGCGGACACAGACCCTCGACTTGTCCGAGGCCTATGCAAGGCGGTTGTTCGGCCAAAACCAACTGCTCCACCGATTCGGTGGACCTCCGCCTCCCAGCCACCAATTGGGGCTCCGACCAAGATTCTCGGTCGGCTAAGGGTTTACCCCACCGGCTGTCAGTTACCCTCCCCGACCGACCTCGGCAGGTGAAGGTGGCTCAGGCCAGAAGCAGCTCTTGAGGACTCTTCCGGTCGAAGATGATTCTCCTTCTTCTCCAGCGACTGGACTTGGGTCTTCAGGAGGTCAGTCAATGGGCGATAGCCCGTCGTCCTTCCTAGAGTTTCTTGGCTCATCTCGAGTCTACCGGGATGGAGCTCGAACCACGTTTCAAACAGGCCAGAGTATCCCTCACGGAGATTCTGGACGAGGATTCTCGGCGGAGGCCTTTCCGATGTGAGGGCCTTGATGGGTCCGGCGCACTGGAACTTTAGCGCCCTGCTTCCTGCCCTACGCCTTCGGCCAGGATAGCCAGAGTATCAGCGGTCCCCGGTTCCTTGTCCGGTTTTGAACACCCTCTGCTGAGGGGTTAAAGTTACCGACAAGCGTTTTCAGCGCGCCCGGCTGGCGCCAAGGATGTGGACAAACCTCGACAAGGGTCCAAGAAATTGGACTACCGTCGGTGAAAAGTCTACATGCGTCCTCTCTCGGCCTTCGTCAGGCCAGTTCGGCGTCCTCATAGCACATTTTTCTCATGCCCTGTTGGGCTCCCTGGATGTGAGGTCATCCCTCATCTTCCCGCCCGATCTGCAGACTACGGTTAAGCAGGTGCGGGACCAGGAGCAGAGCAGTGGCAAACAGCAGCTCAGACTGCTTTGGATATAGGGACTCATGTTGCGCAGATCGGTGGCGGCCGCAGTGGCTATCGTCGTGACTTGGCTGAGGATATCCACCTTTACTTGGATACCAGCACAAGTTGGCGGATGTTCCCTTTTTGGGGACTGGCCTCTTGACCCTGGGGGTGGAAGGTCACCTGCAGAGATGAGGTCCAATGCCACATTTGGACTCGAAGTCTCTTCCGCTCCAGAAGGACAAAGGCATAAACCACAGCCTAAACCCCTTTGGAGTCCTTCTGTGCCCCGGTAGCGCCCGGCCCAACAACGTCGGGCCAGCAGGCTCGGCCTTGGCATCCCAAATAGCACCGGCTTCCTCTAACAGGAGGCAGGAGAAAGGGCCCAGGAGGTCCTCGGCGGTCCTCACTCAAGCCTGCCCAGTGGCGGGCTGGTGTCTCCCCATCCCGTCCGCCCACCCTAGGTCCCCATTGGAGGCGGCTCCAGCACCTTCCGTTCCACCTGGTCGCTGTTACCACGGACAGGTGGGTCTTCAGAGGTGGTGGGAAGAGGCCTGCCTCTGGGTCGAGCAGGCACCACCCTTCAGGCACATGCGCCTCGGGGCTTCGGGATCCCCAGCCTCACTGGCGGCTCGTCGAGCCGACATCACTCTCCTCCTCCAGAAGGAGGTTGGTAAGAAGGTGGTGGACCTCCTTCAGACCCAGGGTTTGTGTCCAGGTACTTCCTGGTTCGAAAGCAGCGGGCAGAGGGGCTGGCGCCCCATTCTGCGACTCTGCGACTAAACTGATTGCCCTGGGTCTCAGACACTTCAGGATGGTCCACTCTGGCTCAGATAATACCATCCTTGGAGCAGCGTGTGTATTCTGCTCTCTGGACTTGCAGGGGCGTTTTCACGTCCTATCCGTCCGTCTCACCAGAATTCGCCGCTTCGGCGGAAGGATCTCTCTTGATTCAAGCCATGCCCTTGACATCTCCAGCTCAGGGTCTTCACCAAATGCATAGCAGTGGTGACAGCATTCTCTTTTGACGCCGGAGGTCGGGTGTACCCTTACCTGGGCGACTGGCTGATAGCAGCTCACTCCAGGAAGGAGGCGGGTGGTCAGAGATCTGGCCCTCAGTCTGCTCTCAGCTGGGCCTCCTTATCCGCCCAGGCTAAGTCCAGACCTCGAGCCGAGCAGGTGATTCTATTCATCGGGCGCAGCTCGACTCTCTTGAACCAGGCGCGCTCCCGGCGGACAGGGCGAGGTTCTTTCCTCCTTTGCCCGATCATTTCTGGTTGGGCAGTGCGCCCTGCCGGGACTTCCCTGCGCCTCCTGGGTCTCATGGCCCTGTACCAGCGTGGTCCGTTGGGCCGCTGGAACATACGTCCTTCAGTGAGGACTGGCCAGCCAGTGGTCCTGGCAGCTGCGTCCCTTGGACCAGCTTGTAGCCGGTGACACAGGGGATGTGGAAACTCTCCAGTGGTGGACCGTTCAGATCATTGCAGGAGAACATCCCGTTCGTCCGCCCAGGCGACGGCTCTCTCTGTCGACGATGCCTCTCTGATGGGTTCGAGTGCCCATCTGAGAAACACGGGCTCATGGCCTCTGGTCCCAGAAGGGTCGATACCCATCAACCTGCTGGAGCTCGGCGGTCGCCTAGCTCTCACCGCCTTTGCCCGTTCCTCCGGGGTCAAGTGGTCCAGTCCAGGCGGACAATACCACGACCATGTACTATCTAAACCGCCAGGCGGGGCGCTCCATGCTTCTATGCAGGAAGCTCTCCGCATTTGGTCACTCACGTGCGCAGCCTGGGCGGATCTCCCCAGCCATTCCGCATTGGCAGAGGCCTCCCAGCACCCCTGGCCCGATGCCCTGGGCGGATAGGGCTGCATCCCAGTGGTCTCTCCTACTGAGTAGTACAGCATCTGTTCTCCTTTAGAGCACACCTCAGGTGAGACCTGTTTGCCACTCCATGGGAGCGAGCTGAGTCTCTGTTCATGCCGCCCCCTCAGCAGGGCTCGCTGCAGAGGATGCCTTCTCGGCAATGGACGGGCCTCTTTTACGCTTCTTTCCCCATTTCCCTGATCACAAGGTGCTTCTCAAAGGCGAGGAGGGACAAGGCGCGTTATTCAATAGCCAAGACTGGCCTCGGCCAGTTCCCAGGTACCCAGATCTCCTCGGTCTCAGCTCCAGGACTCCCGCGGCAGCTTCCAGCTCGTCCGGACCTGCTCTCAGTCAATCAGGGAAGGTGTTCCATCGGACCTTCAATCCCTGCACCTGGCGGCCTGGTTCTAGGCTAGAGTTCCCAGAGCTTTGGGTCTTTCCGGCGGGGTCCTCCAATGTGGTTATGAAGTCCCGTGAAGTCGACCAGAAAATGCTATGCCTTCAAATGGAAAAGGTTTCCATTTGGTGTCAGAACGAGGCTTGGACCCTTCCTCCTGTTCCTTGGCAAGCATCTTGGACTATTTATGGTCCCTTTCAGTCAAGGGCTTGGGTCGGCGACCCTAAGGGTGCACCTGGCAGCCATCTCTGCTTACGAGGCGGCGGGCCGGGAAGCAGTCGATGGCGCAGAGAAGGTGGTCTGGCGCTTTTCAAAAGGCCTTGATCACATTCCCTCCAGTCAGGAACCCCCACCTCCGTGGGATCTACTGCTGGTACTGGCAAAGCTCATGGGCAAGCCATTCGAACCTATGCACAGGTGTGCTCTCTCTCACCTGTCGTGGAAGACCGCCTTCTTGGTGGCTATCACGTCAGCCAGAAGGATGGGAGGCTCCAGGCGCTTTCCATCGAGTCTCCTTACCTGGTCTTCCACAGGGACAAGGTTGTCCTGCGCCCCCAACCGAAATTCCTTCCGAAGGTGGTGTCGGAGTTTCACCTTAACCAGGTGTTGACTCTGCCGGTGTTCTACCCCAATCACACCTCGGAGGCCGAATATAGGCTCCATACTCTGGACCCTAGAAGGGCGCTCGCTTATTATAAGGAGCGCACGGCTGAAATTCGGGGAGAGGTTCGCCAGCTGTTTGTCACCTACGCTGAAGCCGCATCTGGCAGACCTGCAGCCAAGCGGACGATAAGCAGGTGGGTAACCTCCTGCATAGATCTCTGCTATAAGTTGGCGGGCATGGAGCCTCCCAGAGGGATAAGAGCTCATTCTACCCGCCATACTGCTGCAACGGTGGCTGCTTCCAGGGACGTCCCTATCCAGGAAATCTGCAGGGCTGCTACCTGGAAGTCAGCAAACACCTTCATTACCCACTACCACATCGACCTTGAGTCACGCCGGGATGCTGGTTTTGGGGCCTCGGTTCTCCAGTCTCTCTTTCCCAAGTAAGTATATGGGGGTGTGCGTCTTGCCTCCCTCCTCCCGGAGAACTGCTAGGAGTCTGCCAATGAGTGTGGATGAACAACATATCCATGTCCCTAGAAATACAGGTTACTCACCTGTAACAGGAGTTCTAGGAATGGTATATGTTGTTCATCCACACGACCCACCCGACCTCCCCGGCTTCGACGCACAACCTGAGCTTCCAGCGGGCCAGATCTGGCGTCATGGGGCGGAGCCGAGAGTTATACCACCCGGGTGGGTGGGAGGAGCAAGCTTGAAGACCTTCCGGCAAGATTTAAAGCGGCAAGGATACTGCCAATGAGTGTGGATGAACAACATATACCATTCCTAGAACTCCTGTTACAGGTGAGTAACCTGTATTTACCATGCCCCTGCGTGAGGTTGCTCATGCCATATTTACAGTTTATTCTGGTGTCCCTATCTGGAGGGAAAGAATTGTGAATTTGGCCAAAGATGCGGTCAGCTGATCCCTTCCACTTCTTGGTTTGCCAGCCCCACCCCTGTGCTCAGAGGTTTTGTGATGTCTAACCGGAGAGATCCCATTGAGGACGTGCCCCATACAAGTTTGTGGGGCTCATTTGGCATACCAGTTTATAAAGGGTACAGTAGCTTTTACTATACCTTAAACCCACTGCTCGACTAACAAGGACCTTTGTAGTTGAGTGGTGGGTTTAAGGTATAGTAAAAACTAGTGTACCCTTTATAAACTGTCATGCCAAAATAGCCCCATAAACTTGTGTAGGGCACGCCTCCCTTGCTGTTCCTGGTTAGGCATCACAAAATGTCTGTGCGTGAGGGCGGGGCCAGCAGATCGTGAAGTGGAAGGGATTGGCTGGCTGTTTCTTTGCCAAATTTACAATCCCTTCCCTCTTGACAGGGACAGCAGAATAAATTGTAACTGCGGCATGAGCAACCTCACACTGGGGCAATCTAATGGTAATTTTAAGCTTACAACTGAGACTCTCGTCTTGGTAATTCTCCTCAATAGAAAGATAAAAAAAAATTTGGCAACAAGGACAACAATTTGTGTGGCTACAATTTTAAGGAATTTGGGAATTGATCCATCAGAGCCAGATGTTTTGTCAGCTTTTGGATGAAGCAGCAGTTTGCAGACTTCTTGTCTGTGATTTTCTTAAAATACAATAGGGGATGGCATGGCCATGAGTTGGCATGCTGGAATCTGGAGGACATGCGTGCCAGATGAGGGGAGGCTGTATTGGTTGCGGAAGTGTTCATTGAAAAGATCAGCAACAGATTTTGGATCACTGTACTTGAGGCCATTCACCTCAAGGAAGAGAGAGAAGGTGGCAGCTCTGGGGTTGAGCAAGGAGTTCATGCAATTCCAGAATTGTTTGAGTTCGCTCAGATTGCCTGTCTGCCGCACTCAGAGATCTGTGCTTTTGGCCATGCTGAGCTTGTGTTAGCATTTATTTTGTAAATATCTGTATGCAACCCAGTCTGAGTTCAAGTTTGTTTTCTTGAAGGTACCGTAAGCAGTTTCTCTGTCATTCTGCAGTAACTTGAAATGTCTTTTATTAAGCCATGTGGAATTAAGATTTTTGACACTGCGTCTGGTGATAGGGGCATGGCGTTCAAGTACTGTCACAAACTCTGAAATAAAGAGGTCCTGCACACAGTCAGCATCACGTATTGTGTCCATAAAGGACCAGTTGATACGTGAGAGATCTTGCAAAAATGCGGAGAAATTGAAGTTTTTACAGTTGTGACGTCTTTTGGAACAGAGTTGCTAGCTGCACCATTGTGCCATAGGCAGTACACAGTGGAGTGATTGCTGATTGAGTCAGATAAGTGCCCATGTAGCCTGACTGTCAATGTGGCTGACCAGTATGCAGCAGAGGTGGTTATGGTTGCTTGATTTGACGTTGAACCTAGTAGGTGCAGTGAGGATTTGAGTAAGGCCATACTAGTAATCGAGAATGTCTCCATATGATGCTGTGCTGCTGAACCAAGTTAAATCAAAGTTACCCATAGTAATTAACTAAGCTTTGCCTAGTGTAGAAACCAGTTTGACCAAGTCCTTGAGTGCCTTCAGTTTCAACCTTTGGAGGGTTGTATATGAAGCAGAAATGTTAGTTTTTTTGATACCCAAACTCAGTAGCCACTCACAGTCAGAGATTGAGCAATTAGAGGAAAGACACTCTGTGTCCAGATCAGACCTAATGTAGAGTAGTATGCCCCCACATTTTTTTTTTTTTTGGGGGTCTGTCTCTACAGTGGATTATATAAGTAAGTAGCACAATTTCAGTGTCGCGGATATAAGGCTTTAACCAGCTCTCGGTGATGGCTAGGATATGTGGATTGTGCACAGAGACTGAGGCCTTGACTTCAGCCAATTTAGATACCAGGCTCTGAGCTTGGGGCCAGACCAGAGCTTGTTGTTGGCTAAATTTGGGTCAGAATGGCCAGGGTTACTCTGTCACCAATGTTAACAAGGAAGAAGAAGAAGGAGAAGAAAGAGGAGAAGCAAGTCCAAGCTGTATCTTTCTATGCCCAAGCAGATAAAGGTGTTTTTCAGATATCAGGCCTGGGAGAGAACAAGCGACTTGATCACAGTGTCAGGATGGGAGCATGTATGTGGTGTTTATGACCTTGGCCTGAGAAGAGCGACCTACATGAATTGACATGGAGTATGAATATGGTGTAGTAGATGATGCTAAGACAGAGCCTTTTTGGGCGCCACGGTATGGGCCCAAGCACACCCTGTAAGAAGTCCCCATATATGCTGTGTGCAACAAAGTAGACAATGTATCAAATAACTTTTTCTTTAAACCATGTTTAACAGCGCCAACAGTAGAGCAGTTTCTAAGCTGAGGGGGCAAAGTATTCCGGGACAAAGGGACATATGGTAGAAAAGGCTTTCTTTACCAGAATGAGTAGAAAATTTGAGAAGGAAAAAACAGCGATGAGGCTGTGACAGAAATGGGAAGGAAGGAGTTAATGTTTGGATTTTCCAAACACTTTTTTTTTTTTTGGGGGGGGGGGACCACACACACAAGCTGAAGTTCCACAAGCTGGAATTCTCTCTGTCCTCCCTAGCTTCTTCTAGATAAGAGCTGGGTCATAAATCTGAGTGGACATGTCCACGCGCAGACCCCGCTGTTTACAGGGATTGGTTCACTCCAATATAAACTTAAGGCTAAAAGGGAATATAATTGGTTATTGATAGGTGTTCAGTTTGATTGGGACAATTAAATACATGCAAGGTACATGGTTGGTGCATTCAAAGGGTGGGAATAAGAATTACCTATTCTCAAGAGAGTATACAAGATTCTGAAAGATAGTAAGCAGGGTTGTTTACTCTCTCGGAGTTGAAGGAAGAACTAAGCTGGGGGCCTACTCTTCTAGCTATGTCAGTGGGAGCTGGCAGATAAGCATGGGGTCATTGTCTCTACAAGAATAGGGAAGGGCAAGATTAATTCTAGCATATCTCAGTAATGCTCTTTTGTTTTGTTGTCATCTGTTACTTAAAAATGAGTTTACTTTTTCTGTATCAGTGTTATTCTCTTGTGTTGAAAATAGATATCCTGTAATGCTCCGTTCACTTTCTATTAAGTAAAAAACTATTTATTTATGCAATAGTTGTGATTGTGATGTTATTTTTCTAAGGTAATACATGGTTTCCACTGGCTGAGGCAAAACTCTGTTTAGCATTCGCCACCTGAGAGAGGGACACTACCAGACTTTGATTTGTGCAACTGCACATTTGATTACCTAGTTTTGTAAACTTGAAGGTGGGCGCTAGAGAAAACTCCAGCTGGTGGCAGCGAATGCCCGAGGACATACACTTCTCTAAAAGTTGTTCCAGTCGAGAGAGAGAGAGGTGGGTTGTCACAGTTGGTTGGCAGAGGTGGAGTGATGGTAGTGGACTATTTAGCACACTGAGATACAGAGTTTGCCAGTGGAACATTAACATTAGCAGTTGCAAAACAGGATATATAAGGGAATACACTTGTACAACTGGTGTGTTTTTTTTTTTTAGTTAGCACAGTATAGTGTAGGGTTAGAAAATGAGCTCTGTGGAGTATGACTCACTTACTGTGCAACAGCTTTGCGAAAAGTGCCAGGAAAAGGGGGTTCAGCTAGAAGGTCTAAAACACAAGAAAAAGGCAGCCCTCATAGCTGCCCTTATGGCATATGACCAGAAGCAGCAGTCTCTGGGGGAGAGTCAGGAACTGTAGCAGCCCCCCAAACCAGCTTGATGCACTGCGACTGCAGCAGTTGCTGCAAGACAAGGCGCTGGATGCGAAAATAATGGATGCTGAAGCAGAGAAAGAACTGGAAGAAAAGAGACTGGCAGACAGAAAGAACTTCAGGACAGAGAGAATGAACATAAAGAAAGAGAACGCCAGGACAGAGAGAAAGAAGGTGAAGAAAGAGAAAGAACGACAGCACGAGGAGGAGATGACCCTGCACAGCCAGCAAAGCATGAGTAATGGAGTGAGTTCTCCTCATGAAGCCAAAAATTTATTCTAAATTGTTCCCTCAGTTTAGAGAGGGAGATGACCTTGATCTATTTTTAAGGTCATTTGAGAAAGTATGTGAGCAATTCCAATTGACTAAGGCTTCGTGGTCAACTCATCTCACACCCTTACTTATGGGGAGGGCTTTGTATGCATTTTCTAAAATGAGTAATGAAGATTATGCTGATTATGATAAGGTTAAAACAGTGTTGTTGAAAGGTTTTGAATTAACTTCTGAGGCTTATAGAAGGAAATTTTGGGAGTCGAAAAAAAGTCCAGAAGACAGTTATATAGAACTGCAGGTTCAGCTGTGTACTTACCTTGATGGGTGGAGGGGGCTAAAGCAGACACACTGGAACTAATCAAAGATTTGTTGGTGAGGGAACAATTTCTTAAAATTGTAGCTGAGAATATGCGCGTATGGCTCCTAGACAGGGCATGCACTTCCTCAAAGGAGGTGGAAGCAAGCGCTGACATGTATATGTCTAGCTGGCCAAATGCACAGCGCAAGTTTCATGGTGGGGGGGGAAGGGCAGCACATGGTTATAAGGGATCCCATGGGGGGCAGCCCAAAGGAAACTAGCCTGCACCTGAGCCCAAAGCAGAACCTTCTGGTTCTAAAGGGACTCAAGAGACATGGCCCAAGAAATATCATATTTGCAATCAAGTGGGGCACTTGAGATATAACTGTCCTCAGAAAATGGTGCCCTCAGAAAATGGTTGAGGCATGGGGGAGGGGCGATCAAAATAGCACTGGTGTGTTTGTGGGGTGTGTCCAGCCCGAAGAACCACTCTCCTCTGATGAGAATCTGCATCCCGTTGTAGTTAATGTAACAGTAACACAGGGACTGAGGGACACAGGCGCTTACTTTTCCCTGGTGAGGCGGGATCTCATCCGGGCAGAGCAGATGTTTCCTGGGAAGTACTCCAGGATCCGGACAACCACAGGGCCAGCAGGCCAAATACCAATGGCCAGTGTCTTCCTGAGCGGGGAGGGGGGCCATGGGGAAAGGGAGGTGGGGGTCGTAGAGGACCTCCCTGTAAATGTGATCATGGGGAATGTTTTTGACCACAGGGAAAAAGTGGTGTGTTGCAACTCGTAGTCAGGCAAAAGGGCAAGCTTCTGAGGGGGAAGAAGGGGTGACTCAAGGTGGTCCAGCCCCTCCTTCAGCAGCTTACCAAGTGGCTAGCACAGGGGAAGGACTGACTGGAAGCAGCAGTCCTGAACCCCATTCTCAAATAGAGGAGCCCGCAGGACTTCCTTCTGAAGGGGCACTGGGAAGGGTCAGATGAGGGCAGCTGAGCGCTGCACAGCGAACTGACCCTACCTTGCAAAAACTGAGGGAAATAGCTAATAGGGCTGTGGGTCCCCAGGGGGGTAAAGAGTCCATTACTGGGACAATAGGCTGTTGTACAGAGAATGTACAACAGAGGAAGGGCTAGATGGTGAGGTGCTCCAGCGATAGTAGTCCCTGAGGTTCACAGTCAGCAGCTTTTGGCCCTTGCCCATGATATCCCATTTTCAGGCCACTTGGGGGTGAGATGCATGAAAAGGCAGCTGACCAACAATTTCTTCTGGCTTGGTACTGGCAAGGATGTGGCAGATTATTGCAGGACTTGTCCACAGTGCCAGTGGGTGGGGAAAATGGGGGACAAGGCCAAGGCAGCTTTGGTGCCTCTGCCCATTATTGATGACCCCTTCAGGAGGGTAGCTGTGGACATAGTGGGGCCATTGAGCACCCCAAGTCACACTGGCAAGCGTTATATCCCGATAGTAGTCGACTATGCCAAAAGATACACAGAGGCAGTGGCCCTAACATCCTCTGAAGCAGCAGAACCAGTGGCAGATGCACTGTTAGGAATATTTAGCCAGGTGGGCTTTCCCCAGGAGATACTGTCAGATCGGGGTGCCAGTGTCATGTCAGGGTTAATGAGTAGTTTATGGGAGAAATGTGGGGTAAAGCAGCTCCAAACCTCCCCATGCCATTCCCAAGCTAATGGTCTGGTGGAGCGATTTAATTCAACCCTTAAGACCATGCTAAGGAGTTTTGCAGACTAGCATAAGAGGGTCTGGGGCAAATATTTGCCTTATCTTCTATTTTCATACAGAGAAGTCCCATATGAGTCCACAGGGTTCTCACCTTTCGCGCTCCTGTTTGGTCATATGGTGTGGAGGCCCCTAGATTTGACTCGGGATGTATGGGAGGGTGACAGTGCCTCTCAAGGGGAGTCTGTTGTGGAGTATGTCCTGAACTTCAGGACCCACCTTAAGGAGCTCATGGGGCTTGCTCAGGAGCACTTGGCCACTGCGCAACAGTGGTAGAAAGTCTGGTATGACCGTGGGGCCTGAGCCAGAGACTATGAGGTGGGACAGCGAGTGATGGCACTCAACCCTGTCCGACAGAATAAATTACAGGCAGCATGGGCGGGTCTAGTCTCCTATGTCCAAAAGGTTAGTGATGTCAGTTACACGATAAAGCTACCAGACTGGAGACGCTGGCGAAAAGTGTATCCAGGGAGGAATTGGTCCATGCTGTATGCAGTGCCCCAGAGGAGGAAACTGAGATGGATCCACTGGTGGACCTTCTTGGGGAGGCCCGGATTGCATCATCTGTGGATAACCTTACCCTCTCTGAACAGCTGCCACCAGCCCAGATGCAAGAAATTTGGGGTGTGCTGAGTGAATTGGAGAACATGTTCACAAGGAAACCGGGGTACACCATTAGAACGGAGCACCATGTGGATGCAGGGACCCGGGTTCCCCTGAAACAGTCTCCCTACAGGGTACCTGAGCACATTAAGCAGACCGAGAAAGAGGAGCTCAAGGAAATACTGGAACTCTGAGTAATCCAGAAATCTAGTAGCCTCTGGACATCACTCGTGGTATTGATCCCCAAAAGGGATGGTAACACATGATTCTGCATTACCTACCGGAGGCTTAATTGCTGCACGGAGTCTGACGCCTACCTCATGCCCAGAACAGATGAGACCCTGGAACGACTGGGGGGAGCCAAGTATCTGACCACAATAGACCTAACAAAGGGCTACTGGCAGGTAGCTCTGACCCCTGCAGCCAGGGAGAGGTCAGCTTTTGTCACTCCATTTGGTTTATACAAATTCAGTTTAATGCCATTAGGAATGAAGAATGCTCTTGAGCCTTTCAACGGCTTGTGGCTCGCATTCTCTCTGGGGCAGGTAAGTTTGCATTGGCATATATGGATGATATGACCATATACAGCCAGACATGGGATGAGCACATGAAGAATGTAGGGGATGTGTTCCACAGGCTGAAGAATGCAGGTCTGACAGTCAAGGTGGAAAAGTGCCAGATAGGTACGGCAGAAGTGTCCTACCTTGGGCACCGGGTGGGTAGCGGACACATCCACCCGGAGCCTGCTGTGGTCGATGGCATCCTGGCCTGGCCAACTCCTACCATCAAGAAACAGGTAAGGACATTTCTGGGGACAACAGGGTACTACTGACGGTTTGTTCCTCGCTATAGTGATCTGGTTTAGCCGCTGACAGACCTAACCAAGAAGGGAAAGCCAGATAAGGTGCAGTGGTCAGAAGGTTGTGCGGTCGCTTTTCAGGAGCTAAAGAAGGCCTTAAGTGGCCCAGCTGTATTGGCTAGCCCCAATTACAGTCTAAAGTTTATGGTCCATGTGAATGCCTCAGAACGTGGGCTGGGGGCCGTGCTGAGCCAGGTTACCCAGCAGGGGGAGGAGCACCCGGTCTTTTGCCCAGAGAGGAGGCATATGCCACAATCAAGAAGAAGTGCTTGGGAATAGTGTGGGCCCTTCAGAAGCTGCAGCCTTACCTATATGGGAGAGAATTTACTGTGGTCACAGATCATAATCCCCTGATATGGCTTCATAGGTCAAGCAGGCAAAATGAAAAACTACTACGTTGGAGTTTGGTATTGCAGGCATACAACTTGACCATCCTGCATCGCAGTGGCAAACAAAATGCGGTTGGGCTATCTAGACAGGGCTAATGGCATGGCTGGATACTTTGGGCACTTCCCGGCAGTTGCATGAATGGCTGCATCACTTGGGGTGGGGGCCCAAGGGACACGCCTTCATCACCGGGGGATCGACAGGAAGGAAGGAGTTAATGTTTGGATTTTCCAAACACTTTTTTTTTAGCGGGGGGGAGGATGTGTTTGGAAACTCCAAACATTAACTCCTTCCATCCTCCCTATTTCTGACACAGAGGCACATCCTGAAGGCTGTATTTAGGAATGAGAACAATAAAGTTGGATTGCCAGATCTTGGGAAGAGGTGTGTACTAAGACTGCTCATGAGCTTTTACAACTTGCTCCAGCCTTCAAGGGTGGACAACCTGTACTGTTTTGACTGCCATGGACAGAACCAAACCTACACAACCAAAATCATCAGTAAAGAATCATTATACCTGTTTACGGGTAACTGTTTGAGTAGATCACTGGTTACAGTTGACTTTTATCAGCACGCATTATTGAGCTTTACTGTGTCATTATAACCATAGGCTGTGGGTTTGTTTATTTATTTACGAGTTTAACCAGGAAGGCATACTGAGCAGTGAAATGCTCGATTCCAGATCGGGGGACAAGTCCTAATACAGTAACACAAATACAGGTCATAGCACAGTGAGGGGTCCACCTGCCATGCCGACAAAATAGCAGGAGATACAGGAACATAGGAAGGGAGAGCATCGGCCTCAGCCACTTCTCCTCTGTAGCACTTATTGCTCTCGCGGCCACCTGACACCACACCCACAAGCTGTTCCTGGCCCCCGCCTCTCCCCATGATAGCATTTCAGTCTCCCTGTTGTCAGGCATCCCCTACCCTTCTAGCTCCCTCCCATGGGGCACCTGAAGTCCCCTCGCTATCTCTTGACCTGCCCTCTGGGGCCTGCTACTGGATTGGATAGTCCTCCCCTTGCAGTTCGTGCCTGCCTCCACCGTGGTGGTCCCACCAGGTTGGGTTCCTCACCCACTAGCTCTATGCTGTCCACTGCAACATTCACTCTACCCCTTGCCTGTTTTCCCGACAGCCACCTGGGTTGTTCGCAGATTCAGGCCCCCCCACTTAAGTTTACCTGTACGTGTTGTTCTCCTTACCCCTTGCTACAATGTGGGTTTATTGTATTGAGTTTGTAGTCGTAGTCATGTTTGTTAGCTCCGACTCTGTACTATGTCTATATGCTGTACTCTGGCCCCACCTGTGTGTGGGTGAGATTGATCTTCCTGGACATAAGTCTCCACCACTCATTCACACTAGTGGGATTAGCGCCGGAGGCACTAAGACCCATCGGGAGCAAACTTTTTGCTGGAGGGTCGGCGCGAGACACGGCGCCGCGAGCAGCGGCTCAAGCGGTAATGACCATCTCGGCGACGACCCTCCAACCGCCTCAGTTCCTTTTTTCCCGCCGTCGAGTGCGCTTCAGTGACGACGTCGCTCGCCTGTCGGGAGTCAAACTTCAAACTAGCGCATAGTTTTCAGTTTGTTTTTTTGTAACTTTATCTCGATAAGTAGTATCGCTTAATTTTATTCTATTTTCGTTAAATTTTTCTAATATTAAATTTTACTTGAAGAAGTCTCGGCCTACTGGACGGAGTCGACCATGAGCAGGTCAGGTGACGGTAGGGAGACTTCGTATGAAAGCTGTTCAGTCAGCGGGCTGGATCGGTCAGCCTCCTTCTCCTCAGCGGGGGTTCCGACAGCGGTCAGTCCGATGCCGGGGATGGGCGGTCCCCGCTGGCATAAAATAAGCGGTCGCATTCGGCACCTTTGGCCTCGAGCTCTTCTTGACCCACAGGTCAAAAGAAGGCATCACTCGGAGGTCGCCCTATGATCATCTGCGGCGTCGGCGCTGCGTTATCGTTGCTAGTTGCGGTCTCCTTCTTGAGATCGCCAACTTCCGTAATCGTCGTCCTCGACATCGGAGTCCCTCCCGCCTATAGGTAGGACTCCAGATGAGCAGTTTCATCAGTGGGCCGCTCTTATGGAGCAATGGGCTCGGAGGTTGGTTCTTCTGCCTGGCTCGGTTGCCTCGGGCCCTCCGGGCCCCTCCGGCGATCAGGTAGGGCGGTTGGACCTTCCTAGTCGCGTGGCGCCTTCTTGGTGCCAGCGACTCCGTGCCAAGTGTTCCCCCCTCACATGGCTGCGGGCGCGGGGGCCACAATGCCTTATCTCCTGGTTTTCCTTCTCTAGCTTTCCAGGTTCCTGGGGCTTTTCCGGCGCCACTCGGCAGGGTCTGTTGGCTTATCGGCGCCGCTGGGTCTTCTTGGCGCCCGTCCGCGCTTCCTTAGTCTCGCCAACGCCGCCCGGTGGTACGTTGGATAGAAGCCCGGCGCCGTCCCTTCAACGCCCTATCAGCGTCGTCGTCGGGCGCTGTTTGTGGCGGCGCCACGTGCGCGTGCGCGTCGGCCAGCGCCAGCCTTGATGTCGTCAGCCAGCGCCCGCGGGCGCTTTGCGAGACGCGTGCCTCTTGACCCGTCGCCTCCTCGGTCTGCGTCTTCAGCCCGTTTTGCCGTCTCGGCGCGGCAGCGCAGAGGACTCTCCTTGTTTTCTGCTATTTCCTCCTCTCTAATTTTCCTCCTTTCCTGTCCAAACAGTCCTTTCTGGACCATCAGGAGATGATGTTGAGCCTGACCCAGGCCTTGATTGGGTGATGAAGTGGAGAAACAGGATCTTTCTTTGCTACAGAGCCTGTGGTGAGGACCTGTCCTTTAAGTCTCTGTTGAAGAACCTGGGATCCACTCTTTCTCTCCAGACTACAGACATCGATCCTGGGAAGATATTAAGACTCCAGTATCTTCATGCTTGGAGATCCCTACAGTTTGACTCCTCTGATCCAGCCTTCCTTGAGGCGCTGTCTCAAATGGTATGGAATAATCCTGCTCTTATTCCCTCAGTGGCTAAATCCATTGATAAAGTATTCAGCTCCCAAGGATCGTCCCATTTTGGCATCCCAAGCCTTTGCGGATCCTATTGTAGTCCTGGCAGAGAATGACAAGGTCGTTCTTCCTCAAACTACTACAGCTACCTATTAACAAAGAGTCTCGTGAGATTGATACATTAGGTAAGAGAGTCTTTGCTGCCTCCACTCTAAGTATGCGTATTGCCAGTTATCAAGGCTATTTTTCTCAGTATGAGTATATCCTGTGGCACTCTATGAAAAGAATGGTTGAAGCTCTTCCAGATTCGGATTCCAAGTCAGAGCTTTTCTGACCGTTATTAAGTATTGAGTCCAATAACCAACAGGTCAAAGCCGCCATGGACGCTTTTCGCGCTGCTTGCTTCGCTCAGCACGCGAGATTTGTACTGGCGCCATTCCTGGCTGCGTGCTTCTGGCTTCACGAATGATGCTCAGCAGCAGGTGATGGCGCTGCCTTTGATGGCTCCTTTCTTTTTGGCCCTCAGGTGGAGCAAGCCTTAGAGGCCACTCAGAAGACTAGATCAGCCATTAGGTTGGCCAGACCTCCGCCTGCCCCTCTCGGGGCATGTGAACAGGCGTCAGTTTCATAGTGAACGTCAGTCCTTCGAGGCAGAGGCAGGGAAGCTTCCATAAAGCCAACCTGCCCAACCTCAAAGAGAGAGCCTTGGCAAGCGAGGGGCCTAAAGCTCCCAGCGCTACCTTATAGTCGTTGGCCCAAGTTCCATCCACTCTGCCCGGTGGAACTTTCTCCTCAGGTGGGAGGTGCGTCTGATGTACTTCTACAACCAGTGGAAGTCCATAACTTCGGACAAATGGGTCCTTCGGATAATTCACGAGGGTTATTCTCTCAATTTCTTGGAAACCCCCCCGAATTGTCCTCCCAGACGACAACCCAGGTTGTCGGCCTCTCAGTCAGACCTCCTCACCGCGGAGATCCAGGGCCTTCTGAACAACAGGGCAATAGAACTGGTGCCCCCGCATCTGCGAAACACAGGGTTCTACTCCCATTACTTTCTGGTTCCAAAGAAATCTGGGGGGATGCGCCCCATTCTAGACCTCAGAAAGTTAAACAAATTCCTCCCCAGGGAGAAATTCAAGATGATTTCCCTAGGTACCCTGTTACCCTTGCTGCATCAGCACGACTGGCTGGCCTCTCTGGATATGCAGGATGCTTCAGCATATCCCGTCCACCCGACCCACGCAAGTTCCTCAGGTTTGTAGCTTTGGGTCAGCATTATCAGTTCAGAGTCCTGCCCTTTGGGCTATCCTCGGCGCCGTGAGTTTTTACAAAGTGTTGTGCAGTTCTCGCGGCGCATCTCAGGAAAGTCGGACTCCGAGTGTTTCCCTACCTGGACGATTGGCTTCTAGCAAGCCCTTCCGTCCAAGGGACTTTGGAAGCCGTGCAAACGACTTCCCGTCTTCTCACGTCCATGGGAGTTCTGCTGAATTTGAAAAAATCTCAACTGCAACCCTCCCAGAGGCTCCTTTTCATAGGGACGCTTCTAGACACCTCTTCAGCGAAGGCTTTCCTTCCAGAGGACAGAAGACTCGAGCATCCTTGAATGGCCCGTTACATCAGGGAGAACCAATCTGTTAGCAGCTCTCTCGATGCAACGTATGTTGGGTCTCATGGCGTCCTCGGTCTTCACTGTCCCCTGGCCCGACTGCACATGAGAACCACCCAATGGATGCTCTCCACTCAGTGGTCCCGACCTCTCACCCCAGTCTTATCCCATCAAGGTGACGGAGCCCCTTGAAGGTCTCTCACCTGGTGGTCTCAGAGAGCAATCTCCTGGAAGGATTCCCTTTGCTCCCCGGATCATCAGATCTCCATCACCACAGACGCATCGCTAATGGGATGGGGAGCTCACTGTCTCTCCCTCCACACTCAAGGTGTATGGACTCAGTTCGAAACTCATCTCCACATAAATGTCCTGGAGATGAGAGCGGTCCTCTATGCAATCCGAGCTCTGAAGGATGTCCTTTGTCACAAGAACATTCTCCTTCAAGCGGACAACAAAGCAGTGATGTATTACATCAACAAGCAAGCGGTGCTCATTCTTACCCTTTGCAGGGAAGCAATGAGGGTGTGGGAGTGGTGCTTGGAGCACAAGTCTCTGATTCAAGCGGTTTATTTGCCAGGTATACAAAGCGCGTGAGCAGATCACCTCAGCAGAACGGAGGCAGACCCTCACGAGTGGTCTCTCGATCCAGCCATAGCTCGGTCCCTGTTCAAAGAGTGGGGGACTCCAGACCTGGACCTTTTTGCATCCCCACTCAACGCAAAACTGCCTCTCTTCTGCTCCAGAAATCCAGGGCCTGGCATTTTCTGTCAGGATGCGTTCAGGCTGCGGTGGACAAAACGCTTTCTTTACGCCTTTCCACCGCTTCCTCTAATCCAGAGAGTACTCCTCAAGTTCGAGTCTCAGGGGACCAAGATGATTCTCATTGCTCCTTCCTGGCCTCGGCAACTATGGTTTCCTCTACTCAACAGTATGTTGGCAGCCTCTCCGAGACCACTTCCTTTGCAAATCAGTCTTTTGACTCAGGGTTCGTTGGTCCATCCCAACCTGAAATCACTTCACCTTCATGCTTGGCTCCTGAAGAGATAGAAGTGAATCGGTTCAACGTCTCTCATAGAGTCTCAGACATCCTTCTGGCTGCTCGAAGCCAGCCACCAAACGTCGCTTCCAAATGGAAGCGTTTTCTCTCTGGTGTGCAAAATCCTCTTGGAATCCCTTTTCCTGTCCTCCTGGCAAGGTTCTGAGTATCTTTTGGACCTGTCAAACTTAGGTCTTCAGTACTCCACAGTTAAAGTTCACCTTAGTGCCATCTCAGCGTTCCATGAGCCGGTTTCTTCCTTAACTCTGGCTCAGTTATCTATGGTGAAGAGATTTCTTAAGGGGATTCTCCATACCAGACCCCCTGTTAAGCGTCCAGTTGCAGCCTGGGACATTAACCTGGTGCTGGACATGCTCACTCGAAGCCCTTGAACCCTTAGCTACCTGTGAGCTAAAATTTCTTACCTGGAAGACTGCCTTCCTGGTGGCCATTACCTCAGCCCGCAGGGTCTCTGAGATACATGCCTGGTTACGGACCCTCCAGTATACTGTATTCCATAAAGACAACGTAGTTCTCCATTACTCATCCTAAATTTCTTCCCAAGGTTGTGTCAGAATTCCATCTAAACCAACCTCTGGTACTTCCCGCTTACTTCGCTAATTTCCAAAATGAAGGGAAACGAGCTCTTCATTCCTTGGATGTTAAGAGAGCCTTGCGGTTCTATTTAGATAGAACCAAGGATGTTCGTAAGACTCAGCAACTGTTCGTTTCTTTCAGCGACACCCGGCTGGGTCAACCTGTCGCTATTAGATGCATCTCTTCATGGTTAGTGGCATGCCTTCGCTATTGCTATTCCATGGCTCAGTTAAATTAGAAGGTAGAGTGTACGCTCACTCTACTAGAGGCGGTCGCGCATCCCTAGGGAAGTACTTGAATGTTCCAATTGCAGATATATGCAACGCCACCTGGAGCTCAGTGCATACCTTCGTTAAGCACTATGCACTGGATGTTCATGCGAAGTACATTCCGCATTCGCAGAACTATCCTTAATGGGCTTCTATCTTAGACGCTGCGGAGCTCTGGCTCTCCTGTCATCTCTTTTGGGGATTATCAGCTTGGTACTTTCCATTAGTGTGAATGAGTGGTGGAGACTTATGTCCAGGTAGATAGGAAAATTATGTACCTACCGTAATTTTGATCTTCTGAGTCGAAGTCTCCACCACTCATTCACACGCCACCCTCCATCCCCCGAGCTCACCGCTGTATTGGTCTTCACTCCCTCAAATCTTTATGCCGTGAGGACTTCTTTGCTGACCCTTCTTACACGGGTCATACGGACTATCTTATGTCCGTTTTTAAGGTTGGGTTTACTCTTTCAGTTGATTCTGCACCTCCTTGGTAAAAAGGTACAGGCGGTTGGAGGGTCGTCAGCCGATGGTCATTACTGTCGAAAGCCGCGTTCGCGGCGCCGTCTTCGCTGGGCGCGCCGGCTCGCGGCCGACTCCTCCAGCAAAAGTTTGTTCTCGAAGGGTCTTAGTGCCTCCGGCGCTAATCCCACTAGTGTGAATGAGTGGTGGAGACTCGTCCAAGAAGATCAAGAATTACGGTAGGTACGTAATTTTCCTTTCTCTGTCTATGCACTACGTTTCAGTGTACTGTATTCTCTCTGGCCCACCTGTATTGCGGGCCTGTATGCTACCCTGAATATATACCATGTTTTTTTCTGAATTGTAACCTCCCGGGTCGCACCTGAAAATAGGCACTTGCTGTCTAATTTGCTTACCTGGTTAACAAAAACAAAAAATAAATAAATACACGGGGGTAGTGTTAGAGGGAATTCACAACAACAGTAAACTAATACGTAGTGTATACTAGCTAAATCGAGATCAACTAGAGGTGAAAGTGTTACAGGGAATCATATCAACAAATAGTCTAAATACATAGTGAGCTCTAGCAAAAGCATGAGCAGCTTGAGGTAAAGTGGGAGCTGAGTAGGCGGTTGAGGCGGTGTGGGTTGGGTGAGTGTCTTAATTCGACTGGCAAGGCGTTCCATAGCTGTGGTATGCTAAATCTGAAGGCTGCTGGCCTTTGGATGTGCGCATGAAAGGGGCATGGAGGAGCCTGGGGTCCGTGCTTCTGAGGGGGTAGGCGGGGGTGTGTGTGTGGGGAGAGTACAGAAGTCGGGTATGGGGGAAGGGTCTGGGACCAGAATTTAGCTGCAGATCTAGCACAATGGGTTTGCCTTCGGTCTTGGAGGGACGGCAGGGGCTAAGGAGTCATATAAGGTGCAGTGGTGGGTTGTTTGCGGGCAGTCCAGGATAAAGCGGAAGAAGGAGTGATAAAGGGAGTCAAGGCTGGCCAAGGTGGAGGAGGGAGCAATAGTATAGACTGTTACCATAGTCGAGTATAGGGAGTATCATCCTTTGAATAATTGCTTTTCTATCAGGAGGGAGGAGACAGCTTTTGTTCCTATATAGGGTGCCGAGTTTAGGGAGTAGCTTATTGTGTAGTGAGTCAATATGGGTGGTGAAATCAAGGTGCTGATCAAGCCAGAGACCTAGGTATCTGAAAGTAGTGCAAACTCTGGGGGTGCCATCTAGGGTTTGGAAAGGGGGGCCGGTCCCATCTAGGGTTTGGAAAGGGGGGCATGGCGCTTGGTGGGATAGTCTTTGTTGTGAGCCAAAAGTTAGTGACATGGTTTTCTTTGGATTCAGGAATAGTTGCTTAGACCGGAACCATTGTTGGATGGAGTTGGAATCCTCTTGCAGCATGTTTGCCACTCCGCATGAAGTGGGGCCTGTGGCGTACAGCACTGTATCGTCTGCATACATTTGGATGGATGAGTAGCGACAGGCTGATGGGAGGTCGTTTAAAAATATGGAGAAGAGCAGTAGGCCCAAGACTGAGCCTTGGGGGACACTGGTGGTAACTGACAGGGGGTTGGAGATGTGTGATCTGACTTTTACAGCCTGATGCCTACCCACCAGGTAGTCGTGGAACCAGGTGGAGGCTGTGCTAGTGAGACCGTTTTTAGTTTAGTCAGTAGCAGAGTATCGGAGACGGTGTTGAAAGCCTTCGCTAAGTCTATAAAGATGGCAGAGGTGATGTGGCCTTTGTCCATGCCTGTGAGTATGTTGTCAGTGAGTCTTAGCAGCGATGTGGTAGTTGAGTGAGACTTGAGAAAGCCGGATTGGTATGGTGTGAAAAAGGAGAAGTTGTCCAGATAGGGAGAGAGTTGGGCGAGGACAAGTCGTTCCTGTATTTTAGCCAGGATCAGGAGTAGGGAGATGGGGCGATAGTTACCCGGGACGGAGGGGTTTCCCCCTTTGGGGAGAGGTTGAAAAGTGTGGCTAGCGGGGCGGCTATGACTGGGGCTGACATAAGTAGCATCTTGACATCATGGGCCATGGGGCATTTTCCTTTGTTAGAGTTCAGGGAACGGAGGGAGTTGAGAACTTCGTCTGAGGATACTGGGCGAAAGGCGAAGCTATATAAGCGGTGTGAGTGCTCTTGGTGGGGGCCGCAGGGGTGGGCGGATGATGGAGGGAGGACAGGAGCGAGTCAGCGCAGCTGGAGAAGTAGGTATTGAAAGTAGTGACTACCTCACTGGGATCGGTGATGGTAGTGCGCTGTAGTTCCCTGCTGTGACAGTGTCGGTGGTGGCGGGTGGGTTGTGGGGCAAAAGAGGGATTTGAATGACTTCCAAAAGTTTGTTGGGTGGTTAAGGTTTGCATTGAAAGCCGATAGGAAGTAGTTCTGTTTTGAGTTGCGAATGAGTTTAGTGCAGAAGTTGCGGAGGATTCTTTAGTTTTGGAAAGTAGCTTGGGTGCCCAATTTCTTATGGATTTTTTCCATGCGTGGTCTCTGGAGTGGCATTGGCTAATACCTGCGGTGAAGCAGGGAAGGTGGGCACCTCTAACCCTTTTTGTGCGCAGGGGGGCGTGGTAGTCCCAGACACCTTAGAAATTTGGCCTTGAAAGTTTTGAAGGCGGCATCAATAGACGTGGCCGCTGGGATGAAAGACCAGTCTACTTGGCCTAGGTCATACATGAGCGATGGTAGGTCCAGGAAATTGTATATCCTAGTTCGGAGTGTCTTTGGGGGGGGGAGTGGGGGGCTTGAACACCTTCCTGACCATGAAGACCATATGGCGGTCACTTAAGGAGTCTGGGAGCAGGCTCGCTCGTGGGATCCTGTTAGGGTGGGAGGAGAGGATCCAATCCAGGAGAGAGTGATTTTGCGTCTTGTGGTTTAGCTGAGTGGGGTATTTGATAAGTTGAGCGAGATTTAGAGCCTTGATCTTAGTCTTAAGGTGGGCCTTATCCCTGGCTAGCCAGTATGTTAAAATCACCAATGGCGTGAAGCTCGCCACCCATGGTTAGTGACTTTAACCTGTCCAGGTGTGATAGAATGTCAGGTATGGGTGTACCGGGGGGGGGGCAGTAGGACCCTGCAACACACACTGGGGTGGAGCACGGGAGCGATACTTTGATTAGGAGAGAGTTGATGTGGGTTGGGAGTGAGGGGATTTGAATTAAAGTGAACTGTAATTTAGAGGAGATGTACATGGCTGTTCCTCCGCCTCTCTTTCTTTCTTTCTTTCTCCCTCCCTGGGTGATCATGTCTGATAATTGTGTAGTCAGGGATGGATACTTCAGTGTCGGTGTGATGGGGTTTTAACCAGGTTTCAGATATGATCAGAATGTCAGGGCGACTGGCTGCAGGACAGTTATTTTGTTTAGCAAACTGCATATGTTTAGGTGCAGGAGCCTGAGACCCTTGGGGAATGTAAACTGGGAGTGAGTGCTTGAGATGATGGGTCCAGGGTTGGGCTCAATATCATCTACCAGGAGGAGTAGCAGACCGAGGACCTGTTTGCATCTGTGCCAAAAGTATTTGTGCCTGGAGGTTTGGGTGGGAGCTGAGGCTGCTGGCGGCGGGCAGCTGAGAGCTTGGGTGAGGAGAGTGTCCTGACCCAGCTTAAAGGAGGGGACAAGATGTTTGTGCCAATGTGCCAATTTTGTGCTTTTGAGCAGTATTGTAGCTAGATAGGGTAAGTATCGGTGTGCTTGGGGATGAGACTGGTGGTGGTGGTAGGCAGGGGTGGTACCCTTTTTGGGAGGATCGCTGGGGGAAGGGATGCCAGAGGGGCAAGAGAGAGAAGTAGCAGAGGCAGGAGAGGTAGCATAGTTGGTACAGAATTGCCAAAGGTTTAGGTAGAGGAAGTGGCCTCTAGTGGTAGCAGCTGATAAGCTGCAAATGGGAAAGTGAGCTGATAGGTTCTACAGCTCACGTGACTCAGCTCTATAAAACAAGGAGCTCACCAAGGACGGTGGTAGGGGTGGGTGGGGCCAAAACACAGGCTCCCATGCAGCAGAGCACTCCTTGTAACTTGTAGGTCTTTTTCAGTGCTGTTGGGGGAGACGCTGGCCCTGTTGCTTGCTGCTGGCTGGGGAGGGCTATCTGACCACTGCCTCGCGACCCTGACTGTTGGGGGTTTGAGGAGGAGGAGGAGCTGAACATACAGGTAGCCCTTAAATTTCTTTTCTTTTTTTGTTTATGTAGCGCTATACAAGTCAACTCTGTAATCTACTGAGCAGTATTTTAAGTAAAGGCTTGCTGTGTGCTGTAAGAGCAACAAAAATAACTTTTAAGCCCTGAGAAACCTATCAGTGGTGCTGTGCCGAGAGAAATTAAAGCTACAGCTGGCCCAGTCCTTTCCTTTGTCCCAGCTTTTCAAAATTGATTTTTGGCACCAGACACAGGCTCCGATGCAGCGGCGCGCTCCTTGTACCTTGTGGGTCTTTTTTGGTGCCGTTGGGAGAAGTGCGTCCTGTTGCTTGCTGCTGGCTTTGGGGGGGCTATCGGGACCACTGCCTCGCGACCCTGACTTGGGGGTCTTTTGGTGCCATGGGGGGAGCTTCCTGTTGCCTGCTGCTGGCTGGGGAGGGCTATCTGACCCCTCCCCTCACGACCCTGACTTTAAAGATCAGCTGCAGCTATGTTGTAAACTTATTATAAACTTTACTCCTTTTCTGTAACATAAGGACAAGCAAATCTTATTTTACATTTGAAATGAAGAAATTGTCATTTGTCATTTACAAATAGTATTTTAATGCTTTCATATTTGATGGTTTCACACAAAATCTTAGACATGTTTTGACTGGCTGGTGGAACCTTGGGTGAGTGCTCATTCCATTCAAGCAACAATTACATAATTTCTCTCTCCTAAAGCTGGTCTCTGGGCTCATCACTTCCGGGAGGTCCTTCCTGGTACCACTTGACAGGCAGGATGCAAACAGACTTCTGCAGGACAGCGATACCTTCCTGCTCGTTTCCTTCAGACCTGAGTTTACTTCCTGCCTGTTTAGTGGTAGGAGCTCTGCAGGACCTCTGTCACAGAAGTGACAGAGTAAAAGACTTCATCTGTAAGTCTGTTTGCTTTTTCTACTTTTAGACAACTCAGCAGTGCTATTGAGCGCTAGTGCATGGACCCCTGTCTCAGCCTTGCAAGCTGCACAGACTGGCTTCCTGCTCCCTCTTGCCGTCCTGTGCTTGGTGTCCCATCCTCCCCCACGGATTTCAGCCTCGGGAGGGAGCTCGGGACTAGTGGTGCACACCTTGAGGGCCCACAGGAGCCCTGCAGTCGTTAAGCGCCTTGCACTACGCCTCTAAGCAGGCAGCCCAGGCTTGACTTTCCTACAAGAGGGAACCCCCCCCCCTGACACAGCCAAACAGATAAACGTTAATCGGGGGCTGGGTCCAGCAGATCAGTGCTAATTGGGCCGGGGCCGTCTGCAGGATATCACAGGGCTCCCAGGATTTTAACAGCAGCAACCTCCTCGTCGATGAGCCTCTCAGGAATTTTGGCTCGTTGACGGTGTTGGATGCCCAGAGCTTTTCTCTCTCGTCCACGGCCACTGAAGACTTAGACCATCGACGTGCCTGCCAGCTGGTGAGCCGCATGGTCCTCTCGGGCTCACAAACGCTGTGAGACTAACTATTGAGCATTCACGCTCTTTTGCAGGCAGAGAGGTGGGCCATCCAAAGGGGGAAAGGGGCAGAGCATTATGTGTCTGGAGAATCGCCTGGTCTGCTCGTCGACAGACCTCTTCAGGGGGCACCTAGATATTAAAGGGACTGGTTTCAACATAGTTTTCAAACTCCGGATAAAAATAAAAATTTCAAAATTGTGAGTATGTCTTTAGCAAAATCAGGCGGGTCCCCCAGAGGCAAGAAATGCCACAAATGCAGAACACCCATGCTGGCCACCTTTGCAGGGTCTCTGTGTGTCAAATGCGACAGTGCAAGGTCACCAACCTTGGATGAGGCATCCACCCGAATCTCAGGACATTCAAAACAAGCCCAAGGGTCAGGGGCAGTCCTCCACCTCAGAGGGGCACTGCTATTTGGCTAGGGTTCTAGCCCTGGACCTAATAGAAAAACTGAACAGGGCCTTCGCCGTCAATCCCTCATATTTTGACGTCCTTCAGCAGTCTCCGGAGCCCAGGACCCATAGGAAAGCCACCCGCAAGAGCACCCCTTCCCATCTTCAGACGAGGACACTCCCCACGATGTGACAGGAGGAGGAAGAGGACCAGATCCAGATCCAGGAATGCCACCCATGAGAAGCACAGACGGGGACAGGTCGCCCTCAGTGTCCGGCTATTCACCCCCGGAGGAGGGGGAACTCCCACACTCTGACTCGGATTCGGACTCCTTCCCAACCAGAAACTTTGATTTGGACGACCTAGAATTTTTTTTATTAGACGAGTGTCAGAATAGATCCACTTGAGTCCTTCTTCTCCAGAACCCAAGCAAGCGAAGCCAGCTTTCAGGCTCGCGTCAGCTTCAAAGCCAGCAATGGCTTTCCCCATTCCTCCGGCCATAGAGGACTTCTTGAAGGAAGAATGGCAGGGACCAGAGCATTCCTACCCCGTCCCACGCCGCCTAACCAAGCTACTGAAATTCGACAAGAAACCTTTGGAGAGATGGCTAGACTGTCCCAGGATCGACCCTCTAATCTCAAACCTCACTAAAAAAGATGGTTATCCCAGCAGAGGGTGGAGCCTCCCTGAGGGACCTAGTGGATAGGAAAGTGAACACCTCTCTAAAGAAAGCCTTTCAGTCCACCGAAACCTCTCTCAAGGCAGCTACAGCTAACCTCTTCTCTGCTCGGACTGCTCTCTCCTGGGCCACTGATCTGGCATTCCAGCTAGTTGATGAACCAGAGAAGAATAAATCCATTTTACACCTGCAGTTAGTGGGGCTAGCTTCGGCCTACTCGGCTGACTTATCTGAGGAGGCAGTCAGATGTGCAGCAAGAGCTATGTTTTACCAGACTTAAGCTTGATGCAGCTTATGGCTATGGGCATGGCAGGCAGATGCTTCCTCGAAGATGCATTTGGTAAATGCTCCTTACGAAGGAAGCCTTCTTTTCGGATCAGCTCTAAAGGAGAAGGTCAAGTAATCAAGGAGTCAAGGAAGAGGGGAGCTATGGTTGGGGAATAGGGCATGGGCTGTCCCACAGGGTTGCACCAAGCACTGAGGCTGGGGGCATAAGGAAAGGAGTGCAGGAGAGTACTCTCGGGTCACATAGGGACCCTGGCAGATGGGGCCCAATAGGAGGATACTACGAAGGAAGCAGGCAGGTAACTGGGGACCCTCACAACTGGGGCCAAAGGGAGGACATTCTCAGGGAAGTAGGCAGATGGCTGGGGCTGGGTAGAAGGAAACAATGGGGGGGAGGTGGATCGGACCTTAAATTCAGTACTTGCTTCAATTCTTTTCTTCTGCTTGAGGATGATGGGGGTGATGTAGCCATGACGGGCGGTTAGAGATGGAAAGGGAGTAGAGGGCAGGAGGCGGGGGCTGGATAGCAGAAGGAACAGGGGGAACTTGGAATGCTGGAAAGGGGGGAGCAGGGGATCAGAGCAGGAGGATGAGGGGATAGAGGGAGTTGAGTGCAAGGAAAAGGACCAGTTGGGAAGAAAGGAGAAGGACCAGAAGTACAAGGATACAGTAAAGGGAGCTGAGGGTTTAGGCCAGGGGAGCATGACAAGCAAGGAGGGCTGAACAGAGGCGGGAAGGAAGGGAGGATGAGCCAGGCTAGTTTAGCAGATGGGGGGACCAGTTGCAAGCAGTAATGGTGGGGGGCGAGGTACAGAAGGATACTCAGGACGCGAGAGGCATAGTATCGGAGGGGAGGGGTGGCCAGGGTAAATAAGGAGGGGATGGCAGGTGGCACCCGGATAGGGGGAGGAGCAAGGGGCCGGTAGAAGGGATGAGGGACATGGAAGGGGGGGAAATGGAGGAAAAGGGGCGGCCAGAGTGCTCCTGTTTGGTGATTCCATGATCAGGAGGATCAAATCGGATAGGGAGGGAGAAGCCTTCCCGGTTAGAACAAAATGCTTCCCTGGACTAATGCACAGGGCCAAGCATGAGGTATATCAGCTGGCAAAGGATTGTGGAGGTTCCCTGGGCATACTGGTTCACCTAGGTACCAATGACATCGAGGGAAATAGTGAGCTAGAGATACAGGCAAGGTTCAGGGAGCTTGCCAGGGTCTGTCATGATATAGGATGCGCAGTTTCCTTCTCAGAAATCCTGCCGGTGCAAAGGACTAGTGGGGAACACAGGAGGAAGATTAAGGAGATAAACTAATGGCTCAGGGAGTGGTGTGGGGCCAGAGGGTATGGGTTGATGGGGGACTCGGGGGAGACCTGGGAGGATAAGGGGCTGTGTGCTAGAGATAGGCTCCATCTCATTTTGGAAGGGAAGGAAATCCTTAAGTAGAAAATAGAGGGGTTCATTGGTGAAAGGTGGGGTTTAGACTTGTGAAAGGGGGAGGGATGGAAGAAAAGGCTGTCGAGGGGGGTCCGATAAAGGAGGGACTCTGTCTCCACCTCCCTGGGGAATTGGAGGAATGCAGGAAAAGGCCGACTGGTAAGGTGCGGACCAGGGGAAGACAGAATTCCCACGGGAACACGAGCAGGGGAAATAGAAGTATAGGGAAAGGGTGGAAGGTAGTCCTGTTAAATATCAGGAGCTTGGGCATTAAAATGCCTGAGCTCCAGGCGATGCTAACTGAGGGGGGAGGTGGATGTGACTGAGGTCACTGAGACCTGGGCCACCGCAGGGGAGGAGAGGTAGCAATAATGGTCAAAAACTGCATTGTCATAGGAGGACAGGAGGAGGTTAAGGGAACTGTGAAGGCAATTTGGGTAACCTTGATAACAGGGGGGGGGGCAAGAGAGTAAAAATAGGAGTGCGCTGGCGGAGGAGCTGGAGGAGAGTCTGGTGGCAGATGTTGGGAGACACTGCAGATTGGGCAGGGGAAGGGTGTTGGTGTTGGGGGACTTAAACATGCCAGGAACAGACTGAGAAACTATGACATCCTCGGTGGCCAGGGAACAGAGGTTGTTGGATGTTTTCAGGATGCGTTCCTAACCTCGGCAGGTGGGGACCTGACCAGGAGAGGCGGATACTGGATGTGGTCCTGGCAGACAGTGACCAGATTGGGGCCTGGAGGTAGCGACCCATTGGCGGGGCGACCATGCCATGGTCTGGTTCTGTCTGAACCTAGGAGGGGTAGAAGGCTGCACAAAGACAGAGGTAACTGACTTCAGCGGGGCGGATTTCAAGGAAATGGGAAGGATCCTTAAGGAGCATTTGGATGGGATTGGGTTAGACATTGACGCTGACAGTAGGTGGGAAATCATCAGGAGGGGGGTGCAGGATGCTTCCAGCATCTGCGCAAGAGTAAGATGAAAATGCGGTAGGGCCCGAAAACCCTGCTGGTGGACCAGGGAGGTTCAGGAGGTGGCGAGGGGAAAGAAGGCAGCCTATAGGCAATTCAAGTGCTCAGGGAGTGAAGGGGAGTACGAACTGATGGCCAGAAGGGCCACTAGGGTGGTGAGGGCGGCTAAGGCAGGGAAAGAGCAGAACCTGGCCAGGGAAATTAGGAGAGGGAACAAGGGGTTCTTTAGATACATTGGGGAAAAACGAAGGGTGAAGGGGCAGATTAGCAGGATTAAAACGGGAGGGATGGGCACAAGACCAGGGGGAGCAGGCTGAGGTACTAAATGACTACTTTGCCTCAGTTTTCACCAAGGAAAATGGGGCTGCATCATACATGGGAGGAGACGGTGAAACTGAGGGGGGGCATCACTGGCAGGTCGGGGGAAGGCTAAGCAGGAGGACGAGGTAGCGGAGGTGGAAATCACGGCAGAGAGAGTGAAGGAAGCCCTCGGGTCCCTTAAAACTGAGAAAGCACCAGGGCCGGATAAATTACACCCCAGAGTGCTGAAGGAACTGGCGGATGTCCTGGCGAAACCCACTGGTGGAGCTCTTCAGCATCTCTCTGAGGACAGGGTGGGTGCCCCAGGACTGGAAGGTGGTGCATATAGTGCATATCCACAAGGGGGATCAAGGGAGGTGGCAGGGAACTACAGGCCTGTCAGCCTGAAATCGGTGGTGGGCAAGGTGATGGAGGGCATTGTCGAGGAGAGACTGGGGGGACCTGGAAAAGTTGGGGTGCCCGGACGATAGACAGCATGAATTCGTCCCTGGGAAATCGTGTCAGACAAACCTTGTGGAGTTCTGTGACTGGGTGACGAGTGCCTTGGACCTGGGTAGACCAGTGGACATTCTCTTTCTTGACTTCAGCAAGGCGTTTGACTCTGTTCCTCACGGGGGCCTGTTGGATAATCTGGGAGAAATAGGGGTGGGGAACCAGATGATCAGATGGATAGGAAATTGGCTCCAGAACCGGACCCAGAGGGTCATGGTTGGCGGGATAGTCTCATCCCCAAAGAGGGCCATTAGTGGAGTCCCTCAGGGATCTGTCCTTGAGCCCCTCCTGTTCAACGCCTATGTCTCTGTCATAAGGAAGGGTATCAAGAGTGAGATGAGTCTCTTTGCGGATGACTGAAAACTGGGGGCGGTAGTGGATGGGGAGGAGGGGAGTGTGGCCTTACAGGGGGACCTGGAGGCTCTGGAAAGGTGGTCTAGAAAGAGGAAGCTGAGGTTCAATGCGGGGAAATGCAAGGTACTGCGCCTGGGAGCCAGAAACCTGGGCCAAGAGTACACCTGGGGGGAAGGGAATGCTAAAAGTCTCAATGGCTGAGCAGGACCTGGGGGTGGTGGTGGATGTCAAGATGAACAACTCTGAGACTTGTAGGAGGGCAGCGGCAAAGGCCAACAGGATGCTTCGCTAGGGGGAATCGCCTCCAAAAGGAGGGAAGTGATACTCCCACTGTATAACTGCTTGGTGAGGCCGCACCTCGAGTACTGTGTGCAGTTTTGGAGGCCACATTTAAACAGGGACATTGCACTCCTGGAGAGGGTCCAGAGGAGGGCAACCAAAATGATTTGGGGCTTGGGGGACAGTACCTATGGGGAGAGGCTCGAAGAGTTAAATATGTACACATTGTAAGAGAGAAGGGCCAGGGGGACATGATAGAGGTCTTCAGGGTACATGAAGGGGTAAAGGGGAGGAGCAATGAGGGTGCTCCAAAGGAAGGGGTGGGGCAGCTGGAGGACATGGGTGGAAGCTGGGGGGGGGGGGACTCAGGAGAAATGAGGAAGTGCTGCTTTACTGAGAGGGTGGTGGAGCCATGGAATGCGCTGCCCAGGGGGCTGGTGGAGGCAGAAACGGTGGAGGGGTTTAAGAAGGGGTGGGACAAGTACAGGGGAAGGGTTCTGGAAGCAAAAACCAGTGCAGTGAGAATATCTGGGACTGGGAAGGGAGAAGCCAGAGAGGGGCAGAAAGGTCAGCTCCCAGGGTGGGGGCTGACCAAACGAGCATACACGAAAGACTGTTGGGCCTATTCTGCTTGCATTTTAGTATGTTAGTAATCTGGGGGAAACGGCAAACGTATGAATGCCACAATCCCGGGGAAGGAACAGGCCCTGGACTTTGGGATCCAGACAGAATTTTCATGCCCAGAATCATTCCAGGGGTCAGAATAGGTCAATTGCAGGCAGACGATCCTGGTTCACCTTGCGCAAACCAATGCAGCTTCCGGGGTGGCAGAGGTGGCTCACGAGATGCCGGGAGAGACTCCAAAAAATCACAATGAGGACTCACGGACCCATCCTCATGAAGGGGCAGGCTTTCCAGCTTTTTCGAAGAATGGGTCCACACCACCATGGACAAGTGGGTGCTAGACATAAATCGCGAGGGTTACTTCATCAGGTTCGACTCCAGGCCCCCCCCTTCCCCACATAGTGCCATTGCCAGTCTCAAACAACCCAGTCAAAAGAGCGGCAACCCTGCAAGTGATTTACAGATCTTATACAGGCAGCAGCGATCAAACAAGTTTCCGTTCAAGAAAGGAACAGAGGAGTATATTCCCTGTATTACATAGTGCCAAAACGCTCAGGAGGTTTCTGGCCAGTGTTAGACCTCAAGTTTCTAAATGGTTTTGTTCGCCACAGGACATTCAAAATGGAGATCCTGCCCTCCATCGTCCGAGAAATCCATCAGGGGGAATTTTTGGCCTCAGATTTACAAGATGCTTATCTGCATATCCTCATCCAGAATGCACACCGACAATTCCTCGGGTTCAAAGTGGACGAACACCACTTTTAGTTCACGATGCTGCCCTTCGGCCTATCCACAGCCCCCAAGGTCTTCTCCAAAGTCCTTGGGACAGTGGTCGCTCGACTCAGAATGCAAGGGATCCAGCTCTTCCCATACCTGGACGACATTCTCATCAAAGCCCCACTGTACGATCAAGCAGTTCAGGCAGTGATGGAGGTCGCTCGGTGCCTCTTCTCTCTGGGGTTTGTAATCAAGCAGAAAAAGAACTCCCTGTGACCGTCACAGTCTCTGAATCGTCTAGGGGTGAATATCAACACAATCTAGAACAAAGTTTTTCCCACAGTCGAAATTCAAGGAACTGAGAGCACTCATCAGCAAATTCCAAGAGGCCCAATCACTACCGGCTCGCTCCTTCATGCAACTCATAGGGACGATGGTCTCCCTGGCAGACTCTGTTCCCTGGGCACTAGTCCATGTGCTACCTCTCCAGTCAGGCCTCCTCCATCAATGGTCCAAATCAAGGGGCGCAGTGGACCAGAGGATTCAGATATCTCGCAGGGTAAAAGATTCCCTAATATGGTGGACTCAGCAGGGCAACATCATGAGGGGTCTCAGACTGGGACATCCTCACAAGATGAGTCACCACCGATGCCAGCCTCTTGGGCTGGGGAGCACATTTGGAACAGCTCTCGGCACAGGGCAGGTGGTCACTGGTGGAGTCTCGCTACAGCATCAATGTGCTGGCGATGCGGGCAGTCTGCCTGACATTGCAGCAGTTCAAGGCACAGCTTTCCAACTGGAACGTTCTCATCCTCACGGACACTCGGACAACAGTAGCGTACATCAACTGCCAGGGAGGCACGAAGAGCTCTCGGATGTTACAAGAGACTCTTCTACTCTTTCAGTGGGCCGAAGACAACCTGTGGAGTCTTAAGGGCCGCATACATCCGGGGCCAGGAAAATGTCACAGCAGATTGGCTAAGTTGAAAGGACATCCTACCAGGCGAGTGGGAGCTCAAGGACAGCGCCTTCCAACTTGTCACGGCACGTTGGTAGATGTTTTCGTCTGCCGACAAAATTGCAAAGTTCTGCACTGTCATCAAAGATGAGAGCGCCATAGCACAGGATGCCTTCTCCATCAACTGGGGACAGTTCGATCTTTTGTATGCCTTTCCTCCAGTTCCGATCTTATTACAGGTACTGCACAAGATTGCCCAAGAGCAAGCAGAGATGATTCTAGTTTGCCCACGCTAGTCCCGCAGAATGTGATTTCCTCGATTAGTCCAAATGTCTCTACATCCTCCTCTGGTGTTTCAAGAAAGCCCAGCCTCACCGGTGCTGCACCCCAGTCCTCACAATCTATCCCTCTCGGCATGTAGATTGAGCGGGAAGCTCTCAAGTAGTTAGGTTTCTCTACACCTGTCATTGAAATGATGATTCAGTCCAGACAGGTCTCATTCTCCAAGGTTTATTATAGAATCTGGAGAAAATTCCTGTTTTGGTTACGAGTCAGCTCTCTACCAGATGACTCAGTATCTCTGCC
Source organism: Neoceratodus forsteri (assembly GCA_016271365.2). NCBI lineage: Eukaryota > Metazoa > Chordata > Ceratodontiformes > Ceratodontidae > Neoceratodus > Neoceratodus forsteri. Next base: position 111,971,366 of record CM028134.1, read on the forward strand.
TACCGTCCTTCTATTCCTTTGAGAGCGTTTCGACAAGGGCCTCTAACTGGCTACTTTAAGAGTTCAGGTTTCTGCTTTAGGGGTGCTCCTGTTGGCGTATTCTGGAATCTTTAGGAGCTCTCCCTCACGTTCGACAATTTCTGAGAGCAGCAACGTTGAAGTGTCCTCCATTAAAGCCCGTAGTTCCACCTTGGAGGCTCAACCTGGTACTCTCACTCACCGAACCTCCTTTTGAGCCCCTAAAGGAGGCATCTTTGCTTCATCTCACTATGAAGGCCATCTTTTTTATTGCAGTCACCTCATCCTTCCGCATCAGTGAGATAGGAGCCCTGCCATCCAAAGAAACATAAGCTGTCTTTCATCAGGACTCGGTGGTTATGCGGACAGATCCCACCTTTTTGCCAAAGGTGATGTCTCCCTTTCACTGCAACAAAGTCTTGAACCTTCCCTCCTTCTGTCCTCATCCCAAGAATGAGAAGGAGAGAGAATTTCACGCGCTTGATCCATAGAGGGCTCTCAAGATTTATATCGGGAAATCTGAGTCAGTCCGTAAGACTTGGTCTGTTTATCCTTGCATCAGGCCCGAATATGGGTAAGAAAGCATCAGAGGACTCTATTGCTAGGTGGATTCGTTCCACCATCACCATGGCTTACCAGAAGGCCAGGATCGACCTGCCGGGACCAGCGAGGGCTCACTCAACCCGAGCAATGGCTACATCCTGGGCGGACTTCAGAGAAGCTTCTCTGGCAGACTTGTGTAGAGCGACTATGTGGTCATCCATTCATACCTTCGCAAAGTTTTACAAGTTGGATGTTTCCGCTTCAGCTGAGGCGTCCTTTGGCCGCAGGGTCCTGCAGGCATTGCTGGACCCATAAGGGACTATGGACATTCTTCTCACCCAGGAAGCGGAGGGATGTACTGCTTCAGTACATCCCAGAAGTGATGAGCCCGGAGACCAGCTTTAGGAGAGAGAAATAGAAATTTAAATACCTGTAAAGTTTCTTTCTCCGACTGCTGGTCTCCAGGCTCCATCCCTCCCAGGATGCTGACATTTGGCCTCCGGCCACAAGTTACACTAACCTTTCTTCTGTTTGTTCCCAAGTTATGTGTTTCCTCAGGGGACAACTGCTATAGAATTACTGGCATCTGGAGGAAACGAGAGGGAAGGTATCGCTGTCCTGCAGAAGTGATGAGCCCAGCAGTCGGAGAAAGAAAATTTACAGATATTTAAATTTCTGTTTTCCTCAAGGTCCTGGCAGCTCAGTACCAGGAACTTGAGGAAAATGATGTCATTGTTGCTTGAATGGAATCAGCACTCACCCAAAATTCAGTCAGCTGGTCTGAAAAGGATTGAGGGATTTTCTGTGAAAGCTTCAGAAATGACTGGCAGTAAAATGGCATAAGAAATTACCGTTCCTGAGCATTACTTGCAATATATACAGAGTGGTTGTTCTCATGGTGAACAAATAAAATGTTAAAGGCATTTTAAAAACACTGCAATTGATCTTTAAGTAATGTTTTTTTTTTTTTTTTCTCCGCTGCAGAGGTAACATCAGTCACTCCTTACAAGTGGCATACAGAAATAGATTATTTGCCGTATTGGTCCTTGTAAGTACAGATCCAGAAGCAATTATGGACCAACATACATGTTAAAAAAAAAAAAAAAAGAAAGAAAGAAAACAATGTCTAAGCTTTCAGACCAACCAAGTCCTTCCTCAGAGACTTATGACTTAGGAAAAGTCTCAGAGGAAGGACTTGGTTGGTCCGAAAGCTTAGACATTGTTTTCCTTTTGTAACATCTATGTTGGGCCAATAAAATATGTCAAACCAATTGCTTCTAGATCTGTCCTTACGAGTGGGTAATTCATTCTTTATTCCTGGTATTGTTTCTTGTTCTTCCCTCCATGGCGGTCTCTACTTGAGTCACCCTACAGAGCTGCTACCATTTTAGATGTCTCACTCCACACCACATGCTTTTCTTTCTCCTTCAGCCAAATCCCCCACCCACTGAGGAAATGGGGACTGCAACTGCACCAGACATGCTGGCTGGTAGACCTTACCTCGTAACTGTTAACTGTTTAAGGGATTGGTTAATTCTCCACAGCCAAAGGTATCCTGCCTAGGAAAGAGGAGTGCCAGGAGAGCGTATGATGTGGGGGTGTTGTGTGCGATCTGCATGGAGTTGAGGCATAGTGTTGTCACCTCTGTTCCCCTGATGGGTCATGCAGGAGCTAAAAGGAGGGACAAGGGCAGGACCAGTGGGAAAAGTCTTCAGTTTGGTGGGGTGGGGGCCTCAGTGGTAATGTTTTCTTTTAAGGCTTATTTTGCAATGTAATTTTGTTTTCTTTTTCTTCCCCCAGCAGTGCCACTACAAGCCAGTTTGAGAGTCTTTCTGATGCAGTGTCACCAGCGATCCATGATCATTTCAATGTTGTTGTCAAGGAGGAGCCTCCTGATGATTACGATTACAGCACGGTATTGTGTCCTCCGAATGTGACTGTGAAAGAGGAAAGCACAGATGACACTTCCTGCAGTGATGAAGAGGACCCCATACTAGAGAGACATCTCAAAAAACGTGATGCGATGGAATTCCTTGGCCCCCAGCACCATTCCTCTAAGCGGTCCCTCAGCAATCCTGCCGGTGTAGCCAAAGCTAAAATGTTGAAACTGGAGAGTGGCAAGTTGCCTGTGGTTTACTTGGAGCCCTGCTCGATCACCAAAAGCACAGTAAAAATCTCAGAGTTGCCAGAGAACCTAATTTCTCCCAGCAAGAAGGAGAAGTCTTGCATGAAGGAGGACCAGAGCCCTTCTTCTGGACATGCAGAAACTGAGAAAGCTAGTGTCCTTGAGTCTGTTGATGAACCAGACAGTTTGCCCAAGGAGGTCACCAAGAAGAGTGCACAGAAAACCACTTCTCCCCAGGTGGCGCAGGGCAAAAATGACACACCTAAAGAAAGTAACATGGCTCCTACTCCCAGTGTTGGTGGTAAGGAAACACTGGGCAACTTGCTGTCTGCTATTGCTGGGTGGGTAAAAGGGAAAAAAGCAGCTGCCACTGCTGAGAAGGGTGTAGTAGGACTAGCTCAGCGTCATGCTGGAACAATACCTAAAAGAGGCAGACCTCGAAAGTCCAGGTATGACAAAGTTGGGCGCCCATCCAAAAAATCCGGAATGTATTCTACTGTAGATGCTATGGGAGGCACAGTTCCAGATACGAAACCAGACCTTGAAGATGTAGATGGAGTCCTATTTGTGTCCTTTGCCTCCAAGGTATAACAAGTTACAGTTGCATGTTGAATTAAATTTTTTTAAAAGAGGGGTCTGCCCTCGCCAAATCTCTCAAATGTCCCTGATTTTCATGGTTGCCCTTGATTTGTGGCATAGAAATGCTCCTGTCCCTCCTGAAAAGTATGTTTCCATAACTGAGAGTGTGAATTTCAGAGGGAAAATGAGACGCATAAAATGTGGAATAGAAACTCTGCAGCATTTCCAATTTAGATTTATTTTAATCCCTGTTCTCTTTATCTGCACATCTCGCTTGATTTGTTTTCTGTCTCCTCCGTCTTGAGCCCCTTTGCCACTGAATTAAATAAGTCCATGCAAAGTAAGCCACTGAAGTGTCATGTGAGGGGATTAAAGCCAGGTCTGTATGTAGCCCTCCACCCCTGTATCCTTATAAATGCTTCAACCAGTGACATCATTGGTTAGAATCTGCTGTGGCGCAAGGTGGGACAAATAGGTTTCTAGGGACATGGATATGTTGTTCATCCACACTGTCTTACCACTTTAAATCTTGTTGGAAGGTCTTCAAGCTGGCTTCTCCCACCCACCCGGGTGGTAAAACTCTTGGCTCTGCCCCATGACGCCAGATCTTCCTTACCGCTTGGAAGCTCAGGTTCCCTCCTTAACACTGTGCGTATAGACTGGATCCTAATTCTTCGGTTCGCCCAAAACACATTCTTAAGTTTTCAAGACTTCGGTCAACTCACTCCCTCGCGGCTGTGATGGACAAATCGATGCCTGGTTTTCGGCGGTGCCCATGTGGGCAGAAGATGTCCAGGACGGATCCGCACTCCACGTGTGTCTACTGCCTTGGCCTAGACCATGACCCGCAAGCCTACGAGTTATGCCGTTCGTTTTCGGCCAACATCCTGGAAGACCACGCTGCCCGGTTACAGCTTGGGCGCCCCGAGAAGTGCTACCTGCCGGTGAAGTCAAAGGAGACCCGTTGGGCGGTGTTCGTGGTGGTTGGCTCAGCTGAGCAACTCGAGCAGATGATCGCCCTCGAGGAGGAGGCGGCCCAGGCCGCATCTTCTTCCTTGGTCGCGGCATTTATCCCGCTCTCTCTGGGATCCTCCTACACAGCTTCTTTTAAGGAGCTTTGCCAGTCCCTCTCCACGAAGGGAGAGGGTCCATCGGGACATTCTTCTCGGTCCAAAAAGAAGGACTCAAAAGGTAAATCCCACCGTTGGCGTTCGTGGGAGCGGGAGAGGTCCCCTTCCCCGGACAGTCGACACTCTACTTCGGTTGAGGTTGCAGCTAAGATCACTGGCTTCACGGTGTCCCCGTCAGGTCAGCCGGCCGAGACATCCGTCGACGCGGTCGAGATTTTTCTTGACCCCGTCGAGGCAGGCAATGACTAGTGAAGCCGACAACCCTTCTTCACGGTTCCCGGCGGAGACCGAGGACTTGCCTGTGCCTCCCGTGTTGGAGCCCGGTCAAGGCTTCCGAGCCGAGGGAAGAACGGGTGTCCCCCACTCCTTCCCAGACCCGTCCTTGGAAACACAGAGGGTCTCGGACCTCGTCTCGGTGCAGCCGATCCTGCCGACATCGGTGGTCTCGGTCTCGGCACAGAGGTAAGCGGCGCCGGCGCTCGTCCTCTTCTTCTTCCTCGGAAGAGGAGAGGAGAGGCTTCGGCACAAATTATCGACGCTACGAGGACCTAATGTGGAGCAGTTACTCCTGTCCGGGAACAAGCCGATGCCGTCGCCTTCCCCGGCCATCAAGTGGCTGTCACCCGAATGGCCGAAACAACCCCTCGCTGTAGTCAAGGTGCCCAAGCCAGGGCCAGTTGTTTGGCCGAAACCAGCTGCCCCACCGATTGTGGTGGAACCTGTGCCTCCACAACCAAAATCGGGGGCACCAACCAAGGACTCTCGGTCGGGTCAGGGTCTGCCCCACAGGTTGTCGGTCACCCTCACTCCCGACCATCCTCGGCAGGTGGAGGGTGGCTCAGGCCCCAGGCAGCTCTTCGCGGACTCCTCGGAGTCCAACGACGACTCTTCCCTGTTTTCCAGGCCCCTTGACCTGGAGTCCTCTGGGGGGCACTCGATGGATGAGAGCCCGTCGGCCTTTATGTGTCTGCTTCGGCTCATCTCGGAGTCTACCGGGATGCAGCTCGAGCCCGTATCCAAGCGGGCCAAGTATCCCCTGACGGAGATACTAGACCGAGGGGATTCGCCCACGGAGGCCTTTCCGGTGGTTGAAGCCATTGTTGGCCCGGCCTTGGAGCTTTGGCAGCGACCGGCTTCCTGTCCTGCACCTTCGGCCAGGATGGCCAGGAAGTATGCGGTCCCTACCGGCTCTTTGTCCGGTTTCTCGGAGCACCCCTCTGTGGAGGGGTTGGTCACCGATAGCGTTTTCCGGTGTTCCGGGAATGCCAGGGATGTGGATAAGCCCTCCGACAAGGAGTCCAAAAAGCTGGACTATGCCGGGCGCAAGGTGTACGCTGCGTCCTCCCTGGGCTTCCGCCAGGCCAGCTCTGCCATTCTGATGGCACACTTCTCCCACGCCCTCATGGGCTCCCTGGATGAGGTGATCCCTCATCTCCTGGCTGACCTGCAGACCACGGTCAGCAGGTATGGGACCAGGGAAGGGCGGTGGCAAAACAGTAGCTCCAAGCAGCTCTGGACATTGGAGACTCCTGTTCCAGATCAGTCGCGGCCGCAGTGGCCATGCGCCGCAGAGCATGGCTGAGGATATCCACCTTCACGGCAGATACCCAGAATAAACTGGCGGATGTCTCCTTCCTGGGGACTGACCTGTTCAGCCCTGGAGTGGAAGGTCACCTCCAGTGGATCGAAAAGTCCAGTGCTGCTCTGGACTTGGTCACCTCCGCCCAGAAGGACAAGGGCCGTCGCCAACAACATAAGTCCTTTCGCCCTTCGGCGCCTGCGGCACGTCCGGCCCAACAGCACCAGCATCAGGGCCAGTAGGCTCGCGCTTGGCACTCCAAAGCCAAGCCTACAGCTTCCTCTAACAGGAAGCAGGGAGGAAAAGGCCCAGGAGGTCCCTCGGCCGGTCTCTCCTCCAAGACTGCCCAGTGATGGGTTGAGGGTTGTCGCCCCCAGCCTCGTCACTCCCCCCCCCGGGTTCCCCCCCGTGGGGGGACGGCTCTCCCAGTTCCTTTCTGCCTGGTCCGCTATCGCCACGGACCACTGGGTGTTGGAGGTGGTAGGAAAGGGCCTGCCCCTAGAGTTCGAGCAGGCCCCGCCCTTCCGAGCCGTTGCCCCTCGGGGAGGGGGGGCTACGGGTCCGCAGCCTCTCTGTCAATTCGCCGAGCCGACATCGCTCTGCTCCTCGAAAAAGAAGTGATCAGGAAGGTGGCGGATCCTCCACTAGGCCCAAGGTTTGTGTCCAGGTACTTCCTGGTCCCGAAACAGACGGGGGGGGGGGGGGTTGGCACCCCATCCTAGACCTGCATGACCTGAACAGGTTCTTAGGGTCTCGGACCTTCAGGATGGTCACTCTGGCTCAGATAATCCCATCCTTGGAACGAGGCATGTGGTTCTGTTCTCTGGATCTCCAGGATGCGTTCTTTCATGTCCCAATCTGTCCGTCCCACCAGAGATTCCTCTGCTTCAGGGCAGAGGGATCCCTCTATGAGTTCCGGGCCATGCCCTTCAGCCTTTCCTTAGCTCCCAGGGTCTTCACCAAATGCATGGCAGTGGTGACAGGCTGATTGCAGCCTCCTCCAGAATGGAGGTGGAGTGGTCCAGAGATCTGGCCCTCCAGGTTTGCTCTCTGGTTGGCCTCCTCATCAACGAGGCCAGGTCGGAACTCGTGCCAAAGCAGGTGATACAATTCATCGGGGCAGAGCTCGATTCTTTACCAGCCAGAGCACGGCTCCCGGAGGACAGGGCCGAGGTTCTTTCCCTTTTTGCCGAATCATTTCAGGTTGGGCAATTGCGTCCTGCCCGGGACTTGCCGCGCCTCCTGGGCCTCATGGCAGCCTGCACCAGCGTGGTCCATTAGGCCCGTTGGTACATGCGTCCCCTTCAGTGGGGGCTGGCCAGCCAGTGGTCACAGAACTTCGATCCTCTGGATCAGCTAGTGACAGTGGCCCAGGGAATGTGGAACGCTCTCCAGTGGTGGACCATTCCAGCACATCTGCAGGTGGGCATACTGTTTGTCCGCCCCGAGCCGACGGTCTCTCTATCGACCGATGCCTCTCTGATGGGTTGGGGTGCCCGTCTGGGGGAGCACAGAGCGCACAGCCTCTGGTCCCCTCGGGAGTCCCGATGCCACATCAACCTGCTGGAGCTTCGAGCGGTTCATCTAGCCCTCACCGCCTTGCTCTGCTTCTACGGAGTCAAGTGGTTCAGGTCCAGACGGACAATACCACGACCATGTACTACCTAAACTGCCAGGGCGGGACGTGCTCCGTACCTCTGTGCAGGGAAGCTCTCCGCATTTGGTCACTTGTGCGCATCCTGGAGGCGGATCTCTTTGCCATCCATGTGGCAGGAGCCTCCAACATTCTGGCCGATGCCCTGAGCCGGATAGGAGCTGCGTCTCACGAGTGGTCTCTCCTGCCGGAGGTAGTACAAGATCTGTTCTCCCACTGGGGCATGCCTCAGGTAGACCTGTTTGCCTCCAGGGAGAATGCGAAGCTGAGACTGTTTCATGCCCGCCCCCCTCAGCAGGGCTCGCTGCAGGGGGATGCCTTCTCGAGGCCGTGGACCCCGGGCCTCTTCTACGCCTTTCCCCCATTTCCCTTGATCCACAAGGTGCTTCTCAAGGCGAGGAGGGACAAGGCGCAGGTGATTCTGGTAGCCCCAGACTGGCCCCGCCAGTTCTGGTATCCAGATCTCCTCAGTCTCAGCTCCAGGCTCCCAAGGCGGCTTCCAGCCCGCCCGGACCTGATCTCAGTCAGTCAGGGGAAGGTATTCCATCTGGACCTTCAATCCCTGCACCTGACGGCGTGGTTCCTGAGCGGCTAGAGTTCCAGGCTTTGAGTCTTTCCGACGAGGTCCTCAATGTTGTTGAGGCGTCCTGTAAGGAGTCGACCAGAAAATGCTATGCCTTCAAATGGAAGAGGTTCTCCGTTTGGTGTCAGGGCAAGGGCCTGGACCCTTCCTCCTGTTCCTTGGCAAGCATTCTGGACTACCTGTGGTCCCTTTCTCAGCAAGGGCTTTGGTCCAGCGACCCTTGGGGTGCACCTGGCAGCCATCTCTGCTTCAGGCGTGGGCGGGAAGCATTCGTGTACACGGGAGCAGGTGGTCGGGCGGCTTTTTGAGCGGCCTTGATCACATATCTCCTGCGGTAAGATAATCTCCACCTCCGTGGATCATTGCATTGCTATTGGCTAAGCTCATGGGCAAGCCATTCAAACCGATGCACAGGTGCGACATCTCTCACCTGTCATGGAAGACCGCCTTCTTGGTGGCTATCACGTCAGCCAGAAGGATGGGAGAGCTCCAGGCGCTTTCCATCGAGTCTCCTTATCTGGTCTTCCACAGGGACAAGGTTGTCCTGTGCCCCCACCCGAAATTCTTTCCGAAGGTGATGTCGGAGTTTCACCTTAATCAGGTGTTGACTCTGCCGGTGTTCTACCCCATTCACACCTCGGAGGCCGAATATAGGCTCCATACTCTGGACCCTAGAAGAGCGCTCGCTTATTATAAGGAGCGGATAGCTGAAGTTTGGGGAGAGGTTCGCCAGCTGTCTGTCACCTATGCTGAAGCCGCACCTGGCAGACCTGCAGCCAAGCAGACGATAGGCAGGTGGGTCACCTCCTGCATAGATCTCTGCTATAGGTTGGCGGGCATGGAGCCTCCCAGAAGGATAAGAGCTCATTCTACCCGCCATATTGCTGCATCAGTGGCTGCTTCCAGGGATGTCCCTATCCAGGAAATCTGCAGGGCTGCTACCTGGAAGTCAACACACACCTTCATCACCCACTACCCCATCGACCTTGAGTCGCGCCGGGATGCTGGTTTTGGGGCCTCTGTTCTCCAGTCATTATTCCCTAAGTAGGTGGTGTGTGCTTTGCCTCCCTCCTCCCGGAGAACTGCTAGGAGTCTGCCAGACAGTGTGGATGAACAACAAATCCATGTCCCTAGAAATACAGGTTACTCACCTGTAACAGGAGTTCTAGGAATGGTATATGTTGTTCATCCACACGACCCACCCGACCTCCCCGGCTTGGACGCACAACCTGGCTTCCAGCGGGCTAGATCTGGCGTCCTGGGGTTGAGCCGAGAGTTTTACCACCCGGGTGGGTGGGAGCAGCCAGCTTGAAGACCTTCCGGCAAGATTTAAAGCGGCAAGGAACCTGCCAGACAGTGTGGATGATCAACATATACCATTCCTAGAACTCCTGTTACAGGTGAGTAACCTAAATTTGTGGGCTGGTAGTCAGTTCGGTTACCAGCTTCTGAAATGTGGTAGCTACAGCAATATTTTCAGTGGCCATCAGTTTTAATGGGTATTTCGCCAGTTTATTTATGTGGTAGCCACATCATTTATGTAAAATTTGATGACCGGTAAAGGCACACTGACCAAAAGGTCGTTTCCAGATGCGACCTAGGGACGGGGTACAAATACAACAAAGGATAACATTCGGATACAGTACAATAGAGAATATATTTTTCATTATATCATAATACAATGAGCAGGCAGTATAATATATAGAGTATTGTACAGGAGATTCAATAAACAGGGTGAGACAACGAGCAAATGAAGAAATGTCCCTAAGTGAAACAGGAAATGGAAGAGAGGGAGGAGACTGTAGTATGATTAGAATTAGGGCAGTGAACAGCTACAAGATGTAGCCCGAGTAGGCGCTTGAGTGCTGGAAAGGAGGAGTGAGACTGGTTTGAGGGGAGAGGCTGTTTAGAGGGAAGGGAGTCTATAGGAGAATGCTAGCTTCCTTGCCGAGGTGAGTGTTTGTGGGAGGGCGAAGGAGTGGAGGCAGTTTGTACGTGAATTGTAGGGAGAGGGGATAGCAGGATTGAGGAGAGAGGAGCAGTAGGAAGGAAGGGTATTATTATTTTTAGCGGCCATCAGCATTAATGGCTAAAAAAATATATTCATGGGCAGGTGGCCAGTTGATGGATAACTTTCAAAATTTTGAAGCCAAAACAGTTGTTTTAGTGGGCATTGGCCACCTGACTACCTCATTTGTCCCAGCCTGCTGTGGTATCTGACACCGCTTCTGGCATGGGCTGCTACGTACATTAAAATGGAGCACCTACTTATTGTGCTCAGTTTTGTATAAAACTAGCATTTCACACATTGTCATGTATGATCCCCCCCCCCTCCCCCCGATGCATCGTGAGACGAGCAGCTTGTTGTTCATTGTGCCCTTCCTGGTGAAACATTTCAATAAATAAACACATTTTCTGCGGAAAAATGCTGTTTCGCGGAAAATTTTATTCCACGGATCACAGCAGGCAGAATTTTGCAGAACCGCCATTGAAATTCCAGCATAAATTCCACTGGTGGAATGGTCATTTCATGCTAATTTCACCAGTGGAATTCCGTATTCTGCAGAGCGCTAGCAGTAACTCTACTCTGAAACACCATTTTGAATTTAAGGTTAAGTAGTGGAACCCTCAGACTTGGAAAAGTGCTGTTGGAGCTGGTGAGTTTTAGTGCCTTGTTCTTGATTTGTCTGTCTGAGAGCAGAGATGGAAGACCCTTACTGTCGGATGGGATGGACCTGACCTGGGTTGGAACAGGATTTGAATCGAGGTAATTCAGTTTTTTTATTTATGATTATTGAAGGTGACCGTACTGTTGGCCCTCTGCCAAACGTGGGGCTGGTCCCAATTTCAGGGGTTGAAATTGGCACCTGCCCGTTAGCCAAATGCTGGTGGATTTTGTATTGGGCTAGTAAGATTTTTCTTTTAACTAGCCCTGTGGGCTTCTGCTGGAGAAGGTAACATTTCAGTAAGCACACTAGCTGGACAAGTGGAAAAGTCTGTTTGGCTAGTTGATTTTACCAGTCACTAGCCTGCTGGGTAGCGGCTGCAAAACTTAATTTCAACCCCTGAATTTGCTCTTTGAGTGGAAAAAATATTTTTTTTACTTTCTCTTTACTTAAGTGTAGTAGATTGTGTCAGACTAATTGTTCTTGTCTCCAGGCTGACATGTTGCCTTAACTACAAGTCCCAGAATCCCGTGTAGCTTACATCAGAGCAGGACTGCAGTAGTCTGAGATTTAATAGCCTGCAGTGCAGTAGGGCTTTTATAAGCTCCTGTAAGATGTTTTCTGGTTCCATTTTTCTGCCAGGACTAAGTACAGTTCTCTTTAAATAAAATATTTCAAATTAAAATAAAAGGGTTAAAAAAAAAAAAAAAGTCCAACTTCTCAGTCTGGGGCTGCCCCTGATTAGCATGGTATAGTACAAAAGACATTTTTTAGCTCACATATAGAGATTTTTCTTTTATCTGGTTGATCCTGGCGTCTCCCCAGCTGACATATATGCAGTCGCTAGTTCAAGTGGTGTCCTAGAATTTCCCCATGACTGACATTCATGGCCAGGGATTGGATGTGGAGATTCAATTAGTTCAGTTTATCAGAGGTATTAATGGCTTTTTTTTTTTGCATTCCAGCGATCCAAGACAAAGCATTATTTGTATGCCTTGGTAGGGCATTGGGACCATTTGGCAAAACTGAGCTATTAATAGCTTTGCTAACAAGCTGAACTTACGGATCTCCCGCGGCTGATCTCTGACCATGATGACAGCTGTGTGGGGATTCTGGGAAGCCACCAAGAATGGCTGCTGCCTGGCGTGTCAAGCTAGGGGGTTGCTGGGATCCACCATGTAGGTATAACTCATAACTGTGTAAGCTACTCATTTTTTTTTTTTTTTTTGCTCTTGATGCCCTAATAGGGAGCAGTTTGACACTTAGATTTTTTTTTTAAAGGATGGTTATATCCTTTCAACCACCTACTGTTCTATTTTTATTTTTAATTTTTCTGTATTTTTGCCTCCATTTCTCCTCGCCAGGTGCCAGGTCCTCCTTCCATCTGCCCAAGCCCTTCTGGTGCCATATGAATCTTACGACATAATCCGCCACCAGCCTCTGCTTGACATCCTCTGTGGAAACTCTGGTAGCAAATGGCTTGTCCCCTGTTGGGTGGGGATCCTTGGTTCCTCAAGCTGGGAGGAGGGTACTACACCCGATGGCTGAGGCCTGGGAGGAGAAGCCAGCAGGGCACAAGGGGAGTTGGAAGGACCCTGCTGTGGCGTGGGGCGTTTGATCTGCTTGGTGCTGTTGGGCATCTCCCCCCCCCCCATGTCCTCCCTTAGCACCCCTCCTTCAAGGCATGGTCCTGAGAAGTGGCCTGAAAGCGTAACTGTTTTGGTCATCGGAAAGGGCTGGTGAGCCCTGCCCTACCTTTGGAACTCCCCTGCTAGCCCCGCTTTGTGTATGCAATTTATTTATTTATTGAAACATTTCACCAGGAAGGCACACTGAGCAACAAGTCACTTGTCTCCCGGTGCGACCTGGGGGGAAGGGGTACAACTAGAATGGGACATTATACATTCAAGTTACAAGATCAACATTAATATACAGTTGTAAGGCAGGTGTTACGAACAGTGTTACAATAGCACTGCGCATAACATGTAGAAAGAGTGGACAGTAATAAGTGCCGGGTTAATAAGTAAACACGTGCTTACATGAAAGGAAAGGGGAGGGGGAGGTGGGGAGGGGAAGAGTCATGCCCTTGGAGACCTCTTCAGGATGAGAGGAACCCTGCAAGGGGACTGGGGGGACCAGAGAGAAGGGGATAAGGCAGTGTCCCAGAGAGACCCCTTTAAGATGGTGGCGGAAGGGAGTAGGTGAGAGATACGAGCCCCTTGGGGGCAGGAGAAGGACCCATGGAGAGCATGCGGGGTCCTTTACATTCTGTGAGAGATCAAGGGAGGCCAGTAAGGGGGAGCAGTTAGGGGGAAGGGGAGAAGGGCTAGAGGGGGTGAGTGTGCAGAGGGTAAAATGAAGGTGAGGGTAGGGGGGGTAGAGTTAGTCTAGGACTTGGAGGAAGGAATTAGGGAGGGACATGGCAGGAGCAGCTAGGTGCAGGGTAATTATTGAGGGCAGAGCTGATGGAGTAGGCGGCTGACGAGTGCCGGATATGGGGAGGAGGGAGAATAATATGTCTGCATCACTTACCAGGTGAGCAGATGCATTCCAGTGTAAGACCACTCGAGATGGGCCACTTGTTCCTTCCTGTACAACATGCCCAGATATGGAGTCTCCTAATTTAACAGCTTCAGAGGATGGGGGGAGGGCACTATCAAAAATGATCATAAGACAGTAACTTGAGTGTAAAAGCAGTGAAGCAAGGGTTATGATAAAAATACATTCGAAAAGTGAAGTTCTAAAGAAACAAAATTACACACAACCTTCATAGCAAGCTGTCTTTGGATAATCTATGGAAATTACCGTGAAAGAATAGCGATTTACATATATATCTCATATGCTTTGCATTGGAGGTTTGGACTTACAGTATGATGTGATGGTTGCCTTGAAACTGTATACCATCATGTCAGGACATTCATGGAAATAAGGTAATCTTTCAGTTCAGGCGTTCTCTTCTGGTTAAACAATAAAACGTGTAACTGTGCAAGGCTTGTGCTTGTCATCAGGTGCTGAGGAGTGATGCTCATGGAAGATGATCTGCTGACTGCCAGTCACCGCACTGTCTTCTGTCTACACTTTGCCACTAGAGATTGTGGGAAGCTCTTCTATTCACATCTTCAAGTTGAAGCTAGATAAAGCTACATGGGGGAGGAGGGGGGGTCATTTTTAAACTTTAAGCTAGCACTAAGGACGAAAAGTATAATCGCGTCTGATCAACCTGTGAAACCTGCGATGGAAAAGTTCTAATCCCATGTTTTTTTTTTTTGGTTTTTTTTTTGGTGTGTGTCTAGGAAGCCCTCGATATTCACACGGTTGATCACGTACCTGTCCAGGAGCCGCCAGCTTTGAAGGACAGACCCCATGCAACAACAGCAGCAGTAGCCTCTGACACCATAGCTGGTAGTGGTAAGCAGTCTCGGGCTAAAGAGGGTTTGTGTTGTTCTCCCTACCCAAGGGTCTTGAAAGTGAGTTTTTCACTTTTGGAAACACTTTACAAAACATAATATTTAGACCCAATTCAGCTTAAATTTTATAAATTTGTTTGCATTTCTAACCCTTTTGTTCTTTATTACTAGGTTGATTTACATGGAGACATGTTGTGTATCAGCTTCTGTAGGCGGATGGTATGGGCTGTCCTCCCCGTGCGCTGGGACACATTGACTGAGTTTGAAAGAAGTCTTAGAACATGCCCCTTCTTAGACTCCTTCAGTTCATTTCATTCTGTTTTAGCTGGATAGTCAGGTCTTTGCTATGCAGGGACATATTTTCTTTAGAATTTTTTTTATTTTTTCTTCAGGTAGATTTTCAGGCTGCTGCAGCTCAGATCTTCTGACATCTCCTCCCTTCAGAGCTGTCAGCAGCAGGGGGCTTCTGTTTCATAGTTTAAGGAACAGGTCTGTAGGTGTTGGCCTAATCAGTGATATTGTGTTACCTTATCTACACCCATGTAATTATCAAGTTCTTTTTTGAATTGATCCGTCGTTCTGCTATATACCACATTTGCAGGCAGTGCATCCCAGGCACTACCCACCCCTTGACTAAACCAGACTCCTCCTGTTTGTTCTGTTGCTCCTCTCAGTTGCTTTCCATGGGACCTTGTCATTTTTCTACTTTCATTTCTAACACAACCCTGAGGTTACCCATAAATATTCATTTTGGAATGCTTTGTAAACATAGTAAAAGTCACCACATAGTTTTCTACATTGAATGGAATAAAGGCCCAGTGTATGTAATCTTTCCATATATGTCAGTGGTTTCAAATTAAGTATTTTTTTGGTCATTTTTCTCTGCATGTCTTCCGTAAGCTTCATACTGTCCGTATCAAGAACTGATAGAAAGGGAGCACAGTATTCCAGGTGTGGTCCTGCCAATGGAGTATATCCTGGAATAATAACCTCACTCTGTCTGCTCTTGACATTTCTCAGTATGCATCCAACAATTCTGTTTCACCGTTTGACCATCTCTTTGAAATGCTCATCAAAAATTAAATTGTTGGCTACGTATATTTCCAGGTCTTTTTCCAATACATGTAATAGTTAATAATTTATTCAATTTGTATTGAATCTTCTTATTATTTTGTCCTAAGTGATTTACTTTACATTTCTCCGTGTTAAAGAACAAGTCAGGATTTTTTGCCATTGCTTGAGATTCCGTTGCAGGTCTGATGTCGATTCTAAGTTAATTATTGCCCCCACTTTGCATCATCAGCATATTTACATATCCAGGACTTCTCTGATGCTTGCACAGACGACACGAGGATATTAAATAACATCTGCCCCCAGCACAGAGAGCCCTGTGAAACTCCACTCATGATCACCATCCAGTCAGAATTGTGCCTCCCTAATACATGCACGTTGGGATCTACTACATCCATGAGTGTAGTACCCAAGAATATTGCACAAGGATGAAAGTTTTGCTTTATTAACTGATTAACCAATTCTCTGTGTGAGACCGAAGCAAATGCCTTTCAGTAGTCAAGGTATACTACATTTGCTGGTAGACCTTTATCCAGTGCCATCTTTACTGTTTCAAAAAAACTGCATCAAATTGTCAAACACAATATTCCTTGGGTAAAACCACGCTGAGATATCTGTTAATCCCTTATCCACTGAATGCTGTTGAATGATGTCCCTGACAAATCCGTCCATCATTGCTCCTATCACAGAGATCAGACTGATAGGTCAGAAATGTGTGATGTCACTCGTATCCCCTTGTTTGTATATTAAGGGTTACATTAGCTTTTCTCCAGTCTGTGATTGTTGTACCTCTTTGAATGATTTGTTGAACAGCATACTTAATGACCCAGCTATCTTTTTTTGCAAGTTCCTTCAAAAACCTTGGGTGCACTCCATTGGGATCCAGTGACTTGATAACTTTTAGCTGTTTTAATTTTTATTATACCTCATTAACAGATATGTCCCTAGCATCATCTTTATTTATTACGATATCTGCCATGGTGATGCAGGAGAGACCCAGGGCTTTAGTGCCTGGCAGGCTGCCAGAGCCCACACCCCCATTTAGTGCTTGGTGGGGCACATCTTCATTCTGACAGCCTCCAGAAGTCTTCCAGTTATGCACTGGGGCTCTGTGTATGAGGCGTTGTTGTTGAATCCTTTGCTGAAGTTAGTCTCTGTTACTACATCGTCATCATTTCCACAGCAACAAACTGATGTGATAAACAGAGGATTATGACTTCAGCAAAGGATGAAGTTGAGGAAGATGTCGAAGTCTAGGGAACGAAGATCCTGTTTCCACGCAGATGAACCGTAAAAAGTAAGGGATGAATCTAAGCTTCATGTAGGAGTATAAGCCAGATTTTGTCAGTGTTTCAGAGTTATTGCAGAAGCCACAAACTTGCTTCAGAATCTGTGTTTTCTCCTATAGAGTACATGCATCCACCACTACTCCAGTCCTTACATTAGGTTATTCCAGGCACTGTCATCACCAAGGCAGAATAGAAAGAACTGACAGGAGCAAATAACAGTCCTATTCACATCACAGAAAACCCCATCACAGGTAAAGATCAGTAGGAATAATACAAAATGTGGGAACAATCCATGTGGGATGTATTAGGAAAAAAGGAATGGTCAGTAAGTCCCAAATGTTCCCTCTGTATCCAGTACTCCAGCACTTGCGCTACAGATGTAGCATGCAGTAACTCAAATGTGAACTGCAGTAATGCTGGGATTACAGATTGTCGAAAACAAAAACTGACAGTTATGCACAAGCTGTAGCTTGCAACACCTTAACATCAGCAGAGGCCGCCACATCCAGCTTATAATGGTTGACGTGTGTACTGGTGATCCAGGTTAAGTCTCTGAAAATCTGATATGCCAGATCCTTACATTCCACCCATGAGTCTGCCATAGGTCAAATAGACGGAGTCTTTAATCCTTGTGGAAGTGACTTGCTGCAAGCTTTATAGATGAATTGTCTGATCCAGAGCAGTACGGAATACTTGAGTACTCTGCCTTCTTTTACTAGACTAGCAAGCCACAAAACTCTGCGACTTATGAAACTGTTCTGTATGGGAAAGATGGATCATATTTCACCAGCCTTGGAGTGCCACTGTCTAACCTTGATTTGGGAGATGGCCAAACTGGCTGATTAATGTTCTGATTAGAATGGAAAGCTATGCATGCTTTTGTAATGAAGTCCTTCATGGTATGCTGGTGCAGTCATGTAACAGTAGCTCAACTCCCGTCACGCCAGCAACATGAGATCGGGAGTGGTTTTGTGTTTCTGGGAGTTGGCTGGGGGGAAGAGGGTGAGCATGCCAGAGTTACCTCTCCTCTCCTCTCCTAAGGAGGGAGGGCTTGTCAGCACTGCTGCTATACTGCCACCAAGTGGAGACCTGGCAGTAGTGCAGAGTCTGGCCTAGCACAAAGGGTGGGGAGCTGCGGGACTCCGGCATGTACATGCTTCTACAGGCATGTGGCACTGTGTGTTTCAGAGCTCTGAGGACTCTAGGGGAATAAAAGGGGTGAAAAAACACGAGACAGATGTGCACGGTACACTGTGTGTCTGCCTTCCACATGCGCCACCATTAGGCTGGCAAATCCAGATTGTGTTTGGGGTGGGGGCAGAGGACCGCCCTTCCTGGCTTCGCCATAGGGAAGGTGGAGATATCTGTGGGGGATACAGCCAGTGGATAAGTCCAGGGAAGGTGGTGACTAGTTGAGGAGCAGCAGGGGCAGTAGCTGAAGGGAGTCTGGCTGGCCCTGGGGAGGATACAAAGCTTTGTGTGTTGAGGACAAAAAAAGAGTCCATCGTAATCTGAAGCACTGCTTCATTCTGGTGAAAAACTATTTCTAGGGACATGGTTATGTTCATCCACACTGTCTGGCAGGTTCCTTGTCGCTTTTAATCTTGCCGGAAGGTCTTCAAGCTGGCTCCTCCCATCTGCCCGGGTGGTAAAACTCTCGGCTCCGCCCCATGACACCAGATCTACCTTACCGCTTGGAAGCTCAGGTTCCCTCCTTAACGCTCTGCGTATAGACTGGATCCTAATTCTTCGGTTCGCCCTAAAATAGTTCTAAAATTCTCAAGACTTAGGTAAAATTACTCCCTTGCGACTGCGATGGACAAATCGACTCCCAGATTTCGGTGGTGCCCATGCGGGAAGAAGATGTCCAGGATGGACCTGCACTCCACGTGCATTTACTGCCTTGGCCTTGATCATGACCCACAGGCCTGCGAGTTACGTAGATCGTTTTCGGCCAGTGTCCTTGAAGACCACGCTGCCCGGTTACAGCTTGGGCGCCCCGAGAAGCGCTACCCGCCGGTGAAGTCAAAGAAGGCCCGTTGGGCGGTGTCCATGGTGGCTGGCTCGGCCGAGCAACTCGAGCAGATGATCGCTCTTGAGGAGGAGGCGTCCCAGGCCGCATCCTCATCTTCCTCGGTCGCGGCATTTATCCCGCTCTCTCTGGGATCCTCCTACACAGCTTCTTTTAATGAGCTTTGCCAATCCCTTTCCACGAAGTGAGAGGGGCCATCGGGACACTCTTCTTGGTAGAAAAAGAAGGACTCTGAAGGGTAAGTCCCACCGGCGACTTCTGTGGGAGCGGGAGAGGTCCCCTTCCCCGGACAGTAGACACTCGACTTTGGTCGAGGTTGTGGCTAAGGCCACTGGCTTCACGGTGTTCCCGTCAGGTCAGCTGGCCGAGACACCGTCGACGCGGTCGAGATTTTTCTCGACCGGTCGGACGGGCTGTTGACCGGTGAAGCCGACAACCCTTCTTCACTGGTTCTCCCGGTGGAAACCGAGGACTTGCCTGCGCCTCCTGTGCCGGAGTCCCCGGTCAAGGCTCCTAAGCTGAGGGAAGGGCGGGTGTCCCCCCGCTTCCTCCCAGACCTGCCCTCAGAAAGACCGAGGGTCTTGGTCTCGGACCTCATCTCGGTCCAGCCGATCCCCGCGACATCAGCGGTCTCTGTCTCTGCACCGAGGAAAGCGGCGGCGCCGCTCGTCCTCGCCTTCCTCCTTGGAAGAGGAAGGGCTTGCGCGCAAATTGCGTCGACGCTGCGAGGACTTAATGTGGCAGAAACAAGCCAACGCCGTCTCCTTCCTCAGCCATTAAGTGGCTGTCACCCGCAAGGCCGAAACAACCCCTCGTGGTCGAGGTGCTCAAGCCTGGGCCAGTTGTTCGGCCAAAACCAGCTGCCCCACCGATTTGTGGTGGAACCTCCACCTCCACAACCGAAATCGGGGGTGCCGACCAAGGACTCTCGGTCGGGTCAGGGTCTGCCCCACCAGTTGTCGGTCACCCTCACTCCCGACCGTCCTCGGCAGGTGGAGGGTGGCTCAGGCCCCAGGCAGCTTTTCGCAGACTCCTCTGAGTCTGACAATGACTTCTCCCTGTTTTCCAGGCCCCTTGACCTGGAGTCCTCCGGGGGGCAGTCAATGGACGAGAGCCCATCGTCGTTCATGGGTCTGCTTCGGCTCATCTCGGAGTCCACTGGGATGCAGCTCGAGCTCGTATGCAGGCGGGCCAAGTATCCCCTCATGGAGATACTGGACCGAGGGGATTCACCCACGAAGGCCTTTCCGGTGGCTGAAGCCATTGTTGGCCCAGCCTTGGAACTTTGGCAGCGGCCGGCTTCCTGTCGTGCGCCTTCAGCCAGGATGGCCAGGAAGTATGCGGTCCCTACCAGCTCTTTGTCCGGTTTTTCAGAGCACCCCTCTGTGGAGGGGTTGGTCACCGATAGCTTTTTCTGGCGTTCCGGGAACGCTAGGGATGTGGATAAGCCCCCCCGACAAGTAATCTAAAAAGCTGGACTGTGCCGGGCGCAAGGCGCATGCTGCGTCCTCCCTGGGCCTCCGCCAGGGCCAGCTCGGCCGTGCTGATGGCATATTTCTCCCACGCCCTCATGGGCTTCCTGGATGAGGTGATCCCTCATCTCCCAGCCGACCTGCAGACCACGGTCAAGCAGGAGCGGGATCAGGGAAGGATGGTGGTGGTGAAACAGCAGCTCCAAACGGCTCTAGACATTGGAGACTCCTGTGCCCGATCAGTAGCGGTCGCAGTGGCCATGCGCCGCAGAGCATGGCTGAGGATATCCACCTTCACGGCGGATACCCAGCATAAATTGGCGGCCGTCCCCTTCTTGGGGACTGACCTGTTCAGCACTGGAGTGGAAGGCCACCTCCAGCGGATCGAAAAGTCCAGTGCTACCCTGGACTCTGTCACCTCCACCCAGAAGGACAATGGCCGTCGTCAGCAACATAAGTCCTTTCGCCCTTCTGCGCTTGCGGCACATCTGACCCAGCAACACCAGCATCAGGGCCAGCAGGCTCGCGCTTGGCACCCCAAAGCCAAGCCTGCGGCTTCCTCTAATAGGAAGCAGGGAGGAAAAGGCCCAGGAGGTCCCTTGGCCGGCTCCTCCTCCAAGCCTGCCCAGTGACGGGTTGAGGGGTGTCGACCCCAGCCTCATCACTCCCCCTCCCCCGGGTTCCCCCCATGGGGGGATGGACGGCTCCGCCACTTCCTTTCTGCCTGGTCCACTGTCGCCACGGACTGCTGGGTGTTGGAGGTGGTAGGAAAGAGCCTGCCTTTGGAGTTCGAGCAGGCCCCGCCCTTCTGAGCTGTCGCCCCCCGGGGGGCGGTGGGGGGGCTACGGGGTCCGCAGCCTCTCCGTTGGCTCGCCGAACCGACATTGCCCTGCTCCTCGAAAAAGAGATGATCAGGAAGGTGGCAGATCCTCCACCAGACCCAGGTTTGTGTCCAGGTACTTCCTGGTCCCGAACGGGGGCCTGGCACCCCATTCTATACCTGCACGATCTGAACAGGTTCCTAAGGTCTCGAACCTTCAGACTGGTCGCTCTGGCTCAGATCATTCCATCCTTGGAGCGAAGCGTGTGGTTCTGTTCTCTGGACCTCCAGCATGTGTTCTTTCGCGTCCCAATCTGTCTGTCCCACCAGAGATTCCTCCACTTCAGGGCAGAGGGATCCCTCTACGGGTTCCAGGCCATGCCCTTCGGCCTTTCCCTTCTCCCAGGGTATTCACCAAATGCATGGAAGTGGTGATGACATTCGTGCGGCGCCGAAGGGCCCAGGTGTACCCCTACCTGGACGACTGGCTTATTGCAGCCTCCTCCAGAATGGAGATGGAGTGGTCCAGGGATCTGGCCCTCCAGGTTTGCTCTCAGGTTGGCCTCCTTATCAACGAGGCCAAGTCGGAACTCGTGCCAAAGCAGGTGATACAATTCATTGGGGCAGAGCTCGACTCTCTATGAGCCAGAGCACGGCTCCCGGTGGACAGGGCCGAGGTTCTTTCCTCCTTTGCCCAGTCATTTCAGGTTGGGCAGTTGCGCCCTGCCTGGGACTTCCTGCACCTCCTGGGCCTCATGGCGGCCTGCACCAGCGTGGTCCGTTGGGCCCGTTGGTACATGCTTCCCCTACAATGGGGGCTGGCCAGCCAGTGGTCACAGCACTCCGATCCCTTGGATCAGCTAGTGACAGTGACCCAGGGTATGTGGAGTGCCCTCCAGTGGTGGACCGTTCCAGCTCATCTGCAGGAGGGCATCCTGTTTGTCCGCCCCGAGCTGACGGTCTCTCTATCGACCGATGCCTCTCTGATGGGTTGGGGTGCCCGTCTGGGGGAGCACAGAGCGCACGGCCTCTGGTCCCCTCGGGAGTCCCGATGCCACATCAGCCTGCTGGAGCTTCGAGTGGTTCGTCTAGCCCTCACCGCCTTTGCTCTGTTTGTACGGGGTCAAGTGGTCCAGGTCCAGACGGACAATACCACGACCATGTACTACCTAAACCGCCAGGGCGGGACGTGCTCCATGTCTCTGTGTAGGGAAGCTCTCCGCATTTGGTCCCTCGTGCGCAGCCTGTAGGCGGATCTCCTTGCTATCCATGTGGCAGGAGCCTCCAATATTCTGGCCGATGCCCTAAGCCGGATAGGGGCTGCGTTCCACGAGTGGTCTCTCCTGCTGGAGGTAGTACAAGATCTGTTCTCCCACTGGGGCATGCCTCAGGTGGACCTGTTTGCCTCCAGGGAGAATGCAAAGCTGAGACTTTCATGCCTGCCCCTTCAGCAGGGCTCGCTGCAGGGGGATGCCTTCTCGAGGCCGTGGACCCTGGGCCTCTTCTACGCCTTCCCCCATTTCCCTTGATCCACAAGGTGCTTCTCAAGGCGAGGAGGGACAAGGCGCAGGTGATTCTGGTAGCCCCAGACTGGCCCCGTCAATTCTGGTATCCAGATCTCCTCAGTCTCAGCTCCAGATTCCCAAGGCGGCTTCCAGCCCGCCCGGACCTGATCTCAGTCAATCAGGGGAAGGTATTCCATCTGGACCTTCAATCCCTGCACCTGACGGCCTGGTTCCTGAGCGGCTAAAGTTCCAGGCCTTGGGTCTTTCCGACGAGGTCCTCAACGTCGTTGAGGCGTCCCGTAAGGAGTCGACCAGAAAATGCTACGCCTTCAAATGGAAGAGATTCTCCATTTGGTGTCAAGGCAAGGGCCTGGACCCTTCCTCCTGTTCCTTGGCAAGCATTCTGGACCACCTGGTCCCTTTCTCAACAAGGGCAGTCGTGACCCTCAAGGTGCACCTGGCAGCCATCTCTGCATACGCAGGCGTGGGTTGGGAAGAGTCGGTGGCGCATGGAGAAGGTAGTCTGGTGATTTTCAAGGCCTTTATCACATGTCCCTCCGGTGCAGAATCTCACCTCCATTAGGATCTACTGGTGGTATTGGCTAGCTCATGGGCAAGCCACTCGAACCGATGCACAGGTGTGACATCTCTCACCTGTCGTGGAAGACCGCCTTCTTGGTCGCTGTCACGTCAGCCAGAAGGATGGGAGAGCTCCAGGCGCTTTCCATCGAGTCTCCTTATCTGGTCTTCCACAGGGACAAGGTTGTCCTGCGCCTCCACCCGAAATTCCTTCCAAAGGTGGTGTCGGAGTTTCACCTTAACCAGGTGTTGACTCTGCCGGTGTTCTGCCCCAGTCACACCTCGGAGGCGGAATATAGGTTCCATACTTTGGACCCTAGAAGAGCGCTCGCTTATTACAAGGAGCGGAAGGCTGAAGTTCGGGGAGAAGGTCGTCAGCTGTTTGTCACCTATGCTGAAGCCGCACCTGGCAGACCTGCAGCCAAGCGGACGATAGGCAAGTGGGTCACCTCCTGCATAGATCTCTACTATAGGTTGGCAGGCATGGAGCCTTCCAGAGGGATAAAAGCTCATTCTACCCGCCATACCGCTGCATCGGTGGCTGCTTCCAGGGACGTCCCTATCCAGGAAATCTGCAGGGCTGCTACCTGGAAGTCAGCACACACCTTCATTACCGATTACCACATCGACCTTGAGTCACGCTGGGATGCTGGTTTTGGGCCTCGGTTCTCCAGTCTTTATTCCCTAAGTAGGGGGTGTGCGCCTTGCCTCCCTCCTCCCGGAGAACTGCTAGGAGTCTGCCAGACAGTATGGATGAACAACATATCCATGTCCCTAGAAATACAGGTTACTCACCTGTAACAGGAGTTCTAGGAATGGTATATGTTGTTCATCCACACGACCCACCCGGCCTGCCCGGCTTGGACGCACAACCTGGCTTCCAGCGGGCTATATCTGGCGTCATGGGGCGGAGCCGAGAGTTTTACCACCCGGGTGGGTGGGAGGAGCTAGCTTGAAAACCTTCCGGCAAGATTTAAAGCGGCAAGGAACCTGCCAGACGGTGTGGATGAACAACATATACCATTCCTAGAACTCCTGTTACAGGTGAGTTACCTTTATATATGGTTCAATGGCAAGGGCACCTTGCTCGCTCAGTCTCTGCCGACCTTATAGCTACAAGGGCAGAGACCTTCATCAAGAAGAAGTAAAGCAAAATCCTCACTCGGTGGTTCGAGGAGTGAGTGTGTTCAGAAACCAGTTTAAACCCCCTTCCGGTAATTTGTAACAAATCAGATGGGTTCTCCAAGTGAACTGCTTTGAAGAAATACTGAATGTGTGGATATATTTCCTAGTGGAGAAAAGCCCAAAATGAATAGAAGGCACATAGAGCCACCAAATAGACCTTAAGAGTTGGCTGTTTCAGAATTTTTTTCACAGCTAGCAAGGAGAAATTCCAACATAGCTGTATAATCTGTGGTCCATGAGCATTATCAGTTCCACTATTCCATCAGGAGATGAATCTTGACCATAGTCCCTTCTACAAAGAGTTTGTGGAGAGCCTTCAACATGTCCTAAACATTGCCACCTGCCCACCACCTGGGAAGAAGAGTATGCTTCCTCTTGTGCCCCACCTTTCAAATTCTAAACAGGTGTCTTGAAATGGGATGAACTACCAGACCCAGCATCAATGTGTAGTCTGTCTTGGATTTTGAAAATACCAATTAAGGAGCCTCAGGAACTTGAGATTCCCTATCCTGGGACAACTCTCTGGATTGCTAGCGGGAGCTAGAAGGAGAATGGCTAGTGGTGTAAATGCAGATGTCCAGAGGTTGCCTCGGTAAAGACTGAATGCATCCTTGAATGTCACTTGTGGATGTGGCGCCCTTGAGCAAAATATTGGCTGTTCTAACTACCTAGATTCAGTTCACTATCCACATTTAGGCAGCTTTCCCTCCACTTCCCTTGCCAGACTGGGCACCCTTTGTAATGCCACTGTCTCACTATGTCTCACCCCTTGCACCCATCATTGCACAAAGAAACCTAGAAGTTGACGGCAGATGAGGATCGCAAGGCCCATCCAGTCTGCCCATTTTTTCTACCTTATAAATGTGCTATAGGCATTTACTCTTGTCAGTGGCCTGTCTATACTCATCTGTATTGCTCCCTTATGCCTATCCCATGCCTGTTTGAAGCCCTGCACCTTATTCATATCCTCCTCTTCCTAAGGTAGGTTGTTCCATGTATCCACCTCCCTTTCTGTGAAAAATAACTTTGTCACATTACCCCCTTAATCAGCCTCCCTCTAATCTCATGCTGTGTCCTCTTGTCCTGCTATTTTTCTTATATTGAAACGTTAGACTCTTTCACCTTGTTAATGCCCTTAAGATGTTTGAATGTTTCAGTCATATCATCTCTTTCCCTCTTTTGCTCTAGAGTGTACATATTGAGCTCTCTTAATCTGTCCTCATGTGTTTTCTGATGCAGTCCCTGCACCATTTTGATTGTCCTTCTCTGGACTGCCTCAGTTTTGTTAATGTCCTTGTGCAGATGCGGCCTCCAGTACTGCATGCAGTACTCCAGGTGGATCCGAACCAGTGTCTTGTAAGGAGGGATCATTACCTCCCTCTTACGACTTGCGATACCCCTACTAATACACCCAAACATCCCTCTAGCCTTACCTACTGCGTTAGTGGTGTGCTTGGATGATTTCAGGTCATCGATGATGATGATGATGCCCAAGTTTCTTGCTTCCCTTGTGATTGCCAGCAACTCCCCTCTCAACCTATAGGTGGCTTCAGGGCTTCTCTTCCCTCTCTGTCCTCCCTCTTCCCTCCCTTCACCTGCACCACTGTGTATCTTTAAGTTATAAATACTGGTTTGGGGCACTGTCCTCATACTTGTCCACACTCCTCTCTCCCTTTCCACCTGCCGCTTGGTCCATTCGCTCCAGGGATCCTCACACCTTCTCCCTTTGCTCCTTCGCTGGGCAGTCAGCCTTCTCCTTTCATCTCCTCTCCCTCTGGAACCACCTCCCATCTTCCATCCATCTCTCGCCCGCTTAAACTTAAACTTCTGCCCTCCCCCTCCTGCCTGCTCCCTACCTGACCTGTGTTCTCTCCCCTCCTCAGTTTCACCCCCCTCCCCAGTGGTCGGTTTTACTAATACTAGCCTTATTGCACAGATGCATTTAATCAGTAGCTTGATTGTGTATCAGGATGCAGAGCGTATTTCATTTTAGTTGCCCTTTTTTGTCACATTGCATTTTTACCATGTTGCTCTTCACTTGTTTGCTTTTCATCGGTATGTTATACTTTAATATCTATTGTTCTTGATTGATTGTTCCCCCTCCCCTGCCCACCGGGTTGCACCTGTAAAACTAGCCTTGGCTCAATGTGCCATTCCTGGTTACCAATTTTTAAATGAATTCATTTTCTGCTGATCATGCTCAGTCATCAGAAGCCTTCAAGGCTGACGAGGGCAGTTGCTACCTTCTGTGCAGAGAAGAGACTCCACTCTTATTTAGGACATATCTAGGGTGGCGCCTGATCCTCAGTACACACATTTGCCAGCCTTCGCTCTTTGTTCCACTGATGGTGCCTTCCACAGGAGGGTATTGAGCTCAGTAGTACAGCATTGACTCCCACACATATGGGTAGTGATTCATATGCCCATCACACACTACCTGACCATAAGAGCTTACACCCAGAAAGGCATTTCATTCCTCATTGGCAGCTTCTGTCTGCAGATGGCGAGCTTGACCTGTAGCAGGCATAGATTGCATTTCATTTCATTTCTTCTTTAACTGGGTCAGGATACTGGACCAAAGGTCCCTTTTCAGGCCCGACCCGGACAGGGCAAAAAACAAGACTATACATACAGTACCAAGCAGCAAATTAGATTAAACAATTACAAGCAGAATTCAATAATAAATAATTGCTTTAGCTTTGTTTTAAAAGTAGGTAAAGAGGCAGCCTGACGAATAGCAATTGGTAGTGCATTCCAGTAGGTTGGGGCAGCCACTGAAAATGCATGTGATCCAATTTTAAGCCTAAATTGAGGTATGTGAAGTAATGTACCATTAGCTTACCTTAAACTAGGTAACATAGCTGTAAATGAAACTAAGTCAGAGAGGGGGAACAACGATTTAAAATAAAAGCATTTAAAAAATAATACACTCCAAGGAGTATTCAATCCTGGAGATAGGTGACATCCATCCTAAAAGCGAATGCAGGCTGCAATGATGGGTACGAGCAGGAACTACAAGCACAGATCTGTTGGTGGCAGTTAAAGCGTGTAATTTCTTTAGATCTATGTTAAAATTTAAATGTGACACAGTCAAAATGGGGGAGGACTGACCCAATAATGATAGCTTCCCTAGTCTCGGCAGTAAAACAGGATCTAAATTTATAATGTAACCCTGGATCTTACTTCGAGGGTTCCTGCAGTAGCTCTTCACATATAGGACTGCGCCCCGTGGTGAACGGCAAACTCGTAGCTAGCAATAATCAGCAGGGACCGCCCGGCGTCCGGTGTGACGGCGTCATACCGACTGTAAGAAGGGGCGGTGCCGCGCCTGCCCTCCAGTTCTTTCCCACCACTGCATCAGTTGTTCGACAGACGCGGTAGAACAGCGATCAGTCACCCGCTATAGTATTAAATGTTTTTCGTCCTTTTTCTGTACTATTTCTCTGCATTTTTCAAAACAAGTGTGTGTCATCTTGCCTTAAGAAGTGCTGCAAGTGCGGCACCCAGATTCCACACGGGGCGACCACTCCCGCTGCCTCCTCTGTCTGGGGCCCAAGCATAACTCGGTAGAGGGTGCTATTTGCCAAGGGTGCAACCAGGCCACATGGACCCGACGCAAGTGGATCCTCAGGCCCACCCAGTGGCTGGCTTCTATGGAAAAAGAGCTCCAGAAGCTTAGGGAGAGGTCGTCGTCACCGGCCCCAGAGAAAAGAAAGAAAAAGAAGGATAAATGGAAGAGCCAGGAAAGAAGCCAGTTGCCGCAAGGGAGACCCTCCACTTCCAGAACCGTGAGTACCACTCCTACGGGCACTCTGTCCACTTCTGCAGGCCAGATGCTTTCTCCCCCTCCTGCCGAGGTGTGCGGGCAGCTGGGGGTCGCCTCTCTTTTGCTGCCGGACACCCGGCACAGACCGATGAGCCTGACTGCGGCCTTTCTTCCGCAGCCAGCCCGGTCGCGTCTGGTAAGCCGGACGACCGCGCATACGCATCTACTCTCCCATCGGTCTCCCTCGTGGACCCAGACGCCGGGACGAGTGTGCTTGTGGGGGATCCTTCATCCCTGCCAGTCTCTTCCCCTAGGGATTCGCCACCCTTTCCCGATCTTTCCCTTCCGTTGGGATCCATCTCCCACTCCCAATTCCTTTGGGACGTGCTACTGGTTCTCTTCCGGTGGGTGACACGGGTGGATCCCTTCCTTCCTAGTGGGTCGGATTCCTCGGATTTGGACTTCAATATCTACACCTCTGAACCTCGTTCCCCGGTTGAACCTTGACCAAAAGAATCCCCAAAACCCCGTCCGGAGGATCCTTCTTTGGGGGACCTCTTGAGGACCATTCAAGCAGCAGGAGGCTGGCCGTCCAGGGAGGTAGATCCTCAGCTAAAAAGACTTGCGGAACATTTGGACTTACCCACTGCGGACCCTCTACCCATCCCCCCCTTTGGATGGGCCCGCACGACGGTCTATTTTCCACAATATGGCCACAGTCTTTTTCCATATCAGCTGTATCCAGGAAGGCTGATAGAACCTACTTTCCCCCGGAAGGGATCTCTTACCTGTCTTCCCATCCAAAAGCTGACTCTCTGGTCATCATGGCCCCGGATGACCGCCGCCCAGCCTAAACACTTGAGTTCCTCCCCACCAGACAAGGACTCGACAACTTGACCAGTTCGGTAGGAAGAGCTACTCGTCCACCTTCTGCACCATCAAGTCACTGAACTACGTGTCCCACATGGTGGTTTTTCAGAAGTCCTCTCTCTCAGAACTGGAGAGAGACCTTCAGGACATCCCTGACGAAAACCTCAGGGCTAAGTTGCTGGACAAGGTTCGTATGAATGCGCATGAATAAATCTTCCTGCCGTCACGCACTTCGGGCCACTTATGTTTCTGTGGATTTGGTGGCAGACTCTTGACATCAGGAGTGCATTAAATGCGCCAGCAGCTCGTGGGTCTGGCACAGGATGTTCAGTCACCACTCTTGGACGCGCCTTTCAGGGGTCCTGTTTTCCTTGGCGGCGACATGAAGGATATTACAGGACTGTAAGAGAGCAGTAGGTCCCTCAGACGTACGCTACATGGATCGGTTGGTTCAAAAGAAATGGCTTTTTCGTCGCCAAAGAAGATGGAACAAGAACCAGAACATGCATCGAGGTAAAAGACTTACCACTGGCTCTGGAGCCCAAGCTCCTCAGGCTAAGTTCACCAAAGTAGCCTCTGGAACCAAAGCTCCACTCCCCTCTGCGTCCTAACTCACTCCCCCCTCCTCCCGCTCCTTCCATCCCCTTCGGAGGAACCGGTAGGAGGGAAGTTCAGCCTCCACCTGAAGGGGTTGAAGGCAGTCACCGCAGACGTATGGGTTCTTCAGCTCGTACAAAGAGGTCACTCAGTCGAGTTCCTGGAGATTCCGCCTCCAAAGTCTCCGGGAAGGTCCTTTTACGCGCTGGTTCAGATTCCCATCATCCATCAAGAAATCCAGGCCCGGCTACAAAAAGCGACCATAGAACCCATCCCTTCAAACCAACTAGGAAGGGGATTCTATTCCCATTTCTTCCTAGTTCCAAAAAAGATGGGGTATCTTCGCACATCCTGGATCCCGGCATGTTCAGCCTCTTCGTAGAGTACAAGAGGTTCCGCATGCTGACTCTTCAGGGACTCCTGCCCTTGCCCCTGCTCCCGTCAAAAACATGGCTGTGCTACCTGGATATGCAGGATGCCTACTGTCATATCCCCACCCTCCCGGCCCATTTTCGCTTTCTTAGATTCTCCTTCTGGGGGAACCATTTTCAATTCAAGGCACTCCCCTCTGGCCTGTCCTTAGCACCCCGGGTTTTCACCAAGTGCCTAGTGGTGGTAGTGGCGTTTCTCTGCCACAGGGGCATATATGTGTTCCTATTCCTGGATGACTGGCTCTTTTCATCCCCATCCCCGGACAGCCTGAAAGAGTCTCTCTCCTTCACTCTGGATCTGTTTGCCCAGTTGGGCATTTCGGTCAACCTCCCCAAGTCTTAGTTAGTACCTTCTCAGTGTCTCCAATTCATTGGGAGCAGTACTGGATACAGTCCCGAGCAAGGCATTCTTACCAATAGTCGAGACCTTGGTTTCTCAGGCCACTTTGGTGGCCAAAGCTCGATGGATCCTGGCGCACTCTGTGCTCCATCTTTTGGGTCTTATGGCAGTGGCCATTCCTACCGTCCCCCTGGCCAGGCTGCACATGAGGGTTACCCAGTGGTCTCTTCGAGTCCAGTGGGATCAACGATCGAATTATATGAACCAACTGGTCATGATCTCCAACAGCCTTCAGACAGATCTCCTCTGGTGGCAGGACCGCACCAACTTGTTGGTGGGAGACCCCATCCACTCTCAGGCTCCCTCTCAGACCCTCCCCTCGGATGCCTCCGATACGGGTTGGGGAGCCCACTTGGGGGATCACAGAACTCAAGGTTTGTGGTCTCCTCAGGAGCAGAATCTTCACATCACCATCCTGGAGACCAGAGCAGTCCTCTAGGCTCTACAGGCCTTTCAGTCGTTACTCCTCCCGGGAACACTTCTTGTCCAGACAGACAACATGGCGACTGTCTGTCTGGTACCTCAACAAACAGGGAAGTACCAGTTTGTACCCTCTTTGCAGGGAAGCAATGAGAGTATGGTATTGGGCTATTTAGCACGGCCTGTTTCTGACAGCAGTCCATGTGCCAGGCGTTAACAACGTCCTGGCCGACAGTCTCAGCCGATCAGTGGCCAGGGCTCACGAGTGGGAACTAAAACAGGAGGTAGTCAAAGACCTGTTTCTTTGGTGGGGCAGGCCAGACCTAGATCTGTTCGCCTCCCCATTCAACGCAAAACTACCCAACTTTTGCTCGCTTGTTCCTGGGCGTGGTGTTTTTTGGCGAGACGCACTGTCTCTCCCTTGGGCAGGGAGGTTTCTATACGCATTTCCTCCCTTTCCTCTCGGAAGGTTCTGTTTAAACTCCAGGCGGGGGGACCCACTTGATTTTGATTTCCCCTCTGTGGCCCGGCAGATTTGGTTCTTACTGTTGCAACAACTAGTTCTATAACAGTCGGTCCCTGTGACACTATCTCACGACCTTCTGTCTCAGGAGCAGGGCACCCTGGTACATCCGAGTCTTCAGTCTCTCCATCTTCATGCGTGGCACCTTTGGACATAGTGGTTTCTCGCTATGGAGTGTCCTTTCAGGTTGCTCAGGTCCTGGTGGAAACCAGAAAACCCTCTACCAGATCCACCTACGCCATGAAGTGGAAGAGGTTTTCTGTCTGGGCCACGGCCAAAAGCTTGGACCCCTTTTTCTTGCTTGGCCTTCCAGGTGTTGGAGTACCGGAGTACTTCTTACATCTTTCCGAATTGGGCCTTGGTTAATCCTCTGTTATGGTCCATCTCTCTGCGGTGTCCGCCTACCACCTTCCAGTGGAGGGCAAACCCTAGCACAACTAGAGGTTTCCAAAACTTCTTGAAGGGCATCCTTCACATCAAACCTCCATTCCAGAATCCCTGTTCTCCCTGAGATCTTAATTTTTACGTTGGAGGAACTTACTTTGCCCCCTTTTGAACAGGCAGCAAGTTGTGATATGCGTGGCCTGTCTTGGAAGACGTCGTTTTTGGTTGCATTTACTTCAGCTTGAAGGGTTTCAGAGCTTCAGGCCTTTATTTGCAGAGAGCCTTATTTGATTTTCCACAAGGACCTAGTGGTCCTGAGAACTAATCCTTATTTTCTTCCGAAAGTCATTTCGGAAATGACTCTCAACCAGGGTATTGAACTGCCGGTCTATTTTCCTTAGCATTCTGACGGGGGAATATCTTTTGCACACATTGGACGTGCATCGGATTTTGAGGCACTATACCTCCCGGACTAAAGAGGTTCAGAAGTTGAATCAACTCTTTGTGGCCTTTGCTTCCCAGTGCCAGGGCAGGGCTATCTCTAAACAGACTGTTTCCAGGGCAGTTAAAGGCCACTCCACCAGAATCGTGGCCACTTCTGCTGTTTTTTTCAGGAATGTGTCCACTGTGGATATCTGCAGCGGCCCCTTGGTCTTCTGTCCACACCTTCACTAAGCACTACAGTCTGGACATTGCCTCTAGGCGTCAAGCTGGTTTCAGCCTTGCAGTTTTGCAAGGCCTTCTGTCTTAAGGCAGATCCTCAGTTGGCAGACATCTTCTTCCTCCCGGATACTCGTCTCCAACTCCTTTTTGTTAGAATACTTGTAATTTAGTCCTGTATGTGAAGACCTACTGCAGGAACCCTCTCGAAGTAAGATATAGCAGTTGGGTAAGAACTTACTGTAACAGTAGATCTTCGAGAGAGGTTCCTGCAGTAGTACTAATTTCCCACCCACCTTCCCCCAGTTCCTGGAGTTATTTCCTTTTTTCCTGTCTGGCTTGTTGGTTCAGCCAGGGTACTGGGTACCAGGATTGTTAGTCCACTTTTCTGCTCCCTTTCTCCAAGTCTCTGGTGGAAAAGAACTGGAGGGCGGGCTGACGTCGTGTCACCTGACACGGGGGCGGTCCCGCTGATTGCTAGCTACAAGTTTGCTATTTGAATCTGACGCCGGCACAGTTCTATGTGAAGACCTACTGCAGGAACTCTCTCAAGATCTATTGTTACGGTATTTTCTTACGTGAACTGCTGTTTCTAGGGACACGGATATGTTGTTCATCCACACTGTCTGGCAGGTTCCTTGCTGCTTTAAATCTTGCGGAAGGTCTTCAAGCTGGCCCCTCCCACCCACCGGGTGGTAAAACTCGACTCAGCCCCATGGCGCCAGATCTTCCTTACGGCTTGGAAGCTCAGGTTCCCTCATAAGGCTCTGTGTGTAGACTGGATCCTAATTCTTGGTTCACCGAAACTTATTTTAAAATTTTCAAGACTTGGTCAACTTTCTCCTCATGCGCTCGTGGACAAATTGACTCCCGGATTTCGGCGGTGCCCTTGTGGGCAGAAGATGTCCAAGATGGACCCGCACTCCACGTGCGTCTACTGCCTCGGCCTAGAACATGACCCGCAGGCCTGCGAGTTATGGCGTTCGTTTTTGGACAACGTCCTGGAAGACCGCGCTGCCTGGTTACAGCTTGGGCGCCCCGAGAAGCGCTACCCACTGGTTAAGTTGAAGGAGGCCCGTTGGGCGGTTTCTGCGGTGGCTGGCTCGGCTGGCAACTCGAACAGTTGATTGCCCTCGAGGAGAAGGCGGCACAGGCCGCATCATCCTCTTCCTTGGTCGCTGCATTTATCCCGCTCTCACTGGGTACCTCGTATTCAGCTTTTTTCAAGGAGCTTTGCTAATCCCTTTCCATGAAGGGAGAGGGGCCATCGGGGCACTTCTCTTGGTCCAAAAAGAAGGACTCAAAGGGTAAGTCCGTTCGTCTGTGTTCGTGGGAGCGGGAGAGGTCCCCTTTCCCGGACAGTTGACTTTCGACTTCGGTTGAGGTTGCAGCTAGGGCCGCTGGCTTCACGGCGTCCCCGTCAGGCCAGCTGGCCGAGACACCCATCGACGCAGTCGAGATTTTTCTTGACCCGTCGGACGGGCTGTTGACTGGTGTAGCCGACAACCCTTCTTCACCGGTTCCCCCGGTGGAGACTTAAAGACTTGCTTGCATCTCCGGTGCCACAGTCCCCGGTTAAGGCTTCCGAGCTGAGGGAAGAGCGGTGTCCCCCGCCCCTTCCCAGACCTGTCCTCGGAAACGCCGAGGATCTTGGTCTCGGTCTTGGACATCGTCTCGGTCTAGCCAATCCTGCCGACATCGGCGGTCTCGGCACCGAGGTAAGCGGCGCTGCCGCTCATCCTCTCCTTCCTCCTCGGAAGAGGAGAGGCTTCGTCGCAAATTGTGTCGACGCTACGAGGACCTGATGTAGCAGCAGTTACTTCTGTCCGGGAACAAGCCGTCTCCTTCCCCGGCCATCAAGTGGCTATCACCCGAGCAGCTGAAACAACCCCTCGCTATAGCCAAGGTGCCCAAACCTGGGTTGGTTTTTCCGCCGAAACCAGCTGCCCCACCGATTTGTGGTGGAACCTCCGCCTCCACAACCAAAATCGGGGGCGCCAACCAAGGACTCTCGGTCGGGTCAGGGCCTGCCCCACAGGTTGTCGGTCACCCTCACTTCCGACCGTCCTCGGCAGGTGGAGGGTGGCTTAGGCCCCAGGCAGCTCTTTGCGGACTTCTTGGAGTCCCGACGACGACTCCTCCCTGTTCTCCAGGCCCACTGACCTGGAGTACTCCGAGAGCCAGTCGATGGACGAAAGCCCATCGTCCTTCATGGGTTTGCTTCGGCTCATCTCGGAGTCCAGATGCAGCTCGAGCCCGTATCCAAGTGGGCCAAGTATCCCCTGACGGAGATACTGGACTGAGGGGATTCACCCACGGAGGCCTTTCCGGTGGCTGGAAGTATTGTTGGCCCAGCTTTGGATCTCTGGCAGCGGCCTGCTTCCTGTCCTGCGCCTTCGGCCAGGATGGCCAGGAAGTATGCGGTCCCTACCGGCTCTTTGCCCGGTTTTTCGGAACACCCCTCTGCCGAGGGGTTGGTCACCGACAGCGTTTTCCGGCATTCCGGGAATGCTAGGGATGTGGACAAGCCCCCCAACAAGGAGTCTAAAAAGCTGGACTATGCTGGGCGCAAGGTGTACTCTGCGTCCTCCCTTGGCCTCCGCCAGGCCAGCTCGGCCGTGCTGATTGCACACTTCTCCCACGCCCTCATGGGCTCCCTGGATGAGGTGATCCCTCATCTCCCGGCTGACCTGCAGACCACGGTCCGGCAGGTATGGGACCAGGGTAGGGCAGTGGCTAAGCAGCAGCTCCAAACGGCTCTGGACATTGGAACTCCTGTGTCAGATTGGTTGCTAGAGCATGGCTGAGGATATCCACCTTCATGGCAGATACCCAGCACAAACTGGCGGATGTCCCCTTCTTGGGGACCGACGTCTTCGGCCCTGGAGTGGACGGTCACCTCCAGCGGATCAAAAAGTCCAATGCCACTCTGGACTCGGTCACCTCCGCCCAGAAGGACAAAGGCCGCCGACAGCAGCAGCAGCACAAGTCCTTTCGTCCTTCTGCGCCTGCGGCACGTCCGGCCCAACAGCACCAGCACCAGGGCCAGCAGGCTCGCGCTTGGCATCCAAAACCCAGGCCCGCGGCTTCCTCCAACAGGAAGCAGGGAGGTAAAGGCCCAGGAGGTCCCTTGGCCGGTCCCTCCTCTAAGCCTGCCCAATGACAGTTTGAGGGGTGTCACCCCCAGCCTCGTCACTCCCCCCCTGGGTTCCCCCCATGGTCCGTCACTTCCTTTCCGCTTGGTCAGTCATCACCACGGACCGTTGGGTTTTGGAGGTGGTAGGAAAGGGCCTGCCCCTGGAGTTCGAGCAGGCCCCGCCCTTCTGAGCCATCGCTCCTCGGGGGGGCTATGGGGTTCGCAGCCTCTTTGTCGGCTCGCCGAGCCGATATTGCCCTGCTCCTCGAAAAGGGTGATCAGGAAGGTGGTGGATCCTCCTCCAGACCCGGGGTTTGTGTCCAGGTACTTCCTGGTCATTCATGTGGCAGGAGCCTCCAACACCCTGACCGATGCTCTAAGCCGGATAGGGGCTGCGTCTCACGAGTGGTCTCTCCTGCCGGAGGTAGTACAAGATCTCTTCTCCCACTGGGGCACACCTCAGGCGGACCTGTTTGTCTCCAGGGAGAATGCGAAGCTGAGACTGTTTCATGCCCGCTCCCCTCAGCAGGGCTCGCTGCAGGGGGATGCCTTCTCGAGGCTGTGGACCCCGGGCCTCCTCTACGCCTTCCCCCCATTTCCCTTGATCCACAAGGTGCTTCTCAAGGCGAGGAGGGACAAGGCACAGGTGATTCTGGTAGCCCCAGACTGGTCCCGCCAGTTCTGGTATCCAAATCTCCTCAGTCTCCGCTCCAGGCACCCGAGGCGGCTTCCAGCCCGCCCGGACCTGATCTCAGTCAGTCAGGGGAAGGTATTCCATCCGGATTTTCAATACCTGCACCTGACGGCCTGGTTCCTGAGCGGCTAGAGTTCCAGGCCTTGGGTCTTTCCGACGAGGTCCTCAACGTCATTGAGGCGTCCCGTAAGGAGTCGACCAGAAAATGCTATGTCTTCAAATGGAAGAGATTCTCCATTTGGTGTCAGGGCAAGGGCCTGGACCCTTCCTCCTGTTCCTTGGCAAGCATTCTGGACTACCTGTGGTCCCTTTCTCAGCAAGGGCTTCGATTCGATGCACCCTTAAGGTGCACTTGGCAGCCATCTCTGCTTACTGGGCGCAGGCGGAAGCAGTCGGCGCAGGGAAGGTGGTTGGGTGCTTTTCAAGGCCTTGATCACATATCCTCTCGGTGCGAAACCTCCACCTCCGTGGGATCTACTGGTGGTATTGGCAAGCTCATGGGCAAGGCCATTGAAGACGATGCACAGGTGTGACATCTCTCACCTGTCGTGGAAGACCGCCTTCTTGGTGGCTGTCACGTCAGCCAGAAGGATGGGAGAGCTCAGGCGCTTTCCATCGAGTCTCCTTATCTGGTCTTCCGCAGGGAGAAGGTTGTCCTGCGCCCCCACCCGAAATTCCTTCCGAAGGTGGTGTCGGAGTTTCACCTTAACCAGGTGTTGACTTTGCCGGTATTCTACCCCAATCACACCTGTGAGGCCGAATATAGGCTCCATACTTTGGACCCTAGAAGAGCGCTCGCTTATTATAAGGAGCGGAAGGCTGAAATTCGGGGAGAGGTTTGCCAGCTGTTTGTCACCTGCGCTGAAGCTGCACCTGGCAGACCTGCAGCCAAGCAGACGATAGGCAGGTGGGTCACCTCCTGCATAGATCTCTGCTGTAGGTTGGCGGTCATGGAGCCTCCCAGAGGGATAAAAGCTCATTCTACCCGCCATACCGCTGCATCGGTGACTGCTTCCAGGGACGTCCCTATCCAGGAAATGTGCAGGGCTGCTACCTGGAAGTCAGCACACACCTTCATCTCTCACTACCACATCGACTTTGAGTCACGCCGCGATGCTGGTTTTGGGGCCTCGGTTCTCCAGTCATTATTCCCTAAGTAGGGGGTGTGCGCCTTGCCTCCCTCCTCCCGGAGAACTGCTAGGAGTCTGCCAGACAGTGTGGATGAACAACATATCCATGTCCTAGAAATACAGATTACTCACCTGTAACAGGAGTTCTAGGAATGGTATATGTTGTTCATCCACATAACCTCTACCTCCCGACTGGACACACAACCTGGCTTCCAGCGGGCTAGATCTGGCGTCATGGGGCGGAGCCGAGAGTTTTACCACCCGGGTGGGTGGGAGGAGCCAGCTTGAAGACCTTCTGGCAAGATTTAAACTGGCAAGGAACCTGCCAGACAGTGTGGATGAACAACATATACCATTCCTAGAACTCCTGTTACAGGGGAGTAACCTGTATTTTCTGGTTGGAAGTTTTAACAGACTGTATTTGAAGAGAAAAAACAAGCCTCGGGTCCAACAGGACACCAAGATATCTAAACTGATAGACTTGTTCAATCAGAGTCCTCTGCTGATCATGTAAAACTAAACTCCAGTTGTCCTCAAGCATTGATAGCATCCCAAAAATCAAAACCATAGAATTACAAGTAAACCACAAACAAACTTCCCCAAAATCTTTTTCCAAGGTAAGAGATAGTTCAGACAGACTTGGATTGAGAAAAAACAATTAAATCGTCCACATACAGAATAGTATTACTAAGTTGACATAACTGAGGTAGTTGGTTAATAAAATAGTAAGACACCCAAAATGGACCCCTGTGAGACAGATCCAGCTTGTACAAATTTAGGTTGATTACACAGTTTCCGACCCATGAAACAGCAGCTTCAGAAAATCCAAAATTAATCAATTTAGAACAGGTAAGATCGTACTCTATTAAATCGAGTGCCTTGGTCAGGTCCTCCAACACCGCCCAATCATCCCCATCAGATTCAGAGCTTAGTTGACCTGGGTTTCTTGGGGTCCCCTGCTTCGTGCTTATTTTGTTTTCTCCACTTTTTGTTTTTGGGGAATGTTCGGAGAGAGATGGATCTGTTCTTTGGGACAAATCAATCAATCAGTTTTATTTATATACTGGCAAGTATGTGAGCAAAAATATCTGTTTTCACATACGTCTAGTGAGGATTAAAACCTACAGGTAATATAAACATATCCAGGTACAGCAAACAAATAAACATGTTAACAAGAGTTCCAAAAACGTAAGATAAAAAGGCTGCGCAAAATACGATCAGGGTTCTAAGAAAGTACATTATCAACGGCAACAAAGTTGAGGTGGAGATCACAAGAGAAATAACATGACGGAATAATACAATAGAGAAGAAGAGCAACAAACAACACAAGTTCATAATATGTAGGAGGAGGAAAACGAGGACATTATAACCTAGAATAAGGAATGTTTAGATCTTACTTAGAGGGGGCTCTTGCAGTAGGGTAATTATCATTAGGACTGTGCCCCCCCCCCTCGGCGTCCGGATCACACGGAAAACTTTAGCTAGCTGTGTCTGACTTAGGACTGCCAATGATGTCATGTGACAGACGACAGCATGACCTATATAGTAGGCGATCCCTGTCCCGCCCGCCCGTTCTTTCCCTCCATTAACCTGTGCATGTTGGATCTCGTGGAGAGTGCTGCTACAGTTCAACCACCATTTTGGATGAGTATTAATCTTAGATTTTTCTTTTTTATTTCTTATCCTTTTAGTGAATATTTTTGTGCATGTCTTCTCCGACGCCTCTCGAGTCACATAAGAACAAGTGCGATTCCTGTGGTACGCAATTTCCGGATAAGGACAACTGTTCCCTTTGCCTTTTCTGCCTAGGAGCGGAACACCAGACAGAGGGCTGTGAGGCCTGCCTGAACTTCAAGTCGGGCCACATGGAAACACAGACAGAAAGCCCTCGAGACCCATGTTTTGAAGCTGAAAATGGCATCGATGGAGAAGGTGTTATGAAACTGTGGAGTGCATCTTCCTCCCCTTTTTCAGACTCGCACCGACACAAGAATCGGAAGGACAAGGAGAAGCCCCGGGTCCAGGATACATCCCCCTTCCACCTGCGTCTCACTCCGGGGACCGCAGATGACCAGCGGCACTCTTCCTCCGGGAAGGGCACTGCTTCGGATAAGCCTGCTTCGACCCAGGAGCAGCCCTTGGTCCCCAGCCGCCACTGGTCATGGTGGCGGTGGTTGCCTCGGCAGAGTCTGAGGCTCCTGCCACGCTTAGGCCCCTCAAAACCAAAGGGACTAAGTCTGCTGGCGTGGCTGATAAGTCGCTTGTCAGAACCTCCAAGTGCCCAGCCCAAGCTGATAAGTTGGGCACTGCAGGCCCCGGTGACCGCCCAGCCACGGCTGATAAGCCGGATGTCGGTTCTTCCAATGTCTGCACAGCTCAGGCATGTCCGGGCTCTGATGAAAGGCCTGATGTGACCACTCTGTGCCCGCTGCTGCTTCGGCTGCAGCACTCTCGCCCAAACTGGGTACTCCTCCTCCCTCTCGGGCCTCTCCCAAGTGCCTGGAGCCGGAGTTGGAAGGACGGCAGCCTGACTAAACTGTTTCTGGGTCACAGACTGACCTCTTGTGAATCCCCTGGTCGGCACTCAGGACCCTCTGCCTTGGGCTTCCCCTGGCAGGGCCCTCTGGCCCCCTGCCTCGGACTCTCTGGGCCATCGTGGGGCTCAGTCCCTAGTGGCCCTCTGTCTGACTATCCCTCGGGTTCTTCCTACCCACCTTTAAGGCCTCCGCAGGGTCCTCCGTCTGGCCCTATGGCGCCTCTGTCAGGGCCATCTCGGATTCCCAGATGCACAGCTACTAGCCGCCTCATTACCCTATACCCAGATATCTTCTGCCGGGGTACCAGACACCAGGTCTCCCTTCTCCAGGGTACCTGCTGTCAGGCTATCTGCTGTCAGGGTACCAGATGTGAGGATACCTGATGTCAGGATATGCCCCTGGTTTTCAACCGATGTACCAGCCTCCACTGCCCCCACCTCCACCTCAGGCGGACTTCAGGGTCATCCTCCAATCCTGGTGGGCCGAGACTAAGTCCCAGTTGGTGTCAGAGTTGGACAGTCGTCATCCGGTGGCAACCTCTACTCTGGCGCACCTGGATTTGATGCTTAGGTCTCCTTCGCTGGTGGAGTCCCGCCACTGAAGAGGGCAGGCCACCTACTACTGTTACAGAGGTCCCGCGCACCGGGGTTTGGTCTGCAGTCCGGACTTGCTCGTCTGAGTCTGACTCGTATTCCAATTCTTCTGCCTCGTCTTCTGGCTTTGATACTCCTCCACCAGATGAACTTAAAACTAAGGAATCACCAAAGTCTCTTCCAGAGAACTCCTCCTTCACAGATGACCTCAAGAAGATTGCGGAAGCCTGCGAGTGGAAATCTGATGATCAGAACCCCAAACGCAAGAGACTGGCCGAGCATTTGGATATGCCAGGGTTGTCTCCAGTACTCACGCTTTCCTTGTTGGAGCCTCATGAGAACTTGGCCTCTACCATTTGGCTGATGCCTTCGTCCATTCCTGTCATAGTCAAGAAGGTGGACAGGACATACTATACCCCAGAGGGCAGAGGCCACATGAGTGCCCACCCTAAAGTGGACTTGGTGGTCATTAGAGCAGCGCATGACCGATCAGCTAAACCTAAACACATGAGCACTTTTCCTTCTGATGAGTCAAAACAGCTCGACCAATTTGAGCGGAAGTTTTATTCCTCTTCCACCTTGGTTATTCGCTCTCTAAACTATGTGGCCCACATGTTGGTGTTTCAGAAGTCACTTTTTCACAAATTGGAGCTGGTCATTAAGGCCATAACAGACTCTGAAGTGAAGGAAACACTCTCTGACACAATTAGGTCTGCTAATGTTGCTTGTTGCCAGTCTCTGAGGGTGCCCTATGACGTGGTTGACTCCTCGGTTAGGGGTACGATCACTGCTGTCAGCCTGAGGATGTATTCCTGGCAGAGAGTTTCTTGGCTGGCACCTGATGTTCAGGCTGCCATCCAGGATGCCCCATTCCGGAGTTCTGTCCTCTTCAGAGCAGATGCCCAAGACATCATTACAAACCTCCAGGACAGGAGGAAGGCTTTACGTTAAGTGCATATTATGTATCGCACTAGCTACGAGCTCAAACAGCCTTTTTCGACACCAGCAGAGACTTCAGACTAAACACCAGCAGGCAAGACATCAAACTAAATGTCGGGGCCCCCTCAGCCACGGCCACCCCTCCAGCCAAAAGCCAGAGGGCTTCAGGGGTGGCCCTCCCCAACCCTCCTGCTGCCTCTTGACTCGTGGTCTGCCTCCCCTCCTCTTCATCTGTTGCGTCGGAGGAACCGGTAGGCGGAAGGTTCGCTAGTGATCTGGCAGGATGGGAGGTGATCACCACAAATTCGTGGGTCCTGCAACTGGTATCTCAAGGCCACACAGAGTTTCTGGAAGGACCCCAAGACAACCCTCTGGGTCCCTCACATTATCCAGAGGCACACATTTCCTTGATCAGAGAAGAAATGGAAGCTTTTCTGCAAGAAGCAGCCATAAAGCCCGTGCCTTCAAACCAGGTATGAAGGAGATACTTCTCTTACTACTTCCTGGTCCTCAAAAAGGTGGGAGACTTACGCCTAATACTAGACCTCACCGCCTTGAATCTGTACATAGAGTACAAACGATTCCAGATGCTGACCCTTCTAGGGTTGCTACCCCGATACAAAAGGGACAGCGGCTTTGCGCCCTGGACATGCAGGATGCTGACCTGCACATACTTGTTTTTCAGGTCCAGTGCCGCTACCTCAGTTTCTCCTTTCAGGGGGAACACTACCAATTCAAGGCCCTCCCTTTTGGCCTGTCTCCGGCATCCAGGCTTTTCGCCTAGTGGTAGTGGCAGCAGCCCTACCTCGACGATTGACTGATCTCTGCCCCGTTGAGGGAACGGCTGGAACTCTCCCTTTTGGCTACCCTGGTCCTATTTGCCCAAGTGGAGGTTACGGTGAACTATCCCAAGTCTCACCTTACCCCCCAGCGTCTGCAGTTTATTGGTGCAGTACTGGATATGGCCCAGGGTCAGGCTTTCCTCCCACTGGACAGGGCGGAAACCTTGCAACACCAGTCACAGTTTGTAGCTTCCAGTTATTGGGGTTCAGCCAAGTCAGTGCTGCTTTTCCTTGATCTTATGGCAGTGGCCATTCCTACAGTTTCTGTGGCCAGGCTCCACATGCAGCTATTTATTTAGTTTTTGTTGGCCAGGAATGAGGACTAGACAGTTTTGCCTGTTTTCAGTTCGTCCCGGGAGAGGGGGATACAGATGGATGGCAACTGAAACTGAGCCAGATTAAGCTGTTGGTGGTATTTTTGGTTAATGGGGGAGATTTGGCCAGGACACCGGGGAAATTCCCATACTCTTTTTCGAGAAGTGCCATGGGATCTTTAGCATCCACCTGAACTACCACCTGAACAGGCAGATGGGACCTCTGTTTAATGTCTTATCCGATATCGTAGTGGATGCGCAGGGTTCAGTGGGACCAGAGATCGGATAGCCTCGATCACAAGATCATGGTCTCTGGATTGATGTGCTGGGACCTCCTTTTTTGTGCCAGGATATCAACAATCTCTGCATAGGGGTCCCCTTTTAGCCTCCTTCCCCATACAGACTCTGACCACGGATACTTCAGGGCTGGGTTGGGGGGGCACATCTAGAGAGCCACAGGAGACAGGATCTGTGGTCTAAGTCAGAGCTGTCACTGCACATAAATGTTCTGGAGATGCAGGCGGTGCTGTACGCCCTCCAGGTCTTTAAATACCTCCTAAGCCCAGATCCTCTGCTGGTCCAAACTGGCAATATGTGCATAGTATGGTACCAGAAGAAGCAAGGGGGTACTCGGTCGTACCCCTTTGCAGGGAGGCGATGCGAGTTTGGTATTGGTTAGTTCAGCATTGGATCTTCCTCACGGCAGTGCATGTCCCAGGCGTCCAGAACGTCCTAGCGGACAGTCTCAGCTGCACCCAGGCCAAGGCACATGAGTGGGAACTAAACCAGTCAGTGGTTGAGGACATATTCAACTAGTGGGGTCATCCAGATCTTGATCTATTCGCCTCTCCATCCAACGCAAAACTACCCAATTTTGCTCGCTTGTTCCAGGGCCTGGCGAGATGCACTATCTCTTTGTTGGACAGGGAGGTTATTGTACGCCTTCCTTCTTTCCGATTCCACAGGAGAGACGACTCAAGCTGCAAGCGGAAGGGGTTGCATGATCTTGATCACTCCTCATTTGCCCCGCCAAGTATGGTTTCTGCTTCTTCAGCAACTGGCAGTGGAATCCCTGGTTCCTCTACCTCTCTGTCATGACCTTCTGACCCAGGAGGAGGGTCACTGTTCTATCCAGGGCTGAAGTCCCTTCACTTCCACGCTTGGCACCTTCTGACATAGCTGCTTCATGTTTTGGTGTATTACTTGTGGTAGCCTAAGTCCTCGTGGAGGCCAGGAAGCCTTCCACGAGAACCACTTATGCTGTGAAATGAAGGAGATTTTCCTTCTGGGCCACCTTGAAAGGTTGAGACCCTTTTTTGTGCCTCATCCCACAGGTGATGGAGCATCTCCTGTATCCCTTTCACCTAGGCCTGAGCTACTCTTTTTAAAGGTACATCTTTCAGCCGTTTCTGCCTACCACGTCCCGGTGGAAGGCAAAACTGTTGCTCAGCTGGAGATTTCCAAAACATTTCTGAAGGGAATTATCCACCTGAAATTCCCGGTGCTTAACCTTGCTCCACCGTGGGACTTGAATTTTATTTTAGAAAAACTCACCTTGCCTGCTTTTGAACCAGCCGTAAGTTGCGACATGCACTATTTGTCATGGAATGCGCTCTTTTTAGTTGCTGTTACTTCTGCTCGAAGGATTTCCGAGCTTCAGGCCCTGATGTGTAAGGAGCCTTATTTGATTTCTCACAGAGACTGGGTGGCTCTGCGTACTAAGTTTTTACCTAAAGTGGTTTCCGAGTTTATGTTGAATCAGACCATTGAACTACCGGTGTATTACCCAGAGTACTCTTATCAGGGAGAGGCAATTCTACACACTTTAGATTTTCACAGAATTTTGAAGTACTATGCAAATCAGACGAAGTCAGTCCGTAAAGTGGATCAGCATTGCATTTCCTTTGTGCCCAAAAGAGAGAGCACCGCTGTTTCTAAGCAGTGTTTGTCCAAATGGTTGGCAAACTGCATTATTTTCTGCTACCAGAAGTACAACAAACCCTTGCCGGGGGAAGTCGAGGGGCATTCTTCCAGAGGTATGGCTGCTTCTGCTGCTTGTTTCAAAAATGTGTCTGCTGCTGACATTTGTGCAGCAGCGACTTGGAGCTCTGTCCACACTTTCATGAAACACTACAGTCTGGGCATTGCGTCTAGGTGCAGGGCTGGCTTTGGCTAGCTGTCCTTCAGGGCCTCCTTTCAGAGTTTCCTGTGTCTCTGCAGATCTTTCCTGCCTCCTGTGCTTCAGACTTGTCTGACTTGCACTGCTTAGAACTTGGTCTTAAAAGTAAATACCTACTGCAAGAGCACTCTTGAAGTAAGATAGTACAGTTATGTAAAAGCTTACCATAACAATAGATCTTCGAGGGAGGCTGGG
Source organism: Neoceratodus forsteri (assembly GCA_016271365.2). Lineage (NCBI taxonomy): Eukaryota > Metazoa > Chordata > Ceratodontiformes > Ceratodontidae > Neoceratodus > Neoceratodus forsteri. Next base: position 112,016,213 of record CM028134.1, read on the forward strand.
AAGGGGGAGAAGCCAGAGAAGGAGAGGGGGACAGCAAGGTCAGCACCCAGGGTGGGGGCTGACCAAACAAGCACACACGAAAGACCGTTAGGCCTATTCTGCTGGCATTTTAGTATGTTAGCATGAGGCTTTTGCAGTAGGTATCTTTCCCTCCCTCCTTCCCCCAGTTTCTTCTACTACTTTTTCTGTCTGCCTTACTTAGGCTTTAGGAGCCCACTCCTTTCTCCTGTCACTTTGTTTTGAGGTCTCCGGGAGAACTGGAGGACAGGCCGGGGATCGCCCACTGTATAGAGTCACACTGACGTCGATCATGTGCTGTTGGTGGGCAGTCCCTGCCAGACTCTGCTAGGTAAAGTTTTCTGTGTCGTCCTGATGCCAGGGGTGTATTTCTAATGGTAAATACCTACTGTAAGAGCCTCTCACGAAGATCTACTATTATAGTAAGTTCTTGCGTAACTGTACTTTTAGTGTGTAGCCTGAGTCATCCTTCATGGCAGTGTGTTGCAGCAGCTGTGAAAGTACTTTGGATTGGGGAGTCTAAGTAAAATGGCTATCCTGATGACTCGCTCTGGGTCTTTGCTTATCTCCTGGCTGAGAAGAGGCCATGTCCATTTTTCACTTCCTGACCATTTTTGGAGGCTGCAACTGGCCAGAATTACTGGTAAGGAATGAAATTCTCTTTTCTTGGGGACTACTCCCTAACAAAGGCGTGATAATTACACATCTGCTCTAAGTACCAGACACCATGATTTTTTTAACATTGCAAAGAAAAAGACTAGCTAAATGTGTCTGTGTTATACCTGCATCTTGTTCTGCTCAGGGCAGCATGCTCAGGTTGAGTATGGGTGTTTTGAGGGGTAGGTAGAGGTCAGCTATGAGGTTTTTTTGTGGGGTGCTTTCTAATGCATTGGGTCATGGGTACAGATTGTAAAGTGGGAAATGGGGAGGAGGCAGTATGATCTCTAAAAACAAAAAAACATACATATATGATTTTTCCAAACAGAGGATCGTGAAACAGATCAGGAGAAGATCTGGCTGTATGAGCAGGAGTTGTTGGAAGATCTAAAATATCTGAAACACCGGCAAGTGATACATCCCATCCTACAGGAAGGTGAGTGTCTGCAATTTGTCTTTATCCCCTCTTGGTAGAGCTGTGTGTTCATGGGATGGTTCAATTTCTAGGTGCAGGTGACTGTTCACCGTAGGAGCTTTAGTCTGAATTTATATGGATGATTTGTAGATCAACAGAAACCACTTGAACAGGCATTTTTTACAGTATGCAGTTGTATATGATGAAATTAGCGTTCTAGGGACATGGATATGTTGTTCATCCACACTTATTGGCAGGTTCCTTGCCGCTTTAAATCTTGCCGGAAGGTCTTCAAGCTGGCTCCTCCCACCTACCCGGGTGGTAAAACTCTCGGCTCCGCCCCATGACGTCAGATCTTCCTTACCGCTTGGAAGTTCAGGTTCCCTCCTTAACGCTCTGCGTATAAGACTGGTTCCTAACTCTTCGTTTTTCCGAAATTAATCTCTAAGGTTTTCTAGACTTTGGTCAACTTTTCCCTCGCGGCTGCGATGGACAAATCGACTCCCGGTTTCCGGAGATGCCCATGCGGGCAGAAGATGTCTCGGACGGATCCACACTCCACGTGCGTCTACTGCTTGGGCCTTGAGCACGCACCCGCAGGCTTGCGACTGTGCTCTTCTCGGCCCTCGTCCTGGAGACCGTGCTGCCGTCTGCAACTTGGGCGTTGGCGTTACCCTCGGTAAAGTCGAAAGAGGCCGGTTGGCGGTTTCATGGCGCGGGCTCGGGCGGATCAGCTAGAGCAGATGATCGCCCTCGAAGAGGAGGCGGCGCGGGCTGCATCTTCCTCGGCCACAACATTTATCCCGCTCTCTCTGGGATCCTCATATTCTGCTTCCTTTAAGGAGCTTTGTCTGTCTCTCTCCACTAAGGGAGAGAGACCAACATCTGCTGGACCTTCCTCTCGGTCCAAAAAGAAGGACAAGGGTAAGTCCCTCCGTCGACGCTCTTGGGAGTGGGAGAGGTTCCCCTCCCCGAGTGGTCGACCATCGACTTCGGTCGATCCTTCGGCCACTGGCTTCACGGTGTCCCCATCAGGTCAGTTGACTGAGTCTTCCGTCGACATAGTCGAGAACTTTCTCGACCCGTTGGACGGGTTGTCGACCGGCGAAGCCAAAAATCCTCTGTCCCCGGTTCCCCCGGTGGTGGTTGAGGATCCCGTGGGCTTGCCAGTGCCTCCGGTTCCGGAGCCCTTGGGTGTTCCCTCCGAGCCGAGGGGAAGGCGGGTTTCCCCCGCTCCTTCCCCGCACCCTCCTCTGAAAAGCCGAGGTTTGCGGTCTCGGTCTTGGACTTCTTCGCTGTCCAGCCGATCCCGCCACCATAGGCGGTCTCGGCACCGCGGCAAGCGGCGCCGCCGTCCTCTTCCTCGGATCTAGGAGGCTTCGACGTTGCGCGACGCATGACGAGGACCTCATGTGGCAACAGCTTCTGCTGGCCAGGAACAAGCCGACGACGTCGCCTTCCCCGGCCATTAAGTGGCTGTCACCGGAGTGGCCGAAGCAGCCCCTCGCTTTAGCCGAGGCGCCTGTTTCCAGGCCTGTTGCTCAGCCGAAACCTGCTGCTCCACCGATTATGGTGGAACCTCCGCCTCCACAGCCGTTGTTTGGGGCTCCGACCAAGAACTCTCGGTCGGCTCAGGGTTTACCCCATAGGCTGTCTGTCACCCTCACTCCCGATCGTCCTCGGCAGGTGGAGAGTGGCTTAGGCCCGAGGCAGCTCTTTGCGGACTCTTCTGAGTCCGACGATTCCTCCCTTTTCTCCAGGCGAGTGGACTTGGAGTCCTCTGGAGGTCAGTCGCTGGACGATAGCCCTTTGTCCTTTCTGGGTTTGCTTAGGCTCATCTCGGAGTCCACCGGGATGCAGCTCGAGCCCGTATCCAAGCGGGCCAAGTATCCCCTCACGGAGATATTGGACTGAGGGGATTCCCCTACGGAGGCCTTTCCTGTGGCCGAGGCCATTGTGGGCTCGGCCTTGGAGCTCTGGCAGCGCCCTGCTTCCTGCCCTGCGCCTTCGGCCAGGATGGCCAGGAAGTATGCGGTCCCTACCGGTTTCTCGGAACATCCCTCAGCTGAGGGGTTGTTACCGACAGCGTTTCTCGGTGCCGAGAAACGCTAGGGCGATCGGACAAACCTCCTGACAAGGGTCCAAGAAATTGGATTATGCCGGGCGAAAAGTCTACGCCATGCCCTCCCTTGGCCTTCGCCAGGCTGGCTCGGCCGTGCTTATGGCACATTTCTCCCATGCCCTGTTGGGCTCCTGGACGGTAGTCCCTCATCTCCGGCTGACCTGCAGACCATGGTTAGGCAGGTGCGGGACCAGGGCAGTGGCCAACAGCAACTTCAGACTGCTCTGGACATTGGAGACTCATGCCAGGTCAGTCACGGCGCAGTGGCTGTCGCCGTCGGGCATGGCTGAGGATATCCACCTTCACGGCGGATACCCAGCACAAATTGGCGGATGTCCCCTTTCTGGGGACCGACCTCTTCGGCCCTGGAGTGGAAGGCCATCTCCAGAGGATCGAAAAGTCCAATGCCACTTTGGACTCGGTCTCATCCGCTCAGAGGGACAAGGGCCGCAGACCGCAACCCAAGCCCTTTCGTCCGTCTGTGCCTGTGGCATGTCCGGCTTAGCAGCATCAGGGCCAGCAGGCTCGCGCTTGGCGTCCCAAACCCAAGCCCGCAGCTTCCTCCTCCAGGAAGCAGGGAGGTAAAGGCCCAGGAGGTCCCTTGGCCGGTCCCTCCTCCATGCCTGCACAGTGACTGGTTGAGGGGTGTCGCCCCCAACCTCGTCCCCTCACCCCAGGTTCTCCCCGTGGGGGGACGGCTCCGGTACTGCTTTTCCGCCTGGTCTGCTGTTACCACAGACTGGTGGGTGTTGGAAGTGGTAGGAAAGGGCCTGCCTCTGGAGTTCGAGCAGGCCCCGCCCTTCAGAGCCGTCACCCCCCAGGGGGGTCTCGGGGTCCGCAGCCTCGCTGTCGGCTCGCCGAGCCGACATCGCTCTGCTCCCCGAGAAAGAGGTGATCAGAGAGGTGGCGGACCCTCCCTCAGACCCGGGGTTTGTGTCCAGGTACTTCCTGGTCCCAAAACGGACGGGGGCTGGCGCCCCATTCTCGACCTACACGACCTAAACAAGTTCCTAAGGTCTCGAACCTTCAGGATGGTCACTCTGGCTCAGATAATACCATCCTTGGAACGCGGCGTGTGGTTCTGCTCTCTGGACCTGCAGGACGCGTTTTTTCCCGTCCCTATCCATCCGTCTCACCAAAGATTCCTTTGCTTTCGAGCAGAAGGATCCCTTTTCGAGTTCCGAGCCATGCCCTTCAGCCTGTCTCCTGCACCCAGGGTCTTCACCAAATGCATGGCAGTGGTGACAGCATTCCTGCGGCGCCGAGGGGTCCTGGTGTACCCTTACCTGGACAATTGGCTGATAGCAGCCCCCTTCAGACAGGAGGTGGAGCGGTCCAGAGATCTGGCCCTCCAGGTTTGCTCTCAGGTCGGCCTCCTCATCAACGAGGCCAATTCAGAACTCTAACCGAAGCAGGTGATTCTCTTCATCGGGGCAGAGCTGGACTCTATTCGAGCCAGAGCATGGCTCCAGGCGGACAGGGCCGAGGTTCTTTCCTCCTTTGCCCGATCATTTCTGGTTGGGCAGTTGTGCCCTGCCCGGGACTTCCTGCGCCTCCTGGGTCTTATGGCGGCCTGCACCAACGTGGTCCGTTGGGCCCGCTGGAACATGCGCCCCCTTCAATGGGGGCTGGCCAGCCAGTGGTCTCAACGCTGCGACCCATTGGACCAGCTAGTGATGGTGACCCAAGGGATGTGGAGCGCTCTCCAGTGGTGGATCGTTCCAGCTCATCTGCAGGAGAGCATCCCGTTTGTCCGCCCCGAGCCGACGGTCTCTCTGTCGACCGACGCCTCTCTGATGGGTTGGGGTGCCCATCTGGGGGAGCACAGAGCGCACGGCCTCTGGTTCCCGCGAGAGTCTCGATGCCACATCAACCTGCTGGAGCTCCGAGCGGTCCGCCTAGCTCTCACCGCCTTCGCTCCGTTTCTACGGGGTCAAGTAGTTCGGGTCCAGACAGACAATACCACGACCATGTACTACCTAAACCGCCAGGGGGGGACGCGCTCCATACCCTTGTGCAAGGAAGCTCTCCGCATTTGGTCACTCGTGCGCAGCCTGGAGGCGGATCTCCTAGCCATTCATGTGGCAGGAGCCTCCAACACCCTGGCCGATGCCCTAAGCCGGATAGGGGCTGTGTCCCACAGTGGTCTCTCCCTGCGGAGGTAGTACAAGATCTGTTCTCCCATTGGGGCACACCTCAGGTGGATCTGTTTGCCTCAGGGAGAGCGCTGGCTGAGCTGTTCCATGCCCACCCCTCAGCAGTGCTCGCTGCAGGGGATGCCTCTCGAGGCCGTGAACCCGGGCCTCTTCACGCCTTTCCCCATTTCCCTTGATCCACAAAGTGCTTCTCAAGGCGAGGAGGGCCAAGGCGCAGGTGATTCTGGTAGCCCCAGACTGGCCCCGCCAGTTCTGGTACCCAGATCTCCTCAGTCTCAGCTCCAGGCTCCCGAGGCAGCTTCTGGCTCGCCTGGACCTGCTTTCAGTCAATCAGGGGAAGGCGTTCCATCCGGACCTTCAATCCCTGCACCTGACGGCCTGGTTCCTGAGCGGCTAGAGTTCCAGGCCTTGGGTCTTTCTGACGAGGTTCTCAATGTAGTTGAGGCGTCATGTAAGGAGTCGACCAGGAAATGCTATGCCTTCAAATGGAAAAGGTTTTCCATTTGGTGTCAGAGCAAGGGCCTGGACCCTTCCTCCTGTTCCTTGGCAAGCATCTTGGACTATTTATGGTCCCTTTCTCAGCAAGGGCTCAGGTCGGCGACCCTAAGGGTGCACCTGGCAGCCATCTCTGCTTACGGGCGGGCGAGAGCAGTCGGCGCGAGAGAAGGTGGTCTGGCGCTTTTCAAAGGCCTTGATCACATTTCCCCTTCGGTGCGAGAACCTCCACATCCGTGGGATCTACTGCTGGTACTGGCAAAGCTCATGGGCAAGCCATTCGAACCAATGCACAGGTGTGATCTCTCTCTCACCTGTCGTGGAAGACCGCCTTCTTGGTGGCTATTACGTCAGCCAGAAGGATGGGAGAGCTCCAGGCGCTTTCCATCGAGTCTCCTTACCTGGTCTTCCACAGGGACAAGGTTGTCCTGCGCCCCCACCCGAAATTCCTTCCGAAGGTGGTGTGAATTTCACTTAACCAGGTGTTGACTCTGCGGTGTTCTACCCCAGTCACACCTTGAGGCCGAATATAGGCTCCATACTCTGGACCCTAGAAGGGCGCTCGCTTACTATAAGGAGCGCACGGCTGAAATTCGGGGAGAGGTTCGCCAGCTGTTTGTCACCTACGCTGAAGCCGCACCTGGCAGACCTGCAGCCAAGCGGACGATATGCAGATGGGTCACCTTCTGCATAGATCTCTGCTATAGGTTGGCTGGCATGGAGCCTCCCAGAGGGATAAGAGCTCATTCTACCCGCCATACCGCTGCATCGGTGGCTGCTTCCAGGGATGTCCCTATCCAGGAAATCTGCAGGGCTGCTACCTGGAAGTCAGCACACACCTTCATCACCACTACCACATCGACCTGAGCAGCGTCGCGGGATGCTGGTTTTGGGGCCTCGGTTCTCCAGTCATTATTCCCTAAGTAGGGGTGCTGCCTTGCCTCCCTCCTCCTGGAGAACTGCTTGGAGTCTGCCAATAAGTGTGGATGAACAACATATCCATGTCCCTAGAATACAGGTTACTCACTTGTAACAGGAGTTCTAGGAATGGTATATGTTGTTCATCCACACGACCCACCCGACCTCCCCGGCTTCGACGCACAACCTGAGCTTCCAGCGGGCCAGATCTGGCATCATGGGGCAGAGCCGAGAGTTTTACCACCCGGGTGGGTGGGAGGAGCCAGCTTGAAGACCTTCCGGCAAGATTTAAAGCGGCAAGGAACCTGCCAGTAAGTGTGGATGAACAACATATACCATTTCTAGAACTCCTGTTACAGGTGAGTAACCTGTATTTCTGCTCCAGATCATCATCCCATGTGCCATTTCTGACATCCTGCAACAGAGACGGACAGTTGACAAGTGGGCATAAGTTTAGACCTAATGAGCTCCTCCAAATAACTGGCATAAAAAAAAAAACCCTGACTCCTTGAGCCATAGTTCCTCTTTAGAATAGTTTGTCTCAAAATATGTTTTCTTTTTTTTTCTGGTATTTGGCAGTGTACACAACTAGACCTCAAGTTATCCCAGAGCAATTTTAAGTTGTGTGTTTTGCCTTCTTGGTTCTCTTTAAGAATCTGGCTAAGGAAGTTTCTGAAATCTCCAGTTGATCAGTGAGTGTTGAGTAAGGTTTTCTGTGTGGTGGAGCACCCAAGGGCTTGTGATCTTGCGGATTGGACTAGATCTTCCTACATGGCCTTGTTAGTGCACTGAGGGTCGTTTTTGGGGACATCTCCCTTCATCAAGCCACACACATATTGAACTGTAAGCCATCGGCATCAGACCTACTCAGAAACATTTGTTTAGCTGGGGCCACTCAGCTTGACTGTACCTGTATAATGTAGGCTGCCTCATATCGCCTTGGTTACTTTTTCTTCTACCATCAACCACTCTCGCTGGATGGAAGAAAAGCTGTCGTCGATTTCTGTTGCTGAAATTTCCAACTTTGAGGCAGTACTTATTGTATTATGGTATCGATGTCTTAGAAGGAGAACCTTTTTAACCCTGCCAGTGCGACTTTTAAGATACTGTTGTGGCAGCACTCGTTAATCGTGTGTACACAACCTGGACTTTTTTTTTTAATTTTTATACTTCATCTTTTATTGATGCAGTCATATTCCATCCAGACCCAGAAAAACAATACATATGCCAATATATATTCTCGCAGTAATACAACCATTGGCTATGGTTGAGAGAGGCCTGCTACCAATACTAGGGCCATACTCAATAATTTTGCGATCAATACCATATTATTCAGTTTAACAGGACATAAACAATTATTATCTTGTAATAATACTACTGTTTTGTTCAAAATACTGACAGGATCACATATAGTATAAACTATTGTTCTCTACCTAGTAATATAAATTCAACATTCTCACCCGGCAGGACAGTACGGGAGAACATAGATAAAGAAAAAGAGAAAGAACCCCAGGCTAAATATCTCCCCATCGACATTGGAAACCACCCCTCTAAGCTGGTAAGTACATGATCAGAGATTCGAACAACAATTAAAGGGGGCAACATTCAGGACATACATACCTATAGAAAAGGTTCCAATATATCAAAAGATTTCAGTCTATGTAAGAACAGGGATAGTAAATTCACCTTGTTTTGAGCTGCTAAAATATAATTACTGCACTTTACCTTACCAGCGGAGTTCCAGTGGTCTCCCCTCCTCCCCCGCATCAATAGCCCCCCAATCAAGTAGCTCCCACCTAGTTCATCTATTTATAAATTGTGAGGCCCTCAAGTTTAACGAGAAAGTGATTCTTTCATATGTTTTAATATTATCCACCAAGTCCTTCCATTCTGACTCGGTAGGCGGCAGTGGGGAAAGCCATCTCCTAGAAATCGCCTTGCAGGCAGCTGCGATCAAAATGTTCCATAAATATTTAGCTTCCTAACCTCTAATCTCCAAAGGGTACAAGCCCAGAATAACATGCTCTGGTCCCAGTGGGGTCACAATATTGAATAATCTCTGCAGACGCCTAAGTATGATGCTACAAAATTGATTAAGCAGGGGGCACAACCAGAAAGTATGGGCTTGTGACGTGGGGGAGACACCACATCCCCGCCAGCAAGAGGGCGGGACCTGTGGATTCCATCTAGCCACTTGTTCAGGAACCCGAAAGTACCTGCTTCTAAGCTTCCACAGAAACTCCCGCCATCCCAGCGACGAGGAAGTGTGCCAAGCATTCTTAAAGGACTGCAGCCATCTCTCATCGTTTAATCTTATCCCAAACTCCCCCTCCCACCTCACCTTAACATATTTTGTAGAATGAATTAGATCGGTATTATAGTTCTTATAGAGCACTGAGATTGCTCTCTCTCCCTTCCCAGACCCCCTCAAACACCACTGGCTGAGAAATTTCCCCTGAGATCTTGGCGGTCTCACGCAAGTGTTTCATTATATAATCTCTAATCTGAAAGTAAAAAAGAAGATCTTTTTGTGTCCAATCAAACTTGTCTATGGCCTCTTCAAAAGTTAGGATTTGATCCCCCTTTAGAAACTGCCAAGGGGCCTTACACCCACGTTTCTCTTGGTGTCTATACCAGGGATCCCTATGGGCCACTGTGTGAAGGGTGCTTTGAGACCAGCTTTGATATTTCCATAAGTAGGCCCTAGTGGCAACCCTCCCACATCCCCTCCTACATCCCTCTAGAGCCGCCGCCGTACCGTAAAACAGAGTTGGCAATGTATACATTATTGTTAACTTGAGCGAATATCTGGGATAACAAAGGAGGAGACCTGGGAACTGCGAGATCAGTTGTCTTCCACCTAGACTGATAAGTGGGATGAAGTAACAGAAGCGCAATCCTCATCTGGGCAGACACCCAGTATCCCTCTAAACTCTGTACTCCAAAGCCTCCCTCGCCCTTGGGGAGAAAGAGCGTCTGTCTTCTTATTCTGGGGCGTCTACCCGACCATATAAATTTTAACACAAGCCTCTGCCAAACTTTCAATCTTCTAGGAGCGTGGATATGTTGTTCATCCACACTGTCTGGCATTGTCCCTTTCCCCTTTAAATCTTGCCGGAAGTCTTCAAGCTGGCTCCTCCCACCCACCTGGGTGGTAAATACCTCGGCTCCGCCCCATGACGCCAGATCTTCCTTTCCGCTGGAAGATTCAGGTTCCCTCGTGCTTTCTGCAGTGTTGAGGCCCTGGATTTGTTTCGACGGTTTTCACCGCATCTTCTCGCTCTGAAACTCGTTAGAGTTTATGACTCTGATTCGTACATGGATGACAAGTGCGTCCCGGGTTTCGCCGGTGTCCTTCGGACAGAAATGTTGCGCACGATCCCCACCTCTCGTGCGTTTACTGCCTCGGTTCTATCCACGATACCTCGCGGTGCTCCATTTGCTTCCTTCCACCCGGCGTCCTGGAAGATTGTCAGGTGCGCCTGAAGCTGGGTAGACGAGTCGCAACCAGCGGCAAAATCCAAGGAGGCCAGGTGGGCGGTTTCCGCGCTAAGGGATCGCCCGAGCAGCTCGGCGCGCATGGCGGCTTCGAGGAAAAGCACGCCCAAGCCTCGGCTGGTCGAGGTTTCTTCGTGCCGCTCAACCTGGGCTCTTCCTTCTCAGGATCTTTTGGGTTGTGCCAGTCTGTCCCTACCAAGGGGGGCGCCCTCGGGCTCGCCTCCTCCGTTCGAAGATAAAGGATCCTAAATCTTCTTGAGTCGAAGAAGCTCCTGGGATCAGGAGCAGTCCGAGTCTCGACTTGATCGAAATTGCCTCCTCGGCCGCTGGGTTTCAGACCTTCCGTCTGTACGGGCGTAAAGCGAGGTCGGCTGATCCGGCCGAGATTATTCTCGACCCGATCGAGCCGTTATCACCAACTCCTGTCGATGATTCTTTGGAGAGAACGCCGATTCTCTCCTTCCCCGACGAGGAGACCCGCCCCGAAGGCCTCCCGATCGAGGGAAATGAACCGGAGCCTCGGTTTTCACCGAGCCCAGTCTCTCCCGATCGACAAAGCCGACACCGTTGGTCTCGATCAGGGAGCAAGTCCTCTTCGGTCGATCGACCTAAAAAAGGACACAAGCACTCCCGCAAGAGGCGCCGCCACTGTTTCCCTTCCTCCTCGGACGAGGAGAGGCTTCGACGAAAAATTCGTCGACGCTGCGAGGATCTCATGTGGCAGCAATTCCTGCTAGCAGGTCAGAAGCCGGCTCCCTCGGTGGTCCCGGCTATCTCTTGGCCTCAGCCTCTTCGGCCGCCTCAGACACCGATGCTCCAGTGCCGGTCTCTTGGGGGCCCGGTGCGTCTTCCGCCACAGCGGTTTCAGGTTCCCACCAATTTGGTGGAACCTCCACCTAAGCTGCCCCTCGGGGGTTCCTCCAAGGAGGCACGACAGTCTTCGGGTCTCCCCCACAGACTGTCAATTACGGTCACCCCTGATCGCCCTAGGCATATCGAGGGGGACTTAGGTGGGCAGCCTTTATATCCGATTTCGATAACATTGGCCTTCACTCTCTCGATGAGCTTTCGGCGTCAGGCTTGGAAGAAGGGTCTTCCTCCTTCCAGGGCATCCTCCGGCTCATTTCCGAATTGACGGGGATGGCCCTACAGCCTATCCAGAAAAAGGCGGAATATCCCCTTACGGATATTCTTAAGAGGGGGGATACCCCTACGGAGGCGTTTCCAATCGCTGAAGCCATTATTGGTCCGACCTTGGAACTCTGGCAGCGTCCAGCCTCCTGCCCAGCTCCTTCTGCCCGCATGGCACGATGTCGCGGTGCCCACAGGGTCTTTAGCGGGTTTACTGAGCACCCCTCGTGCGGAAAGCCTTGTGACTGCCTCAGTATTCAGGTGGGCCGGGCAGCTCAGCCGATACTGACCGCCCTCCAGACAAAGAGTCCAAACTTTTGGACCACTCGGCCCGGAAGGTCTATGCTGCATCATCTTTGGGCCTTCGTCAGGCAAGCTCAGCGGTGATTATGGCACACTTCTCTCACGCCCTCTTGGGGTCGCTGGACGAAGTTCTCCCCCACTTCCCAGCTGACATGCAGACCACGGTCAAGCAGGTCAGGGACCAGGGCAGAACTGTTGCTAAACAACAACTCCAGACTGCTCTGGACGTGGGTGATTCCTGTGCCCGTTTACTAGCTGCAGCGGTATCCACTCGCTGCAGGGCTTGGCTGAGGTTATCCTCCTTTCCCGTGGATACTCAGCACAAGCTAGCTGATGTGCCCTTCCTTGGCACCGCCCTCTTCGGGCCAGGAGTGGCAGGTCACCTGCAGCGTATCGAGCAATCTAATGCTACCTTAGATGCTACATCCACTAAGGGTTCTTCAAGTAAGAACCAGCAGAAGCGCAGGAAGAAGCCTTTTCGTCATTCTTCCCCTGCGGTCAGACAACCACCCTTCCGAGGGTCAACAACAGCAACAGGCTCAGGCTTGGCGCCTCTAGGCCCAATCAAGGTCCCCAGCAGCCCGCAAGGAGGCCGGCGCTGGTCCAGGTGCCCCTCCTCCTCTAAGCCTGCCCAGGGGCCGGGCCGGGGTGTCCTTCCCGTACCCGTCACTTCAGCTCGGGGGTCCTCCGTGAGGCAGCTCCGCCACTTCATTTCCGCCTGGTCCGGTGTCACCACGGACAGATGGGTCCTAGAAGTGGTCTGGCAGGGTCTGCCCTTAGAATTGAGCAGTAGCCCTCCCAGCGAGCCCGTGCCCCGCGAGGCGGATCTCAGTCGCCCAGTCTGTCCTTCGAGACGACATTGCGCTACTCCTCCTCAAAGAGGTGGTGGCCAGTGACGGATCCTCCTTCAGACCCAGGCTTCGTCTCCAGGTATTTCCTGGTGCCCAAATGGACGGGGTTGGCGCCCCATTCTAGATCTGCACAACCTGAATCGGTATCTCAGGTCCGCACCTTTCGGATGGTAACTCTAAATCAGATCCTTACCATCCCTACGACCGCGACGTGTGGTTTTACACTGCTGGATCTTCAGGGCGCTTTCTTCCACGTCCCTATCCGTCCGTCTCATCAGCGGTTCCCCTCCTTCAGGGTCGAAGGGACCCTATGCGAGTTCAGAGCCATGCCGTTCGGCCTGTCATCAGCCCCAAGGGTTTCACCAAATGCATTGCAGTGGTGGCAGCCCATCTTTGGCGTCAGGGGTTTGTATTTCCTACCTGGACGATTGGCTCTGGCGGGATCCTCCCTTCAGGAGGTGGAAGGTCCAGGGACCTGAACCTCCGAACCTGCTCACGCTGGGCCTTCTGATCAATGAGGCCAAATCGGAACTCGTACCTTCTCAGGTGATGGGCTTCATCGGGGCAGAGCTCGACTCTCGTCAAGCCAGAGCTTGGCTTCCGGCGGACAGGGCGGAGGTTCTCTCCTCCTTTGCCCAATCATTTTTGGTTGGGCACTCACGCCCTAACCGGGACTTCCTGCGCCTCCTGGGCTACATGGCGGCGTGCACGTCGGTGGTCCGCTGGGCCAGACTGCACATGCGCCCCCTCCAGTGGGAGCTCGCTGCCCAGTGGTCTCGGCGTCAGAGTCTTTTCGACCAGCTGGTCACGGTCACCCAGAGGATGTGGGACGCTCTCCAATGGTGGACCGTCCCGAGTCATCTGCAGGAAGGGATCCCGTTTGTCCGCCCCGAGCCGGCGGTCGTCTCCCCGACGTCTGCGCCTCATGGGCTGGGGGCCCACATGGGGGACCACAGAGCTCATGGGCTCTGGACCCCAGAGGAGTCCCGATGCCATATCAACCTGTTGGAGCTTAGGGCAGTCAGACTGGCTCTGTCAGCTTTCGCTCCTCAGCTCCGGGGTCAAGTGGTTCAAGTCCAGATGGACAATACCACGACCATGTACTACCTCAACAAACAGGGCGGCACGCACTCCCGTCTGCTATGCAAGGAGGCGCTCCGGATCTGGACCTTCGTCAGCCGGCTGGAGGCGGATCTCCTAGCCATCCATGTGGCAGAAGTCGCGAACCAACTGGCGGATGCTCTCGGCCGCTTAGGCCAGACATCCCACGAGTGGTCTCTCCATCCAGGGGTAGCCTACTACCTGTTCTCTCGTTGGGGCAAACCGTTGGTGGACCTGTTTACCTCCAGGGAGAACACCAAGCTGAGGCTGTTCCATGCCCGCCCCCCCTCAGCAGGGCTCGCTGCAGGGGGATGCCTTCTCGAGGCCGTGGACCCCAGGCCTCTTTTACGCCTTTCCTCCATTTCCATTGATCCACAAGGTGTTACTCAAGGTGAGGCAGGACAAGGCGAAGGTGATCTATAGCCCCAGCTTGGCCAGCGCCAGTTCTGGTATCCAGATGTCCTCAGCCTCAGCTGCAGGACCCCGGAGCTGCCTCAGTACCGCCTGGACCTGATTTTTCTGAACCAGGGAAGGTCCTTCATCGGACCTTCAATCCCTGCAGCTCACAGCCTGGTTCCTGGCTAGAGTTCAGGCTTTGGGTCTTTCTGAGGATGTCTACACCATGGTGGAGAGCATCTCGAAAAAATCAAACCAGGAAATGTTATGCCTTCAAATGGAAGAGATTTTCCATTTGGTGTCAGAGGTAAAGGTCTGGACCCCTTATGCTTTCGGTGGCTAACATTCTAGACTACCTTTGGTCCCTCTCCAAAGGGGGTCTTCGGTCATCGACCCTTAGGGCGCACCTAGCATCCATATCGGCTTACCGGGCGCGGGTCGGTCAGCCGACGCTGGCTCAGGAAAAGGTGATCGGACGCTTTTTCAAAGGCCTGGACCACATATCCCCTCCGGTGCGTGAACCTCCACCTCTGTGGGATCTTTTGCTGGTTTTGGCAAAGCTCATGGGCAGGCCATTCGAACCCATGCACAAGTCTGCACTTTCGCACTTGTCGTGGAAGACGGCCTTCTTGGTGGCATATCACGTCAGCCAGAAGGCGGGGGGCTCAGGCGCTTTCAGTGGACTCCCCATCTGGTCTTTCACAGGGACAAAGTTGTCCTGCTCCCACCCGAAATTCCTTCGAAGTGGTGTCAGGTTCTCACCTTAACCAGGTGTTGACTCTGCCAGTATATTACCTAATTACACCTCGGCCGCGGTATAGGCTCCATACTCTGGACCTCAGGCGTGCTCTCTTCTATTATAAGGAGAGGGCGGCGGCGGAAATTGAGGAGAGGTTCGCCAGCTGTTTTGTCACCTACGCTGAAGCCGCTTCTGGCAGACCACAGCAGCGGACTATTGTGGATGGATCACATCATGCATAGGTCTGTGCTATGAATTGGCGGTAGGAGCCTCCCAAAGGGCTAGGGCTCATTCTACCCGTCATACTGCTGCTTCGGTGGCTGCTTCCAGGGACATCCCTATCCAGGAAATCTGTCGGGCTGCTACCTGGAAGTCAGCAAGCACCTTTATTACCCATTACCACATTGACCTAGAGTCACGTCGGGATGCTGGTTTTAGGGCCTCGGTTCTCCAATCTCTATTCCCTAAGTAGGGGGTGTGCGCCTTGCCTCCCTCCTCCCGGAGAACTGCTTGGAGTCTGCCAGACAGTGTGGATGAACAACATATCCACGCTCCTAGAAGAACAGGTTACTCACCTGTAACAGTAGTTCTAGGAGTGGTATATGTTGTTCATCCACACGCACCCACCCGACCTCCCCGGCTTTAGGCGCACAACCTGGCTTCCAGCGGGCTAGATCTGGCATCATGGGGCAGAGCCGAGGTATTTACCACCCGGGTGGGTGGGAGGAGCCAGCTTGAAGACTTCCGGCAAGATTTAAAGGGGAAAGGGACAATGCCAGACAGTGTGGATGAACAACATATACCACTCATAGAACTACTGTTACAGGTGAGTAACCTGTTCTTTCCTTTGTAACTGTACAAGGTACACATTGAAATAAAAATAAAAATCTAGGGAGCAGATTCATCTTAACTGTCTGTATTCTTGAGTGCAGTGGGAAAGGAAGCACCGACCACCTTTCTATGTCCGCTTGTATTTGCCTAATTGGGGGTAGTTCAAGTCCTAAAGTTGGGAATTATTAGAAGACAAATTTATCCCCAAGTATTTCATACTACCAGATCCCACTTCAAGAAACCTGTCCCTCAATGTCTGGGGCGAATTAAGTAATTAAGGGTAATGGTCTCCGTTTATGGGTATTTAGGGTTTATTGGCTGCTGAAATTCGTTTAAATGTCAAAATAAATGGGGGATAGAGAATTCCGGCTCCGTAATATATAGGAGAATATCATCTGCGTATAAAGCAAGCTTGTGCTGTTCCCCACCTATTTTAACGCCTTTTATGTCCCGATTTTCTCTAATGTCCTGTGCAAGTGGCTCTAAATACAGGGCAAAAAGAATAGGTGACATGGGGCATCCCTGTCGTGTACCCCTACCGAGTGTAAAGGAAGTAGAAACATGGCCATTAGCCCTAATGAATCCCTTTGGTGTATTATGTATTTTAAAGATGGCCTTAATAAATAACTCAGGGAAGCCAAATTTTTCTAATACTGCCCTAAGGAAACACCAGGAAACTTCATCAGAAGCCTTTTCGGCATCAAGGCTTAGAAAAATAGAGAGGTCTTGAGTGAAATTTGTATAGTCAATTAAGTGGGCAGTCCTACGCAGGTTATCTTGCGCCTGATGGGTGGGAATAAAGCCGGTCTGATCAAGGTTGAGTAGTTGAGTTGTAAACGCCTGCATACGCCTGGCCAGGATTGACATGTAGATTTTATAATCGGTGTTCAGGATAGAAATGGGACAATACGAGGGGCAAAGTGTCGGATTTTTCCCAGGTTTGGGAATTACTGAAATGATGGCCTGCTCCCATGTAGCTGGGGGGGCCACATCAGTCTGTGTTATCATGTTGTATACTTTGTGTAACAGGGGTAGTACCTGTCCCTTAAAATGTTTGTAAAACTCCCCGGGAAGCCCATCAGTGCCTGGACACTTCGAAGTTTTCAGTCTAGAGATTTCCCCACTAAGTTCCATCTCGGAGATAGGGGCCATCAGCTTCGCCTTGTCTTGTTTGGACAAAGCAGGTAAGGAGATCTTCTTAAAGTATTCTGCTACTTTATACTCCCTCCACGGGGTGGGGTGGGGGCATACAGAGATATGTAGAAGTCCCTAAAGGCCTCTACTATTTCAGAGGTCTGATGTGTTTTACGTCTAGTAAAAGGGTGTATTAGAGTGGGTATCCCTGCTCTCGTTCTCTGGGACCGCAGGCGGGCCGCCAAAAGGCGAACGGCCCTTGGGCCGCCCTCATAATATTTTTGTTTAAGGAACATGGCCTTTTGTTCTACCTGATAATCCAGTATGCTATTTAATTCAGCTTTAAGTTCACTCAATTTTTTTATAGATCGCAGCCTCGTATTTCAATTTGAGCTTTGACTCACTGGACTCAATCTTCACCTTCAGTCTTGAATTTTGGGCTTCTTGTTGCTTTTTGTTTATGAACTGAGATGGAGATAAATTTGCCCCTGTTATAGCCTTAATAGTGTCCCAGAGAAGCGGGGCTGACACCTCTATGTTCTCATTATCAGCTACAGCCTGCTTGATTGTTTCCACGATTGCCAACTTCACCCTGCAATAGGGACGTGTTTAGTCTCCAGAAAGTTTGTTTACAAAAATCTCCCAGGTGAAGCTGGCAAAACACCGGCGCATGATCTGACAATGTTCTATCACCAATCCAGCTATCTTTTATCTGCCCAACATTTTCGGTGGGAAGTAGGATATAATCCAGTCGAGAATATGATTGATGGGGTGCAGAAAAAAAAAGTGAAATTTCTCTGCCTGGCGTGTATCGTGCGCCACACATCTGCATATCCAAACTCCCCTAGCAATTTCACAACCCTTCCCATACACCCTTGATTGCTCCGGGGAACCACAGAGGAGGAGTCAAAGATGGGGTTTAAGACTAGGTTTAGATCACCGCCAAAAATAATCGCCCCTTCCGCCCACTCCTGCAATCTTAGCAAAATTCTACGATAGACTTGAAAGTCAGATCCGGGCGGCACATAAATGGATGCTAGTGTTAAAGTTTGGCCCAGAAATCTCCCTTTTAAAAAGGCATAACATCCCTCCCATCCAACAGTGAGCCTGTTTGCTCAAAGGGCGTCCTCGCAGGAACCAGCACCGCCACACCCCTTCGCCTTCTCCTCCCATAAGCACAAACCGTAGCACCAAAACCAAATTTCCCCAGCTTCTGGTGCTGTTTCATAGAAAGATGTGTTTCCTGCAAAAACCAAAAATCAGCACCACTCTTTCTAAGAAAGGACAGAATTTTACTTTGCTTTACTGGTTTAGTCAGGCCGTTTACATTAAATGAACAAAAAGTCGTAGCTTTAGCAGCCATTCTAAAAAGCACACCAAGAACTCCTCCTCTGTCGTAATCTAACTTACCTTCCCCTTCCAACCAAACCGCACACTCTCTTTTATAATCTCTCTGACTCTACCCACTCAAATCGAGCTTGCAGCGTGAAAGTGCTCGACTAGTGAGCGGCCAGCAGATATCCAGGGTCCTTAAAGGAGTATACGAAAGCCCAGGAGGGAGGGGGTGGAATTTAACTTAGAAAACAGCGGAAAGAAAAACCTCTGAAATGAAATAGGAAAAGCGGAGGGGGGGGGGGGGACAAATTATCTTGTTGTATGAGACAGTAGTTTCTTACAGCAATGTTAACCTATTAACTCTAACCCAACAAACTAAGTGTATAAACAGTATTTTAAGCAAGGAAAAAAAAAGACTTCCAAGGTAGGGGACCCAAAACCCAGGATCTCTTGCCCTAACCTCTGATATGAGCCCACACAATCGGGCTATGAGGTAGGGGTTGAAGAGCGAGAATGCCATGAATTAACAAGGCCTCTTCAACTAAACTGCTCGCAAGGAGTGTTTTTTATAGCTGACTTATACCACCACGGATTCACTCAGGGACAGATTAAATTTTAAAGGCCCCAAGAATGAACCCACAACTTAGCCCTTGCGCACCCCAGGGACATACACTATCTAACATCTCTGTTATTCTGGCAAAAAATGAAAAAATCCCATTCCTATGAAAATCTTGTAATCAAGAAGGTATATATATATCAAATGTGCTGTTTAGTGGGGGCGTTCCTTAGCGCACATGCGCCCAACTCGTTCCAACAGAATGGCCTAAATAGCCCTGTGGGAGCGTCCCTAAACTAGAGACACTTCAACCCCCCCCCCGCCATCCAACCCCTAGACTCAAAGATCCTATAAACTCCCCACCTCTCTAGCCCCCGTCTTGCCAGTTCGAGCAGTTACCTTCAAATGTCTCACAAAAGAAGGAAAAAATAAACCGTTACGACCCAAACATGTTAGGCCCCAAGTCCGTATTTCACTGTCCACTAGTGTGCTCAGTGGCTGGTCCACTCGAATTCCTCAGGCACTCCCCACGTGAAAGCAAGTCCAAAGCTTCTTTCACTTTTCTCAAGGGAACCAGTTTCCCCCGTCCAAATGTCACCTGGGGCATCGCAAGTGAAGGAGATTTTATCTTCAGCAATCGTTCCGCCTCCGTTGATGATATAGGGATTCCTTTCTTCAGCAGGGCCTCCACGGCCTTTCTGGGGGTAAGATATACTTGTGTGCCTTCCTCCCAAAACACTCGAAGCTTCGCTGGGAACGGGGTTTGAAACTTAATGCCCTTTGCTTTCAGTGCTTTCAGAATTGGCACATACAGCTGCCTAGCCTGCTGAACTTCTGGAGCGTAGTCATGATCAAGCAAGATCTTTACTGTTAGGTAGGACAGGTCTTCTTTGCTCCAGGCCCTCCGCAAAATATCCTCCTTAGTTTTAAAGCTGCTTAACTTAAAGATTATGGAGCGTGGGCGGGCCACGTCACCCATCGGTTTCTGACCCAGTGATCTACGAGCTCTCTCAATATTGATAGCATAATTGGGAGGTAAGTCCAGCACATCTCTTAATAAATTTTCCAAAAAAACTGTCATAGGTGGTTCCTTAGCCCCCTCAGGTAAGCCATAGAGCCTGAGATTACTTTGTCTTGATCTTCCCTCGAGGTCGATGCATTTACTCTGTAGGGCCTGCGCATGATGAAACAGGGCCTCTATTGCTGTGGCAAAATGCTTGTCATCCTCTTCCATTGCTTTAATTCTGCCCTCCGCTGCAGTAACCTTGGCGTCTATGGTAGAGATTTGCTGGGCCAGTGCTTGAAATTCCTTCCTCGACTCTGCACGTGATTCACGGATTTCCTTTAATTACAGCCCTTAATTACAGGCTGATTTACATATGAATAACTCTGGACTGCAAAGTCTCGCACATAAATACAGTGGCTCACTCAGATTAGCTTTTTATGGACTTTGAGACATTAAGAAACCCTGCTGATTACTGGCCTTTTAAAGAGGAACTGTCAAGATGGAGCAGTAACATAAAGGAATCAAATATATGAAGAAAGCATCTACTGGGACAAATGACTTTCAGGTTCAGCGCAGTTCTCCTTTTAACAATTTTAAATAAAGAAAACTATATATTTGTGCAGTTTATTATATGTAAAAGTACAGTGACAAGTGAATGAAATGAGAAAATAAATTTCGACTGAGTGCTGCAAATTCGACAGATAGCAAGATTTCTGTCATGCTTCTTGTTTGTGTGGCATGTGCAATAATGTAGGACTTGTATATCAAAACAAGTAAGGCACTCACTGTTTGAGCATAAATGTGAACTTGTACAGTGCTGTTTACTGTAAAAGGCAAAAAGCCACTATAGATGCATGCATTTATAACTTAAACAGTGTAAATACCACTTTCGAGGACTTGCATGAATGGCATAGTGGAATAGTCAGTTTCAGTAATCTGCATAAAATAAGACTAAAAATGAGATTATAACCGAATATACAGAAATCATATTGACTAGATCCAATTATTTGATGCGCATTGCAGAGATAATATGGAGACAGTATGCCGATAGCTGCTGCCTGCGAGATGCGGTGGTATCTTCAGTGTTATCAGGAGAGTCAGTGGACGGTTTGGACTTCATACGGAGCTATTGGGTACAATGAGTTCAAATTATTCTTTCAGAATAGAGACTACAGGTTGTTTTTTTTTTTTGTTTGTTTGCTTGTTTTTTTTTTTTAAACATTTACAATTTGTAGTAGATTTCAGCATTATGTTGTATCACTGTAACTGCTCACTGACATTAACATGAGCTGTCATGTCATGTTATCTCAGCTTATGCCGGCAGGGATAGAAAACACCGCACATGCGAGGTGGCTATACAGTGTTGTGCTCTGGCAGTTTCTCATGCTGATCTCTGAAGAAGAACGTGCAATTTTAGGGCACGAGCCTCGGTGAGCATCGGCAGGGTGGATGAATGTAAACAGTGCATCTAGTGGTGTGGTATCATTGATACGGCTGACTGTATATTTTTTTTAACATTTCAAAAGACAGTCGAGCTTCTTTTTGAGAAAAAAAACAGCACAGCATTAGTTCAAGTGGCAAACACAACAGTCCTGTGTTTAAAAATAAAAAAATAAAAATTGGGAGGGGGGTTGGGGTTGGTTGACAGTGTCCCTTTAAGCATTGTGCCTGATTTGCAAGGCAGGTGGTTGAGAGGTATGCTGCAGAAGCCATCCTTCTTGATACTCCTGCAGCTGCTCTCCTCCTCCTCCCTGTAAATGCCGTCTTCCTTCTTGATGCTGTCCTCATTCTTGATGCTCTTGCAGACCCCGTTCTCCATGATGCCCTTGCAGATGCTGTCCTCCATGATGCCCCTGCAGACCCTGTCCTCCATGGTGCCCTTGCAGACACTGTCCTCACTCTTGATGCCCCTGCAGACCCTGTCCTCCATGATGCCCCTGCAGACCCTGTCCTCCATGGTGCCCTTGCAGACACTGTCCTCATTCTTGATGCACCTGCAGACCCTGTTCTCCATGATGCCTTTGCAGACACTGTCCTCCATGGTGCCCTTGCAGATGCTGTCCTCATTCTTGATGCCCCTGCAGACACTGTCCTCTATGATGCCCCTGCAGACCCTGTTCTCCATGATGCCTTTGCAGACACTGTCCTCATTCTTGATGCCCCTGCAGACACTGTCCTCCATGATGCCCCTGCAGACCCTGTCCTCCATGGTGCCCTTGCAGACACTGTCCTCATTCTTGATGCCCCTGCAGACACTGTCCTCCATGATGCCCTTGCAGACACTGTCCTCATTCTTGATGCCCCTGCAGACACTGTCCTCCATGATGCCCCTGCAGACACTGTCCTCATTCTTGATGCCCCTGCAGACACTGTCCTCCATGATGCCCCTGCAAACCCTGTTCTGCATGATGCCTTTGCAGACACTGTCCTCATTCTTGATGCCCCTGCAGACACTGTCCTCCATGATGCCCCTGCAGACACTGTCCTCCATGATGCCCCTGCAGACACTGTCCTCCATGATGCCCTTGCAGATGCTGTCCTCATTCTTGATACCCCGCAGACACTGTCCTCCATGTGCCTTGCAAACGGCGTCCTTATAAGAGTGTACAAGAAATGCAGTTACATTTACATTCAGTAGAGGAAGAGTGTACATTTTTAACAGTACACTATGCAGGAAGTTGTTACGAGAACTCTGAGGGGAGGACAGGAACATACAAGTAATAGCCACGAAGTGGAAGCACATGTGTGCAGCTTACATATTACAAACAGTAGGAGAAATGGTGCATGTGACAATTAACAAATAGGCATTATTAGCTGTGAAGCAAGTATAAGGCAAAAGAGTTTATACACGTTCCTAAGAAAGGACTGCTCCTGCAACCCCTAACAGTTTGCTCAGCAAACATGTAAACTACGCAGGGATGGTGTACTATGAGCTCGTCAAGAAGGCTTAAATATGAATAGGGGACTTGAGGTACCAGCCCTTGGTTGGCCCTATGTGCAGGCGCATGTAGGGGAGAAGTGGGCCTTGAGGAGGTGGTTTAGGTGAGCCGGGTTAGTGAAGTTATGAACGTCTTCTGGGAGAGCATTCCAAAGTTTAGGCGTGAGATAATTAAACGCCGCTTAGCCCCTTGATGTGGCCATGCATGGAACATATAGGAGCCGGGAGTTACCACTCCTAAGGGAGTAGGTGGGCTGTGATGGGACTGCGAGGGCAGATGCAAGGTAGGGGGAAGGGACTGTGCCCAGAATTTCACTGTGGTCCTGATGCTGTGGCTATGTCTGCGAGCGTGGAGCGATGTTAGATCGAGGGAGCTGTAGAGGTCGCAGTGATGAGTCAAAGTGGGGCAGTCAAGGGCAAAGCGACAGAAGGAGTGGAAAAGAGGGTCAAGGCTGGCTAGGGCAGACTTGGGAGCAGCACAGTATACTGTGTCCCCATAGTCCAGAATCAGGAGGATCATTTTTTTTGGACTGTTTCCCTGCGGGCTGCCAGGGGTAAGCTACCCTTGTTCCAGTACAAGGCTCCTAGTTTTGGGCACAGCTTTTTGCCGATCAGGTCGATGTGAGTGGAAATGTCAAGGTGCTGATCAAGCCAGACCCCGAGGTTATTGAAGGAGGTGCAGGTCTCAAGAGGGGTCCCCTTAGTGGTGAAAAAAGTGGGAATAGAAGGGAGTCTGGAGAGCCTTTGCCTTGCAGACACTGTCCTCATTCTTGATGTCCTGCAGATACTGTCCTCCATGATGTCCCTGCAGCCGCTGCCCTCATTCTTGATGCCCTTTCAGCCACTGCTGTCATTCTCGATGCCCCGCAGATACTGTCCTCCCATGATGCCCCTGCAGCCGCTGTCCTCCATGATGCCCTTGCAGATGCAGTCTTCATTCTTGATACCCTTGCAGACGTCCTCATTCTTGATGCCCTTGCAGACCCTGTCCTCCATGATGCCCTTGCAGACGCTGTCCTCCATGATGCCCCTGCAGACGCTGTCCTCCATGATGCCCCTGCAGACGCTGTCCTCCATGGTGCCCTTGCAGACGCTGTCCTCATTCTTGATGCCCTTGCAGACGCTGTCCTTCATGATGCCCCTGCAGACGCTGTCCTCCATGATGCCCTTGCAGACGCTGTCCTCCATGATGCCCCTGCAGACCCTGTCCTCCGTGATGCCCTTGCAGACACAGTCCTCATTCTTGATGCCCCTGCAAACACTATTCTCCATGGTGCCCATGCAGATGCAGTCCTCATTCTCCTTCTTCTCCTCCCCCTCCTCCTTGATGCTCCTGCAGATGCTGTCCTCCTTCCTGTTGCTCCTGCAGACACAGTCATCCTTGTTGATGCCCCTGCAGACGCACTCCTCCTTGGCACACCTGCAGACCCAATCCTCCTCCTTGATGCTCCTGTAGACTCCTCCTTGGTCCTCACTTGTTGTGGTCACTTATGCAAGTTTTTACTAAGATCTGTGGAAGTTAAACAGTGGACTGCTGTATGTTTAGGCAGGGACCCGAAATAAGGGAGCGCTGGGTGTGAATTTTCACCTTTAACATATTTCCGCCTGCTGCTTTAAAAACAGAGGTGCTTCCTGCTGCACTGAGTGCATCAGCAGCAGCAGCATGGTGGAAGTGGGCTCTCGCCATAGAGGTGCCTGAGTTGGCAGCATCAACTATGCATAGGTTAGGAAGAAAACAGTACATATGGCGTCTTAGAAACTATGTGTTTGGGGGGGGGGTTGAGCTCTAAAGTGCTTCTGTAGCTGAGTCACTCGTGTGATTGAAGGGGGAGGATTATTTATTTAGTTTTTGTTGACTGGGTAAGGAGTGCTAACCATAGCAATTACTATTTTCAGGCATGACCCCGGAAGTTTACAGAAACAAAACATTGTTGAAACAAAGACAGTACAATTATAAAACAGTAGATGTGCAGGCAGAAGGAAACAATAGGTACAACTGAATCAACAATAATGAATAACATAAAAGTATATGAGCCTTGTCTCTGTGTAAAATTCAATATTACAACTGACGTGTAGCCTTTGACTTATGCTATGATTTTAAACGTTTGTCGAATTGTAATTTCTCTGTTTTGAGAACATTGTCCATACTGTCTTGTTGTAATTGTCCTGTCATGACTGACGTGGAGCCTTTGCAAAGGAGTCCTTGACTCAAAGGTTGTAATTCCGAAATTTTCAATGAATAAATAAATATGAGAGCACTACAGTAAAATAAAGCAGTCTGCCGACAATTGGGAAACAAACAGGGTGAGATTTTTTTTTTTTACAATGAAAGTACTTTTATAATGTTTGTGTAAGAATGGATGTAGGAGAGTAAGGAATGAACTGGGGTAGGGATGCAATAAAAAGAAAAAGGGGAAGGGAGGATAGGATAGGAAATGAAGGCAACTAGAGGGATTAGGACTAGCTATAATAAAAAATAGGACGAGGGAGGTGCTTGGGGATAGTGCAGAGCTTAGCTATAGGGAATACACTCAGAAGGTTGTGAGGGGGGGAGAGGATCAGTCTTGGAGGGAGAAAGGTCAGCTTTACCAACATTTTCTGAGGTATGTGTTTAGTGTTTTCTTTTCACTGCTGGGATTCACACCCTGCACACCACCTTCACTTCAAAACATAAAAAAGTTGTAAAGTGAGGTAAAAGATAAAAGAAGGATGAAAGAGGGTATGAGCATATGCCAGGCAACGGGGGCTAGAACATAGGAGAAAAAGTGTGGATGCTGAAGTTCAAAAGGTCACAGAGGTAGTTTTTGTAAACAAAGGGGCATTTTGATTGCTCATGGGGGTGTGTGTTTGGGGGGGGGGGGACTGCAGCACCCTATAGGTTCCAGCATCTGTGCCAGGGCTTTTTATTTCTTTCAGTGCTTTTGTGATTAGATGAGGACTGCCCACTCTCTAAAACCAAGTAAAAGTGTTAAATCTCTGTTATTGACCTTGCCTAACTAGAATTTTAGTCTAGTAGGGTTTATGACTGAGATTTAACACCTATACTTGTTTTAGGGTGTGGCAGCTCTCATCTGGTCACAAAAACACTAAAGGCCTGGCATGATTGATTTTTTTTTTTTTTTTTATCTTTCTTTTAACTTACTTATTTATTTGAATTTTGATGACCGGGTAGGCCCGTGGAGACGAACACGCCCCCTTTTCAGAGGCGACCCTGGGAACAGATACATTCCAAACATATTAAGAACTACAATATTGAACACTGAATATACGAACATTCTCAGTCAAAAATTCACATTACAGTAGGTTATACATCATTTGGTAAAAATATGGGGTACAAGTGCCAGGCGAGAAGAGCCATAAAGCATATAAGAAGTTGTACGATTATAATTATAACATGAAGTTGCAATAGTACAGACGATTGGATTGGAAGATAGGTGGAGCCAGGGGGGTGGAGAGGATCTAGGGTTAGGGTAGGGTAGGGATGGAGTGGAAAGAGAAAGGAGGGAGGAGGGGGTAAGAAGACTTGGGTTTCCGAGAGGGGATTAGTTGCAGTAACCATTACATATTGGGGGTGGGAAGAAGATTTCTTTAAATAGTGTTTTAAAGTAGGGAAGAGACATGCATGACAGTAAAATGTGAGGGAGGTTTGCACTTCGCAAAGGGAACATACTGTTGTGATACTGGATTTCAGAGGTGTGTCACTGTTGGGTTCAGTGCAGCTCAGGCTGCAGTGGGCTCAGCACTGACAGCTCAGTGATTAGCTAGGCTGATAGTGACTCACTTTTCTCTTTGCAGGGTGGAAACTTTGTGTAGTTGAAAGGCGACAAACTGCTCCTTCTGTTGGCATAAACCAGCCCCTTCCAAACAAGTGTGTTGTGTGACCCAGCTGACACCATCTCTCCTGAACCCAACAAAGGATGCTTTCCCGATATTTCTCGTTGAACGTGCTGGCCCTAGAGACCTGCAGGCATTTAACATCCGGCATTGACAAATGCTTGTTCCGCATAGTTCTTCCATTTGAAAGCTGCTAGTTGAGGGGAGGGTGGAAGATTAAAAAAGAAAAATAATAAGGGATGAGATATCCTAGGAAGGAAAACACCACACTGGGAGCAGGTTACAATTATTTCTGGAAGGATACCTGTTATTTAAAAAATTTTTTTTTTTTTTTTTAAATTTAAAATTTGTGTTTTATAAGTTACAATTGTTGGAAGAGGGTCAGTTCTTGGTTGATTGTAATAGCTCCTGGTAACACACAAAATGCTGACACCCTAGGGATAACATGGACTCCTGCAAATCAGATCCTTATTTTTGTCCTTTTCAGGTTGGATACTGCTGAAGACCTGCTGGTTGCTGCATGTTTGGTCTTCTAATTTCTGTACTCCTCAGTGGGGTTTCTCTGTCCTCTTCTGTCGGCCTGGTTAGGGTTTCAGTCTCCCATTTCTGTCGGAATTGTACAACTTTGAATTTGTCTCTGGTGGGAATATGAAGCTGTAGGGGGCCATCCATGCAGTGTTGGCTTCATTTAGGCAAACGTTTCTGTGTGGTTCTGATGCCAACAGCTTATAATTCAGTTTGTGTTGTTTTATGGAAGAGATTCTTTCAAAAATCGCTTTTTACTGGTAAGTAAACTTTCTGACTGCCTGGAAAAGGATATTGCTGAGAACGAGCCGAAGTTCTCTTACTATTTGAGTGCATATTGAACACAAATCCTTAAGCGAAAACCCATTGTCTGCTCCCACCCTGTGTTTGTGCTTTGCCTCCAGACAATGAAGTGTTCCTGGTTTTTATGTTCACTCCTCTGGAGAATGAGCAACCCAGGTTGCTGTTTCAGGCAACAGTCTTGACAGTACCCCTTGACACATCCCTATTCTTGTTAAACCTGTCTGTCGTCTCCTTTTTGTGTTGATGCTTGTGTGTCCCCCAAATCCACAATTGGGGCATGGCCACACTTCATGGCAAATTGCAAATTGTTTTGTTGTTTGTTAAAACTTATTTGTATATTCAAAATAAATTATTTCTTGCAGTTGGCTTGAAATTGAACTGCATTGACCCAGCAATGAGCATTGATTTGAAGTATCTTGGTATTGAGCTGCCGATGCCACCTCCTTTCTGGGAAGTAACAGCGAACCATAACCCACCATCTCCAGGTGAGAATCCTAAAGTGGGCCTTCTTACGGTATTATCAGACTGCAGGGGGGTGGGGGTGGGTAGTGGGAACTGTTTGCAAAAATTGCTGTGTTTACTGTTTGCTGAAAACTAGGTGGTAGGAATACAGATGTGACTAGCAAAATGCAAGCTAATGTGTTCATTTTAGGGACCCAAGTGGCTTTTTTTATTTAAAAAAAAAACAAACAAAAAAAAACAACTTTTTTTTAAATTATAAAAGAGAACGGTCAGCTAAGCACGTCACAACATTCTACAGTCCGCTTATTCTGTGTTACTGTAATACATCACGGTATTTTTGTCCTTAGGTACATTCTATGCCTAAGGATTATATGCGCATGCTCAACAAACTTTTATGTATGGAGCACCCAGCTGGCTAAATAACCTCCTAGCTGACTCCAAAATCAGACCCTTCAAAACCCGACATCGGCAGCATCTATTGAAACTCAGCAGCTGTGATTGCGCTAGCTAATTATCGTGAGTCTTATCCATTCCAACCCTTACCAACTCACTCTACTCATTACTTCTCTCTATCAGGCTCCCTTACAACTCCCCCCGCCCCCCCACTATCTTTCCTTGGTCTACACTATTTGTTACCGCCTTGCTTCCTAACTCTGGCATAGTTTGCCCTCTCAGGTTTACCTCTCTGCATCCCCCTACTCCTCCTGCCTTACCTCCCCCTTGAGCTTTACCCTTACTGCCCCTCCCACCCTATCATCCAGACCACCTGCCCCTTGCACGATCTGTGTCCTACTCTTAGTCTCCTTATCTCTGCACTTAAGTTCTTGATCTAGGACATCCCACACCCTTCTCTGTACAATGCCTACCTTTGGCTGTCTGCAACTATTACTTCTGGCGGGTCCTAACAACACTCTTGCCCTCATCCCTGTGGCCGCTCCTATATAATGATTAATACCAGTAGTCTTGTAACTCACGATACCTATGCAGCACTTGCTATGTATTATATGTATTCTGTATACTCGTTTGTCTTCTGTACTATGTTAATTTGTCCCTCTGTGTCTTCCATCTATGACGTGGAGCCTTTGTAAAAGAGCCTCTGGCTCAAATGTACTGTAAGTGTGAGACTTCACTAAAATAACAAAAAATTAAAAAAAATTTTTAGGAAAAAAGAAGAAAGCTACACTTTTGCTTGTGTCTCTGGTCTTTATTGACACAACACATTCAGTTTGGTGGGTGCCTGCGCGCAGACACACACACACTCACATAAAGTGGGAAAAGAGCTATACCACACAGACTTCTAGTGTTGTTACCAAGAACAATGCTTACGAAAAGCATTGCTGCAGCCAATAACTGTCACCTTGCAGAATATGTAAAGCAACTCGTAACAGCTGCTTACAGATAAAATGTGCAGTTTTTATTTCTCAAACCTTCCCAAGCAACAGAGCAAGCAAAAACAAGTATGCACCCCGTAAATAGCAGTGCTTTGCTAGGAGAATCCCCAAGGACTGTTTCTCCCCTACATGAAACCGGCTTAGTCTGAGAAGCATTAGTCCTTGGGGAGTCACCTAGCAAAGCACTGTCATAACCGCATACTGTGGTTTGTCGCACTGCTTGAGTTTGAGAAAAAATCTGCATTTTATCTGCAGCTTGCTGTTACGGTTTCTGTATGTATGCAGCATGGGGATCGTTCCTGGGTGCACCAGCGCTTTTCCTGAGTACTATTAATAGTAGTAGTAGTAAACAGTTAGTAGGGACACAAAAGGGCAAACAGTTTTATTGTTAAAAGTAGTCCTTTCTGCTTATTTCTGAAGTGTTCTCTCCCCCAACGAGGTCATTAGATGGTTTTCTGCTTAGTAGTGTTTGGTGTGTTGTGAAAAGCAGACAGACATAGTTCTGTTCCTTACTACATCAGCAGCATGTGACCTATATTATAAGCTCTGCTGCCCGATTGGTAACGTGTCACAGGTTACCCGTCAAGCAGCAGGAGATGGGCTCTTCTTAGTTGCTTCTGATGTCCCAGTCAGTAAGGTCACAATACTGATTATGCACTGGGAGGAGCAGAGCTGACTATTATCAGCCTCCGGATAGAGTGCTGCTCCTCGCAGCACACCTAATACTGTTATGTAAAAAATCTTTTAATTAGCAAAACAATGAAAAACAAAAAAACTTAAGATACAAGACGTGATATCTGACTGCATCTGAAAAACTACTGTTAATTCCAAGCTGTACACTAGCTCTTAAACATTTTTAGATCGCCTCTGCCCTGTATGTCCACTTTCATGGCCTTTTCTTTTCTGTTAAATATAACTGCTGAGCTTTGAATGTGGCACTTAGACATTGCAGTGTCATTAAATACTGGAAAAACTGCTTTTCAGTTGATAAATGACATCATTACAGCATTGAATCTCTGTAACAGAGTTGATGTTAACATCATAGTACTTAAAGCAAGATCATATACATTTCTTTACTAGGAAACACTTTCGAGCTTAAAAAACCTATTCTAGGGACATGGATATGTTGTTCATCCACACTGTCTGGCAGGTTCCTTGCCGCTTTAAATCTTGCCGGAAGATCTTCAGGTTGGCTTCTCACACCCACCTGGGTGGTAAAACTCTCGGCTCCGCCCCGTGACGCCAGATCTTCCTTACCGCTTGGAAGCTCAGTTTCCCTCCGTAACGCTCTGCGTATAGACTGGATCCTAATTCTTCGGTTCGCCCGAAACTTATTCTTAAATTTTCAAGACTTCAGTCAAATTACTCCCTCGCGGCTGCGATGGACAAATTGACTCCTGGGTTTTGGCAGTGCCCATGTGGGCAGAAAATGTCCCAGGACGGATCCGCACTCCATGTGCGTCAACTGCCTCGGCCTAGACCATGACCCACAGGCCTGCGAGTTATGTCGTTCGTTTTCGGCCAATGTTCTGGAAGACCACGCTGCCCGGTTACAGCTTGGGCGCCCTGAGAAGCGCTACCCGCCGGTGAAATCGAAGGAAGCCCGTTGGACGGTGTCCGTGGCGGCTGTCTCGGCTGAGCAACGAGCAGATGATCGCCCTCGAGGAGGAGGCGGCACAGGCTGCATCATCCTTTTCCTAGGTCGCGTCATTTATCCCACTGTCTTTGGGATCCTCCTACACAGCTTCTTTTAAGGAGCTTTGCCAGTCCCTTTCCACGAAGGGAGAGGGGCCATCGGGACATTCTTCTTGGTCCAAGAGGAAGGACTCAAAAGGTAAGTCCCACCATCGGCGTTCGTGGGAGCGGGAGAGGTCCCCTTCCCTGGACAGTCAACACTCTACTTCGGTCGAGGTTGCGGCTAAGGCCGCTGGCTTCACGATGTCCCTGTCAGGTCAGCCGGGCGAGACACCACGTCGGCAGCGGTTGAGATTTTCTCGACCGTCGGGGCTGAACTGTCAGCTGGTGAAGCCACAACCCTTCTCTACTGGTTCCCCCGGTGGAGACCGAGGACTTGCCTGCGCCTCCTGTGCCGGAGTCCCCGGTCAAGGCTTCCGAGGTGAGGGAAGAACGGGTGTCCCCCGGCCCTTCCCAGACCCGTCCTCGGAAACACCAAGGATCTTGGTCTCGGTCTCTGACATCGTCTCGGTCCAGCCGATCCAGCTGACATCGGCGGTCTCGATCTCAGCATCGAAGTAAGTGGTGCCACCACTCGTCCTTGTCTTCCTCCTCGGAAGAGGAGAGGCTTCGGCGCAAATTGCGTCGACGCTACGAGGACCTAATGTGGCAGCAGTTATTTCTTCTTTTTTTTTTTTTTTACCCTTTTTCCTGGCAGGACCACCAGCTACATCCTCCGCCCTGGTCATGGCCCCCGGAGACCTCTACCGCCTATAGCTGCGAGGACCCTCGGTCACCCGCGGCTTGCCCCGGAGGGGCCATGGGCCACCTTGACCCTGGAACTGTGACTGGTTGGGGTCCCGCAGCGGCGGTGATCGTGGCTCTCCAGGGAGGGCTTCATCCATCGGTGGTCCTGCCCGCCATCTTTTCCTCCTTATTTTCTCCCC
This sequence comes from Neoceratodus forsteri, assembly GCA_016271365.2. NCBI lineage: Eukaryota > Metazoa > Chordata > Ceratodontiformes > Ceratodontidae > Neoceratodus > Neoceratodus forsteri. The sequence goes on from CM028134.1 coordinate 112,047,949, forward strand.
AGAGGGAGCGGGGGCGTGCAATGGCGCCAGCGTCTGCCCTTCCACCGTCAGCGTGGGCTCGTGAAACTCCGGCCTCCACCAGGAGTCCCCAGTGCGCGCGAGTGCTACCCACCCGGAGAAGAGGCTGTCCAGCGGGCGCTCGATCCTACTCCCCTGGCCGGCCCTCCGGCGACCCGGATCCGTTCCAGGCAGGTCGCGGCGTCGCAACAATCCACCGCTCGCCCGGCGGGCTGGCTGCAGCAGTTATTTCTGTCCGGGAACAAGCGATGCCATCGCCTTCCCCGGCTATCAAGTGGCTGTCACCTGAACGGCCGAAACAACCCCTCGCTGTAGTCGAGGTGCCCAAGCCTGGGCCTGTTGTTCGGTCGAAACCAGCTGCCCCACCAATTGTGGTGGAACCTCCGCCTCCACAACTGAAATCGGGGGCGCTGACCAAGGACTCTCGGTCGGGTCAGGGTTTGCCCCACAGGTTATCAGTCACCCTCACTCCCGACCGTCCTCAGCAGGTGGAGGGTGGCTCAGGCCCCAGGCAGCTCTTCGCGGACTCCTCCGAGTCAGACGACTCCTCCCTGTTCTCCAGGCCCATTGACCTGGAGTCCTCCGGGGGCCAGTCGGACGAGAGCCCATCATCCTTTATGGGTCTGCTTCAGCTCATCTCGGAGTCCACCGGGATGCAGCTCGAGCCCATATCCAAGTAGGCCAAGTATCCTCTAACGGAGATACTGGACCATGGGGATTCGCCCACGGAGGCCTTTCCGGTGGCTGAAGCCATTGTTGGCCCAGCCTTAGAGTTTTGGCAGCGGCTGGCTTCCTGTCCTGCGCTTTTGGCCAGGATGGCCAGGAAATATGCGGTCCCTACCAGCTCTTTGTCCGGTTTTTCGGAACACCCCTCCGCCAAGGGGTTGGTCACCGATAGCGTTTTCCGGTGTTCTGGGAATGCTAGGGATGTGGATAAGCCCCCCGACAAGGAGTCCAAAAAGCTGGACTGTGTTGGGCACAAGGTGTACACTGCGTCCTCCCTTGGCCCCCGCCAGGCCTGCTCGGCCGTGCTGATGGCACACTTCTCCCATGCCCTCATGGGCTCCCTGGATGAGGTGATCCCTCCTCTCCTGGCCGACCTGCAGACCACAATCAAGCAGGTACGGGACCAGGGAAGGGCGGTGGCAAAACAGCAGCTCCAAACGGCTCTGGACATTGGAGACTCCCGTGCCAGATCAGTTGCGGCCGCAGTGGCCATGTGACGCAGAGCATGGCTGAGGATATCCACCTTCACGGCGGATACCCAGCATAAACTGGCGGATGTCCGCTTCCTGGGACTGACCTCTTCGGTCCTGGAGTGGAAGGTCACTTTCAGCGGATCGAAAAGTCCAATGCCACTCTGGACTCTGTCACCTCCGCCCAGAAGGACAAGGGCTGTCAACAACAACATAAGTCCTTTTGCCCTTCTGCGCCTGTGGCACGTCCGACCCAACAGCACCAGCATCATGGCCAGCAGGCTCGCGCTTGGCACCCCAAAGCCAAGCCTGCGGCTTCCTCTAACAGGAAGCAGGGAGGAAAAGGCCCAGGAGGTCCCTCGGCCGGTCCCTCCTCCAAGCCTGACCAGTGATGGGTTGAGGGGTGTCGCCCCCAGCCTCGTCACTCCCCCCTGGGTTCCCCCCGTGGGGGGATGGCTCCGCCACTTCCTTTCCGCCTGGTCCGCTATCACCATGGACCGCTGGGTGTTGGAGGTGGTAGGAAAGGGCCTGCTTCTGGAGTTCGAGCAGGCCCCGCCCTTCCGAGCTGTCGCCCTCGGGGGGCTATGGGGTCCGCAGCCTCTCTGTTGGCTCGCCAAGCCAATATTGCCCTGCTTCACGAAAAAGAGGTGATCAGGAAGGTGGCAGATCCTCCACCAGACCCGGGGTTTGTGTCCAGGTACTTCCTGGTCCCAAAACGGACGGGGGGGCTGGCGCCCCATTCTAGACCTGCACAGGTTCCTAAGGTCTCGGACCTTCAGGATGGTCACTGTGGCTCAGATAATCCCATCCTTGGAACGAGGCATGTGGTTCTGTTCTCTGGACCTCCAGGACACGTTCTTTCACGTCCCAATCCGTTGGTCCCACCGGAGATTCCTCCGCTTCAGGGCAGAGGGATCCCTCTGAGTTCCGGGCCATGCCCTTCGGCCTTTCCCTAGCACCCAGGGTCTTCACCAAATGCATGGCAGTGGTGACAGCATTCCTGCGGTGCTGAATGGTCCGGGTGTACCCCTACCTGGACGACTGGCTGATTGTAGCCTCCTCCAGAACGGAGGTGGAGAGGTTCAGAGATCTGGCCCTCCAGGTCTGCGCTCGATTTGGCTTCCACATCAGTGAGGCCAAGTCGGATCTCGTGGAAAATCAGGTGATACAATTCATCGGGGCAGAGCTTGACTCTCTACGAGCCAGAGCACGGCTCCCGGCGGACAGGGCCATGGTTCTTTCCTCCTTTGTCCAGTCATTTCAGGTTGGGCAATTGTGCCCTGCCCGGGACTTCCTGCGCCTCCTGGCGGCCTGCACCAGCGTGGTCCGTTGGGCCCGTTGGTACATGCGTCCCCTTCAATGTGGTCTGGCCTGCCAGTGATCACAGCACTCCGATCCCTTGGATCAGCTAGTGACAGTGACCCAGGGGATGTGGAATGCTCTCCAGTGGTGGACCGTTCCAGCACATCTACAGGAGGGCATCCCGTTTGTCCGCCCCAAGCCGATGGTCTCTCTATCGACTGATGCCTCTCCTGACGGTTGGGTGCCCATCTGGGGGAGCACACAGCGCGGCCTCTGATCCCCTCGGGAGTTCGATGTTGCATCAACCTGCTGGAGCTTTGTGGTGAATGCGTCGCCCTCACGACTTCTCTCTGTTTCTCTGGTCAAGTGGTCAGGTCCAGGCGGACAATACCATGACCATGTACTATCTAAACCGCCAGGGGCGGAAAGCGCTCCATGCCTCTGTGCAAGGAAGCTCTCGCGCATTTGGTCACTTTCGTCGCGCGCTGGGCGGATCCATGCCATTCATGTGGCAGGAGCCTCCAACCATTCGGCGATGCCCCTAAAGCGGTTATGGGCTCGTCCCACAAGTGGTTTCTCCTGCGGTGGCAGATCTTTTCTCCCACTGGGACATGCCTAAGGCGGACCTGTTTGCCTCCAGGGAGAATGCGAAGCTGAGACTGTTTCATGCCCGCCCCCCCCCAGCAGGGCTCACTGCTGGGGATGCCTTCTCAAGGCCGTGGAACCCGGGCCTCTTCTACGCCTTTCCCCCAATTCCCTTGATCCACAAGGTGCTTCTCAAGACGAGGAGGGACAAGGCGCAGGTGATTCTGGTAGCCCCAGACTGGCCCCGCCAGTTCTGGTATCCAGATCTCCTCAGTCTTAGCTCCAGGCTCCCGAGGCGGCTTCCAGCCGGCCCTGACCTGATCTCGGTCATTCAGGAGAAGGTATTCCATCCGAACCTTCAGTCCCTGCACCTGACGGCCTGGTTCCCGAGCGGCTAGAGTTCCAGGCCTTGGGTCTTTCCGACGAGGTCCTCAACGTTGTTGAGGCGTCCCATAAGGAGTCGACCAGAATGGAAGAGATTCTCCATTTGGTGTCAGGGCAAGGGCCTGGACCCTTCCTCCTGTTCCTTGGCAAGCATTCTGGACTACCTGTGGTCCCTTTCTCAGCAAGGGCTTCGGTCGACGACCTGTAAGGTGCACCAGGCAGCCATCTCTGCTTAGCGGGCGCGGGCTGGGAAGCAGTTGGTGGCGCAGGAGAAGGTGGTCTTGCGCTTTTTCAAAGGCCTTGATCACATATCCCCTCTGGTGCGAGAACCTCCACCGCCGTGGTCTCTACTGCTGGTATTGGCTAAGCTCATGGGTAAGCCATTCAAACCGATGCACAGGTGTGATGTCTCTCACCTGTCGTGGAAGACCGCCTTCTTGGTGGCTCTCATGTCAGCCAGAAGGATGGGAGAGCCCCAGGCGCTTTCCATCGAGTCTCCTCATCTGGTCTTCCACAGGGACAAGGTTGTCCTGCGCCCCCACACGAAATTCCTTCCGAAGGTGGTGTCTGAGTTTCACCTTAACCAGGTGTTGACTCTGCCGGTGTTCTACCCCAATCACACCTCAGAGACCGAATATAGGCTCTGTACTTGGACCCTAGAAGAGCGCTCGCTTATTACAAGGAGCGGATGGCCAAAGTTCGGGGAGAGGTTCGCCAGCTGTTTGTCACCTACGCTGAAGCTGCACCTGGCAGACCTGCAGCCAAGTGGACGATAGGCAGGTGGGTCACCTCCTGCATAGATCTCTGCTATAGGTTGGCGGGCATGGAGCCTCCCAGAGGGATAAGAGCTCATTCTACCCGTCATACTGCTGCATCGGTGGCTGCTTCCAGGGGCGTCCCTATCCAGGAAATGTGCAGGGGCTGCTATCTGATCAGCACACACCTTCATCACCTACACATCAACCTTGAGTCACCCGGGATGCTGGTTTTGGGGCCTCGGTTCTCAGTCTTTATTTCCTAAGTAGGGGTGCGCTTGCCTCCCTCCTCCGGAGAACTGCTAGGGAGTCTGCCAGATAGTGTGGATGAACAACATATCCATGACCCTAGATATACAGGTTACTCACCTGTAACAGGAGTTCTAGGAATGGTATATGTTGTTCATCCACCTGTTCTCTTCACAGCTGGCCGAGCTAGATCTGGCGTCATGGGACTGAGTCAGAGTTTTACCACCCGGGTGGGTGGGAGGAGCCAGCTCGAAGACCTTCCGGCAAGATTTAAAATGGCAAGGAACCTGCCAGACAGTGTGGATGAACAACATACTGTATACCATTCCTAGAACTCCTGTTACAGGTGAGTAACCTGTATTTTCCAAAGGTACCACATTATTATACAAGCAACATGCAATAAACAAATACACAGCATACAATACAAATACATACAAGTACATAATTAAGTCATGCTAACTACTGTGATATAACTGCATTTATAAAATAGGCGAAAAATCTGTTGATCTGATTGTCATGTGATTGTACAGCTTTCAGAGCAGAACCTGACACCACTGATCTCGTGGCAGATTTTACATTAAATATGTTTAGTTTTTAAATGTTTAAATAACACATCAGGATGCCTGGTGTTGTGAGATATATACAGACACCTTCATTGCATAACAAGGCAAAGCCTGGTGCATTCAGCCACCATGGTTGTTCATGTATCTAGCAAAATGGGTTACCCTGAATTATTCAATTTAACAAAATAGTCTTAAAAGGTTAAAATAGTCAATAAATGTCTCTAAAAAGGTGACATGTTGGGAGCCGTCCAGTTGATTCTTGGCTAATAGAGTTGGTTGTTCGTACTGAGTACAGGCTGCCTACTTTGGACCTGAGAAGAATACTTGCTTACTACAAAGAGCGTACGGTGGAAGTTCGAGGAGAGGTTCATCAGCTGTTTGTCATCTACGCTGAAGCTGCACCTGGCAGACCTGCAGCAAAGCGGACGATTGGCAGGTGGATCACTTCCTACATTGATCTCTGCTATAGGTTGGTGGGTAGGGAGCCTCCCGTAGGGCTTAGGGCTCATTCCACCCACCACACCGCTGCATTGGTGGCTGCTTCTAGGGACGTCCCTATCCAGGAAATCTGGGCTGCTGCCTGGAAGTCGGCACACACCTTCATTTCCCATTAGCACATCGACCTTGAGTCACGCCGGGATGATGGTTTTGGAACCTTAGTTCTCCAGTGCCTGTTCCCTAAGTAGGGGGTGTGCGCCTTGCCTCCCTCTCTCTTCCCAGAGAACTGTTAGGAATCTGCCAGACAGTGTGGATAGAGCAACATATCCACACCCCTAGAAATACAGGTTCTAGGGACATGGATATGTTGTTCATCCACACTTATTGGCAGGTATCCTTGCCGCTTTAAATCTTGCCGGAAGGTCTTCAAGCTGGCTCCTCCCACCCACCCGGGTGGTATAACTCTCGGCTCCGCCCCATGACGCTAGATCTTCCTTACGGCAAGCTCAGGTTCCCTCATAGCGCTCTGCGTTCCGACTGGTTCCTATTTCTTCCGTTTGCAATTTGAAAGTTTTGCTAAAAGACTTGGTCTTGATCCCTATAGCTGCGATGGACAAATCGACTCGGTTTTCGGAGATGCCCCTGCGAATCAGAAGATGTCTCGGACGGATCCACACTCCGTGTGTCTACTGTTTTGGCCTTGAGCACGACCCGCCAGGACTGCGACCTGTGCTCTTCCTTCTTGGCCCTCGTCCTCGAAGACCGTGCTGCCAGTGCAACTGGGCCGTCCAGCGTTCCCTCCGGTGAGAGTCTAAGGAGGCCCGGTCGGCGGTGTCCGCGGCGGCGGGCTCGGCGGATCAGCTCGAGCAGATGATCGCCCTCGAAGAGGAGGCGGCGCGGGCCGTATCTTCCTCGGCCGCGGCATTTATCCCGCTCTCTCTGGGTTCTTCCTACACAGCTTCATTTAAGGAGCTTTGTCTGTCCCTCTCCACTAGGGGAGAAGGGCCAACGTCTGCTGGACCTTTTTCTCGGTCCAAAAAGAGGGACAAAGGTAAATCCCTCCGTCGACGCTCTTGGGAGCGGGAAAGGTCCCTCTCCCCGAGTCGTCGACCGTCGACTTCGGTGCGACGGCTTCGGCCGACACTGGCCTCACGGTGCCCCGTCCAGGTCAGTTGACTGAGACTCCTGTCCGACGAAGTCGAGATTTTTCGACCCGTTGGGCGGGCTGTCGCCTATAGAGCGAGATTCCTCTCTCCTGGTTCCCCGAGTTGAGGATCCCGTGGGCTTGCCTGTGCCTCCCGGTTCGAGCCCTCGGATGAACCCTCCGAGCGAAGGGAGTGCGGTTCTGCGCACTTCCCGCACTAGCCTCGGAAGAGCGAGGCTCTCGGTCTCGGACTTCTTCGTGGTCCAGCCCGATCCCGCCGTCATAGCGGCTCGTTCTTAGCACCACGGTGGCGGCGTCGCCACTGCGTCCTCGGACGAGGGAGGCTTCGGCGTGAGTTGCGTCGGCGATGCGAGGACCTCATGGCAACAGCTCCTCCTGACCAGGAGTAAGCCGCGACGCATCGCCTTCCCGACCATTAAGTGGCTGTCACCGGGCGGCCGACACAACCTCTCGACTTACCTGAGGAGCCTGTACCCAGGCGGTTGTTGGACCAAAACCAGCTGCTCCACCGATTCGGTGGAACCTCCCGCCTCCACAGCCACTTTTGGGGCTTCCGACCAGGGATTCTCCCGGTCGGCTGGGGTCTACCCATCGGCTGTCGGTTACCCCTCACTCCCGACAGAGCCTCGGCGGGTGAGAGGTGGCTCCCAAGGCCATAGGCAGCTCTTGAGGACTCGTCCGAGTCGAAGAATAATTCCTCCTTTTTCTCCAAGCGACTGGACTTGGGTCCTCAGGAGGACAGTCAATGGGCGATAGCCGTCGTCCTTCCTAGGACTGCTTGGCTCATCTCGGAGTCCACGGGATGAAGCTCGAACCCGTTCCAAAGCGGGCCAGGTATCCCCTCACGGAATTCTGGACCGAGGGGATTCTCGAGCGGAGGCCTTTCCGGTGGCGAGGCCATAGTGGGTCGGCCCTGGGAGCTTTGGCAGCGCCCTGCTTCCTGTCCTGCGCCTTCCCAGGATGGCCAGGAAGTATCCGGTCCCTACGGTTCCCTGTCCCGGTTTTGGAGCACCCCTCTGCTGAGGGTTGGTTACCGACAGCGTTTTCGGCGGCACAGCAGCGCCAGGGATGTGGACAAACCTCCCGACAAGGAGTCCAAGAAATTGGATTATGTCGGGCCCGAAAAGATCTATGCTCGCGTCCTCTCTCGGCCCGTCAGGCCAGTTCGGCCGATCCTCATGGCTTTATTTTCTCATGCCCTGTTGGGCTCCCTGGATGAGGTCATTCCTCATCTCCATCGGATCTGCAGACTACGGTCAAGCAGGTGCGGGACCAGGAGCAGTGGCAAACAGCAGCTCCAGACTGCTTTGGATATTGGGGACTCATGTGCCCAGGTCCGGTGGCGGCCGCGGTGCTATCGTTGGCGAGCTTGGCTGAGGATATCACATTTACTTTGGATACCCAGCACAGGTTGGCCGGATGTTCCTTTTGAGGGGACTGACCTCTTGACCCTGGGGTGGAAGGTCACCTGCAGAGGATTGAGAGTCCAATGCTACCTTGGACTCTGTCTCTTCCCGCTCAGAAGGGCAAAGGCATCGCAAACCACAGCCTAAGCCCTTTGGTCCTTCTGGCCCCGGCGGCGCCCGGCCAACAACGTCAGGGCCAGCAGGCTCGACCTTGGCATCCCAAACCCAAACCGCGGCTTCCTCTAACAGGAGGCAGGGAGGAAAGGGCCCAGGAGGTCCCTCGGTCGGTCCCTCCTCCAAGCCTGCCAGTGACGAGCTGAGGGTGTCGGCCCCATCCCGTCTGCCACCCCTGGGTCCCCAGGATGAAGGCGGCTCGACACTTCCGTTCCGCCTGGTCCGCTGTTACCCGCGGACGGGTGGGTTTGGAGGTGATGGGAAGGGGCCTGCCTCTAGAGTCGAGCAGGCCCGCCCTTCCAGAGCCGTGATAAGCCCCTGGGAAGCCCGAGGTCCCAGCACCGCTGGCGGCTCGTCGGCGACTTGTCGCTCCTCCTCCTCCAGAAGGAGGTGATAAGAGAGGTGGAGGACCCTCCTTCGAGACCAGGGTTTGTGTCCAGGTACTTCCTGGTTCCGAAACGGACGGGGGGGCTGGCGCCCCATTCTCGACCTACACGACCTAAACAAGTTCCTAAGGTCTCGAACCTTCAGGATGGTCACTCTGGCTCAGATAATACCATCCTTGGAACGCGGCGTGTGGTTCTGCTCTCTGGATTTGCAGGGCAGCGTTTTCGCGTCTCCTATCCGTCTCACCAGAGATTCCTTCCTTCGGCGGAAGGATCCCTTTTAGAGTTCAAGCCATGCCCTTGACTTGTCTCCAGCTCCCAGGGTCTTCACCAAATGCATGGCAGTGGTGACAGCATTCCTCTTGAGCTCGAGGGTCGGAGTGTACCCTTACCTGGACGATGGCTGATAGCAGCTCCCTCAGGCAGGAGGTGGAGTGGTCCAGAGATCTGGCCCTCCAGGTCTCTTCAACCAGGCTTCCTTATCAGCGAGGCCATGTCGAACTCGAGCCGAGTAGGTGATTCTGTTCATGGTGCAGCTTGACTCTCTTCGAGCCAAGCGCTCCCGGCGGTAGCATGGCGTGTTCTTTCCTGCCTTTGCCCAATCATTTCTGGTTGGGCATTGCGTCCTGCCTGGACTTCCTGCGCCTCCCTGGGTCTCATGGCGGCCTGCAGGCGTGGTCCCGTTGGGCCCGCTGGAACATGTCTCCCTTCAGTGGCGACTGGCCAGCCAGTGGTCTGGCGCGTGCGATCCTTTGGACCAGCTAGCCGGTGACACGAAGGGATGTGGAGCGCTCTCCAGTGGTGGATCGTTTCAGGTCATTTGCAGGAGGGCATCCCGTTCGTCCGCCCGAGCCTGACGGTCTCTCTATCGACCGATGCCTCTCTGATGGGTTGGGTGCCTCTGGGGAACACCGGGCCCACGACCTCTGGTCCCAGCAAGAGTCGATGCCACATCAACCTGCTGGAGCTCCCGGCGGTCGCCTAGCTCTCACCGCCTTTGCTCCGTTCCTCAGGGTCAAGTGGTCCGGGTCAGGCGGACACACCACGACCATGTGCTATCTAAACCGCCAGGGGCGGGGCGTGCTCCATGCTTCATACGAGAGCTCTCTGCATTTGGTCGCTTTCGTGCGCAGCCTGGAGGCGGATCTCTAGCCATTCATGTGGCAGGAGCCTCCAACACCCTGGCCGATGCCCTGAGCGGATAGGGGCTGCATCCACAGTGGTCTCTCCCGTGGAGTACAGCATCTGTTCTCCCATTGGGGCACACCTCAGGTGGACCTGTTTGCCTCAGGGAGAGCGAAGCTGAGACTGTTCCATACCCGTCGCCCCTCAGCAGGGCTCGCTGCAGGGGATGCCTTCTGGGAGCAGTGGACCCCAGGCCTCTTCCTTCCCCATTTCCCTTGATCCACAAGGTGCTTCTCAAGGCGAGGAGGAGATTGGCGCAGAGGATTCTGGTAGCCCAGACTGGCCTCGTCAGTTCTGGTACCCAGATCTCCTCAGTCTCAGCTCCAGGACTCCGTGGCGGCTTCCAGCTCTCCCGGACCTGCTCTCAGTCAATCAGGGAAGGTGTCCCATCCGGACCTTCAATCCCTGCACCTGATCGGCCTGGTTCCTGGCGGCTAGAGTTCCAGGCCTTGGGTCTTTCCCGACGAGGTCCTCAATGTAGTTGAGGCGTCCCATAGAGTCGACCAGAAATGCTATGCCTTCAAATGGAAAAAGTTTTTCATTTGGTGTCAGGCAAGGGCTGGACCCTTCCTCCTGTTCCTTGGCAAGCATCTTGGACTATTTATGGTCCCTTTCTAATCAAGGGATTAGGTCGTGACCCTAAGGAGTGCACCTGGCAGCCATCTCTGCTTGCAGGCGCGGGCCGGGGAAGCAGTCGATGGCGAGGAGAAGCTGGTCTGGCGCTTTTCAAAGGCCTTGATCACATTTCCCCTCGGTGTAGAACCTCCCACCTCCGAGGGATCTACTGCTGGTACTGGCAAAAGCTCATGGGCAAGCCATTAGAACCTATGCACAGGTGTGCTCTCTCTCACCTGTCGTGGAAGACCGCGCTTCTTGGTGGCTATCCGCTCAGCCAGAAGGATGGGAGAGCTCCAGGCGCTTTCCTCGAGTCTCCTTATCTGGTCTTCCACAGGGACAAGGTTGTCCTGCGCCTTCCACCAGTTCCTTCGAAGGTGGTGTCGGAGTTCACCTTAACCAGGTGTTGACTCTGCGGTGTTCTACCCTAATCACACCTCGGAGGCGAATATAGGCTCCATACTTTGGACCCTAGAGAGGCGCTCGCCTATTACAAGAAGCGCTGCGGCTGAAATTGAGGAGAGGGTTCGCCAGCTGTTTGTCACCTCGCTGAAGCCGCATCTGGCAGACCTGCAGCCAAGCGGACGATAAGCAGGTGGGTCACTCCCTGCATAGATCTCCGCTATAAGTTGACGGGCATGGAGCCTCCCAGAGAGGATAAGAGCTCATTCTACCCGCCATACTGTTGCATCGGTGGCTGCTTCCAGGGACGTCCCTATCCAGGAAATCTGCAGGGCTGCTACCTGGAAGTCAGCAAACATCTTCATTACCCATTACCACATCGACCTTGAGTCACGCCGGATGCTGGTTTTGGGGCCTCGGTTCTCAGTCTCTCTTTCCCAAGTAAGTATTGGGGTGTGCGTCTTGCCTCCCTCCTCCTGGAGAACTGCTAGGAGTCTGCCAATAAGTGTGGATGAACAACATATCCATGTCCCTAGAAATACAGGTTACTCACCTGTAACAAGGAGTTCTAGAATGGTATATGTTGTTCATCCACCTGACCTGACACCCGGCTTGACGCACAACCTGAGCTTCCAGCGGGCCAGATCTGGCGTCATGGGGCGGAGCCGAGAGTTATACCACCCGGGAGGGTGGGAGGAGCCAGCTTGAAGACCTTCCGGCAATATTTAAAGCGGCAAGGATACCTGCCAATAAGTGTGGATGAACAACATATACCATTCCTAGAACTCCTGTTACAGGTGGGTAACCTGTATTTACTCACCTGTAACAGGAGTTCTAGGAGTGGTATATGTTACGGACCCACCAGACGTCCCTGGCTTCGGCGCACAACCTGGCTTCCAGTGGACTAGATCTGGCATCATGGGACGGAGCCGAGAGTTTCATCACCCGGGTGGGTGGGAGGAGCCAGCTTGAAGACTTTCCAGCCCATCTTAAAGCAGCAAGGTACCTGTCAGACAGTGTGGAAGAACAACATATACCACTCCTTGAACTCCTGTTACAGGTGAGTGATCTATATTTTCAGTGGTTCTTGTTTCAGGTTTCCCCTATTTAAGGTGCTTAAAAATAAACGTCATTAATTTAGCTTTATTTTTACAATAGTTTTCTTTTTTTTTTTCCATCAAGTACAACTAAAATGCTTTATGTGCCTTTTTCATTTGGCTTGGTATGACTAATAGGCCCAAGAAAAGTCCAGGCCCAACAGGTTGTAATAAGTGTTTTTTGCTGCGGATAGTTCCTGGCAAAGGCAGACATCCAGAAACTGTGTTCTGATTGTTTGGTCCTGAACCACGATTTTGAAAATATTAATCTTTGCAAAGTTGTCTGTCCTAAAACAAAGAACAAGAGGGCAGCTAAATGCCAGTCACTGTTCGCTTTGACTTGTATCACAGCGTCATAGCGGTGTTCTCCTGTAAAAAGTACAGCTATAAATAGGGAGGAGGGTACCTATGATACAAGTTAATAGGATCTCTGAGGGATGTCTCTTCACATAGATACTGTTGGCAGATAAGGGCCCATGGCCCACCCAGTCTCCCCATTTGAGCTTGTAAGATCACTTTTAAGTTTGTCTAGAAGTCTGTTGCCTTATGTTATAATAGATGCCATGGCTGAGGCTTGGACAACAGGACTGCAAAGCCGAGCAGTTATTTCTGCCCAGACATCAAGATAGCATCAAAGCTTTTGCGCAGCTGCTTCAATTTGTGCAGAGTTGCAATAATTTCTACATACTTGTGTCAAATTTTGACAAAATCATGCCTCCCCTGGAAAATTATCATGTATCTGGTGAAAATGCTGCAGTTTGCATTAAAATGCAGTAAAAAAGATCTGAAAGAGATATATTTGTTGAAAAACAGAATTAAACTGCATAATGATCACCCCTAAAGAGGTACAGAAATGCTCAAGGTTTGAAAAAAGCAGCCTGAGCAAGCCATGCTGATGGAAAAGCTAAACTGTAAGAGGCGATGAAGAACAGGGAAGGAAAAATATCCCGAGAGATTTATTTATTTATTTATTTAGAAAGGCGTACCTAGACACCAGGCTAAATTCAGATCACAATAGCAAGACCTCGAATACTTCTCTAACACCCTTTGAGGAATTCAGACAGAATTGTAGAACACTAAGCCTCTGATGGGAGTGGTGCTAATTCAGAAAATAAATGGCGTGATTTAAAATTAGAAATGTTTGTTAAAACAAACAGGATTCTCCACTTAGTTACTAAAGTGGGGGGGGGGTGTAGTAACAGAAGTCTTCAAAACATGAGGGCCCATAGCTATACTGCCAGTCCACTGACCAGCACAGAGACTGAGGATTCAGAGCTAACTGCCTCAATGTGGGGAGGAACCAAGGTTCTATGATATCACAGGAGTGGTTTGGTTCCTATTTGGTGATCAAATGAATCCCAGCAGAGAACGAATTCCCATTGACAGCATGGAACAGCATAGAATCTGTCTTCATCTTTGATTCCCACTTATGGGTGTAGGCTGGAGGCACTATGACTCAGCCGGAGCAAAGCTTTTGCTATGGGGCTGGCCACAACTTCTGGGCATGGCCACCTGTGCATCTTCCACTGGTGCCGCAAGCCAGCCAGTTATTACCAGATCCCTTGCTAACATCACTGTTCTTCCTGCTGTGTAAAGCACAACACCTCAGTTTTCTTCTTTGCTGCTTTTTCTATCTGCATCATCCTCATTTTTTTTTTTATATTTGTGGTGTCGCCTGCGTTTGTTGTTTTTATTGTGTTGCCAAAGTCTGATAAAAAAGGAGCCAGGTCATTGAAGAAAGTCCAGCAGAGCTGCCTAATATGCGTCATTGCCCCTGTGGGAAACTGATGGCTGTTCAGACTGGCGTCAGACCTCTGCGGTCTGTCTTGGACTGGAGCACAACATGGATGCATGCGATGAGTTTTTCTCCATGGACCGCTTGTACTCTCGAGAACCACATGGTGAGGCATCGTCGACTGATCCTCCCCTTCGGAGGTAGGTGTCGCAGGTCATTAAGCCCTGCCCCAGAGGCTCTTCCCAGGACCTCTGGTTCTGTGGAAGTACAAAGTTCTCTTCGACTTCACTGCGCTGAGGCGTTAGAGATTGGGGTGGATGGGTCTGGTGGACATTTGACTCTTTCTGGGGTACCAGCTGAACTCTTAACAGCCCCCCCCCCCAGCAAAAGCTTTGCTCCCGCGCAGTCCTGTTCCCTCCAGACCAGACCTGTAAGTGGTAATTGGTACTGAATATATTGATTATGGTAAGTATGTGGTTTTCCTTTATTGTAGCGCATTGTTTACCTGTAAGTGTTGTATGTGTAGCTTTATTTTTTGTTTTGTTTTTGTACAGATGCAGTATTGCCATTTGTTTCCAGGACTGGCAAGACCAATGACTTCACCAAGATCAAGGGGTGGAGGGCTAAGTTGGCACCAAATTCTGGCGCCTCCACTTCCAGAACTGAAAGTAAGATGACCCACTGCGTCATAGAAGCTGTCAGCTGTGCGTGTGTGTGTGTGTGTGTGTGTACACACGTGTGTGCACGTGTGAGTGTGAAGATGAATAGAGATGTAGGTATTTATTTAATTCATATGTTATGTAAACAGGCAAAGCTCAGTTGACTTGTTTCCAGTTCCCCAAAAAACTGTTGTGCAGAGTGTTGTGATTTTGTAGGTGTAGTGATGGTGTGTCTTTCTCTTCGCTGCTGTAAGGAGGGTTTTTTTTTTTTTTTGCCTGCTAGTTTTGTGCCGCTTGGGGATCTCCATGTTTGTCTTTTTTATGGCTCTTTTTCTTAATGGTACCTTCTGTCTCACGACAGTGATGTATCCAGGACTGTTGATTCAGAGAATAACAACTACTGCAGCAGTAATCTCTTGTGTGGAGCCTGATAGTTTGACTTCAACTAAGTAACTCTTTCTGATCTATACTTCGTGTTCTAGATATGTGTCCAGGTCTAGCCAGCAGAAGTGAATGTTTTGATCTTTGAGGATATCTCCTCCATTTGGCCACACGTTTGGAACTATAAGCCGTCTGCACTAGGCCCACATAGAAACTTGCTAGGCGAGGGCTGTCCATGATGACATGCAGCTATGTGTATATAAACATGGGCGGCCCCATCACTTCTCAGTTGTTTTTCCCCCACTGTCGATCCATCCTTGTCGGACCTGCTGCAGGAAACGCTGTCGAGCTAGCTGCTGCTGTTTATTCTTTCGTTGTCTACGTATGCCTCCCAAGGTCAAAAGAATCTTTATTTTGGTATTGTAAGTGTGGAGATAAAATTTAGAGTGGACACGCACGTGGTTTATGTGTGCTGTTTGGGCATGTCTCACAGCGTGAGGACTTCTGATATTTGCCAGCACTTCAGCTAGGCCACGAAGTGATGTTGTAAGAAATCTCTGGAACATTTTCTTTTGACAGAGACACTGAAAACCATGGAGAAGGAACAAAGTTCAAAATGCTTCTGGTGGCCTGTCGGTGGCGCTGAGGTTGGCGCTGGGCGCCACCTCACGCCATGCTGGCGGCACAGTTTGAGGGAGCGTCTGGGCGTGCCGGGGTCAGCAGGGACGGGGAGAGGATTGAGCGCCCGCTAGGCTGCTATCCTCCCCCGTGGGGAGGGGGGAGGGATGGCCTGGTGCACCAGCGGCTCCTGGTGGAGATTGGGAGCGCTGCAGTGTGTGGGCTGCACGAGGTACAGTGTGGCTGACGCAGGCAGGGTTGCCATGCGCCGTTGTCAGGTGTGCACACCAACTCCGTGGGGTAGGCGATGGCAGCTGTCCCCCATTCCCTTTGCCGGGTCCACCTCGCCTGGCCTTCCAGTTCCTCCGCCTAGGCCCTCATCTGCAGCCAGAACAGACATGTAAGAGCACTCAGGAGGAGGGAGGCCCTACCCTTAAGCGGGGGGTGCTGGCGGTGGGGAGGGGCGAGAGAGAGGAGGTGCAGGTTGGGGGGCCCTCAGGTGGGCAGGATATGGACAGGATGCCTGAGAGAGGCTCCACGGGGCTACTACCAGGGGGGAAATAAAGTTGTAAAAAAAAAAAAAAAAAAAATTTTTATAAAATGGTTCTCATTTACTGTCTCTTGAAAGGCGTCTGGCAAAGTCTGAGGACAGGGACAAGGAACGATTGTCGTCGTGGTCCTCCTTTTTGTTGGCTGTAAGCAGAAATGGAGAAGAGGAAAAATAAATGTTGCATCAGCATGTGGTCTGAAAGCAAAACAAAATGGTTATATTAAATGCACGCTGAAAATAGTTAAAAATCTACGTTCCGACCCTAGGTCTTTTTCAGAAAATATCTAAAAGAGAAAAAAAATCAAAGTTGGTGTAGAGAGAAGGTAAAATAAGGAATATATATGTGGGGAAAGAAAAAGGGGGATGAGGTTCTGGGAGAAGTGATAAATGGCAGACAATAGAGACAATTTGGGAAACAAAAAAGGTGACGATGGGAATGACGAGGCATAATAGCAGTGAATGAGCTAGAGAAAGTCCTCAGGTGGGGATTAATTAACAGGGTCTAGTGAGAAGGCTGAAAGGTGACAAATGAGGGGGAAAGAGACCGAGATGGAGACATCTGGTGAAAATGAAAGTAGATGTGTACAGATACGAACAGACTTTAGGGAAAAGGAGGGGGTGGCTGAAAGTTGTTAGTAGAAAATAAGTTTGGGAGAGGGAGAAATTCTGGAAGGAGGTGATGCGGTACAGGGGGACACAAGTTAGGGAAGGGGAGAAGGATGGGAGAGTGCAATGAAATTGTCTCCTAGTGGGGGCGGAGGGAAATGAAGATCTCACTTCGAGAGGGCTCTTGCAGTAGATATTCACAAATAGGACTAAGCTGCCAGGCGTTAGGACCCCACGGAAGAATCTCTAGCTAGCAGTCTCTGGCGGGGGGCCGCCCCCACGTCAGGTGACTGGCGTCAGCCGACGTCAATATAAAGGGGGCGGTCCCCCACGCCCACCCTCCAGTTCTTTCCCGTCTGTTTACGAAAGTACCTCGCGGAAGAACAGTGCTCGCTTATTTTGCCATTTGAGATGTCTTTTTCGACAGTTTCTACATTATTCTGATAATTTTGTTTTACTACCTCGCTGTGCATGTCATCCCCAAAACCATCGGAATCGCATAAAAACAAGTGCGACTTGTGGATCCCAGCTCCCTCATAGGGATGGCCATTCCCTCTGCCTCTTTGGTCTGGGCCCAGACTACCGCATGGAGAAGTGTGAACACTGCTGAAAAGTCAACCCTGCTACCCGGAAATGAAAGGAGCAGTCCCTGGAGGTCCATTTACTCCGAAAGAAAATGGCATCCACGGAAAAGGAACTGAAGAAATTGAGGCAGGTGTCAAACACCGAGACTGGGACACACCATCCACAGCAGCTGCAACTTTGGCTGGAGTCGCGGTTCTCCAGGTAACTTCCCCTCTGGAGGATTGCCCTTCAACGGCCGCCTTAGTGGCTTCTAAGCTGGCGTTGACCGCCCCCATCCGGCAGGCGTGGGGAGCCTCGGGGCAAAGGAGGCCCGCCTCCTGCTACAACCTCTAAACCCAGGCCTACGCTAAGAGTGCATCCGATAAGCGGCGTCTACCCTACTGATGTCCACCCGACTATGGATGATAAGTTGGTTGTCGGCACACCTGACGTCTGCCCAGCCGGTGACCCATTGTCAGGCTCTTCCTCCACGGCTGACATCGGAGAGTCGCTGCATTGCATACCCGTTGCGTTGCCCACTGAGATTCCCACGCCGCCTCCTGCTCCATCCGAGGAGCTCACTCCTTCCTCCCCGGCTGGGGTTGAAGAATCTGGAATGCTGCCGTTGGGGGTGCCCCTCCCCCGACACCTGACCCTCAGACGCCGACGTTGGACAACCTGACGTCATCTTCTGCATTCCGCTTCCTGACAATACACTGTCAGAGCCATCTGGGCTCCCGGATCCTCCTGCGAGTTCCCCCCTCGTGGGCCCTACACCCTCCGGGCCAATGCCTGACCTGCCCAGTCTGCCTGCAGGGCTGATGCCAGGACCATCGACTCTGTCGGAGCCCCATTGCTCGGGTACCTAACATGGGCATACCCGACGCCGCAGTATCTGGCTCTTCAGTACCCGACGCCACACTATGCGACACCACAGTACCCGGCGCCTCAATGCTGGACGACACGCCATCGGGTATTGGGTACTCTTACTACGGTTTCCAGGTTACCCGTATCTGAGCCCCCTCCACCTCCTCCTCCACCTATCCCGCAGCCTCAGGTGGACTTGAGGGAGGTTCTGGCCTCCTGGTGGGCTGAAGCTAAAACATGGATCACCCAAGAGGTCGAGAAACGTCTACCAATGCCAGACCCCTTATGTCGGCGAGAATAGACTCCCCTACCTCTGCTTGACGCCAAAGCTGAACCGTCTGGTTCTCGGGCCAGGGAGGACACTCTACTCTGGGGAACCCCCAGAGAGGGCGATCCTCCTCCACATAGGGAGGACTTTTCTTCTCCTTCATCGGAGTCTTCAGAGTCTGATTTGGACTCCGGATGCTCTGACCTAGAGGATGAGCCCCGTACTCCAGATAAACCCAGGCCGCAATGTTCTCCGAAGTCTCCTCCAGAAGACCTTTCCTTTCTGGAGCTGCTAAAGAAAATCCAGGCTGCCTGTAAGTGGCAATCAGTGGAGCCAGATCCCCAGTGTAAGAAGCTTGCGGCCCATCTGGACCTCGAGGAGACTTCTCTCACCCTGGATAGAACCTCACGTGGATCTTGTTTCCACTATTTGGAAGCAACCTTCCTCGTTAGACCACCTTCCTCGGAAGGCAGACAGGCTGTACCAGGTGCTCGAGGGGAAGGACTTTCTCAGCCTTCATCCCAAGGCTGACTCGGTGGTGATTAGCACCACACATGACTGATCAACCAACCCTAAACACCTCAGCTCGTTCTCTCCTGACAAAGAGTCCCGTCTTCTGGACCAGTACAGGAAGAAGATTTATGCTTCTTCCACCCTGGGTATGAGGGCCCTCAACTATGTCGGCCACATGGGGGATTACCAGAAGGCCACCCTTAGTCAGTTGGAATCAAAACTGGACTCCCTTCCAGATTCCCAGACCAAATTGGAACTGGAAGATCTTGTCCGCTCTGCGAGTTCGGCCTGTAGACACATGCTCTGTGTTACATACGACGTGGTGGACACAGCAGGCAGGAGCTCGGCCTTCGCCATAACTTTGCGGCATCATGCCTGGCTCAGAGTGTCAGGTCTGGCCCCTGAAGTACAGTCTGCCATCCACGATGCTCCCTTCAGAGGGTCTGTACTGTTTGGTGGTGATGTCAAGGACATAATCATCGAGTTGCAGAAGAAGGATTTGACATTGAAGTCTGTTCAGACAATGTGCAAACCTTCCCTAGGGCAGAAACGATCCTTTCGGTGCTCCAGCTGCCAAAAGAACAAACAGATGCAAGCCAGACATTCCAACAAACGTAAAGCCACGTCAGCTGCCAAGGCTTCCCCCAGCAAGAAAGCTCCCAGAGCCTCGGCTGCTACTGTGCCCTCCGCCTCCTGACTCCCTGCCTCTGTCCATTTCAGATGAACTGGTAGGGGGGAGATTCTCCTCCCATCCACCGGGTTGGGAGAGGATAACGGCAGATGTCTGGGTGCTCCACCTGATTTTAGCAGGAGACTCAATAGAGTTTATTCAGAAACCCCCTTGCAGACCCCCCCCCCATCGTACTCCCACACTTACTTGCAGTTAGTACTGGAAGAAATCCACTCTTCGCTGAAAGAGGCAATATAACCTGTCCCCTCCCATCTCCAGGAGACAGGTTACTATTCTCACTTCTTCCTAGTACCAAGGAAAACCAGGGACCTGAGGCCTATCCTCGACCTCAGCTCCCTCAATCAATTTGTGGAGTGCAAACAGTTCCGAATGCTCTCCCTCCCGAGCCATCTTCCCGTGCTTCAGCTGGGCCTGTGCCTATGTACCCTGGATATGCAGAATACCTACCTTCATATCCCCATTTGTCACTCCCACTGCAGGTACCCCTGCTTTTGTTTTCAGGTCCCACTACCAGTTCTGGGCCTCCCATTTGGTCTGTCCTGACACCTCCGAGTGTTTATCACACCTCGGTGCGGCTTTCCTGCATACCAAGGGGGTCCAAGTCTTCTCCTATTTGGACGATTGGCTTCTGGCAGCCTCATCCAGGGAGGAACTCTTGGGCTCCCTTTCCCTCACCTTTCAAGTTTTTTCCAACCTGGGAGTTACTGTCAACCTTGCCAAGTCGCATCTGATCCCTTGCCAACAATTGCAGTTGATAGGGGCAGTACTGCATACGACCCTGAGCAAAGCCTTTTTGTCCCCGGACAGAGCCGAAACACTGGCAAACCAAGCTTTGCTCTTATCGGGTTTCAGAGGGGTCGGAACCAGGAAGATCCTCCGCTTTCTTGGTCTGATGGCAGCTGCCATCCCTACTGTCCCACTGGCTCGTCTCCACATGAGGATCATTTGGTGGACTCTACGGACTCCATGGGATCAGTCTCGGGACGACCTGGATCACGAGATCCTGGTGTCAGACCCAGTGGTCAGGGATTTGCGGTGGACGGTTACAGAACTACGCAGTCAGGGGACCTCATTCTGTACTGCCCACCCACCCACCCAGACCCTGACGACAGATGCATCAAGAACAGGCTGGGTTGCCCATCTAGGGTCTCACCGGACTCAGGGCAGCTGGTCTCAGTTCGAACAGGGACTTCATATAAACGTCCTCGAGCTGAAGGCAGTCTTTTGTGCTCTCCAGGCTGTCCTCCCAGTTGTTCTTCCCGGTCACCTCCTTGTACAGTCAGACAACGTATGTTGTCTGGTACCTCAACAAATGGGGAATTCGTTCCTATCCCCTCTGCAGGGAAGCAATGAGAGTCTTGTACTGGGCGTCTCAGCACAGCCTCCATCTGATGGCTGCCCACGTGCCCGGGATGGAGAACACTCTCGAGGATGCCTTAAGTCGCTTGTCGGCCAAGTCCCACGAGTGGGAACTCGACCAGGTTGTGCTAAATGACATCTTCCAGCTCTGGGGGACGCCTCAAATGGACCTCTTCGTCTCCCCCGACAATACCAATCTTCCTGTCTTTTGCTCGCTCGCTCCAGAGCGAGACTTTTTTTGTTGGAGTATAAATTTGTTTGCGCCTTCCCTCGATCCGAGTGCTCAACAAGCTTAAGGTCAGAGGGAGTAATGATCCTCATTGCCTTTTTGGTCGAGGCAAGCCTGGTTTTCTCTTCTGCAGCAGTTTTCTGAGGAATCTCCTCTTCCTCTAACACTGTCGCAGCACTTGCTGACCCAGGAGCAGCGGACCCTGGTCCATCCAGGCCTCTAGTCTCTTCACCTCTACACGTGGCTCCTTCAGACGTAGCTAAAGCTTGTTTTGGATCCCCCCCCCCCCGCGGTAGCAGACATCCTGGTGGAGGCCAGAAGACCTTCCACCAGGTCCACCTGTGCCATGAAGTGGAAGCACTTCACTATTTGGGCTGGATCCAATGATCTGGCACCTTTCTCTGCCCAACCAATACAGTATTGGACTACCTGAGACATCGCTATGATTTGGGCCTCAGCTACTCTTCTGTGAAAGTCCATTTGGCAGCCATTTTGACCTACCATATTTCCTTCGGAGACAGGACTTTTGCTCAGCTAGAAGTCTCCAAGACTTTCCTGAAAGGGGTCCTTCATTTAATGCCCCCAATTCGCAGTCCTGCTCCCCCTTGGGACTTAAATTTTATCCTGGAAAAGATCACACTGCCTCCTTTCGAACCGGCAGCCGAGGCAGAGTTGATGTTTCTTTCTTGGAAGACACTTTTCCTGGTGGCTATTACCTCTGCTCGAAGGATTTCAGAGCTACAAGCCCTAATGTGCAAAATACCATACCTGATTTTTCACAAGGAAAGGGTGGCCATGCATACCAATTCCAAGTTTCTTCCGAAAATGGTGGCTGAATCAACTCTGAATCGGTCAGTTGAGCTCCCTGCCTTTTTCACAGAGCACCCAATCATGGAGAATACCTTCTGCATACATTAGATGTACACAGAGTGCTGAAATACTACACTAACAGAACTAAGGATCTCAGAAAAACAAATCAACTTTTTGTTTCTTTCGCTCACAAAAGAGAAGGCAACCCTGTTTCTAAACAATGTCTCTCTAAGTGGTTAGTGAATTGTATCATTTTCTGTTACAAGTATCACAAAACCCTACCGGGTCAAGTCAGAGGTCACTCCACCAGAGGGGTCGCTGCCTCTGCTGCTTTTTCAGGAATGTGTCAGCGGCAGAAATCTGTGCAGCCGCAACTTGGACTTCCGTCCATACTTTCATGAAACATTACAGTTTGGACATTGCTTTTTGCCGTAGAGCAGGCTTCAGGTTGGCTGTTCTACAGGGTTTCCTTTCATGAGCTCTGATTAGATTTCAGTTATTTGTGGATGATGATTCCTCCTCCTGGTTTTCTTATTGTTCCAAACTGCTTGGGACTCAGTCCTGTTTGTGAATACCTACTGCAAGAGCCCTCTCAAAGTAAGATAGTACAGTTACGTGTAAACTTATTGTAACAGTAGATCTTCAGGAGAGGCTTTTGCAGTAGGTATCACCTTCCCTCCCTCCGTCCCCCTCAGTTTCTTCTTTTCGTCTGTGGGGGCATATCCTCTTCTATCCTGTCAAACCTTTGGTTCTTGGCGGGAAAGAACTGGAGGGCGGGCGTGGGGGACCGTCCCTTTATACTGATGTCTGCTGATGCCGGTCACCTGACAGTCCCCCACCAGAGACTGCTAGCTAGAGAGTTTTCCGTGGGGTCCTAACGCCTGGTGCCTTAGTCCTATTTATGAATATCTACTGTTACAGTAAGTTCTTTTTTTTTTTTCCCTTTTTTCCTGGCGGTACCACCGTCTGCCCTCCGCCCTGGTCATGGCCCCCGGAGACCTCCACCACCGCCTATAGCTGCTGAGGACCCCTGTCACCCCTCACTTCTCGGGAGGTGGGGCCTGAGCCACCTTTGACCTCCCGGACTGTGACTGGTTGGGGTCCCGCAGTGGTGGTGGGGCTCTCCGGGAGGGCTTCATCCCACGGTGGTCCTGCCTGCCATTTTTCCTTTTCCTCCTCGGGAGGAGGGGACGGCAATGACGCCAGCGTCTGCCCCGCCTCCCCAACTCCATCAGCGTCGGCAGGCGCTAGATCTCCTGGCCTCCGCCAGGAGTCCTCAGGC
This sequence comes from Neoceratodus forsteri, assembly GCA_016271365.2. Taxonomy (NCBI): domain Eukaryota; kingdom Metazoa; phylum Chordata; order Ceratodontiformes; family Ceratodontidae; genus Neoceratodus; species Neoceratodus forsteri. The sequence continues at coordinate 112,071,001 of CM028134.1, forward strand.
GCTCGGCGCTACCAACACCGTCCGTCGGACGCTCGATCCTACTCCCCCGGCCGACCCTCCGACAATCCGGGTCCGTTCCCGAACCCGGGTCGCCGGTGTCGCAAGCGGAAATCCCACCGCTGCGCCGACGGGCCGGCATGGTAAGTTCTTGCATAACTGTACTTTGGGAGAGCAGGCAGAATCTCAATTTTAAACAAAAAAAAAAAAATAACCTCCTCAGCACATATCAAACCCAGATTTGCTAGCCACAGAGGTGGTGACTGTAACCTCTGCATTACGCAGCCTGCTCAGATCTGACCTGACAAACTACCTACATGCTTGTTGCAAACTACCTGTATGGCTCCCTGCTGAAAGGAAATCGCTGACCGTAATATGGGCTGTTACAATACTGTAGCCCTTTTAATACTTGCTGTTTCAACGTCGCCCGTATTGGCTTGCTGTATTTCACTCGCTGAAATCATGACATACCTGCTGGTCTCTAAACTGGACTGGTACTGATCGAGGCCAGTTTTTTGTTTGTGTCTGACTTGATAGAAACCTGCCTCGACTTTGATTGGTTGTAGCCTTTGTTCTCATGTACTGGTATCTCCCCTCTCAAAATCTGACTCTTTTTTGCTAATTTAGATTTTTTTGTGAGCAAAAATTTCTTTTCTAGGGACATGGATATGTTGTTCATCCACACTCATTGGCAGTATCCTTGCCGCTTTAAATCTTGCCGGAAGGTCTTCAAGCTTGCTCCTCCCACCCACCCGGGTGGTATAACTCTCGGCTCCGCCCCATGACGCCAGATCTTCCTTACCGCTTGGAAGCTCAGGTTCCCTCCTTAACGCCTGCGTTTAGACTGGTTCCTATTTCTCCGTTTATGGATTTAAAAATAATATTTTGCAAAGACTTAGTTTCGATCCCGCGGCCGCGGATGGACAACCGACTCCTGGATTTTCGGAGATGCCCATGCGGCAGAAGATGTCTCGGACGGATCCACATCCACGTGTGTCTACTGCTTAGGCCTTGAGCACGACCCGCAGGCTTGCGACCTGTGCTCATCTTTCTCGCCTACGTCCCCGAAGACCGCTGCCCGATTGCAACTGGCCGCCCCGAAGCGCTTCCCTCCGTGAAGTCCAAGGAGGCCCGTTGGCGTGTCTCATGGCGGGGTCTCGCGGATCAGCTCCGAGCGGATGGTCGCCTCAAGAGGAGGCGGCGGGGTCAGATCTTCCTCGGCCGCGTATTTATCCCGCCTCTCTGGGTTCTTCCCACACGGCCTTTAAGGAGCTTTGTCTGTCCTCTCCACTAAAGGAGAAGGGCTCATGCCTGCTGGACCTTTTCTCGGTCCAAAAGAGGACAAGGTAAGTCCTCCGCGACGCTCTTGGGAGCGGAAAGGTACCTCTCCGCGCCGACCGTCGGGCTTCGTCGACTCGCTCGGCCGCCACTGGCCTCACGGTGTCCCCCGCCAGGTCAGTTGACCGAGACTCCCACTGATGAAGTCGAGATTTTCTCGACCCATTGACGGGCTGTCGCCTTTAGCAGCCGAGATTCTCTCCTCGTTCCCCGGGAGGAGTTGAGATCCCGTGGGTCGCCTGTGCCTCGGTTCCGAGCCTCGGATGGACCTTCCGAGCCGGGCGGGAGTGCCGGCCCGCCGACACCTCCTGCACCGACTCCCGAAATTCCGGGACTCTCGGTCTCGGTCTCCGGACCTCTTCAAGGGTCCAGCCGCTCCACGCGGCCTAGCGGTCTCGCACGGTAAGCGGGCGTGCTGCCGCCCCGCCCTCCTCCTCGGATGAGGGGAGGCTTCGGCGTAAATTACGTCGACGGTACGAGGACCTTATGTTGCAACAGCTCCTCCTGGCCGGGAATAAGCCGACTCCGGCGCCTTCCCCGGCCATTAAGTGGCTGTCACCGGAACGGCCGACACAACCCCTCGACTTGTCCGAGGAGCCTACACCCAGGCCGGTTGTTCGGCCAAAACCAGCTGCTCCACCGATTCCGGTGGAACCTCCGCCTCCACAGCCACCAATTGGGGCTCCGACCAAGGATTCTCGGTCGGCTAAGGGTTTACCCCATCGGCTGTCAGTTACCCTCACTCCCGACCGACCTCGGCAGGTGAAGGGTGGCTCAGGCCAGAGGCAGTTTTTGAGGACTCTTCCGAATCCGAAGACGATTCTTCTTCTCCAAGCGACTGGACTTGGAGTCTTCAGGAGGTCAGCCAATGGACGATAGCCGTCGTCCTTCCTAGGACTGCTCGCTCATCTCGGAGTCTACCGGATGGAGCTCGAACCCGCTTCCAAACGGGCCAGGTATCCCCCTGAGAGATTCTGGACCGAGGATTCTCCACGGAGGCCTTTCCGTGGCCGAGGCCATAGTGGGTCCGCACTGGAACTTTGCAGCGCCCGCTTCCTGCCCTGCGCCGGCCAGGATGGCCAGGAAGTATGCGGTCCCCACCGGTTCCTTGTCCGGTTTTTGGAACACCCTCTGCTGAGGGTTGGTTACCGACAGCGCGTTCGTAGCGCCGGCAACGCGCAGGGATGTGGACAAACCTCCTGACAAGGAGTCCAAGAAATTGGACTATGTCGGGCTTAAAAGTCTACGCTAGGCCCTCTCTGCGCCTCGCCAGGCCAGTTCGCCGCCCTCATGGCACATTTTTCTCATGCCCTGTTGGGCTCCTGGATGAGGTCATCCTCATCTTCCGCCCGATCTGCAGACTACGGTTAGCAGGTGCGGGACCAGGGCAGGCAGTGGCCAAACAGCAGCTCCAGACTGCTTTGGATGTAGGGGACTCATGTGCCAGATCGGTGGCGGCCGCGAGTGGCTATGCGTCAGCGGCTTGGCTGAGGATATCCACCTTTACTGGATACCCAGCACAAGTTGGCGGATGTTCCTTTTGGGACTGACCTCTTCGGCCCTGGGGTGGAAGGTCACCTGCAGAGGATCGAGAAGTCCAATGCCACCTTGGACTCGGGTCTCTTCCGCTCAGAAGGACAAAGGCCGAACCACAGCCTAAGCCTTTCGTCCTTCTGTGCCCCGGCGCCCCGGCCCAGCACGCTGGGGCCAGCAGGCTCGCCTTGGCATCCCAAACCCAAGCCGCCGGCTCCTCTAACAGGAGGCAGGAGGAAAGGGCCAGGAGGTCCTCGGCCGTCCCTCCTCCAAGCCTGCCCAGTGACGGGCTGAGGTGTCGCCTCCATCCCCGGCCACTCCATCTCCTGGGTCCCCCGTGGACGGCCCGCACTTCCGTTCGCTTGGTCCGCTGTTACCACGGACAGGTGGGTCTTGAGGTGGTGGAAGAGGCCTGCCTCTGGAACCGAGCAGGCACCACCCTTCAGAGCCTGCCGCCGCCTCGGGCTTCGGGATCCCAGGCTCACTGGCGTGCTCGTCGAGCCGACATCACTCTCCTCCTCCAGAAGGAGGTGGTAAGAGAGGTGGTGGACCCTCCTTCAGACCCAGGGTTTGTGTCCAGGTACTTCCTGGTTCCGAAACGGACGGGGGGCTGGCGCCCCATTCTCGACCTACACGACCTAAACAAGTTCCTAAGGTCTCGAACCTTCAGGATGGTCACTCTGGCTCAGATTATACCATCCTTGGAACGCGGCGTGTGGTTCTGCTCTCTGGACTTGCAGGACGCGTTTTTTCACGTCCCTATCCGTCCGTCTCACCAGAGATTCCTTCGCTTCCGAGCGGAAGGATCCCTCTTCGAGTTCCAAGCCATGCCCTTCGGCTTGTCTCCAGCTCCCAGGGTCTTCACCAAATGCATGGCAGTGGTGACAGTACTCGCGGGCGCCGAGGGGTCCGGTGTACCCTTACCTGGACGACTGGCTGATAGCAGCTCCTCCAGGAAGGAGGCGGAGTGGTCCAGAGATCTGGCCCTCCAGGTCTGTTTCTCAACTGGGCCTCCTTATCAACGAGGCCAGTCGGAACTCGAGTCAAGCAGGTGATTTTATTCATCGGCGCAGCTCGACTCTCTTCGAGCCAGAGCGGCTCCCGGCGGACAGGGCCGAGGTTCTTTCCTCCTTTGCCCGATCATTTCTGGTTGGGCAATTGCGCCCTGCCCGGGACTTCCTGCGCCTCCTGGGTCTCATGGCGGCCTGTACCAGCGTGGTCCGTTGGGCCCGCTGGAACATGCGTCCCCTTCAGTGGGGACTGGCCAGCCAGTGGTCACAACGCCATGCATCCTTGACCAGCTTGTGTCGGTGACACAGGGGATGTGGAATGCTCTCCAGTGGTGGACCGTTCCAGATCATTTGCAGGAGGGCATCCCGTTCGTCCGCCCCGAGCCGACGGTCTCTCTGTCGACCGATGCCTCTCTGATGGGTTGGGGTGCCCATCTGGGGGAACACCGGGCTCATGGCCTCTGGTCCCCGCGGGAGTCCCGATGCCACATCAACCTGCTGGAGCTCCGAGCGGTCCGCCTAGCTCTCACCGCCTTTGCTCCGTTCCTCCGGGGTCAAGTGGTCCGAGTCCAGACGGACAATACCACGACCATGTACTATCTAAACCGCCAGGCGGGACGCTCCATGCTTCTATGCAAGGAAGCTCTCCGCATTTGGTCACTCGTAGCAGCCTGGAGGCGGATCTCCAGGCCATTCACGTGGCAGGAGCCTCCAACACCCTGGCCGATGCCCTGAGCCGGATAGGGGCTGCATCCCACGAGTGGTCTCTCCTGCCGGAGGTAGTACAGCATCTGTTCTCCCACTGGGGCACACCTCAGGTGGACCTGTTTGCCTCCATGGAGAACGCGAAGCTGAGTCTGTTCCATGCCCGGCCCCCTCAGCAGGGCTCGCTGCAGGGGGATGCCTTCTCGAGGCAATGGACCCCGGGCCTCTTTTACGCCTTTCCCCCATTTCCCTTGATCCACAAGGTGCTTCTCAAGGCGAGGAGGGACAAGGCGCAGGTGATTCTGATAGCCCCAGACTGGCCTCGCCAGTTCTGGTACCCAGATCTCCTCAGTCTCAGCTCCAGGACTCACGCAGCTTCCAGCTCAGCGGACCTGCCTCAGTCAATCAGGGAAGGTGTTCCATCCGGACCTTCAATCCTGCACCTGACGGCCTGGTTCCTGAGCGGCTAGAGTTCCAGGCTTTGGGTCTTTCCGACGAGGTCCTCAATGTAGTTGAGGCGCCCCGTATGAGTCGACTCAGAAATGCTATGCCTTCAAATGGAAAAGGTTTTCATTTGGTGTCAGGACAAGGGCTTGACCCTTCCTCCTGTTCCTTGGCAAGCATCTTGGACTATTTATGGTCCCTTTCTAGTCAAGGGCTTAGGTCGGCGACCCTAAGGGTGCACCTGGCAGCCATCTCTGCTTGCAGCGCGGGCTGGGAGGCAGTCGGTGTGGCAGGAAGGTGGTCTGGCGCTTTTTCAAGGCCTTGATCACATTTCCTCCAGTCTGGGAACCCCACCTCCGTGGGATCTACTGCTGGTACTGGCAAAGCTCATGGGGCGTTATTCGAACCTATGTACAGGTGTGCTCTCTCACCTGTCGTGGAAGACCGCCTTCTTGGTGGCTATCACGTCAGCCAGAAGGATGGGAGAGCTCCAGGCGCTTTCCATCGAGTCTCCTTACCTGGTCTTCCACAGGGACAAGGTTGTCCTGCGCCCCCACCAAATTCCTTCCGAAGGTGGTGTCGGAGTTTCACCTTAACCAGGTGTTGACTCTGCCGGTGTTCTACCCCAATCACACCTCGAGGTCGAATATAGGCTCCATACTCTGGATCTCAGAAGGGCGCCGCTATTATAAGGAGCGCACGGTTGATATTCGGGAGAGGTTCGCCAGCTGTTTGTCACCCTCGCTGAAGCCGCATCTGGCAGACCTGCAGCCAAGCGGACGATAAGCAGGTGGGTAACCTCCTGCATAGATCTCTGCTATAAGTTAGCGGGCATGGAGCCTCCCAGAGGGATAAGAGCTCATTCTACCCGCCATACTGCTGCAACGGTGGCTGCTTCCAGGGACGTCCCTATCCAGGAAATCTGCAGGGCTGCTACCTGGAAGTCAGCAAACACCTTCATTACCCACTACCACATCGACCTTGAGTCACGCCGGGATGTTGGTTTTGGGGCCTCGGTTCTCCAGTCTCTCTTTCCCAAGTAAGTATTGGGGGTGTGCGTCTTGCCTCCCTCCTCCCGGAGAACTGCTAGGAGTCTGCCAATGAGTGTGGATGAACAACATATCCATGTCCCTAGAAATACAGGTTACTCACCTGTAACAGGAGTTCTAGGAATGGTATATGTTGTTCATCCACACGACCCACCCGACCTCCCCGGCTTCGACGCACAACCTGAGCTTCCAGCGGGCCAGATCTGGCGTCATGGGGCGGAGCCGAGAGTTATACCACCCGGGTGGGTGGGAGGAGCAAGCTTGAAGACCTTCCGGCAAGATTTAAAGCGGCAAGGATACTGCCAATGAGTGTGGATGAACAACATATACCATTCCTAGAACTCCTGTTACAGGTGAGTAACCTGTATTTTCAAGTTATGTGGTTTTGTTAATAGTGTCATTTTTCTTGTTACAATTGGCTGATTATTGGCTGATTATTTGTTTGTTTTATTTATTTATACTGGTAAGTCCATGGGCCACAGGCCTATTTTCATGGTCGACCAGTTTAATCGGCTAGATTACCCTAGAAATAGTGTGTGAATGCTTTTTGTCTCGGTTTATTAATACTGCCATTAAATTCGTGGTACACTCAGTAAGTGCCCCGTCCCATTCATTTTTAAAATAATTTTCTTTCACTCCACATGTTGGGTATTTATCAACCAGAAACTGCCTCTGTAGTTATGGCTGCTCGTGATAGGTCTAGGTCCCGTAGATGTATAACTACTTTGTTTCCTGATAAAGAATTTAGGAGACTGAATGCTATGGGCAAGTGGACTTGCGCTTCTGCATCATTAGGCTGTGGGATTGCAAACTACCAAACCAATGTGCTCAAATATCAGAACAGCCTGTGGAAAGCTGCTCAGAAAGCTGCTCGTATTCATACTGCTTTTGCTTGATGGTTCTGACAAGAATTATCTGCTTAAAACATTGTCTGCTGGTGGTGAAGTTGGCACACATTTGTTGGGCTCTGCTTATGATGTATCTGACACTTCTGCTGATGCTGCTGCTTCTGGCATTTGCATATCTTGGCTTAGAGTTGTTGGCTTTGCCAGTGATGTGCAACAGGCAGTTCTGAATGCTCCTTTTAAGTGGACAAAACTGATTCTGATGTTGAAGAGACCCAATGTGACCTTCAAACATGACTCTTATGGACTGTAATGTCCCTGTATCCCACTCCTGCTAGAGGTCATGGTTGGGACTCTCTTTGTCTACTTGAGGTAGCTGTGCCTGCCATCAGCAGGGCTTTTGGTAGAGGGGGCGGTCCCCTTCCAGGTCACCTCCTCCTTCGTTTCCACACAAAAGCACCCACTGGAGTCCGTTCCAGTGGCCCTGCAGCCTCAGATTCCGCCTGACTCTCTTTTCTGGCCCCCCCCCCCACCTTAGCGGTTATCTCTAGTGGTGTGTGTGTGTGTGTGTGTGTGTGTGTGTGTGGCCAGTATCTTCCTGCAACTGAAACTGTGGAGGGAGATCACTACAGATGAGTGGGTACTGGAGATAATTCCAAGGCGGTAGGCTTTGGGGCTGTTACAAATCCCTCCAGGTCATCTTCTGCCTCCTTTTTTGTATTCTCCGAGCCATTTTCCCCTTCTAAAGGAGGAAGTTCAGTCTTTATTCTAAAAATGTGCCATAGAACTGGTTCCTCTTCAGGAGGGAAACAAAATGCTGTATTTCAGATACTTCCTAGTCCAAAAATGGGCAGTGGATCTGTGTCCTTTGTTGGATCACTGGGATCTGGACCTGTACCTTGAATACAAAACGTTTCCAATGGTATCACTGCAAGTGCTAATCCCCATTCTTCAAATGGGGACTGGCTGCGTTCGCTGGACATGAGGGACGCGTACCTGCATGTAAACATCTGGAAAGCCCACTGACAGTACCTCCAGTTTATGTTGGAGGGAGAAACTATTAATTCAAAATGGCTTGCCTTCTGCACCATAGGTCTTTAACACATACGTGGCAGTAGTTGCAGCAGCCCTTTTCTAGGGAAGGCTCGTATGCATTCCACTAACTTGATGATTGGCTCCTGAAGGCCAGCTCCAGGAAAGCTCTGCTACATACCCAGTCTCAGATAAGGCAGTTGTTCATTTTGGGGGGGGGGGTCACAGTGAATGTTCTAATGTCAGTGTTGATTCCATGCCACAGACTGCAATACATAGGGGCGTTCTGAGACACGAGAGAAGGATGTGTTCTGTTGCCACAGAACAGGGATGGCACTCTGATTTCCCAGGCACACTTGGTATACAGGAGCCACTATGTCTCTGCAATAACTTTGTGTCTCCTGGGTCTCACGGCTACGGCCATAGTGACTTCCACTGGCATGCCTTCAGATGATGATCCCTCGTTGGACATGCTGGGTTCAGTGGGACCAGCTGACAGATGAGCTGGACCAAATGATTCTCGTCGTATATCTTCTTGCAGTGTGTTGTTCTGGTGGCTGGATCATGAAAAACATATTGAAGGGGTATTCCATTCCTTGTATCAGTTCCTGTACAGATCCTCACCATGGATGCCTTGGGCATCTCTGCCCTTACCAGACACGGGCCATGGACCAGGGTGGAGACAGAGTTGCATATAAATGTTCTGGAAATGAGGAATGTCCTGTATAACCTCCAGGCATTTCAGAAGCATTTCTGTCCTGGTCCTCTGCTAATGCATACAGTGTCTTAGCAGACAGGTTAAGCAGGTCCCAGTCGATGGTTCATGAATGGAAACTGCTGATATCTGTGATAAATGACCTATTCGCAAGATAGGTTATCCAGAGTTTGACATTTTTGCATCCCCATGCAACTTAAAAACTGCTGTTCAAGTTCAAGTTTATTGCAGGAAAACTCCCATTGAGCAAGCTCATTCACAAGGAGGTCCTGTGACATAAACACTTAAAGTACAAACACAGATAGGTAATAACAGTATATACATGAAATACACGTTACATGATACAGGCTGGATATACATACAAGGGTACCACATAGGGTGACCGCAGGTGGTAAACATTGATATGAGACAGGGAAGCAACTTATAGGTCGCATACTGATAAATGAAACACGATGACTGGTGTGATTTGATTTAATCAAATCAAATATACAGTATTTTGGCAGCTAGAACAAATAACAGTCTACAACTGATATGGGAGGGAGGAGAGATTTGATAGAGTAGCAGTGGAGCGTAAGCAAAGATAAAGCCAGGAGTAGAAGAGGAAGGAAAGCAGTTAATATGACAAATCAATTATACCTTACCAGTGGATAAATATGGCACACATGGGGAAGGAAGAGACTTAATGACAGTTACAGGTGTCTTTTATTTTTGCTGAACTTAGCGATTTGTAGAAGTTTATTGAAACTGTGCTGAATTAGTTTCAATGCGGTTTGCAATTGGTTCCAAATGGAGGGAAGGGCATATGCAATAGCACGTTTACCAAAGGAAGTCCATATCCTTGGTATGTCAAGCATAATAAAGTCAGATTTTCTTAACGAGTATGCACTATGTGAGATACTAATAAGGGAAGAGAGATAGCTTGGCAATTTCTGCAGGAGCAGTTTAAGAGTCCATAGCCCAGCATGGAGCAGGCGTCTAGTAGTAAGGGATGTCCAACCAACAGCTGCATATAAGTCACAGTGGTGCAAACGGTAAGGGGAGTTGGTAATGAACCGTAACGCGACAGTGATAAAGGATGTCCAGTTTACTTAGATTTGCAAGAGTGGTGGAGGAATAGATTACATTGCCAGTCGAGTTGGGGAGAAAAGTGGCCTGTACAAGCTTGTTTCGAGTTTCAAGGGGGGAAAAGGGGCCTATTTCTGTAGAAAAAACCTAACCTTGCTTTTAACCTTCTAGAGACATCTTCGATGTGGTCACTGAAAGATAATTTATTGTCGATCCAGATACCTAGATATTTAAAATTTGGTTACAACTTCCAGAGGCTCGTTTAGCGTGGTGACAATGAAGTCTTGGGCAAGAGTATTGCTGTGTTTCTGCTTGCTAGCTCCAGGGCTTGGAGTTTTTTGGCAAGACATGTTGTTCCTCTCTTGAAAGGGAAATTCTATACACATTCCCCCATTCCTCTAATACAGAGGGTTCTGCTCAATTTTTTTTTTTTTTTTACCTTTGTTTTACCAGGAGAGAGACACTAAGCTAATAGCTTGTTTACAGGTGCAGCCTGGAAGCACAATGAAGTTAAGTGCTTTGCTCAGGGTCACACAGTAATCAGGTGGGGGCTGTGGGATTCAAACCAAGGTCTCCAGGTTTGCAGCTCAGAGCCTTAAACCACTGTGGGTGGATAGTGCCACTCTCATCCTCATTGCTCTGTTATGGCCTTGCAGATACTGTTTCTACTCCTTCAGCATCTAGCGATGGAGCTTCCGGTCCCCTTAACTCTGTGTAGGGGTCTGCTGTCCTAAGAAATGGGATCTCTGGTCCATTCAGGCCTGAAGTCCCTACATCTGCATGCATGGATCCTGAAGACATAGCCATTGCATGTTTTGGAGTATTTCCCAAGGCTGCCAGTGTCTTGGTTGCGGCTAGGAAGCCTTCTACCAGATGTTCCCTGAAATGGAATTGTTTCACTTTGTGGGCTGCTTCTTGAAATATAGACCCTATTACAAGTCCTGTGACTACGGTGTTGGAATATTTGCATTCCTTGTCTGACTGGCCTGCAGTATTCCTCGATTTAAGGTGCTTATGGCCACTGTATCAGCTTTCCGTGCCCCCTGTTGATGGTTGTACGGTTACCCAGTTAGAGGTGTCCTGTACGTTTCTGAGTGGTATTCATCATAAGAAACCTCATATCCACAATCCAGTCCCGCCTTGAGATTTAAATTTTGTGTTTGGGAAATTGAGTTTTTTTTTCTTCTGAGCCTGCTGCCAGTTGTGGCTTACCTTTCTTGTCATGAAAAAGTTGTGATGACTTATGTTCAAAGGACTTCCGAGCTTCAGGCTGTAATGTGCGACCCTCCCTATTTGATTTTTCATAAAGACGTAATCTCTTTGCATAGGAATTCTAAGTTTCTACCGAAGGTGGTATCTGAATTTACATGGAATTGAATGATGCACCTTCCTGTAGATTATCCTGCACAAGCCAACGGGTGAGGCACTGCTCCATATTTGGATGTACATAGAATACTGTGGTACTATATTGCTGGCACCAAGGACTGTAGAAAGACCTCATCTTTTTGTTTCATTGGCTCCTGGGAAAGATACTGCTTCTGTGTCTAGACAGTGCCTGTCTATCCAGATGGGTGGCACATTGTATTATGTTTTGTTATATGAAGTACAGTAAGGAACTTCTGGCACTATTCGTGGTCACTTTACAAGGGGTGTGGCCACCTCTGTTGCCTGTTTCAAAAAATGTCCCTGTTGCTGACATACGTGTTGCAGCCACATGGAGCAGTGGTCATACTTTCATGAAACATCATAGTCTGGTCACCGTCTCTTGTAGACATGCTGGCTTAGGGCTTGCTGTACTGCAAGGCCTTCTGTCCTGATCATATATCAGACTGTGCCATCCTCCCAGTTCACTTTATATTGCTTGGGAATCGTTCCAAAGGTGTGGCCTGATGGAGGAGATATTCTCAAAGAAGACAGAATAGTTACATAAGAACTTACCGTAACAGTAGATCTTAGAATTTTCTCCATTAGGCCCTGCCATCCCTCCCTCCACCCCCTTTCTGCTTTCAGTGGGGGTCATATCTGAAGCTGTACCTAAAACCTGCTCCATGCATCCTGTCATCTCCAGTCCCACGCCTCTCCTTGTATGCCTGCTGCTGGTCTCTTCTCCTGGTTCCCCATGGTTGGAGGTCCTCAGAGGCTAATCTCTGTCAGGGAACTGAGGAGTGATGGTCCACCCTCATTTATATATACATAGGAACTGCACATCATTGTAGACTGCTCCCGGTTAGCAAAAGTTAGTGTGGTCCGAGCACTGGCGACTTGTAGTTCCAGTAGTGTGACCTAATGGAGGAGATTCTCTCGAAGATCTACAGTTAAGGTAAGTTCCTATGTAACTGTTCTTTTTTTTAAAGCTTTTCATTTTATTAAACGACGCAACCATGAAAAAATCCCACACAAATCACCTCAGGTCACCAATGCTATACTTAGTGAAGACTCTAGTTGTTTACTTGCAGAAAAGCCCACTCAATTATCTGTCAGGTGTTTGTCATCTGTAAATTTAGGCTTCATTAGAGCTCCCTGGACAAGGGGAGTTACTTAAATTCATAGCTCTGCTGATGCAGACTTGACCAAAAAAAGGGAAGGGCCCAAAATCTGACCATTAGAGGACATATTGATAATGCACAGTAGGGGTGGGATGTAGTTTACTACTTCGCTTATTGTAATGTAACACTGCTTCGATGTTATGGATTGGGCAAGCCTGTATCACAGTCTCGTGAGATTTGATGCATCCTGGGGAACAGGGTCAGAGAGTAGCAGCAGAAACGGTAAGAAACTGGGCATCTCGACAACGAAAATGGAGATGTGAATCACTAAACAAACCCTACTGCTGACACACAGACACCGAGAGCATAGACTCCACTGGGCATACTGAAAAACATCTCTCTCTGAATTTTTTAACTTTTTGTCTTCTTTAAAGAGCTAGTGTACTGCATGGCAACTGAGAGGAATTAATTTAACTTTCAGATATAGTCGGCTATCATGTCTTATATCTCAAGTGTTTTTTCTATTTGCTGATTACAAAAGTTACCACTCGGCAGTACTGGGGTGATGCGTGGAGCAGCACTCTCTCTGGAGGCTAAAAAAAAAGTCTGTTCTGTCCCCAGGAATTCAATATACTTGAACTCTTGCAGTCAGTCAATAGTAGAACTGCCCCGAGAATGAAATCTATTTAAATTATGGAACCCATCATTGGCTCATGCTGCTCATTCAAATACTGCTCTTATCTACCACTGCATTCTAAAACGCTCAGATTTCATTCTCCTGCTAAGTCGAGACGCCTCGGAGAGCTCTCCTCACAGTCGTGATATTTTCATTGTTTATGTTGTTTACTTTAAATAACAAGTAACTTTAATTTAATCTGCTGCCTTTATTTTCTGTTTAAATTAGTTAACGCTAAGTTAGTTTAATTTCTATACTTTTATTTAGCGGTTCCTCCCAGTTCTTTGCAACCGTCGAGGAACCGACATTTCTGTCGGGGTTACTACTCTTTTTTTTCCTTTAGTATAGTTTACTGTTATTTCTGTTTTGGGGGGTAGAACCGATGCATTTTGATTGGTAACTTGTGAGTCACTGCTCAGGCTACCAAGGGTTGTGGTGCCTCAATCTGTTCGGTCTTATTTTTTGACGATGTAGTGGGAGGAACAGAACTGGCTGTTTTTTTTTTTTTGTTTTTTTTTTTAGCTTCCGAACAGAGTGCTGCTCCACACATCAGCCCAGTACTGCTAGGTGGAATATCTAATTAACAAACAGGAAATAAAAAAAATATTTCAGATATAGGAAGTGATAGCTGACTGCATCTGAAAATTACTATTAATTCCAAGCACTACACTAGCTCTTTAAAAGAACACTGTCTCCTATTAGCTGACTTTTATATTCCCTTTCAAAATAAGTGCATGCAGCCATCTTCATGTCTGCTGAATGCACACATGCTGCCAGAATGACATATTATGCCACACAGTTGCCGATTTAAATATTTCTTAGTGTTACTATGTTATAGTGCCGACGCGCTTTTAACCCCCGCTACCCTGTGCAAGATGCATGTTCACAAAGTCAGCATTGTGTCGAAGCACTGGGGAACTTGTCCATGGACAAGTTTGGCACATTTTAAACATTGGGAGTTTAGTATAGTTTCTAAAACTGCACAGTGAGCTGAGCTTAGAAAAAGAAAATGTACTAAATGCGTTGTGTTTCCCTGTGCTTCAGCACCATGTTGTCATTCTGAACATGTGTCGACATCAGACGGCCAGGGATAAGAGTGGATCAGCGATGCAATTTATTCATCCCCAGAAAAGGTAAAATTAGATAATCTTTGAAGTCATCTCTTGCAGCAGATCATAACACATGGGGAACCTTCTGTCAAAGGCCCTTGTTTCCAGAAGACTTTATAGCAGTCGTACCTGGGACTGCCCCCTCATGCACCACATAACCAGGTCTGTGCGCTATAAAAGAGGGGGCAGTCCTGCTACTCCTCAGATCTTCTTTTACTGCGACCTGCACACATCTCTCTTGTAGATCAGCTCAGCAGTGCCTTTGCCTTTAAATTTTTTATTTTCTACTAACTTTTGTCATTGCTGACCATCTTACTTAGAACGCGACGATTATACCAATCGTAAGTATAGCCCAACTCAGCATCACTGAAGGTGGCCACCGCTGATGATGAATTCTGTCCTCCGTCACCGATGGCTTTCACACTCTTGTCGCCGAGGGCTTCTGCCCTCTTGTCGCCGAGGGCTTCTGCCCTCTTGTCGCCGAGGGCTTCTGCCCTCTTGTCGCCGAGGGCTTCTGCCCTCTTGTCGCCGAGGGCTTCTGCCCTCTTGTCGCCGAGGGCTTCTGCCCTCTTGTCGTCGAGGGCTTCTGCCCTCTCGTTGTCGGGGGCTTTAGCCCTCACAGTCAACTATGGACTCTCATCGATGGTGGCTCTCTCATCGACACTGACTTCAACTTCCATTCGTCGACCAGGCCTTCGATCCTTTCATAGGCACAGGCTTTGGGCCTCTCATCGGGATGGCTTCGCCTCCTGGTCTGAGGGGTTTCACCGGCTCATCGTATGGCCTTGTAGGTTCTTGTTGCCGGCGATGTCTCATTCAAGAAGGCTTCACCTTTCTGTTTATGAGGACCTGGGCCCTCTTGTCACTTTTTGGCCCTTTGACAGAGTGGCTTTTAACCCCTCTTCACTTGTGGCCTCAATTCTCTTGTCCACAGTGGACCCAGAATAATCTTCGGGCCTAGACCCAGGTGCCCTTGCCTTTGGCCTCACTGTAGGCCTTCTCATTGCCTTCTAACGGAGTGTGAGTTATGCACCGCATGACTGGCGGCTTCAGCAATGGGATGTCCTATGTAATCCATACCCAGACTCTGTTTGGTCTTTAACTGAAACTCTGCCCTTATACTGGGTATACAGTTACTTTTTCCACTGCTTTGACATCACCAACGTCCTCCTCGACAAACTTTTCAAACCGTGCTGGCTGCTTTAAGTCGACTGTTTGCTGGCCCAATGGGGTTTTCTTCCCCACCAGTTTCCATATCTCCATTATTCCAATGGAGTCTGACCGTGTCTCTTTGGAGATCCGAGGTCAGGTTAGTAAGCACAGGTGGACGTGCCTATTCTTGTGGCCTGGAGTCCCTCTAAATTTGTTGGGCCCTCCTGGTCCCATCCTTGTCTCTTCCTGATGCTGTGCTGTAATGCGGGCTCCATCTCCAGTTGTTGGGGTGGAGACCCTTTTTCTTGCTCAGGAAGAGGAACCGGATGCTCATTCAGTGGCTCCAGATGGGGGCCATAGTCCCCGCTTACTTGGTCCCTCTCTCTCTCTCTCTCTCTCTCTCTCCCCTTCCCCCCTCCTTTCTGGGGTAAGTCACCTCTACCAGTTCCACCCTCTGGGGCCCAGATGTAGGAGCTGTATGCCCTTAGGCACAAATTGGCTTATTATTTGGAGACGTCCTCACAGTGCCACAGAGTCTTCCAGTAATACCGGGCCATGATCTCTACGATTCCTCGCAAGGTTGGCCTCTGTGTGTGTGTGTGTGTTGTGTTTTTTTTTTTTTTTGTGAAAGTCCTTTTTCGGAACCCTGCTGATACCTTGCAGGGGCCTCCCTAACACTGGTTCACTACCTCTGCTAGCCTCCCCGCCTTTGATTCTGAGGTCGACTGGTGCTGTTCCTCAGGTTCCCTGGCTGGGAACCTCCCACAGCCAGAAGGTTCCCTCAAATCCATAGTTACAGTCTCTGTCCTGATGTACAGGGTTCGGGCTTTTTCTACTTGCAAATGCCCGTTTTGCCTGTGCATCCCCCTCCTCAGGTTTGGGGTATGTTTTCTCTTTCCTTCTGGACAATGATCATGGTAGTCCTTCAACCTATGATACAAAAGGCATTGAAACCCTCATTCAGGCTAGACTCTGCCACCGAGTCTTCCAGTAATACCGGGCCATGATCTCTGCGATTCTTCGTAAGGTTGGCCTCTGTGTGTTTTTTTTTTTTTTTTCTTTCCCCATTATATGCCCTGATGTTTGCTTTTCGGAAACACCGTCATACGTTCTCCTTGCATGAACACCCATCAGTACTCTTAAGTATGGTTCAAGTCTCTGGGTATAAAAGTACAGCTTTATGTCATACATTCAGTTGGAAATGCTTTCCTTCCTGTATCTCGATAGACAGGCCTGGGCTAACTGGCTACCCATTATCTGCTGCACCAGAGATGTCTTGGCCAGGCTTCGCCTGCTGTCTTTATGGGGATGCTTGGCTGCTGCCATCCTGATTACACATCCCCAATAATACCTGAGACTTTGTTCAAGGGAACTCTGTCATGATTGTGCCTTCAGAAAGCTACCTGAAAACAGAGTCCAGGGTCTTATCGCCCACTATCAAACTTCTCTGTTTGTGCTGGTGCATGACCATTCTTACAACAAATACCTCCTATCCAGGATGTGGGTATTTCTTTCAAAGATCTACAAACTCACCAAGGGTTTGGTAGATGGGTGAGGCCCATCTGCTCTCCATACTTTTGGGTGCCTCCTATGGGAGATATGTCTCATGAGTCAATCTGTTATTTCCCAGATGTGTGTTACCTGACCAGGAAACAGTACTCGCTTACTTACTTACTTACCTCTATGCATTAAAACCAGGTGTGTAGAGTTCTGAGCATGCATAATGGACTACGCCTTGTTAGAGGTGCATATCCCAGCCAGCAGGAATACACTGTTGGATACCCTCTGCCATTCCAAAACAGCGGAGCACGAACAGAAAATTCCACAGGATATAGTTGAAGGCATCTACGTCTCCGGGGCTCATCCCGACAGGGATCGGTTTGTCTGTCCGCTCCATGTCCTCCTGGCTCACTGCTGCCCCAACAGCCAGCCCAGACATTCTCTGGCAGGACATTTTCTCTTTCCTTACTGGAAGCACCTCTGGGGTCAGGCCTGGTGTGATTCCCATTGTACAGGTTGAGGGTTCTGGTACGGTTGCATCTCCCTCTTTGTGCACACCTTCCTGCCCATCTATTTTTGGAAACGCTCCTTCAGTCCACTTCTATGTTTCCTGGTCCTCCAGGCTTGGTTCTGGAGGGCTTACCCCTCTCTTGGTTCCAGAATTACCTTTACAATGACTGGCGTCTTTACACCCACCTGGGTGTCTCATGCCATGTCGAACGGTTACCATGTCTCTTATCTCAGTGGAAGGGATTGAGTTGGGCCACGTTTTCTTGTCCTCCTCTGTACACTATTTATTCCCACTTTCGGTGTTGGGGGTTTCCTAAGCGAACTTATGCCTTTTCTGATGGGAGAAAGGTCTCTGCCTCCATTGGGGATATTTCGACTGTTCTTGAGGGACATTCTTTGGCCCTGCACCCCGGTGGGACTCCACCCACCTGCGGGGTTCTCCAGTAAGTCCTACACTGTCTGACGATTGGTCCTTTCGGACCCGCGGTTCCATATGGACTTTGCTTCCTGTCTTGGAACCCTTTACTTTGCATTGCAGTAATCGTCAACTGGCAGAATTATTGCATTATAGGCTCTGTGTATACAGGGCCCCATCTGACTTTCCTAAGGAAAGGATGTCCTTTTGTCCCGATCCTACCTTTTTCACTAAGGTGATTTCAGTATTTCCTGTGAATCAGTAAGCATTCAGCTGCTAGTCTCTTCTGCAGGGCAAGAAGATTCACATCTTGGTGTTTACAGTTCCATTCGTTCTTACTGAACGAGGCAACAGCGCAACTCCGCACCACCGTTTGTCTTATTTCCCCTGGATAGTTCAGGGAAAATGCTATTTCGGTACAGTGTCTGTCCAGATTTAGGTGGTCGCCTACGTTGTTTTCTTTCTTATAACACGAAAAATGACATGTATACTGCCACTTTCGGTTGTGATCAAGACTCCATACGAGCGTGGCTACCGCCATGGCAGGTTTATAGGGGCATCAACTGCTGTACATGGGGTTGCAGCTCCTGCGTCCTGGATCTGTACCTTCAGTATACATTACCATTGATGGGCTTGGCTTTTTGTTTGAGGACTACCTTTGGACGTACAGTCCTCTAAGCTCTTCTTTAACAAAGACAGAATTTACTGCCACCCTGATTTACACACAACTGCTTGGGAATCTTCCCATATGTTATAACTTGCTACAAGAGATTACCGCGAAGAAGATAGTACAGTTGCATAAGAACTTACCGTAACAATAGATCTTCGAGAGTATCTCTTACAGCAGGTCATGCTGCCCCTCCCTCCATCCCCCTTTTTTCTGTTTACACTATGGAGCAGAGTTTTTCTTTACTTTCCAACTCCTGTATATTTCTGTATATATAGGTACGTATGTTTCTGTATATTTATTTTGGTTATATCCAAAAATACATGATATCTCTTTCCATATATATATTTATTTCCCTCGGCAACATCATGATCAGGTCGCTGATGCAGAGAGGAACTGAGGAGTATGGGGATCGCTTTCTCTTTTATAGTGCACAGACTTGGTCATGTTGTGCATGAGGGGGCGGTCCCAGGTCCGACTGCTGAAAGGTCTTCTGGAAACAAGTGACTCCGGTAGAAGGTTCCCCATGTGTTATGACCTGCTGCAAGAGATACTCTAGAAGAGCTACTGTTACGGTAAGTTCTTGTGCAACTGTACTGTATGACATAATGTATCATTTTGGCAGTGGGTCTACATTATACAGCTGGTATAACATAAAACACTATGCAGAACGGGGCAATGCCCAACAGTGGACTGTTAGCCATTTTTTGAATGAGTCCATGACACAGTACACAACATTAATAAAACTTTATAAATTTTTAATTTTTGTATTTGTGGATCTTAGTTCGAGATGGATCTCTTGCAACAGGCAACAGAAGTAGGACTGAAGCGGGCAGGTGGCAGGACCCCATGGAAAATTTCTAGCTAGCAGTATACAGTGGGGGACTGCCCCCAATGTCGATCCACCCCCGAAGTCCCATGTGGTGTAAAAGGGGCGGTCCCTCAGCTCTTTTACCGCCATCGACTCACTTGCATCGGCTCCACAGATGCCTTCAGCTTCGATTGACCGCCATCTTTCCGGCGTTTGGAAAGCTTTATTTACAAACCAATTGTTCATCTCCTTGCCCCTCTCCCCCCCCCCCGAATGTTAGGGGCACCTGTTACAAAACAAACCTTTCTGAGTGGTTGGTTAATTGTATTGTGCTTTGTTATCAGAAGTAGGGCCACTCCACCAGAGGAGTAGCAGCCTCCTTTGCTTCATTAAGGAATGTGTCTGCAGCAGACATATGCACAGCTGCCATCTGGAGTTCAGTCCACACATTCATTAAGCATTGCAGTCTGGGCATTGCTTCTAGTCGCAGGACCAGCTTTGGCCTTGCAGTGCAGCAGAGCCTTCTCTCATGAAGGGCTTGGTCTTTATCTCTCTGTTACCCCCACCCTATATGTAAGGGACTATATACTGCTTGGGACTCTGCTCTACTTGTGTTACCTGCTGCAAGAGCTCCATCTCGAAGTAAGGTAGTACAGTTACGTAAGAACTTACTGTAACAGATCTTCGAGAGGAGCTCTTGCAGCAAGTGCTGTTTCCCACTCGCCTTCCCCTCAAGGGATTTCTTCTGCATTTGCAACAAGAACATATGATGTCCTAGGTTACAGGAGGATCCTCGATTTCTCCATCTGGTTTCTCATCCGTGCCGGAGTCTCCAGCGGGAGAACTGAGGGATGCTGGGGGATTGCCCCTTTTATTCCACATGGGACGTCGGTATACTGCTAGCTAGAAATTTTCCATGGGGATCTGCCACCTGACTGCGTCAGTCCAACTCGTGTTACCTGCTGCAAGAGCTCCTCTCAAAGATCTGTTGTCACGGTAAGTTCTTACGTACCTGTACTTTTAGTCTCCTCCAGTGGAGTTGGTAGGCAGCTCTGCCTCCTTCCTTGGAGGAGCTCACCTCTCCGGCCCCCCCCCCCCAAATGACAGGGCAGGCGGAGAGGAGCACCAGCTTTCCCCTCTTTCCTGGAAAGCCAGTGTCCAGATTCTGGAGGTCAGTGCGGGCGCAGCCAGGCCATCATGGAGCTACCAACTCTTTTTCTCCTGTTTCCTTCCCGGGACCCACAAACATGCAATTGGCATATGGCTGGGCTCCGCCTCCACGGGTGGCAGCCTCACACCCTGGACGTGGGTCCCACCCCATTCTGGCAGTGTGCCTCTGCAGACATCCAGCCATCGCTGAGTGTCAGTCTACAGTGTGCAACACTGTCCCCCCCCCCTTTTTCTGAGGAAGGAGAGCTGTCTACGGACACTCAATCCTTCCTATCCCTTGCTGACCGATGAACAGCCTGAGTCCATTCCAAACCCGGGTTGCCGGTGTGGCGTCCAGTGCCTCAACCCTCTGTGCTACCGTGCCGGCTAACTATATAATTTTTTCACATTTTGCTAATCAGTCTGTGCCAAGTGCTATGCATTTTCACAACTGATTAGCAGTTTCACGTGTCAGACCGCTAATTCATTTTTTCAGCTTCTTTAAAATCCTGTACATTGAGTAAGCATATAAGCAGTTGTGTGCGCTTATCTCAAAAAGGGATACTAAAGTTAGCCAAAACCTGATGTGTCCAGTTAAGCTTAGACTTATTTGACCAGCAGCTGGACAATGAAGTAGAGTATTTGGTAGGCTAATCCACAGTTTGAGTCTGTTTCTGAAGGACACTTGACCTGCTTTCCGAAAGAAAGATCTGGAATCTGCTGCCTGCTTCAGATCTGAGGGAGTAGGAAGTGTTGGAAGCAGAATGAGTTTTCATGCCCAGAATTTGGCACTAGACTACATTCAGTGAGGGTCATACCTCAGGGAGAGCCCAGCTCAGTTACATATATATGTAAGAGCTATTGCATGACATTGTACAGTTGTATGTTGTTAGAAAATGGGCAAAGTCTATTCTTGTTTCTGATTGCCTGCAAGTGCCAATATGCCGGTTCAGTATGAGACAACAGAGACTGGGAAATAGCTAGTCCCAGTCTCTGTTGCCTCATATCGTT
This sequence comes from Neoceratodus forsteri, assembly GCA_016271365.2. Lineage (NCBI taxonomy): Eukaryota > Metazoa > Chordata > Ceratodontiformes > Ceratodontidae > Neoceratodus > Neoceratodus forsteri. The sequence goes on from CM028134.1 coordinate 112,092,220, forward strand.
TTGCATAGTCTTGGGCAGGTAGAACCTTTAAAAAAGCAAGCACCGCTATGTTGCTTTCTCGCTTAGCACGGGAGAGACCCCTCTCCAGCAGTCGCCACATTAAAGGGGGAGGTTCACATAAATCTTTTTTTTTCTTTTTCCGTTTTACACTCACTCCTTACATTATTAAAAAGCCTTCTGGTAGCCGTGCATCTGAATGAGATCCTCCATAATCACTCGCCACATCCGAAAAGGAAACCCCCAAAAATTACACAAAAAATAAAATCTGCTTTTTTATTAAAACATGTTAGACATCCTTTTCGAAAACCAGCCACTTTGACTACAACAGCGATCATGCTACAGAATCCTCCGTAGTAAAATTATCCTGAAAACTTATGGCTACAAAGCACACAGTAATTAAGAAAAATTTGTATAAATTTAAAACCAAGAAAAAAAGCACAACACAAAACACAGTTGGAATAAAGATGGAGGGGTTTGGGGGCCTCTGTAATCACAGCATGAGCCTGTCGATGAACTACACAGACCATTCTGTCTGGCCAAGGCAGCAGTTAAAAAACATAATTTAAACCGAAACAGTGACAACAGGGTAGTATACAGTGGCACGGGGTCAAAACTGTCACGCAGAATGTCATGCGGCTTAGCGCTTGTGCGCTCACTGGTATTTTTTTTTCTTTGAGTGGCTACGCCCAACACCCCTGTTATGGGGGCTGTACCTCCGGACCCCTACCCCACCTAAGGATTCTAACTCCAGGGAGAGAACACAGGGCCTGGATTCGGCATAATGCCATGCACTGTTATGTGTATGACATTATGACCCGGTACGGTATATAGTATAGTTTTCTTTTAAACTTGAAATGACAGTATATGTGGCAGTGGGGGAAGGTAACCATGACAGCCAGCTCCACAAGTCACAGCAACAGAGGCTCAAGTGGGACAGAAGTTCCTAGCTCAAAAACAGAAACACAGCATTGTAATGCAGGTGGAGGAACTATTTTTTTTTTTTTTTTACAAAATAAAAATACTTGAAAGTTAACATTTTGACATGAAAAATATTTTTTCAAATATATAATGGCACTTTTTATATAATTTTTATTAAAGGATCGTGAGGCACAGCAGTCTCATTATTGACACAAAAAGCAATGGTATACATAAACCAACAAACCATAATAAAGGCAACAGAGTAAATTGTTCTATTATATATGGGACGTGGATATGATCTTACTTCGAGAGAGCTCTTGCGGAAGGTAATCACTACTAAATGTTATTTGCAGCTGTCGCTACATTTTATGTAAATAATCCTTACATACATCAGGGAGGCAGTGTAGCACAGTGGTTTAAGGCTCTGAGCTGCAAATCTGGTGACATCCAGCAGACCAGACCTGTGTTTGAATCCCACAGCTTCCACTTGCATACTGTGTGACCCTGAGCAACTCACTTCACTTCCCTGTGCTCCCAGGTCGCACCTGTAAAAAAGCTAAATAAAAAATAAATAAATATGTTCTTGTACATTCAGTATATATTACTCAAAGTTTAATTTATGCTATATTGTATATGAGTGTATATTCTCTGTAAATATTTTTACGCTGTAGGGACATGTATTTCTCCCTCTCCCCCATGACACTTCTGGAAACTAATTGTTTACGGCTCAGTATATCTCTCCTGGTGAAACTTTTGAAATAAATCACCTTGAGGACTGAGTGCCCCTTGCGTCAAGACGACACGGAAACTTTAGCCAGCAGTATCTGATGGGGGACCGCCACCCAACATCACTGCGGCTTCAGCTTAGCTTTCGTTTAGTGGGCGGTCCCCAAGCCTCACCTTCCAGTTCTTTCCGCTGTTGACCTAAACAGTCGGACCTCTGGAGATCATACGCTGCAGTTCGATCGCTTTTTGACGAGTATCCACTTCAGATGCCGGAAACAAAAGTATGTTTCAGTGGGGTGCGCAGCTACCGTGACAAAGATCTGAACTCCTCTGCCCCTTGCTTAGGCCAGGAGCATAGGGTCGAGGGCTGTGAGGTCTATGCCAGCCCTTTTTTTTTTGAAATTGCAACGTATACCCTCAGAGCCGCTCCCTCCGGTGCACCCATGAAGCCCTGCCCCTGCCAGCGCTCCTCCTACTCACCGCCAGACCTATCATCTTGCCTCGGAATACCCCCCGGGCGGGGTCGGGTCGGGAGGCTTACCCGAATCTTGGGGACTTGTCCAGGTCCTGGGTAGTGGATGGGCGCTGGCACATTAGGGCCGTGGCTCGGTGCTCCCGTCATCAAGGCTCCGTGGGGGATCCATTTTCTCCTTTTCTCCCCGCTGCGTGCCTACGCGTCACGGCAACCCCTGGCGTCAGCAGCGTTCCCCCCCTCTTCTCACGGAAGAGATGCCTCTTGAGGCTGATAGGCTGCCAGCCTTCGCCAGCACCGATCACGCCCCCAGAGACTCGGTTTGCTGTCGCTCCCCCCAGTCTCCACCAGGGGTCACGGCTCGCCGATGAAAGAACCCTCCCTCCCCCCGGAGACGGCGAGCTGTCGTCGGATGCTCCAGCCTGTCTCCCCCCGGCCGACCCCCGACGATCCGGGCTCGTTCCCGAACCCGGGTCGCTGGCATGGTGGCAGGTGTGGCATCCAACGGGTCTATGCCAGCTTTAACCCGGCCACACGTAAGCACCGCCAGCAGGCCCTCGAGGCTCATTTACTTAAGCAACGAATGGCCACCATGGAGAAAGAGCTCCAAAAATTGCACATCGCTCCCACCTCGCCCCCACTGAGTCCAATTATGAGAAGGAGAAGCATCGGGACCAGGACCAGCCCCCCACGCATCTGAAGCTGCCTGCGGGCACTTTGGACGAGTGGCAGTCTTCTTCTTCTTCCTTTGGGAAGTTGGCTGCCGCAGCCCAGCCCAGCCTGCCCTGCCTCCACTGGTCCTAGTGGCCGTGGGGGCCTCGGCTGCACTTAGACCCATCTCTACCGGGGGGGGGTCTACCTAGTGGAGCTGCTGAGTCGTTCATCAGACCCTCCGAGCGCCCGGCGCAGGCTGTTGTGTCGGGCTCTAGAGGTTCCGAAGCTCGCCCTGCTTCGACCTGTAAGTCGGGCGTTGGCCAGTCCAATGTCCGCTCAGTCGTTTCGGCCGAGAGATGTCCGCCTGACAGACCTGGTGATGGCTCCGACAATTCCCAGCTGAAGGATTTACCTCAGCTTTCCCTGGAGGGTTCTCCCCATCAGGCCTCACTCTCTCCACTGGACATGATACCCCCCTCACTCGTTTGTCGATAGAGGGACAGGAAATGAGGAGCTTCCGTCAGGTGATATTTTTCCAGGCTCATCTCTGGATCTGGCATCGGGAGCTGGCACTGTCCCTGATGGTTCCAGTCACCTCTCCCACCGTCAGGGGTGTTGGTGCCACCGGCATGCCCTCCACCGGACCTAACCCTCCCAGGACATTTAGGGGTTAGCGTCCCACAGGGGCCTCTGTCAGGGCCTTTGGCCCCACCGTCCAGGCCTCCGGGTTTGCCCCCATTGGGCCCACCATCAGGGTTTCTACCGTTGGGCTTTGTGTCATGTTGCCCTCCTTCAGGGTTCCCACTGTCAGGATACCTGACGTCACAGGCACCGGCGTACCCCCCAAATCTGGGTTTCAGATGCTAGAGTACGCTCCTGCCTGTCCTCCATTGGGTTACCAGTCACCGCATTTTTATGTGGCAGTTTGTCGCAGCCAGGCTTTGCTATGGGTTATCCCCTAGCTTATCAGCCTCCTTTTCCTTAATCTCCAGTGGACTTTAGGTTTATTTTACAGTCCTGGTGGTCAGAGACCAATGCTCAGCTAGTATCAGAGTTGGACAGCTGTCATCCCCCCAGAGTCTCTCCTAGGAGCCCTGACATGCAGCAATCAAGGCAGGTTCTGGCCCCCTCGCCTCAGCTGCTGCCAGCCCCTTCGAAGGCCCCGACGCTGGCCTGGCCGTTAACCAACGCTAGAACTCCGGGATTCTTCAGACTCTGACCAGGATTCCAACTCTGATTCTTCAGAGCCGGTTGGGTTTCGAAACCCCACCTATAGGGGAACCCAAACCCAAGGAATCCCTCAAGTCTCCTCCAGAGGACCCTTCCTTCGTGGACTTTCTCCGAAAAATAGCGGACGTTTAATACTGGAAGTCTTATGCCCAGGATCCAAAAAGGCAGCACATTGCAGAATACCTGGACATGCAAGAGGCGGTTCCGGTCCTTACCCCACTCTAACTTGAGCCACATGAGGATGTGACATCAACAATCTGGATGATGCCTGCCTCCATTCCAGTGGTGGCCAAGAAGGTGGACTGCACTTACCGTACAGCAGAGGGGAAGGACCAGCTCAGCATGCAGCCCAAAGCTGATTTGGTCATTATAGCGGCCACTCATGACCGGTCTTCAAAACCCCGGCATATGAGTACCTCACCACCAGATCATGAGTCTCCACTCTGGCCATGAGGGCCCTCAACTACGTTGGCCATATGCTGGTATACCAAAAATCTTTGTTTACCCAGATAGAGCCAGCCATTGAAGCTCTCCTGGACTGTGAATCGAAATCCCTTTTTGCAGATTCGATCTGTTCGGCCAAAGTGGCCTGTAGGCATTCGCTTCAGGTGACTTAACGATGCAGTAGACTCATCTGCAAGGGAAGCCTCCACTGCAGTTGGCCTCTGACGTTTCTCCTGGCTGAGAGTATCTGGTTTGGTCCGGGAAGTACAGACTGCCATCCAGGATGCCCTGTTCCGGGGATCTGTCCTGTTCGGGGGTGATGCACGGGATATCATTGCCACCCTGCAGGATAAAGGCAAAGCTCTTCGGTCTGTATAAACCATGTACTGACCAAAATTTCAGGCAAAGAAACCTTTTCATTGCCAAGGAAAAAGACAGCTGAAACAACAGCAGACAGCCTGACGTCAAAACAAACGTACGGCGCAGTCAGTCGCATTGCTCCCCTGGCCAAGTCCCAGAGGGCTTCAGGTGCACCACCCTCTCGCCTCAAAATCTTGCAGGGGAGCAGGTGGGCAGTAAATTTGCTTGTCATCTGCCAAGGTGGCGGGCGGTGACAACCGACTCATGGGTTCTTCAGCTCATAGAGCAAGGCTACACTCTGGAATTCCTCACAAGACCTCCAGACTGGCCTTCGTCCCAGTCTTATTACCCGAAGGCACACATCCCTCTTCTCAGAGAGGAAATTCAGGCTCTATTACAGAAGAGAGCAATAGAACCTGTTCTGTGCACCAGGTAGGAAAGGAGTACTACTACCACTTATTCCTGGTCCCCAGAAAGATGGGAGATCTACGTCCCATTCTGGACCTTAGCACTCTAAACCTGTACATGGAGTACAGACTGTTTTAGATACTGACCCTCCCGGGTCTGCTGCCCCTCCTGCGCAAGGGTCAGTGGCTCAAAGCTGTGGATATGCAGGATGCCTACCTGTACATCCCTATATTCAGGGCCCATCATTGCTACCTTCTGTTCTTGCAGGGGGAACATAACCAGTTCAGGGTTCTGCCCTTTGGCCTTTCCTCAGCACCTCGGGTTTTCACGAAGTGTCTGGTGGCGGTGGTGCTGAGGTGTCAGGGCCACTGTGTGTTCTCTTACCTTGACGACTGGCTTCTGTCAGCCCCATCGAGGGAACAGTTGGAACTCTCCCTATCTGCAACCCTAGGCTTGTTTTGGCAGGTTCGGATTACTGTAAACTTTCCAAAGTTCTACCTTGTTCCTTCCCAACACCTGCAATTTATTGAGGCGGTGTTGGACGTGGTCATGGGAATGGCTTTTCCTCCCTCTGGACAGGGCGGAAACCCTGCAGATGCAGGCCCGAGTGGTGGCCTCCAGCAGGAAGGTCACAGTCAGGTCGATTCTTAAGCTGTTGGGCCTGATGGCAGCAGCCATCCCCACAGTCCCTTTAGCAAAGCTTCACATGTGTATATTGCAGTGGACTCTCTGGGCACAGTGGGATCAGAGGTTGGACGACCTGGACCAGATGGTCATGGTCTCCCAATTCCATGCAGAGGGATCTCTTGTGGTGGCAGGACTTTTCCAATCTCACCATGAGGTCCTTTTTCAGTCTCCTCCTCCCCCCTAGACCCTGGCAACAGAGGCATCAGGGACGGTATGGGGCATTCATTCGGGAGACCACAGGACTCGAGGCATGTGGTCCCTAGTGGAGTCTTCTCTGCACATCAGTGTGTTGGAGATGAGGGCATTGTTGTACGCTCTTCAGGCTTTCCAACACCTGCTTCTCCAGGGTACTCTGCTAGTCCAGTCGGACAACACGTGCGTGGTCTGGTATCTCAACAAGCAAGGAGGCACTCGATTGTATCTCCCTGGCAGGAAGCGATGCGGGTGTGGATTTGGTCTGTTCTGCATTGGATTCGCCTCACAGATGTCCACATTCTGGGCATGCAAAACATCCTAGCGGACAGTCTGTGCTGCACCACAGTAAGAGCCCATGAGTGGGAGCTTAAGCAAGAGGTGGCTGACTCCCATCTTCGACCTGTGGGGTCGGCTGGAACTGGATCTGTTCACCTCCCCATACAACGAAAAACTGCCCACGTTTTGCTTGCTCACTCCAGGGCATGGTGTTTTCTGGCAAGACGCGCCATCTCTTTGCTGGACAGGGAGGTTTTTGTACACCTTTCTTCCTTTCCTGTTCTGCAGAGGGTGCAGCTCAAGCTGCAGGTGGAGGGGGCCAACATGATTCTGATTGCACCCTTTTGGCCTTGTTAGGTTTGGTTTCCACTCGTTCAGCATCTAGCAGTGGTGCTTCCGGTTCTCTTGCTTCTCTGCAACAACCTCCTGACTCGGGAGGAGGGCATGCTAGTCCATCCAGGACTGAAGTCGGCCTCTTCGCGCTTTGGGGTCTCTTCCAGAGTGGCCCAGGTACTTTTTGAGGCCAGAAAGACATCTACAAGGATCGCTTATGCCATGAAATGGAAGCGGTTTTCCATTTGAGCCACTGCGAAGGGTTGGGACCCTTTTTCGTGCCTTGTTCCATTGGTCATGGAATATCTCCTGCACCTCTACGATTCGGGCCTAGGCTGTTCATCGTTGAAGGCCCATTTGTTGGCGCTGTCTGCCTGCCATACCTTGGTGGATGGCAGGACACTAGGTTGGAAGTCTCGGACTTTCCTAAAGGGGATTTTGCACCTCAAACCCCTGGTGCGCAGACCTGCACTACTGTGGGATCTTAATTTTATTTTGGAAAAGTTGACCCTGCCTCCTTTTGAACTGACTGGCTCTTGTGATATGCCATTTATCTTGGAAAGCGCCTTTCTTAGTGGCAGTCACTTTAGCTTGAAGGATTTCAGAGCTTCAGGCCCTGATTTGTAAGGAGCCTTCTTTAATTTGGTGGCGCTCCCTACCAATCCGAAGTTTTTACCTAAAGTGGTTTCTGAATTTACGTTGAACCAGTCTGTTCGACTGCCAGTGCTCTACCCCGAGCATTCCAATCAGGGAGAAGCGCTTCTTCACATTTTAGATGTTCATAGAATCTTGTGTTATTACACTAACAGGACAAAGTCTGTCCGAAAAATGGATCACCTTTTCATTGCTTTTGCACCCAAGAGAGAGAGGGTGCTGCAGTTACCAAAGAATGTTTATCCAAATGGTTGGCAAACTGCATTACCTTTTGTTACCAGAAGTATAGTAAAACCCTCCTGGGGGAGGTTAAGGGGCATTCCACTAGGGGCGTGGCTGCCTCTACTGCTTATTTCAGGAATGTGTCTGCTGCTGACATCTGTGCCGCGGCTACCTGGAGTTAAATCCACACTTTCACAAAGCATTACAGTCTGGACATTGCTTCTAGGCGCAGGGCAGGTTTTTGCCTAGCTGTGCTTCAGGGCCTCCTGTCGTAATTTCCTGTACCTTTAGCAGGTTTTGGTTTTTGCTGCCCATGTTTCAGATTTTCTTCTGATTCACACTGCTTGGGACTCGGTCCTCAAAGTGATTGCCTACTGCAAGAGCCCTCTTGAAGTAAAATAGTACAGTTACGTAAGAACTTACCGTTGTCAGTAGATCTTCGAGAGAGACTCTTGCAGTAGGTAACCTTTTTCCCTCTCTCCATCCCCCTACTGTATTTCTGCGCTTGCTTTATGGGCTCACTCTGAGGTCCAGAAGCCTTTTGTTCTTTCTCCTGTTGCATCTCCTCTGAGGTCTCCGGCGGGAGAGCTAGAAGGCGGATGTGAGGACTGCCCACTATACAGGTCATGCTAATGTCAGCCACACTACGTCAGGTGGGCGGTCTCCCATTGGATACTGCTGGCTAAAGTTTCTGTGTGGTCCTGATGCCGAGGACGCTCTCAGTCCTTAATGACTACCTCAACCTACTGCAAGAGCCTCTCTTGAAGATCTTCTGTTACGGTAAGTTGTTACGTAATTGTACCTTCTATTCACACTATCTAGCAGTGTCCTTTCCCTTTAAGATATGCTGGAAAGTCTTCAAGCTGGCTCCTCCCACCCACCTGGCTGGTAACTCACTTTGCTCTGCCCCACAATGCTAGATGTTCCTTTCTGCTGGAAGCAGCAGGTTCCCTCCTTACCGCTCCCGCGTTGAGTAGGCCCAGGCACTTAAATCTCGGTATTTACTTCCAAAACTTTTAAAACACTCTCACAAGTTTCATCTCAACTCGATCTCTAGCGTGGCCATCATGGATGATAAGTCTATTCCTGGGTTCTGCCGGTGCACTAGTGGGCAGAAGATGTCTAGGACCGGACCGCACACCATGTGCGTCTACTGCCTGGGGCATGAACACAATTCCCAGGCCTGCGACTTTTGTCGTCTTTTTTTCACCCGGATGCTCTGGAGGACCGACTCACCCGCCTTGAGTTGGACCGTCCGGTGCATTGGAACCCGCTGGTCAAATCCAAAGACATCTGTTGGGTGGCCTTTCTGGCTGCAGGGTCCATCAAACAGCTTGTGGCCTTTAAAGAGGAGGCAGCCCAGGTCGCGTCCCTCTCCTGCCTCTGCCTTCGTGCTGCTTCAGCTGGGCTTCGTTGTTCACGGGTTCCTTTAAAGAATTGTGCCAATCTCTGCCAACCCTTGGTCTGGGACCTTCAGGGCACAAATCCACAACTCTTCATCGTCCACTCACGACGCCTCCCCAAGGGGAAGAAGCACTCAGAGGACAGATCCAGGTCAGACTCGAGGTCCTGTTCCCCACACAAGAGCTCCAAAGCTTCTAGCTGGAGGTCAGATTCTGCCCACCCTCCCCCGTTGCTATCCTTCCCAGGGGTTTGGACCACTAAATCCTCCGCCTCTACCCAGATGTCAGGCGGAGGGTTGGGGCAAGTGCCTTCCCAGGCTCTCTCTCCAGTGTCTGTGGCCATCAGATTCCACAAACAAACACTAAGAGTCTAGGGCCGAGGACTTGGCCTCTGCTACTTCTGCTTCAAAGGTTGTCAGTCTGGACTGCGCCGTCAGTAAGGCCTTGTGCTCTGGTTCGTCAGCCATGGCTGACTACCACATCAGGCGTCATGGTCACAAGCCCATCAAGGAAGCCCTCGGCGCCTAAACTTTCGTCGGCCATCCCTGCAGACCAGCGTCTGCCTCCAGCGTTGTCTGTCTCCACCTCTCTGGAGTCAGAGTAGATGTCAGTCTCCAAGCCGTCGTCAGCCCCACTAGGGCGGTAAGGGCCTCCGCCAGAGGACCTGACGACTGCTGACCTGACACCCGGCCCCATCAAGCTTACGATCACAGGGCTTGACACCCAGTCGTCTGCCAGTTCCATCGCATCTGACACTCAGACAGAGGACCAGACATCAGGTATTTGCCTGTTGGTGGCCTGACGCCGGAAGCCCTTCAGCGGCCAACCCCCTTGGGGCCAGCTAACCCGACGTCAGACCCAGCCTTCGGGCTAAGTGGTTCCTTTAGCGGAAGTCGGAGCACTCTTTTCCAGCTGGTGGAACACCATTAAAAGTGACCTACTACCCAAGCCTGAATCCTCGGGAGCAGTGACGGTCATTACGCAGCCACAGCTAATGCCTCCCCGCAGGACTCCGTTGCCACCCCCGAGGCCAGACCGCCCGACTCCAAGTGGCTCGGATCAGGGCTCCGATGGATGTCGCCTGTCCTCAAGGTCTTCCTCCTGCAGGCGGAGTAGGTCTAGCGATCGTTGCTCCTGAGGACTGAACAGGTCAAGCAGACGTCACTCCTGACATTGGAGTAGGTCCACCGACCATCACTCCAAACCATTGGGTGACTACAGCGGTTCCTCCTCACTTTACGACTTTTCTGAGGATAACCTTCCTCTGCCTTCACTGTATCCGAGAGAGGATTCACCCAGGTCTCCACCTCATGATCCCACCTTCCTTGAAGTTATGCGGCATATTCAATTCCTCAACCAGTATGAAATGGAAGAACTGGACCCTGAAGGGAGACGCTTGGCTAAGTTTTTGGGAGCTACTGACCCAAAACCGCTAGTCATTCCCCTGTTGGTGGAGCCATTCCAGGATGTAACAAAGTTGGCATGCAAGCATTCTTCGGCTATTTCTGCGGTGCCCAGAAAGGCTGATCACCTATACTAGACCCCCAGAAACGAGCCCCACCTCGATGAATAGCCTAAGGCGGACTCCATAGTCCTTACTGCGGCTCACAGCAGGTGACAACAGTCTAAGCATACCACCTCCCAACCACGAGATAAGGAATCAAAAAAGATTGACTAGTTTGGGTGGAAAGTGTATACCTCTTCCACCTGTACTATCGGGTCTCTGAATTTCTTAGCGCATATGGTCATGTACCAGAAGTGCCTGTGGCAGAAGGCTATGGGCCTAACCAAGACCCAGCCAAAGTCTGAGCTTCTGGCAGTCCTGCAGTATGAGGCAGATGGACTGGAGGGTAAGATTTGTCTGTTTGCAGATGACACCAAGATCTGCAACAGAGTAGATGATCCAGATGGGGTGGGCAGAATAAGAAGAGATCTGGATAAGCTAGCAAAACGGTTGGAAGAGTGGCAGCTGGGGATCTTACTTCGAGTGGGAGCTCTTGCAGCAGGCTGTTACAATAAGGACTATGCTGCAGGCACTAGGATCCTCCAGTGAAAACTTCAGCCAGCGGTACACAGCGGGGACCGCCCCGACGTCGGTCTGGGTACAAGAGGGGGCAGACCCAGCTCCACCTCAGTACTTTCCCGCCGCGTCCCGCACGTGAACAAGGAAGAACAGCTTCTGCCTGCCAGTTGCAGCTAAAAACTCTTCAATCAAGACACAAAACCCGCGTTTGAACCGTTTTTTCGACGTTTTTTCTCCGATTCTACACTGTCAGTCCGCTGTCTGTCGACTTTTTAACTGTTGTTTAGCAGTTTTTTCTTCAGGTTACCGACGTCAGCCCTTGCCCGACGTTTTTTGTGAAGTCCGACTGATGTCTTCTCGGGCGTCTGCCTCACCAGAACACCTGAATAAGTGTGAGTGTGGGAGGCAGATCCCGACCAAGGACTGCCATCGCCGCTGTGTCTTTTGCCTAGGCCCGGACCACGACACTGCAAACTGCTCCGATTGCCAGGTCTTCACCAGCAGGACCCGCATCCGCCGCCTTAAGGCCCTGAAAGCCTTTTTATTGGAGCAAAAAATGGATCTGCACTCCTCGGAGGGGAAACTGAAAGAGAAGAAGCGGCACAGCAAAGACCGTAGTCGGTCCCAGTCGTGGTCCTGCTCTCACTCGCAGCCCTCTCCAAAGAAGGCCCGTCCCTCGGGCTCAGGAGAGCACCCCAAATCCGCTCAGGCCAAGGCCGGCCCTTCGGGGGAGAAGCCAGCTAAGCCTAAGGTGACCCGCTAGGAGTCACCATGAAAGCAGAGTGCATGCTTCGGCCCCACCTGTCAAGGCACTGGCGCCGCCTACTAAAGGCAGCATCCTCGAAGCCCAAGGACTCTCTGGCGTCCCTAGCGGCACCCGTTGTCGGTACCTACACGGCGCCAGTTGAAGGGGCGAAGGGCGAGGGATCGACAGTGGAAGAGCCGACATACCCGTCGCCCAAGTCCTCCTTCCCCCTGGGCTTCACGCCCCGACGTCCCGGATACTTCCTTTCCGAGCCGGGCGGCAAAGATCTTCACACAGGACGAGCTCTAGGAACTGTTTTCCTTCTGGTGAGGGCAGGTCCACAAGCGGTCCCCCATTGCCGGCCCAGACACCGGTACCGGACCCAGCGGAAAAACCACAGCCGGGAGGTGAGCCTTCCCCGCGGAAGTCGCCGGAGCGCCCGCCTACACCTCCCTCTAGGGCTCGTTCCCGCACCAGGTCCAGGGACCACTGACGATGCTCCAGGGACTCTGGTGACCGGCGTCGGTCCAGATCACGCTCTGGAGCCTTTCTTGGTCCTCAAGCGAGAAACGCTCCAGCGTGGTCTCTGCTCCGTCGCGGTCCAGGGACCGGAGTTGGTCTTTGGGCCGACGTTGGTCCCCTTTGCTACCGACGACAGTGGGAGCCTGGTCACATGGAAAGGTCAGACTATTCAAAATTCTGTAGTCGATCTTCCTCACCATCTTACTCGACTTCCTCTCTCAGTCCGCAGCACTCCCCGGGAGAGAAGGACCAGCCACGCTAGCCTGCAGACGGTCCTACCTTTATGGACGTCATGAGGTACATCCAGGTCTCCAGTGAGTGGGAGACTGAGGACCTGGACCTGGAATGCCGGAGGCTAGCAAAGTACCTGAGGCAAAAGGAGCCTAAACCTTTGGTAATCCCTCCTTCGGTGGATACGCTCCAGGACCTCACTAGAACTACCTGGAAGCATCAGGCTTCAGTCCCAGCTGTTCCGAAGAAGTATGATAGGCTGTACAGTGCCCTGAGGGCAGAAGCTTTCCTCGCTGAACACCCTCAGGCGGACTCCTCGGTGATCACGGCTGCCCATGACAAGTCCAGGCAGCCAAAGCACCTCAGCTCTCAGCCTCCCGACCTGAAGTCTCACTATTTGGAACAGGTGGGCAAGAAGGTATATGCTGCTTCCACCTGTTCCATATGTTCCCTCAACTTCTTGACGCATATGGTCCAGTACCAGAATGCACTTTGGGAGAGGGGACAAGAGCTGCGGAATGCCCTTCCAGGCTCTGCCCAGAAGACAGAGCTCCTGGACGTCCTAAATCGGGCTCAGACGTAGGCTCCCATGTCCTTCGAGCCTCCTATGACATGGCAGCCAGGGCAGCCGCTTCCGGGGTGTGCCTAAGGCGCCACTCCTGGTTGAGAGTCTCCGGCTTTCACCAGGATCTGCAGGCTGCAAATCTGCAAATCAGGGATTTGCCCTTCCAGGGTACCGTGCTGTTTAGGCAAGAGACAGAGGCCTTGATCTCTCGTCTCCAGGAGTCGGGCAAGTCTGTCTGGTCGGTCCACCAGATGTGCCACGGTGACCAGCGAAGACACCGAAAACGGCCTTTTCGTAAGTCCTCAGGTGGTCAAGGCCATGCCCGTAGCAACCAACAGGGGCAGAGAGGAGGCTTTCGCAGGAGATCCGGGAACTAGCAGCCTGGTGGACCTCCCGCCCATGGGCCCAAGTCCTCCCAGGCCTCTCTGCCTACACCCGGCTCAGCCCAGTGACTCCCTTCCGCCCCCCCCCCTTCCACGGGAAGATCCAGGGGAGCCGGTTGGAGGCCGCTTCTCTCTTCATTTCGAAAGGTGGAAGTCAATAACTGCGGACGAATGGGTCTTAGACATTATCAGGAGGGGACACGCTGGAGTTCACGGAGTTTCCCCCCCGAACACTCCACCAAAGCTCTCCCGTTATCCTCCTTCTCACATCCCACTAGTAGAAGGAGAGATCCAGACCCTCTTGCAAAAAAGGACAATAGAGATAGTCCCCTTGCATCAGCGAGGACAGGGGTTTTATTCACACTTTTTCCTGGTTCCAAACAAAAGACAGACCTTCGTCCCATTCTGTACTTCAGCTCTCTAAATCTCTTTTATCAAGTACAAAAGGTTCAGGATGGTGACCCTTCAAGGACTTCTTCCTCTGCTGCACCAAGGAGACTGGCTCTGCTCCCTAGACATGCAAGATGCGTACATGCACATCGGGGTCTACCATCCCCACCGGAAGTTTCTGAGGTTCCACTTCCAAGGGGAGCATTACCAATTTCGAGTGCTTCCGTTCGGCCTCTCTTCCGCTCCGCAAGTCTTCACCAAATGCCTAGCAGTGGTGGCTGCGACTCTTAAGGCGCATGGGGCACTATGTGTTCCCCTACCTCGACGATTGGCTGCTTGCGGCCCCATCGAGGGTAGGCCTTTGCTCCCTCGAAGACACCTGTAGTTTGTTCCGAGGGCTAGGGATCACCCTGAATCTGCGAAAATCGTCCCCGGAGCCCAGTCAAAAGCTCGTCTTCATCGGAGCGATCCTGGATTCTATCCAGGGCATGGCCTTCCTCCCCCAGGACAGGGGAGATTGCCTGTGAGGGATTGCAGAACGGATCTCAATAACTCCTCAAGTTCCAGCTCGGAACTTTCTCAGGTTACTGGGGCACATGGCGGCGGCCATCTCTGTCACTCTCTTGGCCCGCCTCCACATGAGGGTCCCACAATGGATGCTCACGGTGCAGTGGGACCAAGGCTACGACGATCTAGACTCCCCGGTCAAGATCTCTGGGCCAGTCAGGAGAATTTTGCTTTGGTGGACGGACCCCAGGAATTTAGAGAAAGGGGTCAGCTTTTGTCCGGAGCCACCAGGTCAGACCCTGACAACGGATACATCGGAGCTGGGGTGGGGGGTGCACCTGGGTGCTCGTCGAACGCAAGGGGTTTGCTCACCCGAGGAACGGTCCGTTCACATCAGTGTACTGGAAATGCGAGTGATTCTCTACGCCTTACAGGCCTTTCAGGAGGACCTGTTGCCAGGCTGTCTTCTGGTTCAGACAGACAACATGGCGGTTGTCTTCTACATCAACAAGCAAGGAGGTACTCATTTGTACCCCCTTTGCAGGGAGGCGATGAGAGTCTGGTACTGGGCGCTGGAGCGGGGCATTCTGCTGTCCGCAGTGCATGTTCCAGGCGTCCTCAACGATCTGGCTGACAGCCTCAGCAGATTGCGATCCAGAGCGCACGAGTGGGAGCTGCTACAGTCTGTAGCAGACCAGTTCTTCCACAGGTGGGTATTCCAGAGCTGGACCTCTTTGCGTCACCACGCAATGCCAAACTGCCAGTGTTCTGCTTGCGAGAGCACGTCCCTGGAGTTTTCTGGTCAGACGCGTTATCCCTTTGCTGAGCAGGGAGGTTTCTCTATGCCTTTCTGCCCTTCCCTCTCATTCAGAGAGTGCTGTTCAAGATACAGGCAGAAGGGGCCTGAATGATCCTCGTAGCCCCCAGATGGCCTCAGCAGAATTTGGTTCCCACTCCTGCAGCGGTTATCAACGGAACCTCCAATTCCGCTGCCCATATGCTCGCAGTTACTGTCCCAGGACCAAGGGTCACTGGTCCACCCGGACCTTCGGTCCTTACACCTACATGCTTGGCTCCTTCACACGTAGCTCAACGTAGATACGGGGTTTCCCCGGAAGTGGCGGCAGTCCTAGCTTTGGCGAGAAAACCCTCTACCCGTTCCGCCTGCACTATGAAGTGAAAGCGTTTTTGTCTTTGGGCATCGCCACAGCGTTTGGATCCCGTCACCTGCTCAGTGAACTCAGCGTTACAGTATCTCCTTTCCTTATATCAGAAGGGCCTGAGTTACTTCTCTATCAAGGTGCACATGTGGGCTATCTCTGCCTATCATGCTGTCACGGGAGATAGGGCATTGGCACAATTGGATGTCGCTCGCATCTTTCTTAGGGGAATTCTGCATATGAGACCTCCCATTCGGGACCCTGTCTCACCCTGGGACCTCCTTGTCGTGTTGGAGAAACTCACCCTTCCTCCTTTTGAACCGGCAGTGGATTGTGAGATGCGTTACCTTTCTTGGAAGGTTTGTTTTTTAGTTGCTGTTACCTCAGCTCGAAGTGTTTCCGAGCTTCAGGCTCTGATGTGTAAAGAGCCGTATTTAGTTTTCCATAGGGAAAGGGTTTCCCTCAGAACGAATCCTAAGTTATTTCCGAAAGTGGTCTCAGAGTTGAGCCTCAACCAGTCAGTTGACCTTCCTGTTTATTTTCCTTCCCCTTCCACGAGAGGGGAGGCTCTCCTCCACACACTGGATGTCCAGAGGACTTTGAGGTATTACCTCAAGAGGACAGCTACGCACCGTCAATTGGAGCAACTTTTTGTGGCCTTTGCACCACAATGCTTGGGTCGACTGGTGACCAAGCAGACTGTCTCGAAGTGGCTAGTTCATTGCATCTCGTTTTGTTACGAGAAACACAGTAATCCCCTGCCGGGCCCGGTCAGGGGTCACTCCACCAGAGGAGTGTCTGCTTCATTCGCCGCCCTGAGAAATGTCTCTATAAGGGACATTTGTGTGGCTATCACCTGGAAACTCGGTGTATGCACCCGTCCAAGCATTACAGCTTGGATATCAGCTCCCCAGACGCCCCCGAGCTGGCTTCGCCTAGCTGTTTTACAAGGGCTTCTGTCCTGAGGCCTCTGGAGTCTGCATATTCCACCTCCTGGCGTCGTCTGCCTCTTTGGTGTGTGACTGCTTGGTATTCAGTCCTTATTGTAATAGCCTGCTGCAAGAGCTCCCACTCGAAGTAACATTGCACTGTTATGTAAGAACTTACCGTAACAGTAGATCTTTGAGAGGAGCTCTTGCAGCAGGCGTTACTTCCCACCCGCCTTCCCCCTCGAGGTGTGCAGATCCATCTCCATTTATCTTCTACAGTCGCTCCGTCTCCTTCTCTTGTCAGGCCTTGTTCCGGGCCTTGGCGGGAGAACTGAAATAGAGCTGGGTCCGCCCCCTTTTGTACTCAGATCGACATCGGGGCAGGGCTGGCGTTGGTGGCTGTCCCTGCTGTGTACTGCTGGCTGAAGTTTTCACCAGAGGGTCCTAGTGCCTGCGGCATAATCCTTATTGTAATAGCCTGCTGCAAGAGCTCCTTTCAAAGATCTACTGTTACGGTAAGTTCTTACATAACTGTACTTTTAACGCAAAGAAGTGTAAGATCATGCACATAGGGAAGAGAAACCCTGAAGCCACCTATAGGCTGGGAGGGGAGTTGTTGGCCGTCGCAAGGAAAGAAAGAGACTTGAGCATCATCATCATCACCAATGATCTGAAATCATCCAAGCAGACCATTAAAGCAGTAGGTAAGGCTAGGGGAATGTTGAGGTGTATTAGTAGGGGTATCACAAGTCGGAAGAGGGAGGTAGTGATCCCTTTTTACAAGACACTGGTTAGGCCCCATCTGGAGTACTGTGTGCAGTACTGGAGGCCGTACCTTTACAAAGACATTAACCAGATTGAGGCAGTCCAGAGAAGTGCAACCAGAATGGTGCAGGGACTGCATCAGAAAACATGTGAGGACAGATTAACGGAGCTCAATATGTATATCCTAGAGCAAAGGAGGAAGAGTGGTAATATCATTTAAACATTCAAACACCTTAAGGGCATTAACAAGGTGATGAGTCTTAACATGTTTCAATATAAGAAAAATAGCAGGACAACAGGACACAGCATGAGATTAGAGGGAGGCCGATTTAAGAGGTAATGTGAGGATGTTTTTTCACAGATGGGGTGGTGGATGCATGGAAGGGCCTACCTCAGGAAGTGGTGGATATGAATACAGTGCAGGGCTTCAAACAGGCATGTGATAGGCATAAGGGAGCAATACAGATGAGTATAAATAGATAGGCCATTGACAGAGCAAAGGCTGATGGCACATTCAAAAGGTAGAAAAATAAATGGGCACACTGGATGGGCCTTGCGGTCCTTATCTGCGGTCAATTTCTGTTTCTATGTATGTGGGCAAGCCTGTCCTCAGATGCTTGTACGATACAGAGCTGCAACCTCAGGAGTATGCCTCAGATGACACTCGTGGCTTCGAGTGTCTGGGTTCTGGCAGGACCTGCAGGACACTATCTTGTATCTACTGATCTTACTTCGAGAGGATTCCTTCAGTAGGTCATTACATATAGGACTGACGCCCCCTGGTGTCAGGCCACACGGCAGACTTTTCTAGCAGACCCTGACGGGGGATCCCCGGCATCACATGACCGATGTCAGCGTGGCTGTATATAGTGGGCTGTCCCCACACCCACCCTGCAGTTCTTTCCCACCATCGCCTCATGTCAGTTGCATAGCAGACTTCCAGTAGCGGTCATCGTGTTAGTTCTTGCGTCAGATTTCTTCGACTTTATTTTTTCTACAATTCTCGCTTATGTCTTCTCCTAAGAAGTAAGTGCTCGTCCTGTGGCACGCAGATTCCTCATAAGGATGGTCATCTGAAGTGCTTTATCTGTCTGAGCCCAGACCATCCTGTTTCATCCTGCTCGGAGTGCCAGACATTCAGTCAGGCCACCAAAAAGCGGAGACAGCAGGCTTTGGAGGCCCAACTTTTAAAAATCCGCCTCGCTTCAGTAATGAAGCAGATGGACTGCATCAGAGTCTCCTACTGAAAAATATTTTCCCTCCAAAAAACCCCATAAGGAGAAATCTCAGGAGTGGAACGCTCAAGGGACTAACCTGAGGCCTTGCGGCCCTCGACAAGCAAGGCCACATCCCAGCCGCAGCTTATGAAGACTTGGATGGTAAGTCTGAAAAATCTTCCACAGATCAGGCGACTGGCTCCTCCGATGGCCTTTTTGTTACGGCTGCCTAAATCAGCCCCGGCTCCTCGGGACCGCCCGGCCGCTGGTAAGACTGCTCCCCAGCCTTTGGAAATCCGCCTGGCACCAGCCAATAAGTTGTCGGGGACTCCTCCGCCCGACTCAGTCTACTAAATGAGTGGAAGTGTCTCGAGCGGCTGCCTAAACGTGGTTCTCCCATGAGGAGACCTAATGGCGCCTCACCCGATGTCCGGCAGAACCAGGGAGAGAAAGCTCCTCTCCTCTCCCTCTTTCGCTTATACCCTCCCCTTCTCAGGTGGGTACCTCAGGCGAAGATAGTGGAGGACCCCTCTACGTCATAGACCATTCCTCGGGGTTAGTCTTGCGCTCCCCTGACAGGGTCACGGCGAAGGAGGCTCCTCCTCAGACATCTAGCCTTACAGTGGATGCCCCTTCTTCTCTAGGTAGGATCCCTTTCAGCCTGACGAATATCTCGGTGCTGATCCCATCATTGGATCCGGCGCTATGAATTCCTGCGCCGGAACCACCTCTGACTCTCCCTCGGCCAGGGCCCAGTGGTCTGTCTCTGGTTCCGGCACCAGACCCGGTCCCGCCATAGGGCCCCCTTCGTCCGGCTCCAAAGTCAGCCCCTCTGACGCCGGATCCCTTTTCGGTACAGGATCGGGCAGTGGCGGTCCCGATGTTGGTCCCCCTGACGCTGGCTATCCCGATACTGGACCCACCACCGATTTACACTACAGCGGGTCCGAAGTGGGTCCCCCCTCCATCAGACCTGACTACGGGGATGTATTCAAGACCCACGACTGTCCCTTATTACCCCCTTGGGTATCCTGGGTACCATTTCCCAGCTGGTCCTCCTCCTGAGTGGAGTTCATTTGGGCAGGATTACCCTGGTTACCATCCCTACCACCATTTTCAGGGGTATCATTACCCACCCCCAACGTTAATGCCGCCTCCTCAATCTCCTTCTCAGCCACCTCCACCATCCCCTCCACTGGCTATGCCGGACTTCAAGACTCTAATCCAGTCTTGGTGGCAGAAGCTTTTCGAGGTTAATTGTCAGACCTGGAGATTAGACTCCCACTTCCACACTGGGGCTCGGTGCTTTTTGGTGGAGACACCAAAGATGATATTGTTGATCTTCAGGACAGAGGCCTCGCCTTCAGATCAGTGAGGTCCATGTACCGATCGGACACTCGACAGCAGCAGCATCCCTTTCAGAAAAGGGCCTGGAGGCAGAGGAAGCAGGCCCCAGCTCGACACCAGGGCAAACACAAGTCCATGGGTTCCTCCACTTCTCCGGCCTCCAAAAACCAGAGACGTGCAGATGGTCCTCCTGAACATCCTGCCACTTCCTGACTCCCTATCCCCACCAACTCCTCAGTCTCATGACGAGAAGCAGGTTGGGGGAGGGGGGAGATT
The DNA here is from genome assembly GCA_016271365.2 of Neoceratodus forsteri. NCBI lineage: Eukaryota > Metazoa > Chordata > Ceratodontiformes > Ceratodontidae > Neoceratodus > Neoceratodus forsteri. The sequence goes on from CM028134.1 coordinate 112,112,262, forward strand.
CGCCTGCCATGCGCAGGAATGGAAGGCAATAACCTCTGACACATGGGTCCTGCAACTGGTGTCCATTGGACACACATAGGGTTTCTGGAAATTCCTCCAGAATCTCCACTAAAAAGGCCTTACTCCAGGGATCGGGCTCTTCTCATTCGAGGAAAAGTTCAAAGCCTCTTGCTCAAGGAAGCAGTAGAGCGTGTTCCCCTCTGTCAAAGGAGCAGGGGGTTTTACTCCCATTTTTCCTGGTTCTAAAAAAGATGGGAGACTTCAGACCCATTCTCGACTTGAGCAGTCTGTCAGTTTGTCAAGTACAAGAAGTTCTGTATGTTGACGCTCGAGTCTCCTCCCACTCCTTCTGGAGTATCATTAGTTGTGTGCTCTGTACATGCAGGATGCTTACCTGCAGATCCCGATCTTCCCCAGCCACCGCCGTTTCCTGCTGTTCCAATTCCATTGGGAGCACTTCCAGTTTCGGGCGCTTCCTTTTGGTCTGTCCTCTGCTCCTCGGGTGTTTACTAAGTGCCTGGCGGTGGTCGCGGCCTCTTTATGCCATCAGGGTATTGTAGTTTTCCCTTACCTGGACAATTGGCTGATTTCAGCGCTGTCCAGGGACTCCTTAGTGAAGGCTGTCTCATTCACCCTGGACCTCTTTGGCAGACTGGGGATTACACTCATTGTTCCCAAGTCATCCATGATCCCGCCCCAGTGACTACAGTTCATTGGGGCAGTGTTGGATACAGTCCAATGCAGAGCCTTTCTTCTTCCAGACAGGATGGAGACCCTGATCCCTCAGGCTTCACGAGTGGCTTCGTCCATGATCATTCCGGCCCAGGAAATCCTCTGCCTTCTTGGCCTGATGGCAGCCTCCATCACTACTGTTCCCCTGGTGAGGCTTCACATGAGAGTTGGTCAGTGGTCCTTGTGCATGCAGTGGGACCAACTCCTAGACAACCTGGACCATCTGGTACTGATGGTCTCAGCAGTTCAGAAAGAACTGCTGTAGTGGAGGGAACCCTGCAACCTTCCCTTAGGTCTCCCTTTCAGGAGCCCAATTCCTTTGGCATCCCTCACTACAGACGCTTCGAACATGCGATGGGGAGCGCATCTGGGGGAGCACCAAGCTCAAGGACTGTGGCTCAGCTTGGAAGCACCTTTACACATCAACGTTCTGGAGATGAGGGCGGTCTTGTAAGCCTTCCAGACCCTCCTTCAAAAGGGATCACTGCTGGTCCAAACAGACAATATAGAAACATAGAAGTTGACGGCAGATAAGGACTACAAGGCCCATCCAGTCTGCCCATTTGTTTTTCTACCTTATGAATGTGCCATTGGCCTTTGCTCTGTCAATGGCCTATCTATTCATACTCATCTGTATTGTTCCCTTATTCCTATCCCATGCCTATTTGAAGCCTTGCACTGTATACATATCCACCACTTCCTGAGGTATTCTGTTCCATGCATCCACCACCCTTTCTGTGAAAAAGAACTTCCTCACATTACACCTTAATCAGTCTCCCTCTAATCTCATGCTGTGTCCTCTTGACCTGCTGTTTTTCTTATATTGAAACTTGTTCGATTCTTTCACCTTGTTAATGCCCTTAAGATGTTTGAATGTTTCAATCGTATCACCTCTCTCCCTCCTTTGTTCTAGGGTATACATATTGAGCTCCGTTAATCTGTCCTCATATGTTTTCTGATTCAGTCCCTGCGCCATTTTGGTTGCCCTTCTCTGGACTGCCTCAGTTGGGTTAATGTCCCTGTGTAGGTGCGGCCTCCAGCACTGTACGCAGTACTCCGGATGGGGGCCTAACCAGTGTCTTGTAAAGAGGGAGTATTACCTCTTTCTTCCGACTTGTGATACCCCTGCTAATACACCCCAACTTCCCCCTAGCCTTATCTTCTGCTTTAATGGTCTGCTTGTATGATTTCAGGTCATTGGTGATGATGATGCCCAAGTCTCTTTCCTCTCTTGTGACTGCTAGCAACTCCCCTCCCATCCTATACGTGGCTTCAGGGTTTCTCTTCCCTATGTACATGATCTTGCACTTCTTTGCATTAAACTCCAGTTGCCACTCTTCTGACCATTTTGCTAGTTTATCCAGATCTCTTCTCATTCTGCTCACACCATCTGGATCATCTCCTCTGTTGCAGATCTTGGTGTCATCTGCAAACAGACAAACCTTAACCCCCCAGTCCATCTGAAATGTCACTGATGAAGATACTGAAGAGGACTGGCCCCAGGACTGGTCCCTGAAGTACCCCACTTGTGACTTGCCTCTCTTCTGACTGTGTACCGTTTACCACCACTCTCTGTTTTCTGCCGGCCATCCAGTTAACCAACTTCTGACCCACCCTGAGCTTACCCAGCTTATCAATCAATCTTCTAAGTGGAACAGTATCGAACACTTTGCTGAAGTCAAGGTAGGCGAGGTCAACTGCTCCCCCTTGGTCCACCACTCTGGGTACCCAGTCAGAGAAATCTGAGATTAGTTTGACAGAACCTTCCTTTTGTAAACCCATGCTATCTTGGGTCCTGTGCTCCTATGGGTTCCAAGTGTTGCACTATCCTTTCCTTAAGGAGTTCCTCCATAATCTTGCCCACTACTGAGGTAGGACTGTCAGGTCTGTAGTTCCCTGCCTCCACCTTGCTGCCACTGTTGTGGAGCGGGATCACATGAGCCCTTCTCCAGTCTTCTGGAACCTCCCTGTGCTCAGAGACTCACTAAACAGTTCTGATAATGGATCTGCTATTTCCACCCTTAGCTCCTTTAGTACCCTGGGATGTATGCCATCAGGTCCCATTGCCTTGTCCACCCTAAGCTTATCGAGCTCTTGTAGGACCCTTTCTTTTCTAAAGGGACTAGTGCACACCTCCCTTCCCCCTTTATCCATGGTGCTGAGCGGTGGGCCCTGCCCTAACTTCTCTTCTGTAAATACTTAGCAGAAGAATCTATTTAGGATAGATGCTTTTACATGGTCCTCCTCCTCACATGTCCCCTTATCCCCTTTGATCTTAGCAGTACTCCCTCTGGACTTTCTTTCGCTAATGTATCTGTAGAAAGTCTCGTCGCCTTCTTTTACTGTTCGTGCTAGTGTTTCCTCGGTTTAGGCCTTTTCCTGCCTTACTGCCTTCCCTGCTTTTATTTTATTTATTTTTATTTTATTTGAATACAGTCGGAATTACAGACTCTTTTGCAAAGGCTCCACGTCGGTTACAGGGGTGGAGGGTAAACAAATACAGTAGAGGACATACATAGACAGGCAGTATTTACAGTAACTGTACTGAGGAGCAGTCCAGGCAAAACTTATATACCGGTGAGGGTATTAGGCAGCAACCTTAGAGTCCTCCCTTAGGGAAGTTTGGTGTGCCTCCCTATCTTCATCCCGCTGCATTCTGTTATATTTCCTGGAGGCCAGCCTGTTGGCTCTGACCTTTTCTGCTACTGTTTTTGAGAACCAAAGTGGCTTTTTTCTTCTTTTGCACTTCCTTTTTTGTCTGACACAGAAGGATGTTGCTTCAAGTATTGCATCCTTAATGCTTGCCCACTTTGCCTGTACCCACTCACCTGTATTACTCGTTCTGTCAGGCCTCTTTCTGACTCCGGCAGGAGAACTGGAGGGTGGGCGTGGGGACCGCCCACTATATACGGCCACGCTGATGTTGGTAACATGACGCCGGGCGGGTGGTCCCCCGTCAGGGATTGCTAGAAAAGTCTGCCATGCGGCCTGACGCCAGGAGGCGTCAGTCCTGTATGTAATGACCCACTGAAGGAATCTATCTCGAAGATCTACTGTTACCGTAGGTTCCTACATAACTGTACTTTCCAGGGCCCGTGCTCTTTGGCCAAGAGGCTGAGAAGATCATCTCTGGCCTACAGGACTCTGGGACAGCTGTCTCCGAAATACACAAGATGTACAAGTTGGAACCGTATTCCTCTAGACGCTGGCCCTTTCGAAGGCACCAGGGACAACAAGCAAAGAGACAGCAACAAAGAGGAGGGCTCAAGAGAAAAGCACCCCCTCAGACACGAGAAACTTGGGGGCTGCAAACAGGTAAGCAGTCCAGAACTCCTCTCCGCACCCCGTCAGCTTCTGCCTGACTTCTTGCCCACCCCCTTTTCTCTAGCAGAATTGATAGGGGAGGCAATGGGACAGCAGTTCTCCATTTACCTCGTAGGTTGGGAGAACATCACAACAGATCAGTAGTTGCTTCAACTTATAGAGAGGGGCTGCGCCCTGCAGTTTTCCCAACTACCCCAGAAGAATCCACCAGCCCACGTATTCAGTACTCCATCCTGTGCACGTCTCATTCTGGTGGAATTACAGGCCCTCCTGTCAAAGTGAGTGATTCATGTAATACCGGAATCCCAGAGAGGCAAAGGTTACTACTCTCGTTTCTTCCTGGTCTTTGAAGAAGACGGGACCGTTGTCTCATTTTGAACCTCGAGTCAACTGAACATCTTTATAGAATACAAAAGGTTCAGGATGGTGACACTCCAAGGGTTGCTTCCCATGCCGCGCCAAGGAGATTGACTCTGCTTCCTGGACATGCAGATCTCATACATGCACATTAAGATTCTGCTGTCCCACAGGAAGCATCTCCGGTTCACATTCGAAGAAGAGCACTGCCCATTCAGGGCCATTCCTTTCGGCCTGTCCTCTGCACCTCGGGTATTCACCAAGTGCCTGGCGGTAGTAGCGGCAACTCTCAGGAGGCAGGGTCATTACATCTAGTCCTACCTCGACGACTGGCTACTATGTACAGCTATGTAAGACCCTGGAGTGTACCTTCAAGATGTCTGAGGACCTTGGGATAACTCTGAATCTCCCAAAGTCAGCCTCTTGGCCATCCAAGAGACTCCCAGTTCACAGGAGCCGTCTTGGATATGGTTCAGGGGAGAGCCTTTCTCCCTTCAGACAGGGCAGATTGCCCTCAGACGCTGGCTTGGAGATTAATCTCTGTAGACCAGGTTTCAGCCAGAATGGTACTACAACTCCTGAGTCGTATGGCTGCTGCCATAGTGACCGTGCCTCTCGCTCTCCTGCATGCGAGAATTCTGCAATGGAACCTCAGGGTGCAGTGGGACCAGCGAAGCGACAGTCTCGACCAGAAAGTCAGAGTCTCCAAGGCAGTACACCAGACCTTACTGTGGTGGCTGAATCCTCCTGCTTGGTGATAGGGGCCCCCTTCAGGAAGCCCTCTCCTCAACAAGTTGTCGCCACGGATGCGTCGGGCATGGGATGGGGTGCTCACTTCGGGAGCAGTCAGACCAGGGGGTCTTGGCCTCTGACAGCGAAAGGTCTTTGCATATAAACATTCTGGAGATGAAGGCTGTGCTGTATACCTTAGAGGCGTTACAGGACGACCTCCGTCCAGCCCAGTTCTAGTCCAGACAGACAACATGCCTGTGATTTTCTATCTCAGCAAGCAAGGAGGAACGCGTTCATATTCCTTATGCAGAGAAGCTATGAGGGTCTGGTACTGGGCAGTAGATCACAGCCTGGAATGGCTTGCGGTACATGTCCCAGGTCTTCAGAACACCTTAGCAGACAGCCTCAGTCTCTTGTAGTCCCAAGCTCACAAATGGGAACTACTTCAAGAGGTAGCAGACGACCTATTTGAAAGATGGGGGACTCCAGAGCTAGACTTCTTCGTGTCGTTACTCAGTGCCAGACTGCCCAATTTCTGCTTGCTAGAGCCAGGGCCTGGTGTTTTTTTGCTAGACTTGTTGTGTCCCTCTACTGCACCAGGAGGTTTCTCTATGCCTTCCCGCCCTTCTGCAGCGAGCCCTCCTCAAGCTACAGTCGGAATCAGCAACCGTGGTTCTGGTAGCAGCGTTTTGGCCCAGTCAGATTTAGTTCCCGCTTCTACAGCAGCTGGCGTTAGAACCCCCAGTTCCACTTCCTCTGATCTCTCAGTTGCTATCCCAAGGGCAGGGCTCCTTAATTCACCCCAGCCTCAGTCTCTGCACCTCCATGCATGGCTCCTGCTGACTTAGCCAGGAACAGATAGGGGGTGTCCGAGAGAGTGGCTGAGATGTTAGTGGCCGCAACAAAACAGTCTACTAGGGCCACATACGCCATGAAGTGGAAGTTCAGCCTATGGGCTGCTGCCAGTGACATAGACCCGTTGTCATGCGAGGTAAACTGGGTCCTGGAGTATCTCTTACCGCTGTCTCATTCGGGTTTCAGCTACTCGTCCATAAAGGTACATCTCTTGGCTATTTCAGCCTATCATGTACTAGTAGGTAACAGGACCTTGGCGTAGCTGGATTTGTCATGTACGTTTCTGCAAGGTATCCTGCACATCAAGCCTTACATTCGGGACCTGGTTCCTCCATGGGATCTGCTGTTTATGCTGGAGAAGTTAACATTGCTCCTTCCCCCACCTGAGCCAGTCGCAAGTTCCAAGCTTTGCTTTCATTCTTGGAAAGTGTTATTTCTAGGAGCGTAGCTATGTTGTTCATTCATACTCATTGGCATGTCCCCTTCCACTTTAAATTGGACCGGAAGTCTTCAATCTGGCTCCTCCCACCCACCGTGGTGGTACATACCTTGGCTCCGCCCCATAACGCCAGATCTTCCTTTCCGCTGGAAGATTCAGGTTGCCTCCCTCGTGCTTACGCATCTTGTAGGCCCTGGCTTTGAAACCATCGGTTATTCCGAAAATTTGTATTGTTCGCATTAGCGATTGCAAGTACGCCGCTTCGATTATGGAAGATGAGGCTTCCTCCGGATTTCGTCGGTGCCCTTGCGGCCAGAAAATGTGCACGGATTCCCCACACTGAGTGTGTCTATTGCCTTGGTGTTGACCATGACACCTCGAAATGTGACATGTGTTTCGCCTTTCATCCCAACGTCCTTGACAACTGTCTCGCACGCCTGAAACTGTGGAGGCCAGAGAAGAGGAACCCTCCGGTGAAATCCAGGGAGGCTCGGTGGGTAGTTTCCGTGGCTGCGGGATCCACCAAGCAATTGGAACGCATGCAGGCATTCGAGGAGGAAGCGGCTCGTGCTGCAGAGGCTTCTCGGAGCTTCTTTGTTCTGCTCAACCTGGGCTCCACCTTCTCGGGTTCTTTCCGAGAGTTGTGCCAGTCTCTCCCTACCAAGGGAGAGGCACCTGTGGACTTGCACTCCTCTTGATCCTGTAAGCGGGAGAAGGATCTGGGATCTGTTTGTCTCAATGGAGACGTTCTTGAGAGTGGGAGAGATCTCGATCCCAGGAACATGCGGTCTCGACCTCGGTCAAGATCGCTTCTTCGGCCCCTGACTTTTCAGCTTTGCCGTCAGGTCAGTCGACCGAGTTATCGATCGATCGATGTTGAGATTGTGATCGACCCTATCGATCAGATTCCGCCGACTCTGGTCGACTAATCACTCGATCTAACTCCTAATCTGGTCTTTACAGATGATGAGACCCAGCCTGCTGGGACTCCTATTGAAGAAGTGGTCCCTGATCCTGGGATATTACGGTTCCCGACCGTGTCTCCCGAGCGACTGAGTCGACCCGTCGATCTCTATGGGGTCTTGGACCCCTCGGCCGACAGGCCGAAGAGCCATAAACGCTCTAAGAGGAGGCGATGCCATCGGTCGTCCTCGTACTCATTGGATGAGGAGAAGCGCCAGCGGAAACTCCGTCGCTACGAGGACCTCATGTGGCAACAGCTAATTTTGACCGGGGACAAGCCAACTCCGGGTGCTATACCAGCCATTACCTGGCTTTCACCTCCTAGGCCGGAGCCGACTCCTTCGGAGCTGATTAAATCGATTCCTCGGCCCGCGGAGCTGGCAAAACTTCCAGCTCGTCCCAAAATAGTCTCTCCACCGATTGTCGTGGAATCACCACCCAAACAGCTTGTGGGAGGGGCTTCTTCCAAGGAAGATAGACCAGACACTGAGTTTCCCCGGCGGTTGTCTGTCACGGTCACCCCAGATTGCCCTCGGCAGGTTCAAGGTGACTTGGGTGGTCAGATGTTATACTCGGATTCCTTGGATTTGGACGTCACTAGCTTGCATTCACATCCAGGGGATATTGAATCAACCATTGGCTTAGATACTGAGGAAGATCCCTTGTCTTTCCAAGGGATTCTTCACCTCATCTCTGAATCTGCAGGGATGGCCCTGGAGCCAATCCAGAAAAAGGCAGAGTACGGACATCCTTAAGAGAGGGGCTACCCTGACGGAGGCCTTTCCTGTGGCCGAGGCTATTGGTGGCCCGGCCTTAGAACTCTGGCAGCATCCTGCCTCTTGTGCAGTTCCATCTACCCGCATGGCCTGCAAGTATGCGGTACCCATGGGATCCCTTGCAGGGTTCACAGAGCACCCTTTGGCCGAGAGCCTGGTGACCGCCTCTATGTTCAGGCATACTGGCAGTTCTGCCGACACAGACTGACCTCCTTGCAGAGTACGAGCTTGACCTCCTTGGGCCTACGTGAGGCAAGTTTGGCCATCATCTTTGCACACTTCTCGCGTGCCTTTTTAATGTCATTGGATGAAGTCCTCCCACATCTCCCTGGTGACATGCAGACCATGGTCAAGCAGGTCCAGGACCCGGGCCGAGCTGTTGCCAAACAGCAGCTTCAGACAGCCCTGGACATTGGGGATTCTTGTGCCTGCTCGATGGCCGCCGCAGTTGCCTCTCATTGCAGGGCTTGGCTGAGGCTTTCCTCCTTTTTGGCAGATACCCAGCATAAACTAGTTGACGTGCCATTCTTCGGGACGGACTTGTTCGTCCCAGGAGTGGCCGGTCACTTTCAGCGCATTGAGCAGTCGAATGCCACCTTGGATGCCACTTCTGCCAAAGGTTCTTTGAGCAAGAACCAGCAGAAGAAAAAGAAGTAGCTCTTTCGGCATTCTGCCCCTGCAGCGCAGCAGTCCTCCTTTCAAGGTGGACAACAGCACCAGCAATAGTAGCAGGTTCAGGCTTGGCGCCCCCGCCCGGACCCCAGCAGGCCCATAAAGGAGGCTGAGGTTCAGGGCCTGGAGCCTCTTCCTCCAAGGCTGCACAGGGATGGGGCTGGGGCTGTCATCCCCTCTCCCGTCACCTCAACTCTGGGTCCTCCCTTGGGGGTCTAGCTCCAACACTTCCTTTCTGCCTGGTCCGTTGTCACTTCGGACAGATGGGTCCTCGAAGTGGTCAGTCGAGTACTGCCTCTGGAATTTGAGCAGTACCTCCCAAGCCAAGCCCGTGCCCCCTTGGGAGGAAAGAGTATCCGCTCAGACCCAGTCATCTCTCTGAGACGACATCGCTCAGCTCCTCCTCTAGGAAGCAGTAACTCCAGTGGCGGATCCCCAGCAGACTCAGGCTTTGTCTTCCGGTACTTCCTGGTGCCCAAGCGGACGGGGGAGGGCTGGCCCTCCATTCTAGATCTGCACAGCCTGAATCAATATTTCAGGTCACGCACCTTTTGGATGGTTACTCTGTCCCAGATCATACCATCCTTGGAGTGAAACATGTGGTTCTGTTCACTGGATCTGCAGGACGCGTTCTTTCACGTCCCAATCCGTCCATCCCATCATCGGTTCCTCTGCTTCAGGATCGAAGGGACCCTGTACGAGTTCCGAGGCATGCCATTCGGCCTGTCATGGGCCCCATGGGTCTTCACCAAATGCATCGCAGTGGTGACAGTCCATCTCGGGGGTGTCAGAATTTATCCTTACCTCGACGATTGGCTCCTAACAGGAGGTGGAGAGGTCCAGGGACCTAGCCCTCCAAACTTGCTCCCAACTCGGCCTCCTGATCAGCGAGGTCAAGTCAGAACTCGTGCCTTCTCAGGTATGGGCTTCATTGGGGCAGAGCTTGACTCTTGTCAAGCTAGAGCTCCGGCCCCAGCGGACAGGGCAGAGGTTCTTTCTTTTGCCCAGTCATTTGTGGTTGGGCAGTTGCACCCAGCCCAGGACTTTCTGCGCCTTCTGGGTTACATGGCAGTGTGCACCTCGGTGGTCCCATTGGGTCTGATTGCACATGCACCCCCTTCAGTGGGAGCTGGCCGCCCAGTGGACTCTGTGCCATAGTCATTTTGACCAGCTGATCACTGTGACCCAGAAGATGTGGGACGCTCTCCAATGGTGGACCGCCCCAGACCAGTTGCAGGAAAGGTATCCCGTTAATCCACCCCGAGCCGATGGTCGTCCTCACGACCGATGCCTCTCTCATGGGCTGGGGAGCCCACATGGGGGACAAAAGGGCCCACGGGCTGTGGACCTCCGAGGAGTCTTGATGCCACATCAACCTGTTGATGCTCAGAGCAGTTAGACTGGCACTGTCAGCTTTAGCTCCTCAGGTCCAGGGTCAAGTCCAGACTGACAGTACCACAGCCATGTACTACCTCAACAAACAGGCAGCATGCACGCCTGTCAGCTGTGCAAGGAGGCGATCCGCATGTGGACTCTCGTGAGCCGATTTGGAGGCAGATCTCTGAGCCATCCATGTGGCCAGAGCCTCAAACCATCTGGCGGATGCTCTCAGACGCTTAGGCCAGACATCGCATGAGTGGTCTCTCCATCCAGAGATAGCTTGCACTCTGTTCTCCCGTTGAGTTAATGAGATGGTGGACCCGTTTTTCTCCAGGGAAAACACCAGGTTGAGGCTGTTTCATGCCCGTCCCCCTCAGCAGGGCTCGCTGCAGGGGGATGCCTTCTCAAGGCTGTGGACTCCAGGCCTCCTCTACACCTTCCCTCCATTTCCCTTGATTCACAGGGTGCTCCTCAAGGTGAGAAGGGACAAGGCGAAGGTGATCCTGGTAGTCCCAGACTGGCCATGCTAGCTCTGGTATCCAGATCGCCTCAGCCTCAGCTGCAGGACCCCGGAGTGGCTTTGCACACACCCGGAACTGATCTCTCTCTCTCTCAGGGTAAGGTATTCCATCCAGACCTTCAATCCCTGCACCTCATAGTCTGGTACCTGAGTGGCTAGAGTTCCAGGCTTTGGTCTTTCCAAAGATGTCTACACTGTGGTGGAGGCATCCAGAAAGGAATCAACCAGGAAATGTTATGCTTTCGAATGGAAAAGGCTTTCCATTTGGTGTCAGAGCAAGGGCCTGAACCCTTTGTCCTGTCCAATGGCTAACATTCTTGACTAACTTTGGTCTCACTCCAAAGGGGGGTCTACGGTCATTGACCCTTAGGGTGTACCTGGCAGTCATTGGTCAGCTGACATTCGCGCAGGAGACAGTGGTTGGGCGCTTTTTCAAATGCTTGGATCACATATCCCCTCCAGTGCATGAACCTCCACCTCCGTGGGATCTACTGCTGGTACTGGCAAAGTATGTGGGCAAGCCATTCGAACCAGCGCACAAGTGTGCGTTGTCAGACTTGTGGATGATTGCGTTCCGGGGGCTGTCTCATCTGCCAGAAGGACAGGGGAGCTCCAGGCACTTTTGGTGGACTCCCCTTATCTGGTCTTCCACAGGGACAAGGTTGTCCTGTGCCCCCACCTGAAATTCCTTCCGAAGGTGGTGTCAGAGTTTCAGCTTATCCAGGTGTTAACTCTGCCGGTATACTACCCTAATTACACTTCGGAGGCAGAGTACAGGCTTCATACTTTGGACCTGAGACGTGCTGTCTCCTACTGTAAGGAGAGGATGGCGGAAATTCGGAGAGAGGTTCGCCAGCTGTTTGTCACTTACGCTGAAGCCGCTTCTGGCAGACGTGCAGCAAAACAGACCATTGCAAGGTGGATTACATCTTGCATAGGTCTGTACTATGAGTTGGCAGGCAAGGAGCCTCCCAGAGGGATAAGAGCTCATTCTTCCTGCCATACTGCTGCATCGGTGGTTGTTTCCAGGGACATCCCTATCCAGGAAATCTGCTGGGCTGCTACCTGGAAGTCAGGAAACACCTTCATCACCCATTACCACATCGACCTTGAGTCATGCCGGGATGCTGCTTTTGGGGCCTCAGTTCTCCAGTCTCTGTTCCCTAAGTAGGGGGTATGCGTCTTGCCTCCCTCCTACCGGAGAACTGCTAGGAGTCTGCCAGTGAGTGTGGATGAACAACATACCCATGCTCCTAGAAGAACGGGTTACTCACCTGTAACAGTAGATCTTCCACGGAATGGTATCTTACAGTAAGTCATTACTTCTGGGAGTTCCGGTTAGGTGGCACTGTAACATGGCAGTTTTCTTCTAGCAGTCTCCACATCAGGGATCACCCACACGACCTCACTTCCTGGGCTGTGTCTACAAAAATGGGTGGTCCCTGGTAGTCGCCGTTCAGTTTTCCGCCGGCTTCAGCTCTGACAGCAGCTTACTCTTCTGTCAGCAGTCTACAATGTGGATTGAATCCATAGCTTGGGGTGGCTGGGCTTCATACATGGCACCATACTCTTGTGCTCAACCAAGAGCTTTACAATGGATGTTTCCCTGTTACAGACTCAGGGTACTCGATCAAAGGGCTCTAAAACCTCCGAGTCCTCTTCAAGAAGCAAAATAGGGAAGGAAATAACTTCACCTAAAGTTCTACCTGACTGCCCTTCAACGGTCATATTTCCTAAACATTTATCAGCAAGAAAACATTCTTCGTTGATGGGCATTATCCCCCTGTCAACAGAAGGGACTTCTTCATGAAAAGAACATAGAAGTTCAACTTCACATAGAAAGGAACGTTTATCGTCGACTGGACATCATTCCTCAGCTCCCCTTTCGACTAAACCACATGCACAGTTGACGACAGAGGTCCTGCTTCATTCATCGTCGATGGTGCACACTCCGTCGACGAGAGGGCTCCACAAGACATCCTCATTGATGAAAACAGCTCCATCGACGGAACACACTCTACTTGCTTCATTGTCGACGGGGCATGCTCCTAAACCTCCATCGTCGATTAGAAGTATTCCAATGTCGACGGAGCATGCATTTGCCTTCTCATCGTCGACGACACACTTTCCATCATCGACGGAGCATGTCCCTATTGTTCTGTTGTCAACAAAGAGCATCCGTCGACAGAGCATGCACTGACTTCCCTATCATCGACGAGTTTTCTACTGTTGACGGAACCTGCATTCACTTATCCATCATGAAGACACATTACGTCGTTGACGGGGCATGCTTTTATTCCCCTTCTGTTGAAGGGACTGATCCCACCGTCGATGAAGCAGCCCCTACATCACAGACCAGCACCTTTACCAGCTTATAATACATTTATGGAAGATCCTTATAAAAATTTAGGCATGAAAAACCATGAAATATTTTACAAAAATATATCAAAAGATACAGGGCTGCATCACCACAAAATAAAGGATCGTATACTACGGAACTCGGAGGCAAACCAGCCTCATTTTCACTCATGCAGGATGCTCAGACACCAGTCCGTGATGAACAAAATTTTTAAAGACGTACTGAATCACATTATTGGGAGGCACAAATTGATCCCCCCCGACTTCAAGCACACAGGGCTCAGAACCTGCTTACATGGCAGTTCCATCCTCACAAGTGTTAAACATAGAAGAAATTGTAAATAAAGTGTTGAATTCTATAGGTTTTGATTATACACCCACTCTGTTAAGAAACCCTCAGTCGCAAACTGTGCCTCCGTCTCCATCAAAACAGGCACGCACAGAGCAAGAACACTCGCCATTTCTGCCTCCTCATGAATATTCTGAGGAATATTTGTCAGATTCTCATAATTTCGGAACCTTCCAAAGACAGAAATTATGATTATTCTTCTCTAGAAAAGGGTCTGAGTTCACAAGTTCTATACCATCATACTGGGATGAAGAAGTATTACATCCACTAAAGGTCATTTCCCCACCGGGTGATACCTCATTCCCAGAAATGATGTTACAAATACAAAAAACAATGGGGTTTACCACAATAGAACAAGATAAAGTAAAGATACGGTTGAATATCTTGACATCCCGGAAGAACCTATCCGGGCAGTCCCTCTCTTTATACCAACGTTCAGTAATGCGATTACTGAAGCATGGAGTCGACCCATAGCTGCATAGGAGCTTCCAAGAAAAGCGCATAGGCTTTATCAGGCTCCCCTTGATTATCAGTATTTAACAAATATTCCCACTGCGGACGCTGTGGTTATTGCAGCCGCTCACAACCGCACTGGCAAACCTAAACATACAAGTACAGTACTTCCCGAAAAAGACTATAAACGTTTCGATTATATGGGGAAGAAAGTGTTTGCTCTAAACACATTAAATATTGGAATACTTAACTACATGGGACATATGCGGATATTCCACTGTACGGTGGGCACCTCTGCTGGGGACATTATAAGTAAACTAACTACATCCCCTGAAAAAGAGCAGCTCACATCAATGATTAACACACTTCTCTTTCTTGACATTTATTGAGATCAGGATATGACATTGCTGACGCTGCGGCGAGAGCCTCTGCAGTCAGTATTCTTATACGCCATCAGGCATGGCTCCGACTCTCAGGGCTGGCACATGATATTCCATAAAAAGTGGCTAATGCTTCTATATCTGGCTACCATCTCCTTGGCCCAGGGGCACAAGCAATATTTTCAATTTAATTCATGTTTATTTTTAAAGCGCCTTTCAAAATCAAGGCGCTGTACAAATTAAATAAAACAAGGAAATCCAACACTAAACAATCATAACTATAAAAAAATAAGCCAAAGTAAAAAGATATGTTTTTAGAGCAATTTTAAAATTGTCAACGGTCGGGCATTCTCTTAACCAGTGAGGTGGAGAATTCCACAGGGTAGGAGCTGAAAAGGCAAAGGCACGAGATCCCGACAACTTCAAATGAACCCTGGGAATCTCTAGCAATCCCTCACTGGCCAGGCGGAGGGGGCAATAGGGAACCAGAAGATCTTTCAGGTAACCGGGTCCCTGATCGTATAGGGCTTTGAAGGTTAGTAAACCAATCTTAAAGGTGATCCGCCACCGAACAGGCAGCCAGTGCAGTTCGCGAAGCACGGGCGTAATATGACTGGTTCTAAGAGTCCCAGTCAAAAGCCTGGCTGCACCGTTCTGCACCAGCTGAAGGCGGCGGATATCAACCCCTGGTAGCCCTAGGTAGAGGGAATTACAGTAGTCCAGCCGAGTGGTAACAAAGGCGTGGACCAAAGTTGGAAGGTCCTCCCGGGGAATCAGATGTTTCACCCGGGCGATATTCCTCAGATGGTAAAAAGAGGATTTGACAACAGTTGACACTTGTGATTTCAGGGTCAGACCATCATCAAAAATAACGCCCAGATTTCGCACCTGTCGAGAGCTAGAGAGCGGTACACCACCAAGTAATAAACCCGATGGCTGTCCAACACCCAAACCCCTCCCAGGATGACCTGGATCCACAACCAATACCTCAGTCTTATCTGGATTAAGTCTTAACCAGCTCGAACTCATCCAAATTCTGATCTCATCCAGGCACTTATTAAGTACGGAGAGTGCATCACTCTGATCGGGGAGAAAGGATAGATACAGCTGAGTATCATCTGCATGGCAGTGAAAACTCAAACTGTATCGCCTGATGATTTCTCCCAATGGCAGCATATGTACTGCAAACAACATGGGAGCTAAAATGGAGCCATGTGGTACCCCACACGGTAGGGAGAAGGCGTCGGGAATAAATTCCGGTGACAACTCTCTGAGACCTACCAATGAGGTAGGAACGAAACCATTTGTGGACTGTACCAGACAGCCCACAAAAAACCCGCAGTCGCTCCAGTAGCACCCCAAGGTCTACAGTGTCAAATGCAGCAGAAAGATCAAGAAGCACCAAGATGGTACAAGCCTTTTGATCTCTGGCCATTAGGAGGTCGCTCAATACCCGAACAAGGGCAGTCTCAGTACTATGCCTTTTCCTGAAGCCAGATTGGAGAGTATCATAGACATTATGAGAGGTAAGATGATCATCCAATTGCAGTGCAACTGCCTTTTCAATAACCTTACCAACAAATGGCAGGTTAGAGATAGGCCAGTAGTTAGCTAGACAGTCTGGGTCCAAGGAGGATTTTTTTAGGAGTGGTCGAACTACTGCCTTCTTAAGGGGGTTAGGAAAAACCCCCCTCTCCAAGGATTTCCAGACAGTGTCAGCAAGGATTGGGTAGATAACTTCTACACAGACTACTAACAGCGGTGTAGGACCCGGATCCAAACTACAACTAGTTGGACGCATTGTTTGGATGATCTTCACAATGTCAACGAATTCCGGGCGATGAAAATCCAACCAGACAGGCCGAGGACTAGATACTACCAGTCGTCCACCACAATCCCCCGAAGGAGAGGTCGGACCGATGCCGGACCTGATGCTGGCAACCTTATCTGCAAAGAAGCGAGCGAACTCCTCGCATCTAAGCTGAGAAAAGGCTTCTCTAGGCTGAAGACAGACTGGATTGCACAGTCTGTCCACAGTCCGGAAAAGCTGAGCCGGTCGATTCTTTGCAGCAGAAATCTTTCTGGACAGGAATTCTGCCTTCTTACGAGTGATTTCTGATTGGTAGCCATCATATTGGGCTAGCAATCTAAGCCTGTCAGCATCAAGGCCCGATTTCCGCCAGGCTCTCTCCAGCCTTCGGCCTACTCGCCTTAATTCCTTCAAGGGGCCATCAAACCATGGACTCCTTGGACGGATGGTGAGAGGCCGAACACGAATAGGAGCAGTTTTGTCCAGAGCATCTCCCACAGCCTTATTATAGGCAAATACAAGACCATCTGGACTCATGCATTCACCCGACAAACTCAATAGATCCAACATCGCCGTTGGGTCATTGGGGCCAATACCCCTTAAAGGGCGGTATTGGACCATTGGACAACCTACAAGCCTCAGGCAGACAACAAAAAATGGTACAATATATGTACCACAAACCACGCCCTCAGTATAATTATTCATACAAAACTGGAAATTACTATAACCAAAGAGGAAACTTCAGAGGCAAAGAACGAATGACAAGAAACGCATCTAAACCAACCCGTGACTGCCCCTTAGGACAGGAGGCAGTATAGTGTAGTGGTCTGGGGCTCTGAGCTGCAGATCTGGTGACATCCAGCAGACCAGACCTGGGTTTGAATCCCACAGCTTCCACTTGCATACTGTGTGACCCTGAGCAAGTCACTTAACCTCCTTGTGCTCACAGGTTGCTCCTGTAAAAAAAAGCTTCCAGTTTAGTGTGCTATACCTGGTTAAACAACTAAATAAAAGGACGGCCGGGTGCCTCTTCCTCTCATTAAAAAAAAAAACTTCAGACTACGCCCGATCTCCTCTTTTAGGCCTCTGGAGACCTTTTTCTGGGGGCTTTGATGCGAAATTATACTGAGGCCTTTCCCATGAGGCTTTAGACATCTAGCCACTTTTGAGGCATCACTGTTACAGGTCATTATGGTCATTCCATCGGGATGTCTCTCAGCCTGTTGTGCGCCGGACCCTTGTGTCCCCCCCCTCCCACGAACAGGGCCTACTACTACTTACATGCTGAGAAATAATCATAATGTGGATCATACTATTCTTACCAAACTTCAACTACTGCATGCGGTCTTCACCTGGCCATAGATAAAGGCCACAGAAACAATGGTGAGTACATTTATATTATAAACATTTCAGGTTTGCACCTAAGAAGGCTGCAGGCCCTGACATACTTGGGACCCCCTTGCAAATGAGATTACTAATACACAATGGAACTGACTACCTCACTGTGTTGCATTCCATGTCTTTACCCTAAAACGGGTACAATATTGACTACAACAGTACTACTGACTCCATGCATTGTTTCAGTTCACATCATCGTTTTAGTTTTTGTAGCCTATTTGTGCCAAATGGATACATTTCTCTAATGACTTGAGAGACTTGGCAAAAAAACTATACTAACTTGCTACATTGTAGCACTACAAAATAATATTATTATTATTTGGGGTACTGTTCAAAACTCAGAACCCAATAGGCTTTGATATATACTGTCTTTTCCAGTGCATGCCACTGAGACCTACCAATTACTTCATTTTGTAAAATGGGTAAAAGAAATCCTTCACCCTGATTGGTCAAAAGGCATATCCTTACCAGTCAACAAACTGAAAGGTGGCACTACCCCTGATTGGTCAAAAAGCATATCCTTACCTGTCAACAGACTGAAAGGTGGCACTACTTTCCTAATACCTTAACCTACATAGGTGAAAGGGCAGCAATATAATTGAGCAACTGATATCTTTCAGCAGTCCCTCTACAACCAGAACTGATCTTCATAGACATGGCTGCTACCTTTACACTGTAAAAATCTTTAACTGGGCCCTAAAAAATAAAACTACCTTAAATAAAAAATAAAACACATTAAGTAAACATTTCCCTGATTATCACTCTCTCCTTACACACATAAACATATTAGAAACATTAAGTGTTGTTTATAGTTTTCATTACAACTATTTCTTTACTAACAGTGAAAAATCCCACTTCTGTCTTTACCTGCTCAGCAGGGAAATCTCTTTTGCTTGCCTTGTCAGTGAGATAAGTGAGTCACTGGCTCTAAAACAGGCCTTTGTTGTCTGTGTGTACAGCATATCGGGAGAGTAACGTTCTACCAGCGAAACTGAGCAGAATTTTGAATCCCTGTATTCCATGGTAAACATTCCATGATAAACCATCTTTGTCTTGAATGAGGGGAAAAAAAATAGAAAAGAAAAAAAAAACAGGATGAAGAAAGTAGGCAATACAGTAATAGTTTATAAACAAAAAGAAAAAGGTGGGAAAACACGGTTACAGAAGCAGACCCAGACTGCTCAAATAATATACTGCTGTCCCTCCAACTCACTGTTAAGCATTTTTCAGTGAGTTGCTGTTCAGTCAATTTTACCATGCCTCTGCCCAAGTCTGGGGAGTATTTTTCACCATATTTAATATAGGATAAAGTATGGGGTGCAGTGCGTTACGAGAATTTAACACACACCTGAGTTGTTGGATGGCACATAAACCCTGAGGGCAAAGCCCGAGGGGTTTATGATAGCCATCCAACAAGGGTGTGTGTTATATTCGAGTTAAACATGCTGCACCCTATTATACTTTATTTTATATAATTGAAGGGTTCCGTTTTCTTCTGGTAGTTCTGTTTTTTTCTGGTAGAAAAGGTAAAAAAAAAACGGGACTCTTACCTTCTGTTGAATAAATGGTGTAATTCTGAACAGAGAATAGGTTTAACAAGTAACTAAATATTTAAGTATTTAAGAAAAAAAGTAAAAAAAAAAAAAAACACTGTCTTGATCGTTGTGTCCTTTCTCATGAAGCGAGTGTTTTCAAGTGCTGGTGTCATTTGACCTGCAGGGGAAGGGTGAGGGTTGAAAGGGAGAGTGGTTAGGGAGTGTGGTAATAATTTTGTGTTTCCGTTTAGTCCGCGGTTTGAAATGTGCTGAAAATATTTTTTTCATTTCATATCGGTTATTGAGAGTACCGGATACTGTTCTTTATGGAGCGAATGGCAGTGAGGAGGTGAGTTATGCTGCCTGATTTGTGTTAGAAAACAGACAGTGTGAGCCTCGCGTTGAGTTTTACTTTGTGTCGAGCGCATTAGCATTGGAAGAAGCCACATGAATGTCGTAACACCTACTCAGGTGTTACGGTATTTAACGCACGTCTTTTTCCATTGTAAAAAACGGAACCCATTAATTATTATAAAATAACATACTATTATTAAATCTTTAATAATGCTTCCAGAGTTTTGTTTGATTGTTATAGAAATATTTGTTACCCAATTTTATAAGATCAGTAAAACACTTCAGGATGTGGGTTGTTGATTGATAAGAGCACTACCCAGCTACTGTAGTCACTATTGTGACACCTCGTACTATTAACTTACCTGGGAAGTGCTGATCAATCAACAACCCACACCTAGTCTGGTCTTATTGCTTCATATGGCTGAATTTCTCCTGATTTATTACAGTATCTGATATGCCATACCCATATCAACTTTACATTTGCTTAACTCGTCTGACGATGCCCAGTAATAGCCAGTCTGGCCTTTTTTTTTTTTTTTTAATCATAGACCTATGACGAACACTTTAATGGAGTACTTACAGATAGAATACAAAATTATCTGCTGATATACTATTCTCAGCAACTACCGGTCCTAAGACCACACTATATGTATGGCAGAATGCCATATCTGGCCACCCCACTGCCATATAACTGCTTGGGAATCTCCTAGAAGTAATGACTTTCTGCAACACACCATTCTGTGGAAGATAGATCAGTTACGCAAAGACTTCTGCTGTAACAGATCTTCTAGGAATGTCTCTTGCAGTAAGTAGCTTCCCTCCCTCCGACCCCCTGCCATTCTGTAATGGGGAAAACTATATAGGGTTGGGAGGCTTTGGTACCTCGGTCCCTCGCCTTCACGAGCTGAAACCGGCCGGGAACGGAGACTACCAGGGACCACCCACTTTTATAGGCACAGCCCAGGAAGTGAGGTTGTGTGGGTGGTCCCTGGTGTGGAGACTGCTAGAAGAAAACTGCAGTGTTAGAGTGCCACCTATCGGGAACTCCCAGAAGTAATGACTCACTGCAAGAGACATTCCTAGAAGATCTACTGTTATGGCAAAAGTCTTTGCGTAACTGATCTTTCTAGGAGTGATATAGGTTTTTCACACACACCCACATGACCTCCCCGGCTGCAGACGCACAACACCTGGCTACCAGCAGGCTAAGATCTCACGTCATGGGGCGAAGCCGAGGTATATACCACCCGAGTGGGTGGGAGGAGCCAGCTTGAAGACTTCTGGTCCAACTTAAAGTGGAAGGGGACAGGACTATGAGTGTGGATGAACAACATATACGACTCCTAGAACTACTGTTACAGGTGAGTAACTTGTTCTTTTAGTTGCTATTACCTCGGCCCAGAGGATTTCCGAGTACCAAACTCTCATGTGCAAGGAGCCATATTTGTTTTTTCATAGGGACAGGATGTTCCTTCGCACAAACCCTAAGTTTCTTCCGAAGGTGGTGTTGGAGTTTGCTCTCAACCAAGACATTAATCTCCCTGTCTACTACCCCGAATACTCTTCAAAGGGAAGGCATTGTTACGTTCTCTAGTTGTACATAGAATCCTTGAGTATTATGTTGACCGTACACGGTCCATAAGGAAGTCAGACCAATTGTTTGTGTCCTTTGCCCAACAGATGTTAGGGGCACCAGTTACCAAACAGACCATGTGCAAGTGGCTAGTCAACTGCATTGTGTTCTGCCACGAAAAGTATGGCAACCCCCTTCCGGGCCCAGTTAGAGGTAATTTGAATAGAGGGATGGCGACGTCTTTTGCATCTGTCAAAAATGTGCCAACAGCAGATCTCTGTGCTGCAGCCACCTGGAGTTGGGTACACATCTTTGTCCAGCACTACAGTTTGGACATTGCTTCCAGAAGGGTGGCAAATTTCAGCCTGACAGTTCTCCAGGGATTGCTCTCATAGGAGCCATGGAGCATTCTTGCATCCACCACCCGTTTGACTGGTGTTATCCCAGTACTGCTTAGGACTCAGTCCTAACAGTTATTACCTGCTGCAAAAGCTCTGTCTCGAAGTGAGATAGCACAGTTATGAAAGAAATGACCGTAACAGTAGATCTTCGAGAAGAGTTCTTGCAGCAGGTGTGCTTTCCCTCCCTCCTTCCCTCAGTGCTTCTTCCTGTATGTCCCATCGGGATGACAAAGCCTCCTCGGTTTGTGCTATCCGTTATGCCAGCCGGGTCTCCGGCCAACGAACTAGGGTGCCGCCAGGGTGACTCTCCTATATACTGATAATGACATTGGGGCAGTCCCCTGTTTTGCACTGGTAGCTAGAATTTCTACGTGGGGTCATAGACTCTGGCGGCATAGTCCTAATTGTTATTACCTGCTGCAAGAGCTCTTCTCAAAGATCTACTGTTACGGTAAGTTCTTATGTAACTGTGCTTTTTCCTTTAAATAAATGAAGGATAAAAATCCCAGAATCACAAGGTGGTACCAGGTACCACAGCCATTTAAAATCAAAGCGCTGTATAAATCCTGAAAAGAGAATGTCAGTGCTGATTTTCTGTTGATGCGGTTCAGGAATTGAGAATTCAGAAGGATGAAAAAACAAACGTGTGTGCTTAATTGAACTGTTTGTTGTGCAGGCTGTTACGAGAAAAGGGATACTGCATGTGCAAAGAACTGGAAATGGTATAAGGTAATGTTAAAATAGAAATAGAAGGTTTTGGAAACTTTTTTTTTAGCAAAAAAAACAGGTTCCTTCTTAAAGAGGGGTGTGTGTGGCAAGGTGTGTGGCAATTCCGCTATACAAGACACTAGTGAGGCCCCACCTGGAGTACAGTGTACAGTTCTGGAGACCATACCTACGTAAGGACATAGACAGGGTAGAGAAGGTTCAGAGGAGGGCAACAAAGATTGTGCATGGGTTGCATCACAAGTCCTATGAAGACAGGTTGAAGGAACTGAACATGTACTCCCTGGAGGAGAGGAGGAGAGAGGGATATGATAGAGACATACAAGTATCTTACAGGGAGGAACAGGGTGCAGGAAAACACTATTTTAAGCGAAAAAGATGTTTCAGGACTAGAGGGCATGGGATGAAGTTGGAGGGAGGGCGATTCAGAGGAAACATGAGAAAGAATTTCTTCACAGAACGGGTGGTGGACAAGTGGAACACCCTGCCAGAGGAAGTGGTGGGAGCTGAAACAATCACGGGATTTAAGAATGCATGGGATAGACATAAAGGAATTCTAGAGGTCAGGGGTAAGGGGAAATAGACTTCTAGGAAAACAAACTGAACTTACAAGCTCAAATGGGCAGACTAGGTGGGCCATAGGCCCTTATCTGCCGACACTGTCTATGTATCTATGTATGTAAGGTTGGATAGGAACCTGTCCCGTTTGTTTTGCAGAGAGAGTTAAAAGCAAGGATCTATTTTGTGTCTTTCTGTTCTGCCACTTTGTCTGCGCAATCAAATTTTCTTGTGGCACTTAGGAATTGGCCACTCCGATAGTCCCACACTTTCCTCCTCTTGTCGTCCTTCCTTCACTTGATGTTTTTATTCTTTCTTCCTTCTCTTGTTTCTCTGTGGGTAAAGAAAAATTTGTGAATCTTTATGTGAAATTGGGATCTTTTGGTTTGTAGATGTATTTAATAAAATTTTTAAAACAATTGCAGAAAGTGGGTATATTAGAAAAGATAATCTGGAACAGAGGGTTTAACTTTGAGATGCATTTTAACCTGCATACGCTTGTTCAGTGTTGTTAGCAGACACCCAGCTCCGAGATGGTTAAGACTAATGGTACTCTTTAGGCTGGCCTCAAGAAATAAATTGACAGGGTTCGGGTACATTTTGTGAGAAAACGGAGGTGTAATTTACAGTATCAGGATGAAAAGTTTAAACTGCCAAGAAAAGACATATAAAAAGAGAGCAAGGTTTTGTTTGGGGAGATTTTGAAGGAGAACTCCGATGAAGGGTTTTCTTGGCCTATATGACCGTGTGTCTGTCTAGGTTTCTGAATTACTGGCAAACCAGGGTGACCCCCGATACCCTCCCAGGTTGCCCATCCCCTCCTTTCCAGTGCTCAGTGTTATGTTGAATGAGCATACCAGGGTGCCCAGCCCTGGTACTGCTTCTCTCCAGGTTGCCTGCCCCATTCTCATATACTTGGCAGCACAGGTGCTCACCCGCCGGTGCTGCTGAACAGTCACTCAGTCCCCAGTGTCAGAAAGTTCCCTGAAACAAAGAAAACTGTCGCTCATAGATTTTGTTTTTGTATTTAAACCTGTAAAAAAAAAAAAAAAAGTCCCTTGCCAATCTGACCTCCCACTCAGCACCCCCATAATGTTGCCATTTTTTTATATTTTTACAGCAAATTTTCAACATGACCTATTTTAGACACCAGCTCATGACTAAGTGTGGTGGAATTATTCATATTCAGCCCAAAAGCAGTTTCGCAGTCACTTTGCAAAATCACCTTTTGGGCAGTATTTGAAAAGTTTCACCTACAAGGTTTATGAGGTGGGGTCATAAGAAGGCTGTGTTGCAAATTTTGGGTCAAAATATTAGCAAAGTTATGAACACACATTAAAACTTTTTTCTACGTTTGGTCATAACTTTGGTAATTTTCAATATTTTGACCCCAAATTTTCAACATAGCCACTTTTTCATACCATCTCATGAACGTAACAGTTATCATATTTCAAATCCTGGCCAAAATGTGCTCTCACCTGTGTTGTGGGATGATGTTTAGATGGAGATTTAAAAAGTTTCACCTGCCATGTTCATGAGGTGGGGGTCACAGGAAGGCTATGCTGAAAATTTAGTGTGAAACTGATGGTAAAATGGCCAGGTTACAACTGAACGTTAAAATATTTCAACGTTCATTCACAACTTCACTAATTTTCAATATTTTGATTCCAGACATTCAACATAGCCATTTTTTGCACCACCTCATTACTGTGACAGGTGTTGTTTTTTAAATCTTGAACAAGAAGTGTCTTCATACTTCTAGTGCAAAATGAAATTTCAGCCAGTATATTATAAATGCAATATGCTGTGTATAGAAGGAGACAAAAACTATTTATCTTGAAAACGTTGGGTCAAAGTTTAAAACAAAATATATATATATATATATATATATATATATATATATATATAATTAAAAACGGTGTGTAGTGCCAGTCTTGACTCCAGCGGGTAGTGCTTTATGATCGGTGCTGATGAGCTGAATTTGTGGGCAAGATCAGTGAGCCAGCTGGATAGGGTGGGGGGTATGGTGCTGTTGTGCGACCCCTCCCAGCCAGATAATGGTGCAGGGTTTTCCATGGGCCCAGGTACTGTATTGTGAAGACAGCTCTTGTCTTGGCATAGGATCCTGCATCTCTGCACCCGTGGGTGGCAGAGGGCCCTGTGCATTGACTGAGAGATGAACGCTTTGCCCTGTGTGGCTGTATTTGTGGGCACGAGTTCTTGACATCCATCTCTGCATGGAAGTGCAGGTCCTGCTAGGGCCCTGCACTTCATAGGTGGGTGGAGTCTTCTCTTGGCGCAGGTTCTGCATTTGTTCACGCAGGTCCCAAAGAGACCTGCATGAGGATATGATTCCACTGTCTGAAAAAGAAAGGAAATTCTTTGCAAAAAACTGCATTAATGCACTAGTTGGGGTTGGAGTGAGGTTGAGGTTAACGTGCAGTAGTAGGGAATGTGGCATTAGGGTTTCCAGCTGTGGGCTGGGGTGGTGCATTAGGGTTGCAACCCCAAGGAAGATCTTACTTCGAGAAACAGCTCTTGCAGCAGGTTACACCATTAGAACTGAAGCCGGCAGGCGCCAGGACCCCACGGAAAAATTCTAGCTAGCAGTATCCAGCGGGGGACCACCCTGGCGTTGGCCCTCCGGCCGGGCATCACATAAAGGGGCGGTCCCCAGCATCTGATTCTTTTTCCCGCCGTCGACTTGCCAGCCTCGACCTCATAGACATACCATCAAAGATACGACGATCAAAATCTTTACAAAACCCATGTCTGCTTCTCCGACTCCTTCTTTCGAAGGACACCCCTCAAAGTGCGCCTGCAGCAAGCAGATCCCCTCGACGACCATCATTTGGCTTGTGTGAGGTGTCTAGGCCCAGAACACGACACCCAGGCCTGCTCCATCTGCCAACAATTTAATAGCAGGACCAGGATCTGCTGCCAAAAGGCCCTTCAGGGATTCCTTCTTGAAGAGAAACTTCGCAAAATGGAAAAAAAGATCTTCCTCCAAAGGGAATTCTTCCCATAAGAGCAGGAAACACCGGGACTCTGGTAGGTCAGGATCCCCCAGTAGGGTCTCTGAATCCAGGGCCAGCTCCAGCTCTACGCGGTCCAACCGTTCTCCTTCCCGGGCCCGCTTCCAACATCCCCCAGTTAAGGTAAGGTCTTCAGGGGGTTCTTCAGCCTCCTTGCACCCGCTTAAGACCCACCGGCGCCTGACTTTTCTTCCAGGCCTGACTCTTCAGAAAAACATAGGAAGTCTTCCTCTAAATCTAGCGGGACGTCAGGCTGACGCCGGGACACCGACCTCAGGTCAGTCTCCCAGCCTTCCAAGGCCCCGGAAAGGAAGACCAAGGATCTGACACCTCTTAAGTGGACGTCACAGAATAAAAAGGTGCCTGACCCGACGCCTGAAAAACGGACTCACGACCCGACAGCAGTTGTACCGACGCCGGGTGACACCGGACGTCAGGGGTCCTCAGGAGAGGAGGCTGCCAAACGACCAGACTGGTGGCATGGAGGACGCCAGCTCGCCCGGGGAGCCGTTGACTGTTCCGGTGGTTTCCCAGGGCCCGATCCCGGTGACAGACAGACACCGACGCTGGGCCCATCGGACATGGACATTCAGGAGGTGAAGGAATTGTTCACCTTCTGGTGGGAGACCATCAGAAAGGACGTGGTCCCCAATAAGCCTCTTCCACCTCCATCCCCTCCTCGAGAGGGTGAAGGCTCAAGACCCCCGACTCCTAAGGTGCCAACTCCACCTCCTAGGGTCAGATCTAGAGAGAAAGAGAAAAAGACGCCCATCACGGTCTGCCTCTGGGTCTCCGAGCCCTAAACAACCCAGGGATAGACGACACCCACCGGGGGATAACTCCAGACTGGATACGTCCGATACCTCCAGGTCTCCATCCCCCTATAGTCCCCATCACCAGACCCACGAGACCAGCCAAGGTCACCACCAGATGATCCCTTTTTCTCCAAAATCATGAGGCACATCCAGGAGAATATGGAATGGGAGACTGAAGACTTGGACCCTGAGAGACAACGCCTTGCCCGTTAACTTTGGCAAAGGACCCAAAGCCTGTGGTGGTCCCACCTCTAGTGGACACCTTCACGGACGTCACCAAGGCGGCTTGGAAGCATCCGCACTCGACACTGGCTGTTCCTAAGAAGGCTGACTGCCTCTACAGAGCTCCTATGAAGGACCTGTATCTGGCGCAGCAACCCCTGGCAGACTTACTGGTCATTACGGCGTCTCATGATTGGTCTCAACGACCGCAACTCTTGAGTACCCAGCCTCCGGACCAAGAATCTAAGCAATTAGATTCTGTGGGAAGACGCATGTATGCAGCTGCTACATGCTCGATAAGGTCTTTGAATTACCTCATGCACACGGTGCAATTTCAAAACGCCCTCTGGGAGCAGGGCCAAGACCTTTTGAAGGACTTTCCGGATGGCAAAAAGGAGGAGCTGCTCAACCTCCTTCATACTGGGTTGGACATGGGGACCCAGGTTCTTCGAGCCGCTTATGAGTCAGCGGACTAGGCCGCCAGGGGAGCAGCTACTGGCGTTTGTCTTCGGAGACACTCTTGGTTGAGTCTCCCCGGTTTCACCCTGGATGTTCAGAAGAATATCCTGTATGTCCCTTATAATGGAGCTGCCCTGCTCGGTGAGGAATCCCGAGAAGGTCATTACCAAGCTACAGGGTGCCGGGAAGGCAGTTCGGACCGTACAGGCCCAAATCTGATTCCTTTCGGAGGAACCAGAACCGTTTTCACGGCAGGCAACAACTGCAACAGCCACGTTCTGGCCAGCAGCCCCTGGCAATTTTGGTCGCAAAGGTCAAGCCAGATTCCCCACGGGCCAGGTCTCTAAAGCATCCCAAGGCAGCCCAGCCCACAGGACCCAATGCTACCACAGCATGACTCCTTCCCGGCCCTCGCCCCTCCTCTGGCTCAGTGGATAAAGGTCGGGGGTCGCATCTCTCATTACCTTCCGGGATGGCAGAGGATCATCTCCGACCAGTGGATGTTACAGTTGGTACAGTGAGGACACTTTATAGAGTTCCTCAGCGACCCACCGTCCAGCTCTCCCGTTACGTGGGTCGGCATGCTCTGCTCATCCAGCAGGAGATCTTGGCCCTCCTGGACAAGGAGACCATAGAGAACGTTCCACCGGACCATAAAGGAAAAGGTTATTATTCCCACTTCTTCCTGGTCCCAAAGAAAACAGGGGACTTGCGCCCGATCTTAGATCTCAGCGATCTCAACACATTTGTGTTATACAAATGCTTCCGCATGGTGACCCTACCGGGTCTCATCCCCACGCTCAAAGAAGGCGCATGGCTAGGGTCGCTGGACATGCAGGACGCTTACCTACATCTCTCGATCGCTCGAACGCATCAAAGGTTTCTGCGCTTCGAGTTTCTGGGACGCCACTACCAGTTCCGAGCCCTCCCATTTGGACCATCTTCCGCACCTCGGGTGTTTACGAAGTGCATAGTAGTCGTGGCAGCAACTCTCAGGAGGCAGGGCCACTATGTTTTTTCGTACCTAGATGACTTGCTCCTCATGGCACCCTTTCTGGAGGCCCTGATGTCCGCGATTCAGGATATCCGTTCTCTTTTCCAATCGTTGGGCATCATCATCAGCCAGGAGAAGTTGCACCTTGTCCCGTCTCAGACTCTGCAATTTATTGGAGCAGTTCTGCACACCACTCAAGGGAGAGCATTTCTTCCTTTGGACAGGGCGGAACACATCAGATCCGTCATACAGGACACAATGACGAAGACAGCGGTGCTCGCCAGGACCGTTCTTTGCCTGCTTGGACATATGGCGGCTGCCATTGCGACGGTTCCCCTAGCCCGACTCCATATGCGGGTTACCCAGTGGATGTTGCGGGCTCAATGGGTCCAGAAGCAAGTTCATATGCAGCATCCAGTCCGGATCATGAATGCTGTCATCCGAGACTGGCTATGGTGGCTCGTCCTGGACCATCTCTCGAAAGGAGTCCCCTTCATGGCGCCACCTCCTTTAGTGACACTCTCCACGGACGCCTCGGGATCCAGGTGGGGAGCGCACTTCAACGGGGTCAGGATTCAAGGCTCATGGTCGTGTCTAGGGTCCCATCTGCACATTAATATTCTGGAGATGAGGGCCGTCCTCTATGCCCTACAAGCATTCCAGACGGACATTCCACCGGGTACTCTTCTGATTCAAACAGACAATACTGCGGTGATGTACTGTCTCAACAAACAAGGAGGCACTCATTCTTACCCCCTTTGCAGGGAGGCTCAAAGGGTTTGGAATTGGGTATTGCAACACGGCGCAGATATTACTGCAGTGCATGTTCCCGGAGTGGACGACACAATCGTGGACAGTCTCAGCTGATCACAGGTCAGAGTCCACAAATGGGAACTGCTTCAGGAAGTCACAGAGGATCTGTTTCACAGATGGGGGACACTAGAATTAGACCTTTTTGCGTACCCATCCAACGCAGAACTGACCAATTTTTGCTTGCTAGATCCAGGGCCTGGTGTTTTCTGGCGAGAGGTGTTGTCCCTCTCTTGGTCGGGCAGATTCCTTTACGCTTTCCCACCCTTCCCTTTGATCCAGAGGGTTTTACTGAAGCTCCGACAAGAGCAGGCGTCACTGATTCTGGTAGCGCCCTTTTGGTCCAGGCAAATTTGGATCCCTCTATTACATCAGCTGACCCAGGAACCTCCGGTGCCTTTGCCATTCAGCTCTCAACTTCTGTCCCAGGAGGCAGGCTCCTTAGTCCATCCGGATCTTCGGTCACTGAACCTGCATGCCTGGCTCCTAAAGACATAGCAGTCCTGAGATACGGGGTCTCTCGGGGAAGTTGCAGACGTTCTGACAGCAGCCAGAAAACCCTCCACTCTTGCCACTTATGCCATGAAGTGGCGCAGATTTTGCATCTGGGCTCAAGCTCGCGGATTGACCCCATTGGATTGTTCAGAGAGGTCTGTGTTAGACTACTTTCTAATCCTGTACGAGGCAGGCCTTGCCTACTCTTCCATTAAGGTTCACCTGTGCGCCATTTCGGCATATCATTCACCGGTAGGTCATAGCTCTCTAGCTCAACTAGAGGCTTCACGTGCTTTTTTGCATGGCATCCTGCACCTAAGACCTCCTGTCAGAAACCCGGTTCCACCTTGGGATTGGAAGAAGCTCCTTTTAGTTGCTGTTATTTCAGCCAGAAGAGTTTCTGAGCTACATGCACGCATGTGCAAGGATCCTTATTCGTTTTTTCACAAGGACAGAGTGTGGAGTATCTGGGACGTTGGCCTGCGAAGGAGAGCCCTCCTGTGGGCCATGGGGGAGGAGGACTTGGGCGACGGGATGTCGGCTCTTCCATGGCGATCCTCTCTTTGCCCTTCAATCGACGCCAGTGGTAGTACCGACGATGGGGGCGCCAGAGAGTCCTTTGGTTCGAGGCGCGCCTTTAACAGGCGGCGCTGGTGCTTTGGGAGGTGGGGCCACAGCTTTCACCTCCAAGGGCTTGGTGGTAACCCTTAGCGGGGTTACCTGTGGCTTGGCTGGCTTCTCCTCCGAAGGGCCGACCTTGGCCTGTGATGATTTGGGTCGCTGTCCTGATCCCAAAAGGCGGGCCTTCTTGGGAGAGGGTCGCGAGTGAGACCGAGACCGGTGCCTGGACCGACTACGGTCTTTCCCGTGACGATTAGATTGCGTTTCCCCTCGGAGGAGTGCAGATCCATCTTTTTCTCCAGGAGAAGGGCCTTCAGGTGACTGATGCGAGTCCGGCTAGTAAATGCCTGGAAGGCGGAGCAGGCCGCGGTGTTGTAGTCCGGCCCGAGGCAGAAAATGTAGCTTCTGTGGCCGTCCTTGGCCGGGATCTGCCTCCCACACTCGCACTTGTTTTGATGGTGTTCAGGCGAGGCCGATGAAGGTGAAGACATCCGTCGGAGCACTTCAGAAACCGTCGGAAACGGTCTGATGCCGATAAACTAGAAAAAAAACGTTAAAAATGGTAAGAAAAAGTGGGTTTTCGGAAATTTCTTGATGTTCCTGGCAAGCTGATGGTAGATCTTCTCTCTTCACGTGCAGGACGCGGCCGGAAAAGAACTGAGGTGGAGCTGGATCCGACCCCTTTTGTACCAGGGCCGACGGGGCGCGGCCGGCGTTGGGGGCGGTCCCTGCTGTATATTGCTGGCTGAAAATGTTTCCGGAGGGTCCTAGTGCCTGCGGCATAGTCCTGAATGTTATAGCCTGCTGCAAGAGCTCCTCTTGAAGATCTGCTGTTACGGTAAGGTCTTACATAACTGTACTTTCCTTCCCAGAGTGGTCTCGGCAGTCACACTCAACCAGGATATAGACCTGCTGGTGTACTACCCGAATTACGGTAACTGGGGAGGCCCTGTTGCACACATTAGATGTGCATAGATGTCTCAGATATTATCTGACCAAAACCGAAGCCCGTCGTAAGTCGGACCAGCTCTTTATTTCCTATGCACAGCGGATGCTCGGTGCTCCTGTTTCGAAACGGTCGCTTTCCAGATGGTTGGTTAAGTGTATTATGTTCTGTTCTAGGGGCATGCATATGTTGTTCAATCCACACTTACTAGCAGGTTCCTTGTCGCTTTAAATCTTGCCGGAAGGTCTTCAAGCTGGCTCCTCCCACCCACCCGGGTGGTAAAACTCTTGGCTCCGCCCCATGACGCCAGATCTTCTTTACCGCTTGGAAGCTCAGGTTCCCTCCTTGGCGCTCTGTGTTTTAGACTGGATCCTAACTCTTCGGTTCGTCCAAAACTAGTTTTGAAGTTTTCTAAACTTCAGTCTTCATCATCCCTCGCAGCTGCGATGGACAGATCGATTCCCGGCTATCGGAGGTGCCCTTGCGGGCAGAAAATATCCAGGACGGATCCGCGCTCCGTCGTCTACTGCCTAGGCCGAACCATGACCCGCGGGCCCTGCGGTTGTGCCGCTCTTTTGACCACCATCCCTGGAGGACCGGCGCGCCGATTGAAGCTCGGGCGCCCCGAGAAGCGTTACCTGCCAGTAAAATCCAAAGAGGCTTGTTGGGCGGTGTCTGTGGCGGCTGGCTCAGCTGAGCAGCTCGAGTATATGATTGCCCTCGAGGAGGAGGTGGCCCAGGCTGCATCTTCCTTCTCCTGAACCGCGGCATTTATCCCGCTCTCTCTGAGTTCCTCGTACACGGCTCCGTTCAAGGAGCTTTGTCAGTCCCTTTCGCGAAGGGAGAGGGGCCATCGGGACTTTTTTCTTGGCCCAAGAAGGAGTCGACGAAGGGTAAGTCCCACCATCGGCGTTCGTGGGAGCGGGAGAGGTCTCCTTCCCCGGACAGCCGACCGTCGACTTGGGTCAAAGTTGCGGCTCAGGCCACTGGCTTCACGGTGTCCCCGTCAGGCCAGCCTGCTGAGACTCCCGTTGACGCAGTCGAGATTTTCCTCAACCCGTCGGATGGCCTGTCGACTGGTGAAGCCGACAACCCACCTTCACCGGTTCCCCAGGTGGAGACCGAGGATCTGCCTGCGCCTTTGGGGCGGCGGTCCCCGGATAAAGTGCCTGAGCCAGGGGAAGAGCGGGTGTCCCCCACTCTTCCCATACCCACCCTCAGTCAACCCGAGGGTCTCGGTCTCGGACTTCATCTCTGTCAAGCCGTTCCCGCCGTCATCGGCGGTCTCTATCTCGGTACCGAAGTAAAGGGCGACACCGTTCCTCCTCGTCCTCTTCCTCGGATGAGGAGAGGCTTCGACGTAACTTACGTCGACGTTACGAGGAGCTTATGTGGCAGCAGTTGCTGTTGTCCGGGACTAAACCGACTCGGTTCAGCCCGGCCATCAAGTGGCTGTCGCCGACGACCGAGCAACAGTCACCCCAGTCGAGATGCCGTTGCCTGGGCCGTTGTTCGGCGAAACCAGCTGCTCCACCGACTGTGGTGGAACCTCCCCTCCACACCCGAAGTCTGGGGCACCGACCAAGGATTTCGGTCGGTCACGGCCTGCCCCACAGGTTGTCGGTCACCCTCACCGCCGGACCGTCCTCGGCAGGTGGAGGGTGGCTCAGGGCGAGCAGCTTTTGCCGCAGACTCTTGAGTCTGATGGCGACTCCTCCCTGTTCTGCAGGCAGGTGCGACCTGGAGTCCTCCAGGGGCCAGTCATTGGACGATAGCCCATCGTCCTTCTTGGGTCTGCTTCGACTCATCTCGGGTCCACGGGATGCAGCTCAAGCCTGTGTCCAAGCAGGCCAGTATCCCCTGACGGAGATACTGTACCGAGGGGATTCCTCCACGGAGGCCTTTCCGGTGGCTGAGGCCATTGTCGGTCCAGCCTTGGAGCTTTGGCAGCGGCCTGCTTCCTGCCCTATGCGCTCGGCCAGGATGGCCAGGAAGTATGCGGTCCCTACCGGCTCTTTGCCCGGTTTCTCGGAGCACCCCTCTGCTGAGGGGTTAGTCACCGACAGCATCTTCCGGCGTTCCGGTAACGCTCGGGACGTGGATAAGCCCCCCGACAAAGAGTCCAAAAAGCTGGACTTTGCCGGGCGCAAGGTGTACGCTCCATCCTCCCTTGGCCTCCGACAGGCCAGCTCGGCCGTGCTGATGGCACACTTCTCCCATGCCCTCATGGGCTCCCTGGATGAGGTTGTCACTCATCTCCCGGCTGACCTGCAGACCACGGTCTGTCAGGTGCGTGACCAGGGTAGGGCGGTGGCGAAGGAGCAGCTTCAGACTGCTCTGGACATAAGTGATTCCTGTGCCAGGTCAGTAGCGGCCGCAGTGGCTATGCGCCGCAGGGCGTGGCTGAGGATATCCATCTTCACGGCGGATACCCAGCACAAGTTGGCGGACGTCCCCTTCTTGGGGACTGACCTCTTCGGCCCTGGAGTGGAGGGACACCTCCAGCGGATCGAAAAGTCCAGTGCCACTCTGGACTCGGTCACCTCCGTCCAGAGGGACAAAGGCTGCCATCAACAACGGCATAAGTCCTTTCGTCCTTCGGCCCCTGCAGCACGACCGGCCCAACAGCAACAGGGCCAGCAGGCTCGCGCTTGGCATCCCAAACCCAAGCCCGCGTCTTCCTCCAACAGGAAGCAAGGAGGTAAAGGCCCAGGAGGTCCCTCGGCCGGTTCCTCCTCCAAGCCTGCCCAGTGACTGGTTGAGGGGTGCCACCCCGAGCCTCGTCACTCCCTCCTGGGTTCCCCCGCTGGAGGCAGCTCCGCCACTTCCTTTCCGCCGGTCCACTATCACCACGGACCGCTGGGTGTTGGAGGTGGTAGGAAAGGGCCTGCCTCTGAGCTTGAGAGACCCCACCTTTTCGAGCCGTCGCCCCTCGGGGCCACGGGGTCCGCAGCCTCGCTGTTGGCCCGCCGAGCTGATATTGCCCTGCTTCTCGAAAAAGAGGTGATCAGGAAGGTGGCGGATCCTCCTCCAGACCTGGGGTTTGTGTCAGGTATTTCCTGGTCCCAAAACGGACGGGAGGCTGGTGCCCCATCCTCGACCTGCATGACCTGAACAGGTTCCTAAGGTCTCAGACCTTCAGGATGGTCACTCTGGCTCAGATAATCCCATCCTTGGAACGAGGCGTGTGCTTCTGTTCCCTGGACCTCCAGGACGCGTTCTTTCATGTTCCGATCCGTCCGTCTCATCAGAGATTCCTCTGCTTCAGAGCGGAGGGATCCCTTTACGAGTTCCAGGCCATGCCCTTCGGCCTCTCTAGCTCCCAGGGTCTTCACCAAATGCATGGCAGTGGTGACAGCATTCCTGCAGCGCCGAAGGGTCCGGGTGTACCCCTACCTGGACGACTGGCTGATTGCAGCCTCCTCCAGACCGGAGGTGGAGTGGTCCAGAGATCTGTCCCTCCAGGTTTGCTCTCAGATCGGCCTCCGCATCACGAGGCCAAGTCAGAATTCGTGCCGAAGCAGGTGATACTCTTCATCGGGGCAGAGCTTGACTCTCTTCGAGCCAGAGCTCTGCTCCCAGCGGACAGGGCCGAGGTTCTTTCCTCCTTTGCCCAGTCATTTCTGGTTGGGCAGTCGCACCCTGCCCGGGACTTCCTGCGCCTCCTGGGCCTTATGGCGGCCTGCACCAGCGTGGTCCATTGGGCCCGTTGGTACATCGTTCCTTCATGGGGACTGGCCAGCCAGTGGTCACAACGCTAGCGATCTGTTGGACCAGCCCGTGACAGTGACCCAGGAGATGTGGAACGCCTCCAGTGGTGGACCGTTCCGGCACATCTGCAGGAGGGCATCCCGTTCGTCCGCCCTGAGCCGACGGTCTCTCTATCGACCGATGCATCTCTGATGGGTTCGGTGCCCATCTGGGGGAGCACAGAGCGCACGGCCTCTGGTCCCCTCGGGAGTCCCGATGCCATATCAACCTGCTGGAGCTCTGAGCGGTCCGTCTAGCTCTCACCGTCTTCGCTCCGTTTCTACGGGGTCAAGTGGTTCAGGTTCAGACGGACAATGCCACGACCATGTACTACCTAAACCGCCAGGCTGGAATGCGCTCCATGCTGTTATGCAAGGAAGCTCTCCGCATATGGTCCCTCGTGCGCAGCCTGGAGGCGGATCTCTTTGCCATTCACGTGGCAGGAGCCTCCAACACCCTGGCCGATGCCCTAAGCCGGATAGGGGCTGCGTCTCACGAGTGGTCTCTCCTGCCGAAGGTAGTACAAGATCTGTTCTCCCACTGGGGCACGCCTCAGGTGGACCTGTTTGCCTCCAAGGAGAATGCGAAGCTGAGACTGTTCCATGCCCGCACCCCTCAGCAGGGCTCGCTGCAGGGTGATGTCTTCTCAAGGCCGTGGACTCCGGGGCTCTTCTATACCTTCCCCCATTTCCCTTGATCCACAAGGTGCTTCTCAGGGCAAGGAGGGACAAGGCGCAGGTGATTCTGGTAGCCCCAGACTGGCCCTGCCAGTTCTGGTATCCAGATCTCCCCAGTCTCAGCTCCAGGCACCCGAGGCGGCTTCCAGCCCGCCCGGACCTGATCTCAGTCAACCAGGGGAAGGTATTCCATCCGGACCTTCAATCCCTGCACCTGACGGCCTGGTTCCTGAGCGGCTAGAGTTCCAGGCCTTGGGTCTTTCCGACGAGATCCTCAACATTGTTGAGGCGTCCCATAAGGAGTCGACCAGAAAATGCTATGCCTTCAAATGGAAGAGATTCTCCATTTGGTGTCAGGGGAAGGGCTTGGACCCTTCCGCCTGTCCCTTGGCAAGCATTCTGGACTACCTGTGGTCCGTTTCTCAGCAAGGGCTTCGATCGACGACCCTTAAGGTGCACCTGGCAGCCATCTCTGCTTAGCGGGCGCGGGCCGGGAAGCAGTCGGTGGTGCAGGAGAAGGTGGTCTGGCGCTTTTTCAAAGGCCTTGACCACATTACCCTCCGGTTCGAGAACCTCCACCTCCGTGGGATCTACTGCTGGTATTGGCTAAACTCATGGGCAAGCCATTCGAGCCGATGCACAGGTGCAATATCTCCCACCTGTCATGGAAGACCGCCTTCTTGGTGGCTATCACGTCAGCCAGAAGGATGGGAGAGCTCCAGGCGCTTTCCATCGAGTCTCCTTATCTGGCCTTCCACAGGGACAAGGTTATCCTGCGCCCCCAACCGAAGTTCCTTCCGAAGGTGGTGTCGGAATTTCACCTTAACCAGGTGTTGACTCTGCCGGTGTTCTACCCCAGTCACACCTCGGAGGCCGAATACAGGCTCCATACTTTGGACCCTAGAAGAGCGCTTGCTTGTTATAAGGAGCGGACGGCTGAAGTTCAGGAAGAGGTTCGCCAGCTGTTTGTCACCTACGCTGAAGCCGCACCTGGCAGACCTGCAGCCAAGCGGACGATAAGCAGGTGGGTCACCTCCTTCATAGATCTCTGCTATAGGTTGGCGGGCATGGAACCTCCCAGAGGGATAAGAGCTCATTCTACCCGCCATACCGCTGCAGCAGTAGCTGTTTCCAGGGACGTCCCTATCCAGGATATCTGCAGGGCTGCTACCTGGAAGTCTGCACATA
Organism: Neoceratodus forsteri; assembly: GCA_016271365.2. Taxonomy (NCBI): domain Eukaryota; kingdom Metazoa; phylum Chordata; order Ceratodontiformes; family Ceratodontidae; genus Neoceratodus; species Neoceratodus forsteri. The sequence goes on from CM028134.1 coordinate 112,148,919, forward strand.
CCTTCATTACCCACTTCCACATCGACCTTGAGTGACGCCGGGATGCTGGTTTTGGGGCCTCGTTCTCCAGTCCTTATTCCCTAAGTAGGGGGTGTACGCCTTGCCTCCCTCCTCCCGGAGAACTGCTAGGAGTCTGCCAGTAAGTGTGGCTTGAACAACATATCCATGTCCCTAGAAATACAGGTTACTCACCTGTAACAGGAGTTCTAGGAATGGTATATGTTGTTCATACACACGACCCACCCGACCTCCCCGGCTTTGACGCACAACCTGGCTTCCAGCTGGCTAGATCTGGCGTCATGGGGCGGAGCCGAGAGTTTTACCACCCGGGTTGGTGGGAGGAGCCAGCTTGAAGACATTCTGGCAAGATTTAAAGCGGCAAGGAACCTGCCAGTAAGTGTGGATGAAAAACATACACCATTCCTAGAACTCCTGTTACAGGTGAGTAACCTGTATTTATCAGAAGCGCGATAAACCCTTACCGGGACCGGTGAAGGGTCATTCTGCGAGGGGGGGTGGCTACCTATTTTGCTGCGCTCAAAAATGTCTCCACTTCAGCCGTCTGTGCGGCAGTGACTTGGTACACTGTGCACACTTTCATGAGACACTACAGTTTGAACATTGCCTCTAGGCGTGGAGCTGGATTTGGCTTGGCGGTCCTTCAAGGACTCCTATCCTGAAGTCTGAGTCATCTCTCATACCCTCCTTCCGGTAGCAAATTGTTCCCTTACTGCTTGGGAATCAGTCCTAATGGTGTAATCTGCTGCAAGAGCTGTTTCTCGACGTAAGATAGTACAGTTACATAAGAACTTACTGTAACTGTAGATCTTTGAGAACAGCTCTTGCAGCAGGTAGTTTCCCTCCCACCTTCCCCTCTGGAGGTTGTCTTCTGACCTAGTTTTTAGTCTACAGTGTCCTTTGATTCCTTTTTTTTCTAACCTTCCTTTGGAAGCGGATCCTCTGTCTCCCCTTCAGATGTCACACTTGAGCTGGGGGTCTCGGGCGGGAGAACTGGGAATGCGGGGCGACCGCTCCCTTTTATGTGATGCCGGACGTCTGGGAGGGAGCGTTGTCGGTGGTGGTTCCTGCTGGATACTGCTAGCTAGAATTTTTCCGTGGGGTCCTGGCGCCTGCCGGTTTCAGTCTTAATGGTGTAACCTGCTGCAAGAGCTGTTCTCGACGATCTACTGTTATGGTAAGTTTTTACGTAACTGTGCTATCCCACCACTTGTTCACCAAGACTCTGGCGACCCAAAATCCTAAATTTTTTTTTTTTTTTTTTAATTTTGCTGTTGGGGTGGGGAGTTAGGATTGGAAATTCTAATGTCACATTTCCTTACTTTGTGGTGTTAATCTGATCCCTAACTGATGGATTAATGCAGGTTTTTGCAAAGAATTTCCTTTCCTTTTGAGATAGTGGCACCGTATATTCACTCATTCAGATGCAGATGTGCTGGGCCTTGTGCTGAGAGAAGACTATGTCTGCATATAACTGCAGGGTCCTTGTGAGATTCGCACTTCTATGCAGTGACAGATGTCAAGAATTAATGGGGTATCTGGTGGGCTGCGGAAGTGGAGATGCTCAAGCCAGAGAGTCCATCTCTCAGTGCAGAGGGCCCTCTGCCGAAGAGTTGCCTTCAGTATATGGTACCTGCGCCCGTGTGGGCAACCCTATACCCTTCATTCTGGGGGGTTGGGGGTTGTCACATAACAGCGCCATCTCCCAGCCCTCGCCCCATCCAGCTGGCTCACTAGCCTCACCCCCCAAACTCCACTCACGCTCACCCACAGTGGATGACAAAGCGCTACCCGTTGGGGTAAAGACTGACACTGCACTCCAATTTTATTTATTTATTTTGTTTTACTTTGATCCCAAATTTTCCTATTGCTGCTTGGGTGTTGGGATGGGAAGTTAATGTTGGAAACCATATTACCACATTTACTTGTTTGGCTTTAACTTGAACCCTGACTGATGCATTAATGCAGTTATTTTGCAAACACACACTTGCACTTCAGATAAGGTGTATGTTGCTTGTAAAACAGTAAGCAGTCATGTGACATGTCTTGACCTGTGAGTTTACAGGATTCCCATGGTCCCTTTTTTAGTGCGTGTGTGTGGGTATGAGTGTAGTTGGCATTTATAGGTTTAGAGATGGTGTAAACATCCTCCCCAGCCATGATTCTGCCGTTCACTCCGTAGACAACTCTTTAGCCCTATCTCCAAGCTAATGATGTCAGAGCACAGTTTAGTGTGTATATGGTGACTCCTAGAACTTCAGTGCTACAGTCCCGTTGCATAAAGGATAAAATGTGCATTTATTTGCCCCAAAATTATAGTAACAATTATATTAGCACTTAATCTTGGCTGTGGGACAGGCAGCATCTTTGAGCGACTTGCCTATCCCAGGGTAAAAATTATATCGCATACTCCTTTCAGCACTTACCTTGCTGTAATGCAGCAACCTGTTATACAGTTTGATTAGTTGCAATCTGTGCTGTTGCATTATGTTTTTTTAATTTATATTTTATACTGATTTTACCTGTTTTTTTTTTTTCCCCTTTCCTGAGTCTCGGCTGTACACGTGCATGTGGAGGCATGCATGCCCCGCTGTGCTGAGACACTCTCCGTCTGCTTGCCACCCGCCTGCACTGCCATTGGACCTCCACCCGGGGGCAGTGGAACTATGATGGGCAACAGGGTTCCTCCCTGGGAGAGGCGAGCTGCCTTTTGGCTGTTAGATCCTGCTCTGTCCCTCTCTGCCCCTGGCAACTCTGGCTCATTCCCGAACCCGGGTCGTGTGCGTGATGCGAGGCAAGGCGTCCAGCACCTCAGCCCTCTGTGCCACTGTGCTGGCCCCTGTTGTTGCATTATTTTATATGATGGTTTGTTTTATGGTTCTGTGACGCTCCAATTCTTACTGCATTGTATTCTTCTCCCCTGACCAGATAGCAGCATGGAAAGCTCCATGAAGAACCGATCTGCCTTTTGCAGCGACATGCTGGATGAATATCTGGAGAACGAGGGAAAACTCATAGATGAAAGCCCCACTTTCTCTCAGAACACGACCACCTCCTCTGTGTCATACCAGTTGCCAACCAAGAGCACCAGCTATGTGCTGACTTTGGACAGCGTCTTGCAAAAAAAGCCCCAACCAACTCGTCCCACAGAGCCAGTGAGTTCTCTCACCTTAAAACCACCCTCTGTGTCCACTAAGAAGTCCCGTCTGGGTAAGAAGTTGAAAGTCCCCCATAAAACAAAAGTGCCATCCTCCATCCAGGTGAAGCAGAAGGCTAGCAGCACAGTAAAATCGCCCTCAGCAGCACCAGAGAAGCCTGAACAACCAGTGAAGAGCACAACGGTAACCCAGACCACAGAGAGGGTGGACTGCGTTCCACTTCCAGTGGTGAACGAGGGCATGCTGCATAAAGAACTTAACTTGCGAGCACAGGCATTGCAGCAACAGCAGCAGGCACAGCAGCAGCGTTTGCTGGGACTGTCAAAAGCGCAGATCAAGCTGATGGACCTGGAGAACCTTGCACTGTGGGAAGGGAAGCAGCGAACGTTCATCACAGAGGACAGAGCAGACATTTCCTTGGCTACTCTGCTTACTGCTCAGGTCAGCAATTACACGATTTTTCAGTTGAAATCTTTATTTCATGACATAGTAGTTAGAATTCTGAGATGTGCCTCCATAGGCTTCCCCTTTCTTCAATTTTACTAATCCTGTTTTGTTTGGTTAGATGGGGTCTACCCAGTTTCACAGCTTGTAGGACTGAGGCATGTGTAGCTTGGTCAAGGCAACATAGGTGATCTTGTGCAGTGTCTGTGGTGGGATGTGGACTTGTGATCATTCTCTGTAACCACTAGACTGTCTACTGTTGACCCATCATTGGGAAGTATTCATCTTGGCAAGATTTTTTTCATCTGGCTTTGCTGTTTCTCTTATTGTACAGCAACCTTTTGGGCCTGGCCCAGTAGCAGTAGTGCCATGTGTCAGACTCTTTAGGGCCCAGCTCCTGCAGCAGACCTGTGGTTTCAGTTGGGGGCCACAGGGGTACGAGGGTGCTATTTCACCTACTGCTTGTGCACCTCCCATTGCAAGGGACCACTTGATGTTGCTCCTCCTCCTCCAGCCATCTGGGGCTGTGTTCATGGACCTAAGGCTTTTGATCCTTCTGATCATAAGTTACTTAGTTTAAAGTTTGAAATCTTTGGGTTTCTCATCCAACGCTGTTTCTTGGGTTGAGGATTATTTGATGGATCGTTAACCAGTTTGTTGAGGTGTCTGATGTAAGGTGTAGTATTAGTAAAATGGATAGGGGTGTGCCTCAGATCAGTTTTAGGTCCACTTAATGTGTACGATGTTTGTTAATTTTCTCCCCTCTGTAATTATAAATTAACATACTAAAGGCCAGCAGAATAGGCCTAACTGTCTATCGTGTCTGCTCGTTAGCCAGCCAATATTGGGCGCTAGCTTCTCCTCCCCTGCCCTGGCCCCCGAGAGGGTCAGTCTCTGCTTCAGTATACCCATGCATCTGTCCCACCTCCCCTTAAAGCCCTCCACTGTGCTCTGCTCAACTAGACTCCCAGGCAATGCATTCTGTGGCTCCACCACTCTCTAAGTGAAGTAATGCCTTGTACGTTCTCCCCTATAGGTTCCCCATCCAACTTCTAGTTATGCCCCCTTTCCTGAGCCTGAACATTTCTTTGGCTCTGCTCCTGTTAATCTCTTTCACATATTTGAATACCTCAATCATGTCACCCCTGTCTCCTCTCCTCCAGCGAGTGCAGCCCAAGGACTTCCAGCCTTTCTTCATAGGTCCTTTCACTCATGCCCCAGATCATCGTGGATGCCCTCCTCTGAACCCTTTCCAACAATGCTATGTCCTTCCTAAGGTGATGTCTCCAGAACTGCACGCAGTACTCAAGATGCGGCCTGACCAAGGCATTATACGGAGGAAGGATCACCTCCCTCCTCCTGGACGTCATTGCCATTCTTCACTTTATACAGATAACCTTATTTTTCCTTCAGCTGTGGAACCTTCCAAGGTGGCTAAAGATCTTCAGACAGATTTTTTTCTCTGTTCATAATTGGTTTTCTAAGAATTTATTTACTCTTAACTCAAAAGAAAACTAAATCTATGACGTTTGGATCACATTGCTTGCTTAATAAGTGTTCTGCTGTCGAACTTTATGACAATCAGGGTAACCTAATTGAGCAAGTACCCCAGTTTAAATACCTGGGAGTTGCTTTGGATTCCATGCTCGTTTTTTTGGAGCATATTAAGTTATTCCGTCATAACATTGATCAAAAAACTGGAGCCATTTATAAGTTGAAAAAAATGTTTTTATGTATCTAGTCTTTTTTGTATTGACATCTAAGGAGGTGCAGAATCTTACTGTTGTCTATAATATTATTTGTAATTTTGTCTTACTTGCTCCCTTACATACTCACTGCTGTCCGTTACATTCACAGCTTGACTGGTTATCCCTGGTGCAACTTCTGTAGTATTTTTTGGGTTGTGTAGTTTTTAAAAATATTCCTTGTTCTATTGAGTGATCAGTGGGTTACGTAGGTGCTGAGTAAGTGCAGAAGAAGGATATGCATAGACTGTTGCTGCACACTGACGTAGTCAAGAAGGGATATGCCATTGCTTAAGGTTATCTTCTGTGTTTTAAATAAACGTCACACAGAGATTGTGTATTGAACCTTAAAATCAAAGGGAATAAGGGAGAGAGTGCGTGGAGGAGGGCCAAGGAAGAGCATCTATCCTAAATAGATACTTCTGCTCAGCATTTACTGAGGAGAAGTTAGGGCAGGGCCCACAGCTCAGCACCATGGACATGGGGGAGGAAGGTGTACACAAGTCCGTTCACAAAAGAAAGGGTCCTACAAGAGCTCGCTAAACTCAGGGTAGACCAGGCAATGGGACCTGATGGCATACATCCCAGGGTGCTAAAGGAGCTAAGGGTGGAACTAGCAGGGCCATTAGCAGAGCTGTTTAGTGAGTCTCTGAGCACAGGGAGGTCCCAGAAGACTGGAGAAGGGTTCATGTGATCCCACTCCACAAGAGTGGCAGCAGGGAGGAGGTAGGGAACTACAGACCAGTCTGTCTTTCTTCAGTAGTAGGCAAGATTATGGAGGCCCTCCTTAAGGAAAAGATAGTGCAGCACCTGGAATCCATTGGGAGCACAAGATCCAAGACAGCATGGGTTTACAACAGGAAGGTCCTGTCAAACTGATCTCATAAATTTCTTTGACTGGGTAACCAGAGTGGTGGACCAAGGGGGTGCAGTTGATGTCGCCTATCTTGACTTCAGCAAAGCTTTCGATACTGTTCCACATAGAGGATTGATTAATAAGCTAGATAGGCTCGGGTGGGTCAGAGGTTGGCCAACTGGTTGGCGGGCAGAAAACAGAGAGTGGTAGTGAACGGTATACAGTCAGAGATGCAAGTCACAAGTGGGGTACCTCAGGGATCACTCTTCTTCAATATCTTCATCAGTAACATTTCAGATGGGCTGGAGGGTAAGGTTTGCTTGTTCGCAGATGACACCACGATCTGCAACAGAGTAGATGATCCAGATGGGGTGGGCAGGAGGAGAAGAGATCTGGAAAAACTGGCAAAATGGTCAGAAGAGTGGCAACGGGTGTAACGCCAAGAAGTGCAAGATCATACACATAGGGAAGAAAAACTCTGAAGCTACCTATAGGTTGGGAGGGGAGTTGCTGGCAATCACAAGGGAAGAAAGAGACTTGGGCATCATCATCACAGATGACCTGAAATCATCCAAGCAGACCCCTAAAGCAGTAGGTAAGGTTAGGGGGATGTTGGGGTGTGTCAATAAGGGTATCACAAGTCGTAAGAGGGAGGTAATAATCCCTTTTTACAAGACACTGGTTAGGCCCCCATCTGGAGTACTGCGTGCAGTACTGGAGGCCGCACCTGCACAAGGACATTAACAAAATGGAGGCAGTCCAGAGAAGGGATACCAAAATGATGCAGGGACTGCATCAGAAAACATATGAGGACAGATTAATGGAGCTCAGTATATGTACCCTAGAGCAAAGGAGGAGAGAGAGAGGTGATATGATCAAAACATTCAAACATCTTAAGGGCATTAACAAGGCGAAAGAGTCGAACATGTTTAAATACAAGAAAAACAGCAGGACAAGAGGACACAGCATGAGATTAGAAGGAGGCCAATTAAGGGTTATTGTGAGGAAGTTCTTTTTCACAGAAAGGGTGGTGGATGCATGGAACAGCTTACCACAGGAAGTGGTGGATATGAATACAGTGCAGTGCTTCAGACAGGCATGGGATAGGCATAAGGGAGCAATACAAATGAGTATGAATAGGTAGGCCATTGACAGAGCAAAGGTCTATGGCACATTCCTAAGGTAGACTGGATGGGCCTTGCGGTCCTAATTTGCCGTCAGCTTCTATGTCTCTCACACACACACACACACACACACACTGTTTTGATCTTCTCTCAGTCAGGGATACGTTGCATTCATCTACTGGAATTGTTCTTAAAAGGACACTGTCAGTTTGCTGGTCAGTTTTTTATGTATGGCTGCAGTGTACCTCCTGGCACATACAACTGAGTGTCTAGTATGCCCTTGAGGTAAATTTAAAGAACTGTCTATTTTGCTTATTTTTTAATCAGAAGTTTGCCGTTCGACACATAACTCACTAGCAGTATCGAAGCATTATCCGATGAGACTGCGTACATTACAGGCGCGGTCTCACGGCGAGCTGGATGCAGGGAAAATAGATACTTAGATTGTTTTTATGAACACTTGTTGCCATACCGCTAAAAATCTAGCACTGGAGAGAGTAATTACTTTTAAATCGGGATCGAACCGCCGCATGAGCGCTTACAGCGCATACTCTTACATGTGCGGATCTTTATCATGCCGTAGCTTACGCATGTACGGGATTTCAGTCCCAGTTTTTAAAAGTTATTTGCTCCTTCTCGGTGCTCGCTTTGGGTTTGAAGCAGCAAGTGGTCACTAAAGGCAGATCTACTGGATGAATCTATTTTTCCACCCTCGATTCCTAAAAGTCACACTCGGACGCGCTTAGCTGCTGTCTCGTCAGATAATGTTGCGCGGCTGAGTTTACTGCTGTCCGAGCGACCACCACCTAATTTAAAAATAAGCCAAATGAAGACAGTTCTTTAAGTTTGACTTGCATAAGGGCATATTAGAAACAATCAGTTGTATGTGTGTGCCAGGAGGCAAACTGCAGCCCTACATAAAAAATTGACCAGCAAAGCTAACAGTGCCCCTTTAATGCTAGTTATTTTAAAACTAGAGCTTGTTTATGTGCTTTTACTGCAGCTGCTCCTCGTTTCTGGAATAGTTTACCTGAGTTGTTACGTACTAACTGTTCTCTTCAAGTTTTTAAAAAGTGGCAAACTATTTGCTTGGTGTTTGTGCTTGCAATTGTAAATGAATGATTTGACTTGGGGGTATCTCTTGCAGCAGGCCACGCCTGTGCAACTATAGTCACTAGGCACTAGAACCACATAGAAACTTTTCTAGCTAGCAGTCTACCAGGTGGCCGCCCACTAAGATGTCAGACGCTGACATCACCATGTGCTATGAGTGGGCGGCCCCTGCGCCCTCCTCAGTTCTTTTACTGCCGTTGACCAATGCACGTAGGACCTTTTGGAATGCTGCAGCTTCAGTTGGCTGCCATTCTTTCTATAACTTCGTTTTTTGTTTTCTCACCTCAGTTACCAGTGATTTTCCTTTTTCGTTTCTTCTAACAGCCTTCTTTGTCTTCTGACTGCATGACCAGGTGGGTCTGTGGAAAGCAACTCCTGCAGAAGGACAGCCACTCTTCCTTTGTTCTCTTTGTCTAGGCACAGGCCACAACATTGATGCCGGCTCCATCTGCCGCAGCTTCAGCCAGGCAACCTGTCGCCATTGCCAGTGGACCTTGGAAAACTTTCTGCTCTAGCATAAGGTTGCCAGCATGGAGAAGGAGTTGCAGGCTGGGGGTTCCTCAAACTCCCTGGCCTCATTGAAATCCTGGAATAAATCCTTGGGTAAACTTAAGCACAGGGACAAGGACCGTGCCAAAGCCCAGTCACCGCCCTTCACTTCCGATCCCCGCGTCGCTCGACTACCACAGTGGGGCCATCCCCAAGCTTCGGGGTGGCGATGCCTGCCTCTCGCACCCCATCTTCTATAGGGCTACCGTTGGCAGCGCCCCCAACCAACCTGACTTTGACATGCGTAGGTCCTTTGTGGCTGGGCCTCATCCCCCCCATCCCCAGCCTGTGCTATTCCAGCCCTTATTTTCAGTGGGCTCGCAGTCTGGAGGCTTTGCTGGTCTGTCCTTGACCGGCTAGGGCTTAGCGACCTCGGGGTCTTTGTGCCTACCCGACCGCTGTCAGCCGCTGCGACATCAGCCCTTCCGGTCTTGGAGCCGCTGCCTTCCCTGGCGTCACCCCAGGCTGCTTCCCAGCCTTCCTCACTACGCCTCTTGGCTACCCAACGCCAGTCATGATAGATCCTTTGCTACTCTCTTCCCTATGGGACTTCATGCAGGCCTGCCTGGCTGCTCTGCATGGCCCAGTCCCTAGGGAATCCCCAACGCCGGTCCTTGCACCCACACCTCCAGCGGGCCTGTGTTGGTCCCGACGTGACTGGACCCTCTCACACTCCCTCTAGACATTCAGGAGAAGGGGATGAATATTACCCAGACTTTCAACCCCTTGATGAGGATGGGGATGAAGACTGCGAAGGGGGGCTGCCCCTTCTCGCTCTACCTCCATGGTCTCCTCAGACAAGGTGGAGACCCCAAAATATATTCTGTAGCCCCCCCAGATGATCCATCATTCATGGGGTTTCTCCACTGGATGCAGGTTGTGGTGGGTTTCGACACAGAGGAGCAAGACCCCAACAGTTGATGGTTAACTATCTACGTCTGCTTGATGCTCCTCACTTGGTGGTTCCTTCTCCGACTGAACCCTTAGAGGACGCCACCAGTGCAGCTTGGCACCACCCTAACCTGGTCCCCGCTATGCCCAGTAAGGCGGACAAACTTTACCACACCCCATTGGGGAAGCCATTCTTCGCAGAGCAGGCACAGGCCAACTTGGTGGTCATAAACGTGGCCCACAACTGCACAAATGACCCAAACATCTTAGGTCTCCCAACCCCCGACAAAGAATCCCGGAGATTGGACTTACTGGTCAGGAGGATCTTTGCCTTGGCCACCCATCAGGATTCTGAACAACATGGCCCATATGGCCCAGTTCCTAAATCTTCATTTGGACCAAGCCAAGGAATTGGTCAGTTCCCTTCCTGACCACCAGAGGAAGCAGCAGCTGTTGCAGTCCCTCCATTTGGGAGCTGATGTTGGTCTGCATCTCCTCTGCTCAGCCTACGATGCTTTCTATGCCTTGGCCAGGGCAGCCATGGCTGGTGTCTGCCTACGCCGGCACTCCTGGTTTAGAATGACTGAGTGGATTCGCCCAGGATGTTCAACTGTCTATCCTTCAGGGGGTACGTATTGTTTGGGCCAATGTGTAACAGATCCTTGATGCCGTACAGACCTCTGGATGTACCCCAATATCTGTCCACTCCATACCATACTCAAACTAGGAGTGGACATTTGCCCTTTCGTAAGGCAACCAACAAGTTCAGACCCTCCGCCAGACCTCAGAGTGTCAGGGGTCCGCCTCTTTGCCTAGAACTGCTGCCGCAGTCAGCAAGGCACCCAAAGGCGGTCGTGCAGCCGCAACTGCGGCCTTCTCCACCTACTCCTGACCCTGCCGTGCCCCGACAAATGAGGAGGTGGTTGTCGGGGTGGGGGGTCGCTTCTCCTTACACCTGGACAGGAAGAAGGAGATGACCAACGATGGTTGGGTGCTACAGCTCACAGAGCACGGCCATACTCTGGAACTTCTAGAGTGGCCTTCAGAAAAACCTCAGGTTCAGTCACTTTACCTTTCAGACCACACACATCCTGGTGCGTTAGGAGGAAATCTGTCTCTGCTGCAAAAGCAGGCAGTGGAACCTGTCGCAGTGAATCAGCAGGGCAGGGGGTTCTACTCTAATTTTTTCATGGTCCCCAAATGCATAGGGGATCTCGGGGCCCATCCTAGACCGAGAGCTCAGTACATTACATTTATTCAGTGCAAAAAGTTTTGGATGGTGACACTTCTGGGTCTGTTGCCCCTTCTGTAACAGGGGGATTGGAATTGGTCCCTCGATATGAAAAATGTTTACTTGCATATCATGGTTCACGCATCCCACAAGACAGTACCTGAGGTTTCGGTTCCAGGGGGAACACTTCCAGTACAGGGCCTTGCCCTTTGGTTTGCCCTTGGGTATTTAACAAATGCCTGGTGGTGGCAGCAGCTGCCCTCAGGCAGGAGGGCCTTTATATATTTCCCTACCTGGATGACTGGCTCCTCAGTGCCTAGTCCAAGGACCACCTGCTACAGACCCTGGAACATATCACCCACCTATTCCAGGATCTGGGGATAACTGTGAACCTGCTCATGTCGGTTCTGATTCTGTGCCAGTGCCTCCAGAACATTGGGGGCAGTCTTGGGCATGGCTTTCCTGCCCGAGGACAGGGCAGAGCGCCTGATAGCCCAGGCCTTCCTGTTCAGGGTTCTGAATAACTGATTAGCAGTTTTTTTTCTTTGGACTATACTAACTGTACAGAAAGTATTTATATAGATTTTCTAGAAGTGCTGTGTTTGTTAAACACAGTGAGGCAAGAGCTGTGCATTTTCACAAAGATTTAGCATTTTTATGAGCAAAATGCTAATCAATTTTTACAGTTAAATAAATCCCTGCTGTTATTCATCAGCTGCAGTGTCTCTGCCAGATCCTTCCTTCGGCTCCTGGGCATGATGGTTGCAGCTCTAGCCACAGTGCCTCTCGCCAGACTGCACATGAGGGTTTCCCCAGTGGACATTCAGGATCCAGTGGGACCAGTGTACAGGCGACTTAGAACAGCAGGTCTCCTCTCCGGTGAAGAGTGTTCTCATTTGGTGGATGAAACCCAGCCTCCTATTAAGGGGGGACCCTTCCTTATTCCCTCCTCTTGGCAAATTCTTACCATAGATGCTTTGGGGATGGGGTGGGGGGCCCATCTGGGGCCCCTTCAAACACAGGGGACTTGATCTGCTCTGGACTCCTCGCTCCACGTAAGTGTTCTGGAAATGAGAGTTGTCCTCGGTGCCCTGCAGGCTTTCCAGACTCTGCTGTCCCCCGGTCCTTCTGCTAATATATACCGACAACATCAGCGTAGTTCACTACATCAACAAATGGGGGTACTCACTCCTACCCTCTTTGTCAGGAGGCCATGAGATTCTGGTACAGGACTCTGAAACATGGTCTAGAACTTTTGGCTGTCCACGTCCCTGCGCCCAAAATGTCCTGGTAGAAAGCTTAAGCCAGTCCCAGTCATGGACACATGAGTGGAAGCTGTTGTCCTCAGTCATAGAAGAACTATTTGATGAGTGGGGTCATCCAGAATTGGACGTTTTTGCATCCCCACTGAAAGCAGAACTGCCACATTTCCGCTGGCTCGATCCCAGGCCTGGATTTTTCTGTCGAAGTGTTGTCTCTTTCTTGGAAAGGGAGGTTTCTGTACACATTTGCTCTCTTCCCTCTGCTTCAGAATGTCCTGATAAAGCTCCAGAAGGAAGGGTTCACAATGATGCTCATAGACCCATTCTGGCCTCGTCAGATCTGGTTCCGTTGCTGCAACAGCTGACAGTGGTGCCTCCAATTCCTCTTTCTCTGTGCACTGGCTTGCTGTTCCAGAACCAGGGCACCCTGGTCCATCCGGACCTCCTGCATCTTCATGTCTGGCTCCTGAGGACGTAGCCGTGGGTTTGGGGGCGTCACCTAGGGTGGCTGTTGTCTTAGTGATGGCTAGGAAGCCTTCCACTAGGGCCACTTATTCTATGAAGTGAAGGTGTTTTGTGCTGTGGATTGCTTCACACCAGCTGGATTCCTTAACTTGTCCAGCGAATCAGATTCTGGTACTTATTGTCCCTTTCAGACTCTGGTCTGAAATACTCTTCTCTTAAGGTACACATGTGTGCCATCTCTGTCTTCCATGGGCCTATTGAGGGATGTGCAGTGGCATGACTGGAGGTGTCCTGTACATTTCTAAGAGGCATTTTTCGCCTGAAGCCTCCCTTCCGCAATCCAGTCCCGCCCTGGGACTTGAAGTTTATATTAGAAAAGGTTACTTTGGCTTCTTTTGAGTCGGCCGCGACATGCGAGCAACACTTTCTGTCGTGAAAAGTGCTTTTAGTTGCTATTACTTCTCCTCGAAGAATTTCAGAGCTACAGGCGTGCTTGTGTGAGCAGCCTGATTTGGTTTTCCTCAAAGACATGGCGTCTTTGCATACTTAGCCGCAAGTTCTTTCTTTCTTTCATTTTTGTTGACTGGATAAGCGCACTAGACAGATTCTGCCTGTTTTCATGCACGACCCGGGGAGGGGGGGTGGTACCGATGAATGCCAGCCGACCTTGAACCAGATTAAGCTGTTGTTGGTATTTTTAGTGAATTTAGATCTTACTTCGAGAGGGTTCCCGTAGTAGGTCTTCACAGACTAGGACTGCGCCCCCTGGCATCAGGACTGGACGACAAACCTCTGGCTAGCAATCTATAGCGGCGTCACATGACTGATGGTGTGACTGTATAAAGGGGGCAGTCCCCACGCCCACCCTCTAGTTCTTTCCCACCATCGACCTGAATCGTCGGACCTCGCAGTTGAACAGCTTCAGTCGTCCGCCATCTTTATCAGTATAGAATTGGTCTTTTCCAAAATTTTGCATGACATGACTGTGCTCACTGGACATGTAGGATGATTACCTGCACATTCCTATCCTCCCGGTCAACTGCTGTTTCTTGAGATTCTTCGTTAGGGAGAACCATTATCAGTTCAAGGCCCTTCCTTTTGGCCTCCCTTTGGCACCTCGGGTTTTTACCAAGTGCCTGGCGGTGGTGGCTGTGGCCTTGTGCTGCAAGGGTATTTGTGTTCCCTTACCTGGACAACTGGCTGCTGTCAGCACCATGGCAGGACAGTCTGGATTCTCTTTCCACCACCCGGGACCTTTTCTCCAGACTTGGTATCACTGTGAACTATCCCAAGTCTCAGCTGTCACTCTCCCAGCACCTTCAGTTCATTGGAACTGTGCTGGACGCGGTCCAGGTCAGGGCCTTTTTACCTGTGGACAGGGCGGAAACCTTGATTCAGCAAGCTGCGCTGGTGTCCTTCTCCCGTCGGACCATAGCGCACTCTATTCTCTGCCGGTTGGGTCTTATGACGGCTGCCATACCCACAGTTCTCTTGGCCAGACTGCATATGAGGGTGACCCAGTGGTCCCTCCTGGTCCAGTGGGATCAACACATGGATGACATGGGTCACAGGATCCTAGTCTCCAGCAGCTTGAAGAGGGATCTCCTCTGGTGGCAGGATCTATCCAGCCTTTCTCTGGGGATTCCCCTCCATCCCCAGCCCCCATCCATGACCCTCACGGCGGATGCATCGGGCCATGGTTGGTAAGCCCACCTGGGAGACCACTGGTCTCTGGGAACATGGTCTTCCCTAGAGCATCATCTACATATCAGCATTCTGGAGATGAGGGAAGTGCTGTATGCTCTCCAAGCTTTCTAATCCCTCTTGCTTCCGGGAACGCTTCTGATCCAGACTGACAACACGGCCACGGTCTAGTACATCAGCAAACAAGGAGGTACCCGATTGTACTCCCTTTGCAGGAAGGCGATGTGGGTGTGATACTGGGTAGTCTAGCACTGCCTAACATTGATAACGGTCCATGTCCTTGGAATTCACAACATCCTGGCGGACAATCTCAGCCACACTGTCGCATGAGCTCACGAGTGGGCGCTAAAACAGGAAGTAGTTGAAGATCTCTTCCTTCAGTGGGGTCGGACAAAAAATAGTCTTCACTTCCCCAGCCAACACAAAACTGCCTAGCTTTTGCTTGCTCGTTCCTGGGCCTGGTGTTTTTTTTAATTTTTTTTGGCGAGACGCACTGTCTCTGTCTTGGACATGGAGATTTCTGTACGCTTTCCCCTCTCTTTCCTATTTTATAGAAGGTTCTGCTGAAGCTCCAGGCAGAAGGGGCTCACATGATTCTCATAGCCCCTCTTTGGCCTTGTCAGATTTGGTTCCCTCTGCTGCAGCAGCTGACGATGGAACCCCCATTACCTCTTCCTCTCTCACACGATCTTCTGTCTCAGGAGCCAGGGCAGCCTGGTGCATCCGAGCAAGTCTGTCCATGGGCATGTGTAGCACCTTTGGACATAGCTGTCTCAAAATTTGGCGTCTCTTCTAGAGTCGCTCAGGTCCTAGAGGAGGCCAGAAAACCCTCCACTAGAGCCACGTATGCTATGAAATGGAAGAGATTTTCTATTTGGGCCACAGCCAAAGGTCTGGACCCCTTTTCTTGCTCGGCACCCCAGGTCCTCAAGTACCTCTTGCACCGGACTTATTCGGGCCTCAGTTATTCCTCTCTGAAGGTCCACCTATCTGCGGTTTCTGCCTGCCACTTTCTGGTGGAGGGCAAAACCATTGCTCAGTTGGAAGTTTCCAAAACCTTTTTTAAGGGAATCCTCCACCTTAAGCCTCCAGTCCGTAGTCTGGTTCCCTCCTGGGATTTGAATTTTATTTTAGAAAAACTTACTTTGCCCCCTTTTGAGCTGGCAGCAAGTTGAGACTTGCATTACTTATCTTGGAAAACGCTCTTTTTAGTCAGTATTACTTCTGCTCGAACGATTTCAGAGCTTCAGGCCCTAGTTTGTAAGGAGCCCTATTTGATTTTCCACAGAAACCGGGTGGCTCTGTGGACCAACCCGTCCTTTCTTCCGAAGGTAGTTTCGGAATTTACTTTGAATGAGAATGTTGACCTGCCGGTATATTACGCAGAGTATTCCAAGAGGGGACTACCTCTTGCACACCTTGGACGTGTATAGGATTCTGAGATTTTACATCTCTTGGACCAAAGAGGCGCTTAAGTCTAACCAGTTTTTGTTGCCTTTGCACCGAAATGTCAGGGCAAGGCCATTTCCAAACAGGGTTTGTCAAAATAGTTGGCTAACTGCATCTCGAACATGTACCACAAATACAAGAAGCCCCTTCCAGGGGACATGAAAGGCCACTCTGCTGGGGGCATGGGTACTTTACATAGAAACATAGAATTTGATGGCAGATAAGGACCACTTGGCCCACCCAGTCTGCCCATTTCCCTACCTAATGGATAAGCTGCAGATCCTAGTTAACCAGCAGCCTACTTCTTTCTTGCTACTTTGACTTCCTTCCTGAGGAACTTGTCCACTGTGGATATCTGTGCAGCGGCCACTTGGTCTTCCATTCATACCTTCACCAAGCATTACAGTCTGGACATCGCCTCTAGGCGCAGAGCCAGTTTTGGCCTTCAGTTCTGCAAGGCCTCCTGTCCTAAGCAGACCTCTAGTTGGCAGACGCTTCCTCTTTCCGGAACTTAGTCTCCGACTCTCCTTTTCTTTGACTGCTTGGTATTCAGTCCTATTCTGTGACGACATTCTGCAGGAACCCTCTCGAAGTAAGATATAGCAGTTACATAAGAACTTACCATAACAGTAGATATTTGAGGGAGGTTCCTGCAGTAGGTCTCGATTTCCTTCCCACCTTCCCCCAGCTCCTGTATTTTCCTCTTTTCCTTTCCCAGGGCTTTGTTATTAGCAGCTCAGGGCTTCAGGAGTTCTTGCTCCTTTCTCCTGTTTTCCTCTTCCGAGGTCTCTGGCGTGAGAAATAGTGGGCGGGTGTGGGGACAGCCCCCTTTATACAGTCACGCCGATGTCCGTCATGTGATGCTGGTGGCGTTCCCCCGCTATAGATTGCTAGCTAGAAGTTTGCTGTGCTGTCCTGATGCCAGGGGGTGCAGTCCTATTCTCTGAAGACCTACTGCAGGAACCTCTCCTGAAGATTTACTGTTACGGTAAGTTCTTATGTAACTACTATTTCTTACCACAGGGGTTCTTCAGTATGCTTGCCAGTGTGCAGAATGCCAGCTGAGTTCAGCTGCCTGGAGGTGGAGTCAATGTAAATGAGTCCTAGGAGTTGACCAATCAACTTTCAGGAGGAGAGTGTGCTGCCTGCAGTCAGCCCAGAGGGCACCAGAATTATCTCTCTCTGCTTGATTGAGCAACATTGCCCTGGAGTGTTCTCCCTCCGAACGCTTGAAGAACTTTATTTTCTTCATAAAAGTGTTCTTTTTGTGCTGCCTTTTTTTATTTTCAGGTAGTTTTATTGCATTTTTGATGCTTTCACCGCTTTGTCTACTGTTTTTAATGCAACCGCAAACTTTTATTTTCGTTTGTTCTGATGTAAAAATATAATGTGCCCGAGGTAAAAATACTGCGCAACAGGCTTTTTACCATTTTTTTTTTTTTTTTTTTTTAGCACTTGCAATTCTTTTTCTATGGAAAAATTCACATTTTTATACATTTTGCGATATTTTTTTCACCACGGCTGCAATCTTTTTCTCTCGCATCTTCTCTCAGCTTAGGGACATTTTTTCTACTTTTTCCCCATCTTGGAAAACTCTAGTTTTAGTTTTTTTTTCCTGGCTATTTGGTATGCCAGAGAAGCCAATTATTAGGACAGGTTCTGTTTAAAATGTTTTTGGGTGCTGCCTGAGGCAGACAACCATGACTCTGGCTAATGGTTTAAATCCAGTTCATTCTTGCAAAATTTGCTTTAGATGTTCAAACAAAGTAAACTGCTCCCTCCTCTAAAATTGCTGAGGAGGGTACCTTATCATAATATTTGTCTATCAACTTATGTCCTCCCAGGACTCCAGTGAAATTAAGTATGGTTTCAGAAAATTCTGACCAAGCCCAAAAAAATTAAAAATCACTGCCCCCTGCAGAAAGGCAAGGGGAGACGCCAGTGACACAAAAAGACAAACCTTCACCTAAAGAATTTGCAAAGGCTTGGCATATAAATCACTCTTTACACCACAATATTCCTCACATTTCACTCCTAGTTATACCAAAGGGTTCTATTATGAGAAAGAGGATGCAGAGGGTTATCTTTTAAAGCAGATGTGCCCCCCCTGACTAAAAGCACTCCTAGAAGTTAGGAGGATTTTTCATCCCATTGTATTTTAAAATAGCACATGGCTCCCTGACACTTTATCCTCCAGGAGACCGCTGAACAAGACTAGAAGGAAGACTGTTTACAAATGAGGAGTCTTCCTGCCTCCAGAGAACTTATCTTGCCCATACAAACTTCTCTAAGAAGGGCAACAATGAGACTTCTTCAGGCCCCAGCTCAGTTCCTGGAATAGACAAGAAAATAACAAAACAAATAGCAGTCTAGAACAAATGCTGATTTTCTTCACATGTATACAGATCAACAGGGAGTGTACAGGTGGCAGCCTATAATAATGCCTTTGTATCCCCCCCCAAATCTCAGCCTCTTAGAGGAAGCTTCTAGAACTAGACTCCATGGGCAAGAAGTCTTGCACAAAAGGGGCTTCTGGAACTCTGTCTAGCCACAGTGCAGTAGGGCAGAGATTCCATGGTTCAAGATATTGCAAAAACTATTAATGACAGCCGTAGAGACTACCAAGTATCAGTAGTGTTATAGCATGTATGATAATGACATTACCTCCATGGCTGTGTATCAGGTAATCTCTGCCAGCATGTTTGCTTTGCTGGCAACCACTGTCCTTTCACAGGATACTCTCTCTCTAAGCCTATGCACTTCTCCTGTGAGAGTTTTCTTTCTCTTTGGGGACAAAACCGAAGCTTACATGAAAAAGGTGGCAGAATACAAAACCACCTACCAGAATAATAAAGCTAAAAGGAAAAGCCCTTTTCCCCAAAAAGTTGCAGTGCAAAGGGGACAGGGAGGATATGTTTCCTATGACATTTACTCTAGGCAGTGCCTATGGATTTCTCAGTCGCCCTCTCCTCCCCAGTTAGGGGGCAGGCTTCCCTACTACATCCAACAGTGGCAATGCACAGTCAAACGGGTACTAGTGGTGATGAGTCAGAGCCCATCTTTTCAGTTCAGAAAGTTTCCTGCAAGGAGTTTTTAAAACCCCTAACTCCAACAGAGCAGTTGCTGTTGAAACTGGGTGTGAACAGCCTCCCAAAGTTAAAGATGGTGGGAAGAGTGCCCTTTCCCCACTGGGGAAGAGGCCGCCACTCCCAAATATTTTCTCACTCCAAAGAAACATGGGGAGTGGTGACCTATTCTGTACCTAGGGTACCTGAACAGGCACTTAACCCCCCCCCCCCCAAAAGGCTCCTTAAGTAAGGTGATACTCTCTACAATGAGGAGACTGGCTAGGCTCCCTAGATCTCAGGGCCGCCTACATCCATATTTCAAGTAGGGCAGTCCCATAGGAAATGTTTAAGGTTCAGGCTGCCATCGGGTCACTACTAGTTTGCAATCCTGCCTTTTGGACTCGCTTCAGATCCCAGGGTCTTCTCGAAGTGCCTACTATTGCAGCTCATTTAAGAAGACAACTAGTGTCTGTCTTTCCATACCTAGACGACTGGCTGGTTGTGGCTAAGTCATCACAGACGGGGAAGCCCTGACCCAGACGGGAAACACTCTGGGATCTCTGGGCTTCATAATTGACAGAGGGAAGTCCCACATCGAGCCTGTTCAAATCCCTCTACATCCTTTAGGGGAAGGCTTGTCTCCCTATACATAGGGTGCAAGACTTTCTAAACCTGGTACATTCCTTTGACCTAGACCACGCATGACCAGCTGGGCACTTTCTCAGTCTGCTAGGCCCGGTACTGAGATTCTAAGTGAGAGACATTCAGTATTGCCTCAGAGCTGTCTGGACCCAAAAGAAAGATTCTTTCTCAAAGTTAGTACCAGTCACCAAAGCTGTCCTCCAGGCTTTGGACTAGTGGAAGGAAACAGAAGTTCTTAAAAGAAGGAGTTGCTTTTCAGCTACCACACCCTTTCATAGTACTGACAACAGATGCCTCCCTCCTAGGTTGGGGAGCCCACCTGCAAGATTAGTCAATAAGCGGCACATGGACCCTAAAGGAGTCCATTTGCTGCATCAGTGTGCCCGAACTCAGAGCTGTGTACCTGCCCATCAAGGCTTTTGCACCACAACTCAAAGGTCCCTCTGTTCAAATCAGAGCAGATAACACCACTGCCATGTTCTGCATCAACAAGCAGGGTGGTATAAGGTCAACCAAACTGCACCGAGGCAATGAGAGTTTGGTCTGTGGCCTACTCCCTGGACATGGGCCTAATGGCTATTCATCGCCCAGGCAAGGTCAACTCTTTGGTAGATGCTCTATGTCACATCAATCAGGGTTACGATCAGTGGACCCTGAACATGCTGTTACTGTCACTGTACTCAAAAGGTGGGGTATTCCAGAGGTGAATCTTTACGCATCCAGCCTCAACCACCACCTCCCGGAATACCGCTGCAGGCCTTGGCCTTGGGGACCATTCCAGAAAATGTTCTATCTCTATATTGGACATGGAGGTTCCTGTATGCCCTTCCTCCCTTCCCTCTCATCTATAGAGTTCTTCTCAAACTCGGAGATAGGTCAGCTACCATTAGTCTGGTGGCCCCAGACTGGGCAAAATAACCCTGGTACTCGCTCCTCCTTGCTCTATCAGTCAGGAAGCCCATTTGCCTGCTGGCGGCCCACAGTCTCCTGAGGCTTCCTTAGACAGGACTTCCATATCCATAGAATGGCTTAAAAAAAAAAGTCTATCACTAAGAAGATCTATACTTTAAAGGGGGAGAGATTTTCTCTATGGTGCAAGGATAAGGGGATTGACCCTCTTAAGGCTAATCTGCCCACCCTTTTGTACTGTCTGGTACACCTTCACACACCTCAAAGCCTTATCCCTCAAAAGTACACTTAGCAACCATCTAGGCTTACTTTTCCACTGGGGAAAAAGAAAGCCATCATTTTCTCAGCCTATTTTCAAAAATGTTTTTCTAGGGCCTCTTGCATCTTCAGCCACGCTTAGGGAGGTGGTCCCTCCACGGGATTTCAACCCCTGTATAGCTAAGCACGTGGAGCCACTCTTTGAGCCTTTGGCTACTGTTGATCTGAAGTATGTTACCTGGAAGACTGTCTTCCTCATTGCCATCACCTCAGCCAGGAGTATTTGAGAGCTGCAGGCTCTGTGTACTAAACTTAACTATATCATTGCCCACAAGGACAAAGTAGTCTTTAGGATAAACAGAGTTTCTGCTTCAGGTGGTCCTTGAATTCCACCTCAGTCAATCCATCACTCTTCCAGTCTCTTTTTTTCAGAAATATGCATACCAGGTGAATACAGGCTGCACAGCCTGGCTGTGAAAAGGGCTCTGACCTATTACTTGGACTATACCAAGCAGTTCAGAGGAGATCATACTCCGCTCCTCGTCACCTATATATAGTAAGGTGGGTAAGTAAAGACCAGTTACCAAGGGGACAATATCCCACTGGTTTGTCTCTCTTTCAGTCCGGCTACAGCAAAGTTGGCAAACAGTCCCCTCGGGGCCCGAAGGTCCATTCCACAAGGGGCTCCGCTGCCACAGTGGCAGCAGGAAGGGATATTCCCTTGCTTGATGTCTGGAAAGCGGCCACATAGTGGACTGTACACACATTCACAAACCATTACTGTCTGGATTTACGGTCCAAATCGGAGGCCAAATTTGACACAGTGGTACTGCAGAGCCTTTTTCCAAATAAGGTTCTGTACCCGCCTCCCAGCTGTACTGCTTTGTAATCTGCACACTGTCAAGCATACTGAAGAATCCCTGAGGCGAGAAGAAAAAAATTACTCACTGTAGTAATATTGTTTCTAGGGACATGGATATGTTGTTCATCCACACTGTCTGGCAGGTTCCTTGCCGCTTTAAATCTTGCCAGAAGGTCTTCAAGCTGACTCCTCCCACCCACCCGGGTGGTAAAACTCTCGGCTCCGCCCCATGACGCCAGATCTTCCTTACCGCTTGGAAGCTCAGGTTCCCTCCTTAACGCTCTGCGTATAAGACTGGTTCCTAATTCTTCAATTTTTGAAATTAAACGTTTTTCCTCGCTGGCTGCGATGGACCATCGACTCCCTGGTTCCGGAGATGCCCTTGCGGGCAGAAGATGTCTCGACAGATCCACACTCCACGTAGCTCATTGCTTGGGCCTTGAGCACCACCCGCAGGCCTGCACTTGTGCTCTTCCTTTTCGCCTACGCCCTGAAGACCGTGCTGCCCGCTTACAACTGAGGCGCCCCGAGATGCGATTTCCTCCGGTAAAGTCAAAAGAGGCCGGTCGGTGGTGTCCTGCGGCCGCGGCCGGATCAGCTCGAGCAGATGATCGCCCTCGAGAAGAGGAGGCGGCGGGCGCTTCTACCTCGGGCTGCGGCTTTTGTCCCGCCTCTCGGTGCCTCTTATTCAGCTTCTTTAAGGAGCTTTGTCTGACCCTCTCGACTAAAGGTGAGGGTCCAACTCTTCTGGACCGCTTTCTTGGTCCAAAAGAGAGACAAGGGTAAGTCTCACTGTCGACGCCTTGGGAGCCGGAAAGATCCTCTCCCGAGTTGTCGGCCGCACTTCGGTCGACTTCGGCTCGCCACTGGTCTCACGGTGTCCCCGTCAGACCAGTTGATCGAGACTCCGCCAGCCGACGCGGGTCGAGATTTTTCTCACCCGTTGGATGGGTTGTTGGCTGGAGAAGCCGAGAATCCCCTCTCCCCGGTTCCCCCGGTGGGAGTTGAGGATCCCGTTGGCTCGTCTGTGCCTCCGGTTCCGGAGCCTTCGGTTGAATCTTCCGAACCGAGGGGAGTGCCGGTTCCCCGCGACACCTCCCCGCACCGTCCT
Source organism: Neoceratodus forsteri (assembly GCA_016271365.2). Classification (NCBI taxonomy): domain Eukaryota; kingdom Metazoa; phylum Chordata; order Ceratodontiformes; family Ceratodontidae; genus Neoceratodus; species Neoceratodus forsteri. The sequence goes on from CM028134.1 coordinate 112,171,778, forward strand.
CGGCAAAGCTGAGGTTCTCGGTCTCAGACGTCTTCGGGTCCAGCCGATCCCGCTGTCATAGGCGGTCTCCGCCCGCTTGTCAGCTCATCCTCTTCCTCCTCCTCGACGGGAGGCTTTGGCGCAAGTTGCGTCGAAGATATGAGGAACTTCGTGGCAACAGCTCCTTCTGACCGGAATAAGCCACGCCGCCGCCTTCCCCGCCATTAAGTGGCTGTCACGGGCGGCGAACGACCCTCGTTTTATCCGAGGAGCCTGTGCCCAGGCGGTTGTTCGGCCAAAACCAGCTGCCCCACCATTCGTGGAACCTCCGCCCACAGCGTTAGTTGGGGCTCCGACCAAAAATTCTCGGTCGGCTCAAGGACTGCCCCATAGGCTGTCTGTCACCCTCACTCCCGATCGACCTCAGCAGGTGGAGGGTGGCTCAGGCCCGAGGCAGCTCTTTGAGGACTCTTCCGAGTCCGAAGACGATTCCTCCCTTTTCTCCAAGCGAATGGACTTGGAGTCCTCGGGAGGACAGTCGGTGGACGATAGCCCTTCGTCCTTCCTGGGATTGCTTCGGCTCATCTCGGAGTCCACCAGGATGAAGCCCGAACCCGTTTCTAAACGGGCCAGGTACCCCCTCACGGAGATTCTGGACCGAGGGGATTCCCCTACGGAAGCCGAGACCATAGTGGGTCCGGCCTTGGAGCTCTGGCAGTGCCCTGCTTCCTGTCCTGCGCCTTCGGCCAGGATGGCCAGGAAGTATCACGGTCCCCTACCGGTTCCCTGTCGGTTTTTGGAACACCCTCGGCCGAGGGTTGGTTACGAACAGCGTTTTCGTGCGGAACGCTAGGGATGTCGGACAAACCTCCCGACAAGGAGTCCAAGGAATTGGACTATGCCGGGCGAAAAGTCTATGCTGCGTCCTCCCTCGGCCTTCGCCAGGCCAGTTTGGCCGTCCTCATGGCACATTTTTCTCATGCCCTGTTGGGCTCCCTGGATGAGGTCGTCCCTCATCTTCCCGCGGATCTGCAGACCACGGTCAGGCAGGTGCGGGACCAGGGCAGGGCAGTGGCCAAACAGCAGCTCCAGACTGCTTTAGACATTGGGGACTCATGTGCCAGGTCTGTGGCGGCCACAGTGGGTATGCGTCGTTGGGCTTGGCTGAGGATATCCACCTTTACTTCGGATACCCAGCACAAGGTGGCGGATGTTCCCTTTTTGGGGACTGACCTCTTCGGCCCTGGGGTGGAAGGTCACCTGCAGAGGATCAAGAAGTCCAGTGCTACCTTGGACTCGGTCTCTTCCGCTCAGAAGGACAAAGGCCGCAAACCACAGCCTAAGCCCTTGGTCTTCTGCACCAGGGCGCGTCCGGCCCAGCAACGCCAGGGGCTTAGCAGGCTCGGGCTTGGCATCCCAAACCAAGCCCGGAGCTTCCTCCAACAGGAAGCAGGGAGTAAGGGCCAGGAGGTCCCTCGGCGGTCCCTCCTCCAAGCCTGCCCAGTGACGGGCTGAGGGTGTCGCCCCAACCCCGTCACCTCACCCCAGGTTCCCCGTGAAGGCGGCTCGGCACTTCCTTTCCGCCTGGTCCGCTTATTACCACGGACAGGTGGGTGCTGGAGGTGGTGGGAAAAGGCCTGCCTCTAGAATTCGAGCAGGCCCCGCCCTTCAGAGCCGTCGCACCTCGGGGGGCCTCGGGGTCCGCAGCCTCACTGTCGGCTCGTCGGGCCGACTTTGCTCTCCTCCTCCAAAAGGAGGTGATCAGGGAGGTGGCGGACCCTCCCTCAGACCCGGGGTTTGTGTCCAGGTACTTCCTGGTTCCGAAACGGACGGGGGGCTGGCGCCCCATTCTCGACCTACACGACCTGAACAAGTTCCTAAGGTCTCGAACCTTCAGGATGGTCACGCTGGCTCAGATAATACCATACCTGGAACACAGCGTGTGGTTCTGCTCTCTGGACCTGCAGGACGCGTTCTTTCACGTCCCTATCCGTCCGTCACATCGGAGATTCCTTCGCTTTCGAGCGGAGGGATCCCTCTTCGAGTTCCGAGCCATGCCCTTCGGCCTGTCTCCAGCTCCCAGGGTCTTCACCAAATGCATTGCAGTGGTGACAGCTTTCCTGCGGCGCCGACGGGTCCGGTGTTCCCTTACCTGGATGATTGGCTGATAGCAGCCCCTCCAGACGGAGGTGGAGCGGTCCAGAGATCTGGCCTCCAGGTTTGCTCTCAAACGGCCTTCCATCAACGAGGCCAAGTCGAAACTCGAGCCAAGCAGGTGATTCTGTTTATCGGGCAGAGCTCGACTCTCTTGAGCAAGAGCACGGCTCGGCGGACAGGGCCGAGGTTCTTACCTCCTTTACCCAATCATTTCTGGTTGGGCAATCGCGCCCTGCCCGGGACTTCCTGCGCCTCCTGGGTCTCATGGCGGCCTGTACCAGCATGGTCCGTTGGGCACACTGGCACATGCGCTCCCTTCATTGGGGACTGGCCAGCCAGTGGTCACAACGCTGCGATCCATTGGACCAGCTAGTGATGGTGACCCAGGAGATGTGGAACGCTCTCCGGTGGTGGACCATTCCTTCTCGTCTGCAGGAGGGCATCCTGCTTGTCCGCCCCGAGCCGACGGTCTCTATCGACCGATGTCTCTCTGATGGGTTGGGTGCCCATCTGGGGAACACCGGGCGCATGGCCTCTGGTCCCCGCGGGAGTCCCGATGCCACATCAACCTGCTGGAGCTCCGAGCGGTCCGCCTAGCTCTCGCCGCCTTTGCTCTGTTTCTCCGGGGTCAAGTGGTCCGAGTCCAGACGGACAATACCATGACCATGTACTACCTAAACCGCCAGGGCGGGACACGTTCCATGCTTCTATGCAAGGAAGCTCTCCGCATTTGGTCACTTGTGCGCAGCCTGGAGGCAGATCTCCTAGCCATTCATGTGGCAGGAGCCTCCAACACCCTGGCCGATGCCCGGATAGTGGTTGCATCTTACGAGTGGTCTCTCCTGCCGGAGGTAGTACAAGATCTGTTCTCCCATTGGGGCACACCTCAGGTGGACCTGTTTGCCTCCAGGGAGAACGCGCAGCTGAGGCTGTTTCATGCCCGCCCCCCTCAGCAGGGCTCGCTGCAGGGGGATGCCTTCTCGAGGCTGTGGACCCCGGGCCCCTTCTACGCCTTTCCCGCATTTCCCTTGATTCACAAGGTGCTTCTCAAAGCAAGGAGGGACAAGGCGCAGGTGATTCTGATAGCCCCAGACTGGCCCCGCCAGTTCTGGTACCCAGATCTCCTCAGCCTCAGCTCCAGGCTCCCGAGGCAGCTTCCAGCTCGCCCGGACCTGCTCTCAGTCAATCAGGGGAAGGTGTTCCATCCGGACCTTCAATCCCTGCACCTGACGGCCTGGTTCCTGAGCTGCCAGAGTTCCAGACCTTGGGTCTTTCCGACGAGGTCCTCAATGTTGTTGAGGCGTCCCGTAAGGAGTCGACCAGGAAATGCTATGCCTTCAAATGGAAGAGATTTTCCATTTGGTGTCAGGGCAAGGGCTTGGACCCTTCCTCCTGTCCTTTGGCAAGCATCTTGGACTATTTATGGTCCCTTTCTAGTCAAGGGCTTAGGTCGACGACCCTAAAGGTGCACCTGGCAGCCATCTCTGCTTACCGGGCGCGGGCCGGGGAGCAGTCTGTGGCACAGGAGAAGGTGGTCTGGCGCTTTTTCAAAGGCCTTGATCACATTTCCCCTCCGGTGCGAGAACCTCCACCTCCGTGGGATTTACTGCTAGTATTGGCAAAGCTCATGGGCAAGCCATTGAACCAATGCACAGGTGTGAACTCTCTCACCTGTCGGAAGACCGCCTTCTTGGTGGCTGTCATGTCAGCCAGAAGGATGGGAGAACTCAGGCGCTCTGCATCGAGTCTTCTTACCTGGTCTTCCACAGGGACAAGGTTGTCCTCTGCCCCCACAATTCCTTCCGAAGGTGGTGTCGGAGTTTCACCTTAACCAGGTGTTGACTCTGCCGGTGTTCTACCCCAATCACACCTCGGAGGCCGAATACAGGCTCCATACTTTGGACCCTAGAAGGGCGCTCGCTTATTATAAGGAGCGTACGGCTGAAATTCGGGGAGAGGTTCGCCAGCTGTTTGTCACCTACGCTGAAGCCGCACCTGGCAGACCTGCAGCCAAGCGGACGATAAGCAGGTGGGTCACCTCCTGCATAGATCTCTGCTACAAGTTGGTGGGCATGGAGCCTCCCAGAGGGATAAGAGCTCATTCTACCGCCATACTGCTGCATCGGTGGCTGCTTCCAGGGACATCCCTATCCAGGAAATCTGCGGGCTGCTACCTGGAAGTCAGCACACACCTTCTTACCCATTACCACATCGACCTTGAGTCACGCCGGCATGCTGGTTTTGGGGCCTCGGTTCTCCAGTCTTTATTCCCTAAGTAGGGGGAGTGCGCCTTGCCTTCCTCCTCCCGGAGAACTGCTAGGAGTCTGCCAGACAGTGTGGATGAACAACATATCCATGTCCCTAGAAATACAGGTTACTCACCTGTAACAGGAGTTCTAGGAATGGTATATGTTGTTCATCCACCCGACCTCCCCGGCTTCGACGCACAACCTGAGCTTCCAGCGGGCCAGATCTGGTGTCATCGGGCAGAGCTGAGAGTTTTACCACCCGGGTGGGTGGGAGGAGCCAGCTTGAAGACCTTCCGGCAAGATTTAAAGCGGCAAGGAACCTGCCAGACAGTGTGGATGAACAACATATAACATTCCTAGAACTCCTGTTACAGGTGAGTAACCTGTATTTCTTCCAAGGTATTTTTCAGTATGCTTGACCTCCCACCCATCCTCCCCTACAAAACCTGACCGAGGATGGCTCTGCATTTCTAATCTTGCCAGAATTGTTCCTTATCTGTTCACCATAGCCGTTTCACAGTTGCTATGGCTTTTCCTAGTTTTTATATTGTACTTGTTGGTTTCTATTCCTGTTTCATTTTCTTTTTTGCAGGCTCAGTTTTTTGGCCTCACAAGCTTCAAAATAATTGATGCCCTCTGGGCTGACTGTAGGCAGCACATCCTCCTCCTGAAAGCTGATTGGTCAATTCCTATGACTCATTTGTATGATCTGAATCCCTAAATAAATTTGCATTGACTCCACCTCTAGGGCAGCTGAACTCAGCTGGCATTCTGCACACTGTCGAGCATAGTGAGGAATACCTTGGACAAAATAATATTACTACGGTAACTTTTTCTTTCTTCCTAAGTAGTGTCTGAGTTCACTTTAAACCAGGTGTGTCCAGCCTTTTCGGGGTCATGAGCCACATTTAAATTTCTGAGTAAATGTGAGCCACAACAACATGCGGCCCATACCCAATGCGTGGCCCTTACCATACCCATATTTAGGAGCTAAAATAATAGCATAGTCATAGTAAATAGTCAATAATCATAGTTTATTAAGTTTTAAATTGCAATATTTGTACAAAAAAAAAATTGTGGTATTTTAAAAATATTCACAGCAGCTCTGGAGCTTTAGATTTGCTTGCAAGCTTAGTAAAAGTAGCTTGCTGAGCACTTGGCACTTTTCAGCTCCTGTACTTTGACTTTTCTCAAATTTAAAAGACAGTGATCTGTACTTGACATGTAATTGACAAACCCCTCATGAGCCACATCGAACTACTTTGTGAGCTACAGGTTGGCTACCCCTGCTTTAAATCGATCCTTCCATCTTACCGTTTATTACCCGGAGCAGGGAAGCATTGCTCCATACTTTATATGTGCATAAAATTCTGCATTACTATACCTTTTGTACGAAGTCTAAACAGTTGTTTCTTGGGCCCTGGGAAAGGGAGCATCCCCGTTTAAGAACCGTGCTTGTCCAAATGGTTAGCTAACTGTATTGCTATCGAAAGTATGCAAAGACCTTCCTGGTGTTGTTCATGGACATTCCACCAGAGGCATGACCACTTCTACTGCCCTTTTCAGGAAAGTGTCAGCTGCAGAGATCTGTGATGCTGTCGCTTAAGAGTATTGTCCACACCTTTACCAAGCACTACAGTCTGGACATTGCCTCTAAGCGTTGGGCCAGTTTCAGCCTAGCTGTTCAACAGGGCTTGCTTTCTTAGGTTCTTTGTTTCCCACTGCCCAGACTGCATTTCTTTATGTCAGAAACTGCTTGGGACTTGTTCCATAGGTGCGGCCTGATGCAAGAGAGACCACCAAAGTCAGATAATACAGTTGCGTAAGAACTTACTGTAACAGTAGATCTCATTTTGAGGGGGAGCTCTTGCAGCAGGTTACACCATAAGGACTGCAGCCTGCAGGCGCCAGAACCCCACGAAAAACTTCTAGCTAGCAGTATTCAGCAGGGGACCGCCCCTGACATCACACATGGTATTAAAGGGGCGGTCCCCTAGCACCACCTCCGTTCTTTTCTTGCCGTTGACCCACGCACATCGACTCCATGGATACCTTCTACCTAGTTTGACTGCCATTTTGACTGCGTTTTCAATGCTTTTTTATTTTCCTGTTTTTCAGTGAAAATAGCCTCATTGCATCTGTATGTCGTCTTCCATCAAGCGGCACTGGTCCAAGTGTGCCTGCGGAAAATAGATACTGTTGAAAGATGGTCATTCAGCCTGCTGCTTCTGCCTGGGCCCAGCTTGAAACACCGAGGTCTGCCAGCACTGCCAGAAATTTAACAGCAGGACCAGGATCTGCCGCAAAAAAGCTCTCAAGGCCTTCTTGCTAGAACAAAAATTAACTGCCACACAGAAGGAAACACAGGGAGAATGCTCTTCATCCCGCAAGAAATCTTTGGGGAAGCATCACCATAAAGAAAAACACAAGGACATGTCCTCCTCAGACTCCTGTTCCTGGTCCCTGCATAAGTCAGGCACCGGCTCCGGGGTCTGCCTCCTGTGGGAGCTCGGACTCAGGCTCCCAGGCATCCCAGGCAGCTCGCTCTCCTATCGTGCTAATGGTAGGGAAACCATTCACCCTGATCCATGCGTCGGGTGGAAGTTCTTCGGGGTCCAGGGCTTTGACCTCTGAAACTCTGGCCCTCGTCCCAGTCTTTGGGCCTGCAGTCAGGTGGAGCTGATGGCTCCGCCTCGGGTGACAGATTGGCACCTGTTGGGCCAGCCAAAACGTCGTCCAAGTGAGCCACTACCTCCAGTGCTGACTCCCTGGACTGATGCCGGGGCCACGAGTTCTCTTTCCCCGGAAGAGAGACCTTTCAGCGCCCCTCTGGACTTAGGTCCCCTAAGCGAGCTTCAACTAAGTGAACATCGGCCGCCACACAGGACTGATGCCAGTTGATGCCTATCACTTCTATGCCAGTGTCCCTGCCTGCGACTTCTAATCCAGTGTTGCCAGTCTTGCGCCCATTGCTGGCCAGTATCTGCTCTGAGCCGAGACTGATACCAGGCACACTGTCTCCCGACCAGACCCTACCCCTGGACGATGTTGCCCAGATACCCCAGAAGCTGGCAGCTCCTGTCCCACAGACACTGACGATGCCCCAAGGCCCGATGCCAGACCCGTCGGTCCCGCCAACACTGGATGTTCCTCGGGAACACACAATTCCGCTGTCTGATGTGAAGGAGCTATTTTCCTCATGGCTGAACACCATAAAAGGCGACGACCTTCCACCAAGGCCTGCTTCACCCATTCAGCAGCCCACTCCTTCTAAGATTCCTTCTTAAAGGCCGCTCCTCAACCGAGAGGGGCCACCCCTCAACCCAATGAGTCGGGCAGGGGTCGCTCCGACCACAGAGGCAGGGGACATTACTCTTCCTCCAGGTTGTCCAACCAGCGCTGACACTACTCCCAAGGGACACCGACACCATCGCTTGCACTTTAGATCCACTTCATCGGAGGACTGAAGCCATAGCTCTTGCTCCACATCAGGTTCCTCTTTACCAGGGGGTGCTCCTTCCCCTCCTGACCATAAGGATTCCCCCTGGTCCTCGCCTGATGATCCATCGTTTATGCACATCATGCACCATATTCAGAATAACATAGGATGAGACACTTGAGGACCTGTACCCTGAAAGGAGTAGTCTGGCAAAATACCAGAAGGACCCTAAACCTATCGTAGTGCCCCCTTGGTGGACACCTTTCAAGATATCCCCAGTGCTGCTTGGAAGCATCCTTCTACCTCATCTGCTGTGCCTAAAAAGTCAGATTGCCTGTACCGAGCTCCCCGGGAGGAACCTTTTCTAGGCGAGCAACAGCTGGTGGATTCCATGGCGATTACAGCTGCCCATTACAGGTTTAAGTGACCCGGACATTTGAGCACACAACCCCTTGACAAGGAGTCAAAACAGCTTTACCAACTGGGCAGAAAGGTTTACTCTTCTGCCACATGTACTGTTCGCTCCCTCAGTTTGCTTACACACACGGTCCAGTTTCAGAATGGTTTTTGGGAGCAGGGCATGGAGATAGCTCAGGCCCTTCCTGACAGCTCCCAGAAGTCTGAATTGCTAAACCTCCTCAAGACTGGCTCTGATATTGGCACTCGTGCTCAGGTCATCCTATGATTCCGCGGATACTACAGCTAGGGCTGCGGCCGCTGGAGTCTGCATCTGAAGGCACTCCTGGTTACGGGTTTCTGAGTTTTCCCCAGGAACTCCAAGCTGGCATCCTGGACACCCCTTATAAAGGCTCGGTCCTCTTCGGAGAGGAGTCTGAACAGATCATCACTTGTCTCCTAAGACTTTGGCAGAGCCATTGGGTCCATACAGCCTATGTACCAGTCCAATCAGAAGCCCTTTCGGCGCCAGTCCTTTAGGCGCTCCTCCGGTCAACAGTCCAGAAACCAGCAACAACAGAGAGGGGCCTTCAAGCGTAAGTTCACCTCCCAGAACCCAGGAGGTTCCACTTCCAGGCTGCCCTAACCACCCCGAACACTACTGCATGGCTCCTTGCCAGACCCCCCCTTCCCGAACTTATGGGAGAGGTAGTGAGGGATCGCTTCTCCCTCTATCTGGAGAGCTGGAGCAGCATCACATCCGATACTAAGATTCATACTAAGGTATTTAGGAGCCAAGTGGGTGGTAAGCCCATTTAGAACACTCCTGTCCTGTTCACCCATAATACTGTACGACATTACCATCCAGTATATATCTAACTGCTGTTTAAACTGCTGCTTAGTTTTACTTATAGTAACTTCCAGGGATAACCCATTCTAGGGTGACACCACTTTTTGCGTGAAAATTACTTTTTTTCTATTCATATTGAATTTCCTAGGCTGTAGCTGGGGTGGGTGTCCCCTGGTGTTTATCGAGATATTTTTAAATTCTAATTGTAGTTCATTTATTAAGTAGTCATCCTGCATAGTGTCTTAGCACAGCAAGAGGTCACCCTGTATTATTCTTGTTTCCAAGGTCATAAGATTTAAGTCGAGAAGTCTTTCTATGTATGTTCCATCTCTTAAATCATATATTATTTTTGTAGCTCGCCTCTGCACCCTCTCCAGTCCGTCCACACCACCTCTAGGTATTGGACTCTACACGGGGCTACCGTAGTCCAGCAAAGGCCTCACATATGCACTATAAAGTGGCATGATCACATCTCAATTTCTATTCCTAAAACTTCTCTTTCTAGGGATATGGATATGTTGTTCATCCACACTTTCTGGCAGTATCCTTGCCGCTTTAATTCTTGCTGGAAGGTCTTCCAGCTGGCTCCTCCCACCCACTTGGGTGGTAAAACTCTCGGCTCCGCCCCATGACGCCAGATCTTCCTTACCGCTTGGAAGCTCAGGTTCCCTCCTAAGCGCTCTGCTTTAGACTGGATCCTATCTCTTGATTCGTCCGAAATTGGTTTTGAAGTTTTCTAAACTTGGTCTTCATCTTCCTCGCTGCGATGGACAAATCGGTTCCGGCTTCGGAGGTGCCCTTTGCTGGTCAGAAAATGTCCAGGAGCGGATCCGCACTCCATGTCGTCTGCTTAGGCCTAGATCACGACCCGCAGGCTTGCGAGTTGTGCCGCTCTTTCTCGGCCATTGTTCTGTTCGATCGCGCTGCCTGTTTGAAGCTTGGGCGCCCTGAGAAACGTTTTCCACCAGTAAAATCTAAAGAGGCTCGTTGGGTGGTGTCCGCGGCGGCTGGCTCGGCTGAGCAGCTCGAGCAGTTGATCGCCCTCGAGGAGGAGGCGGCCCAGGCCGCATCTTCCTCCTCCTCGGCCGTGGCATTTATCCCGCTCTCTCTGAGTTCCTGTATATGACTTCGTTTAGGAGCTTTGTCAGTCCCTTTCCACGCGAGGAGGGGCCATCGGGACATTCTTCCGGCCCAGAAGGAGAGTCGAAGGTAAGTCCCACGTTGGGCGTTCGTGGGGCGGGTGGGGCCCCCTTCCCCGGACAGCCGACTGTCGACTTCGGTCGTGGTTGCGGCTGAGGCCGCTGGCTTCACGGTGCCCCTGTCAGGCCAGCCTGCCGAGACTCACGTCGACGAAGTCAAGATTTTTCTCGATCTGTTGGACGGGCTGTCGACTGGAGAAGCCGACAACCTTCCTTCACCGGTTTCCCCGGTGGATACCGAGGATCTGCCTGCTCCTACGGGGCCGCAGTCCCCAGTTAAAGTGCCCGAGCCGAGGGAAGAGCGGGTGTCCCCCGCCCCTTCCCAGACCCACCCTCGGTCCCCCCGAGGGTCTCGGTCTCGGACCTCTTCTTGGTCCAGCCGTTCCCGCCGACATCGGCAGTCTTGGTCTCATTACCGGAGTAAGCGGCGACACCGTTCTTCCTCGTCTTCCTCCTCGGGTGAGGAGGGGCTGCGGTGCAAGTTGCGCTACGAGGCCCTTATGTGGCAGCAGTTGCTGTTGTCCGGGCCTAAGCCGACCCCAGCCATCAAGTGGCTGTCACCTGAACGCCCGAAGCAACCGTTCCAGTCGAGTTACCCACTCCAGGGCCGGTTGCTAAGCCGAAACCAGCTGATCCACCGATTGTGGTGGAACCTCCGCCTCCACAACCGAAGTCTGGGTCACCGACCAAGAATTCTCGGTCGGGTCACGGCCTGCCCCACAGGTTGTCAGTCACCCTCACTCCCGACAGTCCTCGGCAGGTGGAGGGTGCCTCAGGGCCGAGGCAGCTCTTTGCAGACTCTTCAGAATCCAACGACGATTCCTCCTTGTTCTCCAGGCAGTTCGATCTGGAGTCCTCCGGGGGCCAGTCATTGGACGATAGCCCATCGTCCTTCTTGGGTCTGCTTCGACTCATCTCAGAGTCCACCGGGATGCAGCTCGAGCCCATGTCCAAATGGGCCAAGTATCCCCTGACAGAGATTCTGGACCAAGGGGATTCTCCCACGGAGGCCTTTCTGGTGGCTGAGGCCATTGTCAGCCCAGCCTTGGAGCTTTGGCAGCGGCCTGCTTCCTGTCCTGCGCCCTCGGCCAGGATGGCCAGGAAGTATCCGGTCCCCACTGCTTTTACCCGGTTCTGGAACACTCCTCTGCCGAGGGTGAGTCACCGACAGCTTCTCGGCGTTCGTAACGCTTGGGATGTGGATAGCCCCCGACAAAGTCCCAAAAGCTGGACTTTGCCGGGCTTAAAGGTGCACGCTGCCACTCCCTGGCCTCCGACAGGCCAGCTCGGCCGTGCTGATGGCACACTTCTCCCACGCCTTATGGGCTCCCTGGATGAGGTTGTTCCTCATCTCCGCCCTGACCTGCAGACCACCGTCCGCCGGGTGCGGGATCAGGGTAGGGCGGTGGCGGCACAGCTCCAGACTGCTCTGGACATAGGTGATTCCTGTGCCAGGTCAGTAGCGGCCGGCTAGCCATGCGAGGCTGGCGTGGAGGATATCCTCCTTCACGGGCGGATACCCAGCACAAGTTGGCGGACGTCCCCTTCTTGGGGACTGACCTCTTCAGCCCTGGAGTGGAGGGACACCTCCAGCGGATCGAGAAGTCCAATGCCACTCTGGACTTGGTCACCTCCACCCAGAGGGACAAAGGCCGCCATCTGCAGCAGAAGTCCTTTCGTCCTTCGGCTCCTGCTTCTCGACCGGCCCAGCAGCACCAGCAACAGGGCCAGCAGGCTTGCGCTTGGCGTCCCAAGCCGCCAGCTTCCTCCAACAGGAAGCAAGGAGGTAAAGGCCTAGGAGGTCCCTTGGCCGGTTCTTCCTCCAAGCCTGCCCAGTGACGGGTTGAGGGGTGCCGCCCCCAACCTCGTCCACTCCCCTGGGTTTCCCCCCATGGGGGGACGGCTCTGCCACTTCCTTTCCGCCTGGTCCGCTATCACCACGGACCGCTGGGTGTTGGGGGTGGTAGGAAAAGACCTGCCTCTGGAGTTCGAGCAGGCCCCACCTTTTCGAGCCGTCGCCCCTCACGGGGCCATGGGGTCCACAGCCTTGCTGTCGGCCCACCGATCCGATATTGCCCTGCTCCTCGAAAAAGAGGTAATCCGGAAGGTGGCGGACCCTCCTCCAGACCCAGAGTTTGTGTCCAGGTACTTCCTGGTCCCAAAACAGAAGGGGGGCTGGCGCCCCATTCTCGACCTGCACGACCTGAACAAGTTCCTAAGGTCTCAAACCTTCAGGATGGTCACTCTGGCCTCAGATAATCCCATCCTTGGAGCACGAGGCATGTGGTTCTGCTCCCTGGACCTCCAGGTGGTGCCTTCACGTCCCAACTGGGTCTGTCCCATCAGAGATTCCTCCGCTTCAGAGCAGAGGGATCCCTATACGAGTTCCAGGCCATGCCCTTCAGCCTCTCCCAGCTCCCAGGGTCTTCACCAAATGCGCAGTGGTGACAGCATTTCTATGGTGCTGAGGGGTCCGGTGTACCCTTACCTGGACGTGACTGATAGAGCAGCCCTCCAGACAGGAGGTGGAGAGGTCCAGAGATCTGGCCTTCCAGGTTTGCTCTCAGGTTGGCCTCCTCATCAACGAGGCCAAGTCGGAACTCGTGCCAAAGCAGGTGATTCTGTTCATCGGGGCAGAGCTCGACTCTCTGCAAGCCAGAGCACGGCTTCTGGCGGACAGGGCCGAGGTTCTTTCCTCCTTTGCCCAATCATTTCTGGTTGGGCAATTGTGCCCTGCCTGGGACTTCCTGCGCCTCCTGGGCCTCATGGCGGCCTGCACCAGCGTGGTCTGTTGGGCCCGTTGGTACATGCATCCCCTTCAGTGGGGGCTGACCAGCCAATGGTCACAACGCTGCGATCCGTTAGACCGGCCCCTGACAGTGACCCAGGAGATGTGGAACGCTCTCCAGTGGTGGATCGTTTCAGCACATCTGCAGGAGGGTATCCCGTTCGTCCGCCCCGAGCCGACGGTCTCTTTCTCGACTGATGCATCTCTGATGGGTTGGGGTGCCCATCTGGGAGAAAACCGAGAGCATGGCCTCTGGTCCCCTCAGGAGTCCCGATGCCACATCAACCTGCTGGAGCTCCGAATGGTCCGTCTAGCTCTCACCGCCTTCGCTCCATTTCTTTGGGGTCAAGTGGTTCAGGTCCAGACGGACAACACCACGACCATGTACTATCTGAACCACCAGGGCGGGACGCACTCCATGCTGTTATGCAAGGAAGCTCTCCGCATTTGGTCCCTCGTGCGCAGCCTGGAGGCGGATCTTCTAGCCATTCACGTGGCAGGAGCCTCCAACACCCTGGCCGATGCCCTAAGCCAGATAGGGGCTGTGTCTCACGAGTGGTCTCTCCTGTCGGAGGTAGTACGAGATCTCTTCTCCCACTGGGGCACGCCTCAGGTGGACCTGTTTGCCTCCAGGGAGAATGCGATGCTGAGTCTGTTCCATGCCCGACCCCCTCAACAGGGCTCGCTGCAGGGGTATGCCTTCTCAAGGCCGTGGACCCCGGGCCTCTTCTACGCCTTTCCCGCTTCCCTTGATCCACAAGGTGCTTCTCAAGGCGAGGAGGCAAGGCGCAGGTGATTCTGGTAGCCCCAGACTGGCCCCGCCAGTTCTGATATCCAGATCTCCGCAGCCTCAGCTCCAGGCTCCCGAGGCGGCTTCCAGCCCGCCCGGACCTGATCTCAGTCAATCGGGGAAGGTGTTCCACCCGGACCTTCAATCCCTGCACCTGACGGCCTGGTTCCTGAGCGGCTAGAGTTCCATGCCTTTGGTCTTTCCGGCGAGGTCCTCAACGTCGTTGAGGCGTCCCGTAAGGAGTCGACCAGGAAATGCTATGCCTTCAAATGGAAGAGGTTTTCCATTTGGTGTCAGGGGAAGGGCTTGGACCCTTCCGACTTCCCCTTAGCAAGCATTCTGGACTACCTGTGGTCCCTTTCTCAGCAAGGGCTTCGGTCGACAACCCTTAAGGTGCACCTGGCAGCCATCTCTGCTTACCGGACGCGAGCCGGCAAGCAGTCGGCGCAGGAGAAGGTAGTCTGGCGCTTTTTCAAAGGCCTTGACCACATTTCCCATCTGGTGCGAGAACCTCCACATCCGTGGGATCTACTGCTGGTATTGGCCAAGCTCATGGGCAAGCCTTCGTCCCAATCGCACAGGTGCGATATTTCACACCCGTCGTGGAAGACCGCCTTCTTGGTGGCTATCACATCAGCCAGAATGATGGGAGAGCTCCAGGCGCTTTCCATCGAGTCTCCCTACCTGGTCTTCCACAGGGACAAGGTTGTCCTGCGCCCCCACCCCAAGTTCCTTCCGAAGGTGGTGTCGGAGTTTCACCTTAACCAGGTGTTGACTCTGCCGGTGTTCTACCCCAATCACACCTCGGAGGCCGAGTATAGGCTCCATACTTTGTACCCTAGACGAGCGCTCGCTTACTATAAGGAGCGGACGGCTGAAGTTCGGGGAGAGGTTCGCCAGCTGTTTGTCACCTACGCTGAAGCCGCACCTGGCAGACCTGCAGCAAAGCGACTATAGGCAGGTGGATCACCTCCTGCATAGAGCTCTGCTACAGGTTGGCGGGCATGGAGCCTCCCAGAGGGATAAGAGCTCATTCTACCCGCCATACCGCTGCATCGGTAGCTGCTTCCAGGGACGTCACTATCCAGGATATCTGCAGGGCTGCTACCTGGAAGTCGGCACATACCTTTATTACCCACTACCACATCGACCTCGAGTCACGCCGGGATGCTGGTTTTGGGGCCTCAGTTCTCCAGTCTCTCTTTCCCAAGTAAGTATCGGTGCGCCTTGCCTCCCTTCCCGGAGAACTGTGAGCCCGTTACAGTGGATGAATGACATCCATGTCCCAGAAATACAGGTTCTGGGGACATGGATATGTTGTCATCCACACTTATTGGCAGGTTCCTACCGCTTTAAATCTTGGCCGAAGGTCTTCAGCTGGCTCCTCCCACCCACCCTGGTGGAAACCTCGCCCTCCCATGACGCCAGATCTTCCTTACCGTTTGAAGCTCAGGTTCCTCCTTAACGCCTGCTACTGGTTCCACCTTCTCGAAGTTCAAATCAAAAGTTTTTTTGCTAAAAGACTTCGGTCTTCTTCTCCTCAATGTGATGGACAAATCGACTGTTTTCGGAGGTGCCTCTTGGGCAGAAGATGTCTAGGACGGATCCTAACTCCACGCATGGCCTACTGCCTGGGCCTTCAGTACGAATTCGCAGGCCTTGACTTGTGCTTCTTTTCGCCCACGCCCCTGAAGACCGCATGTCGACATACAACTGGGGGCGCCTGAGAAAGAATTCCACCGGTGAAATCTAAAGAGGCCCGGTTGGCGGTGGGTTCATATGGGGTTCATGGATCGCTCGAGCAGATGATCACCTCGAAGAGGAGGCGGCGCTGGCCGCTTTCACTGGCTGTGCATTTGTCCGCTTCTCTTGGTGCCTCGTGATCGGCTTTTTTATGAGCTTTGGTCTGACCCTTCCGACACGAAAGGTGAGGGTCCAACTTCGGACTTTTTTCCAGGTCCACAAGAGCAAAGTAAGTCTCTCCGTCGACGCTTCTGGGAGCGGGAAGGATCCTCCCTTGTCGACAGCTCACTTCGGGTCACCCTCAGCTTCGCCACTGGCTTCACGATGTCCCTCGCCAGGCCAGTTGATCGAGACTCGCGACGCCGGGTTGAGATTTTCTCGACCCGTTAGACAGGTTGTCGGCTGGAGAAGCTGGAGAATCCTCTCCCGGGTTCCCCGGTGGAGGTTGAGGATCCTGCCGGCTCTGCCTGTGCCTCTGGTCTCGGAGCCTCGTGGGATCGCCCAGCCGAGGAGTGCCGATCACACTCCTCCCCGCCTTCCCTCGGCCCAGCTCGAGACTCGTCCGACATCCTCGCCGGTCCAACCCGATCCGGCCACACAGGCGATCTCGGTCTCGCACCGCTGGCAGCGGCGCCGCCTCTTCCTCGGATGAGGGAGGCTTCGCGCAGTTGTGCTTGGAAGTACGAGGAACTCATGTGGCAACAGCTTCCTTTTGACCGGGAATAGGCCGCACCCAGTCGTCTTCCCCGGCCATTAAGTGGCTGTCACCGGAGCGGCCGAAACAACCCCTCGTAGCCGAGGAGCCTGTTCCCAGGCCGGTTGTTCGGCCAGTTCCAGCTACCCCACCGATTCTGGTGGAACCTCCGCCTCCACAGCCATTAGTTGGGGCTCCGACCAAAAATTCTCGGTCGGCCTTGGGTTTGCCCCATAGGCTGTCTGTCACCCTCACTCCCGATTAAACCTCGGCAGGTGGAGGGTGGCTCAGGCCCGAGGCAGCTCTTTGAGGACTCTTCTGAGTCCGATGATGGTTCCTCCCTCTTCTCCAAGCGCATCGACTTGGAGTCCTCGGGAGGGCAGTCAGTGGACGATAGCCCTTCGTCCTTCTTAGGGTTGCTTCGACTCATCTCGGAGTCCACCGGGATGAAGCTCGAACCCGTTTCTAAATGGGCCAGGTATCCCCTCACGGAGATTCTGGACCGAGGGGATTCTCCTACGGAGGCCTTTCCGGTGGCCGAAGCCATAGTGGGTCCGGCCTTGGAACTTTGGCAGCGTCCTGCTTCCTGCCCTGCGCCTTCGGCCAGGATGGCCAGGAAGTATGCGGTCCCTACCGGTTCCCTGTCCGTTTTGAACACCCTCGCCGAGGGTTGGTTACCGACAGCGTTTCTCGGTGTGCGGGAAGCTCAGGATGTGGACAAACCTCCTGACAAGGAATCCAAGAAATTGGATTATGCTGGGTGAAAAGTCTATGCTGCGTCCTCTCTCGGCCTTCGTCAGGCCAGTTCGGCCATCCTCATGGCACATTTTTCTCACGCCCTGTTGGGCTCCCTGGACGAGGTTGTCCATCATCTTCCCGCAGATCTGCCGACTACGGTCAGGCAGGTGCGGGACCAGGGCAGGGCAGTGGCCAAACAGCAGCTCCAGACTACGTTAGACATCGGGGACTCATGTGCCAGGTCTGTGGCGGCCGCAGTGGCCATGCGTCGTTGGGCTTGGCTGAGGATATCCACCTTTACCTCGGATACCCAGCACAAGGTGGCGGATGTTCCCTTTTTGGGGACTGACCTCTTCGGCCCTGGGGTGGAAGGTCACCTGCAGAGGATCGAGAAGTCCGATGCTACCTTGGACTCGGTCTCTTCCGCTCAGAAGGACAAAGGCCGCAAGCCACAGCCTAAGCCCTTTCGCTCTTCTGCGCCCGGCCCAGCAACGTCAGGGCCAGCAGGCTCGAGCTTGGCATCCCAAACCCAAAACTGGCTTCCTCCAACAGAGAGCAGGGAGGTAAAGGCCAGGAGGTCCTCGCCGTCCCTCCTCCAAGCCTGCCCAGTGATGGGCTGAGGGGTCGCCCCATCCCTATCACCTCATCCCTGGTTCCTCGTGGGACGGCTCAGATACTTCCTTCCACCTGGTCCGCTGTTACCACGGACAGGTGGCTACTGGACGTGGTGGGAAAAGGCCTACCTCTAGAATTCGAGCAGGCCCCGCCCTTCAGAGCCGTCGCACCTCGTGGGGCCTCGGGGTCCACAGCCTCACTGGCGACTCGTTGAGCCGACATCGCTCTCCTCCTCCAAAAGGAGGTGATCACGGAGATAGAGGACCCCCTTTAGACCCGGGGTTCGTGTCCAGGTATTTCCTGGTTCCGAAACCGACGGGGGGGCTGGCGCCCCATTCTTGACCTACACGACCTGAACAAGTTCCTAAGGTCTTGGACCTTCAGAATGGTCACTCTGGCGCAGATAATACCATCTCTGGAACACGGCGTGTGGTTCTGCTCTCTGGACCTACAGGACGCGTTCTTTCACGTCCCTATCCGTCCATCACATCGGAGATTCCTCCGCTTTCGAGCGGAGGATCCCTCTTCGAGTTCCAAGCCATGCCCTTCGGCTTATCTCCAGCTCCCAGGGTCTTCACCAAATGCATGGCAGTGGTGACAGCATTTCTGTGCACGAGGGGTCCGGTGTACTTACCTGGACGATTCACTGATAGCAGCCCCCTCCAGGCGGGAGGTGGAGCGGTCCAGAGATCTGGCCCTCCAGGTTTACTCTCAAGTCGGCCTTCTCATCAACGAGGCCAAGTCGGAACTCGAGCCGAAGCAGGTGATTCTGTTCATCGGGGCAGAGCTCGACTCTCTTCGAGCCAGAGCACGGCTCCCGGCGGACAGGGCCGAGGTTCTTACCTCCTTTGCCCAATCATTTCTGGTTGGGCCATCGCGCCCTGCCCGGGACTTCCTGCCCCCTGGGTCTCATGGCGGCCTGTACCAGCGTGGTCCGTTGGGCACGCTGGCACATGCGCCCCCTTCATTGGGGACTGGCCAGACAGTGGTCACAACGCTGCAATCCATTGGACCAGCTAGTGATAGTGACCCAGGAGATGTGGAACGCTCTCCAGTGGTGGACCGTTCCATCCCATCTGCAGGAGGGCATCCCGTTTGTCCGCCCCGAGCCGACGGTCTCTCTGTCGACGGATGCCTCTCTGATGGGTTGGGGTGCCCATCTGGGGGAACACCGAGTGCATGGCCTCTGGTCCCCGCGGGAGTCCCGATGCCACATCAACCTGCTGGAGCTCCGAGCGATCCGCCTAGCTCTCACCGCCTTTGCTCCGTTTCTCTGGGGTCAAGTGGTCAGAGTCCAGACGGACAATACCACGACCATGTACTACCTGAACCGCCAGGGCGGGACGTGCTCCATGCTGTTATGCAAGGAAGCTCTCCGCATTTGGTCACTCGTGCGCAGCCTGGAGGCGGATCTCCTAGCCATTCATGTGGCAGGAGCCTCCAACACCCTGGCTGATGCCCTGAACC
Source organism: Neoceratodus forsteri (assembly GCA_016271365.2). Classification (NCBI taxonomy): domain Eukaryota; kingdom Metazoa; phylum Chordata; order Ceratodontiformes; family Ceratodontidae; genus Neoceratodus; species Neoceratodus forsteri. The sequence goes on from CM028134.1 coordinate 112,190,882, forward strand.
GGATAGGGGCTGCATCTCACGAGTGGTCTCTCCTGCCGGAGGTAGTACAAGATCTGTTCTCCCACTGGGGCACACCTCAGGTGGACCTGTTTGCCTCCAGGGAGAATGCGAAGCTGAGACTGTTACATGCCCACCCCCCTCAGCAGGGCTCGCTGCAGGGGGATGCCTTCTCGAGGCTGTGGACCCTGGGCCTCTTTTACGCCTTTCCCCCATTTCCCTTGATTCACAAGGTGCTTCTCAAGACAAGGAGGGACAAGGCGCAGGTGATGCTGATAGCCCCAGACTGGCCCTGCCAGTTCTGGTACCCAGATCTCCTCAGCCTCAGCTCCAGGCTCCCGAGGCAGCTTCCAGCTCGACCGGACGTGTTCTCAGTCACTCAGGGGAAGGTGTTCCATCCGGACCTTTAATCCCTGCACCTGACGGCCTGGTTCCTGAGCGGCTAGAGTTCCAGGCCTTGGGTCTTTCCGACGAGGTCCTCAATGTTGTTGAGGCGTCCCGTAAGGAGTCGACCAGGAAATGCTATGCCTTCAAATGGAAGAGGTTTTCCATTTGGTGTCAGGGTAAGGGCTTGGACCCTTCCTCTTGTTCCTTGGCAAGCATTTGGACTATTTATGGTCCCTTTCTAGTCAAGGGCTTAGGTCGTCGACCCTAAAGGTGCACTCTGGCCATCTCTGCTTACACGCGCGGGCCGGGGGCAGTCGGTGGCGCAGGAGAAGGTGGTCTAAGCGCTTTTTCAAAGGCCTTGATCACATTTCCTCCCGTGCGAGAACCCCCACCTCCGTGGGATTTACTGCTGGTACTGGCAAAGCTCATGGGCAAGCCATTCGAACCAGTGCACAGGTGTGAACTCTCTCACCTGTCGTGGAAGACCGCCTTCTTGGCGGCTATCACGTCAGCCAGAAGGATGGGAGAACTCCAGGTGCTCTGCATTGAGTCTCCTTACCTGGTCTTCCACAGGGACAAGGTTGTCCTGCGCCCCCACCGAAATTTCTTCCAAGGGTGGTGTCGAGTTTCACCTTAACCAGGTGTTGACTCTGCCGGTGTTCTACCCAATCACACCTCGGAGGCGAATACAGGCTCCATACTTTGGACCCTAGAAGGCGCTGCTTATTATAAAGGCGCGCGGCTGAAATTCGGGGAGAGGTTCACCAGCTGTTTGTCATCTACGCTGAAGCCGCACCTGGCAGACCTGCAGCCAGGCGGACGATAGGCAGGTGGGTCACCTCCTGCATAGATCTCTGCTATGAGTTGGCGGGCATGGAGCCTCCCAGATGGATAAGAGCTCATTCTACCCGTCATACTGCTGCATCGGTGGCTGCTTCCAGGGACGTCCCTATCCAGGAAATCTGCAGGGCTGCTACCTGGAAGTCAGCACACACCTTCATCACCCACTACCACATCGACCTTGAGTCACGCCGGGATGCTGGTTTTGGGGCCTCGGTTCTCCAGTCTCTATTCCCTAAGTAGGGGGTGTGCGCCTTGCCTCCCTCCTCCCGGAGAACTGCTAGGAGTCTGCCAATAAGTGTGGATGAACAACATATCCTTGTCCCTAGAAATACAGGTTACTCACCTGTAACAGGAGTTCTAGGAATGGTATATGTTGTTCATCCACCCGACCTCCCCGGCTTCGACGCACAACCTGAGCTTCCAGCGGGCCAGATCTGGTGTCATGGGGCGGAGCCGAGAGTTTTACCACCCGGGTGGGTGGGAGGAGCCAGCTTGAAGACCTTCCGGCAAGATTTAAAGCGGCAAGGAACCTGCCAATAAGTGTGGATGAACAACATATACCATTCCTAGAACTCCTGTTACAGGTGAGTAACCTGTTATTTCTCACCTGTAACAGGAGTTCTAGGAATGGTATGTGTTCATCCTACACCCACCGACCTCCCTGCCGACGCACAACTTGAGCTTCCAGCTGGCCAGATCTGGCGTCATGGGGCGAAGCCGAGAGTTTTACCACCCGGGTGGGTGGGAGGAGCCAGCTTTAAGACCTTCCGGCAAGAATTAAAGCGGCAAGGATACCTGCCAGAAAGTGTGGGTGAACAACATATACCATTCCTAGAACTCCTGTTACAGGTGAGTAACCTGTATTTATGGCCCACAAGACGCTATTTGTTTTATTTGGTTTGTACACAGAGTTTTATATGTTAACCTATTATCTGTAACAATACCCTAATCTTTTTCCTCAACTGCGAGTGCCTTAGGGTTTGTCCATTTAGGGAATAATCTGCCAGCTTGTTTTGCCTACCCAAATGTATGGTACAGCATTTGTCTGTATTAAAGTTTGACACTTTTTTTGATAGTCTAGTTACTTATTCTATTCAGATCTTTCTGTATTGAGGTGATTCCTCATTCTGAGCCGAGAATCCTGCAAGTTTTGTGTCAACTGCGTATTTACTTAAGCAACCTGTTGTTTCCCTCCCTATGGTGGATATGAACACCACAAACAGCACCGGATCCCAAACCGACCCCTGCAGCACCCCGCTTGTCACCGGTACAGGATGGAAATAATATCTATTTATACACAACCTCTGTGTCCTATTCATCAACTATACATCAATCCATCCCACTATTTCTATATACAATCCTGTATCCTTTAGGTTATTAATAAATCATTGGGTCCTGCAACTTGTCCAAAGAGGACACACGATAAAGAGTTCCTCAAGGCACCACCGGACAATCTTCTGCTATTCTCTTATTATTCCCCATCACATGCAGCCCTCATTCAAGAGGAAATCCAGGCTCTGCTAGACAAGTGCGCTATAGAGCTGTTTCCAGCCTTTCAGAAGGGAAAGGAATACTGTTCCCACTTTTTCTTGGTTCCCAAGAAAATGGGATCTGCGACCCATCTTGGATCTCCGCAACCTGAACAGATTTGTGGAATACAGGCGGTTCTGGATGGTGACCCTTCCTGGCCTGATACACCTCCTTCATCAAGGAGACTGGCTCTCCTCGCTGGACATGCAAGATGTGTACCTTCACCTCTTGATTGTCCCACCGCACTGAAGGCTCCTGCAGTTCCTTTTTCATAGACAACACTACCAGTTTTGAGCCCTGCCTTTTGGCCTGTCACTGGCTCCTTGAGTCTTTACCAAGTGCCTCGCGGTGACGGCAGCGGCCCTTGGGAGAAAGGGCATTATATGTCTTCCTGTACCTGGATGATTGGCTCCTCGCAGCCCCCTCCAGGAAAAAACTGCTACAGACTCTGGAAAACACCTTTTCTCTATTCTGAGAACTAGGAATCACACTGAACCTTCCGAAGCCCTCCTTGTGGCCCAGCCAGAGGCTTCAGTTCATAGGGGATCTTCTGGACACGGTCCAAGGAAAAACCTTTCTCCCCGAGGACAGGGCAGATAGCCTCCGGGCTGAAGCACAGGAGGTCTTCTCTGTCAGCCTGAGTCCGGCCAGATCGATCCTCAGACTCCTAGGCCACATGGCAGCGGCCATAGCAACTGTGCTGCTGGCACAGCTGCACATGAGCGTTCTCCAGTGGAACTTGCGTGTTCAGTGGGACCAACGATCAGACGACCTTTATTAGTTTATCAGGGCCTCAATCCCAGTCCGCTAGACTTTACAATAGTGGCTTATCCCATCCAATCTCTCCATGGGAATGCCTTTCCAGAGGCCGCCGCCTGCTCAGTGTCTGACCACGGACTCCTCCGGCATGGGCTGGGGAGCCCTCCTTGCTAGCTGCAGAACTCAAGGGATGTGGTCTGCATTGGAAAAATCCCTTCACACCAACCTGTTAGAAATGAGGGCGATCTTCTATGCCATGCAAGCTGTACAGAGGGACCTAGCCCCAGTCCACCTTCTCATCTGGACGGACAACATGTGATACTTTTACATCAACAAGCAAGGGGACACACATTAGGTGTCCCTTTGCGAAAGGTCATGGTACTGGGCCATTGACATTCCAGCTGGAACTCTCAGCCGTGCATGTTTCAGGTGTTAAAAACACCTTGGCTGATGTCCTCAGACGGTCTTGGTCCAAAGCTCACGAGTGGGAGCTTCTTCAGTCAGTCACAGAAGATCTCTTCGACAGATGGAATCGCCCCAAATTAGACCTTTTTGCATCCCCGCTCAGTGCAAAACTGTCCAGTTTCTGCTCGCTAGATCCAGGGCCAGGTGTTTTCTGGCAAGATGCATTGTCCCTTTGCTGGACAGGGAGATTCCTTTACACCTTTCCTCCCTTTCCACTTATTCAAAGGGTTCTCCTCAAGCTGCAGTTGGAGGGAACAGATATTATCCTGATCGCCCCCTTCTGGCACCGACATGTGTTTCCCTCTACTTCAGCAGTTGGCAGTGGAGCCCCTGCTTCCCTGCCTCTGAGCTTGCACTTGCTCTCCTAGGAAAGAGGGTCCCTGGTCCACCCAGATCTGAGATCACTGCACCTGCACACATGGCTTCTGCAGACTTTGCCATCTCTCAGTTTGGAGTCTCTGCCAGAGTGGCCGATGTTTTAGTTGTAGCTCAAAAGCCATCAACTAGAGCCACCTGTGCAATGAAGTGGAGGCGGTTATGCATCTGGGCCCTCTGCTCAGCACCTCGATCCCTTTACTTGTCCAGTAAACTCTGTTCTCTAGTACCTCTTGTACCTGTATGATTTGGGCCTCAGCTATTCGTCCATCAAGGTGCATCTTGCTGCTGTGTCCACTTGCCATGCACCAATAGAGGGCAAGACCCTTGCTCAGCTTGACTTGTCCTGCACCTTCTTGCGGGGGCATTCTGCATCTGAAACCTCCCATCAGGGACCCCGTTCCCTCATGGGACCTTCTTTTTGTTTTGGAAAAACTCAGTCTGCCCCCTCTTCGAACCAGCCGCAGATTGCGAGCTTCACTTTCTGTTGTGGAAAGTGCTATTTTTGTTTGCCGTGACTTCTGCTTGGAGGATTTCCGAGCTTCAGGTCCTGATGTGTAAAGAGCCTTATTTAGTTTTCCACAAGGACCGGGTGTCCTTGCGGACTAATCCTAAGCTCTCACTTCGAGGGGGAGCTCTTGCAGCAGGTAATACCAGTAGGACTAAGGCCGACAGGCTTTAGGACCCCATGGAAAAATCTTCTAGCTAGCAGTCTGTGGTGGGGGACTGCGCCCAGCGTTGGCTTCGCCAGACGTCAGATGTGGTATAAAGGGGGCGGTTCCCCAGCGCCATCTCAGTTCTTTTCCTGGCGTTGACCCGCTTACCTCGGCTCCACGGATGCCCAGTCTTCGCAGTCGATCGCGCTTTTTTCTTTATGTTCCACGACGGTTCACATGCCAGGGGTTCAGAATGTTCTCGACGACAGTCTTAAGTTACTCGCTAGCTCTGAACCACGAGTGGGAGTTGCATCAAGAGGTGGCAGAAGACCTCTTCGAAAGATGGTGTCGACCAAAGTTGGACCTCTTTGCATCCCCGTGAAACGCCAAACTTCTGCTCGCTAGATCCAGGGCCTGGTGTTTTCTGGCAAGACGCATTGTCCCTCTCCCTTCCCTCTTCTTCAGAGAGTTTTGCTCAAATTGTAGAAGGAGGAAGCCAGAATGGATCCTGGTAGCTCCTCTCAGGCCTCGACAGATCTGGTGTCTGCCGCTGCAGCAACTGACCCTGGAGCCTTGCGTCCAGTTTCCCCTCTCTCATTTGCTCTCCCAAGAGTGGGGGACACTCATCCATCCAGCTCTGCAGCCTCTACATTTGAATGCCTGGCTCCTGCAATCTTAGCAGAGGAGAGATTGGGAGTGTCAAGTAGAGTGGCAGAGGTACTAGTAGCAGCGAGAAAGTCTTCCACAAGAGCAACCTGCGACATGAAGTGAAAGCATTTTTTGCTTATGAGCAGCACCCTGTTCCCTGGACCTCCTGGATTGTCCAATAAAGTATGTGCTGGAGTATCTTCTGCATCTTTTGGACTTGGGCCTCAGCTACTCGTCCATTAAGGTGCACCTTTGTGCTCTATCAGCCTACCACACACCTTTGAACAGAAGGACTCTGGCACAAAGTGACTTGTGCAAGACCTTCTTGAGGGGAATCTTGCACATCAGACCCCCATGGAGGGATCTTGTCCCTCCATGGGATCTTCTTTTTGTTTGAGAAGCTCACCCTTCCCCCTTTTGAACCAGCCGTGACATGCGAGCTTCGCTTTCTGTCTTGGAAAGCGTTATTTTTAGTTGCCATTACCTCTGCTCGGAGAGTTTCCGAGCTACAGGCTCTGATATGTAAAGAGCCTTATTTTGTTTTTCATAAGGACAGGGTGGCACTGCGTACTAACCCTAAGCTTTTGCAGAAGGTGGTGTCCAAACTGACCCCAAATCAGGACAGCCAGCTTCTGGTCTATTACCCAGAGTACTCTAATAGAGGTGAGGCCCTGTTGCATACTCTGGATGTACATAGGATACTCTGGTATTACCTCAGCAGAACTAGTTCCGTTCGGCAGACGGACCAGCTTTTCGTTTCCTTTGCTTATAGGAAGACAGGGGCTCCTGTCACCAAGCAAACACTGACCAGATGGTTGGTGCACTGTATCACCTTTTGCTATCAGCACCACAATAAACCCTTACCGGGATCGGTGAAGGGTCACTCCACCAGAGCTGTGGCAACCTCCTTTGCCTCTCTGCGGAACGTATCTTCGGCAGACCTTTGCGCTGCTGCCACTTGGAGTTCAGTCCATATATTTATCAGACACTGCTCTCTGGATGTTGCCTCTAGGCGGAGAGCAGGCTTTGGACTAGCAGTCCTTCAGGACCTCCTCTCCTAGGTTCCAGCTTATCTGTGTTATCAGTTACCAGTTTGTTCTCCTCCCATCTGACCTGGGCCTATCTTTGGGTACTGCTTGGGACTCAATCCTATTGGTATTACCTGCTGTAAGAGCTCCCCTTTGAAGTGAGATAATACAGTTACGTAAGAACTTATTGTAACAGTAGATTTTCGAGAGGAGCTCTTGCAGCAGGTGGCTTTCCCACCCTTCAGACCCCAGGGACAAATTATTCCTTTTTTCTTTGTGTAGGGGAGACCCTCCTCGGTTCTCCATTTCTTTTGTCAGCCGGGTCTCTGGCGGGAGAACTGAGATGGTGCCGGGGGACCGCCCCTTTATACCGCATCTGACATCGGGCGGAGCCGAGGTTGGTCCCCCGCCACAGACTGCTAGCTAGAAGATTTTTTCCGTGGGGTCCTAACGCCTGGTGGCCTTGGTCCTATTGGTATTACCTGCTGCAAGAGCTTCTCTTGAAGATCTACTGTTATGTTAAGTTCTTACGTAACTGTACTTTTCTGCCAAAGGTGGTGTCCAAATTTACCCTTAACCAGGGTATCCACTGTCCAGTCTATTACCCAGAGCATTCAAATCGAGGGGAAGCTCTCATGCATACTCTGTATGTCCACCGGGTTCTTCGTTATCTTGTACCCGGGATTTCAGAAAATCTGACCAGTTCGTTTCATTTGCCCCAAGGATGTTAGGGGCGCCTGTTTTTAAACCGACATTATCCAAATGGTTGGTTCACTGCATTGTTTACTGTTACCAGAAATATGACAAGCCTTTGCTGGACTCGGTCAAATGTCATTCCACCAGGGGAGTTGCGGCTTCCTTTGCATCCCTCAGAAATGTGTCCGTAACAGATATTTGCACAGCTGCCACTTGGAGTTCAGGCCACACTTTCATCAGGCATTACAGTTTGGACATTGCTTCCAGGTGCAGGACAGGCTTTGGCTTTCCTGTCCTTCTGGGCCTGCTTTCATGAGGAATTCAGAGCTTCTCTTTCTCCGCCCTTCCATCAGGGTTTGTCTTTATACTGCTTGGAATTCAGTTCTTATGGTGTAACCTGCTGCAAGAGCTCCCCCTCAAAGTGAGAGAGTACAGTTACGTAAGAACTTACTGTATCAGTAGGTCTTCGTGAAGAGCTTTTACAGCAGGTGCTGCTTTCCCTCCCACCATACTCCTGGTGCTTTCTTCTTCTGCATCAGTTTTTATGCCATCATCTCTCATTCGAGGAGCCTCCTTAGTTCTCTGATTTCCATTTGTGCGGGGTCTGTGGCGGGAGAACTGAGGTGGTGCTGGGGGACCGTCCCTTTTATACCATACGTGACTTTGGGAGGCGGGCTGATGTCAGGGGCGGTCCTTTGCTGTATACTGCTAGCTAGAAGTTTTTCAGGGGATCCTGGCGCCTGTCAGCTTTAGCCCTTACGGTGTAACCTGCTGCAAGAGTTCCTCTCGGAAGATCTGCTGTTACAGTAAGGTCTTAAGTAACTGTACTGTCTATAAGGGGATCTATTGCAGCAGATCATACCATCCCTCCCTTTCTTTCCCCTGAACCTGTGAGGCTCGTCTGTGTCTGCTTCTCCTCTCTTTTTTGGCGGGAACCTTTGGTCCTTCCTCGGTTCCTCTGCAGGAATCTTCTGCTTATGGTCTCCAGCAGGAGAACTGATGAAGGCACTAGGGCCGCTCACTCTTATAGCATGTGGTGACATCAGTGCCTGACATCTGGGTGGGCTGCTGTCTGGTAGGCTGCTAACTAGAAAAGTTTCTGTGTGGTTCTAGTGCCTGGCAGCTAAAGTTCCATAGATGTGGCCTGCTGCATGAGATCTCTTTGCAGATCTACTGTCACTGTAAGTTCTTACATTAACTGTACTTTATTGCTGATTGTTTTACATTTTGTGTATTGTATATTTGTCCAGGTTGAACCTGAAAAAGGACCCTCGGTCCAGTTCTCTTACCCGGTTAACAAAATAAATAAAATCCCAGCATAGTGTGGGTTTTGACATTGTATGGGAGTGCTAGCAAAAACGGAAATGGTTTGTGTCCCATGATGGATGTCCTCTTACACCACACACACAGACACGCACCCACCCAACCACCCGTTGGTGACCGCGGGGGACTCCGTGACTCCACTTTTTTATTAAATGTCTGGGGAAGGGGTGGGTCTTGCTGATAGGAAGAATCACTGCACTTTGTACCCTAACTGCAGTAAAAAATAAATGCAGTCACGGAAAGTAAGATGCTACATTGCAGAATTAATTTCTACATTGTGGTGTCTTTTTTTTTTTTTTTTCCCCCTTCATAGTTACAGGACATTCCTGCCTGGGAGGCGTTGGGACAGTGGGAGCACTGAAAAAATAGTGATGAATCTGCAAACTGTGTCCCCCCGCCTCCATCTTAAAACCTGTATTCTGAAAGAATGAGTCTTAAGTGTTTTATCTTCTCTGAGTCCCTGATTTTTATTTATTTAATTTATGACTTTGTTAACCGGATAGATGCACTGATCCCAGGGACCGTTTTCGGGCATGACCCAAGCCACGAAAGGCGGCACAGAGTAGAAACATCAAAATAACAAGACCATAACAAGCACAGGTAATACAGAGTGAAAGATTACATTTGTTACATTTGGCAGATGGTGGCAGTAGTTGAGGGACAACAAATAAAGTAAGGTTCATGGTTGTACAGTTTCAGCTAAGAGAACCTATTTGACCCTACCCCTGGAACCTGTTTGGTGGTGGTGGTGGTGGGGGGGGGGGGCTAGTCCTTAAAGCAGTAGCAGGTGGATGCCAACAGGAACCAGTCTTTGAGGTGAGTGTTTTATGGTGCGCAGTTCAGTGGGCAGCTTGTTCCGTAGTGTGGAGGCTGCTACAGACAGGGCTCTTGCACCCATGTTCGTGGCTGCCCTGGGGATTTTCAGGGAGGGGATACTGGAGGAGTGTAGGCAGTGGTATGAGGTTTGTATGGTGAGAAAGGGAGCAAAAGGGGATTTCTGGCCAATACGGATGGCAGAATCAATAAAACTGTACAGTGCAGGGTCAAAGCGGGCTTGTAGTGGGAGCCCCCCCAGTGTAGTGTAGAGTGTACAGTGGTGCGTGGAGAAAAGGGCCAGCAGGGAGAAGCATCAGGCACTGCTGTATGCTACTGATAGTTTTGCCATGGTGGATGCGGAGGTCCTGGAGTGGATGGGAGAGCAGCAGTCTAGGATAGGTAGCAGGTTTCCCTGGATGATGGCATGGCGGGCCTCAGAGGTGAGGTATTGGCGGTATCCGTAGGCAGCCCCTAATTTTTGGTGAAATCTTAGAACCAGGGAGTTTATGTGCTCTGTAAAGGAAAGGGAGGGGTGGAGCACAACAGCTAAGATATTTGAAGTGTTGTGATCCTCTAGGGCATGGCCATCGAGAGTGCTGCGATGATTAGGGGTGGGTTAGTTGCATTTAGTTAGGAAGGGCTTAGATTCGAACAGCATTGTTCTTTTTTTTTTTTTTTTTTTTGGCATTGACCAGAAGGAAGTTGTCAGAGAACCAGTTGTGGGCTGCGGTGTAGTTTTGTGAGAGTGCTGCAGAGATGAGGGTAGGAGAATTTCTGCTGGAGAAGAGCACGAGGGCGTCTGTGTAAAGGATTGAGTGACAGTTAAGACTATCTGCTGGAAGGGAGTGAATGAATAAGGAGAAAAGGAGTGGTGCCAGGATAGAGCCTTGGGGGACCCCAGTAGAGACAGGCAGGGTGGGTGGGCGAGCGGGCCGGGCCAATGCACACAAACAGGGAGCGCAGTGAAGACATACGTGACTGCACAGGGTGGCCCAGGGGAACAAAATGCAGGAGGAAAACACAAGGTAGTTATTCATGACTGCATTACTTTATGTACTGCCCCGATGTTGTTTTGAGCCACTATACTTTGGCAACACCCTTGTGTCTCCATGTTGAAAGCAAAGCTGTGGTCTTGAGGTTAATAAGAGGGTGACTGTGAGAAAAAATTCAAGGAAATGAGACCAAGAAAAAAGTTAAAATTATAAGGACAGAATTGAGAAGGGAAATCTATGAATAGAGATGGGCACAGTAGTGCATATCACGCCAGTATGGCTTGACAGATGCAGTTCACATGTCAGTTTACCCAAGAAAATACTGTGTTTGCGTAAGTATTTGTTTCAGTACTAGATTTTTTAATATTGTTATTCTGTTTTCTCCCCTCCCCCCCCTTTCATAGGGCACTCTCAAAAAACCTGTGCACAAAATCATCAGGCGGCGGGCCCCTCCTTGCAACAATGACTTCTGCCGGCTGGGCTGTGTTTGTGAGAGCCTTGCTCAGGAGAAGCGTCAGCCGACTCACTGCCGCAGGCCAGAGTGCATGTTTGGCTGTACCTGCTTGAAGCGGAAGGTGCTGCTGGTCAAAGGGTGCACCAAGCGCAAGAAAATCCAGAACAAGTCCGCCCAAGGAGACCTGATTTTCTATGGGGCTCTTGGAGAGGATGAGGATGAGGAGGTGGAGGACGAGGAGGAGAAGCTAAAATTCAGAAAGAAGAGAAAAAAGATGGAGTACAGTAAGTGTCTCAGCCGAAGCCCCTAGCTGCTGAGCTGTCAAGTAGGATAAAACTGCGCTCCTCTAATTGCAGCTGTGGAGGGTGGCACACAGTGTGTCTTGTAAACACTAGTAGAGCTGTTTAAGTGTCTGATATTTTTTCCACCTGTTTTTTTATACTCTCCCCTGCCTTCTGGACCCTTTGTGCTTCTACACTGTCCAGCCCTGTCACACACCTTCCTTGGGCATTAACGAGCTCCTGAAGATCCTTCACGGATTGCCCTGTGACAAAACCAGGAGGGGAAGGGACCTCCTGGTGTCCTTATCCAGTTGAAGAACTGCACCCAGTCAGTGGTGTGGGGCTTGCGGGTGGGCTAGAGCGTCATCTTGCCATCAGTGTGTTTTTCTTCTGCATTTTGTTCCCTTGGGCCACCCTATGCAGTCATGCATGTCTTCACATGCACCTGTGCCCAAGCTTCAGGAGCACCTGTGCTGCTGGAACTTCTACTGTGCTACCAGCTTGTCTCCGCCAGGTGGCAGGCGCTGAGCAGAACATCCAGATCTCCTTCCCTGAGAGAGTAGAGCCATCCTCCGGATGCCCAGGTCCCCCCTTCCCCAATCCGTTGACCAGAGCCCCCATCTAACCCTGGTTGCTGGCATGGCGGCTGAGCTGGTACTCTCTGTTTAAATTAAAATATTTTATCTGGTGTTCCTGTGACAGATATTGATCACATAGTATCCCAGAACCCTCTGTAGCTCATGTCACTGAAGGGAGGCTGCTATGGGAGATCCAGTTTAAAAATTTGTGCAGAAGCTTTCTAATGCTCGGGTTGCTGGTTCTGTGCTCCTCCAAGGCTAAATAGTCTGTTAGAAACCGGGTGGGGGAGGGACTGGGATACTGCATGATTGATATTTGTTTGATGGAGGTGGTGATGTCCCACAATCTAGTCTTAAGATTTTGAAGCAAAAGTTCATAGTGGTCTGTGGCTCAGTGAGTGGCAACTTTGTGAAAAAGAACACACATTTCCACTCTATATTGTGAGATTTTGTCTCGGAGATTGATGTCTTACCATTTGCTTCCCTTTTCCTGCATTCGCATTTCGATGTAAAATACTTTTTTAGACTTCCATTTACATTTTTTAACCATGTTTTGTCACTTGTGTTCTTCAGCTATCTCAGAGCCTGTACCCGAGCAACCTTATCGGCCTGTCCCATTGTGGGTGAAATCAGATGGGGAAGAGGACCCTGAACCAATTTATGTCCCAACACCTTCAGTTGCTGACCCACCGAAACATCTGCCCATCAGCCTATTTGAACCTGTACCAGCAAGCAGGAGCAAGCCCACCACTGGAGGAAAGTCTGGAAGAGTATACGTACCAAAACCAAACCCAGTGGTAAGGGAAATAAATAAAAAAATAAAAAACAAGCTTTTAATTTTTCTGACAAGTGGGGGGGTCATCGACACACTATACTGTTGCTGTAGTGTTTAAGCAATGAGTAGGACGCAAGGAGGGGGGAGATATTTTTTCTGAACTGCCTCTGGTAGGTCTGCATTTCTGACCCATCTGATGGTACACAAATAAACTGTGATACATTTTTGTTTGTGTGTAGGCTTCTCTAGGCAGTCTGACAGTATGGGCTCTCCTCTCTACTAGCTGGGACAGTTTGTAACAGTCTTGGAGAAGTCTTACGATATGCCCCTTCCCAGACTACTTCCGTCTTCTACAACCTGTCCTAGTAGGTAGGCAGTTCCATGTTCTGCAAGGATTCTTCTGTTTGGACCATTTGGTATGATTCCTTATTTCTGTTTCAGTTTCAGACTGGTTCCTGCTTCGTTGGATCCTACTACATTATTTTCAGCAGGAAATGGGGGTTCAGCAGCATTTCTCTGCTTCTCTGGGGTCAGACTGCAAGTTTGGAAACCTGGGTTTCAGTGCCTTGGTAGTGTTGTTGTTGTCTCCACCTTCCTTACAGTGCCTTTTAAGGGCTCCTATTGCCTCCTGACCAAAGATAATATAGGAAAAGTGAATCTTAATTCGAGAGTCAGCCCTTGCAACAGGGAACACCAGTAGGACTGAAGCCGGGAGGCGGCAGGACCCCACGGAAAACTTTTAGCTAGCAGTCCACAGCGGGGACCACCCCTGATGCCATGAATGGTATAAAGGGAAGGCAATCCCCAGCGTCCCCCAGTTTGTTTTCCGCCATTGACTCACATTCATTGGTTCCAAGGATTGCCTCTCGCTAGTTCAGCCACCATTTTGCTAAACTTCTTAGCCAGATTTTCTTCTTTCGACAAAACTTTGCCTTTTCTGCCTTCATAGTTCTGTATGTCGTTGTCTTCAACATCCTCCATCGAACGGCACCCTTCCAAGTGTGCTTGTGGCAAACCAATCTCGTCCAAAGACTGGCACTCTGCCTGCCTGCTGTGCCTAGTCCCCGACCACGATATCCGGGCATGTCTGCACTGCCAAAAGTTTTAACAGCAGGACGAGAATCCACCGACAGAAGGCTCCTCAGGCTTTCGTCACAGAGCAATGTTTAGCTGCTATGCAGAAAGAGTCCTCTTGAGGGGGCCTTCCCATCAGAAATCTTCAGAAAGCACCACAAGGAGAAAAGGGCGCTCTCCTTTAGATCTAGATCTTCAGGCTCTGACCCTCAGGTAACCTGTTCTCCTTCCTGGCTACCTTGTCAACCCCTCCGCCCAGGTTTTGTGTCAGAGCTAAATACCGCAAGTCCTCGGCCCCACCCCTACAGCCACTTAAAGTCCAGCTGCCTGATCGGCCTGAGGCCGGCACTCTGACCTCGGCAGGCATGGCTCGGGACCGACATCAGTTCATTTTCGATCGTCCTCTGTCTCTGGCGCCAACTCCTGGGACAGTCTCTGGGCCTCTGGGCACTCCTCTGGGAGATCTGCCTCACAGCCTCCCAGGCCACCTACACCTCAGTCGTCAGGTGGTGACACCCACCGATGACACTTGACCGCTGCTTCGGTGGCACCCCCGGTTGAGTCCCTGACGTCACCGGCCTCCCCCCGCCACCGGCTGACACTGTTTGGGACTCAGTCTTCCCAAGGACTACCAGACAACGGCCTTGGACCAGGTGTCAGCTATCGACGTAGGACCTGCCACTGCAGCTCTGATGTCGTCACCAGGTCGCCTGCTGTCGCTGGATCATGGCTTTAGGCTGGCGTCAGGCCTGACGACCGACACAGAGCCTAATCTTGACTTACTCAGGTCAGAAACCTGTTTGGATATTGGTGGGAAACCATCAGGACGGACATCCTGCCACCAAACGTCCTTGGACTGAGCCCCCAACCGATGGAGCTCACCCGGGCAAGGGCAAGACTAGCAACAAATGTCGCTTCTGGTCCAGGAGCCAAAGCTCCTCGGAGCGCCATAGGCACAAATGCTGGTGTATGAGGTCCCGGTTCTCCTCCTCTGTGGACTTTGTACAGTCCTCAGACTCATCCTCCTCAGTACCCTCGTCTGCTGGAGATCTGTCTCCCCTAGAACCAGGGGATACTCCCAAGTCACTGCTGGATGATCCCTCATTCCTGGAGATCATGTGCCACATTCAGGCCAGCATGGGCTGGGAGATGGAGGACCTTGATGTGGAGTGACTCCCGCTTGGCCAAGTACCTGCGCCAAAAAGACCTGAAGTCGGTGGTCATCCCACCCTTGGTGGATATATTCACCGATGTCACCAAGGCGGCCTGGAAATGCCCTCACACCTAATCCACGGTACCCAGAAAAGTGAACTACCTGTTCAGGGCCCCGAAGGAGGAACCCTTTCTGAGCGAGCAGCCTCTGGCGGACTCTGTAGTCATCTTGGCTGCCTATGACAGATCCCAGAGGCCGAGGCATCTCAGCACACAGCCTCCAGATAGAGAGTCTAAGCAACTGGATGCTATGGGGCGTAAGATTTATTCATTGATGACATGTACCATACCGTGTCTTTTCTTAACACGTATGGTACAGTTTCAGAATGCACTTTGGGAACAAGGGATTGACATTGTTAAGGAGATCCCAGACTGCCCGCAGAAGGCTGAGCTAGTAAAGCTGCTTCAAATGGGCTCGGATGTGGGCACGCATGTCCTCCGGTTGGCTTACGACTCTTGTGGACACGACGTCACGGGCTGTGGCCACAGGTGTGTGTGTCCCAATGCCATTCGTTGCTCTGGGTCTCAGGCTTTGTCCAAGTTGTCCAAACTAACATCTTGGATGCACCATTTAAATGGTTCCATCATCTTCGATGAGGATTCCGAGAGGATCATCACTAAGCTGCAGGATTCAGGCAAGGTCATTTGGTCCGTACATTCCATGTACAAGTCGAAACAAAGGCCCTTTCAGAAGCCTCGTTTTTGCAGAAATGGGAGACAAAAGTCTAATTTTCAGCCACAGCAAGAACCGAGAGGTGGCTACAGCCT
Organism: Neoceratodus forsteri; assembly: GCA_016271365.2. Classification (NCBI taxonomy): domain Eukaryota; kingdom Metazoa; phylum Chordata; order Ceratodontiformes; family Ceratodontidae; genus Neoceratodus; species Neoceratodus forsteri. Next base: position 112,206,539 of record CM028134.1, read on the forward strand.
CAAGGGCCCCTCACATGGCTCTATTGGATCCGGGTTTTGGGCTGCCAAACCAGCCCAGGCCACCCCCCGCTACAGCCTGACTCCTTGCCTGACCCACCTCCTCCTTGCCTGACCCACATCTTCCTCCTGTAACCCAAATGGGGGAGGTGGTCGGAGGGCACTTTTCTCTGTGCCACAGGTTGATGAAAGGTCACCTCCAACCAATGGGTGCTGCAAATGATTGACAAAGGGCACTTGATCAAATTCATCCAGATGCCACTGGACAGGCCCCCACCTCCCTCCCACTGTTCTCTGGCCCACGCAGAACTCATTTGGGACAAAATTCTGGTTCTCCTCAAGAGGGCTGCAGGCCCCCCCCCCCCCCAAGAGGGGAACAGGATTCTATTCACATTTCTTCCTTGTGCCCAAAAAGATGGGGGACCTACACTCCATTCTGGACCTCAGTGACCTCAATCAGTTTGTCAAGTACAAATGGTTTTGGATGGTCGCTCTGCAGAGCTTACAGCCCATGATTCATCAGAGGGATTGGCTAGCGTTACTGGATATGCAGGACACCTGTCTTCATGTTTTAATAGCCAAATCTCACAGGAGATTCCTCAGATTAGAGTTTCAAGGAAGGCACTACCAATTCAGAGCGTTGCCCTTCAGTCTGTCATCAGCCCCAAGAATTTTTACCAAATGCCTGGTGGTGGTCATAGCAGCCTTCCGGAGGAAAGGGTTCTGCGTTTTTCCTTACCTGGGCAACTGGCTATTGATGGCGGCATCCAGCGAGCAGCTGCAGCGCACAGTCCAGGACACCTGTATCTCCATCAACACAGTGAAGTCCTTATTGCTCCTGACCCAATCCCTCCAGTTCACTGGGGTGTTGTTCGATGCTACTCATGGCAGGACTTTTCTCTCAGATGACCAGGCACTTCGACTCCATGGTCTAGCCTGCCATGTCTCGTCTCTCCCCATGGTGTCAGCCAGGACGCTTCTCAAACTCTTTGACTACATGGCTGCCTCTATCACCACAGTCCCCCTAGCAAGCCTGCATATGAGGATGATTCCGTGAACTCAGAGTCCAGTGGGACCAACGTTGGTACTATCTAGACCAGCCAGTCTCTACACCAAAACTGGTCTGTTGGGAGCTCCACTGGTGGTCAGCATCCCCTTCTCTGGCAGAAGGATTGCCGTTCTGGAGAACGCCGCCAGCTCAAATCCTGACGGATGCTTCCAGTACAGGTTGGGGCGCACATATGGGTGTCCACAGGACACGGGGCTCTTGGTCTGTTGATGAGGAGCTCCTTCACATCAACGTCCTAGAGACGAGAGCCGTTCTCTACGCCTTGCAGGCATTGAGTACCGTGCTCCTCTTGGGACACTTCCAGATTCAGACGGTCAACATGGCAGGTATGTTTTACTTCAACAAACTGGGAGGCTCCCACTCGTGTGCCCCCTTTGTCAAGAAGCAATGAGGGTATGAAACTGGGACATATAGTTCATCTCGGCAGTTCACATCCCAGGGCTTCAGCACTCCCTGGCAGACACACTCAGCAGGACAAGGTCCTGAGCACACAAGTGGGTCCTTCTGCAGTCTGTCACAGAGGGGCTCTTTGACTGGTGGGGCAAACAGGAGCTGGACCTCTTTGCCTCCCCTATCAGTGTAAAGTTGCCCAATTTTTGCTTGCTAGATCCCGGGCCTGGAGTTTTCTGGCGAGATGCTGGTGGTCAACCTCCCTGAATAAGGCCTGTCATCTCATCACTGGCTCACATCGCCGTACGCACACATGTGACCTTTATTCCCAATCTGAATGGCTTCAACTGGACAAACGCATAAAATACCAAACCTGCATCACGGCCAAGAAAATTATAATGGGGCTTGCCCCACCTGATGTCTGTGCCCTCTTTAAGCCTAGACATAGCAACATCACTACAAGGAGATCCAATTCCCATCTACTACATATCCCACGATATCGCATGACTCAAGGACAAAGATCATTCGCCTATCTGGCATCCAACTGGCTCAACTCTCTTGGCAGCGAGATAGCGACCGCTCCAACACTCGGCCTCTTCAAGTCCAAGCTGCGCCTCTCACTGCTTGTATCCTGCGATTGCCCAACTTAACATTTCCACCTTTCCAGCTGCATGCTCCAGCACTTATAATCAGTCTTTTTCACCCCACACTTCCGTCATATTCCCTGGACAAGGCCCTGGCTGCACTGTCTCCCACCCCCGTATCTCCACTCATGCCCCGCCCCCAACCACCTCCTGTACTCCCCTACCTCTGCACTCCTCCCTACCCTCACCCCCGTGTGTTGCTCATAGCTCAAGTTTTTGTATTGGTTATTACATGTCTGTAAGTCAGTGACTATATGTTTGTAACTAAAGATGATGACTATTGCACACGCCGACGTGGAACCTTTGTAAAAGAGCCTCGGCTCAAAGATATTGTAATCCTAGATTGAAATAAATGAAAAAATAAAATAAAAGATGCGTTGTCTTTCTCCTGGATGGGAGGTTCCTCTATGCATTCCCTCCCTTCCCGCTTCTGCAGAAGGTCCTTCTGAAGCTTCAAACGGAGGGGGCAGTAATGATCCTGGTGACCCTGCTGTGGCCACGACAGATTTGATTCCCCCCCTGCTGCAGCAGCTGGCAGCCGAGCCACCACTGCCTCTGCCACGCAGCTCTCACTTGCTCTCCCATAACAATGGGACCCAGACCTGTGGTCATTGCATCTCCATGCATGGCTCCTGAGAATCTAACCATGTCATGCTTTGGGGTCTTGGACAGGGTTGCCAACGTTCTGGTGGCTGCCAGAAAACCTTTCACCAGAGCCATCTACATCATGAAATGGAAGCGTTTTTAGCTCGGGGCTACTGCCTGTTTTCTAGAACCTTTGGCTTGTCTGGTGAGCTCGATCTTCGAGTACCTGTTGGCGCTCTCGGATTCGGGGTTGGGTTACTTGTCAGTCAAAGTCCATTTGTCTGCAATTTCTGCCTACCATGCCTTTGTTCAGGGCAGAACTGTGGCACAGCTGGACCTGGCCGCACCTTTCTACAGGGTATTCTCCACATGAAGTCTTCCATCATGGACCCTGTCCCCCCCCGGGACCTTCTGTTCATGCTGGAAAAGCCCACCTTACCCTTATTTGAGCCAGCCGTGGATTGCGAGCTTTGCTTCCTCTTCTGGAAAGCGTTATTTCTGGGGATGTGGATATGTTGTTCAATCCACACTATCTGGCAGGTACCTTGCCGTTTTAAGATGGGCCGGAAGGTCTTCAAGCTGGCTCCTCCCACCCACCCGGGTGGTAAAACCCTCAGCTCCGCCCCATCTGCTAGATCTTCCTTACGCTTGGAGCTCAGGTTCCCTCCTGAGCACTGTCGTTTGCAGGCCCTGGATCATAAATCTTCTGAATTCCCCAAAAAATTACTCTTGAACACATTAGAGTCTGGTCTTTTCCACCTTCTCTCGTGGCTGTGATGGAAGACCAGTCTGTTCCCAGGTTTTGTCTGTGCCCTAGCAGGCAGAAGATGTCTCACATCAATCCACAGGCCACGTGCGATTAGTACCTTGGGCATTACCACGATCCGCAGGCTTACAATCTCCATTTGTCCTTTTCTTCGCTGGTGCACGAAGACCACGCTGCCCGACTCCAGCTGGGGTGACCGGAGAAACTGTACCCACCGGTCAAATTGAAGGAGGCCCGTTGGATAGTGTCCGCGTTGGCGGGCTCTGCGGAACAGCTTGAATAGCTCATGGCTGCGGCTAGCTCCTTTTCGGCTTCGGCCTTTATTCCGCTACAACTGGGCTCTTCTTACTTAGCTTCCTTTCTGGAGCTGTGCCAGTCCCTCACGACTAAAGGGGAGGGTCCTCCTGGGTCTCACACCCCTCACTCCTGGAGGAAGGATCCAAAAGAAGGTAAGACCCACCGTCAACACTCTTGGTAGTGGGAGAGCTCTCATTCTCTGGACCGTTGGCTTTCGACTTCGGTCAAAGTTGTGGCCTGGGCCACTGATTTCACGGTGTCCCTGTCAGACCAGTTGGCTGAGACTCCTGTCGAGGCTGCCCAGCTTTTTCTTGAGCCCTCTGACAGGTTGTCGAGCGAGGAGGCCGACAACTCCCCCTCTCAGACACCGGTGCTTCTGGTGCCTTCCGAGGACTTGCCTGAGACCGTTGAGCTGAAGTCCCCAGTGCAGGACCCTGAACCGGAGGGGCAGCAGTTTTCCCCAGCTCCTTCCTCTGCTTGCCACCAGCACTGCCGACAGTTGAGGTCTCGGTCCTCCTCCACTTCGGGGAAGTCCCGCTGACGTTGGTCTTGGTCCCTACATTGCGGAAAGCGGTGCCGCCGCTCTTCTTCCTCATCCTCCTCAGCTGAGGAGAGACTCCGGCGCAAGTTGCGTCGGCTTGGAGGATCTAATGTGACAGCAGCTCCTTTTGGCTGGCAGCAAGCCGACGGCGGCTTCCACACCAGCGATTAAGTGGTTGTTGCCTGAATGGCCGAAACTGACTCCCGCCGCCGGTTCCCCAGTCAAGGACCTAGTCCAGGCGCCGACGGCTCGGCCAGATCTTGCTGCTCCGCCCATTGTGGTGGAACCACCGCCTCCTCGGCCAAAAAATGGGGCGCCGACCAAGGATTCTCCGCCGGCTCGAGGTTTGCCCCATCGGTTGTCGGTCACTCTCACCCCCAATTGCCCTCGGTGAGTGGAGAGTGACTGAGGCGGTGACCAGCTGTATGTGGAATCTTCGGAATGTGAAGACTCCTTGTTGCATTTCCGTCCAGTTGACCTGGAATCTTTGGGGGGATATCTTTCTGTGGATGAGAGCCCCACCTCGTTCCTCGGTATTCTTCTGCTCATCTCGGAGTTCACCAGGATTCTGCTCGAACTCATGCAGAAATGGGCCAGATATCCCCTTACGGAGATTCTAGGCGGGGGATTCCCCCACGGAGGTCTTCCCCGTAGCTGAGGCCATTGTGGGCCCGGCATTAGAACTCTGGCAGTGCCCAGCCTCCTGCCCAGTGCTGTCGGCCAGGATGACCCGCAAGTACGCGGTTCCTACTGGGCCTCTCTCCGGCTTCTCGGAGCACCCCTCGGCCAAGGGGTTGGTGGCAGACTCTGTCTTCAGGCACTCAAGCAACACGAGGGATGTAGACAAGCCCCCAGATAAGGAGTCCAAGAAATTGGACTACTCAAAGCGAAAGGTGTATGCTGCCGCCTCTTTGGGCAATCGCCAGGCCAGCTCGGCTGTTATGATGGCACACTTCTCTCACGCTCTGTTAGGCTCCCTGGATGAGGTGCTCCCTCATCTCCCGGCCAGCCTCCATACCACGGTCAAGCAGGTCTGGGATCAGGGAAGGGCGGCGGCAAAGCAGCAGTTCCAGATGACTCTGGACATTGGAGACTCTTGTGCCTGTTCAGTAGCGGCTGTAGTGGCCATGCGCCACAGGGCTTGGTTGCAGATGTCGACCTTCACGCAGATACCCAACACAGATTCGCAGATGTTCCCTTTCTGGGCACCGACCTGTTTGGGCCCAGTGTAGAGGACAGCCTCCAGCACATTGAAAAATCCAGAGCCACCCTAGATTCTGTCACATCTGCGCAGAAGGACAAAGGCCGCCATCAGCAGTGTAAGCCCTTTTGTCCTTCTGCTCCTGCGGCAAGGCCTGCCCACCAGCAGTAGGGCCAGCAGGCTCAAGCTTGGCGACTTAGAGCCAAGTCCGTCGCTTCCTCGGTCAGGAAACCTGGAAGGAAGGGCCCCGGCGGCTCCTAGGCCGGTCCCTCCTTCTCAGAGCCTGCCCAGTGACTGGTTGCGGGGTGTCGCCCCCAACCCCGTCACACTTCCCCTGGGTCCCCCCGTGGGGGGCCGACTCAGCCACTTCCTTTCCGCGTGGTCCGCTGTCACCACAGACCGCTGGGTGCTGGAAGTGGTCGGCAGGGGCCGGCCTCTGGAATTCGAGCAGGTCCCTCTCTTACGAGCCCGCGCCCCACCGGGGGCTTCCGGGTCTGCAGCCTCCCAGTCGGCTCTCCGAGACGACATCGGCTAGCTCCTCCACAAGGGGATAGTTAGCGAGGTGGCGGATCCTCCTCCGTGCCCAGGGTTTGTTTGCAGGTACTTCCTGGTTCCAAAACGGATGGGGGCTGGTGCCTCATTCTTGATCTGCACGACCTGAACAAGTTCTTAAGGCCGCGCACCTTTCGGATGGTAAAACTGGCTCAGACAATACCATCCCTGGAGCAGGGCATGTGGTTTGGCTCCTTGGACCTCCAGGACGCGTTCTTTCACGTCCCAACCTGTCTGTCTCATCAGCGGTTCCTCCGCTTTTGGGCGGAGGGAACCCTCTACGAGTTCCGGGCCATACGCTTCGGCCTCTTATTATCTCCCAGGGTCTTCTCCAAATGCATCGCAGTGATGGCAGCATTCCTGTTGCGCTGAGGGGTCCGGGTCTACTCTTACCTGGACGACTGGCTGATGGCAAGCTCCTCCAGGCAGGAGGCGGAGCGGTCCAGAGATCTGGCTCTCCAGGCTTGCTCTCAGCTCAGCCTCCTCGTCAACGAGGCCAAGTTGGAACTCATGCCCTTGCAGGTGAGTCAGTTAATTGGGGCAGAGCTCGACTCTCTTCGAGCCAGAGCCCGGCTCCTGGCAAACAAGGCCGAGGTCCTTTCCTCCTTTGCCCAGTCATTTCTGGTTGGGCACTTGCGCCCTGCCTGGGACTTCCTGCGCCTTCTGTGTCGGGGGGGGGGGGTCCCATTTGTCCACCCCGAGCCGACGGTCATCCTGATGACTGACACCTCTCTGATGGGTTGGGGTGCCCGTCTGGGGGAGCACAGAGCCCACGGATTCTGATCCCCTCAGGAGTCCTGATGCCACATCAACCTGCTGGAGCTCCGGGCGGTCCGACTAGCCCTGACTGCATTTGTTCGGGGTCAGTTGATCCAGGTCCAGACGGACAACACCACGACCATGTACTATCTCAACTGACAGGGCGGGACGCACTCCTTGCCTCAGTGCAAGGAAGCTCTTCGCATTTGGTCTCTCGTGCTCAGACTGGAGGTGGATCTTTTAGCCATTCATGTGGCAGGAGCCTCGAACAGTCTGGCCGCTGCCCTCAGCCGGATAGGCGATGTATCTCACGAGTGGTCTTTCCTGTCGGAGGTAGTTCAAGATCTGTTCTTCTGCTGGGGCACGCATCAGGTGGACTTGTTTGTCTCCAGGGAGAACGCCAAGCTGAGGCTGTACCATGCCCGCCCCCGTCAGCAGGGCTCACTGCAGGGGGATGCCTTCTCCAGGCCATGGACCCTGGGCTGCTTCTATGCTTTTCCTTCTCTGCCCTCGATCCACAAGGTGCTCCTCAAGGTCAGGAGGGACAAGGCGCAGGTGATCCTGGTAGCCCCAGACTGGCCCCGCCAGTTTTGGTATCCAGATCTCCTCAGCCTCAGCTCCTGGCTCCCGAGGCGGCTTCCAGCCCGGCTGGACCTGCTGTCCATCAGTCAGGGGAAGGTACTCCATCCAGACCTTCAATCCCTGCACCTGACGGCCTGTTTCCTGAGCGGCTAGAGTTCCAGGCCTTGGGTCTTTCCAACGAGGTTCTCAACGTCATTGAGGCATCCCGGTAAGGAGTTGACCAGGAAATGCTGTGCCTTCAAATGGAAGAGATTCTCATTCTGGCACCAGGGCAAGGGGTTGGACCCCTCGTCCTGCCCGCTGGCTAGCATTCTGGACTACCTGTGATCCCTTTCCCAGCAAGGGCTTCAGTCGATGACCCTCAAGGTGCACCTGGCAGCCATCTCTGCTTACCAGGCGTGGGCCGGCAAGCAGTCTGTGGCAAAGAAGAAGGTGGCCTGGAACTTTTCAAAGGCCTAGATCACATATCCCCTCCGGTGCATGAACCACCACCTCCGTGGGATTTACTGCTGGTATTGGCCAAGCTCATGGGCAAGCCATTCCAACCGATACACAGGTGTGACGTCTCTCACCTGTCGTGGAAGACCACCTTCTTGGTGGCTGTCACGTCAGCCTGAAGGATTAGGGAGCTCCAGGCGCTTTCCATCAAAGCTCCCTCCCTGGTCTTCCACAGGAACATGGTTGTCCTGCGCTCCCACCCGAAATTTCTTCCGAAGGTGGTGTCAGAGTTTCACCTTAACCAGGTGTTGACTCTGCCGGTGTTCTACCCTAATCACACCTCGGAGGCCCAGTACAGGCTCCATGCTTTGGACCCTAGAAGAGCGCTTGACTACTACAAAGAACGTATGGCGGAAGTTCAGGGAGAGGTTCGCCAGCTGTTTGTCATTTACGCTGAAGCCGCACCTGGCAGACCTGCAGCCAAGCGGACGATTGGCAGGTAGATCACTTTCTGCATTGATCTCTGCTATAAATTGGTGGGTAGGGAGCCTCCTGTAGGGCTTAGGGCTCATTCCACCCGTCATACCGCTGCGTTAGTGGCTGCTTCTAGGGACATCCCTATCCAGGAAATCTGCAGGGCTGCTGCCTGGAAGTCAGCACACATCTTCATTTCCCGTTACCACATCGACTTTGAGTCACGCCGAGATGCTGGTTTTGGGGCCTCAGTTCTCCAGTCCCTGTTCCCTAAGAGTGCGCCTTGCCTCCCTCCTCCTGGAGAACTGCTAGGAGTCTGCCAGATAGTGTGGATTAAACAACATATCCATGTCCCTAGAAAAACGGATTACTCACCTGTAACAGTAGATGGAGTGGTATATGTTGTTCATCCACGCAAACCCACCCGACCTCCCCGGCTTCAACACACACACTTGGCTTCCAGTGGGCTAAGATCTGGCGTCATGGGGCGGAGCTGAGGGTTTTACCACCCATGTGGGTGGGAGGAGCCAACTTGAAGACCTTCCGGCCCATCTTAAAGTGACAAAGTACCTGCCAGATAGTGTGGATGAACAACATATACCACTCCTAGAACTACTGTTACAGATGAGTAACCTTATTTTTTTTTTTGATGTTACTTCGGTTTGGAGGATTTCCGAGCTACAGGCTGTGGTGTGTGAAGAGTCTTATTTGGTGTTCCTCAAGGACTGGGTGGCCTTGAGGACCAATCCTAAGTTCTTAACCAAAGGTGGTGTCCGAATTGACCCAGAATCAGGACATATACCTTCCAATGTATTATCCCGAACACTGAAACCAAGGGGGAAGCTATTCTCCACACGTTGGATGTCCACTGCATTTTGCGATATCGCTCTAGAACACGAGAATTTAGACACGCCGATCAGCTCTTTGTTTCCTTTGCTCCCATGATCCAGGGGGCTCCTGTAGCCAAGCAGACCCTCTCCAAATAAAGGCTGATAAACTATTTCTCTTTGTTACCAGAAATATGACAAACCCTTGCCAGGCTCAGTGAAGGGTCACTGCACGAGGGGAGTGGCAGCGTCCTTTGCTGCTTTAAGAAACATGTCTGTGGCTGACATATGCGCAGTCGCCACATGGAATTCAGTCCATACTTTCATCAGGCATTACAGTCCTGATATTGTCTCCAGACACAGAGCAGGCTTCGGCCTTGTTGTTCTGCAGGGACTCCTCTCCTGAGGGCATTACCCTCTTGTTTTTTTTATCTGCTTCCTCCAGTCTGGGTCTCCTTTACTGCTTGGGGCTCAGTCCTACTGATGTTACCTGCTGCAAGAGTTGACTCTCGAAGTAAGATGATATAGTTATGTAAGAACTTACCGTAACAGTAGATCTTCGAGAGAAGCTCTTGCAGCAAGTATGGCTTCCCCCTAGGGGACTCTTTCTGCGTTAGGTTTGCATTGGCAACGCTGTTGTTGCTGTGTGTGGAATCCACCTTGGTTCTCTGTTCCTGAATGCCTTCCATACTCGATGCTGGAGTCTCCGGCAGGAGAACTGAGGGACTCCAGAGGCCACCCTCTCTTAATACCATGTGTGACGGGGTGGACGGTCCCCGCTATGGACTGCAAGCTAGAAGTTATCCATGGGGTCATGTCACCTGCAGGCTTCAGTCCTACCATTGTTACCTGCTGCAAGAGCTCATTTTGAAGATATATTGTTATGGTAAGTTTTTACGTAACTGTACTTTTTGTTGGCTAAGGGGTACTTTTCTTGGGTCGCAGTTGCCACTAGGGAGGCAAGCAGGATTTTGCGCATGTGCTGCAGGCACTATCTTTGAAGGTCGTCGTGTGCATTTGTGCCAGCGGTGGCCATCAAGCTACATGTCACATATGTGCATGACTGTGGCATCCATCTTGGCAGCGTCACACATACTCAATAGGTACAGTTGACAGCTTGGTACAGTTCATGCATGTGAATTAGAACACAACATATGGAGGACACAGTACATTTAAGTACGAGATGATAATGCCTAGAAGCAAAACATTTCCTATGCAGAATAAACAGAGAAAGGCAGCACACTTAGGACACGGTGCAAAATCAGTTCTAGGGACGTGGATATGTTGTTCATTCCACACTTACTGGCAGGTTCTTTGCTGCTTTAAATCTTGCTGGAAGGTCTTCAAGCCGGATCCTCCCACCCACCTGGGTGGTAAAACTCTCGGCTGCGCCCCATGACGCCAGATCTTCCTTACCGCATGGAAGCTCAGGTTCCCTCCTTTGTGCTCTGCGTTTTAGGCCTGGATCCAAACTCTTCGGTTAACCCGAAACTAATTTTAAAATTTACGAGACTTCGGTCTTTATCTTCACTCGTGGCTGCGATGGACAAATAGACTTACGAATTTCGTCGGTGCCCCTGTGGGCAGAAGATGTTTCGGACTAATCCGCACTCCATCGGCGGTTACTGCTCAGTTGGCTCACGTTTCGCAGGCCTGCAACTTGTGCAAGTCCTTTTCGGTTACAGTCTGAGAGGATCGCGCTGCCAGATTACAACTTGGGCACCCCAAGAAACGTTATCCTCTGGTCAAGTTGAAGGAGGCCCGTTGGGTGGTGTCAGCGGCTGCGGGCTCGGCTGAACAGCTTGAACAGATGATCGCCCTCGAGGAGGAGGTGGCCCAGGCCGCAGCATCATCATCCTCGGTCGCGGCATTTATCCTGCTGTCCTTGGGCTCCTCCTGCACGGCTTCGTTCAAGGAGCTTTGTCAGTCCCTCTCCACCAAGGGAGTGGGGCCTTCGGGACATTCCTCTCGGTCCAAAAAGGAGGACTCTTAAGGGTAAGTCCCACGTCGACGTTCGTGGGAAAGGGAGAGGTCCCCTTCCCCGGATAGTCGACACTCTACTTCAGTCGAGATTGTGGCTAAGGCCGCTGGCTTCACGGTGTCCGTCAGGTCAGCCAGCCGAGACAAACGTCGACGCGGTCGAGATTTTTCTCGACCCATCGGACGGTCTGTCGACCGGAGAAGCCGACAGCCCTTCTTCACCGGTTGTTCCGGTGGAAACTGAGGACTTGCTTGTGCCTCCTGTGCTGGAGTCCCCGGTTAAGGTTCCTGAACCGAAGGAGGAGTGGGGTTTCCCCGGCCCATCCCAGACCCACCCTCTGAATCTCCAAAGGTCTCGTTCTTGGATGTCTTCCAGATCTAGCCGATCCTGCTGACATCGGCGGTCTCGGTCTCTGCACCATGGACAGTGGCGGCGCCGCTCATCCTCTTTGTCGTCCTCTTCGGAGGATAGGCTCCGGCGCAAATTGCGTCGGCGCTACGAGGATCTAATGTGGCAGCAGCTACTTTTGTCTGGGAATAAGCTGACTCCGTCGCCTTCCCCGGCCATTAAGTGGCTGTCACCGGAGCGGCCGAAACAACCCCTCGTGGTAGTTGAGGAGCCGAAGGCGGCACAGATTGTTCAGCCGAAACCGGCTGCGCCACCCATTGTGGTGGAACCCTTGCCTCTACAACCTAAATCTGGGGCCCCGACCAAGGATTCTCGGTCGGGTCAGGGCTTACCCCACCGGTTGTCGGTGACCCTCACTCCCGATTGACCTTGGCAGGTGGAGGGTGGCTCAGGCGCTCGGCAGCTGTTCGCAGACTCCTCGGAGTCTGATGACGACGACTCCTTGTTCTCCAGGCCGCTTGACTTGGAGTCCACTGGGGGTCAGTCGGTGGACAAGAGCCCATCCTCGTTTTTTGGAATGCTTCGGCTCATCTCAGAGTCCACTGAGATGAAGTTCGAACCCGTTTAAAAACAGGCCAAGTATCCCCCCACGGAGATACTGGACCGAAGGGATTCCCCCACGGAGGCCTTCCCGGTTGCCGAAGCCATTGTTGGCCTGGCCCTGGAACTATGGCGGCGGCAAGCTTATTGTCCAGCACCTTCGGCCAGGATGGCTCGGAAGTATGCTGTTCCCACTGGTTCACTCTCCGGTTTCTCGGAGCACCCCTCCGCAGAGGGGTTAGTGACCAACAGCGTTTTCCGGCGTTCCGGGAACGCTCGGGATGTGGACAAGCCACCCGATAAGTAGTCCAAGAAACTGGACTACTCCAGGCGGAACATCTATGCTGCTTCCTCCCTAGGCCTTCGTCAGGCCAGCTCGGCCGTTCTAATGGCACACTTTTCACACGCCTTTTTGGGCTCCCTGGATGAGGTGATTCCTCATCTCCCGGCTGACCTTCAGACGACGGTCAAGCAGGTGTGGGAACAGGGAAGGGCGGTAGCCAGACGGCAGCTCCAAACATCCTTGGACATCGCTGACTTCTGTGCCTGGTCAGTAGCGGCCGCAATGGCCATGCACCGCAGAGCTTGGCTGCGGATCTCCACTTTTACAGCGGATACCAGCACAAGCTGGCAGACGTTCCCTTTTTGGGTACCGACTTGTTCGCTCCTGGGGTGGAAGGCCATCTGCAACGGATCAAGAAGTCCAGTGCCACCTTGGACTCAGTCACGTCTGCCCAGAAGGACAAAGGCCGCCAGCAGCAGCGTAAGCCCTTTCGTTTTTCAGCCCCTGCAGCACATCCGGCCCATCAACACCTGCATCAGGGCCAGCAGGCTCGCACTTGGCACCCCAAAGCCAAGCCTGCTGCTTCCTCCAGCAGGAAGCCGGGAGGGAAAGGCCCAGGCGGCTCCTCTGCCGGCTCTTCCTCCAAGCCTGCCCAGTGATGGGTTGAGGGGTGTTGCCCCCAATCTCGTCACTCCACCCCGGGTTCCCCCCGTGGGGGGGACGGCTCTGCCACTTCCTTTCCGCCTGGTCCGATGTCACCGCGACCGCTGGGTGCTGGAAGGGGTAGGAGCGGGTCTGCCTCTGGAATTCGAGCAGCCCCCACCCTATCGAGCCTTCGCTCCACGGGGGGCTACGGGTTCCGCAGCGCCTCTGTCGGCTCGTTGAGCCGACATTGCCCTGCTCCTCCAGAAGGAGGTGAACAGGGTGGTGGCTGATCCTCCACCAGACCCAGGGTTTGTGTCCAGGTACTTCCTGGTCCCAAAACGGACAGGGGGCTGGCACCCCATTCTAGACCTACACGACCTGAACAAGTTCCTAAGGTCTCGAACCTTCAGGATGGTCACTCTGGCTCAGATCATTCCATCCTTGGAACGAGGCGTGTGGTTCCGTTCTCTGGACCTCCAGGACGCGTTCTTTCACATCCCAATCTGTCCGTCCCACCAGCGATTCCTCCGCTTCAGAGCAGAGGGGTCCCTTTATGAGTTCCGGACCATGCCCTTCGGCCTCTCTCCAGCTCTCAGGGTCTTCACCAAATGCATGGCAGTGGTGACAGCATTCCTCCGGCACCAAAGGGTCCTGGTGTACCCTTGCCTGGACGACTGGCTGATTGCGGCCTCCTCCAGACTGGAGATGGAGCGGTCCAGGGATCTGGCCCTCCAGGTCTGCTCTCAGATTGGCCTCCTCATCAACGAGGCCAAATCGGAACTCGTTCCAATGCAGGTGATTCAGTTCATCGGGCAGAGCGCAACTCTCTTTGAGCCAGAGCACGGCTCCCGGCGGACAGAACCAAGGTTCTTTCCTCCCTTGCCCAGTCATTTCTGGTTGGGCAATTGCGCCCTGCCCGGGGCTTCCTGCACCTCCTGGGCCTCATGGCGGCCTGCACCAACATGGTCCGTTGGGCCCGCTGGTACATGTGTCCTCTGCAGTGGGGGCTGGCCCGCCATTGGTCACAGCACTCTGGTCCTCTGGACCAGCCAGTGACAGTGACCCAGGAGATGTGGAATGGCCTCCAGTGGTGGCTCGTTTCAGCTCACCTGCAGGAGGGTATCCCGTTTGTCCGCCCGAGCCGATGGTCACTCTGACGACCGCCTCTCTGATGGGTTGGGGTGCCCATCTGTGGGAGCTCAGCTCACGGCCTCTGGTCCCCTCAGGAGTCTCGATGCCATCAACCTGCTGGAGCTTCGAGCGGTCCAACTAGCCCTCACCGCCTTCTCTCCGTTTGTACGGAGTCAAGTGGTTCAGGTCCAGACGGACAACACCACGACCATGTACTACCTAAACTGCCAGGGCGGGACGCGCTCCTTGCCCCTGTGCAAGGAGGCTTTCCGCACTTGGTCTCTGGCGAGCAGACTGGAGGCTGATCTCCTAGCCATCCATGTGGCAAGAGCCTACAGCACTCTGGCTGACGCCCTAAGCTGGATATGTGCTGCATCTCACAAGTGGTCTCTCCTGCCGGAGGTAGTACAAGATCTGTTCTCCCACTGGAGCACTCCTCAGGTGGCCCTGTTTGCCTCCAGGAAGAATGTGAAGCTGAGGCTGTTCCATGCCCGCCCCCTCAGCAGTGCTCGCTGCAGGGGGATGCCTTCTCGAGGCCGTGGACACGGGCCTCTTCTACGCCTTCCTTCCATTTCCCTTGATCCACAAGGTGCTTTTCAAGGTGAAGAGGGACAAGGCGCAGGTAATTCTGGTAGCTCCAGACTGGCCCCGTCAGTTCTGGTATCCAGATCTCCTCAGCCTCAGCTCCAGGCTCCCGAGGCAGCTTCCAGCCCGCCTGGACCTGATCTCAGTCAACAAGGGGAAGGTACTCCACCCGGACCTTCAATCCCTACACTTGACGGCCTGGTTCCTGAGCGGCTAGAGTTCCAGGCCTTGGGTCTTTCTGACGAGGTCCTCAGCGTTGTTGAGGCATCCCGTAAGGAGTTGACCAGAAAATGCTATGCCTTCAAATGGAGGAGATTCTCCATTTGGTGTCAGGATAAGGGGTTTGACCCTTCCTCCTGTTCTTTGGCTAGCATTCTGGAGTATCTGTGGTTCCTTTCTCAGCTAGGGCTTCGGTCGATGACCCTTAAGGTGCACCTGGCAACCATCTCTGCTTACCGGGCGTGGGCTGGAAAGCAGTCGGTGGCGCATGAATGGTGGTTGGGCGCTTTTTTAAAGGCCTTGACCACATTTCCCCTCCGGTGCGAGAACCTCCACCTCCGTGGAATCTACTGCTGGTATTGGGCAAGCCATTCGAACCAATGCACAGGTGTGATGTTTCACACCTGTCATGGAAGACCGCCTTCTTGGTGGCTATCACATCAGCCAGAAGGATGGGAGAGCTCCAGGCGCTCCATCGACAGCCTCCCTACCTGGTCTTCCACAGGGACAAGGTCGTCCTGCGCCCCCACCCGAAGTTCCTCCCGAAGGTGGTGTCGGAGTTTCACCTTAACCAGGTGTTGACTCTGCCGGTGTTCTACCCCAGTCACACCTTGGAGACCGAGTATAGGCTCCATACTTTGGACCCTAGATGAGCGCTCGTTTACTATAAGGAGTGGACGGCTGAAGTTTGGGGAGAGGTTCGCCAGCTGTTTGTCACCTACGCTGAAGCCGCACCTGGCAGACCTGCAGCAAAGCGGACGATAGGCAGATGGATCACTTCCTGCATAGATCTGTGCTACAGGTTGGCGGGCATGGAGCCTCCCAGAGGGATAAGAGCTCATTCTACCCGCCATACTGCTGCTTCGGTAGCTGCTTCCAGGGACGTCCCTATCCAGGATATCTGCAGAGCTGCTACCTGGAAGTCGGCACATACCTTCATTACCCACTACCACATCGACCTCGAGTCACGCCGGGATGCTGGTTTTGGGGCCTCAGTTCTCCAATCTCTCTTTCCCAAGTAAGTGTTGGGGGTGTGCGCCTTGCCTCCCTCCTCCCGGAGAACTGCTAGAGTCTGCCAGACAGTGTGGATGAATAACATATCCATGTCCCTTGAAATACAGGTTACTCACCTGTAACAGGAGTTCTAGGAATGGTATATGTTGTTCATCCACACAACCCCCGAACTCCCCGGCTTCGACGCACAACCTGAGCTTCCAGCGGGCCAAATCTGACGTCATGAGGCGGAGCCGAGAGTTTCACCACCTGGGTGGGTGGGAGGAGCCAGCTTGAAGACCTTCCGGCAAGAATTAAAGCGGCAAGGATACCTGCCAGACAGTGTGGAAGAACATATACCATTCCTATTCATAGACTGGAGGACAGCAGATGTAGTCCCCTTATACAAAAGTGGGAACAAAGAGGAAGCAAGGAACTACAGACCAGTCAGCCTCACCTCGGTAGTGGGGAAGATCATGGAAGCACTACTGAAGGAGAGATTGGTGGAACATCTGGTTGTCAATGGACTACAGGACCCAAGGCAGCATGGTTTCACCAGGGGGAGGTCATGTCAGACCAACCTCGTTGAATTTTTTGACTGGGTGACTAGGGAGGTGGATCAGGGGAGGGCAGTGGACATGGCCTATCTGGACTTCAGCAAGGCCTTTGACACTGTGCCACATAGAAGACTGTTACACAAACTGGGGAATGTGGGTGTGGGCATGACAGTAGTGTGGTGGGTAGGTAACTGGCTGGGTGGCAGGACACAGAGGGTGGTGGTAAATGGCTGTCACTCCGCAGAGGGAAGAGTGACCATTGGGTACCATAGGGATCAGTGCTGGGACCGGTCCTATTCAACATCTTCATCAGTGACATTGCGCAGGACCTAGAAGGCAGAATTTCACTGTTCGCTGATGAGACAAAGCTCTGTAACAGAGTACACATACCAGAGGGTGTAGACAGAATGAGAAGCGACCTGCAGAAACTTGAAGAATGGTCAGGAGTTTGGCAGTTGAAATTCAATGCAAAGAAGTGCAAGATAATGCATATGGGGCACAAAAACCCTGGCACAATATATCAGTTGGGGGGTGAGGATATAGCATGCACCAAGCAGGAAAGGGATCTTGGGGTTGTCATCTCTGATGACCTCAAGGTAGGGAAACAGTGTGACAAGGCAGCAGGTAAAGCAAATAGGATGCTGGGATGTATAGGCAGGGGCATCACCAGCAGGAAAAGGGAGATCATAATTCCGCTATACAAGACACTAGTGAGGCCCCACCTGGAGTACAGTGTACAGTTCTGGAGACCATACCTACGTAAGGACATAGAGAAGGTTCAGAGGAGGGCAACAAAGATGGTGCATGGATTGCATCACAAGTCCTATGAAGACAGGTTGAAGGAACTGAACATGTACTCCCTGGAGGAGAGGAGGGAGAGAGGGGATATGATAGTGACATACAAGTATCTTACAGGGACGAACAGGGTGCAGGAAAACACTATTTTTAAGCGAAAAAGATGTTCCAGGACAAGAGGGTGGGATGAAGTTGGAGGAGGACGATTCAGAGGAAACATGAGAAAGAATTTCTTCACAGAGCGGGTGGTGGACAAGTGGAACACCCTGCCAGAGGAAGTGGTGGGGCTGAAACAATCACGGGATTTAAGAATGCATGGGATAGACATAAAGGAATTCTGGAGGTCAGGGGTAGGGGGCAACAGACTTCTTGGAAAACAAACTGAACTTACAAGCTCAAATGGGCAGACTGGGTCGGCCATAAGCCCTTATCTGCCGACACTGTCTATGTATCTATGTAACTCCTGTTACAGGTGAGTAACCTGTATTTACTCACCTGTAACAGGAGTTCTAGAAGTGGTATATGTTGTTCATCCACACAACCCACCGACCTCCCGGCTTCGGGACAACCTGGCTTTCCAGCGGCTAGATCTGGCGCTATGGGGCCGAGCCAAGAGTTTTACCACCCGGATGGGTGGGAGGAGCCAGCTTGAAGACCTTCCGGCAAGATTTAAAGCGACAAGGAACCTGCTGGTAAGTGTGGATGAACAACATATACCACTCCTAGAACTCCTGTTACAGGTGAGTAACCTGTATTTTTTTTTTTTTTTGCCATGTTACAGGTTTGTTCAAAGTGCCAAGCAGTGCAAAAATGTTAAGGTACACACTGATTGTGTATCAGCTGCTATAGACAGGCAGTCATTGGTATGGGCTGTCTTCCTCTCTTAACTGGGAGATCTACTACTGTTTGGCCTGGAGTTGGTGGCCAGGCCTATCAAGTCACATGTCTGATTCCAAGAAGACACTCGTCCAGGATATGAAACCTGCAGGACAGCACTCCTTCTTAGAGGTGTGTCCATGCCACCCGGGAAGTTCTTCAACGTCTCACAAGCCAAGATGAAAAATTCTCTCAACCAATAATCCTATTACTTCAACTGAAGAGGCAGACAGCAGGAACCACCGGGACAACAGTGATCATATAGACAACCAGTTATACTGAGAACATGCCCTTCCATGGTCCCCAGCACTCCTTAGGCACCAGATTGTTGCTCATTGCAGATTGTTGGATGGA
The DNA here is from genome assembly GCA_016271365.2 of Neoceratodus forsteri. Lineage (NCBI taxonomy): Eukaryota > Metazoa > Chordata > Ceratodontiformes > Ceratodontidae > Neoceratodus > Neoceratodus forsteri. Next base: position 112,225,028 of record CM028134.1, read on the forward strand.
AATTGCCACAGATTAGTGGGTTTTGGACATTGTTTACTGTGGTTGCTCTTTCGAGTTTCGGAACCCTCAAACTCGAGACTTCTTCCTGCGATCTGCAGTACTCTATCTTCCAGCCAAGAAAAGGGTGACTCGTACAGCCTTTGGTCATCTCGGGAACATAAAAGGTATTTAGCCAGTCCCGTCTCTGCAACAGGGCTCAGGCCTTTACTCCATCTTCTTCATTATTCTCAAGATGACTTGGGGCTTCAGAGCCATCCTGGACCGCAGAAGGCTGTAGAGAAGGATCAAGTTCTTGTACTTTAAGATGGAAACAATGATCTCCCATAGTGGCAGTACAGCCAGGGGATTTCTTGGTGTCTGTGGAGCTTCAGGATGTGTATCTGTATATCTCCATTGATCAATCACATCACTAGTTTCTGTGCGTCTTCAAGGTCAGCACCTTCAGTATACAGCTTGGCTGTTAGGATTATACATTGCATCAAGGGTGTTAATGAAGATTATGTCGGTGCTGGCAGCACAGCTTGGCGAAAAAGATTCACAGGTTCATCCATATCTGGATGACTTGTTTATCAGGGTGCAGTTGCTTACCGTAACACAGTGAACAGTTTCTGAAGTCACTGGGACAGTGCAGCACCATGGTTGGATAATCGGCCACAGCAAAACTGCACTTCAACCAGCACATTGCATCCATCACCTGGGGGAAGGATTTGAAACAACAAGAGCCACAGTGCCTCTCATGACAGAGTGCAGGCCCTTTCACTGGCTTGCAAGAGGCTCAAATGCAAGCATGCAGCAACAGCAAGGACAACTCTTGTATGTGCTGGGTCTGATGGCAGCAGGGATCGACTAATGCAATGGGTCACGTTTCATTCACCCTGTAAAACTCCACCTACTGTGATAGTGAGATCCGCAGAGGACGTTTCTGTTGATTAGCGCCTCTCTTAACACCCTCGTTTAGATCATCCCTCAAATTATGGACTGTACAGGCAAACCTGACTCTTTGTGCCCATACAGGATGTGCAACAGCTTACTCTCCTGAAGGTTACCAGCCCATCACACTGGGGAGCAATGCCATGCCGATTTTGCCGCAAGGGACATGAAGCCTACTGGAAAAGAGAAGCTCTTCATTCGTGTTCCCCAGACGAACAGTATTCAGGGCGCTGCTGACATTCAGAATCAGGTTAAGAAGCCAGCACATCCTAATCTAGCTGGAAAATGCAATGACCATAGTATAAGTCAGATACCGGGGGGGGAAACAAAAGGCAGGACAGCAAGGAGGAGGCATACAGCCTACTTTGCTGGGCAGAGATGAACCTGCTTTTACTGTCGGTGATTAGCTGGTGGGTACTATCAACTGTTAAGCAGACTGGAAAAGTTGAAAGAAGCTACATCCAGGAAAATGGGAACTCGCTGGAAGTGTTCCACTTGATTTGCAGGCATTACTAAATTTCCGATGAAAAGAACCCCATGTACTTAAGCAGATGCCAAGAAAGCCAGTTGCTGGGATTTGATTGTCTCTTCCTGTCATGGCTGAACACCCTTCACCAGGGGCCGGTTCTTCAACTAGAGCCTCAGAAGATTTGTGAAGGCAGAATACTCTGCAAGAGTTATCGTCACTGATGCAATCTAGGAAAGTCTTCATAAATAAGACCTATTGGAGAGTCTGGTTATGCTTCGCTCCTGCTGCATCCCACTTCGTATCGAGTTGTCAGCCGTCTCTCTCTTTCCAGTGTCTTGGATTATCTGCAGCAGGGGCTAGACGAAGGGATATTGGATCTCTTAGGGTGGAGGACCTCTCTGCTCTCTGATAATATGAGATCGCACTGTTTGGGGGTCCCATCCTGATGACCACTATCTCAAAGCATGTGACAGGTTCGACCCCAGAAACCTTTAAGTTCTACCTCCTTGGATGCTTACTGTCGTCCTTGTAACTTTGATGAACTCCCCCAGGGCCTTTGTGGCCGTGGCTGTTTTATTTCTGGTATGTTTTTCCGGAGGTGGTATGTTCACCTTGAACTGTGGAAGCTTTTAAGACCCTACTAAAAACATTTCTATTTACTTAGGCCTACCCAGAATAGACTTGTTCTAAATAATAATGCACTTTTAATCATTGCATATTTATTGATGCTGTTTATTTTACCTTTGTTGTTGCAGGATGCCCTGAGCATTGTAGAGAGGGCACCAGACCTGTCAGTCTTGTCTGTGTAGTAGGCAAGTTGACGGAATCACTGGTCAAAGAGGCCCTTGTGGACCACATGGAGAGTATTGGTCTCCAGGATAGTAAACGGCATGGTTTCATGACAAGGAGATCTTGTCGGACTAACCATACAAATCCTGATAGCTGATGCCTTGCTGTCTGCCTGGGTTGCCCTTTCAGACTGCAGGGTCCTGGACCGACCTGGAATCCGATCTCCATATAAATATTCTGTATTGCTTCACATTGTCAATTGGGATTTGTTGCATATGGGCAGTGACTACCCCTACTGGGGTAGTGGTACAGCCCAAAGCCATCAGTCAGCATAGAACCTTGGGTACATGAACATTCTGAGATCAACTGTTACTCAGTGTTTTCTGTACCACTAGAGGGTGTAGACCACATAGATAGGACTCTTTCAAAGAAACCTTTCTCTACAATGGATTTGTTGTTTTCCGACAAGGATTGTGCAGCTGGGAGGCAGGTTGGGGCTGTCTGGTGACAGGGAGCACCATCAGATTTAGAAATCATGCCTGTTAAGCTGTGGCTTTCAAGTTGACTAACCTGCTAATTTTCCTTTCAGTGCCTTTTTGTGCATAAATTGGTGACCACACACCAATTTCTTTTGCATGGGGTGTCCAACTGTGATCACATAGCTTGTTGCCTAAGGTAAGTGTTTTTACTTATTGGGGGAGGGCACAGTTCCTCCGCTACTTGGGGAAGTACTGTTAATCTGTTTTTTGTTTTCTTTCTCCTTTTCTTCCTAACGTGCTACGGCAACAGACTGTACCTTTCTGTTCCTTCCTCCAGCTGGTATATACAGTTAGGCAGGGACAGCATTCCCATGTAAACCTGAGCATAGCTGGCTGAGTGGCCCCTTTTAACTGAGTAGTGCCTTCCACTGTTTAGGCTGGATTTACCTTTTCTTTGGCTGTTGGATGAAGGGGGGAGTGTACTGTAAACACAATTACTAGTAATTAATTTCTCTCTGGCTATTTAAGGAAAGGTGTGCAGTAAATTGTTTACTTGTTTCTATCGTGGTTACCATCTGAGATGACAGATTTAAACTTGGACATGCAGTGCAATCAGAAACCGTTTATTTCAGTACACAGTTAACATTTAAACACATTTTTGACGTTTAAACAGTGCATTTCTAGAAAATCTCATTCAGATGTTTGTTTGTGCACTTTTATCTCCTTACACAGTTCTCACTATGTACATATGAGGCCCTGTAACTCGTATCAGGAGGCAATTTAAAGTAGTATTCTCTCAAGAATAACCAAGTACACAATTCCTTGGTACTAATAATCCTTGCTAGCATTTAGACAACATTTCATTGCAGTTTATCTTTATGCATTTCATATGGACTGAGGATTCTTAAAAGACACATATTTAAGCAAGCACCATAAAGTCTCTAGAGTATGCTCAGCCAATGTCTGTCATGATATCTCGTCTCCCTTTCGTCTGGAGATGTGAAATGTCCTTGGAGAGGCTGGACTGAAGAAGGTCTTTTCCTGGTTCCTGTGAATTCTTTCTTTTCTTCGCAGCTTAAATAAATGGCAGTATTATAGTTTTAATGTTCTTGCTTTTGGCTAAGGCCAAAAGTCTTTGAAGTTTGGCAGAATAATGGTTTTTAAAGCTCTGTAGAGGTAACGTAGATGTGAGCTTTCTTCCAGCGATGAAACACAGATTCATAGGAAGCAAGATGTCATTTACAATGTGTTGTTCTTTGGAGGCGCATTATAGAAGCAAGTACTTCCTTACAAATGACTTAAGATTGTGAAATGATACAGCCATATTTGGGCAAGACCTTAGCTTGGTCAGATGTCTAGAGCATATGTGCTGAATTATTTTTATTTTACCTGGTGACACTGTTGGCAGCCTGTCTGTTGTCCTCTTGAACTTGTCCTTGAGGTGACAATTAATAGACTTCTAACCAAAAGACCTTACACCGCACATGTTTAAAAATGAGGTGATGGAGGTAATGTCATTTGTGGTTATGGTACTGTGGTCGGTGGTAGCAGATGGTCTTCTTTTTGAGGAATGTGTCCCTGAGTTAGCTGCCTGGGTCTTCAGATGTGTCACAAGCTTTTGGTAGCCTGATCCGATGACATAATAGAATGCAGAGTTTTGGTTTTAAAATACTTTTGGGACTGTCAGCTTTCTGCACAATGTCTGAGTTTAAAATAATATATCCCTTTTTAACATTCTAAATGTTCTTAAGGCTGGAAAACTTGGAGAATATGATCTGCTGCAGGTTGTTCAATGATTTCTTGGTGCTGAGGTGAGTCCGCATACCTGGGTTAAGCACTTGCAGCTCTGTTTGACTAGAGACATTAAAATGAAATGTTTTTATGACAAGTTCTTTTAATGTACATTAATGGCAGCTGAGATTAAGGTGGATATCCTTTTTATATTTTGGCGGGATCTGGCGGCTTTATGGCCACTATTGTGCCTACAGTACGAAGCCTAAGGAAAATATTCCACTCTCTCCCTTGTTTGATACAAAGTCTTTGTCATATCTCATAGCAGACGCTTGTTCAACATTGCAGCTGAAGGAGGTGCAGGTCATGAAGTCCATGGATGTGAATCCTATCCTGTTCACCATGCCTCTGCACTGAAGTGTTTTCCAAAGTTTGTGCACTGCAGCCATATTATTGAACAGGAATGGGCTGGAACGGAGAAGCGCAAGCAGTTTCTTAGGCCAAGGGTGAGATGTTGCCCCTTCCTTGAAGGGAGTAACAAGAAGTTCGAGGCCCCTCCACTGGCAGACTGGACTCAATTGTACCTGTTGAAGGCTTGGTGGTCCTAACTGATACTAATAAGAGAGTGGATACTTGGTGCAGAAGAGCTTTTGCCTCAATTCGGTAAATCTTTGTCATATGCATCGTTTATTGTTCCCAGAGCATTAATCTCCTGGGTCATTGCTGTAGCCAGCTATATCCATCCAGAGTCCGGGGGAAGCATTTTGTAGCTGGTGTCCATGGCCTCTTCTTTCCTGGGGGATGAGGTTGTGGGCAATTTGCAGGTGTCAACACGCTCCACTTACAACATTGTGGCAGAACTTGTTTTAGGATATCTGTTCCCTTAGGCTAGACCTCTGGAACGATACACACGTGAGCACTAGGACCACACGGAAACTTCTGCCAACCGGAGACTGCCTGTGACGATGTGTCAGCATCTTCATAAATGTGGGTGGCCACATCTTTCCTTATTTCTTTTCCTGCTGTTGATCATACTCGTTAGACCTACTGTGGAAATGTCAGCCAACTGGCCATTGTCATGAGTTATTTTGTATCGGAAGTAAAACCTTAAAACATTTTTTTTGGTTTTTGCATACTTTGTTTATGCCCCCTTCTTCCAACCCGGCTGCCCTCTCCTTCTGGCAACCAACTTCTCACCCTCAGCCGTCCATCTCCCCACTGCTGACTGTCCCGCGTATCTATTCGCGGAAGGCTTCTACCGGTGGCAGTATACGGGAGGGGAGATCGGTGCCTTATCAGCAGGAGGTGGGCCATCGTCTTCTGGCCGGCACGAGTGGCCATTTTTCCTATGTTTTGTTGGCCTGCCCCTCTAGGAGGCATACCGTGGTGTCCTTGCTTCTTGCGTTGGCGGCGCATGGTCACCTACGCTGCAAAGCGTAGGGCTGAATCCGACTAGAAGGAGCCGCTACAGTGTGATGTGCTCTGAAACCCTTCTCCTGGGAGGAGAGCGTCCAAGGGACACTTTTGAGCCCTCCCTGCCAGCCTTCGTTCCCGATGTCCCGGGCTTGTGTCTGAACCCGGGTTGCCAGTGTGCCAGGCGATCCCCTATTGCCTGGCACCATGGAGCTGGCATCCTTAAATTTTTTGTGATATTGCTGCCTTTCCATGCCGCTGAAACTAGCAACGTTGTTGTGGTACTGTGAATGTGGAGAAAAGATTTATGAGGATGGCATACATGCAGTATGTGTCTGCTGTCTAGGCCTCTCTCACAAGGTCAGGGCTTGGGAGATCTGCTAGGGCTTCAGTCAAGTGACCAGGCAGTGCAGAAGAAAGGTGCTGGAGAAGGTTTTGCTGGAAAAAATACTCTAAACCGCCCAGGGTCAGAAAGTGGCGTCGGCTGCCCCATCGACCGACTCGTGGTCATTGGCAGGACTCGAGCATAAACATAAGGATAAAAGGCAGTATAGCGCAGTGGTTTAAGGCTCTGAGCTGCAAACCTGGAGACCTGGGTTTGAATCCCACAGCGCCCCCACTTGCATACTGTGTGACCCTGAGCAAGTCTGTTAACTTCCTTGTGCTCCCAGGTCACACCTGTAAACAAGCTTTCAGCTTAGTGTGTCTCTCCTGGTAAAAAAACAAACAAAACAAAAACAAAAAAAAATCAAAGACAAGTCTGCTTTCCCCAGCAAGGTCTAGATTGCCGTTGTTCCACCGTCTTCATCGTCCGCCCTGGTTGGTGTGGCCTAGGCCCCCGGATCAGATACCAAGGTCAGGGCTTTGCTTAGGCACTACCATACCTACTCACGGATGGTATTTCAACAGGTCTAGGCCCGTCATTGACTCTAGCAGTCATGGCCCCTGGTCAGGGTGTCGTGAACACACAGGCAGTACTGGCATCTTTTTTGGATATGATATCACGCGTACTTCTGGCTTACCTGTGCAGCTTGTACTGCCATTGACTGATGCACCTGCATCGGAGGTCCCATTGACATCATCAGCTGGTTTACAGCATATACCTAGTGAGCAGCTTCCTCCAGCGTTGCCAGTGAGGTTGTTTGTTCCTGTCGCCAACAAAGGCATCGTCGAGGAGGAGGAATATAATCCAAACCTCATAATAGAGGAGGATTATGAAGAGGAGGGTTATGTAGAAGAACAATATGTAACAGGTTCCAACTCTGCTGTATCTTCTTGTAGTGAAGATTCTGTGGTGTACATACCCAGATCTCCTCCTGAAGACCCTGCCTTTCAAACGATGCAGCAGGTACAGAGTGCTGTGGGCTTTGCTGTGGAAGAAGATGAATTCACTAAAAGGAACCTGATGGATTTTTTTGGCCGTACTATGTACTGCCTCAGTCATTGTTCCTCCAATTTATACTGCATTGGAGGATGCCATATTTGCTGCATGGTACAAGTCAAACTCAATACCAACTGTACCCAGAAAGGCTGACAAGCAGTACCCTGCTCCTGCTGCCAAGCCTTATTGCCAGCTAGCCTGAAACAGACTCCGTGGTGATAATGGCTGCCCATGACAGATCCCAGGCACCTAAACACAGGAGTTCTTTGGCCCCTGATAAAGAATCCAGGAGGCTAGATGTGATGGGCAAGTGTACACATGCCTCTGCCTCACTAGGCCTTAGTATTGCAGACCACCAGGCCCACATGGTGAAATACCAGAATTGCCTGTGGAAGGCTGCCAAAGCTGCAGCTCAGGCTCTTCCAGAAGGAAATGCCAAAAATTAGTTGATTAAAAATTGTAATTCTGAGGCTTAGGTTGGAAGACATTTGCTGCGCTCAGCATATGATGTTTCTGATGCATCTGCCAGGGCTGTTGCCACTGATATTTGCATGAGACTATATTCGTGGCTAAGGGTTGCTGGGCTTGCTACTGATGTGCAGCAAAGCATTCTGATTGCTCCTAGAGGCACCAAACTGATCAGCTATCATGTGGAAGAGGCATTAAGGGTCCTTCAAGTCTCTAAAATGCCTTTAAAGTCATTAAAATCACTTTTATCCCTCGCCTGGTAGAGGTTGTGGCTGGTGTTCCTTTGATCAGCCTGCTGCCGGAATGGCTGTGAAATCTACCGTCAACAAGGCCAGGGTAAGGGTGGTGGAGCCTTGCTATCTCCCCTCTGCCAGGGGCCCGTTCCAAAGCCACAAAAGCCGGTGGAGTTGGTGGCTCTGCCCCCACCAGCTCAGCATGTCTTGAACCGGACACCTCCCACACCACTCCAGGGGTGGTTGTAGGGGGTCGTTTCTCCCTTTATCTTACACAATGGAGGGAAATTACCACAGACAAATGTGTTCTGGAGGCAATTGCAAAGGAATATGCTCTGGAGCTCTTAGAGACTCTTCTGAGCACTTCCTGCCTCTTTCCACTTACCCTCAGGGACATTTGTCCCAGCTGGAAGAAGTGCAGGCTTTGCTAATTGAACGTGCCGTAGAACCAGTGCCTTCTCGTCAGAAGAAAAGAAAAAAAAGTCTGCTCCAGATACTTTCTGGTCCCCAGATCAATAGGAGCTCTCAGGCTTGTGTTAGATCTGAGAGACCTAAACTTCTGTGTAGACTACAAGAAGAATCACATGGTCTCCCTGCAAGCTTTGATTCCCCTGTTGCAAATGGGGGTCTGGATTTGCTTCATGGATATGAAGAATGTGTACCTTCATATTAGGATCAGGCATCTTCATAGACCATATCTGAGATGTGTACTGGAAGGGGAGTTCTATCAGTTTAGAGTATTGCCCCTTTGTCTTGTCTGCCGTGCAGTGGGTCTTAACCCAAATGCTTGACAGTGGTAGCAGTAGCTCATTGCAGGGAAGGCCTGTTTGTCTTCCCATACCTGGATGTTTGGCTCTTTAGAGCCAGCTCCAGGAGCCAACCCTTGTACACCCTGTCCCAAACAAGGTGTTAGTTCAGAAACCTGGTGGTTGCAAGGATTGTGCCAAAGTCGGTACTGAGTCCTTGTCAAAGGATGCAGTACATAGGTGTGCTGTCTTCGACACAGAGCAGGGTATGCGTTCCTGCCCCTGGACAGAGCAGAACTCCTCCTTGCTCAAGCACAGCTGGTATACAGCAGTCATCACGTCCCAGCCAGGACATTTCTGTGTCTCCTGGGACTCATGGTAGAAGCCATTGTTACTGTGTGTCCTGCTTACACATGCGGATGCTGCAGTGGACATTAAGAGTGCAGTAGGACCAGTTGACTGACGACATGGACCAGAAGGTGCTCGTTATTTTGCCCCTTTGCAAAACACTGACATGGTGGATGGACTGCCACAATCTCTTAAGGAGCATTCTATTTCTAATACCGACTCCAACTCAAATTCTCACCTCAGATGATGCATTAGGATTGGGGGGTGGGAGGCACACACCTGGGCCCTAGGTGGAATCCATTTTGCACACAAGTGTCCTGGAGATGAGAGCTGCGTTATACAGTCTCCAGGCTTTTCAGGAGCATTTGACTCTGGGTCCTCTGGTGATTATGTACGGATAGTGTCAGTGTCATGCATTACATAAAAAAACAAGGCTGGATTTAATTCCTATTCTCTGTGGTGGGAAGCTGTGAGAATGTGGTACTGGGCACTGGAACACTGCCTAGAGCTGTCAGCATTGCATCTCCTAGGTGTCCAGAATTTTAGCAGACAGGCCAAGCAGGTCACAGTTCAGGATGCATGAATAGGAACTGGTGACCTCAGCGGTAGATGACTTCCTCTCAAGGCGGGGTTTACCAGAGTTGGATATTTTGCGTCCCCATGCAGTGCAAAACTGCTATGTTTTTGCTCGCTTGCGCCACGTCTTGGATTTTTTTGGGGGGAGGGTGAGATGTGTAGTCCCTCTCTTGAAAAGGGAGGTTTCTGTGTGCATTCCCTACCATTCCATTAATACAGAGGCCCGGATATTCAAACTGCGCCCCAAAAGTGCGCAACAGCAGGAGCAAGCACAAACCAATTGCGCATATGTGCAACAGGTGCGATATTCAAACATGGAGCAGAACAAATTGCGCAAGCAGCCAGCGTCTGAATATCGCACTAACTGCGCCATAGCGCAACTACGAAGGAGAAGTTGAGCAGAAATGTTGCGCGTATAGCGAACCAGGGCAGCCCAGCTGAGCAGTCCAGAGGTGCCATAGCGCAAGCAGAGCCCCGAGCAATGGAACTGCACATCCAGGGAGGCAGGCTGGGGCCCACCACCTGCCATGCCACACGTGGGCACAGGAACACACTGCAGAACCAACAAGACACCTGCACACCCCAAGCACAGCATCACTGGGGGTGTGACGGATGATCTACTGGCCCATGGGGACAAGCCAACAAAGCACAGCAGAGCCATGACACCCAAGCACAACCACTGGAGGCTGGAATACCACACACAGGGTTGACAACCACAGTGCACATCAGCCCCCGTGCACGCACAGCACACCCTGCACCGTGACCCCAAGACACACCCATGTGCAGTGACTGGCACTGCAGGAAACCATGCATCCCCCCAGCACACGCCAACCCCGTGCAGCACAGAAGACACAAGCCAGACACACCCTGTGCACCCAGCAGTGGGTGGCAGCAGACTGCAAGACCAACAGAAAGTCACTGCCATGCCGGAGATACCTCCCCATGCACACACACACACACACACACACACACCCAGGACCATACCACCCCAGATGGCATGTACACCACTGCAACTGAGCACCCATAGCCAGCTGCAAATCAGAGACCAACACAGTATTCATATCAAAATATAAATATGTATTTTCAAATAGTAAATAACAAAACAATAAACAAGAACTATTTACGGGGGGGGGGACGGGTACAAGGTAGGGGTGTTCAAGGGTAGGGATGAACAACTTGGAGAGGAAGGCAGGGTGGTAGGGATGGGAGAAGTGGGAAGGTATTGTGGCCTAAGGCCCAGCTGGCTGGTCCTCCTGTGCCTGGTTCCGCTGTCCCCTCACGATGCCTCCTCCATGAGCCATGTCTCCTAATGGACTCCAGGATGGCCTGGTTATCCAGGGACACCTGTGTCAGGCCCCGTATGTCCCGATGTATCCTCCGGAGAACTTGAGGCCTAGGAAAATGGGAACACAGTCAATGGCTGTGACTGACCACAGCCCTGAACACCACCCAACCTGCAAGCCATATAGCCCAATGTCCGCACCTGTGATGGCATGCACCACCCACAGTGAACATGCACATGGCCATCACAAACAGGCGGCACCAGCTATGTACCACTGCGCACACACACACACACACTGCCCATGTCCATCACAGCACAAACAAGGCTGTCAAGTGGCGTAGCAGCGTGGTGCGATGCCAGTTACACAGCTATGTGCCCAGTGCATGCATGGACCACCAGTGGCGCATACACAGATGTGCTGTGATACTGGACAGTGATGCATGTCACCTGTCAGGTATGTTACATACATAGATACATAGACAGTGTCGGCAGATAAGGGCCTATGGCCCACCCAGTCTGGCCATTTGAGCTTGAAGTTCACTTTGTTTTCCTATAAGTCTGTTGCACCTTACCCCTGACCTCCAGAATTCCTTTATGTCTATCCTGTGCATTCTTAAATCCCGTGATTGTTTCAGCCCCCACCACTTCCTCTGGCAGGGTGTTCCACTTGTCCACCACCCGTTCTGTGAAGAAATTCTTTCTCATGTTTCCTCTGAATAATCCTCCCTCCAACTTCATCCCATGCTCTCTAGTCCTGGAACATCTTTTTCGCTTAAAAATAGTGTTTTCCTGCACCCTGTTCCTCCCTGTAAGATACTTGTATGTCTCTATCATATCCCCTCACTCCCTCCTCTCCTCCAGGGAGTACATGTTGAGTTCCTTCAACCTGTCTTCATCGGACTTGTGATGCAATCCATGCACCATCTTTATTGCCCTCCTCTGGACCTTCTCTACCCAGTCTATGTCCTTACGTAGGTATGGTCTCCAGAACTGTACACTGTACTCCAGGTGGGGCCACACTAGTGTCTTGTATAGTAGAATTATGACCTCCCCTTTCCTGCATGGCTGGTGGTCTTGCCCCCCAGCATGCAATAGCATCCATGAAGTAATGATACTCGCACTCCTCAAGCAGCTGGGTCTGCCGCTGCTGCTGCTGCGGTGCAACACCCACCGGCACCGGGGCCCTGGCACGGCCCTCCTCACCCCGTGCCTGCATCCTCACATCCTGGCCTGTGGGAGACATATGTTGAGACAAACATCAGTGTGACTCCAAAGCAGACTGCCCCCTGCCCCAGTGAGAGTGCCTGCCCACACAGCCAGACCCATGCATCTCACACCTGCACACATTGACACAGCCACCAAAACACACTCACACCCCTACAGAGAATACAGGTGCATAGATGGTACACCCACCTGGCCTAGGCACCACACCCGCCTGGCACGTGACCGCAGCCGATCAAGAAGATCCGGATCCCTCCGGCGGAGGTCACCGTACCGGTGCCGGCACTGCTCAGCTGACCGGCACCGTCCAGTGACCCCCACCAGGTCAGTGGCCACTTGCTGCCACACCTGCATCCTGGCAATGGTGAGGGGCGCCTCACCATAAAGTGCCCCATAGTGGGGCTCCACTAGGGCCACCAAGTTGGCCAGTTCGACTGGGCTCCACTGAACTGCTCTTCTGTGAGCCATGGTACCAACTTTACAGCAGGCAATATGGCCCGCTGCGCCTCGTAACCAACGTGGAGATGTTGCACAATAGACCCACCACAGGTTCCAATCGCACTGTTCAAACAGCGCATTCTGATAGCGCTGTCACCAGACAGCGCAGTAGGGCCGCATACATGGCAGCCGAACAGGGCCAGGGGCAAAGGTCGGACACAAAGGTCATGGCAATGGCGCAAGGCCACGCACAGCGCCATCTGGCGTGTCGCATCCTGCGCGACCGACCAGCTGCGTACCAGTGCCACAGTGGACTATTGCGCGGTAGTGCCACAGCGCCATATAGTGCCCAGTGCTGTAGCGCCACTGGCACAATGGTGGCCATGGCCTGAATTGCCGATCGGCGCACAGCACGTCCAGCAGCGCGGCAGATGCCTCGTAAGCTATCTGGGCATCGCCAATGCAGTGTACCACACAGTCACAGATCTGCGCCATTGGCTCCAGCCGACTCAACCATATTGCGCCAAAGCGCCAAATTCGCGATATTCAGCCGACATGCAAGTCATCTGATCAGCCATTCAAAGGCGCGGTAGGCGCGATTGCATGTCATTATAGTTGCTCCACTCCTAATTTGCATGCATTGCGCTATAAATGTGCGACATTGGGCTGCGCTGGCCAGATCGGTTACTGCAGGTGAGAGGTGAGTTGCATGCTGTGTGATGTTCTGGACAATGGTCATGGGAAAATGCTGAGACTGCACAGTGACAGGTGTCCACTTGCCCCATACAGATCGCCATGACCGAGCAGAGCCAAGGTGAGGTGAGGGACGGTGGGTGTAGGAGGAGGCCCAACTTTACCCCAGCAGAGACAGAGGCCTTCTTCCAGGCCTACCTGGATGAGGAGCCAGTACTGAGTGGACGGAGGGGCACCCCTCAGTCCCGTGCGGCTGCATGGGAGGGGGGAGCTCGGGCCGTGAACCTACACGGAAGCCACCAGCACTCCGTGCAGGAATGCAAGAAGAAGATGGGGACAGACCGCAGGAGGTTGAAGGAGAAGGTGGCAGCCTTCAGGGCGGCACGTGCTGGCACTGGCAGGGGCCCGCCAGTGGTGTTGGAGCTGACCCCGGCTGAGGAGACGCTGGTTGCATCAATGCAGCAGAGCGCTATTGAGGGCGTACCAGGAGGTGGATTCCAGACAGGTGGAAGCCCATCACTGCACGGTATGACATGGTGGTGGTGTTTGGGGGGGAGGGTTGGGGGGGGGAAGGTTGTTCACATGCACTCACATGTACTCTCTTTCTGTTACAGATCCTGTTCGTCTTCAGGAGACGGTGGTGGTGGGTCCAGGCAGTGATGATGACCTGCTGGACATGGAGGAGGGTCCATCCACCTCTATCACCAGTCAGCAGGCACTGCAGCAGCATGCATGCTGGGCCGCCAACTCTGGTGTCGGTGATTCGGGTGCGGGGGTGCACAGCCTGTGTCTCAGCAGTCTGGCATGCAAGCATGCCAGCACGCTGTGACTATGGCTGTAGCACGTACCTGCACCATTGATGATGCAAGGACTGCAATGGGCAGTGATAGGTGTGTGTCCCATGACAGACACACAGCAGGCCAGCACGTGCCCCTGGGCCTTTCTGGTTCCAACTTGTGTACCAGCATGCTGGCACAGTCCCAGGCTGTGCCTGTCAGCACCGGTGAGGCAGCACTGGTGGCTGTGCAGGTGTCTGGCACTGTTGCTAGCACAGCGGTGGAACGAGTGGACCCTGGGGCACAGCAGTTGGCGGGCAGCAGCAGCAGTCACCCACCAGGTCTGGGGGTACAGTGTCAAGCGGTGGCACATGTCCGCCGCCCTTTGATCCGCCCATTCCTGGTCCTGGCGAACAGCGCCCACCCTCAAGGGATGTTGTGCATCAGGACCTTCCACACCCTGGGGGACAGGATGCCATTGGGGCACGGTACCCATTGGACGAGCACACCCGCCTGCTGCGGGAATCAGTACAGCTGCAGAGGCGGGTTGCACTGTCTGTGGCTGTGGAGCGGCACAGCAGGGAGTGTGCTCTGGACCGTGCAGAGCTGGTTCGTATGCGGACAGATGTGACCGCCGCCATTGACAGGCTGACCCAGGCAGTGGTCTCTGTCGTGGATGCATTGGGCACACAGTCAGGTGCCCCTGTACCGCACACCCCACACAGTTCACTCTCCACTCCCCGTTCCCGGCGTCGTGCGACACCAGGCCTGTCGACGCCGGGTTCTGCTGTGGCCATCCCGAGCACCCCTGGTGCAGGTTTGTTCGGCATGCTGCAGACCCCTGTGCGGGCAAGGTCGCGTTCGCGCAGTGGGACCCCTGGTGGTGCAATAGTGCCACCCCATGTGGCCCCTGCTCAGCCTGCCAGTGCTGTTGGGTCACGGCGGGGCCGCAGGACAGTGCTGCATGACTGAGCTGTCTCCCATTGCGGGCCCTGTCTGGTGCTGCCATGTGTGCAATGTGTGTCATGGTGGGCAGTGCACTGCTGGGTGCTCTGCTCACCACGCCGACACATGGACCACCTGCACACCCTCCCAACTGCTGTCCACAGGTGCGTATGCATGATGATGCCTGCATTGTACTGTACACCAAGGTGCAAGGGTGCCCAGCATCTGACACACGACTTGGACAGTACAGGTGGTGGGGTGGTCGGTGGTGCTGTGTGTTAGCAGTGTCGGTTCTGCTGTGCTGTGCATGTGCCCATGTCGCCTGTGCCTGCTGTGTGTGTGTGTGTCCATATGAGTGCTCACCTCCTGATGGTGTGTTTGTATGCCTGGACCTTCCACTCCTGGCGTCATGCACCCCTGGTGTGTTACCCTGTGTGCCTGTGGTTTGCGATGGACAGTGTTGGTTGCACATGTCCCTTGACTTACCTGTGTTCTGCATAGTGCTCCTCTGTGATGGTGTCCGGTGCAGCTGGGCCTGCCGGATCAGTCGGGGTCCCGCCGTCCTGGGGGGGGGGGGCTGCTCATCACCATCAACACCGGCGACACTGGCGTTCCTATCGCTGTCCCCCTCTTCAACCTGTACGGCTATCCCATAGTCTTTGGCCATGTTGTGCAGGATGCAACAGGCCAGGAATATCCCACAGGCCTTTTGGGGGCTGTACTATAGGGCACGGCCGGAGGTGTCTAGGCATCGGAAGCGTGCCTTGAGCATCCCAAACACCCGCTCTATGATGTTGCGTGTGGAAACATGTGCCTCATTATAGCGTTGCTGCGATGGGGTCATGGGGCGCCAGTACGGTGTGAGCAGCCAGGATCGGAGTGGGTATCCGCTGTCACCTGTGTGGAGATAGTGGAGATCAGTCTCATGTTCAGGTCCATATTGCCTATATCCCTGTGTGCCACTACCATGGCACCTGTGGCATTCCCACCCTTGCCCCGAGTTTGCATTCCATACATGTGTACTCACCCACTAGATGTCCTGTGGGGATGTCCCCACTCTCGATTCGATGGCACAGTGCAGACTGATACCATATGAAGGCATCATGTGCTCCGCCAGGGTGTGTGGCACAGACATTGATTATGCGCCCAGTGGCATCACACACCACCTGCCAGTTGACACTGGAGAAACCCTTTCTATTCCTATTTGCGACCCCATTGGGGCCAGGTGGCGTGTGAATGGCCACAGGGGTGCAGTCTATGGCCCCTAGCACGCCAGGCATACGTGCTACCCTGTGGAACTCCTGCATGTTTGCTGTATGCTCTGCCGCGGTGCTGGGGAAATGGATGTACTCTGCAGCATGTGGCAGCAGTGCGCTGAGGAATTGGGTGAGGATGCGTGACGTGGCCGACTGTGTGATGCCTGTGGTGTCCCCTGTCGGCCTCTGGAAGGTGCCCGTGGCGAGCAGGCACATGCAGGCTGTCACCTTGGTCTCCACCGAC
This sequence comes from Neoceratodus forsteri, assembly GCA_016271365.2. NCBI lineage: Eukaryota > Metazoa > Chordata > Ceratodontiformes > Ceratodontidae > Neoceratodus > Neoceratodus forsteri. Next base: position 112,241,446 of record CM028134.1, read on the forward strand.
AGGCGTGACTCCGTCGTGAGGTGCCTGCATCACATCACTGCACAGCTCACAGAGCCGTCTCAGTATTGCCCTGTTCAGGCGGTACGGCCCACGATCTCTCACGCCTGTGTACAGCTCAAAGCTGATGCGGCACGGTACTGCCTGTTGGGGCATACCGACGGGCCCTTCCACGGCCACGCCCCCTGCAGCATGCATTCTCACCCCTCATTACAGCTTCCCATGTGGAAGCTGCCACTGTCCATCTCCTGGCTTCGCCCCCGCTGGTGTTGCCGTGTTACCCTGCTGTCCTCACTGCTACTTCCACTGCACGGGCACCCCTGCTGGCTTCTACAGCCTATGGTCCACGCTTGCCTTGCCTGCCCTAGCCTGTCTCTGTCTGTCTGTCTGTCTGTCTATCTCTCTCTCCTCCACTTGGCAGCCTTGTAGCGTTCTTGCGCCGCTTCCTTGAGCCTTTTTATTTTGGCTTATTTCCGCTAGTGCGCAATTTCCGGCTGTGCCGCTATTGAGCATCGCTCTCTTTATGCATGGATCCACCCCCTTCCGGTTGCGCATGCCTTCATTTTCATTGCGCTGTTGCTCAGCATGTTTTCGGTGGCGCAACTGCCTCCTTCTGAATATCGCAAAATGGCACATTTTTGGACTTAGGCATGCGCAACCCTTTTGAATATCCGGGCCAGAGAGTATTACTGAAACTGCTTATGGAGAGTGCGTGTCACTCATCGTACCTCTGTGGCCTTGGCAAATTGATATAGGTTGCTCCAGCAATTAAGAGTGGAGCCTCCAGCACCTCTGCCTTTGTGCATGGGCCTGTTGTCATAGGACGTGGGTCTCTGGTCTATCCGGACCTGAGGTCCCTGCATCTACATGCCTTGCTCCTGAAGAGATGGCTTTTGCACGATTTGGCATGTCACCTAAAGTAGCTGATGTGCTGGTTGCAGCCAGAAAGTTTTCCACCAGACATGCATATTCTTTGAAATGGAAGTGTTTCACTTTGTGTGCTGCTTCGAGATATATGGACCCATTCACCTGTCTGGTAAATGCAACTTTGCTCCGTACTTTGGACATACAGATACTATGTGAATCACACCAGGGACAGCAGAGAGTCCTCTCAGCTCTTCGTTTCATTTGCCTCTGGAAAAGAGAGCAACCTGTGTCGAAACGGTGCTTGTCCAAATGGCTAGCACATTGTATTATGTTCAGTTATAGGAAGTATGGTAAGGAACTTTCTGGTGGGGCACGTAGTCATTCCACTAAGGGTATGGCCACTTCTGTTTGTTTCATAAACCTCTCTGCAGCTGAAATTTGCACTGCAGCCACATGGAGTACTATCTGCACCATTACTAAACATTACAGTCTGGACATTGTTTCTCCTAGATGATCAGGCTAGGGTCTTGCTGTTCTACAGGGTCTGCTTTCCTGAACCAGACTGCACCAGCATCCCGGTTAGCTTTTGGGTCTCATTCCAGAGGTGTAGCCTAAGGGAAGAGATGTCCTCGAAAAACATAAACCGTTGTTTACTTACCATAACAGTAGTTCTTCGAGAGAATCTCTTCCCTTAGGCCATGATGTCCCTCTCTCCTTCCCCCTTTTATAAGCTGTAGGAGAATACGGTATCCGTTTCTACCTTGGGAATTTCCATGTCTGTTATATCCAGCGCATTAGCTTGCCTATGAGAGGTGCTAGTGTGATCTCTCCTGGGTCCCCAAGAAGAGAGGTCCTCCGAGCATCGTGTCTGATGGGGAACTGAGAAGAGATGGGGTCGCTCACGTTTATGTAGATGCTGACTGAAAATTTTGTCATTGGCGATCCCCGGCTAGCTAAAGTTTGCTTGTCCTAGCACTGACGCAGGTATAGTTCTAAAAGTGTGGCTTAAAAGGAAGAGATTCTCTCATGGTCTACTGGTACACCAAGTACGTAACTATTCTGTATGCAGGCTAGCTGACTCTGAGTCGCAGACCAGGTGTCAAAGTCGAAGCTGTTTAACCTGTCCATTGCTGGGGGATTATTATTCGGCTCTGACCTAGGTGATGCTTTAAAGGACAGAGTGTCCTTGTGAACCAGTCTGTTTCTCGCCTAAAGGGGTTTCTGATTTCACACTGAATCAGACCATGCACCTTCTTGTGTATTACCCTGAGCATGCCAACGGGGGTGGAGAATTGCTCCATGCACTTGATGTACATAGGACACTATGCTTCTGTCTCGATCACACTAAGGAACGTGAGAAGTCCTTTCAGCTTTTTGTTTTGTTCGTCCCTGGTAAAGAAGGCACGTCTTATGACTAAACAGTGCCTTTCCAAATGTCTGGCCAGCTGTATTACATTTTGTTATAGGTAGTGTCACAGTCCTGCTCAGCCGGTCAGCCCTCTACTCCCAAAGTGCCAACCTCTGAGCGTATGATTTGTGTACAGTGAACAGACGAGGTAACCTTCTTGTCTGTTTTGTGGGTTCAGGTCACTTTAGTCTCAAGCTCTGAAGGGATCAAACTGATAACCTCTTGTTAGCGTACCCAATTTTCAGGCTCGGATAATTCTGTCTTCGGGGGGCCAGATATCTTTGCCTACGGGCACCCAACCAGTTCTTTCACATGATCCCTTAGAACTCTATGCAAGCTATCCATTTCCCAGTTTGGTATACAATAAGCCCATACACAGTGTTACTATAACCTTTAAAAGCTCTACTTAAAATAAAAAGAAATGTCAAGGCACTCCAGCAGTTTCGTTTGTAAAAAGGAAAAAAAAAATCTTTACTTTAAAAATATCAAGACAGAACAATAATTACAGAACAAATATATATCCCAACACATACAGCCTTAAAACAAACAGGTAGAAAAGTACAGTTCCTACAGTTTATAACCGCAGACTAATCTAATGCTTACTTTCTTTCAGTGCTTTGAGGGTCTTCTCTCAGAAAAATATTTTCATGTGTGACTCGTGTCATGTTCTCTCGGCAGTTAAACACACTTCTGAGCCGGCCTTCTCATGAGGTCACTAACTCTGCCTTGGTGCATCAAACTCTATATTTTACAATACAGGGTCTCCAAATAAAATATTTAAAAGAACATATGAGATGACCTCACTGACTTTCCTCTCCACAGGTTAACTGGTCAGAACTGGTTTGTGCTCTGCTACACATACATCTCAAAAGTTTCTTTGTTCTAAGTCACTGTATTCAAAGCAAAAGTGTATTGGCCTCTTTAATCCCGTCTGGACCTTGGAATCTACACCTCAGGTCTTTCTGTTGTAATTCAAGGGTTCCCCGGGAAATGTATTTTGGACCTTCCAAATCCGTCTGGGTCCTCCCTGGCTCAGACATCAGACCTCTTCAATGTCCATTCTGGCCTCACTCCGACGCCCCTCTCCACAAGTCCTTGTAACCATGCAAGTCAAAGGATTTCCCTGAGGGCATTATGAATGGCTAATCTTATTTCCTGGGATGAAAGCAAATTGTCAAGGTAATTTCACCCCAGATCTCTGTAGTTTAAAATACCTCCTGTCCTTTGAACATCTCCCTGTGGGGTCTTGATGTGTCAGTTCCAGTAAGACAGCATTTTCCTTGAACTGACCTTCCCTTCGCATATTTTATATATAATAACAAAAATTAATACAGCACTCGAGCACTCAGAGTTGGCTGTCTTCGTCACAGGTAATACAGTAAGGAACTTCCTGGTGCTATCCATGGGCACTGGACACGTAGTGTGGCCATTTCTTTTGCTTGCTTTCAGAGTGTTTCTGCAGCTGACCTATGTTTTGCTGTTGCATGAAGCATCATGCATACTTTCACTAAGCATTAGAGTCTGAGAGTAATCTCTCGCAGTCATGCTGGTTTTGGCCTTGAGGCACTGCATTGTCTTCTGTCCTGATGTCATATCAGACTTTGCCATCCTTCCTGGGTACTTTGTATATTGCATGGGAATTGTTCCAAAGGTGTGTGGTCCAGTAGGGGAGATGTTCTAGATGAAGATACAGAACTGTTACTGAGACATCTCCTCTGTGGGGCCACAGCGTACTCTTCCTTCCTTCCCCTGTCTGAGACACTGGCTGGTGGGCTTATGATCCACTGTCATTTTGGTGGTTTCCATAAGTGCCTTCTGTGCATTATGTTATCCAGGCCATGCCTCTTTGTGTGGCTGGTCCTGGTTTGGTCTCCCGGTTCCTCCTAGTAAGATACTGTCTGAGCTCGATCCGGCGGGGGACTGAGGAGTGATGGGGCTGTCCACGTTTTATGGACACTGGTGTTGCATGTCATCGTGGGTGGCCCCGGACTAGCAAAAGTTTCTGAGTGGTTCTAACGCCGACTGCTTACAGTTTCAAAGTTGTGGCCTAATGGAGAGGTTTTCTTGAAGAGCTACTGTTACGGTAATTGTGTTATATTTAACATTTACTGTGATTTCCTATTTCTAAGCCATGTTGTACACAGAAGGTAGGACTCGGGGGAATCAACTTTTTTTTTTTTAGACTGTTGCAGCATGGCCCAGCTAGAAGGTAAGGACAGCATGCACTAGCTTTCTATGTACAGATGGAGCCCACACACAACCACGATTACCTGTAAGGAAACGGAGTTTTAAAGAAGCTGAAAAAACTTAGCAGTTTGATGCATAAAAGTGCTAATCAGTTGTGAAGATGCATAGCACTTGGCACAGACTGATTAGCAAAATAAAAAAAAAAAAATTATACAGTTTTGTTAATGATGTGTACTATGTCATGGACTTGCTCAAAAAATGGTTAGTGGTCTACTGCTACTCATTTCTGAAAATGGTTAGCATTATCCTGTTTTGCTTAGCGTTTCGCTATGCTGTACCAGCTGTTTCATACGCTGGGAAATAAAATTTTCCGGTTTGGCCCTAATCCAGACTGAAAAGGCATGTTTTGGCAGGTGTTGACTGTACCATAGCTTGAGCTGTTGATGTAGCAGTGCTTGTTAACCAGAAAATTGTTCTGCATTTTTTGCTGCTTGTAGTGTTCCTAATTTCAGAAGTTAGATTCATTCCTTCTCCCTCCATGATCCTTCTTTAACTACATGAATAAACCTACACATATGATGTAAAGCACTGTATTTTTTATTGCCCTATACCGTCCCCTTCATGGAACCAGGAATTTGGAGGTTTGATAAAAAATAAGCACGTGGATTCAGAACTCTGATCTTGAGAGCAGTACTCAGTTATATAGCTCTATACTAACCATCAAAATGCTCAAGTTTCTTGTTCCATAAAGAGAGCTCTACAGAATATGGTCCATGGTGGTTTTTTTTTTTGTTTTTGTTAATTCCAATACAGTCTAGTATGGATCATTTAGGAGTATCAATATAATTTGTGAAAAATGAAAAATTACAAACAGCTGCAAATGCACAGAAATTTCCTGTCCCCTTTATTCAGTATCACTTTACGTTCTTTCTATGTAAAACTGTTTCCAATTAATTTTAAAAGACATATAATCGGGGCCTTTAGTGCTCTGCGCAGTTAATTCCAGATTTTGTGGCAGTGTTTGTTCATTCCTGCAGCATGAATTATTCAATCTTACTACGAGAAACAGCTCTTGCAGCAGGTTACACCATTAGGGCTGAAGCCGGCAGACGCCAGGATCCCACGGAAATTTTCTAGCTAGCACTATTCAGTGGGGACCGCCCCCGACGTCGGTGCCTACCCCAACGTCAGGCCCAGTACATAAGGGGGCAGTCCCCCAGAATCCCCAGTTCTTTTCCCTCCGTCGACTCGCCAGCATCGGCCTCTCGGTCTCTACCTAGCGCATGACAACTTAGAACTTCTAGAGTTTCTACACGACTAATGTCCTCTCCAACTCCTTCATTTGAGGGTCACCTTTCAAAGTGTGCCTTCGGAAAACAGATCCCTTTCAAGGATCCTCATTGCTCCTGCGGCGTTGCTTAGGCCTGGACTACGATACTAAGGCCTGCACCTTTTGCCAGGGGTTCAACAGCTGCACTAGGATCCACCGTCGGAAGGCACTTCAGGCTTACCTGCTAGAGGAAGAACTTAATAGGATGGACAAGGAACCTTCCTCCAGGGGCGATTCTTCCTCCAAGGTCCACAAACACCGGGATAAGCACCGGGAGAAGGCAAGGTCCAGATCCCCGAACCGGGCCTCGGATTCGCGGAGCTCAGGCTCCACCCGATTGGGCTGCTTTCCCTCCAGGGCTAGTTCTCAGCCCCCTCCGGTCAAAGTCCGGGCTTCCAGCGGTTCTTCGACTCTTCAGCCCATTAAGACTTCCAGTCCCTCTGCTTCCGCTCACTCTCTCGGGCCTCTTCAAAGTCCTCTGAATGCCACAAGTCTTCTTCCACCCGACGTTGGGACCCCGACTCCAGGTCGGTCTCCCAGCCCCTAGGAGTCCGGATCTCCACCGAGGAGACAAAATGACCTGCTGTCCCTCGGGCCGTACAGCCGGGCCCGGCTTGCGCCGGGACCAGTCGCGGCCAAGCGACTGGCCCCACTGGAGCCGAAGACTGCCCCCAGTTACTGTAGACACCGGTCACTGGGATCCAGGAGGAGGACCCGCTGGCTGAAGACCAGGTGGCTACAGAGGATGCCAGGCTCTGAGGGAACCTTCACCCACCCCGGAGACACCCGAGGACCCGATGCCCAACCCCGGCGACAGACCATTGGCGCCAGGCCCATCGGGCATTAATATTCAAGAAGTAAAGGAACTCTTTACTTTCTGGTGGGACACCATCCGCAAAGACGTGGTCCCAGTGAAACTTCCTCCTCTCCCTCCTTCTACTCCTTCACCTCCTACGCCCCCTCCTCCACCACAGGTGCCAGCCGAACGACCACCCACCCCCAAGGAGCAGACTCCACTTCCTAGGGGTAGATCCCAAGATCGGAGAAGGCCTCGCTTAAGATCTCCATCAGGGTCTCCCAGCCCCAAGTGACCCAGACGTCATGTGATACTCCGGTCGGGGAGGACTCAGATCGGATAGCCCAGGATTACTCCAGACTCCTTCCACTCAGCATTTCAGCACCTGACCCACATGACCTTCCAGGTCTCCTCCGGATGACCTGTCTTTTCTGAGATCATGAGGCACATCCAGGACAGCATGGGTGGATGCTGAAGAGCTCGACCCAGAGACAGCGCCTTGCCCGTTATCTTGGCGAAAGACCCAAAGCCTGTGGTAGTGCCACCCTTGTTGGACACCTTGTGGTCGTACCAAGGCTGCGTGGGCGTCCGCACTCCACTCCTGCGGTGCGAGTAAGCTGACCGCTAAGCGCCCGGAGAGAGGACCAGTACTTGGCCCAACAACCTGGCAGACTCCTTGGTCATTACGTCTTTCACATGACCGGGTCCCAAAGACCGCAACACATGAGCACACAGCCACCAGACCAGGAATCCAAACAATTGGACGCCCTGGGGAGACGCATGTATGCGGCCGCTACATGCTCCATCAGGTTCCTGAACTTCCTAACCCACATGGTGCAGTTTCAGAACACCCTATGGGAACAGGGCCAGGACCTGGTTGATAAACTTCCGGATGGCGAGCAGAAGGCGGAGCTCCTAAACGTCTGCACAGGGTCTGATGTGGGGACCCAGGTACTACGAGCCGCATATGATTCCGCGGACTCGTCCGCCAGAGCTGCAGCTTCAGGCATCTGTCTCCGGTGACATTCTTGGCTCCGTGTCTCTGGGTTCACCCCGGACGTACGGAAGAACATTCTTGACGTCCCCTGCAACGGCGAAGTACTTTTTGGTGAACTTTCGGAGAAGGTGATCACCAAACTTCAGGACGCTGGAAAGGCCGTCAGGTGTGTACAGGCCATGTACAGACCCAGACCCGGTTCCTTTCGTAGGAACCAGAGCCGTTTTCGCAGCTGGCAAAAAAGACAGCAGCCATGTTCCGGCCAGCAACAAAGGGGAACCTTTCAGCGAAAAACCCAGGCTAAGTCGTCCCCATTCAGAGCCCAGTGCTACACTAAACCGGCCCTGCCTGCAGGGACCAGTGCTGCAGTATGACTCCTTCCTGCCCCTCCGTTCAACTGGTGCAAAAGGTCAGGGGTTGCATCGCTCGCCACTTTTCAGGGTGGCAGTCGATCGCCACTGACCAATGGGTTCTCCAGTTGGTCAAGAAGGGCCATTTCATAGAATTTCTCGACCACCCACCGGCAAGACCTCCCCTGCTTTCCTGTTACTCGGGTCAGCACGCCTGCTTATACGGCAGGAGGTGTCCAAGGCCCTGAAAAGAATGATAGAGCACGTCCCACGGAACCAGAGGGACGTAGGATATTATTCTCACTTTTTTCTGGTTCCCAAAAAAACAGGGGACCTCCGTACGAACATGGACCTCAGCGACCTCAACGAGTCGGTCCTGTACAAATGCTTCCGCATGATGACCCTCCCAGGTCTGATCCCCATGCTCAAGCAGGGCGCCTACCTGCATATACCCATCGCTCGAGCGCACAGGAAGTTTCTGTGCTTCGAGTTCCAGGGCCACCATTATCAGTTCCGAGCCCTCCCTTTCGGACTGTCATCGGCACTTCAGGTATTCACGAGTGTATGGTGGTCGAGCGGCGACTCTGGGAGGCAAGGCCACTACTGGTTCCCCTACCTGGACGACTGGCTTCTCATGGCACCCTCTCGGGAGGCCTTGATGTCCGTCATCCATTATACTCTGTCTCTGTTCGAGACGATGGGCATCATGCTCAATCAAGAGAAGTCACGCCTGGTTCTGTCACAGACTCTGCAGTTCATATGCGCAGTTCTGGACACCGTCCAGGGGAAAGCTTTTCTTCCCCAGGACAGAGCAGAACACATCATATCCCTCATCAGGGACATTTTGGCGAGGAAGACCATTCCTGCCAGATTGGTCCTTTGCCTGCTCGGACACATGGCTGCGGCCATTGCAACAGTTCCGCTCGGTCGTCTCCACATGCGGGTCACCCAGTGGATGTTACGGGTCCAATGGGATCAAATGCAAGACCATCTGCAGCTTCCAGTCCGGATCACAAAGACCGTAATCCAGGTTTGGCAATGGTGGCTAGATCCGAAGAATCTATTGGCAGGGGTCCCCTTCATTGCGCTGTCTCCGATTGTGACACTCTCCACAGACGCCTGAGGGCTCGGATGGGGAGCGCACCTTGACGGTGTCCGGTCTCAGGGCCTGTGGACAGGCCAAGAGACGCATCTCCTCATAAATATCCTGGAAATGAGAGCAGTTCTTTACGCCCTGCATGCCTTCCAGTCGGAGATTCCTACGAATTCCCTTCTGCTACAAACAGACAATTCCGTGGTGATGTATTACCTCAACAAACAAGGAGGCACCTATTCCTACTCGCTTTGCAGGGAGGCCATGAGGGTGTGGAATTGGGATTTGCAACATGGTGCAAATCTCATTGCCTTTCATGTCCCAGGAGTGGAGAGCATCATTGCAGACGGCCTGAGCCGCTGTCAGGCCAGAGTCCACGACTGGGAACTACTCCAGGAGGTAGTAGAGGATCTGTTTCACAGATGGGGTACACCAGAGTTAGACCTTTTCGCGTCCCCATCCAACGCAAAATTACCCAATTTTTGCTCGCTAGATCCAGGTCCTGATGTTTTCTGGCGAAACGCATTGTCCCTCTCCTGGGCGGGCAGATTCCTCTATGCCTTCCCCCCTTTCCGTTGATCCAGAGGGTTCTTCTGAAACTTCGCAGAGAGCAAGCGACGCTGATACTCATCGCGCTGTTCTGGCCCAGGCAGATCTGGTTCCCTCTACTACATCAGCTATCCCGGGAACCTCTGGTGGCTCTGCCAATCAGCTCTCACTTGTTGTCTCGGGAGGAGGAGGGCTCCTTGGTCCATCCGGACCTTCGTTCGCTGAGCCTGCATGCTTGGCCCCTAGAGACATAGCCATTTTGCGACATGGAGTCTCGCAAGAGGTAGGTGACGTTCTGGTGGCTGCGAGGAAACCGGCTACTCATGCTACTTACGCCATGAAATGGCACCGTTTTTGCCTGTGGGCTCAAGCGGTGGGGTTTTCGCCTCTAGATTGTCCAGAAAAGTCGGTGTTGGACTATCTCCTGTCTCTTTTTCAGACAGACTTGGCATACTCCTCGATCAAAGTACACCTCTGTGCCATCTCAGCCTATCATTGTCCTATAGGCCGACGCACCATGTCTCAGTTGGACATGGCCCGAGCCTTCCTGAGAGGTATTCTCCACCTTAGGCCTCCAGTTAAGTATCCGATTCCGCCATGGGGTCTACCCTTTGTCCTGGAGCAGCTTACGCTGCCACCCTTTGAACCAGCCGCGGATTGCGAGCTACGTCTTCTTACTTGGAAGACGTTGTTTTTAGTTGTCGTTACCTCGGCCAGAAGAATTTCTGAACTTCATGCACTCATGTGCAAAGAGCCTTATTTGGTTTTTCACCAAGACAGGGTAACCCTACGGACTAATGTCAAGTTTTTGCCTGAGGTGGTTTCAGCTCTCATCCATAATGAGGACATCGATCTACCAGTGTGCTTTCCTAAATATTGAAATCGAGGAGAGGCCCTGTTGCACACCCTAGATGTGTATAGGTGTCTCCGATACTACCTGACCAGAACCAAACACCACCGAAACTTGGACCAGTTTTTTGTATCCTTTGCCCACAGGATAATGGGAGCGCCTGTTTCCAAGCAGTCGCTGTCCAGGTGGCTCATTCACTGTATCACATTCTGTTACCAGAAGCGCAACAAACCCTTACCAGGTGCGGTCAAGGGTCATTCCTCAAGGGGGTGGCTACCTCCTTTGCTGCCCTAAAGAATGTGCCCACCTCGGCCATCTGCGCTGCAGCTGCTTGGAGCTCCGTGCACACTTTTATCAGGCATTATAGCCTGGATATTGCATCGAGGCAAAGAGCAGGTTCTAGGGACGTGAATATGTTGTTCAATCCACACTTACTGGCAGATTCCTTGCAGCTTTAAATCTTGCTGGAAGGTCTTCAAGCTGGCTCCTCCCACCCACCCGGGTGGTAAAACTCTCGGCTCCACTCCATGACGCCAGATCTTCCTTACCGCTTGGAAGCTCAGGTTCCCTCCTTTGCGCTCTGCATTTTAGGCCTGGATCCAAGCTCTTCGGTTAATCCGAAACTTATTTTAAAATTTACAAGACTTCAGTCCTTATCTTCCCTCGCGGCTGCGATGGACAAATCGACCCCCGGGTTTCGTCAGTGCCCCTGTGGGCAGAAGATGTCCCAGACCAATCCGAACTCCACATGCTTTTATTGCCTTCGACTCTGCGTCTTGTGAGTTGTGCAAATCCTTTTCAGCTGTGGTCTTGGAGGACTGTGCTGCCCGATTGCTGTTGGGGCGACCCGAGAAACGTTATCTTCCGGTTAAGTCGAAGGAGGCCCATTGGGTGGTGTCTGCGGCTGCGAGCTCGGCTGAACAGCTGGAGCACATGATCGCCCTTGAGGAGGAGGAGGAGGCCCAGGCCGCATCATCATCTTCGGTCGTGGCATTTATCCTGCTCTCCTTGGGCTCCTCCTACACAGCTTCTTTCAAGGAGCTTTGTCAGTCCTTCTCCACCAAGGGAGAAGGGCCCTCGGGACATTCCTCTCGGTCCAGAAAGAAGGACCCGAAAGGCAAGTCCCACCGTCAACGTTCGTGGGAGCGGGAGAGGTCCCTTTCCCCGGATATTCGACACTCGACTTTGGTCGAGGTTGCGGCTAAGGCCGCTGGCTTCACGGTGTCCCTGTCGGGTCAGCAGGCCGAGACACCTGTCGATGCAGTCGAGATTTTTCTTGACCTGTTGGACGGGCTTTCGACCGGAGAAGCTGACAACTCATCTTCACCGGTTCCCCCGGTGGAAACCGAGGACTTGGCTGTGCCCCCTGTGCCGGAGTTCCCGGTTAAGGTCCCTGAGCCGAGGGAGGAGCGGGTTTCCCCTGCCCCCTCTCAGAGCCAACCTCGGAAACACCGAAGGTCTCGGACCTCTTCCCGGTCCAGCCGATCCCGCCGACATCGGTGGTCTCGGTACAGTGGAAAGCAGCGGCACCGCTCATCCTCATCTTCGTCCTCTTTGGAGGATAGACTTCGGTGCAAATTGCGTCGGCGCTACGAGGATCTAATGTGGGAGCAGCTCCTTTTGACCAGGAATAAGCCAACTCTGTCGTCTTCCCCGGCCATTAAGTGGCTGTCATCAGAGCGACCAAAACAACTTCTCTTAGTGGTCGAGGAGCCGAGGCTGGCACCGGTTGTTCGGCCGAAACCGACTGCGCCACCCATTGGGGTGGAACCTCCTCCTCCACAACCGAAGACCGGGGCCCCGACCAAGGATTCTTGGTCGGGTCAGGGTTTGTCTCATAGGTTGTCGGTCACCCTCACTCCCGATCGACCTCGGTAGGTGGAGGGTGGCTCTGGCGCTCGGCAGCTGTTCGCAGACTCCTCGGAGTCTGATGATGACGACTCCTTGTTCTCCAGGCCGCTTGACTTGGAGTCCACTGGGGGTCAGTTGGTGGAAGAGAGCCCATCCTCATTTCTTGGAATGCTTTGGCTCATTTCAGAGTCCACTTGGATGAAGCTCGAACCCGTTTCAAAATGGGCCAAGTATCCTGTCACGGAGATACTGGACCGAGGGGATTCCCCCATGGAGGCCTTTCCGGTAGCCAAAGTCATTGTTGGGAGCTATGGCAGCAGCTAGCTTCTTGTCCAGCACCTTCGGCCAGAATGGCTCGGAAGTATGCAGTTCCCACCAGTTCACTCTCCGGTTTCTCGGAGCACCCCTCTGTGGAGGGGCTCATGACCGACAGCGTTTTCCGGCGTTCCGGGAACGCTCGGGACATGGACAAGCCTCGACAAGGAGTCAAAGTTGGACTACTCGGAGGAAAGTTGTTCTTCCTCCCTAGGCCTTCGCCAGGCCAGCTCGGCCGTCCTGATGGCACACTTTTCACACGCCCTTTTGGGCTCCCTGGATGAGGTGATTCCTCATCTCACGGCTGACCTCCAAACTACGGTGAAGCAGGTGCGGGATCAGGGAAGGGCGGTGTCCAAACAGCAGCTGCAGACTTCCCTGGACATTGCTGACTCGTGTGCCTGGTCAGTACCGTCCGCAGTGGCCATGCGCCGCAGAGCTTGACTGTGGATGTCCACCTTCACGGCAGATACCCAGCACAAGCTGGCAGACGTTTCCTTCCTGGGTACCGACGTGTTCGGTCCCGGGGTTATGGGGCATCTTCAGCGAATCAAGAAGTCCAATGCCACCTTGGACTCGGTCACATCTACCCAGAAGGACAAAGGCTACCAGCAGCAGCGTAAGCCCTTTCGTCCTTCAGCCCCTGTGGTATGTCCGGCCCAGCAACAGCAGCATCAGGGCCAGCAGGCTTGCACTTGTCACCCCAAAGCCAAACCTGCTGCTTCCTCCAACAGGAAGCCGGGAGGGAAAGGTCCAGGCGGCTCCTCGGCCAGTTCTTCCTCCAAGCCTGCCCAGTGATGGGTTGAGGGGTGTCGACCCCAACCTCTTGTCATTCCTCCCGGGTCTCCCGCCCCCAATGGGCGACGGCTCCGCCACTTCCTTTCCACCTGGTCCGATATCACCATGGACTGCCGGGTGCTTGAAGTGGTAGGAAAGGGTCTGCTTCTGGAATTCGAGCAGTCCCCACCCTGTCGAGCCATTGCCCGGGGGGGGCTACGGGGTTCTCAGCCTCTCTGTTGGCCCGTCGAGCTGATATTGTCCTGATCCTCCAGAAGGAGGTGATCAGGGAGGTGGCTGATCCTCCATCAGACCCAGGGTTTGTGTACAGGTACTTCCTGGTCCCAAAACGGACAGGGGGCTGGCACCCCATTCTAGACTTACACGACCTGAGCAAGTTCCTAAGGTGTCGAACCTTCAGGATGGTCACTCTGGCTCAGATCATCCCATCCTTGGAACGAGGTGTATGGTTCTGTTCTCTGGACTTTCAGGACGCGTTCTTTTACGTCCCAATCCGTCCGTCCCACCAGTGATTCCTCCGCTTCAGAGCGGAGGGATCCCTTTTTGAGTTCCGGTCCGTGCCCTTAGGCCTCTCTCCAGCTCCCAGGGTCTTCACCAAATGCATGGCAGTGGTGAGAGCATTCCTGCGGTGCCCAAGGGTCTGGGTGTACACTTACCTGGACGACTGGCTGATTGCAGCCTCCTCCAAGCAGGAGGTGGAGCGATCCAGGGATCTGGCCCTCCAGGTCTGCTTTCAGATTGGCTTTCTCATCAACGAGGCCAAATCGGAACTCGTGACAACGCAGGTGATTCAGTTCATCGGGGCAGAGCTCAGTTCTCTTCGAGCCAGAGCACGGCTTCCGGCGGACAGGGTCGAGGTTCTTTTTTCCTTTGCCCAATCATTTCTGGTTGGGCAGTTGCGCCCTTCCCGGGACTTCCAGTGCCTCCTGGGCCTCATGGTGGCCTGCACCAGCGTAGTCCGTTTGGCCCGGCCGGCACATGTGTCTCCTGCAATGGGGTCTGGCCCGCCAGTGGTCACAGCGCTCCAGTTCTCTGGACCAGCCAGTGATAGTGACCCGGGAGATGGGGAACGCTCTTCGGTGGTGGATCATTCCGGCTCATCTGCAGGAGGGTATCCTGTTTGTCCGCCCAGAGCTTACAGTCACTCTAGTGACCAATGCCTCTCTGATGGGTTGGGTTGTCCACCTGGGGGAGCTCAAAGCGCACGGCCTCTGGTCCCCTCAGGAGTCTCGATGCCACATCAACCTGCTGGAGCTTCGAGTGGTCCGACTAGCCCTCACTGCCTTCGCTCCGTTTGTATGGGGTCAAGTGGTCCAGGCCCAGACGGACAACGCCACGACCATGTACTACCTAAACCACCAGGGTGGGACGTGCTCCTTGCCTCTGTGCAAGGAAGCTCTCAGCTCTTGGTCTCTCGTGAGCAGACTGGAGGCGGATCTCCTAGCCATTCATGTGGCAGGAGCCTCCAACACTCTGGCCTATGCCCTAAGCCGGATAGGTGCTGCATGTCACGAGCAGTCTCTCCTGCCGGAGTTAGTACACGATCTGTTCTCCCACTGGGTCACACCTCAGGTGGAGCTGTTTGCCTCCAGGGAGAATGCGAAGCTGAGGCTGTTTCATGCCCGCGCCCCCCCCCCCAGCAGTGCTCGCTGCAGGGGGATGGCTTCTTGAGGCCGTGGACTCCGGGCCTCTTCTGCGCCTTTCCTTTGATCCACAAGGTGCTTCTCAAGGCGAGGAGGGACAAGGCGCAGGTGATTCTGGTAGTCCCAGACCGGCCCCGTCAGTTCTGGTATCCAGATCTCCTCAGACTCAGCTCTAGGCTCCCGAAATGGCTTCCAGCCCACCCGGACCTTCAATCCCTGCACCTGACGGCCTGGTTCCTGAGCGGCTAGAGTTCCAGGCCTTGGGTCTTTCCAACGAGGTCCTCAGCGTTGTTGAGGCATCCTGTAAGGTGTCGACCAGAAAATGCTGTACCTTCAAATGGAAGAGATTCTCCATTTGTTGTCAGGATAAGGGGTTGGACCCTTCATCCTGTTCCTTTGCCAGCATTCTGGACTACCTGTGGTCCCTTTCTCAGCTAGGGCTTCGGTCGACGACCCTTAAGGTGCACCTGGCAGCCATCTCTGCTTACCGGGCACAGGCCGGAAAGCAGTCTGTGGCGCATGAAAAGGTGGTCGGGCACTATTTCAAAGGCCTTGGATCACATATCTCCTCCGGTACGAGAACCTCCACCTCCATGGGATCTACTGCTGGTATTGGCTAAGCTCATGGGCAAGCCATTCGAACCGATGCACTGGTGTGATATCTTCCACCTGTCGTGGAAAACTGCCTTCTTGGTGGCTGTTGCGTCAACCAGAAGGATGGGAGAGCTCCAGGCACTTTCCATCAAGTCTCCTCATCTGGTCTTCCATAGGGACAAGGTTGTCCTGTGCTCCACCGAAATTCCTTCCGAAGGTGGTGTCGGAGTTTCACCTTAACCAGGTGTTGACTATGCCGGTGTTCTACCCCAGTCACACCTCGCAGGCCGAATATAGGCTCCATACTTTAGACCCTAGAAGAGCACTCTCTTATTATAAGGCCCGGACGGCTGAAATTCAGGGAGAGGTTCGCCAGCTGTTTGTCACCTACGCTGAAGCTGCACCTCGCAGACCTGCTGCCAAGCGGACGATTAGCAGGTGGGTCACCTCCTGCATAGATCTCTGCTATAGGTTGGCGGGCAGGGAGCCTCCCAGAAGGATAAGAGCTCTTTTTACCTGCCATACTGCTGCTTCGGTGGCTGCTTCCAGAGACGTCCCTATCCAGAAGATCTGCAGGGCTGCTACCTGGAAGTCAGCACACACCTTCATTACCCACTACCACATCGACCTTGAGTCACGCCAGGATGCTGGTTTTGGGACCTCAGTTCTCCAGTCCTTATATCCGAAGTAGGGGGTACACGCCTTGCCTCCCTCCTCCCGGAGAACTGCTAGGAGTCTGCCAGTAAGTGTGGATTGAACAACATATACACGTCCCTAGAAATACAGGTTACTCACCTGTAACAGGACTTCTAGGAGTCGTATATGTTGTTTATCCACACAACCCACCTGGCTTCGACGCACAACCTGGCTTCCAGCACCCGAGTGGGTGGGTGGGAGGAGCAAGCTTGAAGACCTTCCGGCAAGATTTAAAGCGGCAAGGAACCTGCCAGTAAGTGTGGATGAATAACATATACCATTCCTAGCACTCCTGTTACAGGTGAGTAACCTGTATTTTTGGTCTAGCAGTCCTTCAAGGACTTCTGTCCTAGACTTTGGTTCCATTAAGGATTTCTACCTTCCTCCTCTCAATGGTGTGGGATTTCCATTATTGCTTGGGAATCAGTCCTAATGGTGTAACCTGCTGCAAGAGCCGTTTATCAAAGTAAGATAGTACAGTTACGTAAGAACTTACCGTAACAGTAGATCTTCGAGAACAGTTCTTGCAGCAGATACTTCCCCTCCCACCATCCCCGCTGGAGGTAGATTCTAGTTCTGACATCCTTCTCCTAGGATCAGGTGTTCGCAGCAGCTCTCTGACTGCCATTTGATGGCAGATTCTCAGTCTCCTCTTCTGATATCATTCAGTGGCTGGGAGTCTCCGACGGGAGAACTGGGGATTCTGGGGGACCTCCCCCTTATGTACTATGCCTGACTTCGGGGGCGGTCCCCGCTGAATACTGCTAGCTAGAACATTTCTGTGGGGTCCTGGCGCCTGCCGACTTCAGTCCTAATGGCGTAACCTGCTTTAAGAGCTGTTCTTGAAGATCTACTGCTACAGTAAGTTCTTACGTAACTGTACTTTCCTCAAGTAACACCTTCAAAAAGAATTATGGGAAGGGCTCTCCACCAAAATGCTATTAAAGAGGGAGACAGTGATTGTTTTTCAGTAACATATAACAAATATACTTCTCTATTTGTCTGTTCTATCAAACCCGCTAACATCGTTTGTTTTTGTTGGAGAAAAAAAAGGCATCTGTTTTGCCAGTTACACCATTTGAAAATGGCACAGACAACTCTAAGGGTACCTGGATAAAATATCCTCCATTTAACACCATATTTCCCATGTACTAACTCTGTATAGGGCATAGTAGCTAACAGAGGTAATGACCATTTCTAGGGACATGGATATGTTGTTCATCCACACTCATTGGCAGTATCCTTGCCGCTTTAAATCTTGCCGGAAGGTCTTCAAGCTTGCTCCTCCCACCCACCCGGGTGGTATAACTCTCGGCTCCGCCCCATGACGCTAGATCTTCCTTACCGCTTGGAAGCTCAGGTTCCCTCCTTAACGCTCTGCGTTTGCGACTGGTTCCTATTTCTCCGTTTGCGGTTTTAAAAATAATCTTTTGCAAAAAGACTTCAGTCTTCGATCCCTAAGCGGCTCGGACGGACAAATCGACTCGGTTGGGAGATGCCCATGCGGGTAGAGATGTCTCGGACGGATCCACACTCCACGTGTGTGTCTACTGCTTAGACGCCCGAGCACGACCGCGGGCTTGCGACCTGTGCTCATCTTCTGCAGAGCCTCGTCCTCGAAGACCGTGCGGCCTGACAGTAACTGGGCCGTCCCGAAGCGTTCTTCTCCGTGAAGTCCAAGGAGGCCCGGTTGGCGTGCTCGCGCGCGGCTCGGGCGGATCAGCTCGAGCGATGGTCGCCTCGAAGAGGAGGCGCTGGCCGTATCTCCTCGGCCGCGCATTTATCCCGCCTCTCTGGGTTCTTCCTACACGCTTCCTTTAAGGAGCTTTGTCTGTCCCTCTCCACTAAAGGAGAAGGGCCTGCCTGCTGGACCTTATTCTCGGTCCAAAAAGAGGGACAAGGTAAGTCCCTCCGTCGGACGCTCTTGGGAGCGGAAAGTTCCCTCTCCCGGGCCGTCGGCCGTCGCTCGATCGACCGCTCGGCAGCCACTGGCCTCACGGTGTCCCGTCAGGTCAGTTGACCGAGACTCCCACTGATGAAGTCGAGATTTTTCTCGACCCATTGGACGGGCTGTCGCCTTTAGCAGCCGAGATTCCTCTCCTGGTTCCCCGGAGGAGTTGAGGATCCTGTGGGTTCGCCTCTGTGCCTCCGGTTCCGGAGCCCTCGGATGGACCTTCCGAGCCGGGGAGTGCCGTTCCGCCGACACCTCCCGCGACCGACTCCCGGAATCGGACTCTCGGTCTCGTCTCGACCTCTCATGTCCAGCCGTTTCCACCATTAGGCGGTCTCGTCTCGCATCATGTAAGCTGGGCGCTTGCCCTCGCCCCCTCCTCCTCGGATGAGGGAGGTTTTGCAAATTACGTCGACGGTATTGAGGACCTTATGTTGCAACAGCTCCTCCTGGCCGGGAATAAGCGACTCCGGCGCCTTCCCCGCCATTAAGTGGCTGTCACGGAACGGCCGACACAACCCTCGACTTGTCCGAGGAGCCTATACCAGGCCGGTTGTTCGGCCAAAACCAGCTGCTCCACCGATTCGGTGGAACCTCCGCTCACAGCCACCACTTGGGGCTCCGACCAAGGATTCTCGTTCGCAGGGTTTACCCATCGGCTGTCAGTTACCTCACTCCCGACCGACCTCGGCAGGTGAAGGGTGGCTCAGGCCAGAGGCAGTTTTCGAGGACTCTTCCGAGTCGAAGATGATTCCTCCTTCTTCTCCAGCGACTGGACTTGGAGTCTTCAGGAGGTCAGTCAATGGACGATAGCCCGTCGTCCTTCCTAGGACTGCTTCGGCTCATCTCGGAGTCTACCGGGATGGAGCTCGAACCCGTTTCCAAACGGGCCAGGTATCCCCTCACGGAGATTCTGGACCGAGGGGATTCTCCGACGGAGGCCTTTCCGGTGGCCGAGGCCATAGTGGGTCCGGCACTGGAACTTTGGCAGCGCCCTGCTTCCTGCCCTGCGCCTTGGCCAGGAATGGCCAGAAGTATCAGCGGTCCCTACGGTTCCTTGTCCGTTTTGGAACACCCCTCTGCTGAGGGGTTGATACCGACAGCGTTTTCGCAGCCGCAACGCCAGGGATGTGGACAAACCTCCTGACAAGGAGTCCAAGAAATTGACTATGTCGGGCGAAAAGTCTACGCTATGCCCTCTCGTGCCTCACAGCCAGTTCGGCCGTCCTCATGGCACATTTTCTCATGCCCTGTTGGGCTCCTGGATGAGGTCATCCTCATCTTCCCGCCGATCTGCAGACTACGGTTAAGCAGGTCGGGACCAGGCAGGGAGTGGCCAAACAGCAGCTCCAGACTGCTTTGGATGTAGGGACTCATGTGCCAGATCGGTGCGGCCGCAGTGGCTATAAGGCGATGGCTTGGCTGAGGATATCCACCTTTACTTCGGATACCCAGCACAAGTTGGCGGATGTTCCCTTTTTGGGGACTGACCTCTTCGGCCCTGGGGTGGAAGGTCACCTGCAGAGGATCGAGAAGTCCAATGCTACCTTAGACTCTGTCTCTTCCGCTCAGAAGGACAAAGGCCGCAAACCACAGCCTAAGCCCTTTCGTCCTTCTGTGCCCCCGTCGCGCCCGGCCCAGCAACGTCAGGGCCAGCAAGCTCGGCCTTGGCATCCCAAACCCAAGCCGCCGGCTTCCTCTAACAGGAGGCAGGAGGAAAGGGCCCAGGAGGTCCCTCGGCCGGTCCCTCCTCCAAGCCTGCCCAGTGACGGGCTGAGGGGTGTCGCCCCCATCCCCGTCACCTTACCCCTGGGTCCCCCCGTGGGGGGACGGCCCGCACTTCCTTCCGCCTGGTCCGCTGTTACCACGGACAGGTGGGTCTTGAGTGGTGGGAAGAGGCCTGCCTCTGGAATTGAGCAGGCACCACCCTTCAGAGCCGCCGCCTCGGGCTTGGATCCCCAGCCTCACTGGCGGCTCGCCGAGTCAACATCGCCTCCTCCTCCAGAAGGAGGTGGTAGAGAGGTGGTGGACCTCCTTCAGACCCAGGGTTTGTGTCCAGGTACTTCCTGGTTCGAACGGACGGGGCTGGCGCCACTTCGACCTACACGACCTCAAACAAGTTCCTAAGGTCTCGAACCTTCAGGATGGTCTACTGGCTCAGATAGTACCATCCTTGGAACGCAGCGGTGGTTCTGCTCTCTGGACTTGCTAAGACGCGTTTTCAATGCCCCATCCGGGTCTGCCTCACCAGAGATTCCTCGCTCGAGCGGAAGGATCTCTTCGAGTTCCAAGCCATGCCCTTCGGCTTGTCTCCAGCTCCCAGGGTCTTCACCAAATGCATGGCAGTGGTGACAGCATTCTCTTGGCGCCGAGGGTCCGGGTGTGCACTTACCTGGACGACTGGCTGATAGCAGCTCCCTCCAGGAAGGAGGCGGAGTGGTCCAGAGATCTGGCCTCCAGGTCTGCTCTCAACTGGGCCTCCTTATCAACAGGCCAAGTCGAACCTCGAGCAAGCAGGTGATTTTATTCATCGGGCGCAGCTCGACTCTCGAGCCAGAGCGCGCTCCCGGGGACAGGGCCGAGGTTCTTTCCTCCTTGCCCGATCATTTCTGGTTGGGCACTGCGCCTGCCCGGACTTCCTGCGCCTCCTGGGTCTCATGGCGGCCTGTACCAGCGTGGTCCGTTGGGCCCGCTGGAACATGCGTCCCTTCAGTGGGGACTGGCCAGCCAGTGGTCACAACGCTGGCATCCTTGACCAGCTTGGTCGGTGACATTGGGGATGTGGAACGCCTCCAGTGGTGGACCGCTCCAGATCATTTGCAGGAGGGCATCCTGCTCGTCCGCCCGAGCCGACGGGGTCTCTGTCGACCGATGCTCTCTGATGGGTTGGGGTGCCCATCTGGGGAACACGGGCTCATGGCCTCTGGTCCCGCTGGAGTCCGATGCCACATCAACCTGCTGGAGCTCCGAGCGGTCCGCCTAGCTCTCACCGCCTTTGCTCCGTTCCTCCGGGGTCAAGTGGTCCGAGTCCAGACGGACAATACCACGACCATGTACTATCTAAACCGCCAGGGCGGGACGCGCTCCATGCTTCTATGCAAGGAAGCTCTCCGCATTTGGTCACTCGTGCGCAGCCTGGAGGCGGATCTCCTAGCCATTCACGTGGCAGGAGCCTCCAACACCCTGGCCGATGCCCTGAGCCGGATAGGGGCTGCATCCCACGAGTGGTCTCTCCTCGGAGGTAGTACAGCATCTGTTCTCCCTTTGGGGCACACCTCAGGTGGACCTGTTTGCCTCCATGGAGAACGCGTAGCTGAGTCTGTTCCATGCCCGCCCCCCTCAGCAGGGCTCGCTGCAGGGGGATGCCTTCTCGAGGCAATGGACCCCTGGCCTCTTTTACGCCTTTCCCCCATTTCCCTTGATCCACAAGGTGCTTCTCAAGGCGAGGAGGGACAAGGCGCAGGTGATTCTGATAGCCCCAGACTGGCCTCGCCAGTTCTGGTACCCAGATCTCCTCAGTCTCAGCTCCAGGACTCCGCGGCAGCTTCCAGCTCGCCCGGACCTGCTCTCAGTCAATCAGGGGAAGGTGTTCCATCCGGACCTTCAATCCCTGCACCTGACGGCCTGGTTCCTGAGCGGCTAGAGTTCCTGGCTTTGGGTCTTTCCGACGAGGTCCTCAATGTAGTTGAGGCGTCCCGTAAGGAGTCGACCAGAAAATGCTATGCCTTCAAATGAAAAGGTTTTCCATTTGGTGTCAGGGCAAGGGCTTGGACCCTTCCTCCTGTTCCTTGGCAAGCATCTTGGACTATTTATGGTCCCTTTCTAGTCAAGGGCTTAGGTCGGCGACCCTAGGGTGCACCTGGCAGCCATCTCTGCTTGCCGGGCGGGCGGAAGCAGTCAGTGGCGCGGAGAAGGTGTTCTGGCGCTTTTCAAAGGCCTTGATCACATTTCCTCCAGTCGGGAACCCCCACCTCCGTGGGATCTAGCTGGTACTGGCAAAGCTCATGGGCAAGCCATTCAACCTATGCACAGGTGTGCTCTCTCTCACCTGTCGTGAAGACCGCCTTCTGGTGGCTATCACGCCAGCCAGAAGGATGGGAGAGCTCCAGGCGCTTTCCATCGAGTCTCCTTACCTGGTCTTCCACAGGGACAGGTTGTCCTGCGCCCCACCGAAATTCCTTCCAAGGTGGTGTCGGAGTTTCACCTTAACCAGGTGTTGACTCTGCGGTGTTCTACCCCAATCACACCTCGAGGCGAATATAGGCTCCATACTCTGGATCCTAGAAGGCGCTCGCTTATTATAAGGCAGCGACGGCTGAAATTGGGAGAGGTTCGCCAGCTGTTTGTCACCTACGCCTGAAGTCAGATCTGGCAGACCTGCAGCCAAGCGGACGATAAGCAGGTGGGTAACCTCCTGCATAGATCTCTGCTATAAGTTAGCGGGCATGGAGCCTCCCAGAGGATAAGAGCTCATTCTACCCGCCATACTGCTGCAACGGTGGCTGCTTCCAGGGACGCCCCTATCCAGGAAATCTGCAGGGCTGCTACCTGAAGTCAGCAAACACCTTCATTACCCACTACCACATCGACCTTGAGTCACGCCCGGGATGCTGGTTTTGGGGCCCTGTTCTCCAGTCTCTTTCCCAAGTAAGTATATGGGGTGTGCGTCTTGCCTCCCTCCTCCCGGAGAACTGCTAGAGTTCGTTGAGTGGGATGAACAACATATCCATGTCCCTAGAAATACAGGTTACTCACCTGTAACAGGAGTTCTAGGAATGGTATATGTTGTTCATCCACCGACCACCGACCTCCTGGCTTGACGCGCACAACCTGAGCTTCCAGCGGCCAGATCTAAGGCGCATGGGGCGGAGCTGAGAGTTATACCACCCGGGTGGGTGGGAGGAGCAAGCTTGAAGACCTTCCGGCAAGATTTAAAGCGGCAAGGATACTGCCAATGAGTGTGGATGAACAACATATACCATTCCTAGAACTCCTGTTACAGGTGAGTAACCTGTATTTTTGAGCCAGCTGAGACCATAAGGAAGCAATATAAGGGCAATCAAAAAATAAATGATGCGTGGTTTCCACTTGACAAATACAGGAGTCTCTAATGCAGAATCTTTCCTCCAAGCTTTTGTGAGCATGATTCCCCTTGACATTCTGTCTGTTGTGATGGCACAACCATAAGGTATCCCACATCTTCTGTGGGATTCTGCTGTCTAGCAATTGTGTTGTGAAATGCTGTTCCTCCACACCTATGGACATGTAAAGCAGGGTTCCGTTAAGAAATTCTGTGTAAGCACTGATGAATAAAAATATTTCCGATTTTGCAAAAATGATAAATGTGATGACACCTTCCATTGTTTTTTTTTTTTTTTTTTTTTTATAAAATTCAGTAAGATACCCAGAAGTCCTAGGGGGGATATTGGTAAAGGGTTTCCATCATGTCGCTCTCCATTTATCTGAAAAATACTTGGTCCTGGAAGAGAAACTTGGAATCCAGGCATCTCCATGGCCAGCTAAATTAGGATAAATGTTAGAATGAATAAATAATGAAAACAAAAATAAAACGGGATTTAACATATTTAACCCCCCCCACGCCTTTTTTAAGTTGGCCAGTAAGTAACAGATCTCCTAACTGGATTTAGATGAGTGCCCCACAAGAGCTGAAAGCCTAAATTATACATACGGGCTTCCAGTCTGAGGGGAAGAGGAAAGATATAACAGACTAGTAAAAAATAGGGATAATAAAAGTCTTAAACATATGAACCCTCTTTTGCCGTGACATAGGATAAGATTTCCATTTATTCACCTTACTATTATGTGCAAGCAATAACACACTCCGAGGTGTGGTTTATCGCCTGATAAGAGCACGCCCAGTGGAATAAGGCACTCGATGCAAGCGCCTCGTGCCTTAGTACACCTCTGGGTGTGCTCTTATCAGACGATAAGCCACACCTCGTCGTGTGTTATTGCTTGCACATATCTTCCAATCAGAGTCCATAAGACTAATAAGCACCAATTATCTAAGTTTTCTTTATCTTTATTTTTGTGTAAATAAATTAGGTTCTAGGGACATGGATATGTTGTTCATCCACACTCATTGGCAGGTATCCTTGCCGCTTTAAATCTTGCCGGAAGGTCTTCAAGCTTGCTCCTCCCTCCCACCCGGGTGGTATAACTCTCGGCTCCGCCCCATGATGCCAGATCTTCCTTACCGCTTGGAAGCTCAGGTTCCCTCCTTAACGCTCTGCGTTTGAGACTGGTTCCTATTTCTCCGTTTATGATTTAAAAATAAATTTTGCGAAAAGGACTTCGAGTCTTCGATCCCTCAAGGTCGCGATGGACAAATCGACTCCGATTCGAGATGCCCATGCGGCAGAAGATGTCTCGACGGATCCACACTCACGCGTGTTCACTGCTTAGGCCTTGAGCATGACCCGCAGGCTTGCGACCTGTGCTCATCTTTCTCGGCCTACGCCCTCGAAGACCGTATGCCCGATTGCAACTGGGCCGTCCCCGGAAGCGCCTCGGTGAAGTCCAAGGAGGCCGGTTGGAGGTGTCCGGCTGCTCCGGCGAATCAGCTCGAAAGCGATGATCGCCTCAAGAGGAGGCGGCGCGGTCATTCTCGGCCGCTGCATTTATCCCTGGCCTCTCTGCTTCCTACACGGCTTCTTTTAAGGAGCTTATGTCGTCCTCTCCACTAAGGGAGAAGGGCCTCACGCCTGCTGGACCTTATTCTCGGTCCAAAAGAAGAAGGACAGGGTAAGTCCTCCGCCGACGCTCTTGGGAGCGGAAGGTCCCTCTCCCGAGTCGTCGACTGCCGGCTTGTCGCATCACTCGCTCGCCACTGGCCTCACGATGTCCCCGCCAGGTCAGTTGACCGAGATTCCCACCCACGGCCGAGATTTTTCTAATCTGGACGGCGTTGCCTTAGCAGCCGAGATTCCTCTCCCGGCTCCCCGGAGGAGTTGAGGATCCTGTGGCTCGCCTCTGTGCCTCCGGGTCCGGAGCCTCGGATGGACCATCCGAGCCGAGGGAGCGCCGGTTCCGCCGACACCTCCCCGCACCGACCTCGGAAATTCCGGGACTCTTGGTCTCGACCTCTGCGGGTCCAGCCGATCCCACCGCCATAGGCGGTTCGCACCGCTGTAAGCGGGCGTCGCGCCGCCCTCCTCCTCGGACGAGGGAGGCTTGGCGAATTACGCCGACGGCACGTAGTACCTTAAGTGTTGCAACAGCTCTCCTGGCCGGGAGTAAGTCACCGCCGCCTTCCCCGCCATTATGGTTGTGTCACCGAGCGGCCGACACAACCCCGACTTATCCGAGAGCCTATACCCAGGCCGGTTGTTCGTCCAAAACCAGCTGCTCCACCGATTCGTGGAACCTCCGCCCACAGCCACCATTGGGGCTCCACCAAGGATTCTCGGTCGGCTAGGGTCTACCCCATCGGCTGTCAGTTACCTCACTCCCACCGACCTCGCAGGTGAAGGGTGGCTCAGGCCAGAGGCAGTTTTCGAGGACCTTCCGAGTCCGAAGATGATTCCTCCTTTTCTCCAAGCGACTGGACTTGGAGTCTTCAGGAGGTCAGCCAATGGACGATAGCCCGTCGTCCTTCCTAGGACTGCTTCGCTCATCTCGAGTCCACCGGATGGAGCTCAACCCGCTTCCAACGGGGCCAGGTATCCCTCACTGGAGATTCTGGACCGAGGGATTCTCCGACGAGGCCTTTCTGGTGGCCGAGGCCATAGTGGGTCTGGCACTGGAGCTTGGCAGCGCCTGCTTCCTGCCCTGCGCCGGCCAGGATGGCCAGGAAGTATGCGTCCCTACCGGTTCCTTGTCCGGTTTTGAACACCCTCTGCTGAGGGGTTGGTTACCGACAGCGCCAAGCGCAACGCCCAGGATGTGGACAAACCTCCTGACAAGGAGTCCAAGAAATTGGACTATGTCGGGCTTAAAGTCTACGCCTGCCCTCTCTCGCTTTCGCCAGGCCAGTTCGCGCCGCCCTCATGGCACATTTTTCTCATGCCCTGTTGGGCTCCCTGGATGAGGTCATCCTCATCTTCCCGCCGATCTGCAGACTACGGTTAGCAGGTGCGGACCAGGTAGGGCAGTGGCCAAACAGCAGCTCCAGACTGCTTTGGAT
Source organism: Neoceratodus forsteri (assembly GCA_016271365.2). Classification (NCBI taxonomy): domain Eukaryota; kingdom Metazoa; phylum Chordata; order Ceratodontiformes; family Ceratodontidae; genus Neoceratodus; species Neoceratodus forsteri. The sequence goes on from CM028134.1 coordinate 112,267,864, forward strand.
ATAGGGGACTCATGTGCCAGATCGGTGGCGGCCGAGTGGTATGCGTCCGGCGGCTTGGTTGAGGATATCCACCTTTACTTCGGATACCCAGCACAAGTTGGCGGATGTTCCCTTTTTGGGGACTGACCTCTTCGGCCCTGGGGTGGAAGGTCACCTGCAGAGGATCGAGAAGTCCAATGCTACCTTAGACTCGGTCTCTTCCGCTCAGAAGGACAAAGGCCGCAAACCACAGCCTAAGCCCTTTCGTCCTTCTGTGCCCCCGGCGCGCCCGGCCCAGCAATGTCAGGGCCAGCAGGCTCGGCCTTGGCATCCCAAACCCAAGCCGACGGTTTCCTCTAACAAGAGGCAGGGAGGAAAGGCCCAGGAGGTCCTCGGCCGGTCCCTCCTCCAAGCTGCCCAGTGACGGGCTGAGGGTGTCCCCCATTCCTGCCACCTTACCCTGGGTCCCCTGGGGACGGCCCGCACTTGCCCGCCTGGTCCGCTGTTACCACGGACAGGTGGGTCTTGAGGTAGGGAAGAGGCCTGCCTCTGGAATCTGAGCAGGCACCACCCTTCAGAGCCGCCGCCTCGGGAGCTGGGGTCCCCAGCTCACTGGCGGCCTCGCCGAGCCGACATCGCTCTCCTCCTCCAGAAGGAGGTGATAAGAGAGGTGGCGGACCCTCCTTCAGACCCAGGGTTTGTGTCCAGGTACTTCCTGTTTCCAACGACGGGGCTGGCGCCTTCTCGACCCTCCACGACCAAACAAGTTTCTAAGGTCTCGAACCTTGAGGATGGTCACTCTGGCTCAGATAATACCATCCTTGAATGCGCGGTGGTTCTGCTCTCTGGACTTGCAGGACGCTTTTTCACGCCCCTATCCATCTGCCTCACCAGAGATTCCTTCGCTTCCGAGCGGAAGGATCCCTTTTCGAGTTCCAAGCCATGCCCTTCGGCTTGTCTCCAGCTCCCAGGGTCTTCACCAAATGCATGGCAGTGGTGACAGCATTCCTGCGGCGTCGAGGGGTCCGGGTGTACCCTTACCTGGACGACTGGCTGATAGCAGCTCCTCCAGGAAGGAGGCGGAGTGGTCCAGAGATCTGGCCCTCCAGGTTCTGCTTTCCACTGGGCCTCCTTATCAACGAGGCCAAGTCGGAACTCAAGCCAAAGCAGGTGATTCTGTTCATCGGGCGCAGCTCGACTCTCTTCGAGCCAGAGCGCTGCCCGGCGGACAGGGCCGGGTTCTTTCCTCCTTGCCCGATCATTTCTGTTTGGGCAATTCGCCCTGCCGGGACTTCCTGCGCTCCTGGGTCTCATGGGCCTGCACCAGCGTGGTCCGCTGGGGCCGCTGGATCATGCGCTCTCTCAATGGGACTGGCCAGCCAGTGGTCACAACGCCGCGATCCTTTGACCAGCTTGGTCGGTGACATAGGGATGTGGGAACGCCTCCAGTGGTGGACCGCTCCAGATCATTTGCAGGAGGGCATCCTGTTCGTCCGCCCGAGCCGACGGTCTCTATCGACCGATGCCTCTGATGGGTTGGGGTGCCCATCTGGGGAACACGGGCTCATGGCCTCTGGTCCCCCTGAGTCCCGATGCCACATCAACCTGCTGGAGCTCCGGCGGTCCGCCTAGCTCTCACCGCCTTTGCTCCGTTCCTCCGGGGTCAAGTGGTCCAGTCAGACGGACAATACCACGACCATGTTCTATCTAAACCGCCCAGGGCGGGACGCTCTCCATGCTTCTATGCAAGGAAGCTCTCCGCATTTGGTCACTCGTGCGCAGCCTGGAGGCGGATCTCCTAGCCATTCATGTGGCAGGAGGCTCCAACACCCTGGCCGATGCCCTGAGCCGGATAGGGGCTGCATCCCACGAGTGGTCTCTCCTGCCGGAGGTAGTACAGCATCTGTTCTCCCATTGGGGCACACCTCAGGTGGACCTGTTCGCCTGCAGGAGAACGCGAGCTGAGACTGTTCCATGCCCGCCCTCAGCAGGGCTCAGCAGGGGATGCCTTCTCAAGGCAGTGGACCCCGGCCTCTTTACGCCTTTTCCCCATTTCCCTTGATCCACAAGGTGCTTCTCAAGGCGAGGAGGGACAAGGCGCAGGTGATTCTGATAGCCCCAGACTGGCCTCGCCAGTTCTGGTACCCAGATCTCCTCAGTCTCAGCTCCAGGACTCCGCGGCAGCTTCCAGCTCGCCCGGACCTGCTCTCAGTCAATCAGGGGAAGGTGTTCCATCCGGACCTTCAATCCCTGCACCTGACGCCTGGTTCCTGAGCTGGCCAGAGTTCCAGGCCTTGGGTCTTTCCGACGAGGTCCTCAATGTAGTTGAGGCATCCCGAAGGAGTCGCACAGAAAATGTTATGCCTTCAAATGGAAAAGGTTTTCCATTTGGTGTCAGGCAAGGGCTTGGACCCTTCCTCCTGTTCCTTGGCAAGCATCTTGGACTATTTATGGTCCCTTTCTAATCAAGGGCTTAGGTCGGCGACCCTAATGGTGCCTGGCAGCCATCTCTGCCTATCGGGCGCGGGCCGAAGCAGTCATGGCGCAGGAGAAGGTGGTCTGGCTCAAAGGCCTTGATCACATTTCTCTCCAGTGCGGGAACCCCACCTCCGTGGGATCTACTGCTGGTACTGGCAAAGCTCATGGGCAAGCCATTCGAACCTATGCACAGGTGTGCTCTCTCACCTGTCGTGGAAGACCGCCTTCTTGGTGGCTATCACGCCAGCCAGAAGGATGGGAGAGCTCCCGGCTTCCATCGAGTCTCCTTACCTGGTCTTCCACAGGACAAGGTTGTCCTCGCCCCCACCGAAATTCCTTCCGAAGGTGGTGTCGGAGTTTCACCTTAACCAGGTGTTGACTCTGCGGTGTTCTACCCAATCACACCTCGGAGGCCGAATATAGGCTCCATACTTTGACCCCAGGGCGCGCTTATTAACAAAGAGCGCACGGCTGAAATTCGGGAGAGGTTCGCCAGCTGTTTGTCACCCACGCTAAGCCGCATCTGCAGACCTGCAGCCAAGCGGACGATAAGCAGGTGGGTCACTTCCTGCATAGATCTCTGTTATAAGTTGGCGGGCATGGAGCCTCCCAGAGGATAAGAGCTCATTCTGCCCCATACTGTTGCAGGCGGTGGCTGCTTCCAGGGACGTCCTATCCAGGAAATCTGCAGGGCTGCTACCTGGAAGTCAGCACACACCTTCATTACCCATTACCACATCGACCTTGAGTCACGCCGGGATGCTGGTTTTGGGGCCTCGGTTCTCCAGTCTCTCTTTCCCAAGTAAGTATTGGGGGTGTGTGCCTTGCCTCCCTCCTCCCGGAGAACTGCTAGGAGTCTGCCAATGTGTGGATGAACAACATATCCATGTCCCTAGAAATACAGGTTACTCACCTGTAACAGGAGTTCTAGGAATGGTATATGTTGTTCATCCACACGACCCACCCGACCTCCCCGGCTTCGACGCACAACCTGAGCTTCCAGCGGGCCAGATCTGGCGTCATGGGGCGGAGCCGAGACTTATACCACCCAGGTGGGTGGGAGGAGCCAGCTTGAAGACCTTCCGGCAAGATTTAAAGCGGCAAGGATACCTGCCAATGAGTGTGGATGAACAACATATACCATTCCTAGAACTCCTGTTACAGGTGAGTAACCTGTATTTACTGTCAGCAAAAGAAACTGGAATTGGTAATACGCCTTGAAGGATAATATTGAAAACTGCCCGTTAAATAAGGTAACAGTACAGGTTGGGCCTTTTTATAAAATTCATTAGGGATACCATATGGCCCTGGTGTCACATTATTTCTTAACTGACCAGTAACAGTGCTGACTTCATCTACTGAAATCGGTGGTATCAAATCAAATCCTTAGTATCATCCATAGAAGTTTAAATGTTTAAAAAAATTCCCCCAGTCACATGGGTGAAACTCCTGACCATATAAGTTCTTTGTGTGGGTGGAGACTAGTCGTAGAATTCCGTGGTTATCCGAAATCCTAATACTGTCATGTGTAACTAGAGAAGCATATATTTTGTATGTACTTGATGATTGCAACTATCAAAAGGATTAATGACTTTGGCTGACCCCTTGCACCAATATTTTTGTTCTAAAAATAGTGAAGTGGATCTGTTGTACTGGCAAGCATGCATATCCTTTTTCAACTGGTGAATCTGTGAGGAATAGTCTAGATTAAATTCCATCTGCCAGGAAAGCAGCTTTTGTAAGTGTCGTTTTTTATCCAAGTAAGTCAAATATTGTGATCTAGAACAGGATTTTGCTAATCTTGGACAAAAGTGTCGAACTTCAAGTTTTGTTTCTTTCTACCAAAAGATGGGATTATCAAACAAATCATATACAGACAACTTGTCCTAGAACCATACATAATTCCCGCCAACCAGAATCATTACCTAGAACTGTAATGTTCATTTTCCAAGAATTAAATGATTCTGGCTTATTAAGGGGGCACCCAGCAGACAAAACAACCAAACTATGGTCTGAGGCTTCACAGGGAATTACAGTGTGTGTTCGACCAGGCAGCCATTTTGAGAAAAAAAAAAAAAAAGTCAATTCTAGTGGAAAATCTCCCACGATGAAATGTATGCCTAGGAGGTTGAGACTCAAATGTAGCCCCATCAGTTCAATTTGCCGTTCTATAAAGTGAGTTTAAGAAATTAGAATCAGTATACAGGTTTGGAGTCTGGCCAGTTTTGTCTGAAAGTGTAAGAATATAATTAAAATCCTCCCAAAAAACTATAGATTTAGAGGAAAAAAAGAAAGGGTTGTATAACTTTTAGGGTGGCTACACACTGGGTCTTAACCTGCGGATTTTAAACATTAATAAAGCACCATTCTTGAGCCTGTACAACAGCATATAAGAACCCGACCCTGAATTAAATCTGTAAATCTAAGAATCTGGACTTCTGAATTATTAAAAAGAATAGCCACCCCAGCACATGCGTCTTCTTAAAGGGACCAGTAAGACAGACCTCCCCTCCAGTCTGAGGTAGCCTGGCTAGTCTCTCTAAGGGAGTGAAGTCTAGTATCTTGTAAAAAAAAAAATAACGTGAACACTAGAAGCAGTTAATATAGAAAAAATGGTGCGTCGTCTTTTTGGATTCTTTAAGCTATTAGTATTCAGAGTACCAAATAACAGTCCGTCAACCATTTAAAAAAAAAAAAGGGGTCAAGACTTCTTTTTTCCCCTTTCCAGGAGACTTCATTTTACATCTTTTTTTTTTCTAGAAGCTCCAGAATCACTAGACAATTGATCAGTGTCAGTAAACTGGTCATGCTGAGAGGAGGCCGCAGATGAGGCATCAGAATCTTCCTCCGTCTCAGTGACCTGTCTCCATTTATGCAGAGGTGCAAATTTATTCCTGGAAAGAAAATCAGATTCCGAATGATATTGGGTAGTTTTAACCCCCTTAGGAGACTTACTTCGGGTTTGTCTCTGAGTACCTATCTATACCCAGTCTGAGTCATCCGGTGGAGGCATTACATTTTTATGACCAACTTGAGTGGGCAGGATAGAAGTGCTAGGCTCTGTTTCAGGAACAGCAGGCACCATCGGAGCCAGCAAATCAATAGGAGGAGATAAAGTTGTCCCCTCATGAGAAATGTCCAAAGCAGACTGGGATCCGAGGGGTTCTGAATCAGAAATCTCAGGGGCAGGGACAGGAGCTGAGGACTCAGAGGAGATGAAACTAGAAGACTGAACAGGCTACAATACAGGAATAGGCTGGAACTGAGGCCTGGCCTGTGCATTCTTTTGGGCCTTGGAGACTGTATCATCTTGATCCTCTTGTGGTGTCCCAGGGTTATTATGGGAGGCCCAGAGGCAGTTGCGGTAGGAATGGGACGGATCCTCACATAAATTACAATAAATAGGCTGAGGGCAATTAATACTGGTATGACCAGAGCCAAAACATAGAGAGCATTTAAGTTTATCACAAACATTGCTTAAATATGTTTGTACTCCACATCGAAAACATTATTTGGGTTGACCAGGATAGAAAATAAAACCCCTATCCCTACCCAGGTAGAAACAATTAAGCAAGTGATGAATACTCCCATTAACTTGAGGGAGCCTAACTTGTAGCCTCCATCCACCAGTCCATAATTGTTCCGAATCAATAGTCGGTTCTGGCAAACCCAGAACAGTACATTTGGAAGATAACCATCTTATAATGTCAGTGATTGCAATACCTTCATTTTTGAACAAAACAGTAGCAGTTTTAATTGCAGACTTTGTTAGTGGAATAGCAGAAAAAGGTGCCCACAGAGGAGTATGTTTGACTTGCTGGTATTGATGCCAAAAAGTTTCCAATCCCACAGATGTTTTAAAACTTAAATCAAAATTATTATCTCTGGAAGTATGGATGAGGGCATAAATTTTAGATGGTAGAAATTGCAAAGTGTCCTTAGCCAAAGTCTTTCCAACATATATCTGGTCAGGAAATGTATCAAGTCCACCCCGTTTCTTAATCGCACTGTATTCTTCCGTTTGGCTTGTTCGGGAGGGGTGTGGAACAAACCAGCATAGGTTCTACCCCCTGATGATTCCCAGGTTGCCCAAGGGTTTTTTCTGGACGTGTATTGTTCCCAGCCTGTGGTTGCTCCCCATGCCTTTCTTGACTCCCAGTTTGATGCTGTTCACTATCTTGGCCTGTAGCATGAGAAGGGTTAACAACAGGAGGTAAACCCTGAGTGTCATTATCCATTGCTGCAGGAATTAGGCGTCCCTTGTCCAAGGCATTACACGGCAGGAAAACATTCTCCCCCTCCCTGCCTTGTAGACCAGAAGTTTCAACTTGAGGGTCGACCTTAGGCCAGACAGGGTTTTGGGTTAAATGAAGCTCTGGTGGGATTTCTAAAGGATCAGACATATCGATTAAGTTGTCATGAGACTCCTTATAAGCATGTTTTGGTGAGGACCAGGTGTTAGTAACAGAAGATTTCTCCCAACCAGGCCCAGCAATAGTAACACCAGTAACAGAGATATGTGCATCATAATTCGGAGAGTGGAGCCCCGCCGCTGGGGCAGAGGCACGAGAGACGCACGAAGGTGCGGGAATAACGGGAACACTGGGAGTTAAGAGGCATATCTTTCACTGTCTGTTGTGCAAAAAGTAAGTCAGTTCTAGAAGGAAAATCAGTACCGGTAATGGAATCCTCAGTTGAAGGTAAACAAGGAAGAGCAGGCTGATCTAGGTGTGGTCGGAACTGCAGGGCTGCCTCCTCTGTAGATGGAAGAAGTTTAAGGAGCGGTTCCACAGCCAACAATAAATCCATAGACGTAGCACAAATATCCGAGGAACTGGCAGGTAGCAATGTGTGACCATCTCGGGACTCAAGGCACTCACCATAGAACTGCCGTCCCCATAGAGACATCTGATAGCGGAGCCGCAGAGCCTTGCAAAAGCCAGCTGAAAGCCTTTGATGGTGCTGCGTCATCTCGCAGCTGATTTCATGTCAAAAGCCGACTGTCCCGAACTGTCAGAAGGAGCTGAAGGCAATAAAATGGAGGCTTGAACATCGACACAGGCAGGCGTTGTACCGTTAAGCACCACAGTAGTGGGAGAAACTCCCAAACATTTCTTTGGTAATAAAGCAGTAGCAGAACAGTCCACACTTGCACTAGAACTTAAGGGAGAAGAAACTGAAGGCAAGTCAGCCGCATAATTTCCTTCTGCCATCATGGTCTCTTGCAAAATCGAGGTAGCGAAGGAGACTAACTCCCACACCTCCAGTACGTCTGCTCCGTCCAGTATCAGACTCCCAAGTGGCCATTACAGAGAACAGCCATGCCCCCCTACAGAAAGAGTAGGGGAATTTCCCCAGTGTCCTGACCATATTTCCCTCATTCACTAAAAATACCAGCAGCAGCTTAATCTCGTTCAGCATCAGTTGGCATTCATCTGTATCTCCCTCCCCCGCGATGAGGCTGAAAATAGGCAGAATTGTCTAGTCCTCCTTCCCGGTCAACAAAAACTAAATAAATAAGTATTGCAGCATCCACACAGTTTACTATTTCTTCACGCTTTGGTTGTGTAACTTGCTCTTTTAAACACTTGGCAAGCGAAGGAAAGAGTTATGTGTGCCACTAACAGATGTTCATGCAAGCAGTAAAACATAACCGGGTATGTTGTTATGGGCATAAATTGTGTGCCTGTGGAAGTGTTTCATTGCATTCATAAAATGATTTTGAAAGTGAACATACGTTTAAAATGGCTCTCGTGTAATTATGATGATTGACTAAATGGTTATGTGACTTGTTTTGGCCAGTCAGCTGACTTCATTATCAATGCCACTTTTTATAAAGACAGTTGTGTGTCCGCTTCTGTGGGCAGGGAGAAGGTAATGGGCATGTACTTCTGTAAGCAGAGACAGTAAGAGTAAGACTCTGGACATCTTACGTGGTACCACCTACTCACCATGATCCCTCAGTTTACTTACTCTGTGTAGCTCAGAACGGACTTCTTGTCCAGCAGGTATTTTTTCCTTTTATTGCTGGAATTTTGACATCTTTTAAGTCTTGCTCTCACCCCTGGATTCCATCAACAGTTTGGTGTGTGTGTGTGGGGGGGGGGGGGACGTTAACTAACTGCCCCACACTGCATGGCTATCAGGTAAAGCTTGCTTTAGTTCTACCACATTTTGCTGCATGTTCCTCTGATGCATCCAGAAAGTGGGATCAGGTCATTTAGGGACTAAAGGAAAACCTCTTCCCCCAGTTTCAGGCCTCAGATCACGGTTTCCCACATACTCGTATAGCGACATATAGACCCTGCAGCCATTTCACATGGCTGAGGATTGGGAAGAGGGGCAATTGCAGTGCGCTCCATGGCATCCAAGTGCAAATCTTGTAACTTGAGGCTGCAGTCATCCACTGAGGTATCTTTCTATTCCAGCTGAGACAAGGGCAGCACCTCAAGAGCAGGAAAGTCTTCTCTGATGCAGCACAGAGGCAGATAGAGAGAATGACAGAGTCCTAAGGGGCACTGCTCCAAGGACCTGTCCATCTTTCTTTAGTGCATTCTCACACAGATCCATAGGCCAGCTTCAATGTATCTTCAGGGATCAGTGCCAGTGTTGAATAATGGTACACTGGCAGTTGACACACCGTCATCAGTACTGTGCAGAAGCAGATGTCCAGGTGTAAACGGAAGGACTTGGACTCTCCCCTCCTACCTTGTCCAGGTAGCCCTCCTCTTGTGACTTCTGTAATCCTATGCATGATGTAGAAGCTGTGGCCTCCAGTGTGTCATCTCACGCCCATCCAGTTGACTAGCAGTAAAGATGATCAGTCCAGGCCTGTCTACCATCTGTGGGATGTGAGGCATAGGCCTCAGACTGGGTTGATGACATCCAGGTCCACCTCTACCAGATGCAGGTCCTAAGTTTCCATTCCTGATCGCAGCTTGGATTGATTTCCAGCCTAGAAGAGGGTCCATACGTATCTTGGTGAGGAAATACCCAGGGGGAGAGCAGGCAGGTTTTCAGCATGATGATCTAGCCAAGTCCTGCAACTCGGTCCCTTAGGTGGATGCCCCCATCAGCGCAGCTGTCACAAAGACTTCTTTTCCCCTTTTGGGGGCATCAGACGTTAAGGACCCTCTGGACAAAAAAAAATAGAGCTGGTAATGAAAAAGACATAAGAAACAGAAGTCTCAATGAAGGCAACACTCACTGCAGCATGTGTCTGCAAGTCCTTACGTTTGCTGGGAAAGATCCACCATGAGATCCCTGCTGAGTCTGAAGCTTCTGCAGCAACCACCCCACGCCCCGCAGCCATGGGGCAGGATTCCTTGCATACATGTTGTACAAGTGGCTGCAGCTTTCAGTCAGGTCATATTGTACTCAGTCATGACCAGGCTGACACTCTGGCTCAGACCCTGTTCTGTGTTGATTTCCTCCAGAACCTGTCTTCTAAAAAATGCCATGTCAGGTAGGTCTCCATTTCGGCCCAGAAGTGGAGCAGAACATCAGGCAAGTTTTGGACACCTACTCCTAAACAAGAAACAGCAGGGATATAAATCCTGTTGGGATGCCAGGCAGTGCCATCCGGGTAGGAGGTTGAACTTCAAACAGCATCTCTCCTCCTCCTCCTCCTCCTCCTCCCAGCAGAGCACCTTTTACTCCAAGAGAGGAGATGGTGGTTAGGGACAAAACCGAAACCACAAAGATGATCATTCTTACTAAGGGCAGTCCTCAGGAGCCTTGTCTGTCTGGGTGCATGACTATCCTCCTTTGCCAGCATGTGGGCAAAACTCACCAAGGACCGTTGGGTTTTAGAGATTGTCTCAAAGGGATATTTGATCAAATTCCAATTCTCCCCTCCCTCCCTCTAATTTTCATGGCTGCACTGGGCAGAGCCTATCTTACTTCAGTTCTGAAAATGGGATACCAAAGCACAAATTTGGAGTTACAGAAAATGCTTCTGCAACTCCAGATCACTGCCCCGGCCCATCGCAGAATAAAGGACTTGTCTTGCTTTGGGCTGAGTTCTGGTTTGTCTAGCACAAAGGCGAAAGAAGCTGAACTTAGGCTGTAAACTGGTCAGTGCAGTGCCTCAGATTACATTCAGGAGTTCCATAGCTGTACTGTTACTGCTGCCAGGTTAGCTCCTTGTATTGGGGGGGGAACAAACCTTTAAGGTTTATGTTTTTCTAATTGTTTCGGCCAGCATATGCTAATTCAGTGATTGTATCCACTGATGTCAAATGAAACATGCACTTTCTTTCTAGTAACTCAGGCTGTAAACAGACAGTGATCCTGTCTGGAGGTTAACCCCTTCGGGACCAATCTTACTTCTTACTGGACTGAACAATAAACACAGTTCAACTGCATTTTTCAAGCAGGTGTGTGTGTGTGTGTGTGTGTGTGTGTGTGTGTGTGTGTGTGTGTGTGTGCCCGTGCTCTGGAGGATACCTTAATGTTAACCCTTTCAGGACCTAAAGATGACCAGAGTGATGACTTAGTATCCCTTTTTGTCATCTTAAACGTTAAAATTATTTCCCAGCCATTTTAAATGTTAACATTTTCTGCTGCACGGCTTTCAGTTTGGTGCAGTAAGTACCATACTATAGTCTAAGAATACAGTTGAATAACTTGCATCCTGGTGGGACTCTCTCCCCTTGGGGTCTCCATACTCTATATCTCAGCCTGTGGTGGCCCCCTTTCTGCCTTCCCTGTTCATTCATCACTCTCCCTTGGCTACTTTAAATGACCATTGAAGTAACATTTAGACCGTCCACTGAGGACTGTGGTTCCCTCCTGGATGGAAGCAGGCCATTACCTAGGTATAGGTTCTTATCCCTTTCAAGTTGGCTTGCAGTCCGCAGTGTAGACATACCTCTTCTCTCTGCCCCATTTCTACTACCATTACTTGAAGTCCTTGGTGTGGCTCCCTGTACAAGATGCACCTGCCGCTCGCATTTTAAACACATGGGAAACAGGATCAACCAGATAAATTATCTAACTTTACTAAAAATGAAATTTACACATGGAGCTTACTGTCATGATCCTCCTCCTGAGGGTCAAGGCCACTGGGCTCACAGTGCCGACCCCTAAGTGCAGTCCGCGACAGGGATGGGGGGAAACCGGGAGATCCACCCTGTGTACTTCTAGAATGGTTGCCGTGGTCACGACTGAACACTCGCCACGAGGTTCTAGGGAAACCCTCTTTACTTCTGGGTAGGGTACAATACCAGTCTTGAGTCTTGTAGCCAAATAAGAACCATCTCTTGGTTATTACACAAGGGAGGAGATCTGCTGTTATAACCCCTTCAGGGTAGTGTTGTAATGTAATGTAGCGTTGTCAGTGGCTCAGTAGGTAGCACACTCACCTCTGAGGCTGGGAGATCAGAGGGCTGTGGGTTCAGTTCCCACATCTGGCACTTGGGTTAATATCCTAGTACTGACACTGCAGTACAGCATGAGAGGGGTGCTGCACTTCTGAGGTGCCGTCTTTCGGATGAGACGTTAAACCGAGGTCCCATCTGCCTGGATTGGTGGTAGTTAAGGTGGATGTTAAAGATCCCATGGCACTTATCAAAAAGAGTAGGGGTATGTTTATTAAAATCAAAGCATATATACAACAACTCAATATTAAACAAGAGAAGCAAATAAATAAAAAATGCATACAAAATCTTCAGAAGGAGAAATTCAAAGTCCACCGTGCATCCTGAGGGAAAAAACAAAGAATTAGATAAGAGAAAAAAAACATATATATATACAGTCAAAGAAAAAATTCAGTAAAAATCCCAATATCGTTCCCACATATTCTGTTTGAGAAGTTTCCTTTCTTCTTCTTTAATACGATCAATGTGGGCTAATACTTTCATGAGTAAATCCTCAGGAGTAAGATGACGTTGCTGAAATAAAAACCAACACCTAACCTGCCATACCCAATACAATATTATAATTGCCATAATATTCAAAGTACTAGAATTACACCCAGCCCAAGAGATCGGAAATAAACCAAAAAATAAAGCTCTCTGGTCCCACTGACGCCAAACTTTATTCCAAAAAAGGCGACACCACAAAAACCAAAACCGCAAAATGAAAGGACAAGAAAAATATAAATGAGACATAGTTTCTATAAGAGCTGAACAAGAATCCCGAAAACAGTAACGATCCAGTACTTGTTTATGTTTGTGATTACCACTTACATTAATTTTTCCATGTGCTCCTAACCAAGCAATATCCCACAGTGCCACAGGAATACGAGCATCAACAAGACGATTTCCAATCTTTCTTTTCTGTCAATGTGAACTCTGGAAAAACTTCTTCCATAACATACGACTCTACTATCACTGTATACAATTTTTTCCGAGTTAAATCCTTAATCATAGGTACCGTAATATGCCATGTCTTTAGCATGTCAAACACCATGACCCAATCTGGAGATAAAACATATTTCCTTTTATTTTTATGGATAAAACTCCCTACACCCCATTCCTGTAAAATCTCATAAAGTGAAATTCGTACAAAGGGAACCCAAAGCTGAAATGAGTCAATAAATAAAGGTTTCAAATTGGTAGAGAAAAGAGAATAAAAAAACACTATCGAATTGAATCAAGAGACCCCTCCCTGTGGTAGTTTTGCAACAAAATGTTACGCTTAACGGATTGAGCGATTCCCAAAAACAAGAAAGAAAAGGCTTAAGAGGCACAAAAACATGTAGGCAATGGAAAATATGTGCTACATGTAAAACAAAGGTAGCAAACACGTTTTGATCAAAAAAATACGTTTCTTTTTACCCAGAAGCCATTTATTCCACTTATATACCTTTTCCCTACCCTTATTCAAACATATTTCCCAATTATACATCGCCATATCTGGAACCCCAAAATAAATACCTAGTAATTTATGCGGAGAATCCACTAACCTAATACCCCCAATAGAAGAAATACCCTCCAGAGATGAAGCCAAATTAAAACACACACTCTTCTGTAGATTTAAACTGGAACCAATAACTGATAAAAACAAACAAAAAAACGGTAATAACCTACATAATAAACAACCCACCGGGGTAGTAGGCACCAAAACACATAAATCATCCGCGTAACAAATTGCTTTTTGAATACTGCAATCCAAACCTGAAAGACCTAAAAGTCTAGGGGATTTGTAAGGTAGCCTAATAATGGGATCTAAAGCTATTACAAACAATAAAGGGCTCAAGGGACAACCTTGTCGGACTCCCCGACGAATGTAACAAGGAGATCCAATCCACCCATTAATATATGGTCTAACATAAGCTAGGGAATAACATAAAATGAGCCAATTAACGAAAGTCTGTGGAAACCCATAGGCTCTAAGGTCAACCATATAAATTCTTGAGAAACCCCATCAAAAGCTTTGGAGAGATCAAAATTAAATAAGTAGCACATACAGCCCCTTTGACCTTGAGAAAACAATTCTCTTATTAAAAGTAAAGCATCTCGGATGGACCTACCAGAGACTGAGCAATACTGAAATGGCAAAAGTAAAGAAGGCAAATGTTTCGAAATCCTATTTCCCAGTAATTTGGAAAAAATGTTATAATCCGTATTTAACAGGGTGATAGGTCTCCAATTCCCCAAATCAGATTTGTCACCCTTTTTATGAAGAAACAACATCAAACCTTCATACATTTGATCTGCCAAACGGTCCTCATGCAAACAGGCATTGAATACAGCTAATAACTGATTTGGCATAAATTTCCATAAGGATTTGTAAATCTCCGCTGATAACCCATCAGAGCCGGGAGCCACCCTATCCCTAAGACCAGAAATAACTCCTTTCACTTCCTCTAAAGTAAAAGGTGCTACAAGCTCATGCCTTTGAATTGCCGGCAGGGTAGGTACATCCAATGCTTGTAATAATAGTGACATATCAGAGGATTCAGCAACTGGATATTCAAAAGTACACTTTCTGTGTTGTCTTTACTTATAATTGTTTTTGGGCTGTTGAAAATTTAAAACATAGTGGTGGTGTAATTCTGTGTTGTCTTTAATTGTTGCAAATTTTATCTTGGCTTGTCTGACTGTCCTGTAGCTGGGTGAAGGGTGTTAATTGTCTGGCCTCTGACCTCAGCTACGTGATAACTGGAGGTGGGGCTTAGTCACAATTAAAGCAGCAAACAGAGGTTCATCTTCTCAGAAGAAGCCAGAAGGTGAAGGAAGGAAACCTATTCAATTCAGTGCTTTAGAGTAACTGGTAATTGGTATTTTCTTTTAAACTTAGATTGTAGGCTTGTAGTGACACTATACTTTCTTTCTGTGTTGTCTTTACTTATAATTGTTTTGGGCTGTTGAAAATTTAAAACATAGTGGTGGTGTAATTCTGTGCTGTCTTTAATTGCTGCAAATTTTATCTTGGCTTGTCTGACTGTCCTGTATCTGGGTGAAGGGTGTTAATTGTCTGGCCTCTGACCTCAGCTACATGATAACTGGAGGTGGGGCTTAGTCACAATTAAAGCAGCAAACAGAGGTTCATCTTCTCAGAAGAAGCCAGAAGGTGAAGGAAGGAAACCTATTCAATTCAGTGCTTTAGAGTAACTGGTAATTGGTATTTTTCTTTTAAACTTAGATTGTAGGCTTGTAGTGACACTATACTTTCTTTCTGTGTTGTCTTTACTTATAATTGTTTTTGGGCTGTTGAAAATTTAAAACATAGTGGTGGTGTAATTCTGTGCTGCCTTTAATTGCTGCAAATTTTATCTTGGCTTGTCTGACTGTCCTGTATCTGGGTGAAGGGTGTTAATTGTCTGGCCTCTGACCTCAGCTACATGATAACTGGAGGTGGGGCTTAGTCACAATTAAAGCAGCAAACAGAGGTTCATCTTCTCAGAAGAAGCCAGAAGGTGAAGGAAGAAGCGTATTCAATTCAGTGCTTTAGAGTAACTGGTAATTGGTATTTTCTTTTAAACTTAGATTGTAGGCTTGTAGTGACACTATACTTTCTTTCTGTGTTGTCTTTACTTATAATTGTTTTGGGCTGTTGAAAATTTAAAACATAGTGGTGGTGTAATTCTGTGCTGTCTTTAATTGCTGCAAATTTGTCCCCCACCCACCCCTTCCCCAACTCTTAATTATATGCCCTGATAAATCTGATTGACAGGAGCTAAACACAGGGTATAGTAAGAGGTGTGAAGTAGGAGGGGCATAAGGGGAAGAAGACCACCCTCAGCACAAGTGTTTTGACTCATTTATTTATTTATTGGTTTCTTTTCTTTAAAAAAATATATATCTGACGATCAGTTACAGGATTTTAGTACTGTAAATAAATAAAAAGAGAACTAAGAGAGCTTCAGTAGCAGAGAAGTAGTGGAATTGCAGTATAATGTGGGGAGTGGTGCAATGCAGTGGCTGTGGGGCAGCCATATTCAGGCAGACCTTCTGGACCCTGACGTGCTGCCCTATCTGCATGCATCTCTCTGGACTGCGGGATGAGGTAGCCAGACTCAGAGCGGAAGTAAACTGGGTCAGGAGTACCATCACCCCTATCCAGGGACCACCCAGTCCAATGCAGCTGCCTCAAAGGATGCCGAGAACAAGGAGCACTTGGATGACAGTGGGCTCAGGAGGGTTAGAGCAGTCAGGCAGAGGCACATTCAGATCCTATTCCTCTCAAGAACTCATGCCACACTGGCAAATGAGGACAACCAAATAGAGGTACCCAGGGAAGTGGAAGGAAAGGATGTGGAGGTTAGGCAAGGAGGTGACCTCAGTGGGAAAGCAGTGGACCCCAGAGGAGGAGGAGAGATCCTGGTGGGGGACTCCATCGTAAGAGGGATCCAGCTAGGAACACAGGAGGGAGGACAGGGAGGTGAGGTGCCTACCAGGTACCACGGCATGGAGGGATGGAAGGAAGATACTGGGGATCACTGGGAAGGCAAGACTGGAGGGGAGCTGGATGTCATTATCCACCTAGGTACTAATGACTTGGCAAATGGGGAGCCAAGGAAGTTCAGGAAGAGTTTAGGAAACTGGGGAAGGGTCTCAAGCAAGTAGCTACTTCTGTCACTTTCTCAGAAGTACTACTGTGAGAGAGCAAGGAGAGCATAGGAGTGCATGCACCAGGAACTTTAACTCATGGTTGAAGAACTGGTGCTGTGAGGAAGGGTTTGGATTCATTGGTGACTGGGGACCCACCTGGAGGATGGAGGTTTGTTCAAGCCTGACGCTGCATCCATCCTGGAGGAATCAAACACTCAATGATAAGTTTAAATGCTACATTGACAAGCATTTAAACTAGCAAAGGGGTGGCAGGCCAGCAGGGGCGGTACCTGCATCACCCCACAGCTAGTAGTGGAACCAGTGAACCAGAGGAGTGGCTATCTCTGCAAAGCAGTGTGCAAAAGATGGAGATTAGTGTCCAAAGGTGGATAAGCAGAAAAGGGCAAAATTCAGCAGAAGGGCAAACAGCAAGGAGAACCAGGGATAAATGACAACCAAGGAAGGGGCTGGAGTAGAACAGTGAAGCAGTCTAGGGAGGTCAAATCATGGAAAGCCATGTGTGCAAATGCCAGGAACCTTAGCAACAAGATGAAAAGATCTGGAGGCTGTCATGGTACAGTCAGACCTGGACATTGTGGCCATCACTGAAACCTGGTGTAATGATGACCATGACTGGGAGATGGCCATACCTGGCTACAACATATTCAGAAGAGACAGAGCAGGCAGGAAGGAGGAGGTGGCACTGTATGTGAAAAATGACATAAGGGCACACAGATCCAGGAGGAACAAAATGGGGAGAGATACTGTGGGTTAGCTGGAAAGGAAAATGGGGCCAGCCATCCGCACAGGTGGTCTGTAGACCACCAGCCCAGGAGGAAGAAACAGATAGGGAGCTGATGCTAGCCATCCAAAGGATGGCAGACATGGGTGAGGTAGTACTGGTTGGAGACTCAATATACCAGACGTGGACTGGAGCATCCCAGCAGCAGCATCAACTAGGAGCAGATTTATCCTGGACTCTCTTCAAGGTGCCTTCCTCAAGCAACTGGTCATGGAACCAACTCGGCAGAAGGCAGTACTGGACCTTGTGCTCACAAACAGGGACAGTGTGATGGGGGTAACAGTGGGGGAGCACCTGGGTAACAGTGACCACCAGTCATTGTGGTTTGAAATCACAGAAAGAGCAGAACCAAACCACACAAAACACGTATCCTGGATTTTGAGGGGCAGACTTTGGGAAAATGGGGAGATACTTGAAAGAGGCATTAAGGGAATGGGACAGGAATCAGGGTTGAGGAACAGTGGGCAGTATTTAAAATGGGGATTATAAGAATAACAGAATTATGCATTAAGCAGGTTAGCAAGAGGAAAAGGAAGGGGACCGTTATGGTTTTCCAAAGAGGTAGCAAAGAAAGTGAAAGCCAAAAGATTGCATTCAGGCAATACAAAAGACACAGGCAGAGGGGATAGGGAGAAGTACCAGGAGAAACAAAGGGAGGCAGGGAAGTCAGTAAGGGAAGCCAAAGCTCAGACAGAACACATTGCAAAATCAGTGGGTAAAGGGGACAAAACCTTTTACAGGTACATAAGTGAAGAAAGAAAGACAAAGGGAGGGATAGTGAGACTGAAGGGGGAGGATGGGAGCCGTGTGGAGGATGACAACAATAAAGCTGACATATTGAACAGGTATTTCTGCTCAGTCTTTACTAAGGAAGAGGGGTAATGGGTCTGAAGGGAGTACAAGGGTGAGAATGGTGCAGAAATGGACTCAAGTCCTTTACACGAAAGGGTCCTGAAGGAACTGGAAGTAATGAGCTGATAAAGCAATGGGGCCAGATGGGGTGCACCTCAGGGTCCTTAAAGAACTAAGAGAGGTGGTGGCTGAACCTCTGGCTATCCTGTTCAGCCAATCACTGGAAACAGGGAGGTACCCAAAGACTGGAAGACAGCAGATAGTCCCCTTATACAAAAGTGGGAACAAAGAGGAAGCAGGGAACCACAGACCAGTCAGTCTCACCTCGGTAGTGGGAAAGATCATGGAAGCACTACTGAAGGAGAGATTGGTGGAACATCTGGTTGTCAATGGACTACAGGACCCAAGGCAGCATGGTTTCACCAGGGGGAGGTCATGTCAGACCAACCTCATTGAATTTTTTGACTGGGTGACTAGGGAGGTGGATCAGGGGAGGGCAGTGGACATGGCCTATCTGGACTTCAGCAAGGCCTTTGACACTGTGCTGCATAGAAGACTATTACACAAACTGGGGAATATGGGTGTGGGCAGGACAGTAGTGTAGTGGGTAGGTAACTGGCTGGGTGGCAGGACACAGAGGGTGGTGGTAAATGGCTGTCACTCCACAGAGGGAAGAGTAACCAGTGGGGTACCACAGGGATCAGTGCTGGGGCCGGTCCTACTCAACATCTTCATCAGTGACATTGCACAGGATCTAGAAGGCAGAATTTCACTGTTCGCTGATGACACAAAGCTCTGTAACAGAGTAGACACACCAGAGGGTGTAGACAGAATGAGAAGGGACCTGCAGAAACTTGAAGAATGGTCAAGGGTTTGGCAGTTGGAATTCAATGCAAAGAAGTGCAAGATAATGCATATGGGGCACAAAAACCCTGGCACAATATATCAGTTGGGGGGTGAGGATATAGCATGCACCAAGCAGGAAAGGGATCTTGGGGTTGTCATCTCTGATGACCTCAAGGTAGGAAACAGTGTGACAAGGCATCAGGTAAAGCAAATAGGATGCTGGGATGTATAGGCAGGGGCATCACCAGCAGGAAAAGGGAGGTCATAATTCCACTATACAAGACACTAGTGAGGCCCCACCTGGAGTACAGTGTACAGTTCTGGAGACCATACCTACATAAGGACATAGACCGGGTAGAGAAGGTTCAGAGGAGGGCAACAAAGATGGTGCATGGGTTGCATCACAAGTCCTATGAAGACAGGTTGAAGGAACTGAACATGTACTCCCTGGAGGAGAGGAGGGAGAGAGGGGATATAATACAGACATACAAGTATCTTACAGGGAGGAACAGGGTGCAGGAAAACACTATTTTAAGCGAAAAAGATGTTTCAGGACTAGAGGCATGGGATGAAGTTGGAGGAGGGACGATTCAGAGGAAACGTGAAAGAATTTCTTCACAGAGCGGGTGGTGGACAAGTGGAACACCCTGCCAGAGGAAGCAGTGGGGGCTGAAACAATCGTGAGTTAAGAATGCATGGGATAGACATAAAGGAATTCTAGAGGGCAGGGGAGGAAACAGACTTCTAGGAAAACAAACTGAACTTACAAGCTCAAATGGGCAGACTAGGTGGGCTATAGGCCCTTATCTGCCGACACTGTCTATGTATCTATGTAGTATGTTTCACAAATTTAGTAACACATTCCATAATATTCGTCTGCCCTTTGACTATATGCCCTTGATCATCAAGCAGTTGAACCATCTGTTTACCACAAAACTTTTCCTTAGTAACGTCAGAAGGGTTAAATTGACGCTGTGTCCCAGAAGTCCGAAATTTCTGTTCAAAAATAATAGATTTTTGTCTATCATACTGTACTTTAGTTAAGGCAGTCTTAAACTCCTTTATACGGGCAGAACAGTCAGAACCAAATAAATGAGATTCAGTAAATAATGCCAACAATTCAGCTCGTAGAAGACTGGAAGTTTGGTGTCTAGTGTCAGCCAAAAATCTAGCATAGTATCTAAAATAGGTCACCATATATAATTTAGTATCAATCCACCAGTCGATCATGGAATCATAAAGAACAACTCACGAAATCAGAGCAAAATCAATTCAAAAACCATGGTGAAACTCTGGAACCAATAATAAAGATGAATTAACTCTCCAAACCCCAGGCCCCTGTGATAAAACTTCCCCCAACTGAATCCGTATCCCTAATAAATGGTGATCAGAAGTAGCCATAGGCACTGTTACACCTGCCACTGCCCCAATAGTCTGTGAACAGAACCAAAAATCAATCCTAGAGGTTAATTTACCTTTCGAAAAGGTAGGCAACGGGGACTGGGCAAATACATCAATCAAATTCATCTCTTTAATAATGGTACGTAAAGCTTGAGTATCACAATAAACTCTCTTATTGGGAGGGACTTCTAGACTAGAGTTAAAATCTCCACCCCATAAAATAATCCGGTTTGTAAACAAATAAGGTTTAATTAGACGTAAAAGCTGAACCCTAGCAGCCTTCTGTTGTGGAGCGTAAATATTAATAAGTCGGTAAGGTAAACCATACCATAAAAGGTCCAATAATAATACTCTACCTGGAACCAAATCCACCATCTTCTGCAAAGTAAAGTTAGATGAAGTAAAACAATATCCAATGCCGGAACAAAGGTCCTGGCCCAGGGACCAATATGAAGGCCCCAACCCCCAATCCCTTGAGGCTGTAGCTGCTTCCCCAGTTGTATAAAACCTGACATCTTGCAATAAATAAACCTCATAAGCCAAACTTTGTAAGGCTGAAAAGGTAACTGTGCGTTTATACTGTGAACGAATGCTATTAACATTAAGACTAGCTAAGCATATAGAAGACATAAAGGAAAAGAAAAAACCATTGCAAGATTAACCATATCATTTCTTTCTCCTTGTTCTAACAGTTTTCTTTTTTGAGGGAATCCCAGAGTTATCAGCCAGGGGCAGTGGTGCTGAGGTAGCCATAGGAGGAGGAGAAGGAACAGAGTCCCCTAAGTCTTCCTCATCCATGGCATCACCCCAACTGTGCAAAGGTTCATATGGATTGGATACTGGGACAGAAAGTATAGAGACTGCTTCCACTTGTTTGGTGGAGCGAAGTCTTCTAGCAACTGGTGGGGAGGGTTCCAAAATTTCCCCTGGCTCCAAGTCTTCCCTTGCTGGGAGAAACGGAGCCTGTACAGGAGTAGGGACTGAAACAGTAGGGGGGGGAGGTAGGTAACTTATCAGGTAGTGGTGCTTCTGAGGGATCTGGAGGTTTGGGATAGTTGAAACATCAGGAGAAACCGAAAAGGAGGGAACCTTTACCTTATTATTGGGAATATGGCCTGGGGGAGAGGTCTAACGTAGCGAAAGATTTAGCTATATAGAATCATGTTCTGTATAATCTGAGGTATTATGGGGCATGAGGACACACAAAAACATGAGAAGTTTCACCACATAGGTTACAAGTGGGAGGGACCCGTACAGGATAACACTGAATGACCCAACATTCCACAAGATGCACATTTTAATTGGTCACAATCAGAGCTTAAGTGAGTTAGTGAGCCATCATATAACAGAGCATGTGTGTCCTGGATAAAACAGTATACATGATCCTCCCTAAATAAAAACAATTAGGGAGATGGCGAATCACAGCCTCAGTCATTTTAAGTTGCACATTAAATTTCCACCCCCAACCCCCGTCCAAAACACATTATCGTCAATCAATGCATGTGGTACTCCATTCACTGTACAACGTTGTTCTAACCAATACAGAATATCTAGTACATTGACTCCTTCATTCCGAAAAAGAACAGTGATAACTTTAGCAGTTGGTCTGGTAATAGGTATTACCACAAAATGTTTCCAGATAGGGTCTATACGAGCAGTATAGTAGGCAGACCAAAATTTGTCCAACAAAGCAGCAGAACGAAAGGAGACATCAAAATTATGATCCCCAGAAGAGTGAATAAATGTATACACCTCCGAAGGCCGAATCCCCAAAGAATCAATTATTAAAGTTTTGCCCACAAAATTTCGATCAAGGGAGTCCATACCCCTTTATAGTAAATCGTGCAACAAAGCGTTTCCTATCAGGGACATCAGCAGTTTTAAAGGGAGGCATAGCTGGCAGGTTTACATTTTGTGCCTGAGGAAGTCTATGAGCAGGACTACCAGAGAACTAGTTGCTGTATCGTTTTTTTGCAATTTGAGGGCGCTGACCTGGTATCGTTGTCGCCGACTTAGGCTCCGAAACAGGAGTATTGGACGTCGCGGGGATCAAAGAAACTGGTGAAGCCTGACTCAAAGACCGAATATCAGCCACAGGATCAGCCGAAACAGGGCTCCTGGCTTCAGCACTAACAGGTGGAAATGACGCGGCGTTCCGGTCCGACTCTGAAACCTGCACCTCTTCCAGAGCCTGTGAACCCAAAAGTTCCCGGTCGATTCAATCCTACCCGGTAAAGGAACATGGGGTTCGAGAATCAGTCATTAGGTCTTCACCCAACCGCGTTGCTAATGCCACCTCCGAGACCAGGTGGCAAGCCGGGCGAAAAGGAAAGGAATCAGCATCCACATCAATAGCAGGGACATCCAGCGTCTGTTACGGCGGGTCATCTATAACCTGCATTACTTTTTTGAAAGGCGAAAAAAGCTACCTGGCCACCTTCGGGCGGTTTATTTTCATCTTCGGTTGCCAAAAGCAGAACTGGGTCAGAAGTCTTCCGACCGACGGCTGCAGGCTGAGCCAACTCCACTTCAGGTAAGATATCACTTTGGACTTCCATATTTTCTAAACAAGCGAAGCCTCCTCGAGTGCTTCAACCAACTCCATAGAACAGTCTTCCAATACTACTGCACCTCCACCGACTGAGACGTACTGAGCATGGTCCAGTCGTCTCAGGAGGGGCCCCTACCATCAGAGAATTTCCCCGTGTCGTGGGCCACCTCTATTAATCTAAAAAAAAAATACCACCAACAGCTTAATCTGGTTCGAGGTCGGTTGGCATTCACCTGTATCCCCCTTCCCCCGGGTCGTGCCTGAAAATAGGCAGGATTTGTCTAGTGCACTTACCCGGTCAACAAAAACTAGTAATAATGATGCTGATGTTGCCTTCTCCCACAAGGCATACAATAACCTGGTTCAAATTCCCACTGACACTTCTTTGAGACTTTAGTATTTCCCCTGTCTTTATCCAGCCTTTTCCCCCTATTACAGAGCCATGATTTGATAGCTATGGATGGCACCCCTTTGGCAGTAACAGTTCAGTCCCATATTATTTATAAATCTTTTACAGTCCTACACAGTATAAGAAATTCTCTCAAGGCAGGTTTTCTTAATGAATGTTTTATTAAAATAATTACTAATCGTACATTTACGATTTAACCATTTTTAACTTGGGCAAATTTGTCACAGAATAAACAGAAAAATAAAAAGTGGACTGCGTACAAAAAATGCCTTAAAAACTGTAAGCTAAGTTCTACCTTGGTTGTGAAGATTTCAATGTCCAGAGAATCACTGGTTTGCAAAATATTTGTCTTTCTGTAGCAGCCTTTGGTTCTTAGGCAGTCTCTCTGCTGGCAGTTGTTCTCTTGTGTTCAGGAGAGTCCAAGCAAAATGCCTCAGAGTGTCTGTGTTTGAGCGTTTAAATAGGGTTGACCAACCACAGACTGTGAATAGAGGCTGGCCCTTCCATTTCAGGCCACCGGGTGTCACTCCCCTTCCCCAAAAATCTTACCAAAGGGTATATACCTTCACTTTCTGGCACGTATAAAAAAAAAAAAAAATTGTCAGTGTACTGTGGGAACCTTTTCCGTCACCTCTTGTCTAAGACCATTTCCCTTTTGATCTTGGAGGTTTATGACTGGGGAAATAGCTTCTCTCATCCTGGGATTTTATTATACCAATTAGCTATGCAGGGACCTCCTACTCTTTGAAGATGTACTTGTCAGATTTTACTTCGAGAAACTGCTTTTGCAGCAGGTTACACCATTAGGACTGAAGCCGGCAGTCACCAGGACCCCAAGGAAATTTTCTAGCTAGCGGTATTCAGCGGGGACTGCCCCCGACTTCGGTCCTGCCCCTGACATCAGGCATAGTACATAAGGGGGTGCTCCCCCAGAATCCCCAGTTCTTTTCCCGCCATCGACTCGCCAGCATCGGCCTCTCGGTCTCTACCTAGCGTACGACGACTTGTAACTTCAGGTAGTTTCTACAGAACTAACGTCTTCTCCAACTCTCTCTCTTTTGAGGGACACCTTTCCAAGTGTTCCTGCGGAAAAAAGATCCCTTTCAAGGATCCTCATTCATCCTGTGTGCGGTGCTTAGGCCCAGACCACGACACCAAGGCCTGCTCCTTCTGTCTAGGGTTCAACAGCTGCACCAGGATCCACCATCAGAAGGCACTTCAGGCCTATCTTTTAGAAGAAAAGCTTTGCAGGATGGACAAAGAACCTTCCTCCAGGGGTGATTCTTCATCCAGGGCCCATAAACACTGGGAGAAAGCAAGGTCCAGATCCCCGAACCGGGCCTCGGACTCGCGTAGCTCGGGCTCCACTCGATCTGACCGCTGTCCCTCCAGGGCTCGTTATCAGCCCTCTCCGGTCAAAGTCAAGGCTACAGGCGGTTCTTCGACTCTTCAGCCAATCAAGACTTACAGGCCCTCTGCTTCCTCCACTCCCTCTCTGGCCTCTTCC
Source organism: Neoceratodus forsteri (assembly GCA_016271365.2). Classification (NCBI taxonomy): domain Eukaryota; kingdom Metazoa; phylum Chordata; order Ceratodontiformes; family Ceratodontidae; genus Neoceratodus; species Neoceratodus forsteri. The sequence continues at coordinate 112,292,689 of CM028134.1, forward strand.
AAGTCTTTGGAACGCCACAAGTCTTCATCCTCTACCCGACGTCGGGATCCCGACTCCAGATCGGTCTCCCAGCCTCCCAGGGGTCCGGATCCACCACCCAGGAAGACGAAAGTCCTGATGTCCCTAAAGCGGACGACGGACCCGATGTCAGCCATGCACCCAAAATCGGCCAGGCGTTCACCGGAGCCGAGGACATCTGCCAAGCACCAGACGCCGGCCGGGCATTCACCGGACCTGAAGTCATCGGCCAAGCGACCGACGTCAGACTCGCACTTCCCAGAGCTAAAGACCGCCCCCAGTCACCGTACACCAGTTGCAGGGACTCCATGGAGGAGGACACGACATTGCCTGAAGACCAGAAGGGCGATACAGAGGATGCCGGGCTTCCGAGGGAACCTTTGCCCAACCCGGAGACACCCGCTGACCCGACGCCTGACCCCGGCGACAGACCACTGGCACCAGGCCCATCGTCAGGCATGAACATACAAGAAGTAAAGGATCTGTTTACTTTCGGTGGGACACTATCCGAAAAGACGTGGTCCCTGTAAAACCTCCTCCTCTTCCTCCTCCTACTCCTTCACCTCCTACGCTCCCTCCTCCAAAGGGGCCAGCAGGACGACCACCAACCCCTAAAGAGCATACTTCACCTCCTAGGGGTAGATCCAAGGACCGGAGAAGGCCTCCCTCAAGATCTCCATCAGGGTCTCCTAGTCCCAAGCGACCCAGACGTCGTCGGTACACTCTGTTAGGGGAGGACTCCAGATCAGATACCTTGAAATTCTCCAGATCTCCTTCTCCACTCGGGATCCCATCACCTGACCCACAGGACCTACCCAGGTCTCCTCCAGATGATCCCTCCTTCTCTGCGATAATGAGGCACATCCAGGACAACATGGGATGGGATGCCGAAGACCTGCCCGTTATCTTTGGCAGAAGGATCCAAAGCCTGTGGTAGTGCCACCCTTGGTGAACACCTTCGCGGACGTCACCAAGGCTGCGTGGAAGCGTCCACACTCCACCCCTGCTGTGCCGAAGAAAGCTTGACCGCCTGTACAAGTCCCCGGAAGAGGACCAGTACTTGGCTCAACAACCTCTGGCTGACTCCCTGGTCATTACGGCCTCGCATGACTGGTCCCAAAGACCGCAGCATATGAGCACACAACCACCGGACCAGGAATCCAAGCAGCTGGATGCCCTGGGGAGACACATGTATGCGGCTGCTACGTGCTCCATCAGGTCCCTGAACTACCTGTCTCACATGGTACAGTTTCAGAATGCCCTGTGGGAACAGGGCCAGGACCTTGTCGACAAATTACCGGATGGCGATCAGAAGGCAGAGCTCCTAAACCTCCCCCGCACAGGGTCTGATGTGGGAATCCAAGTGCTATGAGCCGCGTACGATTCTGCGGACTCATCTACCAGAGCCGCAGCTTCAGGCATCTGTCTCCGGAGACGCTCTTGGCTCCATGTCTCCGGCTTTACCCAGGACATACAGAAGAACATTCTTGACGTCCCTTACAATGGCGAAGTACTTTTTGGTGAGCCCTCTGAGAAGGTTGTCACCAAACTCCAGGACGTTGGGAAGGCAGTCAGGTCTGTACAGGCCATGTACAGATCAAGGCCTGGTTCGTTTCTTGGGAACCAGAGCCGTTTTTGCAGCCCGTAACAACGGCAGCAGTCACATTCCAGCCAGCAACAAAGGGGCATTTTTCAACGTAAAGCCCAGGCTATGTCGTCTCCAGGCAGAGGCCAGTGTTATACCAGACCGGGCCAGCCTGCAGGGACCAATGCTGCCACAGCATGACTCCTTCCCAGCCCCTGCCTCTTTTCTGGATCAACGGGCACAAAGGTCGGGGGTCACATCGCTTGCCACTTTTCAGGGTGGCAGTCGATTACCGCCGACTGGTGGGTCCTCCAGTTGGTCAAGAAAGGCCACTTCATAGAATTTCTCGACCACCCACCGTCAAGACCTCCCCTGCTTTCCCGTTATTTGGGTCAGCACGCCCTGCTCATCCAGCAGGAGGTGCTCGCGCTTCTCGGAAAAGAAGGTATAGAGCACATACCGCAGAACCAGAGAGGTGCAGGTTATTATTCTCACTTCTTTCTAGTTCCCAAAAAGACAGGGGACCTCCGTCCGATACTGGATCTCAGTGACCTCAACGCTTCGGTCCTGTACAAACGCTTCTGCATGGTGACCCTCCCAGGTCTGATACCCATGCTCAAGCAGAGCGCTTTTCTAGCGTCCTTGGACATGCAGGATGCTTACCTGCATATACCCATAGCTCAAGCGCACAGGAAGTTTCTGCGCTTCGAGTTTCAGGGTCACCATTATCAGTTCCGAGCCTCCTTCGGACTGTCATCGGCACCTCAGGTATTCACGAAGTGCACGGCAGTAGTAGCGGCGACTCTGAGGAGACAAGGCCACTACGTGTTCCCCTACCTGGACGACTGGCTTCTCATGGCACCCTCTCGGGAAACCCTGATGTCCGCCATTCATTCTACTCAGTCTCTGTTCAAGACGCTGGGCATCATTATCAATCAGGAGAAGTCACCCCTGGTTCCGTCACAGATCCTGCAGTTCATAGGCGCAGTTCTGGACACCGTCCAGGGGAAAGCTTTTCTACCCCAGGACCGAGAGGAACACATCAGATCCCTCATCAGGGACATCTTGGAAGGAAGACCGTCCCAGCCAAGCTGGTACTTTGCTTGCTTGGACACATGGCTGTGGCCATTGCAACAGTCCCGTTAGCCCGCCTCCACATGCGGGTGACCCAGTGGATGTTACGGGTCCAACGGGATCAAAAGCAAGATCATCTGCAGCTCCCAATTCAGATCACGAAAGCTGTAATCCAGGATTGGCAATGGTGGCTAGATTCGAAGAACATCTCGGTGGGGGTCCCCTTCACTGTGCCGTCTCTGATTGTGGCACTCTCCACGGACGCCTCAGGGCTCGGATGGGGAGCACACCTCGATGGTATCCGGTCTCAGGGCCTGTGGACAGCCCAAGAGACTCATCTCCATATAAATATCCTGGAAATGAGAGCAGTTATTTACGCCCTGTAGGCTTTCCAGTCTGAGATCCCACTGGGTACTTTTCTGTTACAAACAGACAATTCCGCGGTGATGTATTACCTCAGCAAACGAGGCACCCATTCCTACCCGCTTTGCAGGGAGGCCATGAGGGTGTGGGATTGGGTTTTACAACACGGTGCAAACCTCATTGCAGTTCATGTCCCAGGAGTGGACATCGTCATCGCAGACAGCCTGAGCCACTCCCAGGCCAGAGTCCACGAGTGGGAACTACTCCAGGAGGTAGTAGAGGATCGGTTTCGCAGATGGGATACACCAGAGTTAGACCTTTTCGTGTCCCCACCCAACACAAAACTGCCCAATTTTTGCTGGCTAGGTCCAGGGCCTGGTGTTTTCTGGCGAGATGCGTTGTCCCTTTCCTGGGCGGGCAGATTCCTCTATGCCTGCCCCTTTTCTGTTGATCCAGAGGGTCATTTTAAAACTTCGCAGAGAGCAAGCGACGCTGATACTTATCGCGCTGTTTTGGCCCAGGCAGATCTGGTTCCCTCTTCTACATCAGCTGTCTTGGGAACCTCCGGTACCTCTGCCAATCAGCTCTCACTTGCTGTCTCAGGAGGCGGGCTCCTTGGTCTATCCGGACCTTCGTTCACTGAACCTGCACGCTTGGCTCCTAGAGACGTAGCCATTATGCGATACGGGGTCTCGCAAGAGGTAGCGGATGTTCTAGTGGCTGCTAGAAAACCGGCCACTAATGCTAGTTATGCCGTGAAATGGCGCAGATTTTGCCTCTGGGCTCAAGAGCTGGGGTTTTCGCCACTGGATTGTCCAGAAAGGTTGTTCTTGGACTATCTCCTGTCTCTTTGTCAGACAGGTTTGGCCTTCTCCTTGATAAAATACACCTTTGTGCCATCTCAGCCTATCACACTCCTATAGGCCAACGCCCTGTATCTCAGTTGGACACAGCACAAGCCTTCCTGAGAGGCGTCCTCCACCTTAGACCTCCGATCAGAGATCCTGTTCTGCCTTGGGATTTACCCATTGTCCTGGAGCAGCTTACGCTGCCACCTTTTGAACCAGCCACGGATTGAGAGCTACGTCTCCTTACATGGAAGACGTTGTTTTTAGTTGCCATTACTTCGGCCAGAAGAATTTCAGAGCTTCACACTCTGATGTGCAAAGAGCCTTATTTGGTTTTCCACCAGGACAGGGTATCCTTACGGATCAATCTGAAGTTTCTGACTAAGGTGGTCTCAGCTCTCACTCTTAATCAGGACATCGATCTACCAGTATACTTCCTTAAATATTCAAATCGAGGAGAGGCCCTGTTGCACCCTATAGACGTGCATAGGTGTCTTTGATACTACCCGACCAGAACCAAATACCGTCGAAAATCTGATCAGCTTTTTGTCTCCTTTGCCCACAGGATGATGGGAGCTCCCGTTTCCAAACAGTCGCTGTCCAGGTGACACATACATTGTATCACGTTCTGTTACCAGAAGCGCAACAAACCCTTACTGGATGCGGTTAAGGGTCATTCCACAAGGGGGGTGGCTACCTCCTTTGCGGCCTTAAAGAACGTGTCCACCTCTGCCATCTGTGCAGTAGCGACTTGAAGCACTGTGTACACTTTCATCAGGCATTATAGCCTGGATGTTGCATCGAGGCGAAGAGCAGGTTTTGGTCTAGCAGTCCTTCAAGGACTTCTGTCCTAGGCTTAGGTTTCCTTAAGGATTTCTACCTTCCCTCCTCCCGGTGGTGTGGGATTTCCACTATTGCTTGGGCATCAGTCTAATGGTGTACCTGCTGCAAGAGCTGTTTCTCAGCAAGATAGTACAGATCTTACTCGAGATACAGCTCTTGCAACAGGATACACCTAAAATCGAAGCTGGCAGGCCAGGCCCCACTGAAAAATTCTAGCTAGCTATCTTCAGCGGGACCGCCCGGCGTCAGGCGTGGTACAAAGGGGCGGTCCCGTCAGATTCCCCAGTTCTTTCCCGCCGTCGACTCTGTCAATGTCTCACCCGGTTCCCAGTCTAGCGTGACGCGTGGTTCAGAGCTTTCCTCCGGGAAATTCTTTTTCTTCAAGCAAGATTGTTGCTGATGTCTCTCCGACCTCCGGTCATCCCTCCAAGTGTGCTTGCGGGAAACCGATCCCCTTCAAGGACCCCCACACGGCCTGTGTTAGGTGCCTGGGCCCAGACCATGATACCCGGGCCTGTTCGTTTTGCCAGGGCTTCAACAGCCGAACCAGGATCCGACGTCAGAAGGCCCTACAAGCTTTTCTGTTGGAGGAAAAACTGAAGACCATGTCCTCCAAGGGGGAATCTTCGTCCAAATCCCACAAGCACGCGGAGAAAAGAAGTGTCCAGGGCTTCGGAGTCCCGCAGCTCCGGTTCTCGGTCCGACCGCTCTCCTTCCAGGGCCAGCTCTCAGCCTCCCCCGGCTGTGGTAAGCAAGCCTTCTTCTTCTCAGGCCAAGTCCGCCAGGCTGCCGTCGTCTTCCTCTTCCAAGGCCTTGGCGAAGTCTGGGGAGCGCCACCACCATCATCATAAGTCGGGTTCCCGCCCTTCGGCTCCCGACGTCCGGTCGTCTTCTGTGCCTCCTCGCAAAACTTTGGAGCTCACACCGTTGAAGAGACCTGTGGTCCCGACGCTGGCCCGACCGTCTTCGGCCGTATGTCATTCCTCCCTGGAGCCGTCATCGGCCAAACCATCCCAGCGGACACATGTTGGGGGACCGGCGTCCATTCCGCCTGAGAAGAGGGCTCCCATGCCTCCGACCGACATCGATCAGGAGACGTTGACTGAGGAGGACAACACGCCCGAGGACCAGGCAGGCGGCCCGCTCGCCCGAAACTCCCAGGACCCCTAGCCCTTACAGAGGCCCTGTGGAGCCGACGCCGGGACCCGACAACCGCCCACCGACGCCTGGGCCGTCGTAGGGACTTTCTATGGCGGAAGTGAAGGATCTCTTCACTTACTGGTGGGACACCATTAAAAGGGATATGGCCCCCACCGCTCCTCCTCCTCCTCCCCATCTCCTCTGGTACCGGTTCACCCTTCGGGGTCGGCAGGCCGCTTACCTCACCCGAGGCCTGGATCTCTCCCAGGGAAGATCAGGAAAAACTGAGACCTCCGTCGAAATCATCTTCTGGATCACCCAGCCCCAAGAGATCCAGGAGACACCGACGTTCGCCGTTGACGGAGGAAACGGGATCAGTCTACTCTTCCTCTAGATCCCCATCTCTTCTCTCCATCCCTTCTCCAGACCCACGTGAGACACGAGATCTCCTCCCGGATGACCCTTAGTTCATGGATATTATCGACATATCTAGGAGAACATGGGATGGGATGCAGAAGAACTAGACCCGAAGGTTACACCTTGCCAAATATCTTGACAGAAGGACCCCAAGCCTGTGGTGGTACCACCCTTGGTGGACACTTTCGTGGAGCGTCACCAAGGCAGCGTGGAAGCGTCCACATTGTCGGCGGTGCCAAAGAAAGCTGATCATCTGTACAAGGCTCCTAAGGACGACCAGTACCTGACACAGCAGCCTCAGGCCGACTCTCTGGTCATCACAGCCTCACATGACCGATCACAGAGGCTGCAACATTTGAGCACCCTGCCACCGGACCCAGAGTCCAAACAGTTGGATGCACTGGGCAGGCGCACGTACGCTTCCGCTACCTGCACCGTCAGATCCTTGAACTACCTGACCCACATGGTTCAATTTCAGAACGCTTTGTGGGAACAGGGTCTGGAGGCGGCTGAAAAGCTGCCCGAAGGTGAGCAGAAGGAGGAGCTGCTCCAGCTCCTCTGTATGGGTTCAGACTTGGGGACCCAAGTGCTTCGAGCCACGTACGACTCCGCGGACTCATCGGCCCGAGCAGCAGCTTCTGGCGTATGCCTCCAGAGACACTCCTGGTTACGTGTCTCCGGCTTTACCCTGGATGTCCAGAAAAACATTATGGACGCTCCGTTCGAGGGAGAAGTTTTATTTGGTAATCCTTCCGAGAAGATCATTACCGAACTTCAAGAGGCCAGGAAGGCGGTAAGGTCGGTTCAAGCCATGTACCGACCCAAGCTTGGTTCCTTTCGTAGGAACCAAAGCCGTTTTCGTGGGCGGACACAGAGGCAGCAGCCCCTCCGCTACACATCAGAGGGCTCCGTTTCCATAGGACCCAGGAAAACAGCCGCTAGCCGGTCAGCGTTCCCTAAGCCGACCCAGCCAGCAGGCCCATCTGCCGCCACAGCCTGACTCCTTTCCGGCCCCCGCCCCTCAGGATCAACGGGAAATCATGGTCGGGGGTCGCATTGCGAACTTCCTGCCGGGATGGCAGGCCATTACCACCGACAGGTGGGTTCTGCAGTTGGTCAGTCTAGGCCACTTTATAGAATTGCAGAAAAGCCACCCTCGAGGCCTCCTTTGCTCTCCCGGTATCCGGGTCAGCACAAAGATTTGATCTGGCAATTGTACTCGCTCCTAAGAAAGGGCGATGAAAGTGCGATCCAGGAGAACCAGAGAGGACAAGGATATTATTCCCACTTCTTCCTGGTTCCCAAGAAATCAGGGACCTCCGTCCGATTCTGGACCTCAGCGACCTCAATGTCGATCGCCTACAAAAGATTCCGCATGGTGACTCTTCGGGCCTTATTCCCATGCTGAAGCAAGGCGCCTTTTAGCGTCTCTAGACATGCAGGACGCCCACCTATCCCCATAGCTCACCACGCACCAAGAGGTTCCTGCGCCCGGAGTTTCTCGACCACCACTTTCAGTTCCGAGCTCTTCCGTTCGGACTGTCATCCGCACCAAGGGTCTTTACCAAGTGCATGGCAGTCGTGGCAGCATCTCTGAGGAGACAGGGCCACTATGTGTTCCCGTATCTCGACGACTGGCTTCTCATGGCCGCCTCCAGGGAGGCGTTGTTACTCGCGGTTCAGAGCACCCAGGACTTGTTCCAATATCTGGGCATTCTCATAAATTACAAGAAGTCTCTCCTGGTACCGTCGCAGAAACTGCAGTTTAGGCGAGTCCTGGACACTGTTCAGGGAAGAGCTTTTCTTCCGGACGACAGAGCGGGCGCATCAGATCCCTCATAAGGGATTTGTCGTCGAACAAGATCGTACCTGCCAGGTCGGTCCTTCGCTTGCTCGGACACATGGCTGCGGCCATTCCTACCATCCCTTTCGCAAGGCTCCACATGCGGGTAACCCAGTGGATGCTCAAGGTACAATGGGACCAAAGGCAAGATCACTTGCAGCATCTGGTCAGGATCACAAACTCAGTCATCTGAGACTGGCAGTGGTGGCTAGTCCCCGGATCGCTCTCCAAGGGCGTCCCGTTTGTAGCGCCGTCCCCGGAGGTAACCCTCACCACGGACGCCTCAGGTCTTGGGTGGGGGGCACACCTGGACGGGGTAAAGTCCCAGGGTACGTGGACCCCGTTGGAAGCTCATCTCCATATCAATGTCCTAGAGATAAGGGCGGTTCTCTATGCCCTGCAGGCCTTTCAGTCAGTAATCCCACTGTGTACTCTCCTGCTGCAGACCCGACAACTGGCGGTGATGTATTACCTCAACAAACAAGGAGGCACACTCTTACCCCCTTTGCAGGAGGCCATGAGGGTGTGGGATTGGGTAATCGGACAGCAGCAAATCTGATCACTGTGCATGTTCCCAGGGTGGACAACACAATTGCAGACAGCCTGAGTCGATCCCAGGCCAGAGTCCACAGTGGGAACTTCTTCAAGAGGTAGCAGAGGATCTGTTTCTTCGTTGGGGAATTCAGAACTAGACTTGTTGCATCCCCATCCAGCATAAAACTGCCCAATTTTTGCTCGCTAGATCCAGGGCCTGGTGTTTTCTGGCGAGGCAGCGTTATCCCTCTCCTGGGCGAACAGATTCCTCTATGCTTTCCCTCCCTTCCCGTTGATCCAGAGAGTTCTTCTCAAACTGCGCAGGGAGCACGCACTTATGATCCTGGTGGCCCCGTTCTGGCCGAGACAGATCTGGTTCCCTTTGTTGGTGCAACTATCTAGGAACCCCGGCTCCCTTTGCCGCTCAGCTCCCAGCTCCTGTCTCAGGGAAAGGTTCATTAGTCCATCCGGACCTCGCTCTCTGAACCTGCATGCTTAGCTCCTAGAACATAGCCATCTTGTGTCCTGGGGTCTCGCAAGAGGTTGCAGAGGTTCTTTCTGCAGCCAGAAAGCCGGCAACGCAAGCGACGTACGCCATGAAATGGCACCGTTTTTGTTTATGGTCACGAGCTCGTTATCTTTCCCCTTTAGGTTGTCCTGTGGGAGTAATTTTGGATTATCTCCTCTCCCTTTTTCATTCAGGCCTAGCCTACTCCTCTATTAAGGTGCATCTCTGTGCCATTTCTGCCTATCACCTCCCGGTCGGACATCGTACAGTAGCTCAATTGGACGCCTCTCGGGAATTTCTTAGAGGAGTGTTACACCTTAGGCCTCCCATTAGAGACCCTGTGCCTCCATGGGATCTGCTCTTTGTCCTGGAACAGCTCACGCTCCCTCCTTTTGAACCTGCAGCGGATTGCGAGCTCGTTTTCTGTCGTGGAAGCGTTATTTTGTGCTGTTACTTCAGCGAGAAGAATTTCTGAGCTTCGCTCTTATGTGCAAAGAGCCTTATTTAGTTTTCTACCGGGACAGAGTATCCCTGAGGGACGAATCCTAAGTTTTACCTGAGGTGGTCTCTTACTCTCTCTAAACCAGGACATTGACCTCCGGTCTACTTCCGAGTTATTCCAATAGAGGAGGCTTTGCTCCACACCCTGGATGTTCACGCGGCCTGAGGTATTACCTCGACAGAACTAAACCCTCCTGTAGTTCTGAACAGCTTTTCGTTTCCTTCTCTGAGAGAATGATGGGCCAATCACTATCCAAACAGTCTCTGTCTCGCTGGCTTGTCCAGTGTATTTCCTACTGTTATGATTTAAAACAAAAGCCCCTCCCGGACTCGGTCCGGGGTCATTCTACTAGGGGTGTGGCCACATCCTTCGCAGCACTCAGAAACGTCTCCACCTCTGCTATTTGTGCTGCAGCCACTTGGACCTCTGTGCATACCTTTATCAGGCATTATAGCCTGGACATCGCCTCTCGGCGAAGGGCTGGTTTCGGCCTTGCGGTGCTACAGGGTCTCCTGTCCTAGGTTCAGGACCTGGAATGTACTTCCTATTTTCCTCCTTCCGGAATTTCTGGCAGCGATACTGCTTGGGAATCAGTCCTAATGGTGTAATCTGCTGCAAGAGCTATATCTCGAAGTAAGATAGTATAGTTACATAAGAACTTACCGTAACGGTAGATCTTCGAGAACAGCTCTTGCAGCAGGTACCTTTCCGCCCACCTTCCCCCTTGGAGGAGGCATGGCTCAGTCTCTCTGAGCAGGGATTTATATCTTTCTGTCTTGTGATGGCGAATCCTCGGTCTCCCATTTCGATATCAGCCTGCGGCCGGAAGTCTCCGGCGGGAGAACTAGAATCTGGCGGGACCGCCCCCTTGTCTCCGCCCTGCGTCCGGAGGCGGGACCGGCGTCGGGCGGTCCCCGCTGAAGATGGCTGGCTAGAATTTTTCCGTGGGGTTCTGGCGTACACCGACTTCAGTTCTAATGGTGTAACCTGCTGCAGGCGGTTCTCGAAGATCTACTGTTACGGTAAGTTCTTACGTAACTGTACTTTACGTAAGAACTTACCGTAACAGTAGATCTTCCAGAATAGCTCTTGCAGCAGGTACTTTCCCTCCACCATCTCCGCTGGAGGTAGATTCTGTTGTTCCAGTATCCTTATCCTAAGATCAGGTGTTCTTAACACCACTTTGATTGCCATTTGATGGCGGATCCTCAGTCTCCTCTTCTCTTCTGATGTCATCCAGCGTCCGGGAGTCTCCGGCGGAAGAACTGGGGAGTCTGGGGGACCACCCCCTTATGTACTGTGCCTGATGTCGGGGGGGGGGTGGGACCGACGTCGGGGGCAGTCCCCGCTGAATACTGCTAGCTAGAAAATTTCCGTGGGGTCCTGGCGCCTGCCGGTTTCAGTCCTAATGGTGTAACCTGCAGCAAGAGCTGTTCTCGAACATCTACTGTTACGGTAAGTTCTTATGTAACTGTACTTTCCTGTCAGTAGACTGTTCTCAGACATGAAATAAACGTAATTTCCATAGGAGGCCTGTTGTCACACATCTGGCAAGACCTTCTCTTATTTCCTGGGGGTTTTTCAGTAACCCGGTGCACTCCTTGTTTGGCATTCCTTTGTGACATTTTATGATACCCCAAATCACGTAAGAAAACCAATACATAACAGAGATATTTGTAAAATAATAATTGGCAGTGGCTAGCTCGCCACACTGACTACGGCAGTTGATCCTTACATTTAAGCCCATGAAACATCCTTATCAAGTTAATGCATTAGCAGCCATAGTGGCTGTGACTAGAGTTTGTTCCTAGTTTCGCCCCTCTTCCTAGGAATGAAAAGGCAATGAGCTATCTTTAATGAAAAAAAAAAAAAAAGTGGGGGCTGTACTTACGGTGCACCATGACTACATACCCAGGGACTCCATTCTATCCTTTTTTGGCCTAGAGAGGACTGGAAGGCTCTGAATGGTGTTGGATCTAGGGTAGGCCTAAAATGAGTAAACAAGCTGGTCCACGTAGATCACTTCAGAATAAAAACCCTCAGGTCCACCTTTGCAGCAGGTCATCCCTGAGGACTGCATGGCCCTGATAGAGAGTTTTACAGGATGCTACTTGCACATCCCAATCAGTCTGGCACCACCATCAACATCTCCAGTTCTGCATGCTAGAAAAGCATTTCTGATACCAAGTACTACGTTTTGTGCTAACTTCAGTCCAGTGTGTGTTCACCAAAGTGATGTCCCTATACTCGCAGCCCAACTGAGGAGGACACAGGACTTCCACTTTCATACAGATGCTTGATGTGCCATGGTGGTCTGCACATAATTTGCATTTAAATTAAGCACTGCACAAGTACCACCCTTGTGTAGTGTTTTTCCTTTCTTCATCACAGCAGTGTATCTGGTAAGGACACAAAATTGCCAGGCTATTTGACTAAATGGGCAATATCTGCACCTAGTTGAATGGGAACTACACCTGGAACTCTTCAACATGATATACTCAGCGGCATGCCATTCCTGAACTTGTGACCTCAAAAACCAGTGCTTAAGTATTGAGGTTCTTCCGCAGGTTCCGAGAGGACAGCGACTGCGTTTCCCTAGTGTGGCTAGAAGGACTACTCTGTGTATTCTCCTTGTAGCTAATGATTCCAAAAGTGCTGCGTAAACTCAGAAGGGAACAGTCCGCATTAATTCTAGTCACTCCTATATGACCTGGAAAATTGTGGTAAATGGATACATTTGAACTATCCTTGGCAGGGCTGATCTGCCTCCTAGACAGACCTGACATCTTCACGAGGGGCCATTTCTGGACCCAGACCCCAGGAAATCTCAACTGGTAACCTGACTTCTGAGCACTGCAGATCCGTGAAAGCACGCTACTTGGCTAAGATCATGGAAATACTTGTGCAGGAAAAAAAAAAAAAAAACTCTTCCACAAAGGCTTATCACAGAGTCTGGGGTACACTGAGTGTGAACTGTGGCCCACAGGGAATCAAGCTCCTTAACTATTACACTTTCCTTCATCCTGAAATTTCTCCATTGGGTTAGACAAGGGCCTTCTGTTAACCTCCCTTAGTGGTTAGGTAGCATCTCTCTGCAGTCAGGGGCAAAGTAGCCCCCCCCCCCTTTTTTTTTTTGTAATACAGCACCCTAGTGTTGCTAATTTGTTATGAGCCTGTGACAAAATCTGCTCCGTGGTTATACCGATAGCCCGCCCCCCCAACCGCGCATGTCTTAACCTTGAGCTAGACGCTCCCGTGGATCCCCCTTTGTAACTGTCGCCAAAGATTTCCCATCTTGATTTTCTCTGAAGATACTGTTTCTGCTCACTGTTTATTCACGTAGAATTGGTACAATGCATGCCATATCCCAATAGGAGCCCTGTTTAGTGTTCTAAGAAGATAACGTTGTTCTTACGATGGTTCCCTCCTTTGTTCCCAAAGAAAATGGCTTCTTTCTTCTACAGGAAACAAGAAATCTCACTGCCAACTATGTGCTCAGTCCCAGTCAATTACAAAGAACAATGTCTTAATTTTCCCGACATACAGAGAATCCTTTGTATTTACTCAAGGATAGCGACAGATTTCTGCAAGACTGACAGTCTCTTCATTCTCCTTGTTCCAGGAAAGAAGCGAATGGTTCCTGCCACGTGTACCCTGGCTTGTGGGCTCTGCTCATCCATTAAGTTGGTACTTGTCTCAGAAATGCTTACCATTCCCCTCCATTCTCAAGGCACATTTCAGTGTGAGCCATGGCCACTTCATATGTAGAACAGGCCTCCGTTCCTCTGCAGGATATTTGTAGGCAGCTACTTGGTCCTCCTCACTCTTTCATCATACAGTACCATTTGGATGTGTTCAGTTCCACTGACACTGCATTTGGCAGGTTAGTACTGTGCGCCATTGTTCATCATTGACTTCCACTCACTGGGGTGCTGCTTCCTGGGACCCATTATCTCCCTGCCCATGGGAACTGGCACGCAAATAGGAATTTACTTATTTATATATAATTCCAATTGTGCATAGGCTCCATCCATGGGCAGGGAGGCCCTCCAAACCGTCATTTCTGTTCTTCTTGTCTTTGACCACTGCAGGGGAGAAGAACATAGTCACCTATGGGGCCAGTTATGTTTGTTGTTGAACACATATGGGAGAGTTACTTTTTTTCACTAGACTAATACAGTATGTCTCCTAGAATTGGTTGTTTTTCCATGGTTGTGGGAGTGGTTGGTACCACTGGAGATTCCAGAGGCTGGCTTACTTTGTCTCCACTTGTAGGGGTACACGCCTATCACCTCCCTGCCCATGGATAGAGCTGACACACAAATACAGTTACCGGTAAGAAACTAAATTCCTGTGTTGGGACTTTAATCCGTCTAGTGTACTCTGTTTTTCTCTATAATCTAATTAGTTCTCTCTTCTACTGACACTTCATAATCCTGCTTTCCCTGCAAGGATACATCTTAAGCTGTTGTACTGGCCCGGGGCATAGAACAGATTGCTTCAGGCCAGCACGATTCCTCTCCAGCTTTACTGTAGCTAGTGGATCTTTTAGGCGCCCTCCCCGTCCCATTTAGGTTTTCCCTAGTGTCCGATGAAGTCTGATGGACCACAATAAAGCAGTTCTGTGATTTCTTTTAAGAGACCTCTCACAACTACTATAACGAGACACCTGCTGGTAATGTATGTAGACATGGTTGTGGGAGTCTGATGCAGGTTGAAGAGGTGAGCAGCGGGATTATGCCAGCCGCCGTCCCAGGACCTGGATGGGGGGAAGGTTTGGGTGCTTATGTTCGGATGTGTTGGGGGTGCGTTTGGACACAGTTGAGAACTTCAGTAGGGATTAATAGATGGAGTGGTGCCACTAGACACCAGGAAGAACTTCAAAGGGGTGAGGAAGAGGGTGCCGCTGGACACCAAGGAGAAATTTAATAGGGACAGGAAAAGGAAGGGGTGACACTGGTCACCAGGGAAAACGATGGAGATAGGGAATGGGGTGCCACTGGGCACCATGGAAAACTAGTGGGTAAGAGGAGAAGGAGAGGTGCCACAACACGTGGGAGAACTTAAATGGGGGTACAAGAGGGGTGCCACTAGACGCCACTGAGAACTTTAATGGGTATGGGGAGCGGGAGGGTTGCTACTGGACACCAAAGAGAATAACAGGGAGGGGGCTACCATTGCACGTCTGGGAGTACTTAAAAATGAATGGTGGAGTGGGAGGGGGTGCCACTGCACTTTATAGGGAGAGGGTGGGGTACCACTGGATGCCAGGGAGCACTGCGGGGGGGGGAAGGAAATACAGGTGTTTGAAATGCTGTTACAAATACAGTAAATCTTGTAAAGCTGTTTTTAACAGAATCTATTATGTGTTGTTTTTGTATTACAGTGATCTCTAATTTAGCCTTGGGCTAGTGCAGGGGGGGGGCAGTAGTGTAGACTGGGTAGCATTTTTCCTGCTGAACCTGTGCAAAAAAAAAAAAAAAATTAAGCGTGAACCTTGCCAAAACTACCCCTTTGTGTATGTAAGACAAAGTAACCATGGCTGAACGCTACTGTTCCTTTCCCCTTTGAATCCAGCATGGCATGCCTGGCAAGGGTCTGCACAAAACTGCTGGAAAGAAGGGATTAAGCATTTGTTAGATGTTGGGCAGTTCTGAATTGACATGACTGATCAACCAGACATTTTAAATAAGTAGTACTGCTGCTTTAACTAATAGACTGCCCTGCAAAATATAGCTGTTGTGGAGTTCTGACCTTACCGCAGGTTCACATTTATTGTGCCAGTGAGCCAATGTAACAGCCAAAATGCATAGATTATGTTGCCCATAACATCACTGTCCTAGCACATCAGCTTGCCTAATAATGTGCGTCTCCAGCTCATGGTCGAAACTGGCAGTCCCGTAGAGTTTTAATTTTAACCTCCTGTTCTGACTTGCTGTTCTGTGCTTTGTCAACCCCCCTGGGGCAGATTAAAGATGAGGACAAGGACCCTGTGTACCTGTACTTCGAGAGCATGATGACCTGTGCTAGGGTCCGTGTTTACGAACGTAAGCGAGAGGACGAGGAGCCGGTCATGTGTACCTGTAATTCCATCTATTGCAGGGGGAAGGTAAGGAGAGGAGCACAGTTTAGAAAAGTACAAGATGCAGAAAAAGTTTATTTTCATGTTTGGTATTTTTTATATTGCATGGATTAGGTGATCTTACTTCGAGAAACAGCTCTTGCAGCAGGTTAAACCATTAGGACTGAAGCCAGCAGGCGCCAGGACCCCACGGAAATGTTCTAACTAGCAGTATCCAGCGGGGACTGCCCCTGAAGTCGGTCCCGGCCCCGACATCAGGTATCATATAAAAGGGGGCGGTCCCTCAGATTCCCCAGTTCTAGGGACGTGGATATGTTAAATCCACACTTACTGGCAGTTTTTTTTGCCGCTTTAAATCTTGCCAGAAGGTCTTAAAGCTGGCTTCTCCCACCCACCCGGGTGGTAAAACTCTCGGCTCTGCCCCATGATGCCAGATCTTTCTTACTGCTTGGAAGCTCAGGTTTTCTCCTTAGCGCTGTGCGTTTTAGGCCTGGATCCACACGCTTCTGTTCAACCGAAACTCATTCTAAAATTCAAAAGACTTCGGTCTTCGTTTTCCCTCCCGGCTGCGATAGACAAATAGACTCCCGGATTTCTTCGGTGCCCCTGTGGGCAGAAGATGTCCCGGACCGATCCGCACTCCAAGTGCGTTTACTGCCTAGGACTCGGCCATAACTCACGGGCTTGTGAGTTATGCAAATCCTTTTCGGCTTCAGTCTTGGAGGACCGCGCTGCCTGATTGCTCTTGGGGCGACCTGAAAAACATTATCCTCCGGTCAAGTCGAAGGAGGCCCGTTGGGCGGTGTCCTCGGCGGCGGGCTCGACAGAACAGCTAGAGCAGATGATCACCCTCAAGGAGGAGGCGGCCCAGGCCGCATCATCATCCTCGGTCCCGGCATTTATCCCGCTCTCCTTGGGCTCCTCCTACACTGCTTCTTTTAAGGAACTTTGCCAATCCTTCTCCACCAAGGGAGAAGGGCCATCGGGACATTCCTCTTGGTCCAGGAAGGTGCACTCCAAAGGTAAGTCCCACCGTCTACGTTTGTGGGAGCGGGAGAGGTCCTCTTCCCCGGATAGTCGACACTCTACTTCAGTCGAGGTTGCGGCTAAGGCCGCTGGCTTCACGGTGTCCCCGTCAGGTCAGCCGGCCTAGACACCCGTCGACGCAGTCGAGATTTTTCTCTACCCGTCTGACGGTTTGTCGACTGGAGAAGCTGACAACCCTTCTTCACCGGTTCCCCTGGTGGAAACCGAGGATTTGCCTGTACCTCCTGTGCCAGAGTCCCTGGTTAAGGTCCCTGAGCCGAGGGAGGAGCGGGTTTCCGCCGCCCCCTGTCTGACCCACCCTCAGACTTCCCGAAGGTCTCTGTTTCGGACCTCTTCCAGGTCCAGCCGATCCCGCCGACGTCGGCGGTCTCGGTACCATGGAAAGCGGCAGGAGGATAGGCTCCAGCGCAAGTTGTGTCAGCGCTACGAGGATTTAATGTGGCAGCAGCTCTTATTGTCCGGGAACAAGCCAACTCCGTCGCCTTCCCCGGCCATTAAGTGGCTGTCACCGGAGCGGCTGAAACAACCCCTCATGGTAGTCGAGGAGCCGGAGCCGACACCGGTTGTTAGATGAAACCGGCTGCGCCACCCATTGTAGTGGAACCTCTGCTTCCACAACCGAAGACTGGGGCCCCGACCAAGGATTCTCGGTCGGGTCAGGGTTTGCCCCGTAGGTTGTCAGTCACCCTCGCTCCTGATCGACCTCGGCAGGTTGAGGGTGGCTCAGGTGCTCGGCAGCTGTTCGCAGACTCCTCAGAGTCCGATGACAACGACTCCTTGTTCTCCAGGCCGCTTGACTTGGAGTCCACTGGGGGTCAGTCAGTGGACGAGAGACCATCCTCGTTCCTTGGAATACTTCGACTCATCTCAGAGTCCACTGGGGTGAAGCTTGAACCTGTTTCAAAACGGTCCAGGTATCCCCTCATGGAGATACTGGACAGAGGGGATTCCCCCACGGAGACCTTCCCGGTGGCTGAAGCCATTGTTGGCCCAGCCCTGGAGCTATGGCAGGGGCCAGCTTCTTGTCCAGCACCTTCGGCCAGGATGGCTCGGAAGTATGCTGTTCCCACTGGTTCACTCTCCGGTTTCTTGGAGCACCCCTCTGCGGAAGGGCTAGTGACGGACAGCGTTTTCCGGCATTCTAGGAACGCTTGGGATGTGGACAAGCCACCTGCTAAGGAGTCCAAGAAACTGGACTACTCCAGGCAGAAAGTCTATGCGGCTTCCTCACTAGGCCTTTGTCAGGCCAGCTCGGCCGTTCTGATGGTACACTTTTCACATGCCCTGTTGTGCTCCCTGGATGAGGTGATTCCTCATCTCCCGGCTGACCTTCAGATGACAGGCAGATGCGGGATCAGGGAAGGGCGGTGGCCAGACAGCAGCTCCAGACTTCCCTGGTCATCGCTGACTCGTGTGCCCGGTCAGTAGCGACCGCAGTGGCCATGTGCCACAGAGCTTGGCTGCGGATCTCTATCTTTACGGCAGATACCCAGCACAAGCTGGCAGACGTTCCCTTCTTGGGTACCGACTTGTTCGGTCCCGGGGTGGAGGGTCATCTTCAGTGGATCGAGAAGTCCAACGCCCCCTTGGACTCTGTCACGTCTGCCCAGAAGGACAAAGGGCGCCAGCAGCAGCGTAAGCCCTTTCGGCCTTCAGCCACTGCGGCACATCCGGACCAGCAACACCAGCATCAGGGCCAGCAGGCTCGCACTTGGCACCCCAAAGCCAAGCCTGCTGCTTCCTCCAAGAGGAAGCTGGGAGAGAAAGGTCCAGGAGGCTCCTCGGCCAGTCCTTCTTCCAAGCCTACCTAGTGACTGGATGAGGGGTGTCGCTCAACCTCCTCACTCCTCCCGGGTTCCCCATTAGAAGGCAGCTCCGTCACTGCCTTTCCACCTGGTCCAATATCACCACGGATCGCTGGGTGCTGGAAGTAGTAGGAAAGGGTCTGCCTCTGGAATTCAAGCAGTCCCCACCCTATCGATCCGTCGCCCACGAGAGCTACGGGGTCCACAACCTCTATTTCGACTTGATGAGCCGACCAGGCCCTCCTCTTCAGAGGAGGTGATCAGGGAAGTGGCGGATCCTCCTTCAGACCCAGGGTTTGTGTCCAGGTACTTCCTGGTCCCAAAATGGACGGAGGGCTGGTGCCCCATTCTAGACCTACATGATCTGAACAAGTTCCTAAGGTTTCGAACCTTCAGGATGGTCACTCTGGCTCAGTTCCTTCCATCCTTGGAACGAGGCATGTGGTTCTGTGCTCTAGACCTTCAGGATGTGTTCTTTCACATCCCAATCCATCCGTCCCACCAGCAATTCCACCACTTTAGAGCGGAGGGATCCCTTTACGGGTTCTGGGCCATGCCCTTCTACCTCTCTCCAGCTCCCAAGGTCTTCACCAAATGCATGGCAGTGGTGATAGCATTCCTGCGGCGCTTAAGGGTCCGGGTGTACCCTTATCTGGACGACTGGCTGATTGCAGCCTCCTCCAGGCCGGAGGTGGAGCGGTCCCGGGATCTGGCCCTCCAGGTTTGATCTCAGATTGGTCTCCTCATCAACGAGGCCAAATCTGAACTCGTGCGAACGAAGGTGATTCAGTTCATTGGGGCAAGGCTTGACTCTCTTCAAGCCAGAGCACTGCTCCTGGCGGACAGGACAGAGGTTCTTTTCTCCTTTGCCCAATCATTTCTGGTTGGGTAGTTGCACCCTGCCCAGGACGTCCTGGGCCTGATGGCGGCCTGCACCTGCGTGGTCCGTTGGGCCCACTGACACATGCGTGCCTTTCAGTGGGGGCTGGCCTGCCAATGGTCACAGCACTCCGGTCCTCTGGACCAGCCAGTGATAGTGACCCAGGAGATGTAGAATGCTTTCCAGTGGTGGCTCGTTCCAGCTCATCTGCAGGAGGGTATCCTGTTTGTCCGCCCAGAGCCGACGGTCACTCTTAACGACTGACGCCTCTCTGATGGGTTGGGGTGCCCATCTGGGGGAGCTCAGAGCGCACGGCCTCTGGTCCCCTCAGGAGTCTCGATGCCGCATCAACCTGCTGGAGCTTCGAGAGGTCCAACTGGCCCTCACCACCTTCGCTCCGTTTGTACGGGGTCAAGTGGTCCAGGTCCAGATGGAGAACACCATGACCATGTAGTACCTAAACCGCCAGGGTGGGACACGCTCCTTGCCTCTGTGCAAGGAAGCTTTCCGCACTTGGTCCCTCTTGAGCAGACAGGAGGCGGATTTCCTAGCCATTCATTTGGCAGGAGCCTCCAACACTCTGGCCAATGCCGTAAGCAGGATAGGTGCTGCATCTCAGGAGTGGTCTCTCCTGCCGGAGGTAGTACAAGATCTGTTCTCCCATTGGGGCACTCCTCAGGTGGACCTGTTTGCCCCCAGAGAGAATGCGAAGCTGAGGCTGTTTCATGCCCGCCCCCCTCTGCAGGGCTCACTGCAGGGGGATGCCTTCTCGAGGCCGTGGACCCCGGGCCTCTTCTATGCCTTTCCCCCAATTCCCTTGATCCACAGGGTGCTTCTCATGGCGAGGAGGGACAAGGCGCAGGTGATTCTGGTAGCCCCAGACTGGCCCGCCAGTTCTGGTATCAGATCTCCTCAGCCTCCGTTCCAGGCTCCCGAGGCGGCTTCCAGCCCAACCGGACCTGATTTCAGTCAACAAGGGGAAGGTACTCCACCTGGACCGTCAATCCCTGCACCTGACGGCCTGGTTTCTGAGTGGTTAGAGTTCCAGGCCTTGGGTCTTTCCGACATGTCCTCAGCGTTGTTGAGGCATCCCTTAAGGAGTCAACCAGAAAGTGCTATGCCTTCAAATGGAAGAGATTCTCCATTTGGTGTCAGGATAAGGGGTTGGACCCTTCCTCCTGTTCCTTGGCCAGCATTCTGGATTACCTGTGGTCCCTTTCTCAGCTAAGGCTTCGGTCGACGACCCTTAAGGTGCACCTGGCAGCCATCTCTGGTTACCGGGTGCTGGCCGGCAAGCAGTCAGTGGCGCTGGAGAAGGTGGTCTGGTGTTTTTTCCAAGGCCTTGATCACATATCCCCTATGGTGCGAGAACCTCCACATCCGTGGGATCTACTGCTGGTACTGGCTAAGCTCATGGGCTAGCCATTCGAACCGATGCACAGGTGTGATATTTCTCACCTGTCGTGGAAGACCGCCTTCTTGGTGGCTGTCACGTCAGCCAGAAGGATGGGACAGCTCCAGGTGCTTCCATCGAGTCTCCTTATCTGGTCATCCACAGGAACAAGGTTGTCCTGTGCCTCCACCCGAAATTCCTTCCGAAGGTGGTGTCGGAGTTTCACCTTAACCAGGTGTTGACTCAGCCGGTGTTTTACCCCAATCACACCTCGCAGGCCGAATATAGGCTCCATACTTTGGACCCTAGAAGTGCACTCTCTGATTACAAGGAGCGGACGTCTGAAGTTCGGGGAGAGGTTCGCCAGCTGTTTGTCTCCTGCGCTGAAGCCGCACCTGGCAGACCTGCAGCCAAGCGGACGATAGGCAGGTGTGTCACCTCCTACATAGATCTCTGCTACAGGTGGCGGGCATGGAACCTCCCTAAGGGATAAGAGCCCATTCTACCCACCATACCGCTGCATCGGTGGCTGCTTCCAGGGACGTCCCTATTCAAGAAATCTGAAGGGCTGTTACCTGGAAGTCAGCACACACCTTCATTACCCACTACCACATCGACCTTGAGTCACGCCGGGATGCTGGTTTTGGGACCTCGGTTCTCCAGTCCTTATTTCCCAAGTAGGGGGTTCGCAACTTGCCTCCCTCCTCCCGGAGAACTGCTAGGAGTCTGCCAGTAAGTGTGGATTGAACAACATAGAAACATAGACTTTGACGGCAGATAAGGACCACTTGGCCCACCCAGTCTGCCCATTTCCCTACCTACTGGATAAGCTGCAGATTTTAGTTAACCAACAACCTACTTCCTGCCACCCCCCCACTACAATTGCTTTATGTCTGTCCCATGCATGTTTGAATTCCCACTTTTAGACCCAACAACCTCCCCAGGAAGCGGTTCCATGCATCCACCACTCTGTCCGTGAAAAAAATTTCCTCACATTACCCTGAGCCGTCCCTCTTTATCTTTAAATTGTACCCTGTTCTTACACATCTCTTTTCTGAAAAATGCTACCCTCTTGGACTTTTTGATCCCTTGAGGTGACCAGGCGTTTCTATTATGTCCCCCCTCCTCCTTTCATCAAGGGTATACATATTAAACTCTCTCGGTCTCTTTTCATATGGTTTCTGATGCAGACCCTGCACCATTTTAGTTGCCCTCCTCTGGACTGCTTCCATCCTGTCTGTGTCCTTGCGTAGATGAGGTCTCCAGTACTGCACACAGTTCTCCAGATGGGGTCTCACCAACAGTCTTTACAGAGGGATAACCACTTCCCTTTTTCTACTTGTGATGCCCTTTCCTATGCATCCCAGTATCCCCCGGCTCTCTTTACTGACTTCTCACATTGCCTACCCACCTTTAGATCATCTGTTATGATTACCCCCAGGTCCCCTTCCATTTTTGTTGTTGTTAGTACCTCCCCTGCTATTGTGTACTCTTCTCCTGGGTTTTTGTTCCCCAGGTGCATTACTTTGCACTTCTTTGCGTTGAATCTAAGTTGCCATATGTCTGACCATTCCTCCAACCTTGCCAAGTCCCTTCTCATCCTTTCTACCCCACCTTGTGTATGAACTCTGTTACAGATCTTTGTGTCATCTGCAAAGAGGCATACCTTTCCTTCCAGACCCTCTGCAATGTCACCTATAAAGATGTTAAAGAGGACTGGGCCTAGTACTGAGTCCTGAGGTACTCCACTAGTGACCTCTCTTTCTTCGGAATGTGTTCCATTCACTATTAGCTTCTGTGTCCTGTTGTACAGCCAGATTGCTACCACCCTGGGACCCACTCCCAGGCTGGCTAACTAGATTATCAATCTTTTGTGCGGGACTGTGTCAAATGCCTTTCTAAAGTCTAGATAGGCCATATCCACAGCCCCTCCCTGGTCTATTACTTTGGTCACCCAGTCAAAGAAATCTATTAGATTCGTCTGACATGACCTTCCTGCTGTAAATCCATGCTGCTTTGGCTCCTGTGCCCCGCTGGCCTCTAGGTACTCAACAATTCTTTCTTTCAGAGTGATTCCATCATTTTCCTACCACTGAGGTCAGACTTACAGGTCTGTAGTTTCCTGCTTCTGCCTTGCTCCCACATTTGTGAAGGACTCACATCTGCCCTCCTCCAGTCCTCTGGTACCACCCCATCCTCCCATGATTTGTTAAAAGTGTGGTCCAGTGGTGTCACTAGGTCCTCCTTAGTTCTTTTAGGATTCTGGGGTGAATCCTGTCAGGCCTACATTGCTTTGTCCACCTTGAGGGTTTAGGGTTGTTCCAGGACTCTTTCTTCTGTAAATGGACTGGTGTTAACCCCCTACCAGAGTGCTTCTATTGTCTGGTTTAGGTAACTCCTCCTCATCTTCTTTTGTGAATACTGAGCAAAAGTATTCATTCAGTAATGCTGCCTTTTCACTGTCTCCATCTGCCCACCTCCTCTCTCCCTTATTAATCTTCACTATTCTTCCTTTAACCTTTCTATGCTCCCTAATGTACCTATAAAAGGTTTTATCTCCCTTCTTAACTGAACTGGCTTTTTTTTTTCCTTGGTTTGGGCTTATATATCCTTAACATATCCATGTCCCTAGAAATACAGGTTACTCGCTTATAACAGGAGTTCTAGGAATGGTTTATGTTGTTCATCTACAAAACCCACCCGACCTCGTCTTCGACATGCAACCTGGCTTCCAGCGGGCTAGATCTGGCATCATGGGGCGGAGCTGAGAGTTTTACCACCCGAGGGGGTGGGTGGGAGGAGCCAGCTTGAAGACCTTTCGGCAAGATTTGAAGCAGCAAGGAACCTGCCAGTAAGTGTGGATGAACAACATATACCATTCCTAGAACTCCTGTTACAGGTGAGTAACCTGTATTTTTTTCCCGCCGTTGACTCGCCAGCATCGGCCTCGCGGTCCCACTCTAGCGTACGATGACTAGAACTTTCCAACTTTACCACCAAATGTCGGCATCTCCAACTCCTCCTTCAGAAGGACATCCTTCCAAGTGTGCTTGCGGCAAACAGATCCCTATCAAGGATCCTCATTCGTCCGGTCTGCGGTGCTTAGGCCTGGAACACGACACCAAGGCCTGTTCCTTTTGTCAGGGGTTCAATAGTTGCACCGGGATCCGCCACCAGAAGGCACTTAAGAGGTTCCTCTTGGAAGAAAAGTTTAAAAGCATGGACAGTGACCCTGCCTCCAGTGGTGAGTCTACCTCTACGTCCCGCAAACACCGTGACAAGCATCGGGAGAAGGCCAGGTCCTGATCCCCTAACCGGGCCTCGGACCTGTGCACCAGCTCCGGCTCCATGCGCACAGACCGCTCTCCCTCCAGGGATCGCTTTCAGCCCCCTCCAGTAAAGGTCAAGTGTTCAGGCAGCACTTCGGCTTCTCTGCCTCCAGTCAAGACTTCCAGGCTTTTCAGCTTCCTTAACACCTTCCCGGGCCTCCTCGAAAACTCCAGACCGTAACCGGTCAGATCTTCTTCCAAATTTTCTAAGAGAGACCCGGGACCCCGACACCAGATTGGTCTTCCAGCCTCCCAGTGGTCTGGATCCCCCTCTCAGGAAGACTAAGGACCTGGCGTCCCTAAAGCGGACAGCGGACCCGGCGGGCTTCGACCCTCCATCTGGCAAGGTCCGTCGGACAGGCGCCGGCTAAGCACCTGACATCAGTGAGACGTTCGTTAGGCGAACACTGCCTCCCGTCACGGTGGACACGGTCACGGAGACTCTACAGAGGAGGACCTGGCGTTGCCCTGATGACCAGGCAGGCAACAATGAGGACCTCAGGCGCCTTTGCCAATCCTGGAGACGCCCTCTGACCCGATGCCAGATACCGGCGACAGACCACCGGCACCAGGTCCGTCGTCCGGTATGAATATTCAAGAGGTCAAAGATCTCTTTACCTTTTGGTGGGACACAATAAAGAAGGCTGTGATCCCAGTCAAACCTCTTCCTCCTCCTCCTCCTACTTCTTCACCTCCTACTCCTCCACTGCAGGGGCCAGCAGGAAGACCACCGACCACCAAGGAGCACACTCCACCTCCTTGGCGACAAGCCAAAGAACGGGGAAGGCCCCCTTCAAGATCTCTCTCTCCGGGTCTCTAGTCTTAAGCGACCCAGACGTCGTCTGTCCACTCAGCCAGGGGAGGATTCTAGACCTGACACTTCAGATACCTCCCGGTCTCCTTCTCCAATTAGCATCCCATCACCTGACCCACAAGACCTGCCCAGGTCACCTCCAGATGATCCCTCCTTGTCCGAGATCATGAGGGACATCCAGGAGAACATGGGATGGGATTCGGAAGATCTCGACCCTGAGAGACGGTGCCTAGCTTGTTACCTTTGGCAGAAGGACCCTAAGCCTGTGGTGGTGCCACCCTTGGTGGACACCTTCACGGACGTCACCAAGGCTGCGTGGAAGCATCCGCACTCCACCCCCACAGTGCCGAAGAAAGCTGACCGCCTGTACAGGGCCCTGACAGAGGACCAGTTCTTGGTGCAACAACCTCTGGCTGATTCCCTGGTCATTACAGCCTCTCATGACGGGTCCCAATGACCACAGCTCTGAGCACACAGCCACCGGACCAGGAATCCAAGCAGTTGGATGCCCTGGGGAGGTGCATGTATGCGGCTGCTACATGCTCCATCAGGTCCCTGAACTATCTGTCTCATATGGTTCTGTTTTAGAATGCCCTGTGGGAACAGGGGCAGGACCTAGTTGATAAACTACCGGATGGCGAGCAGAAGGTGGAGCTCTTGAACCTCCTCTGCACAGGGTCAGACGTGGTGACCCAAGTGTTGCAAGCCGCATATGATTCTGCGGACTCGTCCGCCAGGGGCACAGCTTCAGGCGTCTGTCTCCGGAGACACTCCTGGCTCCGTGTCTCCGGTTTTACCCTGGACGTACAGAAGAGTATCCTCGACGTCCCTTACAACGGAGAGGTCCTGTTTGTGATGCTGGGAAGGCAGTAAGGCCTGTACAGGCCATGTACAGTCTGAAATCTGATTCCTTTTGTGGGAACCAGAACAGTTTTCGTGGCCGGGAACAACGACAGCAGCCATGTTCCGGCCAGCAACAAAGGGGCACCTTCCACTGTAAGGCCCAACCTAAATCTTCCCCAGGCAGAGGTCAGTGGTATACCAAACCAGCCCAGCCTGTGGGGGTTATGCCGCCACAGTATGACTCCTTCCGGCTACCCTCCTCTGGATCGCGAGCAGAAAGGTCGAGTCGCATAAACTGCCACTTGTCGGGGTGGGGTTGATTACCACCGAATGGTGGGTCCTTCAACTGGTCAAGAGGGTCACTTTATAGTCCTTGACCACCCACTCAAACCTCCCCTGCTTTCCCGTTATTCGGGTCAGCTTGCACTGTTAGAGAAGGAAGCGATAGAGCATGTACTGAGGAACCAAGGAGGTGCAGGTTATTATTCCCACTTCTTTCTAGTTCCCAAAAAGACAGGAGACCTCTGTCCGATACTGGATCTCAGCGACCTCAACGCTTCAGTCCTTTACAAACGCTTCCTCATGGTGACCCTTCCCGGTCTGACACTCATGCTCAAGCAGGGCACCTTCCTAGTGTCCTTGGACATGCAGGATGCCTACCTGCACATACCCATAGCTCGTGTGCACAGGAAGTTCTTGCGCTTCGAATTTCTAGGTTGCCATTATCAGTTCATAGTCCTCCCTTTCGGACTGTCATCGGCACGTCGGGTGTTTATGAAGTGCATGGCAATCGTAGCGGCGACTCTAAGGAGACAAGGCCACTACGTGTTCCCCTACCTGGACGACTGGCTCCTCATGGCACCCTCTTGGGAGGCTCTGATGTCCGCAGTTCGCTGTACTCAGTCCCTGTTCGGGACGCTGGGCATCATTATCAACCATTAGAAGTCACACCTGGTTCCGTCACAGAATTTGCAGTTCATAGGCGCAGTTCTGGACACCGTCCAGGGGAGAGCTTTTCTTCCCCAGGACCGAGCGGAACATATCAGATCCTTCATCGGGGACATCTTGGCAAAGAAAATTTTCCCAGCCAGGCTGGTCCTTTGCCTGCTCGGACACATGGCTGTGGCCATTGCAACAGTCCCGCTAGCCCGTCTCCACATGCGGGTGACCCAGTGGATGTTATGGGTCCAATGGGATCAGAAGCAAGACCATTTGCAGCTTTAAATTCGTATCACGAATGCCGTAATCCGGGATTGGCAATGGTGGCTAGATTCCAAAAACCTGTCTGCAGGGGTCACTTTCATTGTGCCTTCTCTGATTGTGACACTCTCCACGGACGCCTCTGGGTTTGGTTGGAGAGCACATCTCGACGGGGTATGGTCTCTGGGATTATGGACACATCAGGAAGCTCATTTCCACGTAAATATTTTGGAAATGAGAGCAGTCCTTTACGCCCTGCAGGCTTTCCAGTTGGAGATCCCACCTGGTACTGTACTGTTACAAACAGACAATACCGTGGTGATGTATTACCTCAACAAACTAGGAGGCACCCATTCCTGCCCGCTTTGCAGGGAGGCCATGAGGGTGTGGGATTGGGTTCTATGACACGGTGCCAACCTCATTGCTGTTCACGTCCCAGGAGTGGACAACGTCCTCACAGACAAACTGAGCCGCTGTCGGGCCAGAGTCCACGAGTGGGAACTACTCCAGGAGGTAGTAGAGGATCTGTTTCACAGATGGGGCACACCAGAGTTGGACCTTTTCGCGTCCCCATCCAACGCAAAACTGCCCAATTTTTGCTGGCTAGATCCAGGGCCTGGTGTTTTCTGGCGAGATGCGTTGTCCCTCTCTTGAACGGGCAGATTCCTCTATGCGTTTCCTCCCTTCCTGTTGATTCAGAGGGTACTTTTGAAACTCCACAGAGAGCAGGCGACGCTGATGTTTATCGCGCTTTTTTGGCCCAGACAGATTTGGTTCCCCCTCTGTTACCTGTTGGTCCAGGAACCTCCGGTGCCTCTGCCAATCAGCTCTCACTTATTGACCCAGGAGGCAGGTTCTTTGGTCCGTCCGGGCCTTCGCTCTTTGAACCTGCACGCCTGGCTCCTTGAGACATAGCTATCATGCGGTAGCGGGTCTGGCAGGCAGTAGCAGACGTTCTAGCGGCTGCTAGAGAACTGGCCACTCAAGCCACATACGCTATGAAATGGCGCAGATTTTGCCTGTGGGCTCAAGGACGTGGTCTTTACCCTATGGATTGTCCGGAAAGGTTTGTCCTCGACTACCTCCTGTCTTTCTTCCAGGCAGGCTTGGCCTACTCCTCTATTAAAGTACACCCTTGTGCCATCTCAGCCTATTACACACCTATAGGCCAACGCTCCATAACTCAGCTGGACTCAGCACGAGCCTTCCTGAGAGGTGTTCTCCACCTTAGACCTCCGATCAAGGATCCTATTCCTCCATGGGATTTACCCTTTGTCCTGGAGCAACTCACGCTGCCACCTTTTGAACCAGCCGCGGATTGCGAGCTACGTCTGCTAACATGGAAGATGTTATTTTTAGTTACCGTTACTTCGATCAGAAGGATTTCTGAACTTCACGCACTGATGTGCAAAGAACCTTATTTCGTTTTTCATTAAGACAGGGTGTCCATGAGGACAAATCCAAAGTTTTTACCTAAGGTGGTCTCAGCTCTCACCCTCAATCAGGACATTGACTTACCAGTGTATTTTCCCAAGTACTCTAATAGAGGAGAGGCCCTGTTGCACACTCTACATGTGCGTAGATGTTTAAGATACTACCTGACCAGAACCAGGCACCACCGTAAATCTGATCAGCTTTTCGTTTCCTTCACCCATAGGATGATGGGAGCTCCGGTCTCTAAACAATCGCTGTCCAGGTGGCTTATCCATTGTATCACATTTTGTTACCAGAGCGTAACTAAACCCCTACAGGAGCTTGGTTAAGGACATTTCACAAGGTGGGTGGCTGCCTCCTTTGTAGCTATGAAAAGTGTCGCTTCAGCCATCTGCCTGGCTACCGGGCACCGTGCACGCCTTTATCCGGGCATTATGGCCTGGACATTTCATCGCAGCGAAGAGCTGGTTTTGGCCTAAGTCCTTCAAGGACTCTATCCTAAGCCTGGTCCAACTTTAATCTCTACTAGCCTCTCCCACCTGTAGGATTCCCATATTACTTGGGAATCGGTCCTAATGGTGTAACCTGCTGCAAGAGCTGTTTCTCGAAGTAAGATTGTACAGTTACATCAGAACTTACGTCAACAGTAGAGCTTCGAGAACAGCTCTTGCAGCAGGTAGTTTCCTTCCCACCATCCCCTCTGGAGGTGGAGTTGTTCCAATACATCTTTTCTAGGATTAGGTGTTTCTAACACTGCTCTGAATACCTTTTGATGGCGGATCCTCAGACTCCTCTTCAGATGTCATCTAGCAGCCAGGAGTCTCTGGCGGGAGAGCTGGGGATTCTGGGGGACCACCCCCTTTTATATGATGCCTGACATCGGTGGCAGTGGCGACGTCGGGGACGGTTCCCGCTGGATACTGCTAGCTATTAATTTTCTGTGGGGTCCTGGTGCCTGCCGGCTTCAGTCCTAATGGTGTAATCTGCTGCAAGAGCTGTTCTCGAAGATCTACTGTTACGGTAATTTCTTACATAACTGTACTTTTCCATTGAGCATGTGCAAAGTGATGAGGTTGTGTGAAAGTGGAAATGATATCAGTGGTAGAACTGCAGGCAGTGCTCCAGGTACAGCGACTTCTGGTCTATTCTACTCACTCATCCCATCCCTTGGAAGAGTTCTATAGATTATTCGAAAGGAGCCGATCTTCTTCGAGATACAGCTCTTGCAGCAGGTTACACCATTAAGACTGAAGCCGTCGGGCGTCAGGACCCCACGGAAATTTTCTAGCTAGCAGTATTCAGCGGGGACTGCCCTCGACGTCGGGATCACCCGACATCAGGCGATAGTACTAGGAGGCGGTCCGCCACAATCCCAGATTCTTCCCGCCATCGACATCACAGCATCGGCCTCTCGGTCATCTTCTCGCGCGCGACGACTAGGAAAAATTCAACTGTTCTTTCTCAACTGGATTTCGTCTGATGTCCTTTCCAACTTCTTTGGAGGGCCATTCATCGAAGTATGCCTGCGGCAAACAGATCCCTTTCAAGGATCCTCACTCGGCCTGTGTACGCTGCCTGGGCCCAGACCATGACACTCAGGCCTGCTTCTTCTGCCAGGGCTTCAACAGCCGTACAAGGATCCGCCGCCAGAAGGCCCTCCAAGCTTTCCTCCTCGAGGAAAAACTTAAGGCAATGGATCGAGACCCTTCCTCCAAAGGGGAGTCTTCAAGGAAGTCCCATAAACATCGCGAAAAGCACCGGGAGAAGGAGAGACCCAGATCCCCTTCCAGGGCCTCGGACTCCCGCAGCTCTGGCTCCAGGTCGGACCACTCTCCTTCGAGGGCTCGCTCTCAGCCTCCCCCGGTTCTCGTCGGGTCGGCTAGTGGTTCCTCCTCTTTGCGGCCTGTCAAGATCTCCAGGCCTGTATCTTCGTCCACTCTGTCTAAGGCCTCGTCTAGGTCTGGGGAGCACCATAAGTCTTCCTCCCTTCATCTGGACTCCGATGTCAGGTCTGTCTCCCAACCGCCGCCACCCCAGCGCAAAACTAAGGAGCTGACCTCTCTGAAGCGAACGTCAGACCCGACGTCGGCTCACCCGATGTCAGCCAAGCTACATAGGCACTCCCGGGAACCGGCTACTGTTCATCACCCGTCGGCAGGGGGACCGGCGTTGGCCACTGCAGAAAGAAGGACCACACCACTGCCTACCGACGTCAGTCGGAAGGCATCGGAGGAGGACCCTACCCAGCCCGAAGACCAGGCGGGCGACCCTGGTCCCGTCGAGCTCCCACGGGATCCCTCCCCGGAACGGGAGACCTCCGGGGACCCGGCGCCCGGTCCGTCGTCGGGCCTAAATTTGTCAGAGGTGAAAGAGCTCTTCACCTTCTGGTGGGACACCATCAAGAAGGATGTGGTCACCACACAACCTCCTCCTGCACCCACTGCCCCTCCAACACCTGCGCCCCCTCCATCACCCAGGGGGTCAGCAGGACGGGCATCGACCCCCAAGGAGCCAGCATCCCCTCCTAGGGGTAGATCTTCGGAGTGGAGAAGGCCTCCTTCAAGATCCACTTCAGGGTCACCCAGCCCCAAGAGACCCAGATGGCGTCGGTATACCCCGTCCGTGGAGAACTCCGGATCTGACACATCTGCGTGCTCCAGATCTCCTTCTCCATTCAGCGTCCCTTCTCCGGACCCACACGACCTTCCCTGGTCCCCTCCGGATGGCCCCTCGTTCTCCGAGATAATGAGGCACATTTAAGAGAACATGGGGTGGGACGCTGAAGAGCTGGACCCCGAGAGACTACGCCTTGCCCACTACCTTAGGCAGAAAGATCCTAAGCCTGTGGTAGTGCCACCCTTGGTGGACACCTTTTGTGGACGTCACCAAGGCTGTGTGGAAGCGTCCAAATTCGACCCCGGCAATGCTGAAGAAGGCTGACCGCCTGTACAAGGCCCCAAGGGAGGACCAGTACCTGGCGAATCATCCTCTGGCTGACTCCCTGGTCATTACAGCCTCACATGACCGGTCTCAGAAACCACAGCACTTGAGCACGCAGCCACCGGACCCAGAGTCCAAGCAATTGGACGTCCTGGGCAGGCGCACGTACATGGCCGCGACTTGCGCCATTAGGTCATTAAATTACCTCACCCACATGGTTCAGTTCCAGAACTCATTGTGGGAACAGGGACAAGACCTAGTTGAGAAATTGCCAGATGGTGGCCAAAAGGAGGAGCTGTTGCAACTCCTCCGTACGGGTTCGGACGTGGGGACCCAGGTGCTTAGAGCCGCATACAACTTTGCGGACTCCTCGGCCAGAGCTGCAGCCTCAGGCGTGTGTCTCCGGAGACACTCATGGCTCCGTGTCTCTGGGTTTACCCTGGACATCCAAAAGAACATCATGGACGCCCCTTACCATGGCGAAGTTCTGTTTGGTGAAGCCTCGGAGAAGGTGATCACCAAATTAAAGGAAGTTGGGAAGGCGATTAGATCTGTCCACGCTATGTACAGGTCTCGACTTAGTTCGTTTTGCAGGAACCAGAGTCACTTTCGCAGCCGGATCCAAAGGCAACAACCACGTTCCGGCCAGCAACAGAGGGGCTCCTTCACCCGGAAAGCCCAGGCTAATACATCCTCAGGCAGAGGCCAACGAGCCACAAAGTCGGCCCAACCTGCGGGATCCAATGCTGCCACAGCATGACTCCTTCCCGGCCACCGCCCCTCCTCAGGATCAACGGGAAACGAAGGTCAGGGGTCACATCGAGGACCATCTGCCAGGGTGGCGGTCGATCACCATCGACATGTGGGTGGTACAGTTGGTCGAAAAAGGCCATTATATAGAATTTGTAGACAACCTGCCCACAAGGCCTCCTTTGTTTTCCCGTTATTCGGGTCAGCATGCCCTGCTGATTCAGCAGGAAGTGCTCACTCTTCTAGAGAAGGAAGCTTTGGAGCACTTTCCAGGGGACCAGAGAGGAGCAGGATACTATTCGCACTTCTTTCTGGTCCCAGAGAAAACAGGGGACCTCTGTCCAATTTTGGACCTCAGCGACCTCAATCTGTCAGTCGTCTACAAGCGCTTCCGCATGGTGACCCTTACGGGGCTAATCCCACGCTGAAGAAGGACACCTTCCTGGCGTCCCTGGACATGCAGGACGCTTACCTGCACATCCCTGTTGCTCAAGCGCACAGGAGGTTCCAGCGCTTCGAGTTCCAGGACCGCCATTATCAGTTCCGAGCACTTCCCTTCAGGCTATCATCGGCTCCCCGGGTATTTACCAAGTGCATGGCAGTCGTGACAGCGTCTCTCAGAAGACAGGGTCACTACATGTTCCCGTACCTGGACGACTGGCTTCTTATGGCTCCCTCCAAGGAAGCATTGTTGATGGCCATTCACTGTACCCAGGCCCTTTTTCAATCCCTGGGCATTCTCATCAACTATGAGAAGTCTCTCCTGGTACCGTCTCAGAAACTGCAGTTCATAGGGGCAGTTCTGGACACCGTCAAGGGAAAAGCCTTTCTTCCCGAGGACAGAGTGGAACGCATCCGGTCCCTCATCAGGGACCTGTCAGCGGAGAAGACTGTCCCGGTCAGACTGGTCCTCCGCCTACTCGGACACATGGCTGTGGCCATTCCAACAGTCCCAATGGCAAGACTCCACATCCGGGTAACCCAGTGGATGTTAAGGGTGCAGTGGGACCAAAGGCAAGACCATCTGCAGCAGCCAGTCTGAATCACGAAGGCCGTGATTCGGGACTGGCAATGGTGGCTAGAACTGGGAAACCTCTCTGTGGGGGTTCCCTTCACAGCGCCGTCTCTGATGGTAACTCTCTCCACAGATGCCTCAGGGCTCGGGTGGGGAGCGCACCTGAACGGGGTGAGGTCTCAGGGTACATGGACAATTCAGGAATCTCATTTCCACATCAATATACTGGAGATGAGGGCGGTCCTCTATGCCCTGCAGGCCTTCCAGTCGGAGATCCCACCGAGTACTCTCCTGCTACAAACAGACAATACTGCGGTGATGTATTACCTCAACAAGCAAGGAGGCACACACTCTTACCCCCTTTGCAGGGAGGTCATGAGAGTGTGGGAATGGGTAGTACGGCATGGCGCAAACCTTGTTGCAATTCACGTTCCCGGAGTCAACAACACGGTTGCAGACGGCTTGAGTCGCTCTTAGGCCAGAATCCACGAGTGGGAGCTTCTACAGGAGGTGGTAGAGGATCTGTTCCACAGATGGGGCACTCCAGAATTAGACCTTTTCGCGTCCCCATCCAACGCAAAACTGCCCAATTTTTGCTCGCTAGATCCAGGGCCTGGTGCTTTCTGGCGAGACGCGTTGTCCCTCTCCTGGGCGGGCAGATTCCTCTATGTCTTTCCTCCTTCCCGTTGATCCGAGTTCTCCTCAAACCTGCGGGGAGCAGGCGGCGCTTATCTTGATAAGCGCCTTTCTGCCCAGGCAAATCTGGTTCCGCTCCTGCATCAGCTATCCGGGAACATCCGCTTCCTGCCGATCAGCTTCCATCTGTTGTCTCAGGAGAAGGTTCACTAGTCCATCGGTTGCGTTCATTGAACCTACATGCCTGGCTCCTACAGACATAGCCATGATGCGACCACGGTCTACCGCCAGGAGGTGGGCGGAAGTACTTTCCGCTGCTAAGCCGGCAACCCGCGTACTCGCCATGAAGTGGCGTAGGTTTGCTAATGGGCTCAAACACGTGGTTTCGCCCTTAGACTGTCCCAAGAAGCTGGTTCTGGAATACCTGCTTTCGCTTTTTCAATCCGGACTGGCTTACTCCTCGATTAAGGTGCACTTGTGTGCAATTTCGGCTTATCATGCCCCCATAGGCCATCGTATGGTGGCTCAATTGGACACTACTCATGCCTTTTTAAGGGGGGTCCTCCAACTTAGGCCACCTATCAAGGACCCGGTTCCTCCGTGGGACTTGCCCTTTGTCCTGGAGCAGCTTACGCTGCTACCGTTTGAACCAGCCGCGGATTGCGAGCTACATTTTCTGTCATGGAAAACGTTGTTTTTAGTTGCAGTTACTTCGGGGAGAAGAATCTCCGAATTAATGCGCTCATGTGAAAAGAGCCCTATTTAGTTTTTCACCAGGATAGGGTGTCCCTGAGGACAAATCCTAAGTTTCTGCCTAAGGTGGTTTCGGCCCTTACCCTTAATCAGGATATCGACTTACCAGTGTACTTTCCCAAGTACACCAATTGAGGAAAAGCACTGCTTCACACCCTGGATGTTCACAGGTGTCTCAGATATTATCTAACCAGAACCAGACAGTACCGGAAAGCGGATCAGCTGTTTGTATCCTTTGCTGAGAGGATGAAAGGGGCCCCTGTTTCGAAGCAGACCCTTTCACGATGGCTCATTCAGTGTGTCTCTTTTTGTTATGACAAGCGCAGCAAACCCTTGCCAGGAGCGGTCAAGGGCCATTCTACCAGAGGAATGGCCACCTCCTTTGCAGCGCTGAAGAATGTTTCCACTCCAGCTATTTGTGCTGCAGCTACCTGGAGCGCAGTGCATACCTTTATTAGGCATTACAGCCTGGACATCGCCTCTAGGCGAAAGGCAGGTTTTGACCTAGTTGTCCTTCAGGGACTTCTGTCCTAGGCTTGTGCTGGGTGGTATTCTCTGTTCTCCCTCCTCCCGATAGTGTTAGATTATCGCTATTGCTTGGGAATCGGTCCTTATAGTGTAATCTGCTGCAAGAGCTGTATCTCAAAGAAGATAGTACAGTTACGTAAGAACTTACCATAACAGTAGATCTTCAAGAACAGCTCTTGCAGCAGGTACCTTCCCGCCCACCATTCCCCCTTGGAGGAGGTAGGTTATAGCCTATCATCCATCTTCCGGGATGGGATGATTTCTGTCTTAGTCTTGGCCATCTGATGGCGGATCCTCGGTCTTGTCTTCTGATGTCATTCAGCGGCCGGGAGTCTCCGGTGGGAGAACTGGGGATTGTGGCGGGACCGCCTCCTTATGTACTACGCCTGACATCGGAGGCGGGACCGAAGTCTGAGGCGGTCCCCGCATGAGACTGCTAGCTAGAGAAAATTTCTGTGGGGTCCTGACGCCTGACGGCTTCAGTCCTAATGGTGTAACCTGCTGCAAGAGCTGTTCTCGAAGATCTACTGTTACGGTAAGTTCTTGCGTAACCGTGCTTTTTCCTCTCATTTAAAGCACTACTGTTCATCAACATTATATTTTACTTGTCTAATGTCAAAGATGGTGAGTACGTTATTCTTGAATGCACACATTGTCTGGAGCACTGACTACAGTTACAAGTTTGTAAGTGGTTGACTCGGAAGTGAATTCTGTGTTTTAAAGGGCATCTGTTGTGCTCATATAATAGGTCCAAGCTTCCATAGCACTTATTTCTTCTGTGGGAGCTTTGCTATAAATGTTTAAGAATATTTCAAAGTGTGCAGAAGGAAAAGGGTTTTAATTTGGCCTTGAGGAGCCAGCTGCTTGATACCCCCCTTCCTCTTTCTGATGCACCTTACCCCCAGCACATGCATGCACATACACACACAGTCCAGTGTTGTCGGGTTTTTTTTAGTCTAAAATTTTATTGAGACAAAAATGACAGTGTACATTCAATATAAACATGCAATGTAGATTTTACATTTCATTTACATGAGGTGTCACTCTATATTCTGTCTCAGTAATACCACACTTCAGTAGCCTCCATTATTACCCAGCACAGATGGAATGAAATAAATCACTGAATTATTAAAAATAGACGCTCCTTTGTTCTGTCATGCAAGAGTGTGAAGAGCGCAGGGCATTCTCCTTAGATGTCTGTGAGCTAGTTGTAACGTTGTTTTTATATTTTAGAAGTTTGTTGGGGCTTAATTATTGCTACCACTCACAAGTTAACAAGAGCCCTTGCTAGTTGAGTGGTGACTTAGAATTGACCTGTTGATGCTAGAACTGCCTCGCATAGATTTCTGTGGAGCTCATTCCCTTTTTGGCGTGTGGCAGCACACTCTGAAGGACGGGATCAAGCGACCAGCTCCTCAGGGACAGATTATGAACTGATGTCTTTTGATAAAGGAATTGTTTAGTTTCCGAAATGCGTCAAGACATGTTGGTTTTCACCTTTACTAAAGTTTCTTGCACACCTACAAGTGAGCAGCATATTATATGTTGGTGAGTGTGCGACGTTCTGAGACTGTTTGCTGATTTTGTCCCTGCACCCCTGCCTTGTTCACACTCCTCTTTGGTGTTTGAACAGATTACAAACCCTTTTCTGCCTTTCTGCACAGTAAGACAAAATTCTAAAACATTTAGATTTAGAGCAGCGCGCCCACGAAGGTAAAAGTGTGTGTGAAAGTTTGAACATCAAAATCTGTTCTCTGTAAGGTCCCAAAAGAGAGTTTAGTAGTTTATTCAGTTTGCGACAGTGCTACAACGCGGCTGTGTTCACCTGTAGAGCATGCTTGATACGTTTGAATCGGGCAATGTATTTGGGTGTAATCCAAAACAATCCGGAGTCAGAGGTGCATGCAGAAAAAGAGCCAGTGCCAGGCTGGGTGCTGCTCACTCCCACACCGCTGCAGACAAGTGCAAAAGAGACCAGCACTTGCATGAAAGGCTGTGTGTATCAGATTTGAAGAAAGGCACAAGCAAAACTCACAAGCTGCTTAGCAGAAATTACCTTATTTAGATGCACACTAAGGAAGTGGGTCGGCACCACTAGATTCCCCGGCAGTAGCGCTTCGACAGCAGTCTTCGTCAGGGTGTACTTCTCTGCTCCTATTGGACTGTAGCATATGCAGTTCATTTGTGCTTGTCCTGTTATTTTAATATCTCTTTTATGTTTGCTGTTCAAACTGTTATGCTACCAGCTCCCATTGTGCCATGGTATTTTTCAAGTGTTTCACACTAGTGACATCATCCGTTGCAGTCAGTTGGTGGATTGTGATGCTAAAACTGCTAGTTGCATACGTTGCTACTTCAGTACAAAAAAAACAACACATTGAGAAGTTGCTTCATTTTTATCCATGTAGCATTTTATGCAAGTAGTGGTATTCGTTTAAGGATTTGGACTGATTGCAACCAATGATAGAAACATAGAATTTGACAGTAAATAAGGACCGCCAGGCCGACCTAGTTTGCCCATTTCCCTACCTACTTAACTCCTGATCTTAATGATCAGCAGCTGACCCTCTCTCTCCTACCACTAGGGTTGCCTTCTGTCTATCCCATGCATTCTTGAACTCACCAATCGTTTTAGCCTGTGCGACCTCCCCTGGGAGGCTGTTCCATGCATCCACCGCCCTTTCTGTGAAAAGAATACCTCCTCACATTTCCCCTGAGTCCCCCCCCCCCCCAATCCTCATATTGTGATCCTTTGTTCTTGCTCATCTCTTTTATTGAAAGATGCTGCCGTCCTGGACCTTGTTGATTCTCCTGAGGTACTTGAATGTCTATCATATCTCTCTCTCTCCCCCCCACTTCCTCTTGGGTATACATATTGAGGTCTTGAGTCTTTCCTCGTATGTTTTCTGGTGCAGTCCTTTTCACCATTTTTGTTGCCCTTCTCTGGACCGCCTCTGTTCTGTCAATGTCCTTCCAAAGATGTGGTCTCCAGAACTGAACACAATATTCCAGATGTGGCCTAACCAATTGTCTGTACAGTGGCATCACCACCTCCTGCTTTTTACTGGTGATGCCCCTTCCTATGAACCCCAGCATTCCTCCGGCCCTCCCCACCACCTTTTTGCATTGTTCGGCTACATTGGGGTCATCTGTTATATTTACCCCGGTTCCTTTCAGTTTTTTATCTTATTTTGAGAGGGTTTCTCAGTAGGTCATCACATATAGGACTGGCGCCACCTGGTGTCGGGCCGCACAGAAGACTTTTCTAGCAATACTGGACGGGGGATCGCCCATCCGACGTCACGTGACTTGACGTCAGTGTGACTGTTTATAGTGGGATGTCCCCACACCCGCCCTCCATTTCTTTCCTGCTGTCGTCTTGTGTCAGTCGCATTGCAGACTTCCATATAGCGATTGTCGTGAAAGTGTCTTCCGTCGGAATATCCTTCGCTAGTTTTTTCCAACTTTTCGAGTTAATTATTGATGTCTCCTCCCAAGAAGAAGTGCTCATCCTGTGGCACGCAGATCCCGCAGAAAGACTGTCACCTCATGTGCGTCCTTTGTTGAGGCCCGGACCAACCGGTCTCCTCCTGCCCTGAGTGCCAGACCTTTAACCAGGCCACAAAAAAAAGAGGAGACGGCAGACTTTGAAGGGCCATCTGCTAAAAGCCTGCCTGGCTTCCCTCAAGAAGAAGATGGATCGGCTTAGACATTCTTCGTTTGAAAAGTCTTCTCCTTCTAAAAAACATAAGGAGAAATCTAGGGAGCAGGAGCACTCCACGGACGATGCCAGGCCTTCGACGAACAAGGCCCAGCCACCACCCAGCAAGGACAGTAAGTCTGGCAAATCCACAGTAGGTCAGTTGGCCGTCGGCTCCTCCTCTGACCGCACCGCCTCGGCCGATAAGTCTGCCCCTGGCTCCTCCGGGGACTGCGCGGTGGCCGGTAAGATGACTACCCAGGCTGTGGGTACTCACCCGGCACCGGTCGATAAGCCGGCCGGGGGCTCCTCCCCCACCTGACTCCACCTGCCAAGTTGGCCCTGACGACCGCACAGGTGCAGTTCCCCTGTTGGGGCCTGACGGCACCTCATCCGATGTCCAGTGGAACCAGAGGGAGAAAGCCCCTCTCCCTCCTCCTTCCTTGCCCATACCCTCCAATTCTGCAGGTACCACCGACGATGACAACAAAGAGTCCCTCGACTCTGTTAATGCCTCTGGGTCTGCTCCGCTTTCCTCTCTCAAGGTCAAGGAGAAGGAGGCTACTCTGTGGCCATCAGGCCTTACTAGAGGCCCCTCCTCCACCTTTCGACGGGCACCCGTTGCCTCCTCAGACGCTGGTTGTCCCGACGACCGTCCCGCAGCCAGGACCGGTTGTCCGCCCTCTGCCTGTGGCCCTGATGCCGGATCAGGTCCCGACGCCAGGGCCTCTTCGTCCGGCTCCGACACCGGCCCCCCTTCCTGCACCGGATTGGGTGGTGCCAGTTCTGACATCGGTTCCCCTGACGTGGGCTGTCCCGACGTCGGATCCTCAACCGATTTATACAATGGCGGGTCCGACGGTACCCCCGATGTCAGATCTGACAACGGGGATTTATACCAGACCCCGAACTGTCCCACATTACCCACAAGGATATCCTGCGGGCTACTACCCGAGGGGCCCCACTCCAAACTGGAGTAATTTCGGGCAGTTCTACCCTGGATCCAATCCCTACTTGACCTTTCAGGGATTCCAGGGTTATTACCCTCCACTGGTTACTGCTCCTCCTCCCCCTCTCCCTCAAACTCTGCCTACGCCCCCCGGTTACTCCGGATTTTAAGGTTTTAATCCAGTCTTGGTGGCAGGGGGCTCGGTCGGAGTTTGTCTCGGACCTGGAGACTAGGCTCCCACAACCATGGTCTCCCAGGTCTCCTTCCCCGAGCAGGTCTTCCATTACCACTGTCCATGTCTTGGGGAAGACTCGGCAGGACGTTTCTCTTCCAGATACCAGACGTCATCCTATCGAGGAGGCGGACGATGATATTTCAGAGGGGGTGGACGATTCTCTAGAGGGGGTTCCGGAGGACCCCAAAGACACAAAAGGCAAGGATTCCCCAAAGTGTTTACCAGAGGTCCCTGCCTTTTCAGATCTGTTGAGGTCCATGAAGGATTACTTCGACTGGGAGTCAGAGGAACAGGACCCTATGAGACACAGGCTTGCGGGGCATCTCGACCTAGAATCTCTGCCTCTGGTCCCCATTCCTCCCTGGATGGCACCTCACCAAGACCTCACCACTACCATCTGGCAGATGCCTCATTCCCTCCTGGATGTCCCCAAATGGGTGGACAGGCTTTACCAGGCACCGAAGGATGCCTCGTTCTTGAAGGTTCATCCCAAGGCTGACTCTGTGGTCGTCTCTGTGGCTCATGATCGCTCCTCAGCACCAAAGCACATGAGCACCTCTCCTCCTGACAAAGAGTCGAGGCAGATAGACCAGTTCGGAAAAAAGATATACTTGTTGGCCACGTGAGCCCTTCGGTCCCTCAGGTACTTGACCCACATGGTGTCCCAACAAAAGGCTACCTTGGCCAGGCTGGAAGCGCGAGTCCAGTCCATGGACCCCTCACTTTTGAAGGAGGAACTTGCCAAGGATCTCCGCCTCTCCAAAGTTTCCTGTAGGCACACCTTACGTGCCACTTATGACTCAGGTGGCTTGTACCTTGGCAACTGCCATTTCCCTCAAACGTCATTCCTGGCTTCGCCTTTCCGGACTCGCCAACGAAGTCCATTTGGTGATTCAGGACACCCCTTTCAGGGGCTTGGGACTTTTTGGTGGGGACACCAAAGACATTATCACAGACCTACAGGACAAGGGCCTTGCACTTAGGTCTGTGAGGTCAATGTACCGATCGGGCTCCCAGCAGCAGCCCTTTTGGAAAATGACTTGGAGGCAGAGAAAGAACGCCCCGGTGCACCACCAAGGGAAGCAGAAGGTCATGGGTACAGCGACGCCTCCTCCCTCTAAAATCAGAGATGTTCAGGAGGTCCTCCCTGAGACGTCTCACCATCTTGACTCCGTCCCCACTGCCTCCTCAGTCTCGCGATGGGGAGCAGGTGGGGGAGGTTCACCCGCCACGCGCAGGAGTGGAGGGCAATCACCTCCAACGAATGGGTCCTGCAACTAGTGTCCGTCGGACACACCATAGAATTTCTGGAAATCCCTCCAGAAACTCTACCACAGAAGTCCTCATACTCTCGGGACCAGGCTGTCCTAGTTTGCAAGGAGGTAAACTCGCTCTTGCTCAAAGAAGCAATCGAGCTGGTCCCCTTCCGGCAAAGAGGAAAGGGATTTTACTGCCACTTTTTCCTGGTTGCAAAAAAGACTGGGGACTTCAGAACCATACTCAACCTAAGTCAACTAATTCACTTTGTCGAGTACAAAAAATTTTGAATGCTGTCAATCCAGAACCTCCTCCCTCTTCTCGTGGAGAACCACTGGCTCTGCGCCCAGGATATGCAAGATGCCTACCTGTACATCCCCATCTTCCCCAGCCACGGCCGATTCCTGCGCTTTCGCTTCCAAGGGGAACATTTTCAGTTCCGAGCGCTCCTTTTTGGTCTGTCGGTGGTTGCGGCGTTCCTACGCCGCAGGGGTATTGCAGTCTTCCCTTACCTGGACAGTTTGATTGATTTCAGCCCCATCCAGGTATTCTTTGTTGGAGGTTCTTACCTTCACCCTGGACCTTTTCAGTAGACTAGGTATCATGGTCAGTGTTCCCAAGTCATCCCATATCCCTGCTCAAGAGACTTCAGTTCATTCCAGTCCTGAATACGGTCCAGTGCAGATCCTTCCTGCCTCCAGACAGGGTGGAGATCCTTATCTGTTTATCTGTCGGGTCTCCAAAGTGGCCTCCCACAGGACCATCCCAGCTTGGGTGGTCCTACACCTCTACCTTCTGGGCCTGATGGCGGCCTCCATCACAACCGTTCCCCTAGCAAGACTTCACATAAGGGTCATTCGGTGGTCATTGTGGGTGCAGTGGGATCAGCTCTTGGACATCCTGAACCATCCGGTTCTGGTCTCCTCAGTGGTTCAGAAAGAATTGCAGTGGTGGATGGATTCTCGTAGTCTTTCTTTGGGACTTCCCTTTCAGAGCCCTGCACCACTAGCTACCCTCACCATGGATGCGTTGAATATGGGGTGGGGAGCTCATCTTGGGGAGCACCAAGCCCAGGGACTATGGTCCGGCTTGGAAACTTCTTTGCACATCAATATTTTGGAGTTGAGGTCGGGCCTGTATGCCTTACAGACCTTTCAGACCCTCCTTCCAAAGGGATCACTGCTAATCCAAACAGACAACATGTCGGTAGTTTGGTATATCAGCAAACAAGGAGGAACCCGGTTGTACCCCCTGTGCAGGGAGGCGAGGTGGGTATGGAACTGGGCAGTCCAGCACCATCTGGTCCTCGTGGCTGTGCACGTTCCTGGCGTTCTAAACATCCTGGCGGACAGTCTCAGCAGATCTTGGACCCTAGCTCATGAGTGGGAACTGCATCAGGAAGTGGCAGAACCCATCTTCCGACGTTGGGGGCATCTGGAAATCGACCTCTTCGCCTCTGAATCCAACACAAAACCTCCCAGTTTTACTCGCTCGTTCCAGGGCACGGTGCTTTCTGGAGCAACGCACTGTCTCTATCTTGGACAGGGAAATTTTTGTACTCCTTCCCTCTGTTTCTCATTGTGCAGAGGGTCCTTTTCAAGCTTCAGGCGGAGGAGGCATGGATGATCGTCATCGCTCCTCTCTGGCCGAGACAGATCTGGTTCCCGCTGCTACAGCAGCTTTTCAGGGAACCACTGGTTCCACTTCCAGTGACTCACGACCTCCTGACTGATCAAGGTTGACTGTTGCACCCGGGGCTCAGGACCCTGCATCTTCATGCGTGACTCCTGCAGACATAGCGATCTCCTGTTTCGGGGTTTCCT
This sequence comes from Neoceratodus forsteri, assembly GCA_016271365.2. NCBI lineage: Eukaryota > Metazoa > Chordata > Ceratodontiformes > Ceratodontidae > Neoceratodus > Neoceratodus forsteri. Next base: position 112,335,777 of record CM028134.1, read on the forward strand.
CCAGAGTTGCTCAAGTCCTCATTGAGGCTAGAAAGCCCTCTACCCGTTCCACTTGCGCCATGAAGTGGAAGCAGTTTTCCATTTGGGCGACCGCTAAGGGTTGGAACCCCTTCTCTTGCTCGGCCTCACAAGTCGTGGAATACCTCCTTCACTTTTCAGACCTTTGGTCTGTCGTACTCTTCTTTGAAGGTCCATATCTCTGCTATCTCGGCATACCACGAGCTAGTGGATGGTAAACCCCGTGGCTCAGTTGGAGGTCTCAACCTTTCTGAAAGGGATTCTCCACCTGAAACCCCCCATCTGCAGCCCAACTCCGCCTTGGGACTTGAACTTCGTCCTGGAAAAGCTCACCCTTCCTCCTTTCGAGCCGGCTATGAGCTGTGATTTGCGCATCCTGTCTTGGAAGATGCTTTTTCTTGTGGCTATCGTGTCAGCCCGAAGAATTTCGGAGCTTTACACTCTAGTCTGCAAGGAGCCCTATCTGATTTTCCATAGGGACCGGGCGGTCCTTGGAACACATCCGAAGTTTCTTCCCAAGGTGGTTTCAGAAGCCACGCTGAATCAATCAGTGGAGCTTCCCGTGTATTATCCATCCCCCTCTAACAGAGGTGAGGCACTCCTTCATACAGTGGATGTCCATTGGATTTTCCGGTGTTACACATCAGACCAAGAGTTCCGCTCTTGCGACCAGTTGCTTGTTTCCTTTGCCCTGCAGTCGAAGGGCAAACCAGTTTCTAAGCAGGGTCTGTCCAAGTGGTTAGGCAACTGCATTAGATTCTGTTACCAGAAGTACGAAAAGCCTCTGCCGGGTTCTATCAGAGGTCATTCTACTAGGGGCATGGCTGCCTCTACGGCCTTCCTACGCGATGTTTCTGCAGCTGACATTTGTGGTGCTGCTACTTGTAGTTCTGTCCATACCTTTACCAAGCATTACAGTCTGGACATTGATTCTAGACGGAGGGATGGCTTTGGCCTAACCGCCCTGCAGGGCCTTCTGTCCTAGACTGGGTCCATTCTGGATTCCAGTTTTTTCCTTTGGAGTTAGTTTTCCTCCTCCCTAGTTTCTCTCGGTCTCTCCTTGGAAGGACTGCTTGGGACTCTGTCCTATATGTGATGATCTACTGAAGGAACCCTCTCGAAGTAAGATAGTACAGTTACGTAGGAACTTACTGTAACAGTAGATCTTCGAGAGAGGTTCCTTCAGTAGGTCATATTTTTCCCTCCCTCCTTCCCCTCATTTTCTATTTTTACAGGGACTCCAAATCCTGTTTGATCCTGCTGTCAAGCGGTTTCCTGGCTCCGGCTGGAGAACTGGAGAGCGGGCGTGGAGACTGCCCACTATATACAGTCACGCTGACGCCAGTTACGTGACGTCGGGTGGGTGGTCCCCCGTCAGGTATTGTTTAGAAAAGTCTGCCGTGCGGCCCGTCGCCAGGTGGCGCCAGTCCTATATGTGATGACCTACTGAAGGAACCTCTCTCGAAGATCTACTGTTATGGTAAGGTCCTACGTAAGTGTACTTAGTTAGTATTCCCCACCCCCTCTTGTATTCCTCTCCAGAATTCTTGTAGCCCAAGTGCATGACTTTGTACTTTTTTGCATTGAATTTAAGCTGCCACTCTCTTGACCCCTCCTCCACTTTGCCCAGGTCTCTTCTCATGTTTTCCACCCCATCTGGAGTGTCTACCCTATTGCAGATATTGGTGTCATCCGCAAAGAGGCACGCCTTCCCTTCTAGACTCTCCGTAATGTCACTAATGAAGACATTGAAGAGGACTGGCCCCAGAACTGAACCTTGTGGCACCCCACTGGTCACTTCCCTCTCCTGGGATTGTACTTCATTCACCACCCTCTGTGTCCTGTTGTTCAATCATTTTCTCACCCATTGTACCACCTTGGGGCGTACTCCCAAACTGCACAACTTGTTTACTTGCCTTCTGTGTTGGATGGTGTTAAATACCTTGCTAAAATTTAGGTGGACCATGTCCACTGCCCCTCCCTGATCCACCACTTTGGTTATCCAGTCAAAGAAATCGATCAGATTTGTTTGAAAATATCTCCCTGCTGTGAATCCGTGGTGCCTCGGGTCTTATGCCCCACTAGCCTCCAGATATGCCACAGTCCTTTCCTTTAACATGGATTCCATGGTTTTCCCCACCACTGAGGTCAAGCTGGCCTGTAATTTCCAGCCTCCCCCTTGTTCCCACTTTTGTTAGTGGTACCACATTTGCCCTCCTCCAGTCCCTACAGCACCACTCCCTCCTCCTGTGATCTGTTAAATAAGGCTGTCAGTGGTGCCCCTAGTACTGTACTTCCCTGAGTTTTTGCAGTATGCTAGGATGTATCCCATCTGGTCCCATTGCCTTGTCTACTTTTAGTTTCAAGAGTTCCTTTAGGACTCGCTCCTCCGTGAATAGACTGTTGTCCAACCCCCGGCCCGTGTGTGTTTCTGCCCCCTAATTTTGGTCCCTCCCCTTCCCTTGTAAATACTTAGCAGAAATATTTGCTTAGAATTTCTGCTTTTTCTAGGTCTCTTCCCCCCCCCATTCAACCTCACAGTCCCTCCATTTGTCTTTTTTCCTTTCCCTGATGCACCTGAAGAAGGTTTTGTCAGCTACTTTTACTGACTTTGCTATCCTGTCTTCAGTTTGTGCCTTTGCGCATCTGACTGCTTTCCCCACCTCCTTCTGTTTCGCCTGGTACACTTCTCTGTCTCCCTTCCTCTGTATTTCCTTGTACTTTCTGAACGCTTGTTCCCCACCACCTTCCCTGCTACCTCTTAGTGTTTTTTTTTTTTGTTTTGTTGTTTAGCTTTACACAGAGGCCTGTTGTCTTTGCTATTACTTCTTTAAGTTTCAGCGACTATTCCTCCCCCTCCCTCCCCCTTTGCGAGGATTTTCCGGAGGTGTTCCCCAATCTTTGCAGAGTCTGCCCTCTTGGAAGTTCAGGATCCCTAGATGGCTGCCCACCGATAGATCTGTTGTTCTGTCACCATTTGTGAGAACCAGGTCTAGTATTGCTCCATCCCGTGTGGGCTCCTTCACCAGGTGTCTGAGGCATGCCCCTTCCTCGGCATCCAAGATGTCTGTGCTCTTGGTAGTGGCTGATGCATACGTGTTCCAGTTAACATCTGGCTTGTTTAGGTCCCCCACCAGCAACACCTCCCCTTCCTCTGCCATTTTGTGTATGGTTTCCACTACTACCCTGCCTATTTCTTCCCCTTGTGCTGGAGGTCTATATACAGCTCCATTGCGGATGATGGTGCCATTTCCCATCTCTAATGTGACCCATAGAGCCTCTTTCCCTTCTGTCTTCCCCTGTCTCTGTTGCTTTGATCCCCTCTCTGATGTACGTCAGCTCATTCATCCCCAGGTGGACAGTGACATCTAGCACGCCCTCCTGTCTTGCTTCCCAGCAATCCTTTGGATTGCTTACGATCCCTCCCAAGCCATGGCGCCTGGCAGGCACCTGACCTCCTGCCCCCGGACTACCCCCTAGTAATAGTCTCCCACTAGGAGTTAATTTTTTCTCTTGTGGAGTCTTGTGCCATTCCCCTGGAGGTCATCTCTGTGGAGGATCCCCGCATCCACCTTGTCCACCACTGCGGGTGTCTCATTGAGACAGTCCCGCTCTGCCAGAATAGTGTAGGAATTGTGGATTGTAACTTCCGGTTGGATGCACCTCTGCCCCACCACCCTCACCCTCCCTGAGCCTACCTTTGTCCAACTGCTTCTCATTCCTGGCATCCTTTGAGGCAGTGGGTGTGCATTTGGTTGTCCCAGGAAGGGAGGGGGAGGAGACCTCCTGAACCCTAGCCATCTCGACCCGGAGACGAGCAACCTCCTTACTCAACCCAGAGAGGTGCCTGCAGATCTTACTTCGAGGAACTGCTCTTGCAGCAGGTTACACCATTAGGACTGAAGCCGGCAGGCGCCAGGACCCCACGGAAAAATTCTAGCTAGCAGTATCCAGCGGGGGACTGCCCGACGTCAGGCATCACATAAAAGGGGGCGGTCACCCAGCATCCTCAGTTCTTTTCTCATCGTTGACTCGCCAGCATCGGCCTCATGGAAGCCTGCTCTACTTTTACGACACATGAAATCTTCAATTTAAGTAAGACTTTACTCCATGTCTGCTTTTTCTACTCCTCCTCCCGATGGACATCCCTCTAATTGTGTCTGCTGCAAGCAGATACCCTTTGCAGACCATCATTCTGCCTGTGTCAGGTGTCTGGGCCCGGAGCACGACACCCAGGCCTGCTCAGTTTGCCAACAGTTTAATAGCAGGACCCGGATCCGCCGTCAAAAGGCCCTTCAGGGATTCCTCTTCGAGGAGAAATTAAAAAAGATGGAGAAAAGACCTTCCCCCAAAGGGGAATCTTCTCACAAATCTGAGAAGCACCAGGACAAGCATTGGGACTTGGACAGGGCGAAATCCCCAAGCAGTGCCTCACAGTCCAGGACTAGCTCCAGCTCCAGCTCTGCCCAGTCCGATAGATCTCCTTCCCGGGCTTGCTCCTCCGCCTCCCTGCACCCGCTCAAGACCTCTCGGGCGTCGGATGCCTCTAAGCCTGCTCCTCCGGACAGGCACAAAAAGTCTTCCTCCAAATCGTGAGGTGCGTCTGACCAACGCCGGGACACCAACGTCAGGTCTGTCTCCCAACATCCTAAAGCACCTGAAAGGAAGACTTCTGAGCTGATGTCCCTTAAGCGGACGACCGAGTCCAAGAAGGTGTCCGACTCAGCACCCGACAAACGACCGACTACTACACTGACGCCGGTGGACACCGCACGTAAGGGGTCCTCGGGCGAAGAGGCTACCACGCCACCAGACGGGTGACAAGGAGGACGCCGGCTTGCCCAGGGAGCCGGATCCAGTTCTTCCCCGGGACCCGACGCCCAAACCCGATGACAGGCCCACACTGACGCCGGGTCCGTCGTCCAGTATGAACATCCAGGAGGTGAAGGATTTGTTCACCGTCTGGTGGGAAACCATCAAGAAGGATGTGGTTCCTCCTAAGCCTCAGCCTCCTCCACCACCTCCACCTCCTCCTAGGAGTGCCAAAGGTGACAGACCCCCGACCCCAAGGAGCCATCTCCGCCTCCTCTGGGCCGATTGAGAGACAGGAAACGCCCATCACGCTCTCCCTCAGGGCTCCCGAGCCCGAAGCGACCCAAGGGCAGACTTCTATCTTAGGGAGATGACTCCAGACCGGATACATCAGACATCTCCAGGTCTCTCACCAGACCCACAGGACCTTCCAAGGTCATCTCTGGATGATCCCTCCTTTTTGGAAATCATGAGGCACATCCAGGACAATATGGGATGGGAGACTGAAGAGCTAGACCCCGAGAGACAACGTCTTGCCCGTTACCTCAGGCAGAAAGACCCGAAGCCTGTGGTGGTCCCACCGTTAGTGGATACCTTTACGGACGTCACCAAGGCAGCTTGGAAAACGTCCACATTCCACACCGGCTGTTCCAAAGAAAGCTGACCGCCTTTACAAGGCTCCTACGGAGGACCAGTATTGGTGCAACAACCCCTGACCGACTCCCTGGTCATTACTGCATCTCATGACAGGTCCCAGCGGCCTCAATATTTGAGCACCCAGCCTCTGTACCAGGAATTTAAGCAATTAGATTCCATGGGAAGACGTGTGTATGCGGCTGCTACATGCTCTATTAGGTCTTTGAACTATCTGACGCACATGATGCAATTTCAGAATGCCCTCTGGGATTAGGGCCAAGACCTTCTTAAAGATCTACCGGATGGCGAAAAGAAGGAGGAGCAGCTGCTAAACCTCCTCCAAAGTGGGTCAGACGTGGGGACTCAGGTTCTCCAAGCCACTTACGACTCAGCGGACTCGGCAGCCAGGGGAGCAGCCCCAGGTGTTTGTCTCCGGAGACACTCGTGGTTGAGGATCTCCGGATTTACCTCGGACGTCCAGAAGAATCTCCTGGACGTCCCTTGTAATGGAGTGGTCCTCTTCGACGAGGAGTCCGAGAAGGTCATCACCAAATTGCAGGACGCTGGGAAGGCAGTCAGAACTGTACAAGCCATGTACAGACCAGAATCATTTTCGCGACCCCGCGGCCACCAGCAAAGGCAAGAGCCACGTTCCAGCCAGCAACCCAGGGCAATTTTGGCCGTAGGAATCGAGCTAGGTTCCCCTCGGGCCAGGGCCTGAAGCATTCAAAAGCAGCCCAGCCCGCGGGAACCAACACCACTACAGCATGACTCCTTCCCGGCCTCTCCTCTGGATCAAAGGGTCGAGAAGGTCGGGGGTTGCATCTCTCATCACCTTTCAGGATGGCAGAGGATCACCTCCGACCGGTGGGTGTTGCAGTTGGTCGAAATGAGGTCACTCTATAGAGTTTCTCGATCACCCGCCATCCAGACCTCCCCTGCTGTCCCATTACTCGGGTCAGCATGCTCTGCTTATTCAGCAAGAGATCGTGGCCCTCCTACACAAGGAGGCCATAGACACGTTCCACTGACCCAGAGAGGAAACGGTTACTATCTTACTTCGAGAAACAGCTCTTGCAGCAGGTTACACCATTAGGACTGAAGCTGGCAGGCAGGACCCCCAATTTCTGTGCTGCATTCAGCAGGGGACCGCCCCGATGTGGTACCGCCCCGACGTCAGGCATAGTATAAAAGGGGGCGGTCCCTCAGAATCCCAAGTTCTTTTCCCGATGTCGACTCGCCAGCATCGGCCTCTCGGTCTCTACCTAGCTCACGACGACTTAGAACTTCAAGAGTTTCTACATAACTAATGTCCTCTCCAACTCCTTCATTTGAGGGACACCTTTCCAAGTGTGCCTGCGGAAAACAGATCCCTTTCAGAGATCCTCATTCTTCCTGCGTGCGGTGCTTAGGCCTGGACCACGACACCAAGGCCTGCACCTTTTGCCAAGGGTTCAACAGCCGCACCAGGATCCGCTGTCAGAAGGCACTTCAGGCTTACCTGTTAGAGGAAAAACTTAGGTTGGACAAAGAACCTTCCTCCAGTGGCGATTCTTCCTCCAAGGTCCACAAGCACCGGGAGAAGGCAAGGTCCAGATCCCCGAACTGGGCCTCGGATTCACGGAGCTCAGACTCAACCCGATCGGACTGCTCTCCCTCCATAGCTAGGTCTCAGCCCCCTCCGGTTAAAGGCCGGGCTTCCAGCGGTGCTTCGACTCTTCAGCCCATCAAGATTTCCAGGCCCTTGGCCTCTCCTCTCCTCGGACCTCTTCTAAGTTTTGGAGCATACAAGTCTTCCTCCTCCACCCGGCGGCCGGACCCGACTCCAGGTCGGTCTCCCAGCCCCTAGGGGCCCGGATCCACCACACAGGAAGACGAAGGACCTGACGCCGGCCAAGCACCTGAAGTCGGCCAGGCGATCTCCGGAGCCGAAGACATCGGCCAAGCACCAGACGCCGGCCAGGCGTTCACCGGATCCGAAGATGTCAGCTTCACCAGAGCCGAAGACCACCCCCCAGTCACAGGTGGACACCAGTCACAGGGATTCCATGGAGGAGGACACCACGTTGCCTGAAGATCAGGCGGGTGACACAGAGGATGCCGGGCTTCCGAAGGAACCTTAGCCCGGCCCGGAGACACCCGAGGACCCGGCGCCCGACCCCGGCGACTGACCACTGGCTCCAGGCCCGTCGTTGGGCATGACTATACAAGAGGTAAGGGATCTCTTTACTTTCTGGTGGGACACTATCTGTAAAGACGTAGTCCCAGTAAAGCCTCCTCCTCCTACTAATTCACCTCCTTCGCCCCCTCCTCCACCACAGGGGCCAGCAGGACGACCACCAACCCCTAAGGAGCAGATTCCACCTCCTAGGGGTAGATCCCAGGATCGGAGAAGGCTTCCCTCAAGATTTTAATCAGGATCTCCCAGCCCCAAGCGACCCAGATGTTGGCGGTATACTCCGTCAGGGGAGGACTCCAAATCGGATACCTCAGATTACTCCAGATCTCCTTCTCCATTTAGCATTCCATCACCTGACCCACATGACCTTCCCAGGTTCCTATGGTGCTGCAAGAGCTGTTCTCGAAGATCTACTGTTACAGTAAGTTCTTGCGTAACTGTACTTTCTCTGAGATCATGAGGCACATCCAGGACAACATGGGGTAGGATGCTGAAGACCTCGACCCCAAAAGGCAGCACCTTGCCAGTTATCTTCGGCAGAAAGACCCAAAGCCTGTGGTAGTGCCACCCTTGGTGGACACCTTTGCGGACGTCACCAAGGCTGCGTGGAAGTGTCCTCACTCCACTCCTGCGGTGCCGAAGAAAGCTGACAGCCTGTACAAGGCCCCGAGAGAGGACCAGTACTTGGCTCAACAACGTCTGGCAGGCTCCCTGGTCATTACGGCCTCACATGACTGGTCCCAAAGACTGCAACACATGAGCACACAGCCACCGGACCAGGAATCCAAACAATTGGATGCCCTGGGGAGACTCATGTATGGGGCTGCTACATGCTCTATCAGGTCCATGAACTACCTAACCCACATGGTACAGTTTCAGAACGCCCTATGAGAACATGGCGATCAGAAGGTGGAGCTCCTAAACCTTCTCCGTACAGGGTCAGATGTGGGTACCCAAGTACTACGAGCCACATACGATTCTGCGGACTCGTCCACCAGAGCTACAGCTTCAGGTGTCTGCATCGGCGACACTCTTGGCTCCGTGTCTCCGGCTTCACCCCGGACGTACAGAACATTCTTGACGTCCCCTACAACGGCGAAGTACTCTTTGGTGAACCCTCGGAGAAGGTTATCACCAAACTCCAGGATGCTGGGAAGGCAGTCAGGTCTGTACAGGCGACTTACAGATCCAGGCCCAGTTCCTTTCATAGGAACCAGAGCCGTTTTCACAGCCGGCAACAAAGGCAGCAGCTACGTTCCGGCCAGCAACAAAGGGGCACCTTTCAGTGGAAAGCCCAGGCTAAGTCGTCCTCAGGCAGAGCCCAACGCTACACTAAACCGGCCCAGCCTGCAGGGACCAGTGCTGCCACAGCAAAACTTCTTCCCGGCCTCCGCCCCTCCTCTGGATCAACGGGCACAAAAGGTCGGGGGTAGTATCTCTCGCCACTTTTCAGGATGGCAGTCGATTACCACAGACCGGTGGGTTCTCCAATTGGTCAGGAAAAGTCACTTCATAGAATTTCTCGACCACCCACAAGCAAGATCTCCCCTTTTTCCGTTACTCGGGTCAGTGCGCCTTGCTCATAAAGCAGGAGGTACTCGCGCTCCTGGAAAAAGAAGCGATAGAGCACGTGCCACGGAACCAGAGGAATGCAGGGCATTATTCTCACTTCTTTCTGGTTCCCAAGAAAACAGGGGACCTCCTTCCGATGCTGGACCTCAGCCACCTCAACGAGTCGGTCCTGTACAAATGCTTCCGCATGGTGACCCTCCCAGGTCTGATTCCCATGCTCAAACAGGGCGCCTTTCTAGCGTCCTTGGACATGCAGGACGCTTACCTGCATATTCCCATTGCTGAAGTGCGCAGGAAGTTTCTGTGCTTTGAGTTCCAGGGCCACCATTATCAGTTCCGAACCCTCCCCTTCGGACTGTCATTGGCACCTTGGGTATTCATGAAGTGTATGGCGGTTGTAGAGGCGGCTCTGAGGAGACAGGGCCACTACGTGTTCCCCTACCTGGACAACTGGCTTCTCATGGCACCCTCTCAAGAGGCCTTGATGTCCGCCATCCATTATACTTGGTCTCTGTTCGAGACGCTGGGCATCATTTTGAATCACAAGAAGTCATGCCTTGTTCCGTCACAGACTCTGCAGTTCATAGGTGCAGTTCTGGACACCGTCCAGGGGAAAGCTTTTCTTCCCCAGGACAGAGCGGAACATATCAGATCCCTTATCAGGGACCTTTTGGCGAAGACGACCGTTCCTGCCAGATTGGTCCTTTGCCTGCTCGGACACATGGCTGCAGCCATTGCAGTAGTACCGCTTGCTCGTCTCCACATGCGGGTCACCCAGTGGTTGTTAACGGGTCCAGTGGGATCAAAGGCAGGACCATCTGCAGCTTCCAGTTTGGATCGCGAAGACCGTAATCTGGGATTGGCAGTGGTGGCTAGATCCGAAGAAGCTATTGGCAGGTGTCCCCTTCATTGCGCAGTCTCCGATCGTGACACTCTCCACAGATGCCTCGGGGCTCGGATGGGGAGCACACCTGGACGGTGTCCGGTCTCGGGGCCTGTGGACAGCCCAAGAGACTCATCTCCACATAAATATCCTGGAAATGAGAGCAGTTCTTTACGCCCTGCAGGCCTTCCAGTCGGAGATTCCACCGTGTACCATTCTGTTACAAACAGACAATTCCGCTGTGATGTATTACCTCAATAAACAAGGAGGCACCCATTCCTACCTGCTTTGCAGGGAGGCCATGAGGGTGTGGGATTGGGCTTTGCAACACGGCGCAAACCTCATTGCTGTTCATGTCCCAGGAGTGGACAACATCTTTGCAGAAGGCCAGAGCCCATGAGTGGGAACTACTCCAGGAGGTAGTAGAGGATCTGTTTCACAGATGGGTACACCAGAGTTAGACCTTTTCGTGTCCCCATCCAATGCAAAACTGCCCAATTTTTGCTTGCTACATGCAGGGCCTGGTATTTTCTGGCGAGACACATTGTCCCTTTTCTGGACGGGCAGATTCCTCTATGCCTTCCCCCCTTTCCGTTGATCCAGAGGGTTCTTCTGAAACTTCGGAGAGAGCAAACGATGCTGATACTCATCGCGTCGTTCTGGCCCAGGCAGATCTGGTTCCCTCTACTACATCAGCTATCCCGATAACCTCCGGTGCCTCTGCCAATCAGCTCTCATTTGTTGTCTCAGGAGGAGGGCCCCTTGGTCCATCCGGACCTTTTTTTGCTGAGCCTGCACGCTTGGCTCCTAGAGACATAGCCATTTTGCGAGACAGGGTCTCGCAAGAGGTAGCTGACGTTCTGGTGGCCCCGAGAAAACTGGCCACTCATGTTACTTACGCCATGAAATGGCGCCCTTTTTGCCTATGGGCTCAAGCACGGGGGTTTTCGCCTCTAGACTGTCCAGAAAAGTCGGTCTTGGACTACCTCTTGTCTCTTTTTCAGAGAAGCTTGGCCTACTTCTCGATCAGAGTACACCTCTGTGCCATATCAGCCTATCATTATCCTGTAGGCCAATGCACCATATCTCAGTTGGTCACGGCACGAGCCTTCCTGAGAGGTATTCTCCGCCTTAGACAAACGATTAAGGATCCAATTCTGCCACGGGATTTACCCTTTGTCCTGGAGCAGCTTACACTGCCACCCTTTGAACCAGCCATGATTGCGAGCTACGTCTTCTCACTTGGAAGACGTTTTTAGTTGCCGTTACCTCGGCCAGAAATTTCTGAACTCCATGCACTCATGTGCAAAGAGCCTTATTTCGTTTTTCATAAAGACAGGGTACCCCTACGGACTAATCCCAAATTTGGCCTAAAATGGTCTCAGCTCTCACCCTTAATCAGGACATCGATCTACCAGTGTACTTTCCCAACTATTCGAATCGAGGAGAGGCCCTGTTGCACACCCTAAATGTGCATAGGTGTCTCCGATGCTACCTGACCAGAACCAACCACCACCGAAAATCGGACCAGCTTTTTGTCTTCTTTGCCCACAGGATGCTGGGAGCTCCTGTTTCCAAACAGTCGCTGTCCAGGTGGCCCATTCAGTGTATCATGTTCTGTTATTACCAGAAGCGTAACAAACCCTTACCAGGCACGGTCAGGGGTCATTCCACAAGGGGTGGCTACCTCCTTTGCAGCCCTTGTAGATGTGCACAGCTACGTGCAGCCTGATCAAAATTATCAGGCATTATGGCCTGATTATCGCATCGAGGCGAAGAGCAGGTTTTGGTCTAGGAGTCCTTCAGGGACTTCTCTCCTAGGCTTAGGTTCCATTAAGGATTTCTACCTTTCCTCCTCCCAGTGGTGTGGGATTTCCATTATTGCTTTGGAATCAGTCCTAATGGTGTAACCTGCTGCAAAAGCTGTTTCTCGAAGTAAAATACTACAGTTACGTAAGAACTTACCGTAACAGTAGATCTTGAGAACAGCTCTTGCAGCAGGTACTTTCCCTCCCACCATCGCTGCTGGTGGTAGATTCTAGTTTCAACATCCTTCTCCAAGGATCAGGTGTCTCAGAATCTCACTGACTGCCATTTGATGGGGAATCCTCAGTCTCCTCTTCTGATGTCATCCAGCAGCCGGGAGTCTCCGATGGGAGAACTGGGGATTCTGGGGGACAGCCCCTACATACTATACCTGATGTCGAAAGGTGGGACCCGGCGTCGAGCAGTCCCTGCGAATACTGCTAACTAAAAAATTTCCGTGGGATCCTGGCGCCTGCTGGCTTCGGTCCTAATGGTGTAACCTGCTGTAAGAGCTGTTCTCGAAGATCTACTGTTACGGTAAGTTCTTGCGTAACTGTACTATTCCAAAGAAATCAGGGGATTTGCACTTGATTTTGGATCTGGGCGATCTCAACAACTTTGTGCTGTACAAGCGTTTCCGCATGGTGACCCTGCCGGGTCTCATTCACATGCTCAAAGAGGGCGCATGGCTGGCATCGTTGATATGCAGGACGCTTACCTACATCTCCCGATCGCTCATGCGCACCACAGATTTCTGCGCTTCGAGTTTCTGGGACATCACTACCAATTCAGAGCCCTCCCCTTCAGACTGTCTTTGGCACCTCGGATTTTCACGAAGTATATGGCAGTCGTGGCAGCAGCTCTTAGGAGAGGGGGCCACTACGTGTTTCCGTACCTAGACGACTGGCTCCTCACGGCACCCTCATGGGAGGCCCTGATGTCCGCAGTACAGGATACCTGTTCCCTCTTCCTATCGCTGGGCATCACCATCAATCAGGAGAAGTCGTGCCTTATTCCGTCTCAGAACTTGCACTTTATAGGAGCAGTTCTGGACACAATTCAGGGAAGGGCATTCTATCTTACTTCAAGATACTGCTCTTGCAGCAGGTTACACCATTAGGACCGAAGCAGTCAGGCGTCAGGACCCCAGGCTTTCTAGCTACTTGAGTCCTCGCCGGGGACGCCTCCGACGTCGATCCGGCGTGGGCGTGTATAAGGCGGTCCCCACCAATCCCCAGTTCCTTTCCCGACATCACAAGCATCGGCCTCTCGGTCTCTTTCTAGTGTGCGACGACTTAGAACTATGACATTCTCTCTTCTTATATGGATTTGGAATTCATCTGATGTTCTCTCCAAACTCCTCTCTGGAAGGTCACCCATCGAAGTGTGCCTGCGGCAAACAGATCCCCTTCAAGGATCCTCACTCTGCCTGTGTGCGTTGTCTAGGCCTGGAACACGACACCAAGGCCTGCTCCTTCTGCCAGGGCTTCAACAGTCGCACCAGGATCCGCCGCCAGAAGGCCCTTCAAGCGTTTCTCTTGGAGGAGAAACTAAAGACCATGGATAGGGAACCTTCCTCCATGGGAGAGTCGTCAGGGAAGACCCACAAACACCGGGAAAAACACCGGGAGAAGGAAAGACCTGGGTCCCCGGCGAGGGCCTCGGACTCCTGAAGCTCCGGCTCACGGTCAGATCGTTCTCCCTCCAGGGCTCAATCTCGGCCTTCCCCGGTTCAGGTCAGATCCTCCAGCGGCTCCTCCTGTCTGCTGCCTCTCAAGACTTTTAGGCCATCGGCTGCATCCACTCCTCCTAAGGCCTCGTCCAAGTCTGGGGAGCGCCACAAATCTTCCTCCCGTGGTTGGGACTCCGATGCCAGGTCGGTGTCCCAGCCCCCGCGTGGGCTGGACCCGGTCCCCTGTAAGACTAAGGAGCTGACGTCTCTAAAACGGACGCCAGACCCGACGTCGGCCAAGCATCACTGGCACTCCCAGGAGCCGATGACAGCAAGGCACCCGTTGCCGGCCAGGCATTCGCCTCCCAGGGCGTCGGCCAGGGGACCGACGTTGGCTACCACAGAGAGGAGGACTGCACCACCATCGCCAGCTGACGTCGGTCAGAAGGAATTATCGGAGGAGACCACCACTCAGCCCGAGGACCAGGCGGGCGACACCGGAGTCGTCGGACTCTCACGGGAACCTTCACAGGTGCGGGAGACCCCTGGGGTCCGACGCCTGACCCCGGCGACAGGCCAACGGTGCCCGGCCCGTCGTCGGGCTTGAATTTGGCAGAGGAAAAGGGGCTCTTTACCTTCTGGTGGGACACCATCAGGAAGGATGTGGTCACCACGCACCCTCCTCCTACTCCGGCTCCGCCTCCACCCACTCCTTCACCGCCTACGCCCCCTCCTCCGCCCAAGGGGCCGGTAGGATGGTCACCAACCCCCAAGGAGCCAGCACCTCCTCTTAGGGCCAGATCCTCAGATAGGAGAAGATCTCCCTCAAGATCCACTTCAGGGTCACCTAGCCCTAAGAGACCCAGACGACGCCGGTACACCACGTCTGTGGAGGATTCCAGATCTGACATCTCAGGGTGCTCCAGATCTCCTTCTCCCATCAGCATTCCCTCCCCAGACCCACACGACCTACCCAGGTCTCCTCCGGATGATCCCTCCTTTGCGGAGATTGAGGCACAGTCAGGAGAATATGGGGTGGGATGCTGAAGAGCTTGACCCCGAGAGACAGCACCTTGCCCGCTACCTTCAGCAGAAAGACTCAAAGCCTGTGGTAGTGCCACCCTTGGTGGACACCTTTGCGGACGTCACCAAGGCTACGTGGAAGCGCCCGCATTCGACTCCGGCAGTGCCGAAGAAGGCTGACCGCCTATACAAGGCCCCAAGGGAGGACCAGTATCTGGCGAGCCATCCTCTGGCCGATTCCCTGGTCATCACTGCCTCGCATGTCCGGTCTCGGAGACCTCAGCACTTGAGCACACAGCCACCGGACCCGGAATCCAAGCAATTGGATGTCCTGGGTAGGCGCACGTACATGGCTGCAACTTGCGCCATCAGGTCTTTTTATTACCTCACCCACATGGTTCAGTTCCAGAACGCACTGTGGGAACAGGGACAGGACCTGGTTGAGAAGATGCTCGATGGTGGTCAAAAGGAGGAGCTCTTGACCCTCCTCCGTACGGGTTCGGATGTGGGGACTCAGGTGCTCAGAGCCACATACGACTCTGCGGACTCTTCGGCCAGAGCTGCAGCCTCAGGCGTGTGTCTCCGGAGACACTCTTGGCTCCGTTTCTCCGGTTTTACCCCGGACATCCAGAAGAACATTCTAGACATCCCTTACAACTGTGAAGTCCTGTTTGGTGCAGTCTCTGAGAGGGTGATCACCAAACTTTAGGACACAGGGAAGGCAGTTAGATCTGTCCAGGCCACGTACAGATCTCGACCTAGTTCCTTTCGTAGGAACCAGAGTTGCTTTTGTAGCCGGACACAGAGGCAACAACCACGTTCCGGCCAACAGCAGAGGGGCTCTCTTGCCCGAAAAGGCCAGGCCAAGTCATTCCCAGACAGAGGCCAACGAGCTGCGAAGTCGGCCCAGCCTGCGGGATCAAACGCTGCCACAGCATGACTCCTTCCTGGCCCCCGGCCCTCCTCAAGATCAACGGAAAATGAAGGTTGGGGGTCGCATCGCATGTCACCTGCCAGGGTGGCGGTCGATCACCACCGACAGGTGGGTGCTGCAATTGGCCGAAAAAGGCCACTAGATAGAATTTGTAGGCAGCCCTCCTACAAGACCTCTCCTGCTTTCCCGCTACTCGGGTCAGCACGCCCTGCTCATACAGCAGGAAGTGGTCACGCTTCTGGACAAGGAAGCCTTAGAGCACGTTCCAGAGAACCAGAGAGGGCTAGGGTATTATTCTCACTTCTTCCTGGTTCCAAAGAAAACAGGGGACCTCCGTCCAATTCTGGACCTCAGCGACCTCAATCTGTTGGCCGCTTACAAACGCTTCCGCATGGTGACCCTTCCGGGACTAATTCCCATGCTGAAACGGGACGCTTTTCTGGCGTCTTTGGATATGCAGGATGCCTACCTGCACATTCCTGTTGCTCAAGCGCACAGGAGGTTCCTGCGCTTCGAGTTTCAGAGCCGCCATTATCAGTTCCGAGCTCTTCCCTTCGGACTGTCATCGGCACCTCGCGTTTTTACGAAGTGCATGGCAGTCGTAGTGGCGTCTCTGAGGAGACGAGGCCACTACATGTTCCCTTACCTGGACGACTGGCTTCTCATGGCTCCCTCTCTGGAGGCACTGATGACGGCCATTCCCCGCACCCAGTCCCTTTTCCAATCACTGGGTATCCTCATCAATTACGAGAAGTCTCTCCTGGTACCGACCCAGAAACTGCAGTTTATCAGAGCAGTTCTGGACACCGTCAGAGGGAAAGCCTTTCTTCCGTCAGACAGAGCGAAACACATCAGATCCCTCATCAGGGACCTGTCGGTGAGGAAGACCGTCCCGGCAAGACTGGTCCTTCGCCTGCTTGGACATATGGCTGTGGTCATTGCGACAGTCCCGATGGCACGACTCCACATGCTAGTAACCCAGTTGATGCTAAGGGTGCAACGGGACCAAAGGGAAGACCATCTGCAGCAGCCAATTCGAATCACGAATGCCACGATTCGGGATTGGCAGTGGTGGCTACATCCGGAGAATCTCTCCGCGGGGGTTCCCTTCACTGCGCCTTCTCCGATTGTGACTCTCTCCACAGACACCTCAGGTTTCGGGTGGGGAGCACACCTAGACGGGGTGAGGTCTCAGGGCACATGGACAGCCCAGGAATCTCCTCTCCACATCAACATTTTGGAGATGAGGGCGGTTCTTTACGCTCTGCAAGCCTTGCAGTCGGAGATTCCACCGGGTACTCTCCCGTTACAAACAGATAATATTGCGGTGATGTATTACCTCAACAAGCAAGGAGGCACTCACTCCTACCCGCTTTGCAGGGAGGCCATGAGAGTGTGGGAGTGGGTAGTGCAGCACGGCACAAACCTAATTGCAGTACATGTCCCAGGAGTGGACAGTACCATCGCAGACAGTCTGAGTCGCTCTCAGGCCAGAGTCCACGAGTGGGAACTTCTACAGGAGGTGGCAGAGGATCTGTTTCACAGATGGGGCACTCCAGAGTTAGACCTTTTCGCGTCCCCATCCAATGCAAAACTGCCCAATTTTTGCTCGCTAGATCCAGGGCCTGGTGTTTTCTGGCGATACGCGTTATCCCTCTCCTGGGCAGGCAGATTCCTCTATGCCTTCCCTCCTTTCGCGTTGATCCAGAGAGTTCTCTTAAAACTTCGCAGGGAGCAAGCGACGCTCATTTTGATAGCGCCTTTCTGGCCCAGACAAATTTGGTTCTCGCTTCTGTGTCAGCTATCCCGGGAACCTCCACTTCCTTTGCCAATCAGCTCCCATCTGCTGTCTCAGGAGGAGGGTTCATTAGTACATCCAGACTTACGTTCCTTGAACCTGCACGCTTGGCTTCTAGAGACATAGCCATGTTGTGATACGGGGTGTCGCAAGAAGTGGCAGATGTACTTTCTGCCACGAGAAAGCCGGCAACCCATGCAACGTACGCCATGAAATGGCGCAGATTTTGCTTGTGGGCTCAAGCGCGTGGTTCCTCGCCGTTAGAATGTCCTGAAAAGCTGGTTTTGGATTACCTGCTTTCCGTTTTTCATTCCGGATTGGCTTACTCCTCGATTAAGGTGCACCTTTGTGCAATTTTGGCTTACCATGCCCCCATAGGCCATCGGATGGTGGCCTAGTTGGACACTAGTGCATTTTTAAGTGGAGTCCTCCACCTTAGGCCGCCCATTAAGGATCCGATTCCTCCTTGGGACTCGCCCTTCGTCCTGGAGCAGCTTACTCTGCCACTTTTTGAACCAGCCACGGATTGCGAGCTACGTTTTCTGTCGTGGAAAACGTTATTTTTAGTTGCGGTTACTTCCGCAAGAAGGATCTCTGAATTGCACGCACTAATGTGCAAAGAGCCTCATTTAGTTTTCCATCAGGACAGGGTATCCCTGAGGACAAATCCAAAGTTTCTGCCTAAGGTGGTTTCAGCACTCACTCTTAATCAGGATATTGACTTACCAGTGTATTTCCCAAGGTACACCAACAGAGGAGAAGTCCTTCTGCACACCCTCGACGCGCATCAGTGCCTCAGATATTATCCAACCAGAACCAAACAGTTTTAAAGGTGGATCAACTGTTTGTCTCCTTTGCTGTTAGAATGAAAGGATTTCCCGTCTCCAAACAGTCTCTCTCGAGATGGCTCATCCAGTGCATCACTTTCTGTTATGACAAGTGCAACAAACCCTTACCGGGCGCGGTCAAGGGTCATTCCACAAGGGGGGTGGCCACTTCTTTTGCGGCGTTGAAGAACGTTTCCACCTCAGCTATTTGCGCTGCAGCCACTTGGAGCTCTGTGCATATCTTTATCAGGCGTTACAGCCTGGACATTGCATCGAGGCAAAGAGCAGGGTTTGGCCTAGCCGTCCTTCAGGGACTCCTGTGCTAGGCTCGAGTTGTATGGAGACTTCTACCTTTCCTCCTCCCTGTGGCGTAAGATTGCCACTACTGCTTGGAAATCAGTCCTAATGGTGTAACCTGCTGCAAGAACTGTATCTCTAAGTAAGATAGTACAGTTGCGTAAGAGCTTACCATAACAGTAAATCTTCGAGAACATCTCTTGCAGCAGGTACCTTCCTGCCCACCATCCCCCTTCTTGTGGAGGTAGGTCGTAGCCAAACACCCATCTTACGGGATGGGACGTTCTGATTTTAATCTTGGCCATCTGATGGCGGATCCTCTGTCTCCTCTTCTGATGTCATCCAGCGGCCGGGAGTCTCCGGCAGGAGAACTGGGGATTGTTGGGGGGTACCGCCTTTTTATGTACTACGCCTGACGTCGGGGGCGGGACCGACGTCGGAGGTGGTCCCCACTGAAGACTGCTAGCTAGAAAGTTTCCGTGGGGTCCTGATGCCTGACGGCTTCAGTCCTAATGGTGTAACCTGTTGTAAGAGCTGTTCTCGAAGATCTACTGTTATGGTAAGTTCTTATGTAACTGTACTTTTCCCCAGGATAGGGCGAAACGCATCAGATCCCTCATAAGGGACATAAAGGAAAAGAAGACGGTACCAGCCCGCACCGTCCTTTGCCTGATCAGACACATGGCGACTGCCATTGCGACGATTCCCCTGGCTCGACTCCATATGCAGGTTACCCAGTGGATGCTGAGAGCACAATGGGACCAAAAGCAGGATCATCTGCAGCATCCAGTCCAGATCACGAACGCAGTCATTCGAGACTGGCATTGGTTGTTCGTCCCAGACCACCTCTCGACGGGAGTCCCCTTCAGTGCGCCACCTCCTGCAGCGACTCTCTCCACGGACGCCTCGGGGTCCGGATGGGGAGCTCACCTGAACAGGGTCAGGACTCAAGGCTCCTGGACGTCTCTGGAGTCCCATCTTCACATAAATACTGTGGCGATGAGAGCTGTTTTTATATGTCCTACAGGCATTCCAGACAGAGATTCTGCCGGGTACTCTTCTGGTTCAAACAGACAATACCGCGGTGATGTACTATCTCAACAAACAAGGAGGCACTCATTCCTACCCCTTTTGCAGGGAGGCTCAGAGGGTTTGAAATTGGGTATTGCAACACGGCACACACATTATTCCAGTACATGTTCCCGGTGTGGACAGCACTATCGCGGACAGCCTAAGCCGATCACAGGCCAGGGTCCACGAATGGGAACTGCTTCAGGAAGTCGCAGAGGGCCTGTTCCACAGATGAGGAACACCAGAATTAGACTTCTTCGTGTCCTCATTCAACGCAAAACTGCCCAATTTCTCTTCTCTAGATCCAGAGCCTGATGTTTTCTGGTGAGACGCGTTGTCCCTTTTTTGGACGGGCAGGTTCCTCTATACTTTCCCGCCCTTTCCTTTTATCCAGAGGGTTCTATTGAAGCTCCGTCAAGAGCAAGCGTGCCTTATTCTAGTAGCACACTTTTGGCCCTGTCAGATTTAGTTCCCTCTCTTACATCAGCTGGCCCAGGAACTTCCGGTGCCTCTGCCATTTTGCTCTCACCTTCTATCCCGGGAGACAAGCTCCTTGGTCCATCTGGATCTTCGGTCTCTGAACCTGCATGCCTGGATCCTAAGGACATAGCAGTCCTGAGATACGGGGTCTCTCTCAGGAAGTTGCGGAAGTTCTGGTGGCAGCCAGAAAGCCCTCTACTCATGCTACTTACGCCATGAAGTGGCATAGATTTTGTATTTGGGCTCGAGCATTGACCCCGTTGGAGTGTTCTGTAAGGTCTGTTTTAGACTACTTCCTGTCTCTCTATGTGGCAGGACTTGCCTATTCCTCCATTAAGGTCCATCTATGCGCTATTTCAGCGTACCATTCTCCGATAGGTCACATGTCTCTAGGTCAACTAGAGGCTTCTCGTGCCATTTTGCGCGGCATCCTGCACTTGAGACCTCCCATCAAAGACCTGGTTCCACCTTGGGATCTTCCTTTTGTTCTAGAGCAGCTTACACTGCCTCCTTGTGAACCAGCCGTGGATTGCGAGCTGTCTGCTCGCTTGGAAGATGCTCCTTTTAGTTGCTGTTACTTCTGCCAGAAGAGTTTCTGAGCTTCATGCACTCATGTGCAAGGATCCTTATTTGGTTTTTCACAAGGACATGGTGTTCTTAAGAACAAATCCTAAGTTCCTTCCCAAGGTGGTCTCGGCTGTCACACTCAGCCAGGATATAGAGCTACCGGTGTATTATCCGAATCACGGTAACGGGGGGAAGCCCTTTTGCACACTTTGCTTGTGCATAGGTTCCTCAGATATTGTCTGACCAGAACCAAAGCCCATCGTACATCGGACCAGCTCTTTGTTTCCTACACACAGAGGATGATCGGTGCTCCTGTTTCTAAACAGTCGCTTTCTAGATGGCTGGTAAAGTGCATTATGTTTTATTAGAAGCGCAATAAACCCTTACCGGGACCAGTGAAGGGTCATTCTACTAGGGGATGGCTACCTCCTTCACTGCGCTTAAGAATGTCTTCACTTCAGCCATCTGTGCAGCAGCGACCTGGAGCACTCTACACACATTCATCAGGCACTACAGTTTGGATATTGCCTTTAGGCGCAGAGCTGGTTTCGGTTTGGCGGTCCTTCAGGGACTTTTGTCCTGAAGCTTGGAGCATTCCTCCTATCCTTCTCCCGATAACTAGTTGGTCCCTTGCTGCTTGGGAATCGGTGCTAATGGTGTAACCTGCTGCAGGAGCTGTTTCTCGAAGTAAGATAGTACAGTTACGTAAGAACTTGCCGCTACAGTAGATATTCGAGAACAGCTCTTGCAGCAGGTACTTTCCCTCCCACCATCTCCGCTGGAGGTAGATTCTAGTTCCAACATCCTTCTCCTAGGATCAGGTGTCTCAGCATCTCTCTGACTGCCATTTGATAGCGGATCCTCAGTCTCCTCTTCTGATGTCATCCAGCAGCCGGGAGTCTCCAGCGGGAGAACTGGGGATTCTGGGAGACCGTCCCCTTATGTACCGTGCTTGACGTCGAGGGCAGGACCAACGTCGGGGGCGGTCCCCGCTGAATACTGGTAGCTAGAAAATTTCCCTGGGGTCCTGGCGCCTGCCGGCTTCAGTCCTAATGGTGTAACCTGCTGCAAGAGCTGTTCTCAAAGATCTACTGTTACGGTAAGTTCTTATGTAGCTGTACTATAGGGCAGCACCGCAGTCTCCAGAATGTCTCCTTGAAGACTGCCGCCCCACAGCCACTGCATTGCACCGCTCCCAATATGACTGTTCACCTTTTTTCTCGCTCCCCTTTTTACTCTACCTCAGTGCAAGAGTGCAGCTCCAAAGGTGTCTAAGTTGTGGTTGTAGGTGTAGCTGTACCTCTGCCTTCCTGTTCTGAAGCAGGATGTTCAGGATCCCTTTCTGTAGACCTCTCTTTTTTTCATCCTCTGGCTGGACTATTAAACCTGCTGCTGGCTTCCCCCTTTGTTATATATCGCGGTTCTCTGCACCTCGTCCTTTCTCCCAAGAATGTTGTCATTGGTAGGTGCATATATGATGATGCAGAGGGGAGTGGTGCTACATACAGAACTGGTTTCATTTATGTATTTATTTGAAAATTGATAACCGGGAAAGGCGCACTGAGCCAAAGCTCATTTCCAAGCATGACGTAGGGGTGAAGAACATAGGAGAAAACTGTTACAAGTGGTTGAGGTTACAAAACTGATGTATACAATTAAAACATGTAACAGAAAGCAACTAATGACAACAGTAGTTGGGCAGCAACTCAGTAAAACAAGTGATTGCATCAAAAAGGCTAGCACTTGAAGAGGATTGCAGGCTAGAGTCAGGTGCCAGTTGAGTGAGGATGAGAGCAAACAGTGGAGAAATGGTTCCGTAGAAGCATCTTAAAGAAGAGGACTAGTGTAAG
Organism: Neoceratodus forsteri; assembly: GCA_016271365.2. Taxonomy (NCBI): domain Eukaryota; kingdom Metazoa; phylum Chordata; order Ceratodontiformes; family Ceratodontidae; genus Neoceratodus; species Neoceratodus forsteri. Next base: position 112,358,202 of record CM028134.1, read on the forward strand.
GGAAGAGTTCCAGACAGACGGCAGCCTAGTCGAGAATACAGCCTAACAAAGTGGAAATAAAGTAACAGGGAATAGTGTAAGAATGAGAATTAAAAGAGAGAAGGAAATAAGTAGATGGCGACAGGAGAAGGACCAGGTCAGAGAGGTAGGAATGGAGGGACAAAATCAGTATTCTGAGAGAAGGGAAGCACAGTGGGAATAGTAACCGCAAATATAAAGAAGGAAGAGAGAGGATGTGGAGCAGAGAACAGCGATATGTAAGAGAAGGGAAACCAGTAGCAGGGTTACTAGTCCAGACAGAGAATGAAAACAGAGAGGCCTACAGAAAGAGATCCAAGATGAGCAAAAATGGTAGTTCCCCAAATGTCCTAAACATGGACTTTAGTTTCTGTGTTTGACACTGATTCTTCCTACTTTTTTTGTTATTTAAAAGGTTTTACAAGTAAGAGCATACTGAGCTTGTAGCAGTTCATTTTTTTTTTAACGGTGGGGTAGCATAATAACACAGGCACACTAACAAGGTAGCAATAGAGTGCAGATAAACATGACAGCAGTGAAACATAAGCATGGGGGGGTGTTTAGAGAGGAAGTGTATCTTAAGTCTCCTTTACTGTTCTCTGTATAGTATGTAAGCATTAACAAACAGGGTAGACAGGTACTGGGGAATGTATACACACCTTGGATGTTTGCCTCATTCCTTGAATCACACCCAAGAGGTGTGTGTGTGTGTGTGTGTGTGTGTGTGCGCGTATATGGTAAGTAATACCCCACAACAGGGTGTGTGGTTATGCTTGCATACCCCAGGGGTCATGGAGAGTTTATGCAGAGTGCCATTGTCTTAACGTCCATTTGAAATGCATCAATTTAGCATTTCCACAACATCCTGAATTAGGTTATTGGGCTTACAAAATGACTTGCTGTTAATGAAAAAAAAAGTTTTTATGGCTACTAAAAGGAGACTCAGAATGTGACCTTGCATCGTTGCATGGACATGTGCTCAGTCTCCACCAATCCAACTTATTTATGTATATGTGTGTGTGTGAGTATGCCATGTTATAATCTCCTTAAGAATGAACACTGTAGAGTGTGTTAATGCATTTATATGGTCTCCTGATGAAACAGCCCCAGAAAGTGATGTCTTGGGTGTTGAATTTGTTCATGACCATCACTGCGTCTTGCTGTCATGGACTTGAAAGAAAAGAAAAATACCTGAAGTTGTTTATCTTGTTTTTGTGTAAAAAATTAATTATCTTACTTTGATAGGGAGCTCTTGCAGCAGGTTAACACCATTAGGGCTATTCCGCCAGGTACTAGGACCCCACAGAAAAATTTCTAGCTAGCAGTCCAAGGCGAGGGACTGACCCCTGACGGCCTGCGTGGTATAATGGGGCAGTTCCCCAGCACCACTTCTGTTCTTTTCCACCATCGATCAGCCTTTTAGTATCGGCTCCATGGGAGCCTCTCTGGCAATCGACCACCATTTGGCCTTCACAAGTACCAGTTGTTAATGTTTTTCTCCTCGCCTTTTCTTATTTTAGTGCATGTCTTTTTCATCCACACAGTGGCGGAAGTCTTAAGTGCGCGTTCGGCAAGCAAATCCCGGCTAGAGACAGCCATTCGGCCTGCCTTATCTGCTTAGGCCTGGGCCACAAGTCGGACGACTTCCTGCATTGCCAGAAGTTTAATAAGAAGACAATCCTCTGCCTCAAGGCATTAAAAGCATGCCTCCTGGAACAGCAAGTGGCTGCCATGCAGAGAACCCATTCGGGGCACATTTGTTCTTCCTCAGCCAGGGATTCCTCTCCCAGAGAGAAGAAATTGGGCGGGAACACCATCACAGGGACAAGGATCGAGCCAGGTCAGAATTCCGCCCCAGGTCCCCCCACAAGACTGCCACATCCTCTGCCTCCAGCGGGAGATAGGAATCTGTCTCCCCCAAACCCTTTGACTCTTCCCGTGGTTACTGTGAAGAAGACTGCCACCTCTTCCCATACACACAGCAACAAGTCTTCCGGGCATGGGCATTTGTCCGCCCCTGTGTCTCTGGCTTTAAGGCCCCACATGCAGTTACTAGGGTCAAAGTCAGATGAACAGGCGTCTTCTTTGGGTGGCAAGTTGGAGTCTACCACCCGCAAGGCCTCTGCGTCATCCAACAGGTTGAAGAGGTCGGGCGACACCACTAGACGTCAAGAATCGGAGCACCATCAGGAGTACCCGCCACCTGGTTACGACATTGACCGCTGTGGAAGGCCGCCAGATCTCTGGGCCTTCTGATTCAGCGTTGGAACTGGACCAGATGCCCCCTCCTAAACGGCCGTTTGCTCCGAAGGACCAGGCGTTGGACCAGGTGATGGGTCACATGCCTGAGGACCATACGCCTGGGCCTCTCGAAAGAGGATTGAACCCTTCGTCCCCGCCTCCTCCCAAGGAGCCAGGCTCTACCCCAAAGGAACAGTGCCACTGGTCCCAACGCCTGATGATAAAGAACCAGCGGGCCAGATGACTTCACCGGGTGCACCGCAAGGACCGCTGCCAAGGGCTCCGAACGTCCCTACCTCTCCACCAGCACAGCCTGTCATCCTGTTGGCGGAAATAGTAGCTTTGTTTAATTCATGGTGGAAAACTATAAAAGGGGGTCTGCTGCCTAGACCGAGAGCAGCCCCCAGCCCTAGAAGTCTCCCACCGAGTCCTCACCCCAGAGACCTCTGAGACTGCCTCCGACACCAGACTAGTTGTCAGGAGACGATGACGGGGGATCTCCTGCACCTAGCGGCTATGGTCGACATCCGTCCATACCCTCATCCAAGGGGCATCCGCATTCGTCCGCAGATGAAGATGTAGGGGACTCCTCTTCGTACTACTCCACAAGGGACGAGCTGCCTCTACCCTCTCTGGATCGTAAGAGGGACTCTCCCAGGTCTCCCTCAGACGACCCTTCCTTTTTGGATGTGATGCGGCACATCCAGTACCTCAGCCAGTGGGACACGGAGGAACTTGACCCCAAATGCCGTCGTCTGGCAAAGTTCTTACAGGCAAACAAGCCAAAACCCTTGGTCGTTCCTCCACTAGTGGAACCATTCCAGGACGTCACAGAACTGGCCTGGAAGCACCCTTCCACCACTTTGGCCATCCCCAGGAATGCAGACCGCCTATACAGGACACTGAAAGGAAAGTCTCATCTGCGTGAGCAACCGAAGGCAGACTCCCATGGTGCTGACGGCCGCTCATGGTAGGGCACAGCAACCAGACCATATGAGCTCCCGGCCACCGGATCAAGAATCCAAGAAACTGGACCAGATGGGCCGCAAAGTGTACTCCTCGACCACCTGCATAGTCAGGTCCCTCAACTTTTTGGCACACATGGTAACGTACTAAAAGTCTTTGTGGAATAAGGCCTTGGACTTGGCTGAGTGCCTGATTCTGACAGCAGATCTGAGCTCATGGCAGTCATTCAGTCCGGTATTGACATAGGCAGACATGTTTTGAGAAGCCCATACGACTCTGCAGATGTGGCCGCCAGGGCAGCTGCCACAGGGGTGTATGAGACGCTACGCCTGGCGTGTCTCAGGATTCTGGCAGGTCCTGCAGGACGCAGTCCTAGATGCACCCTTCCAGGGTTCAGTTCTCTTTGGTCCAGATACAGAGAAACTGATCACCGGGCTACAGGACTCTGGTAAGGCGGTTTCCGACATTCACAGAATGTATAAATTGGAACCAGTAACTGCCAGATGCCGCCTTTTTCACAAAAAGCAGGGCCAGCAGGGAAGGTGTCAGCAACCAAAAGGGGGTTTCAAGCGAAGGGGCCCTCGCCTGCCTTCAGGGACCCAAAAGTGCAAAGAATGCCAGAGCTCCCCTTCCTCCTCGGCATGACACCCTGCCTGCCCCCCCACTTCCAGCGGAGTTTCAGGGGGAGGCAGTAGGTGGGAGAGTCTCCCTTTACCTCAGTGGATGGTCCAGTATTACCACAAATCAGTGGATCCTTCAGATAATACAAAGAGGGTATACCCTGGAGTTCACACAGATCCCACCGTACAGCCTACCTGTTTCCACTCACTGCTCCCCATCCCACGTGGCTGTCATAACAGCAGAAATTCAACTCCTCTTGGAAAAGAGAGCGATTCAGGCAGTACCTCCAGGTTACAGATGAAGAGGCTACTACTGCTATTTCTTCCTTGTACCGAAGAAGACGGGGGCGGGCACACCTCCGTCCATCTTAGATTTGAACCAACTGAACAGCTTTGTTGAATACAAATGGTTCAGGGTGGTGACCCTGCCTGGTCTGCTGCCCATGATCCACCAAGGGGATTGGCTCTGCTCCCTGGTCATGCAGGATGCCTATAGGCACATAAAGATCCTGCCATCCCACAGAAAGCATCTCCGCTTCACCTTCCAGGGAGAACACTGTCAGTTCAGAGTGCTGCCATTCGGCCTTTTGTTGACACTGGGAGTCTTCACCAAGTGCCTGGCAGTTGTGGCAGCAGGTCTCAGGAGGAGGGGTCATTATGTTTACTCCTACCTGGATGACTGGCTTCATACAGCCTCTACGGAAGAACAGCTGTGTCATTCAACAGAGGAGACCTTCCATGTGTTCCGAGAGTTGGGGGTCACTCTGAACCTCCCCAAGTCGTTCCCCTGGCCTCCCCAAAGGCTGCAGTACATAGGGGCGGTCTTGAGACACCGTCCAGGGAAGACCCCTTTTTCCCCCTGGATCGAGCAGACGAGTTGAGGGCGATTACTTGGAGGGTCATCTCTACAAATCCGATCCCTTCTGGAGTGGTGCTACTGCATTTAGGCCTTGTGGTTGCGGCCATTATTATGGTTCCCCTTTCCCGACTGCACATGAGGGTCCTGCAGGAACCTCAGGGTTCAGTGGGACCAGCGCATGGACGATCTCGATCAACCAGTCAGGATCTCCAAAACGGTACACCATACTCTGGAATGGTGAATCACCCCTTCTTGGCTGGACAGCTGGGTTCCCTTTCAATACCCCAGTCCTCAGCGGGTCCTAATTATGGATGCCTTGGGGCTGGGCTCTTTTGGGGGGGGGGGGCGCGCATCTAGTATCCCCACTAAACAAGGGGCACCTGGACCTCCATGGAACGCAATCTCCACATCAACATGCTGGAAACTGGGGCCATCTTGTATGCCCTGCAGGCCTACCAGTCAGTGCTCAGGACAGGTCCTCTGTTATTCCAGTCAAACACTCCAGTAGTCTTCTATCTCAGCAAGCAAGGGGGCACACACTCTTACCCCTTATGCAGAGAGGCGATGATAGTTTGGCAGTGGATCACAACCTGAAAATAACAGCGGTTCACATTCCAGGGATTCACAATGTCCTCGCAGACCGCCTATTCCACTCTCGGTCTCAGAGTCACGAATGGGACCTACTGCATGAGATCGTAGACCTCTTCGAAAAGTGGGGTTGGCCAGAACTGGACCTCTGTGCTTCCCCACACGATGCCAAACTGCCCAGTTTCTTCTCACTTGATCCAGGGCCTGGTGTTTTCTGGTGTGACGCATTGTCCCTCTCTTGGACAGGGAGTTTTCTGTATGCCTTCCCTCCCTTTCCACTCCTTCAGAGAGTCGTACTCAAGTTGCAGGCAGAGAGCGCATGTATGATTCTTGTGGTGTCCTTCTGGCCTCTTCAGATCTGGTTTCTGTTGCTCCAGCAGTTGGCATCAGAACCATCAGTCCCGTTAACCCTGTCCACTTGCTTGCTCTCCCAGGAGCAGGAAACCTCAGTACAGGGAATCTTCTGTCTTGGCATCTGCATGCATAGCTCCTGCAAACCTAATCAGGGGCAGGTTTGGAGTGCCCTCTAGAGTAGCAGAGGTGCTCATGGCAGCGAGAAAACCCTCGACCAGAGCAACGTATTCCATGAAATGGAAATGTTTCTGCTTATGGGCATCCCCCATTGCTTGGACCCTCTCCACTGTCTGGTGGAATCTATGCTGGAGTACATTCTTTCCCTATCAGACATGGGTCTCAGCTACTCATCCATTAAGGTGCACCTTTCTGCGCTGTCGGCTTACCATGCGTCGGCGGATGGGAAAGCTGTGGCACAATTGGATTTGTACAAGACCTTCTTACGGAGTATCATGCACATCGAACCTCCCAGGAGGGAACCCGTCCCTCCATGGGATCTTTTTTTTTATGTTAGAAAATCTTACATTGCCACCCTTTGAGCCAGCTGCTAGCTACACTTCCTCTCCTGGAAAGTGTTCATTTTAGTTGCCGTTACTTCCACTCAAAGGATTTCCAAGCTGCTGGCTCTGATGTGTAAAGAGCCTTATCTTATTTTCCTCAGGAACAGAGTTGATCTCCGTACAAATCCTAAGTGCCTTCCAAATGTTGTGTCCGAATTCACTTTAAATCAGGACATTCAGCTACCAGTTTACTACCCTGAGTACTCGAACAAAGGGGAGGCCTTGTTGCATTCCCTGGATGTACATAGAGTCCTTCCTTACTATATAGACTGTACTCGTTCATCTGGAAAGACAGACCAGTTGTTTGTCTCCTTTGCCCAAAGAATGTTAGGGACTTCAGTGACCCAGCAGACACTGGCCAAATGGTCAGTTACATTGCATTCTGTTACCAAAACAGTGGATCTCTGTGCAGCTGTTACTTGGAGTTCAGTCCACACTTTCATTGGACACTACATTCGGGACATTGCTTCCAGAAGGAGAGCAGGTTTTGGCCTTGCGGTCCTCCAGGTGCTACTCTCCTAAGAAGTGCCAAGGACACTGTTTATCCTAGTCCGCCACCCTTCTGAAATGGATCACTTCTTGTACTGCCTGAGACTCAGTCCTGATGGTGTTACCTGCTGCAAGAGGTCCCCCTCGAAGTAAGATAGTACAGTTACGTAAGAACTTACCGTAACAGTAGATCTTCGAGAGGAGCTCTTGCAGCAGATGGATTTTTCCTCCCACTTGCCCCTGGGGTTATGTAACTGTACTTCTCTCTGGGGGATGGGCAATCCTCCTCTGTTCCCCATCCTGAATGCCAGCCAGGTCTCTGGTGGGTGTACTGTGGTGGTGCTGTGGGACTGCCCCCTTTATACCATGTGGGACGTCAGGGGGTCCCCCACCTTGGACTGCTAGCTAGAGTTTTTCCGTGGGGTCCTATTCCCTGGCGGCATGGTCCTTATGGCGAGCCTGCTGCAAGAGCCTCAAGATTTATGTTACAAAGCTCTTACGTAACTGTACTTTTTATGCTGTGAGGTATTTGAAAGATTCACTAGTTTATTTATTTTAAAGTTTTGAAGAACATAAACTTCAATTTGATGTATTGCTGGCTGTGATCTCTGTTTTCTTACTGCTTTCCTTTCCAGGAGGATGACCCACAGCATCAGCTGGTTAAAGTCAATAAGACGGTCCACAGCTGGGAAAAATTACATGGTAAGAAAAGACCCACTTATGTGAATCTGTAACTGGTTCTTCAGTATAAGTTACTCTACCCTGTCCTACAGATTTCGGATGCTGCCCATCATATATTTGTTAATAGTGTCTTTTTTGTTGTTTATTCTTGCATGCTACTTCACAAAATTGTTTTTGCTTCCCCCTTCCAGTTTGCTTTTGTTAGCAAGATTACTATTTGCGGCTCCTATAGGCATTCAGTTGGTATGGGTTGCCCTCCTAGTTGGGATAGATCGTAACAGTCTGAGGGGAGTCTTGGAACACACCCATTCCCTGATTTCCTTAGTCTTTACAATCCGATCTAGGTGGTAGACTGGTCCTTGCTCTGTAGGGATACCTTTTCCTTAGCAAGTGGATTTCTTTCCATCTCAGTGATGCTTACAGGAACAGGTGTCCACTTCAGTGTACGATTTTATAAACGTACTCGACATTTGGCTATACAGATTTATTTAGGTATGCCTTTTATAAATTTCATTTGTCTCCCTCTCTTGTTTTCATTGGATTTTGCCAGCATTTCTATGGAGTCTGTATAAGAAACAAAAACAATTTAGAAGTGAATGACAGATAAGTGCCCTGTTTAGAAAGCTTTTATCAGGATTTTTATGGTTTTACAGCACTTGTTATGATATCCTCGATGGTAGTGTACTGTGAATTCACAGCACTTGTGAGATTAGTTGGAGTTTCGGAGGTTTTTGAATCAGGCAGTGGAACAAGTGCTCTGTGACATATTTAAAGTAGCACTACACCATTGCACATTGTACATTTTATCTGTTTACCTGTCACCAGTGACCTTCATTGCTGTAGCTGTTCGGGATATGAACTGTTGCTTTAGTTTACTTTTACTAGTCGTAGTGCCCTGTAAGTATCCGGGGTGATGCCTTTTGTTCTTGAGAGCTACATTAGCAGTGAGAACATGATGTCACAATCCATTTATTTCCTGTCTTTCTGCTGCATGTACAAATAAGTTGGAAAACTGGAAACGCGCAAATGAAATGCAGTTAAAAAAAATAAAAAAATAAATGGCACTGCTGACTCCTAAGCAGTTTTCAAGGTAATAGAAAGGTAAATGGTGTTTAACGACTTGCTGCAGCTTGTTTTGTTGAACTCTAAATAAGCAGACAGGTGTACTGTAGAGTCTAAAGGGTGCTGAAACATCATGTTCTAGGGACATGGATATGTTGTTCATCCACACTGTCTGGCAGGTTCCTTGCCGCTTTAAATCTTGCTGGAAGGTCTTCAAGCTGGCTCCTCCCACCCACCCGGGTGGTAAAACTCTCGGCTCCGCCCCATGATGCCAGATCTTCCTTACCGCTTGGAAGCTCAGGTTCCCTCCTTAACACTCTGCGTATAGACTGGATCCTAATTCTTCGGTTCGCCCGAAACTTATTCTTAAATTTTCAAGACTTCGGTCAAATTACTCCCTTGCGGCTGCGATGGACAAATCGACTCCCAGTTTTCGGCGGTGCCCATGTGGGCAGAAAATGTCCAGGACGGATTCGCACTCCACATGCGTCTACTGCCTCGGCCTAGACCATGACCCACAGGCCTATGAGTTATGCTGTTCGTTTTCAGCCAACGTCATGGAAGACCGCGCTGCCCGGTTACAGCTTGGGCACCCCGAGGAGCGCTACCTGCCGGTGAAGTCAAAGGAGGCCCGTTGGGCGGTGTCCACGGCGGCTGACTCGGCTGAGCAACTCGAGCAGATGATCGCCCTAGAGGAGGTACATGCAAGCGTATCATCCCTCTTCCTCTGTCCGCATTTATCCGCTCTCTTTGGGATCCTCCTACACAGCTTCTTTTAGGAGCTTTGCCAATCCTTTCACGAAGGAGAGGGGCCATCGGACATTCTTCTTGGTCCAAAGAAGGACTCAAAGGTAAGTCCCACTGTCGGCGTTAGGTGAGGGCGGGAGAGGTCCCCTTCCCGGACAGTCAACACTCGACTTGGTCGTGGTTGTAGCTAAGGCCGCTGGCTTCATGGTGTCCCGTCGAGGTCAGCGGCCGAGACACCTGTTGGCGGGTCGAATTTTCGACCCGTCAGACAGGCTGTTGACTGGAGAAAGCCGACAGCCTTCTTCACGGTTCCCCGGTGGAGACAAGGACTTGCCTGCGCCTCCTGTGCGGAATCCTGGTCAAGGCTTCGAGCCGAGGAAGAGCCGGTGTAACCCCCTTCCCAGACCGTCCTCGGAAACACTGAGGATCTCGGTCCGGACATCGTCTTGGTCCAGCTGATCCCGCCGACATCGGTGGTCTCGGCACCGAAGTAAGCGGCGCCGCCGCTCGTCCTCATCTTCCTTCTCGGAAGAGGAGAGGCTTTGGCGCAAATTGCATCGACGCTACAAGGACCTGATGTGGCAGCAGTTATTTCTGTCCGGGAACAAGCCGACGCCGTCACCTTCCCCAGCCATCAAGTGACTGTCACCCGAATGGCTGAAACAGCCCCTCGCTGTAGTCGAGGTGCCCAAGCCTGGGCCAGTTGTTCGGCCGAAACCAGCTGCCCCACCGATTGTGATGGAACCTCCGCCTCCACAACCGAAATCAAGGGTGCCGACCAAGGACTCTTGGTCGGGTCAGGGTCTGCCCCACAGGTTGTCGGTTACCCTCACTCCCGTCCGTCCTCGGCAGGTGGAGGGTGGCTTAGGCCCCAGGCAGCTCTTTGCGGACTCCTCGGAGTCCGACAATGACTCCTCCCTGTTCTCCAGGCCTGTTAACCTGGAGTCCTCTGGGGCCAGTCGATGGATGAAAGCCCATCGTCCTTTATGGGTCTGCTTCAGCTCATCTCGGAGTCCACCAGTATGCAGCTCGAGCCCGTATCCAAGCGGGCCAAGTATCCCCTAACGGAGATACTGGACCGAGGGGATTCACCCACGGAGCCCTTTCCAGTGGCTGAAGCCATTGTTGGCCCAGCCTTGGAGCTCTGGCAGTGGCCGGCTTCCTGTCCTGTGCCTTCGGCCAGGATGGCCAGGAAGTATGCTGTCCCTGCCAGCTCTTTGTCCTGTTTTTCGGAACACCCCTTCGCCGAGGGGTTGGTCACCGATAGTGTTTTCCGGCATTCCGGGAATGCTGGGGATGTGGATGCGCCCTCCGACAAAGGAGTTCAAAAAGCTGGACTATACCGGGCGCAAGGTGTACACTGCGTCCTCCCTTGGCCTCCACTAGGCCAGCTCAGCTGTGCTGATGGCACACTTCTACGCCCTCATGGGCTCCCTGGATGAGGTGATCCCTTATCTCCCGGCCGACCTGCAGACCACGGTCAAGCAGGTACGGGACCAGGGAAGGGCAGTAGCAAAACAGCAGCTCCAAACGGCTGTGGACATTGTAGACTCCTGTGCCAGATCAGTTGCGGCCGCAGTGGCCATGCGACGCAGAGCATGGCTGAGGATATCCACCTTCATGGCGGATACCCAGCATAAACTGGCGGATGTCCCCTTCCTGGGGACTGACCTGCTCGGCCCTGGAGTGGAAGGTCACCTCCAGCGGATCGAAAAGTCCAATTGCCACTCTGGACTTGGTCACCTCCGCCCAGAAGGACAAGGGCTGTCGACAACAACATAAGTTCTTTCTCCCTTCTGCTCCTGCGGCACGTCCGGCCCAACAGCACCAGCATCAGGGCCAGCAGGCTCGGCCTTGGCACCCCAAAGCCAGCCTGCGGCTTCCTCTAATAGGAAGCAGGGAGGAAAAGGCCCAGGAGGTCCCTCGGCCAGTCCCTCCTCCAAGCCTGCCTAGTGACGGGTTGAGGGGTGTCATCCCCAGTCTCGTCACTCCCCCCTGGGTTCCCCCCGTGGGCGGATGGCTTCGCCACTTTCTTTCCGCCTGGTCCGCTATCACCACGGACCGCTGGGTGTTGGAGGTGGTAGGAAAGGGCCTGCCCCTGGAGTTCGAGCAGGCCCCGCCCTTCCGATCTGTCGCCCCTCGGGGGGGCTACGGGGTCCACAGCCTCTCTGTTGGCTTGCCGAGCCGATATCGCCCTGCTCCTCGAAAAAGGAGTGATCAGGAAGGTGGCGGATCCTCCTCCAGACACGGGGTTTGTGTCCAGATACTTCCTGGTCCCAAAAGGGACGGTGGGCTGGCGCCCCATTCTCGACCTGCACGACCTGAACAGGTTCCTAAGGTCTCGGACCTTCAGGATGGTCACTCTGGCTCAGATAATCCCATCCTTGGAACGAGGCATGTGGTTCTGTTCTCTGGACCTCCAGGACGCATTCTTTCATGTCCCAATCAGTCTGTCCCACCAGAGATTCCTCTGCTTCAGGGCAGAGGGATCCCTTTACGAGTTCCAGGGCATGCCCTTCGGCCTTTCCCTAGCTCTCAGGGTCTTCACCAAATGCATGTCAGTGGTGACAGCATTCCTGCGGTGCCGAAGGGTCCGGGTGTACCCCTACCTGGACGACTGGCTGATTGCAGCCCCCTCCAGAACAGAGGTGGAGCGGTCCAGAGATCTGGCCCTCCAGGTGTGCTCTCAGGTTGGCCTCCTCATCAACGAGGCCAAGTCGAAACTCATTCCAAAGCAGTTGATACAATTCATCGGGGCAGAGCTCGACTCTCTATGAGCCAGAGCACGGCTCCCGGCGGACAGGGCCGAGGTTCTTTCCTTTTTTGCCCAATCATTTCAGGTTGGGCAATTGCGCACTGCCCAGGACTTCCTGCGCCTCCTGGGCCTCATGGCGGCCTGCACCAGTTCAGTCCGTTGGGCCCGTTGGCACATGCGTCCCCTACAATGGGGACTGGCCAGCCAGTGGTCACAGTGCTCCGGTCCTTTGGACCAGCCAGTGGCAGTGACCCAGGAGATGTGGAACGCTCTCCAGTGGTGGATCATTCCAGTTCATCTGCAGGAGGGCATCCCGTTTGTCTGCCCGAGCCGATGGTCACTCTATTGACCGACACCTCTCTGGGTTGGCGTGCCCATCTGGGGAGCACAGAGCACATGGCCTCTGGTCCCCTTGGGAGTCCAGATGCCACATCAACCTGCTGGAGCTTCGGGCGGTCCGTCTAGCCTTCACCGCCTTCGCGCTGTTTGTACGGGGTCAGGTGGTCCAGGTCCAGACGGACAATACCACGACCATGTACTACCTAAATCGCCAGGGCGGGATGCGCTGCATGCTACTGTGCAAGGAAGCTCTCCGCACTTGGTCCCTCGTGCGCATCCTGGAGATGGATCTTCTAGCCATCCATATGGCAGGAGCCTCCAACACTCTGGCCGATGCCCTTAGCTGGATAGGGGCTGCGTCTCACGAGTGGTCTCCCTGCCAGAGCTAGTACAAGATCTATTCTCCCACTGAGGCACACTTCAGGTGGACCTGTTTGCCTCCAGGGAGAATGCGAAGTTGAGGCTGTTTCATGCCCGCCCCCCTCAGCAGGGCTCGCTGCAGGGGAATGCCTTCTTGAGGCCATGGACCCCGGGCCTCTTCTACGCCTTTTCCCCCATTTCCCTTCATCCACAAGGTGCTTCTCAAGGCGAGGAGGGACAAGGCGCAGGTGATTCTGGTAGTCCCAGACTGGCCCCGCCAGTTCTGGTATCCATATCTCCTCAGCCTCAGCTCCAGGCTCCCGAGGCGGCTCCCAGCCCTCCTGGACCTGATCTCAGTCAACCGGGGGAAGGTTCTCCACGCGGACCTTCAATCCCTGCACCTGACAGCCTGGTTCCTGGGTGACTAGAGTTCCAGGCCTTGGGTCTTTCCGACGAGGTCCTCAACATTGTTGAGGCATCCCGTAAGGAGTCGACCAGGGAATACTATGCCTTCAAATCGAAGAAATTCTCCATTTGGTGTCAGGGCAAGGGGTTGGAGCCTTCCTCCTGTTCCTTGGCCAGCATTCTGGACTACCTGTGGTCCCTTTCTCAGCTAGGGCTTCGGTCTACGACCCTTAAGGTGCACCTGGCAGCCATCTCTGCTTACCGGGCGCAGGCCGGAAAGCAGTCGGTGGCGCAGGAGAAGGTGGTCGGGCGCTTCTTCAAAGGCCTTGATCACATATCCCCTGCGGTGTGAGAACCTCCACCTCCGTCAGATCTACTGCTGGTTTTGGCTAAGCTCATGGGCAAGCCATTCAAACCGATGCACAGGTGTGACATCTCTCACCTGTCGTGGAAGGCCGCCTTCTTGGTGGATATCACGTCAGCCAGAAGGATGAGAGAGCTCCAGGCGCTTTCCATCGAGTCTCCTTATCTGGTCTTCCACAGGGACAAGGTTGTCCTGCGCCCCCAACCGAAATTCCTTCGAAGGTGGTGTCGGAGTTTCACCCTTAACCAGGTGTTGACTCTGCCAGTGTTCTCACCCCAATCACACTCGGAGGCCAAATAGGCTCCATACTTTGGACCCTAGAAGAGCCCTCGCTTATTACAAGGAGCGGACGGCTGAAATTCGGGGAGAGGTTCGCCAGCTGTTTGTCACCTACGCTGAAGCCGCACCTGGCAGACCTGCAGCCAAGCGGACGATAGGCAGGTGAGTCACCTCCTGCATAGATCTCTGCTATAGGTTGGCGAGCATGGAGCCTCCCAGAGGGATAAGAGCTCATTCTACCTGCCATACCGCTGCATCAGTGGCTGCTTCCAGGGACATCCCTATCCAGGAAATGTGCTGGGCTGCTACCTGGAAGTCAGCACACACCTTCATTACCCATTACCACATCGATCTTGAGTCACATCGGGATGCTGGTTTTGGGGCCTCAGTTCTCCAGTCATTATTCCCCAAGTGTGGGGGGGGGGTGCCTTGCCTTCCTCCTCCCAGAGAACTGCTAGGAGTCTGCCAGACAGTGTGGATGAACAACATATCAATGTCCCTAGAAATACAGGTTCTAGGGACATGGATATGTTGTTCATCCACACTCATGTAACAGGTATCCTTGACGCTTTAAATCTTGCCGGAAGGTCTTCAAGCTTGCTCCTCCCACCCACCCGGTGGTATAACCTCGGCTCCGCCCCGACGGCATGAATCTTCCTTACCGCTTGGAAGCTCAGGTTCCTCCTTAACGCTCTGCGTTTGTGACTAGTTCCTATTCTCCGTTTGCGGATTAAAAATAAATTTTGCAAAAAGACTTCAGTCTTCATCCCTCGCTGACTCACGATGGACAAATCGACTCCGGATTTCGGAGATGCCCATGCGGATGAAGATGTCTCGACGGATCCACACTCACGTGTGTCACTGCTTAGGCCTTGAGCACGACCATGAGGCTTGCGACCTGTGCTCATCTTTCTCGACCTCGTCCTCGAGGCCGTGCTGCCCGATTACAACTGGGCGTCCGAAGCGTTTCCCTCCGGTGAAGTCAAGGAGAGCCCGGTTGGCGGTGTCAGCGTGGCGTTTCGGCGGATCAGCCGGCGGATGGTCGCCCTCGAAGGCGGCGCGGGCGTGTTATCTTCCTCAGCGCGGCATTGATCCGCTCTCTCGGATTCTTCCTACCGGCTTCTTTTAAGGAGCATAATGTCTGTCCTCTCCACTAAAGGAGAAGGGCCTGTGTCTGCTGGACCTTATTCGGTCCAAAAGGAGGGACAGGGTAAGTCCCTCCATCCGGCGCTCTTGGGCGGAAGGTCCCTCTCCCGGGCCGTCGACCGTCGGCTTGATCGACCGCTCGGCTTTGGCCACTGGCCTCACGGTGTCCCGTCCAGGTCAGTTGACCGAGACTCCCACCCGATGAAGTCGAGATTTTCTCGACCCATTGGACGAGCTAATAGCCTTTAGCAGCCGAATTCCCCTCCCGGTTCCCGGGAGGAGTTTGAGATCCCGTGGAGCTCGCCTATGCCTCCCGGTTCCGGGCCGCTTGGATGGACCATCCGAGCGAAGGAAGTGCAGTTCCGGCCGACACCTCCCGCACGACCTCGGAAATTCCGGGACTCGAGTCTCGGTCTCCGGACCTCTTAAGCGGTCCCAGCCGATCCCCACCCGTCGCCAAGCGGTCTCGGTCTCGGCACCCGATGGCGGCGTCGCCGCTCGTCTCGTCCTCCTCCCTCCCGGATGAGGAGCGAGGCGTAAGTGCGTCGGCCCAGTGCGAGACCTTATGTTTAACAACTCCTCCTGGCGGGGAATAAGCCCGACCCGTCGCCTTCCCGGCCATGAAGTGGCTGTCACGGGCGGCGGGCACAACCCCCTCGACTTATCGAGGCCATACCCAGGCGGTTGTTCGGCCCAAAATAACTGCTCCACGGTTCCGTGGAACCTCCGCCTCCACAGCCCACCAATTGGGGCTCGACCAAGATTCTCGATGCGGCTGAGGTCTACCCATCGGCTATCAGTCACCCTCACTCACGACCGACCTGCGGCAGGTGAGAAGAATTGGCTCAGGCCAGAGGCAGCTCTTAGGGATTCTTCCGAGGTCGAAGATGGTCCTCCTTTTTCTCCAAGCGACTGGACTTGAGTCTTCAGGAGGTCAGTCAATGGACCGATAGCCGTCGTCCTTCCTAGGACTGCTTGGCTCATCTCGAGTCTGCGGGATGGGCTGAACCCGTTCCAAAGCAGACCCGGTATCCCCTCCACGGAAATTCTGGACCGGAGGATTCTCGACAGAGGCCTTTCCATTGGCGAGGCCATAAGTAGGTCAGCACTGGAGCTTTGGCAGCGCCTGCTTCCTGCCCTGCGCCTTGGCCAGGATGGCCAGAAGTATCACGGTCCTACGGTTCCTTGTCCGGTTTGGAACACCCTCTGCTGAGGGGTTGGTTACCGACAGCGTTTTCCGGCAGCCGTAGCGCCAGGGATGTGGACAACCTCTGACAGAGTCCAAGGAGTGGACTATGTCGGGCGAAAAGTCTCGCTGCGTCCTCTCTCGACGCCGTCAGGCCAGTTAAAGCCATCCTCATGGCACATTTTCTCATGCCCTGTTGGGCTTCCTGGATGGTCATCCCTCATCTTCCCGCCCGATCTGCAGACTACGGTTAAGCAGGGTGCGGGACCAGGGGCAGAGCAGTGGCCAAACAGCTCCAGACTGCTTTGGATATAGGGACTCATGTGCCAGATCGGTGGCGGCACGCAGTGGCTATGCGTCGGCGGGCTTGGCTGAGGATATCCACCTTTGCGGATACCCAGCACAAGTTGGCGGATGTTCCCTTTTGGGGACTGACCTCTTGACCCTGGGGTGGAAGGTCACCTGCAGAGGATCGAGAAGTCCAATGCCACCTTGGACTCGGTCTCTTCACTTCCAGAAGGACAGGCCGCCAAACCACAGCCTAAGCCCTTTCGGCCTTCTGTGCCCACTGGCTCGGAAGCAACGTCCAGGAGCTAGCAGCTCGACGCCGGCATCCCAAACCCAAACATGACTTCCTCTAACAGGAGGCAAGGAGGAAGGCCCAGGGAGGTCCCTCGGCAGGTCCCTCCTCCAAGCCTGCCCAGTGGACGAAAAAAGAGGTGTCGCCCCATTCCCGTCACCTTACCCTAAGGTCCCCGTGGAGACAGCTCAACACTTCCGTTCCGCCTGGTCCACGGTCCCACGGACAGGTGGGTCTTGGAGGTGGTGGGAAGAGGCCTGCCTCTGGGTCGAGCAGGCACCACCCCATGGGCCGTCGCCCCTCGGGGAGCAGAATCACAAGCCTCACTGGCGGCTCGTCGAGCGACGTAACTCTCCTCCTCCAGAAGGAGGTGGTAAAGGTGGTGGACCCTCTTCAGACCCAGGGTTTGTGTCCAGGTACTTCCTGGTTCCAAAGCAGACGGGGCTGGCGCCCCATTCTCGACCTACGACCTAAACAAGTTCTAGGTCTCGAACCTTCAGGATGGTACTCTGGCTCAGATAATACCATCCTTGGAGCGGCGTGTGGTTCTGCTCTCTGGACTTGCAGGACAGCGTTTTCCACGTCCCTAACTCCGTCCGTCTCACAGAATTCGCCCGGCTTCCGGCGGAAGGATCCCTCTTGAGTTCAAGCCATGCTCTTGGCTTGTCTCCAGCTCCAGGGTCTTCACCAAATGCATGGCTGTGGTGACAGCATTCCTCTCGGCGCCGAGGGGTCGGGTGTACCCCTACCTGGGCGACTGGCTGATAACAGCTCCCTCCAGGAGGAGGCGGGTGGTCAGAGATCTGGCCCTCAGGTCTGCTCTCACTGGGCCTCCTTACAGCAGGCCAGAGGCCAGACTCGAGCGAAGCAGGTGATTCTATTCATCAGGCGCAGCTGACTCTCTTGAGCCAGCCCGGCTCCAGCCGGACAAGCCGAGGTTCTCCTCCTGCCCGATCGACTGGTTGGGCAATTGCGCCCTGCCCGGGACTTCCTTACTCCTGGGTCTCTGGCGGCCTGCACCAGCGTGGTCGTTGGGCCCGCTGGAACAAATCCTTCAGTGAGACTACAGCCCGGCCAGTGGTCACAATGCTGCGATCCTTGGACCAGCTTGTGTCGGTGACACAGAAGTGTAGGCAGCTCTCCAGTGGTGGACTGTTCCAGATCATTTGCAGGGCACTCGGAATTCGTCCGCCCGAGCCGGCGGTCTCTCTGTCGACGTGCCTCTCCTGATAAATTTGGGGTGCCCATCTGGGGGAACTTACCAGGCTCATGGCCTCTGGTCCCAGCAGAGTCGATACACATCAACCTGCTGGAGCTCCGAGCGGTCCGCCTAGCTCTCACGCCTTTGCTCCGTTCCTCCGGGGTCAAGTGGTCGAGTCCAGACGGACAATACCACGACTATGTACTATCTAAACCGCCAGGGCGGGACGCTCCATGCTTCTATGCAAGGAAGCTCTCGCATTTGGTCACTGTCGCGCAGCCTGGAGGCGGATCTCCTAGCCATTCACGTGGCAGGGCCTCCAACACCCTGGCCGATGCCCTGAGCGGATAGGGCTGCATCCACAAGTGGTCTCTCCTGCCGGAGGTAGTACAGCATCTGTTCTCCCTTTGGGGCACACCTCAGGTGGACCTGTTTGCCTCCAGGGAGGCACTGGCTGAGTCTGTTCCATGCCCGCCCCTCAGCAGGGCTCGCTGCAGGGGATGCCTTCTCGAGGCAATGGACCCCGGCCTCTTTACGCCTTTCCCCATTTCCCTTGATCCACAAGGTGCTTCTCAAGCGGGAGGGACAAGGCGCAGGTGATTCTGATAGCCCCAGACTGGCCTCGCCAGTTCTGGTACCCAGATCTCCTCAGTCTCAGCTCCAGGACTCGCGCAGCTTCAGCTCTGCCGGACCTGCTCTCAGTCAATCAGGGAAGGTGTTCCATCCGGACCTTCAATCCCTGCACCTGACAGCCTGGTTCTGAGCTGCTAGAGTTCCAGGCCTTGGGTCTTTCCGCGAGGTCCTCAATGTAGTTGAGGCGTCCCGTAAGGAGTCGACCAGAAAATGCTATGCCTTCAAATGGAAAAGGTTTTCCATTTGGTGTCAGACAAGGCTTGGACCCTTCCTCCTGTTCCTGGCAAGCATCTTGGACTATTTATGGTCCCTTTCTAGTCAAGGGCTTAGGTCGGCGACCTTAAAGGGTGCACCTGGCAGCCATCTCTGCTTACCGGGCGCGGGCGGGAAGCAGTCAGTGCAGGAGAAGGTGGTCTGCGCTTTTCAAAGGCCTTGATCACATTTCCTCCAGTGGGGAACCCCACCTCCGTGGGATCTACTGCTGGTACTGGCAAAGCTCATGGGCAAGCCATTTGAACCTATGCACAGGTGTGCTCTTCTCACCTGTCGTGGAAGACCGCCTTCTTGGTGGCTATCACGTCAGCCAGAAGGATGGAGAGCTCCAGGCGCTTTCCATCGAGTCTCTTACCTGGTCTTCCACAGGGACAAGGTTGTCCTCGCCCCCACCGAAATTCCTTCCAAGGTGGTGTCGGAGTTTCACCTTAACCAGGTGTTGACTCTGCCGTGTTCTCCCCAATCACACCTCGGAGGCAATATAGGCTCCATACTCTGACCCTAGAAGGGCGCCGCTTATTATAAGGAGCGACGGTTGAAATTCGGGAGAGGTTCGCCAGCTGTTTGTCACCTCACGCTGAAGCCGCATCTGGCAGACCTGCAGCCAAGCGGACGATAAGCAGGTGGGTAACCTCCTGCATAGATCTCTGTATAAGTTGGCGGGCATGGAGCCTCCCAGAGGGATAAGAGCTCATTCTACCTCGGCCATACTGCTGTGCAACGTGGCTGCTTCCAGGGACGTCCCTATCCAGAAATCTGCAGGGCTGCTACCTGGAAGTCAGCAAACACCTTCATTACCCATTACCACATCGACCTTGAGTCACGCCGGGATGCTGGTTTTGGGGCCTCGGTTCTCCAGTCTCTCTTTCCCAAGTAAGTATTGGGGGTGTCGTCTTGCCTCCCTCCTCCCGGAGAACTGCTAGGAGTCTGCCATGGTGTGGATGAACAACATATCCATGTCCCTAGAAATACAGGTTACTCACCTGTAACAGGAGTTCTAGGAATGGTATATGTTGTTCATCCAACGACCCTACCGACCTCCCGGCTTGACGCACAACCTGAGCTTCCAGCGGCCAGATCTCAAGCGCATGGGGAGCCGAGTTATACCACCGGGTGGGTGGGAGGAGCAAGCTTGAAGACCTTCCGCAAGATTTAAAGCGGCAAGGATACCTGCATGAGTGTGGATGAACAACATATACCATTCCTAGAACTCCTGTTACAGGTGAGTAACCTGTATTTACTCATGTAACAGGAGTTCTAGGAATGGCATGCGTTGTTCATCCGACTCCACCCTCCCGGCTTGACGCACAACCTGGCTTCCAGCGGCTAGGGTCTAGCGCCATGGGCTGGAGCTGAGTGTTACCACCCGGGTGGGTGGGAGGAGCCAGCTTGAAGTCCTTCCGCAAGATTTAAAGCGGCAAGGAACCTGCCAGACAGTGTGGATGAACAACATATACCATTCCTAGAACTCCTGTTACAGGTGGGTAACCTGTATTTACTCACCTTAGTAATTATATTTCTTCTAATGGAGTCTTACTGTATTCTGACCTCCCTCCCTGCCTCCCCTCTCAGAACCTGTTTTTGGGAAGTGGGTGGGCAGATGCAGTGTTGCACCCCAGGGGTATATTTGCTGGCACCCTTCTCCCTTTTGTTTGGATGCTTATTTATTAGTGTTATTTTGAGTACATCGGGTTTAGCTTTTGGTTTTCCTGACTTGAGTCTTCCTTGGGAATCCAAAACTTTTCAGCCAGTTGGCTAGTAGAATTTTTACAATTTTCCACATAGAATTTTTAGTTTAGTTGGGCTCGTAAAAATCTGACGGTTTGAGTTCAGAACACTCCATGCAGAGACTTCAACTGAGCTCGTGCTCAGCGTTCCATGCCCTGCATGGAAAGCTAACCCTTAGTTCTCCGGGGCAGTTCAAAGGTTGGGAATAGCTGCAATTGTCAGAATACAGCAAGACTCCATTAGAAGAAATATAATTAATAAGATGAGTAATTTTTTCTTGTTCATCCACACGCACCCACCCGACCGCCCCGGCTTTAGGCGCACCACCTTGCTTCCAGCGGGCTAAGATCTGGTGTCATGGGGCGGAGCCAAGGTATTTTATCACCCGGGTGGGTGGGAGGAGCCAGCTTGAAGACTTTCCGGTGAATTTCAAGTGGAAAGGGACATGGCAGACAGTGTGGATGAACAACGTATGCCACTCCTAGAACTACTGTTACAGGTGAGTGACCTGTTCTTATGTGCCTGCCCCTCACAGTCTGGGACACTTTTGTGGATGGCTTTGCAAGGCACTGGACCTCAGGCGTCCCTCCCTTCCCCTTGGTCCACAAGGATGTGGTCAAGGCATGGATGATCCTGATGGTTCCAGACTGGCCCATGCAGTTCTGTTATCTGGATCTCCTTAGTCTCAGCAGCTGGCCTCCTTGGAGGTTGCTTCTCCAACTCGATTGCCTGACCAGACAACTGGGGAGGGTCCTGCACCTCGTAGCCTGGCTCCTGATTGGTTAGAATTCCAGGCTGTTGGCCTGCCTGACGATATCCTTCACGTTGTGGAGGAGTCAGGCAATAAGGAGTCGGCTCGTAAGTGCTATGCATTTAAGTGAAAGAGATTCTTTATCTGGTGACAGGATTAGGAGCTTGGTCCCCTTACCTGCCCAGTGCCAAGCATCCTCTTAACTTCCTATGGTCCTTCTCTGTCAGGACTGCAAGTGACGACCATTAAGGTGCACCAGGCAGCCATCTCAGCCATACCGAGCTTGGGATGATAGTCCAAGAGAAGGTGGTCAGGCTTTTTTCAAATGCCTGGGTCTCTTGTTCCTCCGGTGCACGAACCTCCGCTTCCTTGGGACCTCCTGTTGGTGCTGGCAGTGCTCATGGGCAAGCCATTAGAACAAATGCACAGGTGTGAGATGTCACTTTTGTCATGGGAGGCCACCTACTAGGTGGGCATCATGTGAGCCAGAAGGATTAGTGTGCTCCGGGTGCCAACGGAGGAGTCTTCTTACTTGGTTTTCTACAAGGGCAAGATCGTTCTTTGCCCCTGCCTGAAGCTTCTCCCCTTTAGGTCATATAGAAATGTCACCATAACCAGGTAATTATCTTTCTGGTGTACTTTACTGGCCCGATCTCTGAGGCCAGTTGCAGACTCCATATCTTGAACCTGCAGAGGGTACTGTCTTGCTATAAGGAGGGTATGGCTGGAGTTTGAGGTAAGGCTTGTCAGCTGTTTGTGACATGCGCTGAAGCTGCATCTGGTAGACCAGTACAAAAGGGGGTGATTGGCAAGTGGATAACATCCTGCCTCGACCTCTGCTATAAGTTGGCTGGTAGGGAGTCGCCCAGGGGGCTTAGTGCTCATCCCATCAGACACACTGCTGCTTCGACAGCTGCTTCCAGGGATCTGTTCATTGTGGAGATATGCAGGGCTGCTGCCTGAAGTAAAGTGTACACCTTAGTTTCCCACTACTGCACTGACATAATGAGATTTTGGGATGCTGCTTCTGAGTCCTTGGTCCTTGCATCTCTGTTAGCCAGACGGGTACGGGCCTTGCCTCCTACACCAGGAGGACTGCTAGTGTATGGAAAGTGAACTGTATCCACAGTGTTAGAAATAACCCCAAGACTAATCATTCTAAGGGATCTTTCCGCTCTGCACGTGCAGTCCAGTGCAGTTGTAGCCATTTAACTGTTTAGTTTCTCTCTGTACACATCCTGTGACTTTTTATACAGTGATCTGTATGGATTTGTTTTCAAAACTGTATGTAATTGATCTGTCTTGAGTACTTTGAGCCTGACTTGACTGCATTTCCTCTGGAACTGCTTATTGTACTTGTAGTATTTTTTGTGACTGTGTTTGGTGTGGAACCTTGGTGACTGAACACGTATACTCAAAGGTAATCTCCGAAGTTTTCAGCAAATCAATAAGTAATGCATTAAGGCAACTCACTTGTAACTGTAGTTCTGTTAGTGGTATACAGTTCACATATACAAGACCCACCCGACCTCCCTTGGTAAGTGGAACCTGGATCCTGCTTCCAGCACGCCAGTAACTGGCATTAAGGGGCATAGCTGGAGGATATGTCACCTGGGTGGTGTGAGAAGTTTAGGTTGAAGACTTCAGATGACTCTGAGGTCTCCAGTGGAATAGCCAGATTGTGGATGTAAAACTGTATACCACTAATAGAATTACGGTTACAGGCGAGTTACATATTGTCTACCTACCTCCTCACGAATTGGGTATTTGAATAGTTTTAGATATGTTCTGTAGTAATGTGATTTTTACACTATTACAGATCACTTGAGTGCCTAGCCAGACATGATGAGGCTTGCATAATTACAAGAAGCACTCTTGTATCCATAAGAAGCACTTCATACAGCCATATAAACTTAGGCCTTCACTGTTGACACGTTTGCCACATCTTAGTTGGCAGCCAGCAAGGGGTATGCAGATAACCAGATCCCAGTATGGGATTCTGGAGCTGAATCTTGAACCTTTGTTGCTGAGGTGGCCATGAGCCGTGGTATAATTGGGCCACTGGAGTGTCCCACAATTGTCCTTCTGTCTCGGAGGTGGCTGTACGTTCATGCTGTTTATTGGCAAGGTGCAGCAGTGTGGCTAGAAGAGACTAGGTGGGGGAGACTATGAAAACATTGGGGGGGGGGAGTTAAAAATACTAAAAAAATTGTGGCATTTTGTCCTGTTTATAAGAGAATCTTTCATTTGGAAGTGCTTGACTTTTTTTTTTTTTTTGTTATATTTTGGCAGAGAACAGTATGGGTCTTCTTGGCAATGATGAGGGTCCCTCGTCTGCTTCTGAAGATGAGTCTTCATGTGTGCTGCGGCCGCCTGTTGAGGCCCCCACCAAGCTGATGGAGATCATATCAGACTGCAGCTGTGAGGAAGACCAGAGTAAGATCATCAGTATTCTGTCTCAGAAAATTGGTAGCAAGAACGAATGTCCTGCCCCAGAGACCCTCAAGGTGGGCAGCTTTACCATTGAACTAATGACCCAGTGTGAAAGAAAGGGGGAGAAGAAAATCCCGCTTTATGCCTCGAGGGTGAAGATTTTCGTGCCTTCGTGTGGGGATGAGGTGAAGGAAACCAGGGCTGCTTCACAGACCACTGCAGCTTCCCGGAGGGTGGAAAGCTTTAAGTTGTCGCGGGCACAAATCCTCGGAAGGCTCAAGGAAAAGTCTCCTGGAGGCAAAGGGCTACCATTCTACAGTGGCCTCTCTCCTGCTGGGATCCTGGTGGCTAACAAGCGCGCGCGTGATACCTCCCCTTTCAGCCTCATCCAGGTATGAAGGACATGGGAAGTAGAATGTGTTGTACAGGTGATTTGATGTTTGAGTCCTTGGAAGATAAGGTTAGAGGCTGTGTTCCATGTAAGGGAAAAACCTCACAGAGTAATTTTTGGAGTGTTAATATGGTGGGAAAATAAATATTAGTCCGCATCTACCCACCACTTGTGCGTGCTCTACCTTCTGTGTCTTCCCAATAAAAGATGTCTTGAATAAATACAGGCTATGTGCCAAAACGACCCCCAAAAAAAAATCTGATTCCTGAGGTTCTGAGCCTAGTGTGGTGTTTTACATTGTATAGTCCGGGTTCTGGACAGTGCTCTGTCTTCTCCACTTTGGACACAGGGAACTGTGAAATGATGTAATATGCCCAACAAAAGCAGAGATGCCCCTCTGTAGGGTTTGAGCACCTGACATCTAGTCCTTCAAATTGTAGAAGCCTTATTTAAAGAGCCTGGAAGTAATTGTGCAGTCATACATACCAAGAGAGATGCCATGCACCCCCACCTCAGCTCACATGCACTGTTGGTCATTCATGTTTACTGACTCCCATAGTGTGATCCTGGTCCCCCACCCTCTTCCTTCTGTTTCCTCACCTTTTGTTGCTGCTCATTTTAATTCATCTGCTGAACTCCGTTGTTTATGCATGGCAGTTGCTTGCTGCTTGTCAAAGGTTGCGTGGTGTTGGGTTATCTGCACAGTGCTACATGGAGTTCTCCTACCTCTCAAGTGTTTCGACACAAACGTATTTTAAATAAAACTGTCCCTACCCGGAGGGCAGCTGCATGCTTGTTTGGAATCCCTTGAGAGGATTTCAGGGTTCACGCTTAATTTTTTGCACTGGTCAGGAGTGAAAGTGGCATCCAGTTTGCACTGGCCCCCAAAGATTTGCACAAGCGCAAGGCTAAAATGGAGATCATTGTAATTCATGTTTCTGTGTACAGTTACTGTGTCTCTTACAGAATGCCTTACCGAGGTCTGGGTGAGAGAACTGTGGAAGCAAAGCTGAGAGGACTTTGGAAGAAACTGGTAAGAGACACAGGAACTGCACATACAAACATATTCTAAATTATGGGAAATATTTTTGTTAAAAAAAAAAAAAAAAAATGAAGCATGAGCTTATAATAATTTTTCTTTGCCAAAAATCTGAGAAGCTCATGTGTCTGGAAATGGACAATACCAACTGAACTTAAGAATTCTTGAACTGTTAGCATGAGACACCATCTTGTGGTTTGTTGGATTAGTAACTGAAATGGTTACAGATAATCCTGATTGGCTAAGTGCAATGACATGATTTACAATACAAGCACAACAGAGTCTGTTAAAACAGTTTTACTTTATTTGCAACAGTTTGTAGGGAAAGTTTATTACACAGGATTCTGCCATCTTCTCCCTGTCTCTTTCCAGGTACTCCCTGGTGTCTAGTTTCACCTCCTTCTCTCCACATTAAAGTTATCCCTGGTGTCCAGTGGCATCCCTCCCTCTCCCTGTCCTTATTTACGTTCTTCCTGGTGTCAGGCGGCATCCCCTTCTTCCTTCTGCCCCTGTTAAAACGTTTTCCCTTGTGTCTAGTGGTACCCTCACCAATAAAGATGTCCCTGGTAGCAATTGGCACCCCCCCATACCCATTAAAGTTGTCTGTAGTGGCACCCTGCCTATTCCATCTTCCATCCCCTTTAAAGTTGTCCTTGCTAAGCCGGCCTGGTGGTGCTGAGGGTTGAGGTGCTGGACGCCACACCTCACGCTGTACCGGTGACCTGGGTTCGGGAACGAGCCCGGGTTGGCAGGGAGGACTAGGATTGAGCATCGGGAGACAGCTGTCCTATTCCTGGGGTGGGCTGGGAAACCTTACCGTGCTGCGGTGACCCCTGGGGGCATGGGAGGTACTGCTTAGCTGGTGTGATTGGGGCCGCGGGCGGCACGGCATGTGTGCAGATGTCACTGCATGTCCGCTGCCCCAGTTTTGGGGGTGGAAGTGGCTGGCACGACTGGCAGCCTTATGGCCGCCCTGCCATGACGGGAGGACTCTGGGGAATCGCATTGGGGCGGAGCCGGGCTGGCTGGATAGGGTATGGGGAGACCCTCCAGGGGATCGGCAATGGCCGTGCCAGATCCCCGTCATGTGAGTGAGCCTGGTGCTCTCCTGGCAGGCAGGGCCGGTGGCTGGATGCCCCCACCAGTAGTCATCGCAGCAGGTGCATAAATAAGATAAATATAAAAAAAAGTTGTCCTTGTTGTCCAGTGGCACCCTACTGCCCCCATCTCCCCATCCACATTAAACTTTCTCCTGGTGTCTAGCGGCATTCCTTTCTCTCTCCTTCCCCCATTAAAGTACTCCCTGGTGTGCAGTGGCAGCCCTTCCTCACCCCATCCTTATTAAAGTTCTGGTGTCCAGTGGCACCCTATGCCCCCCTCCCAGTCTCCCCATCCACATTAAACTTCTGTCTGGTGTCTAGTGGCACCCTGCCCTCCTCCATCTCCCATTCCCATTAAAGTGGTCTCTGGTGTTTAGTGGCATTCCTTGCTCTCTCCATCCCCATTTTAAAGTACTCCCTGGTGTGCAGTGGCAACCCCCTTCCTCTGCCCATCCTTATTAAAGTTCTCCCTGGTGTCCAGTGTCACCCTACTCC
The DNA here is from genome assembly GCA_016271365.2 of Neoceratodus forsteri. Classification (NCBI taxonomy): domain Eukaryota; kingdom Metazoa; phylum Chordata; order Ceratodontiformes; family Ceratodontidae; genus Neoceratodus; species Neoceratodus forsteri. The sequence continues at coordinate 112,384,845 of CM028134.1, forward strand.
CTCCTCGCTCCCCATCGCCATCCAGGTTTTCCCTGTCGTGTAGTGTCTGTCACCCCCGCCACACACACACACACTTCCTTTCCTCAGTACAGTCTTCTCTGGTGACCAGTGACATCTCATCCCTTGGAGCACCCCGACTCCTCTGCTTACCCTGTTCGTGGGCGATGGATGACACAGGCCACTTCACTCACCTCCTTGGCAATCTGTCTTGTGACTTTCATAACTTCTATATACATGTCCCAGCAGATGTCTCCATTTAGTAGTCTTAAAACATCTCTGAAAATATGAACCATCGTGGTACACTGGACACCAGTGACAAATTTAATGAGAACTGCGACCCAGAAGATGCACTTGTAATAGTGGGTAAAGACAGGAGGAGAATTGTACTGGCCTGAGGTAATTTCCACTATGCCACAGGCCAGTAAAACATCCTTAAGATCACATCCTGGGATTTGTTGCTGTAGCAAATAGTTACCATGGAGACTAGAAACTGATAATTTTGAGTAAGCTATATGCATGATATTAGCGAATTATGCTCATTACTCATTTTGGCAGTGCACAGTAGTAGGAAAAATTGGGGTCAACATGCACCTGCCCCCCAAATCTCATGTAGAAGTCAGTTGAACCACAGGCTCCTAGCAGTTATTAATGAAGGGCTCAGTTGTCTGTCAGTTTTTTTGCTTTTAGTTGTTAAGGAGTCAAAGGTGGGGGGGGGGGGTTGGAAGACTCCTTGTTCTCCTTCACCTTTTCCTCTTCCAATCCTTGTGACCAAGTCATTGACAGAGTTACTAATAATTGTTTCACGTACAACGGGCTTTCTTCTGTGACATAAAGTGCTGCGTTCTCTCTCAAAGCCTGATTATGCACCTGCTGGTTTTACTTGGCTCTGTGATAATGGTGGCTTTTTTTTATTTGCTTTTGTAGGTTAATGGTAAAACTTATCCACAGGCAAAATTGCTGCTGGGGCAAATGGGTGCTCTTCATCCAGCCAATCGACTGGCAGCGTATATAACTGGTCGCTTGCGGCCCACAGTGTTCGACCTCTCAGCTTTGAGTACAATGATTCCCAAGACCACAGCACCAGCAGCGCCCGTGGTGGTAACCACGCAGACGACCAGCACGACATTGCCACTTTTGGCGCCTCGGCCCGTTACTGTGTCTGCCAGTCCTGTCATGACAACGGCAGTATTGTCAACACCTGTTGTCACCTCTTCAGTGCAGGTGCAGACCCAAACAGGTAGGACAGAAACTCCTTGACCTTAGAGCACAAATGACAATGATGGTGATAACCCCGGTAGGCTATTAAATACTCACTGCAAGGTGTTTAAACAAAATGCACTGTCCATGTAGCTGCTAGAGCAGCGTGATTACTGATGCCATTCCATGTGTTGTAGAGAGTAGGCATCCGAAGCCTTGGGGCTTTATATGGCCACATGAACCTTCTTGTGTGTTGACTCCTGTGTGGAAATTGTGCTTTGTGAAGTCTGTTAAATATATCACCGGTGAACTATTTCATAGGTTTATTTTAAAATGGTTCTGTTTTTACTCATATAATGCTCATTGTAAAAGCTGTTACTTTTGCAACTGATAATTCATTTTCTAACTATTCATCAGTTCCAAAATCTGGTGACAGTAGTTGAGTGGAAGCCTACATGGGAAGCTGTATTGCAACTTTATGCTCAATAGTCAAGGTGAGGAGGGTCTAGAGATGCTGTGGATCATCCTGGAGACAGGCTGAGGTGTCACAATCCAGACCGGATTAGTTTTATAGACTGCCAGCACAGTGGGAAGAAAGAGAGAGAGAGGTGGGTCCCTAGGGGAACCATCATCAGGGTGGCAGGGAGAGAGAGAGAGAGATGGGTCCCTAGGGGAACCATCATCAGGGTGGCAGGGAGAGAGAGAGATGGGTCCCTAGGGGGACCATCATCAGGGTGGCAGGGAGAGAGAGAGATGGGTCCCTAGGGGAACCATCATCAGGGAGGCAGGGAAGTGGGAAGTGCTGTTTGTTGGAGATTTCGGTATACCAGATGTGGAGTAGAACCTACCAGCTGCAGCTTCATTCAGGAGCAGGGCCATTCTAAGCTCCCTAGAGGAAGCTTTTCTCAGGCAGCTTGCAAAAGAATCTATTAGGGATGGGGAAGTGTTGGACTTAATACAAACAGAGATGGCATTGAAAGCAACGCAGTGGGAAGTCCCCTTAGTACCATTGGTCACTGTACAATGTGGTTCAGCATATGGGAAGAAGCTGAGGTGAGCCATACAAAGACGGGGATCCTGGATTTCAGGAGGGTGTATTTCAAAGAAATGGGAGACTGCCTCAGAAAATGCCTTGGGATGGGGTGGAGGAGTAGTGGAAGCAAATAAGGGAGGGCATTGTTAGGGCAGCGAGCCTCTGTGTGAAAGTGGTAAGAAAAGGATGCCATTATGTTTCTCCAAGTAGCTAGCAAAGGCAGTGAAAGAAAAAAAAACAGCATTCAGAATGTACAAGGAAATGCAAAAGGGAAGATGAGAGGAAAATGTACCAGGCCATGCAGAAATAAGCAGGAAAGGCGGTTAGGAGAGCCAAAGGCACGAGGAGAGGATTGCAGAGGAAAGGGGGGGGGGGGGGATCAGACATTTTCAGCACATCAGCAAGCAGTGAAAAGCTAAGGTAGGACAGTGAAGATCAGGGTTGACTGGGGAGACTGAAGAAGGAAACCAAGGAAAAAGCTGCAAGTTTGAAAGGAAGAGGAAAGGGTACTAAATGAACTTGCTGCTGTGAAAGTGGATAAGGCTGTGAGACTGAATGGGATCTCGCTGGGGATATTGAGGGAGCTCAGAGAAATGGTAGCTGCGCGGCAAATAGCCTTGTTCAACAGCTCACTGGAAATTGGAGTGGTTCCAGAGGACTGGGTAAAGGCTGATATGGTCCCTCTTCATAAGAGCATCAGCAGGGAGGAAACTAGCAGCTATAGGCCAGTCAGTCTGACTTCTATGGTGAGAAAACTAGAAGCCACTGGGCTGCAGAACTACAAGCCAACACAGATTCGGGGCATGCCAAATGAAACTGATATATTTCTTTGGGTGACCACGGAAATAGGTCAGGGGAGGGCAGTGGTTGTGGCTTATCTAGATTTCAGCAAGACCTTCGGCACTGTTCCACACAGAAGACTAATTAGAGAGCTGACCAGATTGGGGATGGGGGCCAAAATGGTAAATAGAGTTTGTAACTGGCTAATGGATAGGAGACAGAGGGTAGTGTGAATGCTGCACACGCTTAAGAATGGGAGGTGGTGACCACCGGGGTACCGCAGGGATAGAACCTGTCCCCTTCAGTGTCTTATCGAGACACTGCAGAGGGACTGGAGGGCAAGGTCGGCCTTTTTACACTTGGCACCAGGGTGGAGACAATGCACAGAGATCTAGGGAAACTAGACAAGGGGTTGAGGATGTGATGGTTGGGGTTCAGTGCCAAAAAGTGCAAAATCATTTATTTATTTACTTTTTGTTTACCATGTAAGTGCACTAGACAAGAATTGTTTTATTTATTTATTTAAATCTCAGATTACAAACATCTTTGAGCTTGGGGCAGCTCATTTATAAAGGTTTCACGTCAAAGGAAAGGGTTACAATAAGGTAGGGAGGTATAGACAACATTCATGGTATCAACGGAGGTACAGACAACATTCATGGTATCATCGGAGCACAGCAAGTCAACTGGTAAATAAGTGGGAACAGTGCTACATTCTGAAGATTACAAGCAAGCATAGAAAAGCATAAGGTACATTTGAAGCAACATTGCTAATCAGAGGTGGGGAAAGGGGAAGAGTAAGGAAGAAGTAGGGGAGATGAGAGGGCAGAGTCCAGATAGAGAAGGAAAAGAGAATATGGCAGCCAGAGGCCTTGTCGTAAGGTGAGAGGGAGGGGAGGCTAAAGTGGGAGAAGAGGGACAAGAGGGGAAAAGGAGGGGATGAAGGGGAAAAAGATAAGGGAGAGTGGGGACCAGAGGGCCTGGACAGGTCCAGGAAGGGGGGGGTCAGTGGGATAAGAGCAAGGAGGGGGTGAGGTAAGGGAGGAGGTGGCAGGGGGAAGGGGAAATTGTTCTGTCAGGAGAGGGGAAATGAAACAGGAAGCCAAGTAAGAGCCTCTGAGAGTGAAAAAAGTGGTATAAGAGTGTCTGCAGAAGTGGGAAACTAGGTGTAACAGTCACAAGTGCTTTCGGTTAGGAGATGATGACGAAGCATAAGTTTAAATTGGGACAGACTAGGAAGACTACTCGGTTGCTTAGATTATTAAACCACGGGGGGGCTCTGTATTGAAAGGATCGCTGGTATTGAGCAGTCAGACAGTGGGGTACTAGAAGGAGGTCAGAAACTCAGGTTTGTGTATGTTGGGTCTTAGGGGATTTGTTTATCAGGCAACCAATGCTCGGGGGTAGTAATCCAAGTAGAGCTTTTTCGGACAGGAGGCAGGTTTGATATTTGATCCTGTTACGTAGTTGGAGCCAGCCAGATTGAGCATATAACTCACAGGTATGAGTGAATGTTGCCTATTTTCAGGCACAACCCAGGAGAGTTACAAACAATGGAACATTGTACACACAGGAAATACAATGGGCATATCACAACAGGAATTGAGCAATATTTGAACAACAAAACAGTGTTTACAGTTGAACAAAGACAGCTAAAATGGCAAGAATAACAGAAAAATACATTAAGTGCACTAGACAAGAATGCTAACTATTTTCAGGCAGCAACCAGGGAGAGTGGAATGCGGCAGTACTGGCAGGAGTACAGTATCCAAGTCACGAATTGATCTATGCAGTAGTGGGTCCACAAGACAGTTTATTCAGTGGGTCAAGTAACATTATATTGAGGAGGCAGTACTCAGGCAGTTGATACAAGTGCGGATATGAGAGTAAGAGTATCAGCTTAATCAGGTTCAAGGTCAGTTGACATTCATCTGTATCCCCCTCCCCCGGGTCATGCCTGAAAATTGGCAGGATTTGTCTAGTGCACTTACCTGGTCTGCAAAAACTAAATAAATAAATAATAAATAAGTACCAATCTGACTTCGAGAGGAGCTCTTGCAACAGGTATTACCATTAGGACTAATGCCGCCAGGCGTTAGGACCCCACGGAAAAATCTTGTAGCTAGCAGTCTGAGGCGGGGGACCACCCCTACGTTGGCTCTGCCCGATGTCAGACGTGGTATAAAGGGGGCAGTGCCCCAGCACCATCTCAGTTCTTTTCTGCCGTCGACCCGCTTAGCTCGGCTCCACGGGCTCCTTTCATCGCAGTCAACTGTGTTTTTTGCCATTATCCAGTATTTCAAAGTTTCAGCTTCTTGCATGTTGTCGCCCTCTTCACTGTGGCACAAGTCGAAGGGTGCTTGAGGGAAGTAGTTACCAGCTAAGGATGGCCATGCGGCCTGCCTCATTTGTCTAGTCCCCGACCATCGGCCTGCCGACTGCCCGCATTGCCGGTAGTTTAACCAGAAGACCAGGACTCTGAGAGCCAATGTCCTTAAGGCCTGTCTCCTTGAATGGAAGGTGACTGCTATGCAGTGGACTTCGGAGTGCAGCTCTTTTTCTACTGCCAAGGGCTGTCCACCCGGAGAGAAGGCTTTGGGAGGGAAGCACGATCACCAGAGGGAGAAAGATAGGGCCAGGTCTGAGTACCGCCCAAAGTTGCTTTCCAGGGTACCTTCTTCTTCGACCTCCGGCCGGAGGTCGGGTTCTGTCCCTCTTAAGGTAACTGGGACATCTTCGAAGTTGGCTCCCTCCTCTTCCCAGGGCAAACACAGGGAGCCATCTTTCTCTGGCCCACCGACCCCATAAAGCTTCCACTGGGTCAACCCAGGAAGGCCATTCGCCTGCTGGCAGGCCTAAGAATTCCAGCCATAAGCCCGGGGGTCGTCCAAAAAATGAAAACGTTCGGACGAATCTGATGGGCGTTAGGAGACTGTCCGTCATCGGATACCCCCTCCTCCTCTTCTGGCCAAGGGGCGCCCACCTACTACTGTCAAGCGCCCACCCAGCCGGTCGCCTGATCGGAGGCCATTGCCGGATGAGATCCTGAAGCCCACCCCAGCTTCAGAGGGTCAATCGCCTGATGGGGCCCCTCCTACTCCAGACACAGAGTCCCCCAGGGACACGGATGTCGAGCAGCAGCCGGATAAAGATAAAGAGGGATCCCCGACCAGACACCAGACCCACAGGATCTGCAGATACCCGGTTTGGCGAACCCGAAGCCCGCCCCAGCTGTCATCCCCATGGCGGACATCGGCTTGCTCTTTTCCACTTGGTGGAATGCAGTCAAAGGGGACCTGCTATATAGACCCTCTGACCCACCTCCTAGGGAAACTCCCATGGGGCCCCCTCCAACTTCTGTCATACCAGTTGGAGATGACCAACCATGTCTGGATCCAAAATGCAAACGCAGGAGAAGGTACTCCTCCCCAGTTCCCTCCTCCAGTGGACGACCGTCCTCTCCGGACGACAATGCTGCAAGCCCCTCATCCTCAGAATCTTCAGATGAGGAAGAACTTATTACGCCTTCTCCAGGTCCTCCCCGGACGACCCATAATTTCTGGACATTATGCGCCACATTCATTCTATTTATGAATGGGACACAGAGAAGCTGGACCCAGAGCGAAGGCGACTGGCTAAGTTTTTGGGATCCAGGGAGCCAAAGCCTGTGGTTATCCCACCTCTGGTGGAACCATTCCAGGATGTCACCAGGCTTACGTGGTAGAAACCATCATCTGCCTCAGCCCTTCCCAGAAAGATGGACAGACTCTATAAACCCCCCAAGGCAGAACCCTTTTTGGGGGAACATCCCAAGGCAGATTCACTGGTGCTTACGGCCACGCATGGTCGTGTTAGCCAGCCCAAGCACCTGAGCTCTCAGCCCCCTGATCCAGAGTCCCAAGAAATTGGATCACTGGGGTAGGAAAGTCTTTTCTTCAGCTACTGACTCCATCTGTTCACTGAATTTTCTTGCCCATATGGTTTCGTACCTGCAGTCTCTCTGGGAGAAAACATTGGAGTTGGTCAAGACTCTGCCAGACTCTGACAGTAAAAATGAGATTCTTGCTTACGTCCAGTCTGGAATAGATATGGACAAGCATGCCCTCCGTTTCTCATACGATTCGGTGGACATGGCTTCCTGTGCGGCTGCAACAGGAATATGTCTGAGGAGGCATTCGTGGCTCAGGGTGTCGGGTTTTCGCCCAGACCTTCAAGAGTCTATACTGGACGCCCCCTTCCAGGGTCCAGTATTATTTGGCCAGGAAGTGGAGTCTCTGGTGAAGAATCTGCAGGACTCGGGCAAGGCTGTTGCCGACATGCACAGAATGTACAAATCGGAGCCTCAAGGTCTCCGTCGGCTTCTCTTTCGGAAAGGTCAGGGAAAAGGGGGCAAGCAACCCCAAGGAAAAGGGTTCAAGATGCGCGGCCACCCTGTCCCTCAAGGTGCCAAGGGCACCAGGCCCAAACCCCTCCTCTACAGGCTGACTCGCTGCAAAGCTCTCCTCTTTCTCGGGTTATGCAGAATGAGACGGTAGGACGGAGGTTATCTCTTTACCGCACATAGTGGTGCTGGAAACCATTCACAGAGGTTATGCAATAGTTTCTTAGCATACCCCCGGACAATCCACCCCCCCACCCCCCTCTCATTGTCCACCCGCCCATGTCAAGCTTCTGGCGGACGAGATTCAGTCCCACCTCCAGAAGACCATTCAGCCAGTTCCCCAGGCCCAGTGGGGCACGGGCTTCTACTCCCGTTTCTTCCTGTTTCCGAAGAAAATGGTAGACCTTTGATCCTATTCTGGATTTTGGCCAGCTCAATCTATCTGTCAAGTACCAGAGATTCCGGAAGGTGACATTGGCAAGCCTGCTACCCCTCCTCCATCCAGGAGACTGGTTATGCTCCCTCGATATGCAGGACGCCTACATGCATATCAAAGTCCTGCATTCCCACAGGAAGTTTCTACGCTTCTGGTTTCAAAACCAGCAATCTTACTTCGAGAAACAGCTCTTGCAGCAGATTACACCATAAGGACTGAAGCTGGCAGGCGCCAGGACCCCACGGAAATTTTCTAGCTAGCAGTATTCAGCGGGGACCGCCCCCGATGTCTGTCCCGCCCCTGACATCAGGCATAGTACATAAGGGGGCGGTCCCCCATAATCCCCAGTTCTTCTCCCGCCGTCGACTCGCCAGCATCTGCCTCTCTGTCTCTACCTAGCGCACAATGACTTAGAACTTCAAGAGTTTCTCCAAACTGATGTCTTCTCCAACTTTTTCACTCGAGGGACACTTTTCCAAGTGTGCCTGCAGAAAACATCCCTTTTAAGGATCCTCATTCCTCCTGTGTGCAGTGCTTAGGCCTGGACCACGACACCAAGGCCTGCACTTTCTGCCAAGGGTACAACAGCCGCACCAGGATCCACCGTCAGAAGGCACTTCAGGCTTACCTGCTGGAAGAAAGACTTAGTGGGATGGACCAAGAACCTTCCTCCAGGGGTGATTCTTCTTCCAAGGCCCATAAACACCGGGAGAAAGCAAGGTCCGGATCCCCGAACCGGGCCTCGGACTCCCGTAGCTCAGGCTCCACCAGGTCGGACCGCTCTCCCTCCAGGGCTCGTTCTCAGCCTCCTCTAGTCAAAGTCCGAGCCTCAGGCGGCTCTTCGACTCTCCAGCCCATCAAGACTTCAAGGCCCTCAGCTTCCCCTACTCCCTCTCGGGCTTCTTCCAAGTCTTCAGAGTGCCACAAGTCTTCCTCTTCGACGCAACGTCGTCACTCCGACACCAGGTCGGTCTCCCAGCTTCCCAGAGGTCCGTATCCACCACCCAAGAAGCCTAAGGACCTGACGTCTCTAAAGCGGACGTCGGACCTGATGTCGGCCAAGCATACAAAGTCAGCAAGGCGTTCGCTGGAGCCGCGGACACCAGCCAGACGCCAGCCAGGCGTTTGCCGGACCCGAAGACGTCGACCAAGCAACCGACATCGGCCTCGCATTCACCGGAGCCGAAGACCGCCCCCCAGTCACTGGTGGACACCGGTTACAGAGACTCAGCAGAGGACACAATGCTGCCCGAAGACCAGGCGGGCGACACTGAGGATGCCGGGCTCCCGAGGGAACCTTCGCCCACTCCGGTGACACCTGCGGACCCGGCACCAGGCCCGTTGTCGGGCATGAACCTGCAAGAAGTAAAGGACCTCTTTACTTTCTGGTGGGACACCATCCAGAAGGATGTGGTCCCTGTAAAACCTCCTCCACTTCATCCTACTCCTTCACCTCCTACACCTCCTCCTCCACCACAGGGGCCAGCAGGACAACCACCAACCTCTAAGGAGCAGACTTCACCTCCCAGGGGTAGATCCAAGGATCGGAGAAGGCCTCCCTCAAGAACTCCCATCAAGGTCTCCCAGACCCAAGCGACCCAGACGTCGGAGGTATACTCTGTCAGGGGAGGACTCCAGATCGGATACCTCTGATTACTCCAGATCTCCTTCTCCACTCAGCATTCCATCACCTGATCCACATGACCTGCCCAGGTCTCCTCCAGATGATCCCTCTTTTTCTGAGATCATGAGACACATCCAGGACAACACGGGATGGGACACTGAAGACCTTGACCCCGGAAGACAGCGCCTCGCCTGTTATCTTTGGCAGAAAGACCCAAAGCCTGTGGTAGTGCCACCCTTGGTGGACACCTTCGCGGATGTCACCAAGGCTCCGTGGAAGCGTCCACACTCCACTCCGGTGGTGCCGAAGAAAGCTGACCGCCTGTACAAGGCCCCGAGAGAGGACCAGTACGTGGCTAAACAACCTCTGGCAGAATCCCTGGTCATTACGGCCTCACATGACCGGTCCCAAAGACCGCAACACATGAGCACACAGTCACCAGACCAGGAATCCAAGCAATTGGATGCCCTTGGGAGACGCATGAATGCGGCTGCTACATGCTCCATGAGGTCCCTGAACTACCTAACCCACATGGTACAGTTTCAGAACGCCCTATGAGAACAGGGCCAGGACCTGGTCAATAAGCTTCCAGATGGTGATCAGAAGGCGGGGCTCCTAAACCTTCTCCACACAGGGTCTGATGTGGGTACCCAAGAACTGCGAGCCGCATACAATTCTGTGGACTCGTCTGCCAGAGCTGCAGCTTCAGGCGTCTGCCTCTAGCGACACTCTTGGCTCCGTGTCTCCAGCTTCACCCAATGGCGAAGTACTTTTTGGTGAACCCTCGGAGAAGGTTATCACCAAACTCCAGGACACTGGGAAGGCAGTCAGGTCTGTACAAGCCATGTACAGATTCAGGCCCTGTTCCTTCCGTAGGAATCGGAGCCATTTCCACAGCCAGCAACAAAGGCAGCAGCCACGTTCCGGCCAGCCACAAAGGGGCACCTTCCAGTAGAAAGCCCAGGCTAAGTCATCCCCAGGCAGAGCCCAACGCTACACTAAACCAGCCTACAGGGACCAATGCTGCCACAGCATGACTCCTTCCCGGGCCCCGCCCTTCCTCTGGATCAACGGGCACAAAAGGTCAGGGGTCGCATCGCTCGCCACTTTTTAGGGTGGCAGTCGATTACCACTGACCGGTGGGTTCTCCAGTTGGTCAAGAAAGGTCACTTCATAGAATTCCTCGACCACCCACCGGTAAGACCCCAGCTTTCTCGTTACTCAGGTCAGCACGCCCTGCTCATACAGCAGGAGGTGCTCACGCTCCTGGGAAAAGAAGCGAAAGAGCACGTACCACGGAACCAGAGGAGTACAGGATATTATTCTCGCTTCTTTCTGGTTCCCAAGAAAACAGGGGACCTCCGTCTGATACTGGACTTCAGCGACCTCAACGAGTCGGTCCTGTACAAACGCTTCCGCATGGTGACCCTCCCAGGTCTGATCCCCATGCTCAAACAGGGCGCCTTTCTAGCGTCCTTGGACATGCAGGATGCTTACCTGCATATACTCATTGCTCAAGCACACAGGAAGTTTCTGCACTTCGAGTTCTAGGGCCACCATTATCAGTTCCGAGCCCTTCCCTTCGGACTGTCATTGGCATCTCGGGTATTCATGAAGTGTATGGCGGTTGTACCGACGACTCTGAGGAGACGAGGCCACTACGTGTTCCCCTACCTGGACGACTGGCTTCTCATGGCGCCCTCTCGGGAGGCCTTGATGTCCGCCATCCATTATACTCCGTCTCTGTTTGAGACGCTGGGCATCATGATCAATCTAGAGAAGTCACGCCTGGTTCCGTCACAGACTCTGCAGTTCATAGGCGCAGTTCTGGACACCGTCCAGGGGAAAACTTTTCTTCCCCAGGACAGAGCGGAACACATCAGATCCCTGATCAGGGACATTTCAGCGAAGACTGTTCCTGCCAGATTGGTCCTTTGCCTGCTCGGACACATGGCTGCGGCCATTGCAACAGTCCCGCTTGCTTGTCTCCACATGCAGGTCACCCAGTGGATGTTACGGGTCCAATGGGATCAAAAGCAAGACCATCTGCAGCTTCCAGTCCAGATCACGAAGACCGTAATCCGGGATTGGCAATGGTGGCTAGATCCGAAGAATCTATTGGCAGGGGTCCCCTTCATTGTGCCGTCTCCGATTGTGACACTCTCCACAGACTCCTCAGGGCTCGGATGGGGAGCACACCTTGACGGTGTCCGGTCCCAGGGCCTGTGGACAGCCCAGGAGACTCATCTCCACATAAATATCCTGGAAATGAGAGCAGTTCTTTACGCCCTGCATGCCTTCCAGTCTGAGATTCCACCGGGTATTCTTCTTCTGCTACAAACAGACAATTCTGCAGTGATGTAGTACCTCAACAAACGAGGAGGCACCCATTCCTACCCGCTTTGCAGGGAGGCCATGAGGGTGTGGGATTGGGCTTTGCAACACGGCACAAACCTCATTGCTGTTCATGTCCCAGGAATGGACAACGTCATTGCAGACGGCCTGAGCCACTCCCAGGCAAGAGTCCACGAGTGGGAACTACTCCAGGAGGTAGTAGAGGATCTGTTTCACAGATGGGGTACACCAGAGTTAGACCTTTTCACGTCCCCATTGAATGCAAAATTGCTCAATTTTTGCTCGCTAGATCCAGAGCCCGGTGTTTTCTGGTGATATGCGTTGTCCCTCTCCTGGGCGGACAGATTCCTCTATGCCTTCTCTTCCCCCCCCCCTTTCCATTGATGTAGAGGGTTCTTCTGAAACTTCGCAGAGAGCAAGTGACGCCGATACTCATCACGCCGTTTTGGCCCAGGCAGATCTGGTTCTCTTTACTACATCAGCTATCCCGGGAACTTCCAGTGCCTCTGCCAATCAGCTCTCACTTGTTGTCTCAGGAGGAGGGCTCCTTGGTCCATCCGGACCTTCGTTCACTTAACCTGCACGCTTGGCTCCTAGAGATATAGCCATTTTGCGACACGGGGTCTTGCAAGAGGTAGCTGACATTCTGGTGGCCACGCGAAAACCGGCCACTCATGCTACTTATGCTATGAAATGGCACCGTTTTTGCCTATGGGCTCAAGCACAGGGATTTTCGCCTCTAGACTGTCCAGAAAAGTTGGTCTTGGACTATCTCCTGTCTCTTTTTCAGACAGGCTTGACCTGCTCCTTGATCAAAGTACACCTTTGTGCCATCTCAGCATATCATTGTCCTACAGGCCAACGCACCATATCTCAGTTGGGCACGGCACGAGCCTTCCTGAGAGGTATTCTCCACCTTAGACCTCCGAGTAAGGATCCGATTCCGTCATGGAATCTACCCTTTGTCCTGGAGCAGCTTACGCTGCCACCCTTTGAACCAGCCGCGGATTGCGAGCTATGTTTTTTTACTTGGAAGACGTTGTTTTTATTTGCTGTTACCTCGGCCAGAAGAATTTCTGAACTCCATGCACTCATGTGCAAAGAGCCTTTTTAGGTTTTTCACCAAGACCAGGTATCCCTACTGACTAATCCCAAGTTTTTGCCTAAGGTGGTCTCGGCCCTCACCCTTAATCAAGACATCGATCTACCAGTGTACTTCCCTAAATATTCAAATCGAGGAGAGACCCTGTTGCACACCCTAGATGTGCATAGGTGTCTCCGATACTACCTGACCAGAACCAAATCACTGAAACTTGGACCAGCTTTTTGTCTCCTTTGCCCACAGGATGTTGGGAGCTCCTGTTTCCAAACAGTCGCTATCCAGGTGGCTCATTCAGTGTATTACGTTCTGTTACCAGAAGTGCAACAAACCCTTACTGGGCGCGGTCAAGGGTCATTCCACAATGGGGGTGGCTACCTCCTTTGCGGCCCTAAAGAATGTGTCCACCTCGGCCATCTGCGCTGCAGCTACTTGGAACTCCGTGCACACTTTCATCAGGCATTATAGCCTGGATATTGCATCGAGGCGAAGAGCAGGTTTTGGTCTAGCAGTCCTTCAAGGACTTCTGTCCTAGGCTTTGGTTCCATTAAGGATTTCTACCCTCCCTCCCCCCAGTGGTGTGTGATTTCCATTATTGCTTGGGAATCAGTCCTAATGGTGTAACCTGCTGCAAGGGCTGTTTCTCGAAGTAAGGTAGTACAGTTACGTAAGAATTTATCGTAACAGTAGATCTTCAAGAACAGCTCTTGCAGCAGGTACTTTCCGTCCCACCATCCCTGCTGGTGGTAGATTCTAGTTTCAACATCTTTCTCCTAGGATCAGGTGTTCTCAGCATCTCTCTTACTGCCATTTGATGGCGGATCCTCAGTATCCTCTTCTGATGTCATCCAGTGGCCAGGAGTCTCCGGCGGGAGAACTGGGGATTCTGGGGGACCGCCCCCTTATGTACTGTGCCTGACGTCCGGGCCGGGACCGACGTCGGGGGCGGTCCCCGCTGAATACTGCTAGTTAGAAAATTTCCGTGGGGTCCTGGCGCCTGCCAGCTTCAGTCCTAATGGTGTAACCTGCTGCAATAGCTGTTCTCGAAGATCTGCTGTTAGGGTAAGTTCTTAAGTAACTGTACTTTACCAGCTCTGGGTTCTACCCTTCGGTCTCTCGTCTGCACCCAGGGTTTTCACCAAATGCCTGGCGGTAGTGGCGGCAGCCCTGAGGAGGAAAGGCCACTTTGTTTATCTTTACCTGGATGACTGGCTTATTTCTGCTCAGTCAGCAAGCTAGTTAAACATGGCCCTGAAAGAAACGGAAGCTCTTTTTTTTTTTTCTCCCTGGGCATTACCGTAAAGTGGCGAAAGTCGTAACCCTGGCCCTCCCAGAGGTTGCAGTACATGGGGCCATTCTGGACACCATCCAGAGCAAAGCCTTTTTGTCATCAGACAGAGCAGGCCATCTGATGGATCTGGCATGCAGGGTCCAAGCTGCACTCTCTCTCTCTCTCTCTCTCTCTCTCTCTCCCTCTCCTCCAGTGAGGGTGATTCTTCCGGTTCTGGGCCACATGGCTGCAACCATTGCTACAGTCCCTCTTGCCAAGCTAAACATGAGGGTTCTGCAGTGGTGGCACTTCAAGGTCCACTGGGACCAGGCAGTAGGCGACTTGGATCACCCGATTAGAGTCTTAGCGGTGATCCATCGTTCTCTCGAGTGGTGGCTTTGCCTTCCACATCTAGAGAGAGGGGTCCCTTTTCAGAGACCATGCCCGTCACAAACCTTGACGACGGATGCCTCAGAGCTAGGTTGGGGGCTTATCTAGGGACCACAGGGCTGGGGCTTGGTCTCCCACAGAGCGGTCTCTTCACATCAACATTCTAGAAATGAGAGCCGTTCTATACGCCCTGAAGGTGTTTCAAAACCAAGTTTCTCACGGTCCTGTTTTGGTGCAGTCAGACAGCACTCCGATTGACTTCTACATCAATAAGCAAGGAGGCACTCAGTCATATCCCCTTTGCAGGGAGGCCATGAGAGTTTTGGACTGGGCAGTGGATCACCTTCTGGATCTCACTGCTGTACATGTGCCTGGAAGCCAGAACGTTCTCGCCAACAGTCTAAACCGCTCTCATTCTCTGAGTCACGAATGGGAATTGCTCCAAGAAGTCGCAGACAACCACTTCGGTCGTTGGGGCCGACCAGAGTTGGACCTATTTGCGTCCCCGTTCAACACCAGATTTTTGCTCGCTATATCCCGGGCCTGGTGTTTTCTGGCGAGACACATTGTCCCACTCCTGGATAGTGAGGTTTCTGTACACCTTTCCTCTCATTCAGAGAGTTCTGCTCAAATTGCAGACAGAGGAGGTCAGAGTGATTCTGGTGGCTCATCTTTGGCCTCGACAAATTTGGAATCCGCTACTGCAGCAACTGGCCACGGAACCTGTCGTGCATTTGCGAGTATCCACTCACTTGCTTTCTCAGGAGCAGGAGACACTAGTTCATCCTGCTTTGTGGTCTCCTCAGTTGCATTCTTGGCTCCCGCAGTCTTAGCAGAGGAGAGATTAGGAGTGTCAAGCAGGATGGCAGACGTTTTGTTGGCAGCGAGGAAACCCTCCACTAGGGCAACTTATTCCATGAAGTGGAAGTGTTTCTGCCTCTGGGCAACAGCTCATGCCCTAGATCCCCCGGATTGTTTGGTCAAGCATGTGTTGGTCTACCTTCTCCACCTCTTTGGCCTGGGCTTAAGCTATTCGTCCATCAAGGTGCACCTGTGTGCTTTATCAGCATATCATGCACCATATGTGGAGAAGACTCTGGCACAACTTAGTGTGTGCAAGACCTTTCTGAGAGGTGTTTTACATGTCAGCCCCCCCCCCTCCCCCAACAGGAGGGACCCTGTCCCTCCCTAAGTTTACTTTTTGGTCTCGAGCTCACCCGACCTCCCTTCGAACAAGCTGCGACTTGTGAGCTTCGTTTTTTTCATGGAAAGCGTTATTTTTAGTTGCTATTACTTCTGTGCAAAGGGTTGCTGAGCTTCAGGCTCTTATGTACAAGGAGCCTTATCTTGTTTTCTTTTTTTTTTTTGCATTATCTCTTTATTCCTCCTACGTGCTCCATCTCCGACACTTCTTCAGGCATGAGCTAAGGCTGAATCCAACCCATTTCACTCTCTGAACCACTGTTCCATATAGCAGCCGACCCCAGGGTAACCTCGATGTGACCCTTCACTGGGCAGGTCCCCCTCCGAGGGGAGGCACCGGCCGAGGGGACAGACCAGTGCAATGCTTAGCCCCAGGGTGCTGCTGGAATGGATGGCTCTGTGGGACATCGATGGCCTCAGACAGCTAGGCAGCCGTCATCTGGCTGAACATGTATTTCCGCTTTTCTAGTGGCATTCCCTCCTACGTTGCATCTGCAGTGCCTCTGGTCTCAACTGGGTCCCCATCCCAGGAGAGGAGAGCAGTCCTACGTACGCTCAATCCTCTCCTTCTCCTGCAAGCCCCCGAGTCCGTTCCCGAACCAGAGTCGCCAGCATGGCACGAGGTAAGGTGTCAGCGCCTCAACCCTCTGCACCACTGGGCTGGCCTTATCTTGTTTTTCATAGGGACAGGGTGGCCCTGCGTACAAATCCCAAATTCTTGCCGAAGGTGGTGTCCGAATTAACGCTGAACCAGGACATCCGGTTTATTATCCAGAGTTTTCAAACCAAGGCGAAGCCTTGTTGTGTACTCTGTATGTTCACAGCGTTCTTCGTTATTACCTCCATAGAACCAGTTCCATAAGGAAGACGGACCAGTTGTTCATTTCCTTTGCACATAGGAAGACGGGGGCTCCTGTCACCAAGCAGGTACTAACCTGTTTGGTCAGTGCACTGTATTTTTCTCTGTTATTAGCATCATGGTAAACCCTTGCCCGGGCTCGGTCAAGGTTCACTCCACCAGGGCTGTTGCTACCTCCTTTGCCTCTCTGAGGAATGTTTACTCTGCAGATCTCTGCGTTGCCGCAACTTGGAGCACAGTCCACACCTTCATTAGGCCTTACAGCCTAGACGTTGCTTCTCTGAGGAGAGCAGGATTTGGACTAGCTATCCTTCAGGGCTTAATCTCTTGAAGCTGTTCAGCTGTTATTCTCCCCCCCGTCAGACCTGGGCCTATTTTTTGGGTACTGCTTGGGAGTTGGTCCTAATTGTAATACCTGCGCAAGAGCTCCACCTCAAAGTTAGATAGTACAGTTATGTAAGAACTTACGGTAACAGTAGATCTTCAAGAGGAGCTCTTGCAGCTGGTGGCTTTCCCACCCACCATCCCCCAGGAACTACTGGTGTTACCTTTCTTTAGGGTAGGGGTGATCCTGCTCGGTTCTGTATTTACTTCGGCTGGGTCTCCGGCTGGAGAACAAAGATGGTGCCGGTGGACCGCCCCCTTTATACTGTGTCGGTTGGTGCCGACGTCGGGGCAGTACCCTGCCTCAGACTGCTAGCTACAACATTTTTCCCTGGGGTCCTAACACCTGGCGGCATTAGTTCTGATGGTAACATCTGCTGCAACAGCTCCTCTCAAAGATATACTGTTACAAAGTTCTTAAGTAACTGTACTTTTCGTGGAGTAGTTGTAACTAGTTGGGAGGCACAAGAATGTCCGAGCAGGAGCAAATATATGTCAGAGTCCCTATGGAAGGATCAAAGTCCCTTTTTGAAAGCTTGGTGGGATTTGGAGAGTTTGACATTTAGAGGAAGGGAGTTCGAAGTTTTGGACACAAATATCGCAAAGTAAAGTTTCCCTCTTTTTTGTGGAACTTCTAGAAATTTTAAGAGGAGATTGTTCAGAAGATCGCGAGGGGTTGGGGGTGGTAAGCTAGAGTGGGATGGTTTAACATATTGCAAAGGGACTCCGGAGCTCCAGTTCTGACTGTTATCAGTCAGACAGCCAGCAGTATAGAGGCGATGCAAGGATGGGGAGAGCCAGCCTAGATGGGAGTAGAGTTGGCAGCAATGAGTTAGTCTTGGTGCAGAGTGTGCAAATCGGCACATGCTATTATGGCATGTGCTTCATTTTTAGGTTTGCTTGCGCAGGAAACATTATGTGGCAGCTTAGGAGAGAAGCGATTTGTGGAGGTGCAGCACTGTGGCGGCCAGTGCAGGCACTGCATTTGTGGGCTTGGCAGTGTTCAGTCTATGCAAGCCCACTGTCCTGAGGACACAGGTTCTCCAGAGGTGCCACCAATTTGAAACAGTTTGGCCGCCGCAGTCAGAGACCGCGGCTTCATTGCAGCGTCTGCCATTCAGCTACAGTGAGAGAGCGACCCATCATTGCAGGGCGATACCTTGACTAGTGTAACACTTCCATGAACATGGCGGCGGCTATCGCTGTCCGCTTCAGAGCCTCATGAAAGCCGACGGTGGTGTCCAGTCCCCCTGTCGGCATGCCCCCGATCCAGTTCATTTGCCAATAGGGGAGCCCACTGCCTGTCGGCATAATGTCTCTTCCCCCCCCCCTCATTTGTTGTGTGCCAAGGGGGGAGCCCAATCCCCCTGAACCTCATACCCCTCCCCAACAGTCTTTCTTTGCGCCGACGAGGGCCCAGTCCCCGTCGGCTTTTAGTCCGTCTCCCAAAAAAAAACACAGGTGGCATACTGGGAGCCACGCCAGTGTGACCAAAGCAAGCCTCAGGAAAACAAAAACCTTCCGTGATGTCTTTTATTTTGTTGTCCCTGAAACCAAGAAAACAAACCCTCGCAGTGTCTCGTCTCCCGTCCTGCAACCCACAGCCATCCTCTGCGCCTGCCACCTCCCCACACTCCCCTCACCCCATACTTACCTCTGGAGCCCGGCGCGATGATCTTCAGTGCACTGGGAACACGTTTGCACTCTTCAAAGCCGACTGCGAACTGAAGAAATGCTGATGAAGCTGTATAATTGCATAAATAGGGATCTTGCTTTGAGAAGAAGCTCTTGCAGCAGGTTCCACAATGAGGACTGATGCCACCTGGCGGCGGTTTCCGGCAACTTTTTCTCTAGCAGTACCGATGTGGGAACGCCCCCCTGCCGACGTCGGCTCCACCCTTCGGGTCGCCCTATATAAGGGAGGAGTTCCCCACATGCTCAAGTTCTTTCCCACCACACGGTTAGGGTTAGTTTGCTCGATTATGGCTCAGTACCGATAGCTTCTTCTCCACTGATAGAATTACGTATTCTTTGTCTGTGTTTTCTTCTGTGTCATCTCATCCTAACAAGTGCGCTTGTGGGCGTCAGATTCCCGCCAAAGACAGTCATTCGGTGTGTCTTTACTACCTGGGGCCTGACCACGACACCGACGTCTGTCCTAATTGTCAGACCTTCAGTTCACGTACGCGGATCAGGCGTCAGAAGTCGCACGTGGCTTACCTCACCGAATCTAAACTTGCCGCCATGGAATGGGTCTCCTCCTTGGGGTAATCAGATCATCCTCTCGCTCACAAGACCCACAAGCACCGGGAGCAGGACAGAGGGAGGACTCACTCCAAGCACAAGTCTTCGGGATTGAAGTCCGGGTCCTCGGGGCATGAATCCCACCTCACGACCCTCAAACCCTCCTCTGCTTCTAAATCTTCCGGATCTACCCTTCAGTCCACCGATAACTCGGGCACAGGTAAGGGCTCCTCCCGCTCGCTCTGTTCCTCGAAGGCCGACTCCCGAGAGTCGAGCAAGGCCTCCGGGTCTTCGAGGCGGCAGGGTCTCCTCCTTGCTGCCTAAACAACGTGACTCCGACCGGCGCCCGCCTCTGGCGATGACCGGCGCTTCAACCAAGCTCTCCTGGCCACAAAGCGGCCATCTTAAGGCACATGCCCTGAAAGGATATCCGGCGCATAAGGAAAAGCATACAGAAAAGTGGACGCCAGACCGACGTCCCCTGGTGGCCCTGCTCCCCCCCCCACCCCCCGGCCGACGGCGGTTATTTCGCCACTTGTTGTGGTCCTCCCGGCTCCACCTGATG
The DNA here is from genome assembly GCA_016271365.2 of Neoceratodus forsteri. NCBI lineage: Eukaryota > Metazoa > Chordata > Ceratodontiformes > Ceratodontidae > Neoceratodus > Neoceratodus forsteri. Next base: position 112,404,665 of record CM028134.1, read on the forward strand.
TCAGCTCTGATGCTCCTTTCCGTCGCTGGCCTGGCTAATGCCGTACCCCGATGACGGTGGTGCTGACGCTGCCCTGACGTCCCCCCTTCAGCCCGCAACCGTCAATAAGGGTGGATTCGACGCCGGTGCCCCACGGATGGCAGTAACGACGATGGCTCAGGTTCTGGTGCTCCTGTTCCAGTGCCAGGTTCACCTAAGTTGAACCTTTCTCAAGTAAAGGAGCTATTTTCCCACTGGTGGGATACTGTGAAAAATGATCTTCCAGGAAACGCACTAAAATGTCTAGGAGGTTTAAATCAAGTAGTTCCTTCCACTCACCTTCTCCTTCACCGGACAGGAGGCACAAGAGGAAGAGGCACAGACCCTCATCCTCTTTTGCACCGGACTCCTATGTGGACTCAGACTCTTCTAGTCCTGACTCCTACATAGGGCCAGACCTGGGGGACTCGGAGGGCCTTCCTAAATCCCCTCCTAACGACCCAAGCTTCATGGACTTGATGAGGCACATCCAGGCCAACATGGGCTGGGACACTGAGGCCCTGGACACAGAGCGATTGCGGTTGACTAAATACCTCCGCCAAAAACACCCAAAGCCGGTCGGTGGTCATCCCTCCCATGGTTGACACCTTTCAGGTTGTCACCCGTGCGACCTGGAAGTGGCTTCATTCCTCCTCTACCATGCCAAAGAAGGCTCATTGGCTCTACCGGACACCTTCGGACCATCCCTTTGTTGACAAACCACCCGTTGCAGACTCTGTGGTGATTTCAACGTCTCACGACCGTTCGCAGAGGCCCAAACACCTGAGCACCTTGCCGCCTGATAGAGAATCGAAGCAGCTGGATTCAAGGTGTACTCTTCTGCCACCTGCAGGATCAGGAGCCTAAACTTCCTGACACATATGGTCCAATTCCAGAATGCCCTTTGGGAACAGGGATTGGACATCGTGCAGAGCATGCCCGATTGCAGTCAGCGGGCAGAGCTGGCCAAGCTGTTACAGACCGGCTCAGACGTGGGTACCCACGTTCTGCGTTCGGCCTATGACTCTGCAGATACCTCCTCTAGGGCGGCCATCACTGGCATTTTCCTCTGACGCCATGCGTGGCTTCGGGTCTCTGGGTTCGATCCTGATGTGCAGCCCAGCATGCTGGATGCTCCCTTTAAGGGCACCGTGCTTTTCGGTGAGGACACGGAGTGCATTATCACCAGGCTGCAGGACTCCGTAAGGCCATCCAACTGCGCAGTTCATGTACCGCCGTAAACGGCGAGCCGTAAGCCCTGCTGCCATGGAAATATCAACCACAGCAGCCTCGACCAACAGCATGCGCCATGGCAGCTTCGGGTCGAGGGGCGGAGCCAGAGGTTCTTCAGCCTCCACCTAGATTAACCCAAGTGCCACCGCCGCCTTCCTCCTCCTTCCACCGCCTAACTATCCAGGCTACCCTCCCCCCTTGGTTGTTCAGCCAGAGGAGCCGGTCGGAGGCCACTTTTCCCTCTACGTGGACGCGTTGGGTCAGGTGACCTCCGACCAGTGGGTACTCTATCTCATGGAGTTCTGGCACTCCATAGAGTTCGACTCCATCCCTCCAGACAGACCACCGCCCCCATGCTGTTACCCAAGGGAACATACAGCGCTGGTCAGACGGGAGATTTTATCTCTTCTGGAAAAAAGCACCTGCATCGAGCTGGTGCCACGGGATGAAACAGAGAGAGGGTTTTTCTCCCACTTCTTCTTAGTTCCGAAAAAGTCGGGAGATCTCAGACCCATTCTGGATCTCAGTGATCTAAACCAGTGGGTCTCTTACAAGAGATTCAAGATGGTGTCCCTTCCCACTCTCCTTCCACTCATTTCAACGGGAGTCTGGTTGGTGTCTCTGGACATGCAGGACGCCTACCTGCATATTTCTATTGCCAAGAACCATCGAAGATTCCTATGGTTTAGATTTGAAGACAGGAACTATCAGTTCCGCGTTCTTCCCTTCCATCTCTCTTCAGCCCCCAGGGTCTTCAGCAAGTGCCTGGTCGCCGTGGCCGCGGCACTTCGGAGGCGGGGCCACGTTGTGTTCCCTTATCTGGACGATTGGCTTCTCCTGGCTCCTTCCAGGTCTCCCTTGTCAGAAACTATCGGAGATTCCATCTCACTGTTTCAGCGCCTCGGAATCACCATCAACTGGGACAGATCCCATCTGATCCCAGCCCAGATTCACCAATTCATCGGAGCTCTTTTGGACACCACTCTCAGGAAGATTTTTCTTCCCTCCGACAGGGCGGGTCGCACTCAGGTCCTGGCGTCCCAAATCTCTTCATCCTCAAGTGTGACGGCTCGTCTCCTTCTCGGGTGTTGAGGCATATGGCCGCCACCATAGTCTCAGTCCCTCTGGCGTGCCTGTGCATGAGGACCATACAGTGGTCCTTAAGAGTCCAGTGGGTTCAGACAGTGGACAGTCTGGACGCCTTAATCAGGATATTAGAGCCAGTCCGCCAGGAGCTGTGCTGTTGGATGTTGTCCAAGAACTTGCTGGCGGGAATACCCTTCCATGTTGGGGCACTGTCCCAGACTCTGACCAAGGACACCTCGTCCGCAGGGTGGGGAGCTTATCTGGGGACGCATCGTACTCAAGGTTCTTGGTCCCCATGGAGGTACATCTGTTTATCAATGTCCTGGAGCTGAGAGCGGTCCTTTGAGCCCTAGTCTCAGTCCTAGTACCGGGCCATCTCTTGGTGCAGACGGACAACACTTTGGTGATGTTCTGCATCAACAGACAGGGCGGCGCACACTCTTATCCCTTCTGCAGGGAGGCCATGTGGGAGTGGGCCCTCGGGCATCTGCTGGTCCTGACAGCTGTGCATGACCCCGGGGTCTAAAACATAGAAACATAGATTTTGACGGCAGATAAGGACCGCTTGGCCCACCCAGTCTGCCCATTTCCCTACCTAATAGATACGCTGCAGATCCTAGTTAACCAGCAGCCTACTTCTTCCTACCCCCACCTCCTAGAATTGCCTTATGACTGTCCCATGCCTGCTTGAATTCCACCACTGTTTTTGACTCCACAACCTCCTCCGGAAGGCCGCTCCATGCATCCACAACCCTCTGTGAAAAAAATACTTCCTTAAATTACCTCTGAGCCCCTCCTTCTATCTTAAAATTGTGCCCCTTGTTCTTGCACACCCTTCTTTGAAAGATGCTACCTCTTGGACTTTGTTGATTCCCTTGAGGTACTTGAAAGTTTCTATCTTGTCCCCCTCCCTCCTTTCCTCGAGGCTATACATATTCAGCTCCTTAAGTCTCTCTTCATATGTCTTCCGGTGCAGACCCTGCACCATTTTAGTTGCCCTCCTCTGGACAGCCTCCATCCTGTCTATGTCTTGTGGAGATTGGGTCTCCAGAACTGCACGCAGTACTCCAGATGGGGTCTCACCAACTGTCTCTATGGAGGGATAATAACTTCCTGTTTTCTACTGGTGATGCCTCTCCCTGTGCATCCCAGTATCCCCCCAGCCCTCCTTGCTGCCCTCTCACATTGCGTGCCCACCTTTAGGTCATCTGATATGACTACCCCCAGGTCCCTTTCCATTTTTGTTGTTGTTAGTATCTCACCCCCCATTGTGTACTCTTCCCCTGGGTTTTTGTTTCCCAGGTGCATTACCTTGCACTTCTTAGCATTGAATCTAAGCTGCCATACATTTGACCATTCCTCTAACCTTGCCAAGTCCCTTCTCATCCTTTCCACCCCACCCTGTGCATCAACTCTGTTGCAGATCTTTGTGTCATCTGCAAAGAGACATACTTTTCCTTCCAGTCCCTCTGCAATGTCACTTATAAAGACATTGAAGAGGACCGTCCTAATACTGAACCCCATGTACCCAGTAGTAACCCTCTTTCTTCAGAGTGGACTCCATTTACTATTACTCTCGTGTCCTATTCTCCAGCTAATTCTTTACCCAGGCTGTCATCTTGGGACCCACTCCCGGCTGGCTAACTTGCATATTAATCTTTGTGTGAGACTGTGTCAAATGCCTTGCTAAAGTCTAGGTAGGCCATGTCCACAGCCCCTCCCTGATCTACTACTTTGGTCACCCAGTCAAAGAAATCTATCAGATTTGTCTGGCATGACCTTCCGCCAGAATCCATGCTGCCTTGGGTCCTGAGCCCTCTGGCATCTAGATACTCAACAGTTCTTTCCTTCAAAAGTGATTCCATCATTTTCCTACCACTGAGGTTAAACTAACAGGTCTGTAGTTTCCTGCTTCTGCCTTGCTCCCACTTTTGTGAAGGGGAATCACATCTGCCCTTCTCCAGTCCTCGGGTACCACCCCATCCTCCCATGGTTTGTTAAAGAGGGTAGTCAGTGGTGTCACTAGTTCTACCCTTAGTTCTTTTAGAATTCTGGGATGAATCCCATCAGGCCGCATTGCTTTGTCCACCTTCAGTTTTAAGAGTTCTTTCAGAACCCTTTCTTCTGTAAATAAAAGTGTTAGCCGACACGCTCAGCAGGACGAAATCGCAATCCCACGAATGGGAGTTGCTCCAATAGGTTGCAGATCACATTTTCTGTCTATGGGGGATGCCAGAAGTGGACCTTTTCGCATCACGATTCAGTGCAAAACTGCCCAATTTCTGCTCGCTAGGTCCAGAACCTGGTGCTTTTTGGCAAGACGCGTTGTCCCTCTGCTGGAACGGGAAGTTCCTGTATGCGTTCCCTCCTTTTCCGCTCTTACAGAAGGTCCTCCTCACAGCTCAGTCAAAACCTTCCACTCTTATTCTGATCGCTCCATTATTGGCCCCGTCAGGTTTGGTTTCCCTTACTGCAGCGTCTAGCGGTAGAGTCATCAATGCCTCTTCCTCTATCATCCCATCTCCTGTCACAGGACGGGGGGTCCCTGCTACACTTGAACCTGCGTTCTCTTCACCTGCAAGCATGGCTCCTCAGGACCTAGCTATGGTCAGGTTTGCGGTGTCCGACCAAGTCGTTCAGGTTTTGGTTGAGGCACAGAAACCTGCCACCAGGGCCACTTGCGCTATGAAGTGGAAACATTTTTGTACATGGGCCACAGCCAAAAGAGTGGATCCATTGGTCTGTTTGATTAATACAGTCCCAGAATATCTGCTTTCTCTCTCTGAGAAAGGTCTCGGTTATTCCTCCATCAGGGTGCACCTGGCTACCATCTCCGCTTACCATTTTCCTGTGTTGGGTAAGACGGTGGCACAAATGGAGGTTTCCAAGGCATTTTTGCATGGTATTCTTCACATCAGACCTACCATCAGGGACCCTGTTCCTCCTTGGGACCTCCTTTTTGTCCTGGAGAAGCTTATTCTTCCCCCCCTTTGAACCGGCCATGGAGTCCGAGCCCCGTCTTCTTTACTAACATACTAAAATGCCAGCAGAATAGGCCTAATGGACTTTCGTGTCTGCTTGTTTGGTCTGCCCCCACCCTGGAAGCTTACCTTGCTGCCTCCCTCGCCCTCTCTGGCTTCTCCCTTCCCAGTCCTGGATATTCTTGCTACACTGGATTTTGCTTCCAGAACCCTTCCCCTGTACCTGTCCCACCCACTCTTGAGCCCCTCCAGCCTCTCTGCTTCCACCAGCCCCCTGGGCAGCGCATTCCATGGCTCCACCACCCTCTCAGTGAAGTAGCACCTCCTCCTTTCTCCCCTGAATTCCCCTTCCCCAGCTTCCACCCATGCCCTCTAGTTGCCCCCCCCCTTCCTTCGGAGCACCCTGACTACTCCTCCCCTATTTACATAGATACATAGACAGTGTCGGCAGATAAGGGCCTATGGTCCACCCAGTCTGCCCATTTGAGCTTGTAAGTTCAGTTTATGTTTTCCTAGAAGTCTGTTGCCACTTACCCCTGACCTCCAGAATTCCTTTATGTCTACCCCATGCATTCTTAAATCCCATGATTGTTTCAACCCCCACCACTTCCTCTGGCAGGGTGTTCCACTTGTCCACCACCCGTTCTGTGAAGAAATTCTTCCTCATGTTTCCTCTGAATCGTCCTCCCTCCAGCTTCATCCCATGCTCTCTAGTACTGGAACATCTTTTTCACTTAAAAATAGTGTATTCCTGCACCCTGTTCCTCCCTGTAAGATACTTGTGTGTCTCTATCATATCCTCTCTCTCCCTTCTCCCCTCCAGGGAGTACATATTCAATTCCTTCAGCCTGTCCTCATAGGACTTGTGATGCAGTGCATGTACCATCTTTGTTGCCCTCCTCTGAACCTTCTCTACCCTATCTATGTCCTTACATAGGTAAAGTCTCCAGAACTGTACACTGTACTCCAGGTGGGGCCTCACTAGTGTCTTGTATAGTGGAATTATGACCTCCCTTTTCCTGCTGGTGATGCCCCTGCCTATGCATCCCAGCATCCTATTTGCTTTACCTGCTGCCTTGTCACACTGTTTCCCTACCTTGAGGTCATCAGAGATGATAACCCCAAGATTCCTTTCCTGTTTGGTGCATGCTATATCCTCACCCCCAACTGATATATTGTTACAGGGTTTTTGTGCCCCATATGCATTATCTTGCACTTTGCATTGAATTTCAACTGCCAAACCCCTGACCATTCTTCATGTTTCTGCAGGTCCCTTCTCATTTTGTCTTCACCCTCTGGTATGTCTGCTCTGTTACAAAGCTTTGTGTCATCAGCGAACAGTGAAATTCTGCCTTCTAGGTCCTGCGCAATGTCACTGATGAAGATGTTGAATAGGACCGGTTCCAGCACTGATCCCTGTGGTACCCCACTAGTCACTCTTCCCTCTGCGGAGTGACAGCCATTTACCACCACCCTCTGTGTCCTGCCGCCCAGCCAGTTCTCTACCCACCACACTACTGTCCCTCTTCATGTACCTGAAGACCTCTATCATGTCCCCCTGGTCCCTTCTCTCTTACAATGTGTACATATTTAGCTCTTTGAGCCTCTCCCCATAGGTCCTGTCCCCCAAGCCCCAAATTATTTTGATTGCCCTCCTCTGGACCCTGTCCAGGAGTTCAATGTCCCTCTTTAAGTGTGACCTCAAGAACTGCACGCAGTACTCTAGGTGCGGCCTCACCAAGCAATTATACAGAGGGAGTATCACTTTGGGATCCACCTAGCGATGCATCTCAGCATCCTGTTGGCCTTGGCCGCTGCCCTTCTAGAAGTCTCCGAGTTGTTCATCTTAACATCCACCACCACCCCAGGTGCCTCTCAGCTATCGAGACTTGTAGCATTTTACCCCTTCCGGTGTACACTTGGCCCGGGCTTCTGGCTCCCAGGTGTAGTACGTTGCATTTCCCTGCGATGAACCTCAGCTGCCACTTTCTAGACCAGCTTTCCAGAGCCTCCAGGTCCCCCTCTAGGGCCACCCTCCCATCCACCAACCACCCCCAGTTTTGAGTGATCCGCAAAGAGACTCATCTCACTCCTGATACCCTTCCTTATGTCAGAGACAGAGGCGATGAACAGGAGGGGCCCAGGGACCGATCCCTGAGGGACCCCACTAATGACCCTCCTTGGGGATGAGACTATCCCGCCCACCATGTCTCTATGGGTCTGTTCCTGGAGCCAGTTGCTTCTCCGTTTGATCATCTGGTTTCCCACCCCATTTCTCCCAGCTTATTTAACAGGCCCCCGTATGCTGAAGTCAATAAAGAGGATGTCCACTGGTCACCCAGTCATAGAACTCCACAAGGTTTGTCTGACACGATTTCCCAGAGTCGAATCCGTGCTGTCTATCGTCCAGGCACCCCGACTTTTCCAGGTTCCCCCTAGCCTCTCCTTGACAATGCTCTCCATCACGTTGCCCACCACCAGTGTCAGGCTGATGGGCGTACAGTTCCCTGCCACCTCCCTTGATCTCCCCCGCTTGTGGATAGGCACTATATGCGCCACCTTCCAGTCCTGGGGCACCCACCCTGTCCTCAGAGAGATGCTGAAAAGCTCCCCCGGGGGTTTCGCCAGGACATCTGCCAGTTTCTTCAGCACTCTGGGGTGTAATTTATCCGGCCCTGGTGCTTTCTCTGTCTTAAGGGACCTGAGGGCTTCCCTCACTCTCTCTGCCGTGATTTCCACCTCTGCTACCTCTTGAAAGACTTTATTTTATTTTAGGTGGCCATTACTTCGGCGAGGTGCATTTCAGAGCTTCAAGCCCTCATGTGTAGAGAACCCTACCTTGTTTTTCTCAAGGACAGAGTTGATCTCGGCCCTAATCCGAAGTTCGTACTGGAAGTATTTTCGCAGCGCACTCTGAATCAATCGGTTCAGCTCCCAGTTTACTACCCAGAGCATACTAATAGGGGGGAGGCCCTACTTCACTCCTTGGATGTCCACAGGGCAGTCCGATGTTACCTGGCTAGGACCAAAGGGGAGAGGAAATCTGTTCAGCTTTTTGTGTCCTTTGCTCAACGGTCCGCTGGTTGACTGGTCACCAGGCATTTTCGCGCTGGTTGGCCCATTGTATTGCCTTCTGTTATGAGAAGCACAACAATACGACACCGGGGCCGGTTAGAACTCATTCTACTAGAGCTATCGCTGCTTTTTATGCAGCACTGAAGAGGGTACCAAAAGCCGATATTTGTGCTGCCGGCTACCTGGAGTTCTGTTCATACCTTTGTCAGGCACAACAGCCTCGACATTATTTCCAGACGCAGAGCAGGGTTTGGCCTCGCAGTTCTGCAAGGTCTGGTTTCTTGAGGGACCTTTCTTTACCTTGCTGTTCTTCCCCCTCCCAGGGGTTGTTATATGTTTGTACTGCTTGGGACTCGGTTCTCATTGAGGAACCTGCTGCAAGAGCTTCTTCTCGAAGCAAGATAGTACAGTTACGTAAGAACTTACTGTAACAGTAGATCTTTGAGAGAAGCTCTTGCAGCAGGTATATTTCCTGCCCTCCTTCCCCCAGGGATCAGGTCCTATTCAGGCCTCTCTTCCCTCTCTTGAGGGATTCTCATTCAAGAACTGCACTTCTGACCATTGCCTGATTCCGAAAATTTGCCTGACGGGGGGGCGTTCAGGAACTGGAGCAAGTGGGGCTCTCCTCCCTTATATAGGGCGACGTTAGAGATGGAGCCGACATCGGCAGGGAGGCGTTTCCGTGTTGGTACTGCTAGAGAAAAAGTTTCTGGAACCGCCTCCAGGTTGTGTCAGTCCTCATTATGGAACCTGCTGCAAGAGCTTCTCTCGAAGATCTACTGTTACGGTAAGTTCTTGCGTAACTGTACTATCTTACTTCAAGAAACAGCTCTTGCAGCAGGTTACACCATTAGGCCTGATTCCCAAGCAGTAAGGGAACAATTTGCTACCAGGAGGAAGGTAGTAGAGATGACTCAGACTTCAGGATAAGAGTCCTTGAAGGACAGCCAAGCCGAATCCAGCTTTACGCCTAGAGGCAGTGTCCAAACTGTAGTGTCTGATGAAAGTGTGCACAGTGGTCCAAGTCGCTCGCACAGATGGCTGAAGTGGAGACATTTTGAGTGCAGCGAAGAGGTAGCCCCCGAGAATTAGCCTTCACCGGTCCCGGTAAGGGTTTATTGAGCTTCTGATAACAGAACATAATACACTTGACCAACCATCTGGAAAGCGACTGTTTCGAAACAGGAGCACCGAGCATCCGCTGTGCATAGGAAACAAAGAGCTGGTCCGACTTATGATGGGCTTTGATTTTGGTCAGATAATATGAGACATCTGTGCACATCTAGAGTGTGCAACAGGGCCTCCCCAGTTACCGTAATTCGGGTAATACACCGGCAGGTCTATATCCTGGTTGAGTGTGACCACCGAGATCACTTTGGGAAGGAAAGTACAGTTACGTAAGAACTTACTGTAACAGTAGATCTTTGAGAGGAGCTTTTGCAGCAGGCTATAACATTCAGGACTGTGCCGCAGGCACTAGGACCCTTCGGAAACATTGTTAGCCAGCAGTATACAGCAGGGACCGCCCCCCAATGCCGGCCCCGCCCCAACATTGGCCCTGGTACAAAAGGTGGTGGACCCAGCTCCACCTCAGTTCTTTTCCGCGTCTCCATGACCGTGAAGAGAGAAGATCTACCATCAGCTTGCCAGGAACAGCAAGAAATTTCCGAAAACCCGCTTTTTCTTACCGTTTTTAACGCTTTTTCTAGTTTACCGGCGTCAGACTGTTTCTGGACGGTTTTGAAGTGCTCCGACGGATGTCTTCACCGTCGTCGGCCTCGCCTGAACACCATCAAAAGAAATGCGAGTGTGGGAGGCAGATCCGGCCAGGGCGGCTATAGAAGCGCGCTGCCTCGGGCCGGACCAGACACCGGGCAGGCAGTTCACTGCCAGGCATTTACTAGCCGGACCTGCATAGTCAGCCTGAAGGAGTTTTTTCTGGAGAGAAAGATGGATCTGCACTCCTCCGAGGAGAAACGCAAGAAAATGTAGCGTCACCGGAAAGACCGTAGTGGGTCCGGTCTCACTCGCAGCCCTCTCCCAAGAAGGCCGCCTCGCCGGGATCAGGACAGCGCCCCAACTCATGCAGGCCAAGCCGGTTCTTCGGGGAGAAGCTGCTGGGCTGCAAGTAACCCTCTACTCATGAATTCAGTCATTGTCGAAGCGTGATTCTGTCACTTTAAAGGTGATTTCCGGTCACTGGGCAGAATCACCTTTTCCGGACCGATTAACTGTTGAACGTTACTGCCGACACTCTGCACAAACTAATGGATGTCCCCTTCTTGGGTAGTGATCTTTTCAGCCCTGATGTTGATGTGTATCTCAGACGCATTGAGAAGTCCAGTGCCACCCTGATCTCCATCGCATTCTGTCTAATGGACTCTACAGAGCTGAAACAGTGCAAGAAACCCTTTCAGTTTAGTGCCCACTCTGCGCCTGTGGCCTGCCCATCACAACCTCAGCAGAGGCATCATTAGGCCTGGTTTTCTAAGCCTAAGCCAGCAGCCGGGGTTTGGAACCCTTCCTAACTGCCAGCCCTGTTGCCACCTCTAAGCCTGCTCCATGACGGGCTGGGGGTGTCCCCCTCCTTTCCGTCCAGCCTCGCCTAGGACATCCGTGTGGGGCTGGCTCAGACACTTCGCTTCCGGTCGGTCCCATATCGCCTCGGACCAGTAGGTACTTACAAGTAGTAGGTCAGGGATTACTGCTGGAATTCGAGGATCTCCTGCTCAGCTGAGCTTGTGCCCCACAGGAAGATGTGGTGCCTATCGACATGCGCGCCACCCTTCTGGAGGAGTTTGCTCAGCTCTTGCAAAAGGACATTGTGTATGATGTCCTGGCCCCCACAGCCAGGCCTGGGTTTGTTTCCTGATTCTTTCTGGTTCCGGAAAGGATGGGGATGGGGCCACTGTCGCCCCATATTGGATCTGCATGACCTCAAGAATTATCTGAAGCCTTGGAAATTTTGAATAGTTACTCTAAACCATATCATTCCATCCCTGGAGCAGGACATGTTCTGTTTTCTGGACCTTCAGGATACCTTCTTCCACATCCCCATCCATCCCACCGGTGGTTCCTGCTGTTCTGCTTAAAGGAAGCTCCTTTGAGTTCCAGGGCATGCCCTTTTGGCCTCTCCTTGACCCCCAGGGTCTTCAACAAGTCTATGGCAGTGGAGGCAGCTTTCTTGCGGTGCCAAGGTGTCCGGGTTTACCCTTATCTGGATGACTGGCTGATTGCAGGTTCTTCTGAAACAGAGGTGGAGTGGTCCAGGGATGTGGCCCTCTAGACTTGTTTAACCCTGGGCCTTTTGGTCAACTCGACCAGGTCGGAACTCATCCCATCTCAGGTGATCTACTTTATCGGGGTGGAGCATGACTCTGTTCAGGCCTGGGCCCGCCTCCTGGCGGACAGGTCGGAGGACCTTGCCTCCTTTGCCCGCTCATTTGAGGTTGAGCTCTTGCGCCCTGCCTGTGTCTTCCTGCGCCTCTTGGGGTACATGATGGCTTGCACCAGTGTGGTCCCCAGGGCCTGCTGGCGGATGCGCACCCTGCAGTGGGAACTGGCTTGCCAGGGGTCTCAACGCCTCGGACACGTGGACCCACCCTGTTAGGGTGACTCAGCTGATGTGGGATGCCATGCAGTGGTGGCTGGTCCTGGCCTATCTGCTGGAATGGTCCAGTTAGTCCTCCCAGAGCCGATGGTCACCCTCACCACAGACGCCTCTTCGTCAGGGTGGAGAGACCACTCGGGGGCCCACAGGCTTTGGACCCCTGAGGAGTCCTGCTGCTGGAGCTCCAGGCAGTACGTTTAGCTCTGACAGCCTTTGCTCCTGTAGTTGAGGGTCAGGTGGGCCAGGTCCAGATGGACAACAGGACCACCATGTATTACCTCAACAAATAAGACTGGACACACTCCCTTCCATTATGCTGGGAAGCCCTGAGCACTTGTACTCTCATCCTCAGCCTGGATGCTGACCTTCTGGCAATCCATGTAACTGGCCTAACCAACCAGCTGGTGGATGCCCTCAGCTGAGTGGGTGAGACATCCCATTAGTGGTCTCTTCACCAGGAAGTGGTCGATCATCTGTTCTCTCTCTAGGGCTGTGCTCTGGTTGACCTTTTTGCCTCCAAGGAGAATGCGAATCTAAGGCTGCCCCCACCACACTCAGTATAGAAGACTGATGGGGGACGCCTTCTCAAGGCCCTGATTGAAAGGTCTCCTGCATGCCTTCCCTTCTTTCCACTGATCCACAAAGCATTACTCAAGGCGCGGAGGGACAAGGCATGGATGATCCTGGTGGCACCAGACTGGCCTCCCCATTTTTTGTGCCCCGATCTCCTCAGCCTCCACAGCAGGCCCCTGTGGAAGTTGCCTCTCTGCCTGGACGTGCTCTCGTACTCCCAGGGGAAGGTTCTTCACCTGGACGTTCCATTCCTGCACCTGACAGCCTGGTTTCCAAGCGGCTAGAATTCAAAGCTTTGAGTCTTTCTGACTAGGTCCTCCATGTGTTTGAGACCTCTCAAAAGGAGTCTACTCAAAGATGCTATGCCTTTAAGTGGAAAAGGTTTTCTGTTTGGTGCCAGGGCAGCGAGCTTGACCCCTTGTCTTGCCCAGTGGCTAACATCCTGAATTACCTGTGGTCCCTCTTTCAGCTGGGTCTTCAGTCGATGACCCTCAAAATGCACCTGGCAGCCATCTCTGCATACTGGATGTGGGCTGTTATGACAACAGTGGCACAGGAGAAGATGGTCAGGTGCCTCTTCAAGGGCCTTTACCACATCTCCTCACCGGTGCATGAACCACCACTGCCTTGGGAGTTGTTGCTGGTGTTGGCGATGCTCTTGGGCAAGCCATTCAAACACATGCACTGGTGTGAAATATCACCTGCCGTGGAAGACCGCCTTCTGGGTGGCTATCACCTCCACCTGAAAGATCAGTGAGCTCTGGGCACTTTCGGTGGAGTCTCCCTATCTAGTCTGTCACAAGGCCAGGGTTGTCCTCCACCCCAAGCTGAAGTTCCTCCCAAAGGTTGCTTCGGAGTTTCACCTTAACGAGATGATGTACCTCCCATTGTATTTCACCACTCCAACCTCTGAGGCCGAGCTTAGGCTCCATACATTGGACCTGAGGCGAACGTTTGCTTATTACAAACGTGTGGCTGGAGTTCAGGGTGAGGTTCACCAGCTCTTTGTTGCTTATGCTAAGCTGCTCCTGGTAGACAGGCAGCAAAGCGGACAACTGGCAGGTGGATTATATCCTGCATTGACGTTTGCTATAGGTTGGCTTGTAGGGAGCCTCCTGTAGAGTTTAGGGCTCATTCCACCAGACATACCGTTGTCTCAGTGGCTGATTCCAGGGACGTCCCTATCCAGGAGATCTGCAGGGCTGCTACCTGGAAGTCAGCACACACCTTCATCTCCCATTACTATATCAACCTTAAATTACACCAGGATGCTGGTTTCAGGGCCTCAGTTCTCCACTTTCTGTTTCCTAAGTAGGGGATGTGTGCCTTGCCCCCTCCTCCCGGAGAACTGGTAGGAATCAGCATAAAGTGTGGATAGTACACTATATCCACGTCCCTTACAAATGAGGGTTATTCACCTGTAACCATAGTTGTAGGAGTGGTATATGGTGTACATCCACACAACCCACCCAGCCTCCCCTCGCAAGTGGCACACCTTCTTGCTTCCAGTGTGCAGGATCTGACGTCACTGGGTGGTGCCGAAGAGGATACCACTCGGGTGGGTTGGAGGAGCCAGCTTGAAGACGTTCCGGCCAGTTCTTAAAGGAAAGGATCCTACCAGAAGTGTGGATGTACACCATATGCTACTACTGCAGTTATGGTTACAGGTGAGTAGCCATCATTTAGTCTGCAGAAGAGGACCGCTTGACCCATCCAGAGTGCCCAGATGGTCACTGCCTAACCTGTCACTAAAGACCCTAACTTGTGTCTGCAGAACCTCCCTCCTCCCTGCCTATTTACCAGTATTCCCCTCTGTCTGTCCCACTCATGCTTGAAGCCCCTACTGTTTTCGTCTCCACCACTTCCATTGGCAGTCTGTTCCACTGGTCTCACTCACCTCATTGGAGTACATGAGTGCTGTGAACCACCACCTTCTGTCGCCTAGCGATTAACCACTTCCTTACCCGATTTACCACTTTGAATCCTACCCCTAGGTGCTCAGTTTCTTTGTCAGTCTTGCGTGTGGCATGGTGTCGAAGGCTTTGCTGAAGGCCAGATAGGCCATGTCCACTGCCTTCCCCTGGTCTGTTTCCTTGGTCACCCAGTTGAAGAAATCAGATTTGTCTGCCAATGAGGATCCTTGGCCTCATGTGGTTTGCCTCTGTTCCCGTCTTAATGTTAAAGCACACTGTACAGTGATCATGCCTACCTAGGGGACTGCCCACTGGGACTTCTGCAGTGTCGCCCCTGTTTGTGAGCACCAGGTCCAGCACTGTTTCTTCCTTAGTGGGTTCTTTGACTAACTGTCTGAGAAAAGTCCCTTGTTTGGAGTCAAGGATGTCCCTTGCTCCTTGCTGAAGCTCCATTTCTAAGGCTCCAATCCACATCTGGCAGATGGAAGTCCCCAGCTAGCAGCACCTCCCCCTTGCTTGCCATCCTGATGATGGCTTCCCCAAGAGCCTTATCCAACTGCTTTCCCTTTCCTTGGGGGTCTGGATACTACCCTTGTACGGAGAATGGCCCTAGTACCTACGTATGTCCAGGATGACCCACAGCACGTGCAGCCTTTCTTTTTCCTCCAGATGCCCCTGTACTTCTATAGTCTTGATTTCCTCCCTTACATATAGTATAATCCCTGTTTCCTTGCTGGTCTGTCCTGAACAAAGAGTAGCCCAGTATGGCCATGTTGCATTCATGGCTGTCAATGCACCACAAGACTGTTGGGCCACAAAATCCAGGCTACCCTCCACCATGATGTCCTCTGGGTCTGGAGTTTTATTTCCCAGACCCCTTGCATTGGCTCACTGACTTTCCTTAGCCTACTCCCCCTCTGCCTGCTTCCCTGCTTTCTCCTGCTTTAGCCGTTCCCTGAAGCGCCCCATGACACCCTCTCCTCCTTATGCCAGTTTCTTTACATTTTCAAATGCAGGCTCTGAAGATGTATGCCTCAGTGCATAATTGTGCCGGTGGCCACATTAGAGAATCACTGGCCAAAAGAACATTGTTCTGTTTGCAGGTTAAAAGTTTCCTCAGGAGTTTTTCACACTGTGGTTCTGTTTTCTCTGCAGGTATCCGACCAGCTCCTGGCGGACTGTTCACCCAGTTTGTCATTAATAAAGTTGGAGCATTACAGCAGAAGCTGCCAGGTATCAGCACCCCGCAGCCTGTCACTGGATCCCAAAAATTCAGCATCAAGCCAGCACCCCTTCTGGTTGTCACCCCAGTGGCTCCTACAAGGTCTTCTCATTCACTTATACCAGTTTCTGCTACTACCTCCACTATAATCACATCTCCAGTGTCCTTGCCCGTACAGGTCTCCACACCTGCTCCACAGGTGATCTTAGACAGTACTCCTATCGCTGTTGCCTCCACTGCTGCTGTCACCCCAACTACAGTCACCACCACCGCCATCATCGGGCAACTGGGTAAGGAAGGCACCAGCACTGCTGGCGGGAGTCCTGTCATAGCCATCGCTCCTGCAGTGACCTCTGTAGACAACCATACAGACACCAGTAGTGTTACTGTTACAACATCTTGCACGTCTGCTCCGACCACTGCTACAGTTACCACCACTACTACCAGCGCTGTTACTGTGGTTCCAGGATCTGTCCTCACGACATCGCCTGGTCAGAAAGCAGCAGGTAAGTTCATGTTCCCTAGGTCCCACAATAAATACCAAAGTAAGCAGCCATGACTGGAGACATTCAGGGATCAGAGTAAACCTCGAACATGTGTTTTTAAGTGTAGTGTAACTTGTTGCATTCAGCTGTCCAAAGGCAAGGGGAAGCATTGGCATACTTAGGATTTCATTGTGTTGTTTGGCAGTGTGGCCACTGTAAAAAAAAAAAAAAAACCAAGCCCTGCGGAGAGGTGCATCATGTTCATATGTGTTGCTTTTAAATCTTAAAATAAAGCAAGAAGTATTTTTTTTTGTAACTTTTTGCACCTCCAGTCTCATCCAGCTTGCCTACCTCCCTTCATCCTGCTGCCTCCTTGTCACAGACCACTGCCCTTCACCTCCTGCCAGCGCTGTATGTTTGACTCTCCCACCCACCATATCAACACGTTCCCTCTATGTTGTAACTTTCCCAGAGGGAGAAGAAATCAGTTTCTGGACTGAAGAGGGTTTTTTTGAGATTTTCCCTGTATGTGATGCCTGCAATAAAACATGCACGTCATTGTTGTTCTCCACTGCATGTTGGAAGACTGAGCCTGTAGAGCTCAGGCCTACGTGACAAGGACTTATTTAACAGATAGGGGAATGATACTGAGACGGAAAAAAGTCAGATGCCCATATATGAACATTTTTTTGGGGGTTGCTGTGGCACTCTGATTTTCTGCTTCTCAGATGCTCCTTTGTGCGAGTCCAGATCAGCCTGCTGACTCACACTTTGCTCTGAGAATCTAGGAATGCTTAGCGAACAAGTGTCTTTTTTTTTTTATATATATATATGTTGTTTTTGTTTTAACGGGACACCATTTTCCCCATTTCATGATGTAGCAATATAATGTCAGTACTCTTTTTAAACAAACCATAGTGTGCTCCTCTGCATCTGAGAATTGCTCCAGTTTTTTCACCAGTACATAACAGAGCATTGAGTCTTAAAACTAACAAACGGGGGTATGTATACAGTTGTGACCTGCAGAAACTTGAAGAATGGTCAGGGGTTTGGCAGTTGAAATTCAATGCAAGGAAGTGCAAGATAATGCATATGGGGCACAAAAACCCTGGCACAATATATCAGTTGGGGGTTGAGGATATAGCATGCACCAAGCAGGAAAGGGATCTTGGAGTTATCATCTCTGATGACCTCAAGGCAGGGAAACAGTGTGACAAGGCAGCAGGTAAAGCAATAGGATGCTGGGATGCATAGGCAGGGGCATCACCAGCAGGAAAAGGAGGTCATAATTCCACTATACAAGACACTAGTGAGGCCGCACCTGGAGTACACTGTGCAGTTCTGGAGACCTTACCTACGTAAGGACATAGACAGGGTAGAGAAGGTTCACAGGAGGGCAACAAAGATGGTGCATGGATTGCATCACAAGTCCTATGAGGACAGGTTGAAGGCACTGAACATGTACTCCTGGAGGAGAGGAGGGAGAGGGGGGATATGATAAGAGACATACAAGTATCTCACAGGGAGGAACAGGGTGCAGGAATGCACTATTTTTAAGCGGAAAAGATGTTCCAGGACTAGAGGGCATGGGACTAAGTTGGAGGAGGACGATTCAGAGGAAACGGAGGAAGTATTTCTTCACAGAACGGGTGGTGGACAAGTGGAACACCCTGCCAGAGGAAGTGGTGGGGGCTGAAACAATCACGGGATTTAAGAATGCATGGGATAGACATAAAGGAATTCTGGAGGTCAGGGGTAAGGGGCAACAGACTTCCTGGAAAACATAAACTGAACTTACAAACTTAAATGGGCAGACTGGATGGGCCATAGGCCCTTATCTGCCAACACTGTCTATGTATCTATGAGATGGGTATGTATACAACTGGGGGATAGCAAACTAGGTTATGTATATTTTATTTATTTATTTATTTATTTGATAACCGGCTAAGTACACTGTTCCCAGGGACCATTTTCAGGCACGACCCAGGCCATCTAGATGGTACATAGAGCACAGATTTACAGCATCATACAGGAACAGAGTGGAATAACCTGGGGGCACCAAATGTGTGGTGTATACAACTTTGGGGAGGATGGTAGGGTAATGTAAACAATGGGTGGTCAGCAAACAAGGTCATGTACACAAACGAGGGAGGCAACAAATGGTTATGTATACAGTTAGGGACAAAAGCAGGGTTATGTATACAACGGGGTGCAAATTTTCATGTAAGCAAATGAGGTTAAACGGTTATGGATACAACTGGGGCAAAAAAATGGTTATTTGTACAACTGGGAGCAACAGATTGTCATGTGAAAAAGTGGTGGTAACAAACATTTATAGATACAATTTGGAGTAAGAAACAGGATCATGTAAACAACTGGAGGACAAATAACAGGCTTATGGATACAACTGGAGGCAGCGAGTGGCTTTATAAACAGCTGGAGAACAACAAACAAGGCTATGTAAACAACTTGGGAACAACAAACGTCTCTACAAACAATTGGGGTAACAGACAGGGTTAAAGATATGTAAACAACTGGAGAGCAATTAACAGGGTTATGTAAATAAACGAGGTGACGAAGAAAGTTATAGATAGAACTGAGTCAGTAATTAACTGGAAGCACCTGACAGGGTGTGTGTATCGGCCATGGGTATCTGTACAACTGAGGGCTCCAAACAGGGTTACATATTCACATACGTTATTAGGGACTAAGTATTAAGTCCAGTGCCACCTCTCATAACTGCTGCAGATATTGATCGGTGTTCATTTCATTGGGAGTTGCAAGTTTGTTGTGTCTTTTCCAAGTCAAGAGCTGTGCTGGTGTTATGCCACTGAAGCATATTGTTGCATTACTGTTTTCTGATTCCCCTTTTGTGTTTCAGAGGAAAATTCCACCCAAACTGGATCTACAGCCAGCAACCAACAGGGAGCAACGGTACCAGCACCAGATAGGCGTGTTGGGCCCCGTCTGCTCCTCATCCCTGTTCATACCGGCTCTCCTGCTCTCCGACCCATGCAGAACACGCAGGTGGCAGCAGGACAGAGAATGATCCTACAACCTCTCAGGGGCACAGGAGGGGTGAATTTGTTCCGCCATCCCAATGGACAGATCATACAGCTTGTCCCTCTGCACCAACTGCGAGCTTCCAGCTCCCAGCCTAGTTTTCAGCAGCTGGTGATCCGCAATCCAGGTACAGAACTTTCATTTACATATTTTGTGATGGGGGGAGGGTCTCAACTTCACATTTGAATATATTACTGCAGCATAAAAGTTGAATGTTCAAAACTCTTTAACAGTTGACTGATTATCACCTGTTTTTTTGGCTAAATGATTAACTATACCAGACTTTAAAAAAAAATTAACCAGTTTTTATCTATAGCTTGTGGCCTCACTGTAGAAAATATTACAGCCTGACCAATGTTCAGTTTTCTGCGTCAGTAATTAGTATCAGTGGCTCAGCAGGTTGTACACTTGCGTTTGAAGAACTCTGATCCCAGTACTGACAGTGTAGTGCAGCATGGTATGGGTGCTGCAGTCACGAGGAAACGCTGTCTGGATGACTCGTTAAACCGAGGTCTCTTCAACCTGTTCTGGTTATTGTTTATGTGGACATTAAAGATCCCATGGCACTTCTCAAAAAGAGTAGGGGTATTTCCTCAGTGTCCTGGCCAAATTTCCCCCGTTCACTAAAATAGCACGAACTGCTTAATTCGGTTCAATTTCAGTTGGTTTCCATCTATAGATTTCCTTCTGGGGGAGGTGTAGGAGAAACTGGAGAAAGGGTGATTCTTAACCTGCCATTGGGCTAGTGCACACCAGTAACATTATGGTGGTTCCTCTACTGCATGCTGGTAAAGGTGTTTGCCCATTGGTAAAGACATATCTGGTGATGTCACGGTAGTCACCCTTATGGTGTGCTAAGATGATCCCAGAATGGAACTAACAAGCTGAAAAGATTTCACATCCTCGGGGTGGGGTGTTTCATATACATATGTTTGCAGAGGCGAGACACTCAGCTCCTGAGGAAAGGGGTTCATTAGCACACACACCCTCTCTGCAACCAAGGAGCAACATTGGCATCTGGCAGTTAAGGCAGACACTCACACATCCTCCCTTCCCGACACTTGAAAAGGATTAAAATAGGGGGATGTGAGGAATGAATTTAGAATTAGATGGCCAGGACCTCCAGCGCGTAAGTAGACTTTGTTAGAGACGGCTTCCTCCATGAAGCCACACCTTTTGAACTGTAGACTGTCCGCATCAGGACCACTCAGAAACATGCCTAACTGGGGCTGCTCATGTTGACTTGCATTGGCTACACTTGTATAATGTGGGTGGTAATGTTGTGTGGAATTTCCAAATTTTGACCGATTTCCATCGGTAGCAGAATTGTGAAATTTTGACTACAGCATAGTTTGCACAGATTCGTAATCTGAGGTTTATATTTACATCCTCTGTCTTCAGTCTCTTCTCTTGCAGGGGATTAGAGTTTTGCTGTCGACCTGCTTCATGCATATCGGCACGTAAAAATTTGGCACAGTGTTCAGTACTTGCTCTTTGTTTTGGTGAGCCAGCACTATCAGTGTCATGTCTTGCCCTTAGGCTCATCTTCGGCACTGTGAGTCTTTACCAGTTGCCCTTTGGCTCTTCTTCTCGGCACTGTGAGTCTTCACCAATTGCCCTTTGGCTCATCTTCGGCACTTTGAGTCTTCACCAAGTGCTTTGCTATAGTGGCTGTGGCTTTAGATCCAGAAATCCTATATGTATTCCGTTACCTGGATGACTGGGTCCTCAAGTCATTACATTACACACTTAGTACCGGATTTGCTAGTTGTTTGACAGACTAGGTATCTTGATCAGTGAACCTAAATTAGTTCAGACCCCTTCAGGCTTATCTTGGACCTGGCTCAGGTGCAGGCATTCTTTCTGGATTCCTCTGTCGACACTGATTGCCCAGGAGACACTAATCCCTTCCAGCATCCGTGTCTCTGTGGGATCCCTGCTTCCTCTCCTGAGCCTCGTGATGGGTGCCATTGTAACTGTTCCATGGCCTGCCTCTACATGCCCATTCCCAGTCTCTGGATCACCCTTCAGGCCCTTATGCAGGGGTCTGTGCTGATGTCAGGCCAGCTACCATCTGATTCAGGGTCACTGTTTCTTTCTATACACCTGTAGGAAGTTCACACCACAGATGACTCCGGGATGGTTTAGAGGAGGGCCCATCTGAGTGTACACGAGACCAAGGATTTGCGGTCACCCCTTGGACTGCCCTCTCAGCATTGACATTATGGAGTCTGGGGCTGCTGTTGTCCTTCTGATCTTTGTCCCTCACATTCAGGGCTGTCCTCTGCTGGTACAGAAACGCACTACCTCAGCAAACAAGGTGGCACACACTCTTACCCATTCTGCAGAGAAGCCATGGGAGTGGGCCCTTACACATGAAGTATACATCATTATCACATTTCTGCCCAGCACTCAGAACATCCTAGTGTATTCAGTGTGTTGGTTACTTAATCCCACATGACCACAGACCTAGACTTTGCCTGTTGGGGGGTCATCCAGAGTTGGACCTCTTTGCATCCCTGCACAACCCCAAACTTCTGCTTTTCTGCTCACTTCACTTTAGGGCCTGGAGTGTTAATGGTGAGTTGTGTTGTCCCTCCTGTAAGGGAATATTTCAGTACATCTTGGCCTCCAGTCCTCTGATTAACTGGGCATCGGTCAAGCTTCAGGTGGACATGCTCACAGTGATATTGGTAGCCTCTTTGTGGCCCAGATAATTTGAATCCTGCTGCTGTGGCAGATTGCAGAAGAGCTTCCTGTCATGCTCTCTGTACGAGCAGGACTGCTGTCACAGGACGTTAGCAGTCTGTTGCACCTAGGCCTTTAGTCCTGCAACTTCACACATGGCTCCCGAGGATGCTGAACTGTTCTGCTTTAGGGTCTTCCTGGGGCGTTGGATTTTCTGTTGGTGGCTTGTAAATCTTGTACCTGGCACACTTACTCCTTGAAATGGAAATGTTTCAGTATTTGGTGCGCCTTTCACTCCTTGGACCCTTTCTGTGCCCTGCGCAGCACATCATGGAACTGCCTCCTGTTCCTGTTGGATTCTAGCCTCCAGTACTTTTCTTTTTTTTTTTTTTAGTACTATTTGTTTATTTCAGCAGAGACAACTAATCTTGCAATACTTTTAACATAAAAAGTATAAGTATACAGTTGGTAAGAGGACTGTAAAAATAGAATTATACATCCAGTTGTACCAAGTGCTAGCAAAAATTATACAATTAAATAAGAAGCATAACCTTAAGGTGGGAAGCTTCACTGTGTTTCCTCCCGTGATAGAACTAACCCAACGATTTAATAAAATGGACCCCCCCAAATATGAAAAATAAAAAACATTCCTTTAGGTCCAAATTATAAGAAGAACCCCTACCCCTTCTAACCTCCCTCCCCACCCCTAAACAGAAACTCAAAGGGTATCTGAGATCACGGGACAAATGAAGCATGTTCCTGAGATATATAAAATACCCACATCCTCCAGCACAGCTCAAAACGTGCAGCCTGGCCATTAAAGCGGGCTGTTAGTCTTTCAGTATACTAGCATTCTCAATAGAGTGCCACTGAGCAAACGCAGGGGGACTTGGTCAGTGCCAAAGATGGGGAAACGCCTTTTTAGCAGCAAGTAAATGTAAAGCATACTTGTAGAGGAAAGAGGCCAGGCCCCAGAATAAATGTACAGAAGCACCAGTTCTGGGGGTAAGGCTGCCTCAGCACCAACAAGCTGAGAAAGTTGGCTCTCAGCCTCCCGTCAAAATCCAGAAATAACCGGACAATGCCAAAAAATATAGGAACGATTAGCCAGGGTTTCCCCACAGGCCCTCCAGCACACAACGTACGAGATAGAAAGATATTTAACCAGTCTATTAGGTGTATTAAAAAGTCAAATATGGCATTTCCAAATAAACTCACCAGTAGGGGGCTTGGAAAATGTTCATTGAGGGAGAATGGATTTTATCCATGTCTCAGTGATATCCATGGAAAGTTCTGCATTCCAAGCATTCAGAATAGTTTGAGTTGTGTCACTCAAAGAATCCCTGAGGCCCTTGTAGGCCTGACCTATCAAGTGAGGCCAGGATATCCCTGTGAGTGAGCCTAGGATTGACTTCAGGAATAGGGGCATTGGGATGGGGAGTTTACTGCTGTTGCGGCCTTTATGGAATCCAGTACTTTTCTGTGAAGGTACACCTTTCTGCCACTTCGGTCATTAGTGCTTTGTCAAGGAGCATGACTGTGGCCCAGTTGGAGATATCACGCATGAGCTTCTTTGAGGATATCTCCTCCCATTAGGCCACACCTTTGGAACTAAAGTGATCGTTCATCTGCACTCCTGGTCCATGGGCTGGTTCTAGTGTGGGACCATAACTTAATTCTAGAGTGTCTTATGTAGGCTTCTTTTGAATCTGCAGTCACTTGTGAACTGCATTTCATTTATTGGAAAAAAGGGTATGTGTGTGTGTGTGAATAGAGTTGCAGGTTTTAGTTGCAGAGCTCTCATATCTTATTTTCAACTAGAATTGGGTGTTACTATGTACCCATCCTGTGTTCCTGAAGTTGGTCTCTGAGCTGCCATTTAGCCAGATTGTCCATCTTCCTGTTGTGTCAGCGTGGCTCAGTTGGTAGCACATCCGCCTCTGGACCAGAAGGTCATGGGTTCTCGTCCCACACCGGGATTGGGCTTGCACCTTAAAAATTGCTGCCATCCGAGTGCAGTATTAGGGGGTGCTGTACTGCTGGGGTGTGCCGTCCTTCGGATGAGACGTTAAACTGAGGTCCCTTCTACCCATCCTGGTGTTGTCCTGGTGGGTGTCCAGGTGGAAGTAAAAGAACCCAGGGCACTCTTCGCAAAGAGTAGGGGACATTCCCGGTATCCTGGCCAACATTTCCCTCCCCATAAACCAGTTCATGCAACTATCCAGGCTGTGTGTGGGTGATGTGCGATATGGCCGCCACTACACATTGTCACTTCACTACCAGTCTAGCATTGCTTGTAAAGTGTTTTGGGATACACTGTATATGAAAAGCACTATATAAATGCTGATTCTTCTTTTTCTGTGTGTTTTCCTTCCCCTCAAAATGCAGAAGTTACTATGTATTCTCTTGGTGTACGTAGGGCTTTACGCTTCTATTTGAACAGCACGGATGACTACAGAAAGTCCTAGCAGGTTTTTGTTTTGCTCCCAGGATGGTGGGTGCCCCTGTCTCCTTTAATTGATGGCATCTTGTATTTCTTTTTATTACCGTAAGCAAGGTAAAGAGCTTCCTGGCCCTGACTGCTGCATGCCACCCATGATATGGCCACTTGTGGCTTGTTTTCATTCAGTCTCTGCAACTGACAAACTTGGACAAAACATGTTCTGTCCGACTCTGGCGTCCCGTAGATTAACTGACTTCGGTCTTGCCATCCTCCAGACAAAAACAATGGAGCACAGCAGTCAAAATTAGTTGCATTTTTTTAATTCATTTGCAGTTGTAAAAATTAAGATTTGCAGACAGTCAGCAGGGCTAGTGACTAGGAAAATACACTAGTCCCACAGGCTTTTCTACTGGCCCAGCTGGTGTACTTATTGAAATATTACCTTCTCCAGTTCAAGCCTGTAGGGCTACTTAAAATGTATTTTTATTAGCCCAATACAAAATCTACCAGCATTTGACTAGTGGGCTGGTGTCAGTTAGGACTCCCTGAACAAGTAGAATACAGCTTGTATGCACGATAACTGGACAAAATACCACGGTATCCTAGAGTGAAACCCCTCCTCCAGGGCCTGCTGTCGGTCCTGCTGCGTGGTCTTTCATCTGCTGTGTAGTTTTGTACTATTTGGAAATCACTCCAAAGGTGTGGTTCAGTGGAGTGAGATGTCCTTGAGAAAGTTTTGATCTTACTTTAAGAAACCGCTCTTGCAGCAGGTTACACCATTAGGACTGAAGCCGGCAGGCGCCAGGACCCCACGGAAATGTTCTAGCTAGCAGTAACCAGCGGGGACCGCCCCGTCAGGCATCATACAAAAGGGGGCGGTCCCATCTTCATTCGGCGTGTCTGCAGTGCCTAGGCCCAGAGCACGACACCAAGGCCTGCTCCTTTTGTCAGCAGTTTAACAGCCGCATCAGGATCCGTCCGTAGAAGGCACTTCAGGGTTCCTGTTAGAAGATAGATTAAAAACTATGGATAGAGACCCTGCCTCCAGAGTTGTCTACCTCCAAGGCCCATAAACACTGGGAGAGGGCCAGGTCCAGAACCCTGAACCGAGCTTCGGACTCATAAACCAGCTCAGTTTCCACGTGCTCAGACTGCTCACCCTCCAGGGCTCGTTTGCAGCCCCCTCCCGTTAAAGTTAGGACTTCGGGCTGTTCTTTGGCTTCTCTCCATTCTCTCAAGACTTCCAGGACTTCGGACCCTTCTTCAGCACCCTCCCAGACTTCAGCAAAGTCTGCTAACCGTCATTGGTCCAAGTCCTCTTCTTAGTCTACTTCTCCTTCCTCGGATGGACGCCGGGAACCCAACGCCAGATCGGCCTCCCAGGGGACCTGATCCCCCTCCCAGGAAGACTAAGGACTTGACATCCCTTAAGCGGATGACAGACCCCAAGCGGGCTGCCGATCCTTCTCCAAATGCCCGTCAGACCCGACGCCGTCAAGCGATCTGAGGAGCCGACGATTCGCTCTCCTTCACCGGTTGATACCGGTCGCTGGGGTTCTTATGAGGAGGATCTGACGTTGCCTGATGACCAGGCAGGCAACAGTGAAGATGCCGGGCTTCCACGGGAACCTTCGCCAAAACCGTCGACGTCCTTGGACCTGATACCAGCGACAGAACAGACCCAACGCCAGGACCGTCGTCTCGCATGAACATTCAAGAAGTAAAAGACCTCTTCACCTTTTGGTGGACACGATTAAAAGGACGTGGTCCCAATTAAACCTACTCCTCCTCCCAAGGTCCAGCAGGAAGACCCCCGACCCTCAAGGAGCCTACACCACCTCCTAGGGGCAGAGTCTAGAGAAAGGAGAAGGCCCCTTCATGATCTCCCTCAGGTCCCCCATCCCCAAGCCGACCCAGAGGAAGGAAGCCCACTCCGCAGGGGGACGACTCTAGACCGGACAATTCAGATACCTCCAGGTCTCCTTCTCCCATAAGCGTACCATCACCAGACCCACGAGACCTCTCCAGGTCACCTCTGGATGATCCCTCCTTTTCTGAAATCATGAAGCACATCCAGGAGAATACGGGATGGGAAACGGAAGATCTAGACCCCGAACGACAGCACCTAGCTCGATACCTTCGGCAGAAAGACCCCAAGCATGTGGTGGTGCCACCCTTGGTGGACACCTTTGTGGACGTCACCAAGGCCGTGTGGAAACATCCGTATTCCACCCCCGCTGTGCCCAAGAAGACTGACCGCCTGTACAGGGTCCCTGCAGAGGACCTGTATCTGCCGCAACAACCCCTGGCAGATTCATTGGTCATCATGGCCTTTCATGACCGGTCTCAACGGCCGCAACATTTGAGTACACAGCCTCTGGACCAGGAATCCAAGCAATTGGATTCACTGGGTAGGCGCATGTATGCGGCTGCTACATGCTTCATCAGGTCGTTGAATTATCTGACACACATGGTTCCATTTCAGAACACCCTGTGGGAAAAGGGCCAGGACCTGGTTAAAGTCCTTCCGGATGGCAAACAGAAGGAGGAACTTCTGAACCTCCTTCACACAGGGTCAGACGTGGAGACCCAAGTTTTTAGAGCCGCCTATGATTCGGCAGACTCTGCGGAAAGGGGAGCAGCCTCGGGCGTCTGTCTCTGGAGACACTCATGGCTTCACGTCTCAGGATTTACCCCAGACGTCCAGAAAAATATCTTGGCTGTCCCCTACAATGGAGAGGTCCTGTTTGGTATGGATTCCAAAAGGTAATCACCAAATTACACTACGCTGGGAAGGCGGTGAGGACTGTACAGCCCAAGACTGGTTCCTTTCGTAGGAACCAGAATCGCTTTCGCAGCCGGCAGCAATGGCAGCAGCCACGATCTGGCCAGCAGCAAAGGGGCAACTTCAATCGTAAGGCCCAGCCTAAGTCTTCCGCAGGCCAAGGACAGAGATGTACAAAACCGACCAGGCAACGCCACAGCATGACTCCTTCCCAGCACCCGCCCCTCCTCTGGATCAATGGGAAGAAAAGGTTGAGGGTCGCATTTCTTGCCACCTTTCAGGGTGGCAGACGATGACCACCGACCGGTGGGTCCTTCAATTGGTTGAGAGAGAACACTGTAGAATTCCTCGATCACCCACCGTCAAGGCCTCCCCTGCTTTCCCATTATTCGAGACAGCACACACTTCTCATTCAGCAGGAGGTGCTAGCGCTTCTGGAAAAAGGCACCATGGAACATGTACCATGGAACCAGAGAGGAGCAGAATACTATTCCCACTTCTTTCTGGTTCCCAAAAAGACAGGGGACCTCTGTCCGATTCTGGACCTCAGCGACCTCAATGCTTCAGTGCTTTACAAACGCTTCCACATGGTGACTCTTCCAGGATTAATTCACATGCTCAAGCAGGGCGCCTTCTTAGCGTCACTGGATATGCAGGATGCCTACCTGCATATACCAATAGCTCGGGTGCACAGAAAACTCTTGCGCTTTGAGTTTCAAGATCGCCATTATCAGTTCTAGGGACATGGCTATGTTGTTCATCCACACTGCCTGGCAGGTTCCTTGCCACTTTAAATCTTGCCGGAAGGTCTTCAAGCTGGCTCCTCCCACCCACCCGGGTGGTATAGCTCTCGGCTCCGCCCCATGGCAAAGATCTTCCTGCATCACTTCGGAAGTGCTTAGGTTCTCTCCTTAACGCTTCCGCGTGATAGACTGGATCCCAATTCTTCGGTTCACTTGAAACTCATTTGAAATTTTTGCAGACTTCGGTCATCTTTGCCTCTCGCGTGCGCGTGGACAAATCAACTCCAGGATTGTCGGTGCCTGTGTGGGCAGAAGATGTCCAGGACGGACCCGCACTCCACGCGGCCTACTGCCTTGCTTCAGAAAATGACCCGCAGGCCTGCGAGTCATGCTGTCTGCTTTGCCAACGCCCTGAGGACCATGTTCGGGTTACAGCTTGGGCGCCCAAGCGCCACCACCGGTTAAGTTGAATGAGGCCTGTTGGCGCCACTGCGCATCTGCTCAGCTGAGCAACTTGAGCAGATGATCGCCCTCGAGGAGGAGGCGGCCCAGGCTGCATCATCCTCTTCCTCGGTCACGGCATTTATCCGCCTCTCACTGGGTACCCGTATTCAGCTTCGTTCAAGGAGCTTTGCCAATCCCTTTCCACGAAGGAGAGGGGCCATCGGGACATTCCTCTCTGTCCAAAAAGAAGGACTCAAAGGGTAAGTCCCATCGTCTGCGTTCGTGGGAGCAGGCGAGGTCTCCTTCCCCAGACAGCCGACCGTCGACTACGGTCGAGGTTGCGGCTAAGGCCGCTGGCTTCACGGCATCCCTGTCAGGCCAGCCGGCCGAGACACCATTCGACGCGGTCGAGATTATTCTCAACCCGTCGGACAGGCTGTCGACTGGTGAGGCCGACAACCCTTCTACACCGGTTACCCCGGTGGAGACCGAGGACCTGCCTGCCCCCCCGGTGCCGCAGTCCCCAGTTAAGGCTTTCGAGCTGAGGGAACAGCGGGTGTCCCTGCTCCATTCAGAGCCGTCCTCGAAACACCGAGGATCTTGGTCTCGACATCATTCGTCCAGCCGATCCCCCGACATCGGGCGGTCCGGCACTGAGGTAGGCGGCACCGCCGTCCTAGTCTTCCTCCTCGGGAGAGAAGAGGTTTTGCAATTGCGCCGACGCTATGAGACCTAATGTGACAGCAGTTATTTGTCCGGGAACAAGCCGACGCCTTCCCCGGCCATCAAGTGGCTGTCACCAGAGCGGCCGAAACAGCCCCTCGCTGTAGTCAAGGTGCCCAAGCCTGGGCCGGTTGTTCAGCCGAAACCAGCTGCCCCACTAATTGTGGTGGAACCTCCGCCTCCACAACCGAAATCGGGGGCGCCAACCAAGGACTCTCGGTCGGGTCAAGGCCTGCCCCACAGGTTGTCGGTCACCCTCACTCCCGACCGTCCTTGGTAGGTGGAGGGTGGCTCAGGCCCCAGGCAGCTCTTTGCGGACTACTCCGAGTCCGACGACAACTCCTCCTGTTCTCCAGGCCCATTGACCTGAGTCCTCGGGGCCAGTCGATGGACGGCAAAGCTCACGCCCTTATGGGTTTGCCGCTCATCTCCGGAGTCCACCGGGATGCAGCTCGAGCCTGATGGAGATACTGACCGAGGATTCACCCACAGAGGCTCTTCCGGTGGCTGAAGCCATTGCTTGCAGCTTTCGCTTCCTGTCCTGCGATTCGGCCAGGATGGAAAGGAAGTATGGTCCCTACCGGCTCTTTGCCCGGTTTTTTGAACACCCTCTTCCGCATGGGGTTGGTCACCGACAGCGCCCGCGCCCGGGAACTCTAGGACGTGGACAAGCCCCGACAAGGAGTCCAAAAGCTGGACTACACCGGCGCAAGGTACGCTATGGCCCTCCCTGGCCTCCGCCAGGCCAGCTCGGCCGTGCTTGATGGCACACTTCTCCACGCCTCATGGGCTCTCTGGATGAGGTGATCTCTCATCTCCCAGCTGACCTGCAGACCATGCTCCAGCAGGTGTGGGACCAGGATAGGCAGGGGTTAGCAGCAGCCCAGACGGCTCTGGACATAGGAGACTTCTGTGCTAGATCAGTTATGGCGCTGTGGCATGCACCGTAGAGCATGGTTGAGGATATCCACCTTCACGGTGGATACCAGCACAAATTGGTGGATGTCCCATTCTTGGGGACCCTCCTCTTCGGCCCTGGAGTGGAAGGTCACCTCCAGCGGATCGAAAAGTCCAGTGCCACTCTGGACTCTGTCATCTCCGCCCAAAAGGATAAAGGCTGCCGACAGCAGCAGCACAAGCTCTTTCGTCCTTCTGCGCCTGCGGCACGTCCGGCCCAACAGCACCAGGGCCAGCAGGCTTGCGCTTGGCATCCCAAACCCAAGCCCGCGGCTTCCTCCAACAGGAAGCAGGGAGGTAAAAGCCCAGGAGGTCCTTGGCTGGTCCCTCCTCCGTTGCCCAGTGACGGGTTGAGGGGTGTTGCCCCAGCCTCGCTACCCCTCCTTGGGGGGATGGCTCCGCCGCTTCCTTTCCGCCTGGTCCACTATCACCACAGACCGGTGGGTGTTGGAGGTGGTAGGAAAGGGCCTGCCTCTGGAGTTCGAGCAGGCCCCACCCTTCCGATCCGTCGCCCCTCGGGGGCTACGGGGTCCGCAGCCTCTCTGTCAGCTCACCGAGCCGATACTGCCCTGCTCCTCGAAAAAGAAGTGATCAGGAAGGTGGCGGATCCTCCTCCAGACCCGGGGTTTGTGTCCAGGTACTTCCTGGTCCCAAACGGGGTGGTTCCATTCTCACTTGCATGACCTGAACAGGTTCCTAAGGTCTCGGACCTGCAGGATGGTCACTCTGGCTCAGATAATCCCATCCTTGGAACGAGGTGTGTGGTTCTGTTCTCTGGACCTTCAGGACGAGTTCTTTCACATTCCAATCCGTCCGTCTCACCAGAGATTCCTCTGCTTCAGAGCAGAGGGATCCCTTTACGAGTTTCGGGCCATGTCCTTCGGCCTTTCTCTAGCTCCCAGGGTCTTCATCAAATGCATGGCAGTGGTGACAGCATTCCTGCGGCGCCGAAGGGTCCGGGTGTACCCCTGTCTGGACGATCGTTGATTGCAGCCCCTCCAGAGCGAAGGTGGAGCGGTCCAGAGATCTGACCTCCAGGTTTACCAGGTTGACCTCCTTATCAACCCAAGCTAAGTCGGAACTCATGCCAAAGCAGGTGATACACCATTGGGGCAGAGCCCCGACTCTCTCACGCAGGCCAGAGCACGGTTCTGGCGGACAGGGCCGAGGTTCTTCCTCCTTGCCCAATCATTTGTGGTTGGGCAGTCGCTGCCTGCCTGGGACTTCCTGGGCCTCATGGCAGTCTGCGCCAGCGTGGGTCCATTGGGCCCGGCTGGCTACGCGCCCCTCCAGTGGGGGCTGGCCAGCCAGTGGTCACAACACTTCTCGATCCCTGGATCAGCTAGTGACAGTGACCTAGGGATGTGAACGCCTCGAGTGGTGACCGCTCCAGCGCATCTGCAGGAGGGCATCCTGCTTGTCCGCTCCGAGCCAACGGTCTGGCATTTGATCGATGCCTTCTGATGAGATGGGGGTGCATCTGGTCCCTTGGGAGTCCAGGAGCTGTCTGCCCAGCCTCACCGCCTTTTGCTCCGCTTTCACGGGGTCAAGTGGTCCAGGTCCAGATAGACAATACGACTACCATGGCTACCTAACCGCCAGGCGGGACGTGCCCATTCCTTGTAGGAAGTCATATTTGGTCACTGTGTGCAGCCGGAGGCGGATTCTCGCATTCATGGCAGGAGCCTCCACCCTGGCCGATGCCCTAAGCGGAGGGGCTGGCTCACAGTGGTCTCCTTGGAGGTTGTTCAAGATCTCTTCTCCCACTGGGGCACTCCAGGCGGACCTGTTTGCCTCCAGGAGAATGCGGTTGCGACTGTTTTCATGCCCGCCCCTCAGCAGGCTCTCATGCAGGGGATGCTCTTCGAGGCCGTGGACCCCGGCTACTTCACGCCTTTTCCCATTTCCCTTGATCCACAAGGTGCTTCTCAAGGCGAGGAGGGAAGGCTCAGGTGATTAGCCCCAGACTGGCCCCGCCTGTTCTGGTATCCAGATCTCTCAGTTTCGGCTCCAGCCCTGAGGCGTTTTCCAGCCCGCCTCTCGACTTGATTTTCAGTCGAAGGTGTTCCATCCGGATTCAATCCGCGCCGACGGCCTGGTTCCTTAGCAGCTAGAGTGCCAGGCCTGGGTCTTTCCACGGTCTCAACGTCGGGAGGCGCTGCATGTCGCATTCGAGAGCTGCTACGCTCAAATGGAAGAGACTTATTTGGTGTCGGGCAAGGGCCTGGCCCTTCCTCCTGTTCCTTGGCAACATTTTGGACTACCTGGTCCCTTTCAGCTAGGGTTGGTCGTTCGCCCTTAAGGCTCCTGGTAGCCATCTCTGCTACGGGCAGGCGGGGAAGGTTGGTGTGAGGAAAGGTGTCATGCTCAAAGGCTTTGATCACATATCCTCCGGTGAGAACCCACTGCGGGATCTGCTGCTGGTATTGGCTAAGTTCATACAAGCTTTTTCAACCGATGCACAGGTGAGATTTCTCATCGGAATACTACCTTCTTGGTGGTTATCAGATCAGCCAGAAGGATGGGAGAGCCCAGGCGCTCATCGAGTCTCCTTATCTGTCTTCCAGGGACAAGTTGTCGGTGCCTCACCTGAAATTCCTTTGAAGGTGGTGTCGAGTTTCACTTAACCAGGTTCCACTCTGCCGGTGTTCTACCCCAGTCACACCTCTCTGAGGTCGGTCAGGTTCCAGTTTGGACCCTAGAAGAGTGCTCGCTATTATAAGGAACTGACGCTGATGTTTGAGAGGTTCACCAGCTGTTTGTCACCTACACGTGCCGCGACCTGGTGGTTCTGTTGCTAAGTGATGATAGGCAGGGTCACCCCTGCATAGATCTCTGCTATAGTTGACAGGCATGGAGCTCCCAGAGGATAAGAGCCCATTCCCACCGCCATACTGCTGCATCAGGCTGCTTCCAGAGATGTCCCTATCCAGGAAATCTGTAGCTGCTACCCAGTCAGCACCACCTTTATTACCCACTCACCACCG
Organism: Neoceratodus forsteri; assembly: GCA_016271365.2. Classification (NCBI taxonomy): domain Eukaryota; kingdom Metazoa; phylum Chordata; order Ceratodontiformes; family Ceratodontidae; genus Neoceratodus; species Neoceratodus forsteri. The sequence goes on from CM028134.1 coordinate 112,437,694, forward strand.
ACCTTGAGTCACGCCCGGATGCTGGTTTTGGGGCCTCGGGTTCCAGTCTTATTCCTGCAGGTGTGCGCCCGCCTCCTCCTCCCAGAGAACTGCTAGGAGTTGCCAGACAGTGTGGATGAACAATATCCATGTCCCTAGAACACAGGTTACTATTTGTGGGAAGTTCAGGAGTGGTATGTTGTTCATCCTAACCTGGCGCTGGCTTGACGCACAACCTGGCTTCCAGCGGCTAGACTGGGCCTTGAGGTGGAGCCGAGTTTTACCACCCGGTGGTGGTGTGGAGCCAGCTTGAAGACCTTCCATAAGATTTTAGCAGTGGGGAACCTGCCAGACAGTGGATGATCAATATATACCATTCCTAGAACTCCTGTTATGGTGAGTAATCTGGTTTCCGATCTTCCTTTCGGCTGTCTCGGCTCCTCGGTATTCACCAGTGCATGGCGATCGTGTGGCTCTCAGGAGACACAGCCCTCCGTGTTCCCTACTGGACGACTGCCTCATGGCCCACTTGAAGGCCCTGATGTCTGCAATCCACTGTACTCTCCCCTTCAGGTCTCTGGGCATCATTATCAATCAGGAGAAGCCATCTGGTCTGCCTCAGACTGTAGTTCATAGGCTGATCCTGGACATCATCCATGGTTTTCTTTTTGCCCAGGACAGAGTGGAGAATATGGGATCCTCAAGGGATATCTTGGGAAGAAGACCGCCCAGCAAGACTGGTCCTTGTCGTTGGGGCATTGCTGTGGGCGTTGCAATGTCCTTTAGCCCGCCTCCACATGCGGTAACCCAGTGGATGTTACGGCAGGATCTGGATGTAAGACCATCTGCAGCATCCAATCAGACCATGAATGCAGTCATCCGGGACAATGGTGGCTCACCCAGATACCTATCGCTGGGAGTCCCTTGTTGCGCCATCTCTGGTTGTTAATTTCCACGGATGCTCGGGGTCCGATGGGGGCATACCGATAGGGTCGCTGCCTCGCTCATGGACGCCCCAGGAAGTCATCTTATAAATATTTTGAGAGAGAGCTGGTCTTTATGCCTTTCTAGCTCATCGAGATTCCACCGGTCCTTGCTGCTGCAAACAGACAATATCGCGGTGATGTATTACTCAACAGACAAGGAGGTATTATTCCTACCTCTTGCAGTGAGGCCATGAGGGTGTAGGATTGGATTCTGCAACGCATGTCCTTATTGCTGTTCATGTTCAGAGTGGTCAGCGTTATCGCAGACAGTCTGAGCCGATCTCAGCCAGGAGTCCATGAATGAACGACCAGGAGGTCGAGAGGATCTGTTTTGCAGATGGGACACCAGAGTAGAATTTTCCGCTTCTCATCCAACGAGAACTGCCCACTCTGCTGTCTAGATTCAGGGCCTGGTGTTTTCTGGCAAGACGCTGTCCCTCTGGGCGGGCAGATTCTGCACGATTCCCCTTGATCCAGAGGGTTCTTCTGAGGCCCGCAGAGAGCAGGCGACACGATATGATGACACCTTGGCCAAGGCAGATCTGGTTCTGTCTGCTGTACCAACTTTCAGGAACCACCGTGCCTCGCCAATCAGCTGTCACTATTGTCCCAGGAGGCAGGATCCTTGGTCCATCCGGCCTCGCCTCGTTACTTAATCCCACATGACCACAGACCTAGACTTTGCCTGTTGGGGTCATCCAGAGTTGGACCTCTTTGCATCCCTGCACAACCCCAAACTTCTGCTTTTCTGCTCACTTCACTTTAGGGCCTGGAGTGTTAATGGTGAGTTGTGTTGTCCCTCCTGTAAGGGAATATTTCAGTACATCTTGGCCTCCAGTCCTCTGATTAACTGGGCATCGGTCAAGCTTCAGGTGGACATGCTCACAGTGATATTGGTAGCCTCTTTGTGGCCCAGATAATTTGAATCCTGCTGCTGTGGCAGATTGCAGAAGAGCTTCCTGTCATGCTCTCTGTACGAGCAGGACTGCTGTCACAGGACGTTAGCAGTCTGTTGCACCTAGGCCTTTAGTCCTGCAACTTCACACATGGCCCCGAGGATGCTGGAACTGTTCTGCTTTAGGGTCTTCCTGGGGTGCTGGATTTTCTGTTGGTGGCTTGTAAATCTTGTACCTGGCACACTTACTCCTTGAAATGGAAATGTTTCAGTATTTGGTGCGCCTTTCACTCCTTGGACCCTTTCTGTGCCCTGCGCAGCACATCATGGAACTGCCTCCTGTTCCTGTTGGATTCTAGCCTCCAGTACTTTTCTTTTTTTTTTTTTTAGTACTATTTGTTTATTTCAGCAGAGACAACAAATCTTGCAATACTTTTAACATAAAAAGTATAAGTATACAGTTGGTAAGAGGACTGTAAAAATAGAATTATACATCCAGTTGTACCAAGTGCTAGCAAAAATTATACAATTAAATAAGAAGCATAACCTTAAGGTGGGAAGCTTCACAGTGTTTCCTCCCGTGATAGAACTAACCCAACGATTTAATAAAATGGACCCCCCCAAATATGAAAAATAAAAAACATTCCTTTAGGTCCAAATTATAAGAAGAACCCCTACCCCTTCTAACCTCCCTCCCCACCCCTAAACAGAAACTCAAAGGGTATCTGAGATCACGGGACAAATGAAGCATGTTCCTGAGATATATAAAATACCCACATCCTCCAGCACAGCTCAAAACGTGCAGCCTGGCCATTAAAGCGGCTGTTAGTCTTTCAGTATACTAGCATTCTCAATAGAGTGCCACTGAGCAAACGTAGGGGACTTGGTCAATAAGCAAAGATGGGAAACGCTTTTAGCAGCAAGTAAATGTAAAGCATACTTGTAGAGGAAAGAGGCCAGGCCCCAGAATAAATGTACAGAAGCACTAGTTCTGGGTAAGGCTGCCTCAGCACCAACAAGCTGAGAAAGTTGGCTCTCAGCCTCCGTCAAAATCCAGAAATAACCGGACAATGCCAAAAATATAGGAACGATTAGCCAGGGTTTCCCCACAGGCCCTCCAGCACACAACGTACGAGATAGAAAGATATTTAACCAGTCTATTAGGTGTATTAAAAAGTCAAATATGGCATTTCCAAATAAACTCACCAGTAGGGGGCTTGGAAAATGTTCATTGAGGGAGAATGGATTTTATCCATGTCTCAGTGATATCCATGGAAAGTTCTGCATTCCAAGCATTCAGAATAGTTTGAGTTGTGTCACTCAAAGAATCCCTGAGGCCCTTGTAGGCCTGACCTATCAAGTGAGGCCAGGATATCCCTGTGAGTGAGCCTAGGATTGACTTCAGGAATAGGGCATTGGGATGGGGAGTTTACTGCTGTTGGGCCTTTATGGAATCCAGTACTTTTCTGTGAAGGTACACCTTTCTGCCACTTCGTCATTAGTGCTTTGTCAAGGAGCATGACTGTGGCCCAGTTGGAGATATCACGATGAGCTTCTTTGAGGATATCTCCTCCCATTAGGCCACACCTTTGGAACTAAAGTGATCGTTCATCTGCACTCCTGGTCCATGGGCTGGTTCTAGTGTGGGACCATAACTTAATTCTAGAGTGTCTTATGTAGGCTTCTTTTGAATCTGCAGTCACTTGTGAACTGCATTTCATTTATTGGAAAAAAGGGTATGTGTGTGTGTGTGAATAGAGTTGCAGGTTTTAGTTGCAGAGCTCTCATATCTTATTTTCAACTAGAATTGGGTGTTACTATGTACCCATCCTGTGTTCCTGAAGTTGGTCTCTGAGCTGCCATTTAGCCAGATTGTCCATCTTCCTGTTGTGTCAGCGTGGCTCAGTTGGTAGCACATCCGCCTCTGGACCAGAAGGTCATGGGTTCTCGTCCCACACCGGGATTGGGCTTGCACCTAAAAAATTGCTGCCATCCGAGTGCAGTATTAGGGGGGTGCTGTACTGCTGGGGTGTGCCGTCCTTCGGATGAGACGTTAAACTGAGGTCCCTTCTACCCATCCTGGTGTTGTCCTGGTGGGTGTCCAGGTGGAAGTAAAAGAACCCAGGGCACTCTTCGCAAAGAGTAGGGGACATTCCCGGTATCCTGGCCAACATTTCCTCCCCATAAACCAGTTCATGCAACTATCCAGGCTGTGTGTGGGTGATGTGCGATATGGCCGCCACTACACATTGTCACTTCACTACCAGTCTAGCATTGCTTGTAAAGTGTTTTGGGATACACTGTATATGAAAAGCACTATATAAATGCTGATTCTTCTTTTTCTGTGTGTTTTCCTTCCCCTCAAAATGCAGAAGTTACTATGTATTCTCTTGGTGTACGTAGGGCTTTACGCTTCTATTTGAACAGCACGGATGACTACAGAAAGTCCTAGCAGGTTTTTGTTTTGCTCCCAGGATGGTGGGTGCCCCTGTCTCCTTTAATTGATGGCATCTTGTATTTCTTTTTATTACCGTAAGCAAGGTAAAGAGCTTCCTGGCCCTGACTGCGTGCATGCCACCCATGATATGGCCACTTGTGGCTTGTTTTCATTCAGTCTCTGCAACTGACAAACTTGGACAAAACATGTTCTGTCCGACTCTGGCGTCCCGTAGATTAACTGACTTCGGTCTTGCCATCCTCCAGACAAAAACAATGGAGCACAGCAGTCAAAATTAGTTGCATTTTTTTAATTCATTTGCAGTTGTAAAAATTAAGATTTGCAGACAGTCAGCAGGGCTAGTGACTAGGAAAATACACTAGTCCCACAGGCTTTTCTACTGGCCCAGCTGGTGTACTTATTGAAATATTACCTTCTCCAGTTCAAGCCTGTAGGGCTACTTAAAATGTATTTTATTAGCCCAATACAAAATCTACCAGCATTTGACTAGTGGGCTGGTGTCAGTTAGACTCCTGAACAAGTAGAATACAGCTTGTATGCACGATAACTGGACAAAATACCACGGTATCTCTAGAGTGAAACCCTCCTCCAGGGCCTGCTGTCGGTCCTGCTAAGCGTGGTCTTCATCTGCTGTGTAGTTTTGTACTATTTGGAAATCACCCAAAGGTGTGGTTCAGTGGAGTGAGATGTCCTTGAGAAAGTTTTGATCTTACTTTAAGAAACCGCTCTTGCAGCAGGTTACACCATTAGGACTGAAGCCGGCAGGCGCCAGGACCCCACGGAAATGTTCTAGCTAGCAGTAACCAGCGGGGACCGCCTCGTCAGGCATCATACAAAAGGGGGCGGTCCCATCTTCATTCGGCGTGTCTGCAGTGCCTAGGCCCAGAGCACGACACCAAGGCCTGCTCCTTTTGTCAGCAGTTTAACAGCCGCATCAGGATCCGCCGTCAGAAGGCACTTCAGGGGTTCCTGTTAGAAGATAGATTAAAAACTATGGATAGAGACCCTGCCTCCAGAGTTGTCTACCTCCAAGGCCCATAAACACTGGGAGAGGGCCAGGTCCAGAACCCTGAACCGAGCTTCGGACTCATAAACCAGCTCAGTTTCCACGTGCTCAGACTGCTCACCCTCCAGGGCTCGTTTGCAGCCCCCTCCCGCTAAGTTAGGACTTCGCGTGTTCTTGGCTTCTCTCCATTCTCTCAAGACTTCCGGGACTTCGGACCCTTCTTCAGCACCCTCCCAGACTTCAGCAAAGTCTGCTAACCGTCATTGGTCCAAGTCCTCTTCTTAGTCTACTTCTCCTTCCTCGGATGGACGCCGGGAACCCAACGCCAGATCGGCCTCCCAGGGGACCTGATCCCCCTCCCAGGAAGACTAAGGACTTGACATCCCTTAAGCGGATGACAGACCCCAAGCGGGCTGCCGATCCTTCTCCAAATGCCCGTCAGACCCGACGTCGGTCAAGCGATCTGAGGAGCCGACGACTGCCTCCCCTTCACCGGTTGATACCGGTCGCTGGGGTTCTTATGAGGAGGATCTGACGTTGCCTGATGACCAGGCAGGCAACAGTGAAGATGCCGGGCTTCCACGGGAACCTTCGCCAAAACCGTCGACGTCCTTGGACCTGATACCAGCGACAGAACAGACCCAACGCCAGGACCGTCGTCCGCTATGAACATTCAAGAAGTAAAAGACCTCTTCACCTTTTGGTGGGACACGATTAAAAGGACGTGGTCCCAATTAAACCTACTCCTCCTCCCCAAGGTCCAGCAGGAAGACCCCGACCCTCAAGGAGCCTACACCACCTCCTAGGGGCAGATCTAGAGAAAGGAGAAGGCCCCCTTCATGATCTCCCTCAGGGTCCCCCATCCCCAAGCGACCCAGAGGAAGGAAGCCCACTCCGCAGGGGGACGACTCTAGACCGGACAATTCAGATACCTCCAGGTCTCCTTCTCCCATAAGCGTACCATCACCAGACCCACGAGACCTCTCCAGGTCACCTCTGGATGATCCCTCCTTTTCTGAAATCATGAAGCACATCCAGGAGAATACGGGATGGGAAACGGAAGATCTAGACCCCGAACGACAGCACCTAGCTCGATACCTTGACAGAAAGACCCCAAGCATGGTGGTGCCACCTTGGTGGACACCTTTGTGGACGTCACCAAGGCCGTGTGGAAACATCCGTATTCCACCCCCGCTGTGCCCAAGAAGACTGACCGCCTGTACAGGGTCCCTGCAGAGGACCTGTATCTGGCGCAACAACCCCTGGCAGATTCATTGGTCATCATGGCCTTTCATGACCGGTCTCAACGGCCGCAACATTTGAGTACACAGCCTCTGGACCAGGAATCCAAGCAATTGGATTCACTGGGTAGGCGCATGTATGCGGCTGCTACATGCTTCATCAGGTCGTTGAATTATCTGACACACATGGTTCCATTTCAGAACACCCTGTGGGAAAAGGGCCAGGACCTGGTTAAAGTCCTTCCGGATGGCAAACAGAAGGAGGAACTTCTGAACCTCCTTCACACAGGGTCAGACGTGGAGACTCAAGTTTTTAGAGCCGCCTATGATTCGGCAGACTCTGCGGAAAGGGGAGCAGCCTCGGGCGTCTGTCTCTGGAGACACTCATGGCTTCACGTCTCAGGATTTACCCCAGACGTCCAGAAAAATATCTTGGCTGTCCCCTACAATGGAGAGGTCCTGTTTGGTATGGATTCCGAAAAGGTAATCACCAAATTACACTACGCTGGGAAGGCGGTGAGGACTGTACAAGCCCAAGACTGGTTCCTTTCGTAGGAACCAGAATCGCTTTCGCAGCCGGCAGCAATGGCAGCAGCCACGATCTGGCCAGCAGCAAAGGGGCAACTTCAATCGTAAGGCCCAGCCTAAGTCTTCCGCAGGCCAAGGACAGAGATGTACAAAACCGACCAGGCAACGCCACAGCATGACTCCTTCCCAGCACCCGCCCCTCCTCTGGATCAATGGGAAGAAAAGGTTGAGGGTCGCATTTCTTGCCACCTTCAGGGTGGCAGACGATGACCACCGACCGTGGGTCCTTCAATTGGTTGAGAGAGAACACTGTAGAATTCCCGATCACCCACCGTCAAGGCCTCCCTGCTTTCCCATTATTCGAGACAGCACACACTTCTCATTCAGCAGGAGGTGCTACGCTTGGAAAAAGGCACCATGGAACATGTACCATGGAACCAGAGAGGAGCAGAATACTATTCCCACTTCTTCTGGTTCCCAAAAGACAGGGGACCTCTGTCCGATTCTGGACCTCAGCGACCTCAATGCTTCAGTGCTTTACAAACGCTTCCACATGGTGACTCTTCCAGGATTAATTCACATGCTCAAGCAGGGCGCCTTCTTATGCCACTGGATATGCAGGATGCCTACCTGCATATACCAATAGCTCGGGTGCAAGAAAACTCTTGCGCTTTGAGGTTTCAAGATCGCCATTATCAGTTCTAGGACATGGCTATGTTGTTCATCCACACTGCCTGGCAGGTTCCTTGCCACTTTAAATCTTGACGGAGGTCTTCAAGTTGGCTCCTCCCACCCACCGGGTGGTATAGCTCGACTCCGCCCGCTGGCAAAGATCTTCCTGTCGCTTGGAAGCTTAGGTTCTCTCCTTAACGCTTCCGCGTGATAGACTGGATCCCAATTCTTCGGTTCGCTTGAAACTCATTTGAAATTTTTGCAGACTTCTGTCATCTTTTCCTCTCGGCCATGGCGGACAAATCAACTCCGGATTTCGCAGTGCCTGTGGTGGGCAGAAGATGTCCAGGGACGGACCCGCACTCCACGCAGGGCCTACTGCCTGTTTTAGAAAATGACCCGCAGGCCTGCAGTCATGTTGCCTGCTCGCCAACGCCCTGGAGGACCGCCTGTTCGGTTACAGCTTGACGCCCAAGTAGCGCAACACCGGTTAAGTTGAATGAGGCCTGTTGGGCGCCATCATGCATCTGGCTCAGCTGAGCAACCTCGAGCAGATGATCGCCTCGAGGAGGAGGCGGCCCAGGCTGCATCATCTCTCCTCGGTCACGGCATTTATCCGCCTCTCACTGGGTACCCGTGATTCAGCTTCGCTCAAGAGCTTTGCCAACCTTTCCACGAAAGAGAGAGGCCATCGGGACATTCCTCTGTCCAAAAAAGAAGGACTCAAAGGGTAAGTCCCATCGCTCATGCTCGTCGGGAGCAGGCGTAGGTCTCCTTCCCAGACAGCCGACCGCCGACCACGGTCGAGGTTGCGGCTAAGGCCGCTGGCTTCACGGCATCCCTGTCAGGCCAGCCGGCCGAGACACCATTCGACGCGGTCGAGATTATTCTCAACCCGTCGGACAGGCTGTCGACTGGTGAGGCCGACAACCCTTCTACACCGGTTACCCCGGTGGAGACCGAGGACCTGCCTGCCCCCCCGGTGCCGCAGTCCCCAGTTAAGGCTTTCGAGCTGAGGGAACAGCGGGTGTCCCTGCTCCATTCCAGAGCCGTCCTCGGAAACACCGAGGATCTTGGTCTCGGACATCATCTCGGTCCAGCCGATCCCGCCGACATCGGCGGTCTCGGCACTGAGGTAAGCGGCACCGCCGCTCGTCCTAGTCTTCCTCCTCGGGAGAGAAGAGGCTTTGGTGCAAATTGCGTCGACGCTGCGAGGACCTAATGTGACAGCAGTTACTTCTGTCCGGGAACAAGCCGACGCCTTCCCCGGCCATCAAGTGGCTGTCACCAGAGCGGCCGAAACAGCCCCTCGCTGTAGTCAAGGTGCCCAAGCCTGGGCCGGTTGTTCGGCCGAAACCAGCTGCCCCACCAATTGTGGTGGAACCTCCGCCTCCACAACCGAAATCGGGGGCGCCAACCAAGGACTCTCGGTCGGGTCAAGGCCTGCCCCACAGGTTGTCGGTCACCCTCACTCCCGACCGTCCTTGGTAGGTGGAGGGTGGCTCAGGCCCCAGGCAGCTCTTTGCGGACTACTCCGAGTCCGACGACAACTCCTCCCTGTTCTCCAGGCCCATTGACCTGGAGTCCTCCGGGGGCCAGTCGATGGACGAAAGCCCATCGTCCTTTATGGGTTTGCTTCGGCTCATCTCGGAGTCCACCGGGATGCAGCTCGAGCCTGATGGAGATACTGGACCGAGGGGATTCACCCACAGAGGCCTTTCCGGTGGCTGAAGCCATTGCTTGCAGCTTCCTGCTTCCTGTCCTGCGCATTCGGCCAGGATGGAAAGGAAGTATGCGGTCCCTACCGCTCTTTGCCCGGTTTTTTGGAACACCCTCTTCCGACTGGGGTTGGTCACCGACAGCGCCCGCGCCCGGGAACTCTAGGACGTGACAAGGCCCCGACAAGGAGTCCAAAAGCTGGACTACACCGGCGCACAGGTGTACGCGTCCCTCCCTTGGCCTCCGCCAGGCCAGCTCGGCCGTGCTGATGGCACACTTCTCCCACGCCCTCATGGGCTCTCTGGATGAGGTGATCTCTCATCTCCCAGCTGACCTGCAGACCATGCTCCAGCAGGTGTGGGACCAGGATAGGGCAGGGGCTAAGCAGCAGCTCCAGACGGCTCTGGACATAGGAGACTTCTGTGCCAGATCAGTTGCGGCCGCGGTAGCCATGCACCGCAGAGCATGGCTGAGGATATCCACCTTCACGGTGGATACCCAGCACAAATTGGTGGATGTCCCATTCTTGGGGACCCTCCTCTTCGGCCCTGGAGTGGAAGGTCACCTCCAGCGGATCGAAAAGTCCAGTGCCACTCTGGACTCTGTCATCTCCGCCCAAAAGGATAAAGGCTGCCGACAGCAGCAGCACAAGCTCTTTCGTCCTTCTGCGCCTGCGGCACGTCCGGCCCAACAGCACCAGGGCCAGCAGGCTTGCGCTTGGCATCCCAAACCCAAGCCCGCGGCTTCCTCCAACAGGAAGCAGGGAGGTAAAAGCCCAGGAGGTCCCTTGGCTGGTCCCTCCTCCAAGCCTGCCCAGTGACGGGTTGAGGGGTGTTGCCCCCAGCCTCGTCACTCCCTCTTTGGGGGGATGGCTCCGCCGCTTCCTTTCCGCCTGGTCCACTATCACCACAGACCGGTGGGTGTTGGAGGTGGTAGGAAAGGGCCTGCCTCTGGAGTTCGAGCAGGCCCCACCCTTCCGATCCGTCCGCCTCGGGGCTCACGGGGTCCCAGCCTCTCTGTCAGCTCACCGAGCCGATACTGCCCTGCTCCTCGAAAAAGAAGTGATCAGGAAGGTGGCGGATCCTCCTCCAGACCCGGGGTTTGTGTCCAGGTACTTCCTGGTCCCAAACGGGGGGGGGCCCATTCTCGACTTGCATGACCTGAACAGGTTCCTAAGGTCTCGGACCTGCAGGATGGTCACTCTGGCTCAGATAATCCCATCCTTGGAACGAGGTGTGTGGTTCTGTTCTCTGGACCTTCAGGACGAGTTCTTTCTCATTCCAATCCGTCTTCACCAGAGATTCCTCTGCTTCAGAGCAGAGGGATCCCTTTACGAAGTTTTCGGCCATGTCCTTCGGTTTCTCTAGCTCCCAGGGTCTTCATCAAATGCATGGCAGTGGTGACAGCATTCTCATGCGGCTCAGGGGTCCGGTGTACCCTGTCTGGACGACTGGCTGATTGCAGCCCCTCCAGAGCTTAAGGTGGAGCGGTCCAGAGATCTGACCCTCCAGGTTTTCTCAGGTTGACCTCCTTATCAACGGAAGCTAAGTCGGAACTCATGCCAAAGCAGGTGATACACTTCATTGGGGCAGAGTCTCGATCTCTACGAGCCAGAGCACGGCTCCTGGCGGACAGGGCCGAGGTTCTTTCCTCCTTTGCCCAATCATTTCAGGTTGGGCAGTCGCGCCCTGCCTGGGACTTCCTGGGCCTCATGGCAGTCTGCGCCAGCGTGGTCCATTGGGCCCGCTGGTACATGCGTCCCCTCCAGTGGGGGCTGGCCAGCCAGTGGTCACAACACTTCGATCCGCTGGATCAGCTAGTGACAGTGACCCAGGGGATGTGGAACGCTCTCCAGTGGTGGACTGCCCAGCGCGATCTGCAGGAGGGCATCCTGCTTGTCCGCTCCGAGCCAACGGTCTTTGCTATCTACTCGATGCTCTCTGATGAGATGGGGTGCATCTGGTCCCTTGGGAGTCCAGGAGCGGTCTGCTCAGCCCTCACCGCCTTTGCTCCGCTTTCCGGGGTCAAGTGGTCCAGGTCCAGATAGACAATACCACGACCATGTACTACCTAAACCGCCAGGCGGGACGTGCTCCATTCCTCTGCAGGAAGCTTCCGTGATTTGGTCACCTGTGCGCAGCCTGGAGGCGGATCTCCTCGCCATTCATGTGGCAGGAGCCTCCAACACCCTGGCCGATGCCCTAAGCCGGATAGGGGCTGCGTCTCACGAGTGGTCTCTCCTGCTGGAGGTTGTTCAAGATCTCTTCTCCCACTGGGGCACACCTCAGGCGGACCTGTTTGCCTCCAGGGAGAATGCGAAGCTGCGACTGTTTCATGCCCGCCCCCCTCAGCAGGGCTCGCTGCAGGGGGATGCCTTCTCGAGGCCGTGGACCCCGGGCTACTTCTACGCCTTTCCCATTTCCTTGATCCACAAGGTGCTTCCTCAAGGCGAGGAGGACAAGGCTCAGGTGATTTCATAGCCCCAGACTGGCCCGGCCCAGTTCTGGTATCCAGATCTCAGTCTCAGCTCCAGGCCTCTGGCGGCTTCCAGCCCGCCGGACCTGATTTCAGTCAGTCGGGAAGGTGTTCCATCCGGATCTTCAATCCCCGCGCCTGACGGCCTGGTTCCCAGCAGCCAGAGTGCCAGGCCTTGGGTCTTCCGACGAGGTCCTCAACGCCGTGGAGGCGCTCCTAAGGGGTTCGACCAGAAAATGCTACGCCTTCAAATGGAAGAGATTCTCCATTTGGTGTCGGGCAAGGGCCTGGACCCTTCCTCCTGTTCCTTGGCAAGCATTTTGGACTACCTGTGGTCCCTTCTCAGCAAGGGCTTGGTCGATTTACCCTTACAGTACTCTGGTGCCATCTCTATTACCGGGCGCAGGCCGGGAAGCAGTCAGTGGCTAGAGGAAAGGTGGTTGGGCGCTCACAAAGGCCTTGATCACATATCCTCCGTACGAGAAACTCCACCTCCGTGATCTACTGCTGGTATTGGCTAAGTTCATGGCAAGCTATTCGAATCATGCACAGGTGTGACATCTCTCACCTGTCGTGGAAGACCACCTTCTTGGTGGCTATCACATCAGCCAGAAGGATGGGAGAGCTCCAGGCGCTTTCCATCGAGTCTCCTTATCTGGTCTTCCACAGGGACAAGGTTGTCCTGCGCCCCCACCTGAAATTCCTTTTGAAGGTGGTGTCGGAGTTTCACTTTAACCAGGTTCCGACTCTGCCGGTGTTCTACCCCAGTCACACCTCTGAGGCCGAATATAGGCTCCATAGTTTGGACCCTAGAAGAGTGCTCGCTTATTATAAGGAACGGACGGCTGATGTTTGGGGAGAGGTTCACCAGCTGTTTGTCACCTACACTGAAGCCGCACCTGGCAGACCTGTTGCCAAGTGGATGATAGGCAGGTGGGTCACCTCCTGCATAGATCTCTGCTATAGGTTGACAGGCATGGAGCCTCCCAGAGGGATAAGAGCTCATTCTACCCGCCATACTGCTGCATCGGTGGCTGCTTCCAGAGATGTCCCTATCCAGGAAATCTGCAGGGCTGCTACCTGGAAGTCAGCACGCCTTTATTACCCACTACCACATCGACCTTGAGTCACGCCGGGATGCTGGTTTTGGGGCCTCGGTTCTCCAGTCTTTATTCCCTAAGTAGGGGGTGTGCGCCTCGCCTCCCTCCTCCCAGAGAACTGCTAGGAGTCTGCCAGACAGTGTGGATGAACAACATATCCATGTCCCTAGAAACACAGGTTACTCATCTGTAACAGGAGTTCTAGGAATGGTATATGTTGTTCATCCACACGACCCACCCGACCTCCCTGGCTTGGACGCACAACCTGGCTTCCAGCGGGCTAGATCTGGCGTCATGAGGTGGAGCCGAGAGTTTTACCACCCGGGTGGGTGGTAGGAGCCAGCTTGAAGACCTTCCAGCAAGATTTAAAGCAGCAAGGAACCTGCCAGACAGTGTGGATGAACAACATATACCATTCCTAGAACTCCTGTTACAGGTGAGTAATCTGTATTTCCGAGCCGTCCCTTTCGGGCTGTCCTCGGCACCTCGGGTATTCACGAAGTGCATGGCAGTCGTAACGGCGGCTCTCAGGAGACAAGGCCACTCACTACGTGTTCCCCTACCTGGACGACTGCTCCTCATGGCCCACTCTTGGAAGGCCCTGATGTCTGCAATCCACTGTACTCTCTCCCTCTTCAGGTCTCTGGGCATCATTATCAATCAGGAGAAGTCGCACCTGGTTCCGTCTCAGAGACTGCAGTTCATAGGCGCAGTCCTGGACACTATCCATGGGAAAGCTTTTTTGCCCCAGGACAGAGTGGAGAACATCAGATCCCTCATAAGGGATATCTTGGCAAAGAAGACCGCTCCAGCAAGACTGGTCCTTTGCCTGCTGGGGCACATGGCTGTGGCCATTGCAACAGTCCCTTTAGCCCGTCTCCACATGCGGGTAACCCAGTGGATGTTACGGGTGCAGTGGGATCTAGATGCAAGACCATCTGCAGCATCCAATCAGGACCATGAATGCAGTCATCCGGGATTGGCAATGGTGGCTCGACCCAGAGCACCTATCGTTGGGAGTCCCCTTTGTTGCGCCTATCTCTGGTTGTGACACTCTCCACGGATGCTTCGGGGTCCTGGATGGGGGCATACCGATAGGGTCGCGTCTCGGCTCATGGACGTCCCAGGAAGCTCATCTTCATATAAACATTTTGGAGATGAGAGCGGTCTTTTATGCCTTTCAGGCTTTCCAATCGGAGATTCCACCGGGTACTCTGCTGCTGCAAACAGACAATACCGCGGTGATGTATTACCTCAACAGACAAGGAGGCACTCATTCCTACCCTCTTTGCAGTGAGGCCATGAGGGTGTAGGATTGGATTCTGCAACACGGCACAAACCTTATTGCTGTTCATGTTCCAGAGTGGTCAGCGTTATCGCAGACAGTCTGAGCCGATCTCAGGCCAGAGTCCATGAATGGGGAACGACTCCAGGAGGTCGCAGAGGATCTGTTTTGCAGATGGGGACACCAGAGTTAGAATTTTCCGCCTCCCCATCCAACGCAGAACTGCCCAATTTCTGCTGTCTAGATTCAGGGCCTGGTGTTTTCTGGCAAGACGCGTTGTCCCTCTTCTGGGCGGGCAGATTCCTGTACGTATTTCCTCCCTTCTCCTTGATCCAGAGGGTTCTTCTGAAGCTCCGCAGAGAGCAGGCGACACTGATATTGATGACACCCTTTTGGCCAAGGCAGATCTGGTTCTGTCTGCTGTACCAACTTTCTCAGGAACCACCGGTGCCTCTGCCAATCAGCTGTCACTTATTGTCCCAGGAGGCAGGATCCTTGGTCCATCCGGGCCTTCGCTCTCTGAACCTGCATGCCTGGCTCCTAGGGACATAGCAGTCATGCGTTACGGGGTCTCGCAAGAGGTGGCAGATGTTCTAGCGGCTGCTAGAAAACTGGCCACTCATGCCACGTACGCCATTAAATGGCACAGATTTTGTCTCTGGGCTCAAGCATGGGGATTTTCCCCACTGGATTGTTCTGAGGGTTCGGTATTAGACTACCTTCTGTCCCTATTTCAGGCAGACTTGGCCTATTCCTTGACCAGAGTACACCTCTGTGCCATCTCAGCCTATCACATTCCTATAGGTCTATGGTCCATATCCCAGTTGGAAACCGCACATGCCTTTTTGAGAGGCATTCTCCACCTTAGTCCTCCGATTAAGGACCCCATTCCTCCTTGGGACTTACCCTTCGTCCTGGAGCAGCTTACGCTGCCTCCTTTTGAACCAGCCGCGGATTGCGAGCTACGTCTTCTCGCATGGAAGACGTTATTTTTAGTTGCTGTTACTTAGGCCGGAAGAATTTCTGAGCTACATGCACTTATGTGCAAAGAACCTTGTTTGGTTTTTCACCAGGACAGGGTGTCCCTAAGGACAAATCCAAAATTTCTGCCTAAGGTGGTCTCAGCCCTTACCCTTAATCAGGATATCGACCTACCAATGTACTTTCCTAAATACTCCAATAGAGGAGAGGCCTTGCTGCACACTCTCTGTGCATAGGTGTCTAAGATACTATCTGACCAGAACCAGGCAACACCGTAAATCTGATCAGCTTTTTGTCTCCTTCGCCCATTGGATGCTGGGTGCTCTGGTTTCTAAACAATCTCTTTCGAGATGGCTCATGCATTGCATCACGTTCTGTTACCAAAAACGTAACAAGCCCCTACCGGGCTTGGTAAGGGAACATTCCACAAAGGGGGCGGCTTACTCCTTTGCTGCTCTGAAGAACGTGTCCACCTCAGCCATCTGCGCAGCATCTACTTCGAGCACCGTGCACACCTTTATCAGGCATTATTGCTTGGATGTTTCTTCACGGCGAAGAGCTGGTTTTGGTCTAGCAGTCCTTCAGGGACTACTGTTCTAGGCTCTGGTTCAACTCTTGATCTATCTCTAGCCTCCTCCCATTTCAGAGGGATTTCCAGAATTGCTTGGGAATCAGTTCTAATGGTGTAACATGCTGTAAAAGCTGTTTCTCGAAGTAAGATAGTACAGTAACAGTAGATCTTCGAGAACAGCTTTTGCAGCAGGTAGTTTGCCTCCCACCATCCCCTCTGGAGGTAGAATTGTTCCATTGATCACCACCTAGGATTCGGTGTTTAACACCTCCCTGTTGCATACCTTCTTTGAAGGCGGATCCTCAGTCTCCACTTCTGATGTCATCTAGTGGGCGTGAGTCTCCGGTGGGAGAACTGGGGATTGTGGGGGACCACCCCCTTTTGTATGATGCCCGACTTCGGGGGTATTCCCCCCTGGATGCTGCTAGCTAGAAATTTTTCCATAGGCTCTGGCGCCCGCGGCGCTTCAGTCCCAATGGTGTAACCTGCTGCAAGAGCTGTTCTCGAAGATCTGCTGTTACGATAAATTCTTACGTAACTGTGCTTTCTTACTTCGAGGGGGCCCTTGCAGCAGGCAACACCATTAGGACTAAGGCGCTAGGACCACACGTCAAACTTCTAGCTAGCAGTCATTAGCTGGAGACCGCCCCCTACATCGGCGCTGCAACGTCCACCAGTGGCATAAAAGGGGCAGTCTCCAACCCATCCTCAGTTCTTTTCCCACCATCAACCACGTAAGTTGGACCTCCAAGAACAGCTGCTTCTGTCAACTGCCATTTTTTCGTGTTTTATCTGTGATTTCTCTTTCCTTGCCAGTATTCCCTTTTTTTTTTTTTGATATTTCATCGTTCTTGCATGTCTTCTTCTCCATTTGCATCTTCGGACCAGCGGATGAAGTGAGCTTGCGGCAAGCATCTTCCCTCCAAGGATGGCCAATTCTTCCTGCTTGCTCTTCTTTGCCCCTGACCCCGACACCCGGTCCTGCCAGCATTGCCAAGACTTCAACCAGGCCACGTGGAGATGCTGATTGAAGACCCTCTAGAGTCTTGTGCTGTAGCAGAAATTATCTGCTATGGAGAAGGAGCTCCAGGGGAAAAAGTATCTCTTCTCTGGGTTACAAGTTCTTCATTTTTTCCCCTTTCCAGTAGAAGTCCTTCGGGAAGCACTACCACCAGGACAAACAGAGAGAACTGCCCCTGTCAGCTTCCTGCTCCAGGTTACCGCACAAAGTGATGGCCGATTTTGGGTTTTCCTCTCATGGGAGGTCGGTCCCCACCAGCAGCCCTTTCTCCTTCAGGCCTCCCAGTGTCTCAGCCTCCTGCCCTCCTTACCATTTCGGGCAGTGGTTCTTCGGGGTTTCAGATTCTGTCCCTAGCCCCTGCAGCTCAGGCTCTTAGCTTCCTCAGGTCCCCAGCCAGGCTGCTCGACCGGTCCTACCACGGTCTTGGCGTTGCCCTTGTCAGTCTAGAGTTCTGGGAGCGATGCCTCTGCCTCATGTCAGGGGCTACTTTACCCTGCGCACACCTCTCCTTTGAGGCCTGCGCCGGCTGTTTTGCCTGGCCTGCGTCAGCCCTCCATTCGGCTGATGTCGGTTCCCCCAGCACCGGTCCCAGCGACACCCCAGCCTTCTTCTCCCATTCCTCAGCTGCGCCTATGGACCCAGCGCCCGGTCTTCCAACTCGTAGACCAAAGCCGGACAAACATGCGCCGCAAGGGCCAATGCCATGTTACCTGGTACACCAAGGGCCGACGCCAGTGCACCCAGAACCTCAGGGACAGATGCTGGATAAGCCCTCCCTGGCGCCAACTCCCCAAAATCCTCCTATGGATTACAGCGCCTTGTTTTCAGTGTGGTGGGAGTTCATCAAGATTAAGGACTCCCCGAGGAGACCCCCCACTCCACTTCCCAAGGACTCTCCTCCAAACCTGGATTGGGTGTGCCCGAGCCGTCACCAGACCATCATCCCAAGGACTGATGCTGGTCCCAGATTCTGACTTGTCAGGAGGGGATTCCCCATCTTCCTCCTTGGATGAATCAAGACTTCAGGTTACCGTCGGAACCAAGGGACACTCCTAGATCGCCTCCTGATAATCCCACCTTCATGGATATCATGAGGCACATTAAGTCCCTGATGGGATGGGACATGGAGGAGCTCGACCCCGAGTGTCGACTTCTTGCTACCTTCCTGTGTAGGAAGGAAATTCTTCCTATGGTGGTTCCTCCTCTTATCGACTCATTTGTGGATGCAAGTAGGGCTGCCTGGAATCATCCCTCCTCTATGCCGGCCTTAGCCAAGAAGGCAGACCACCTTTACCATGCCTTCAGAGACCAGCCTTTCTATGGGGAGCATCCGGAAACTGAGTCAGTGGTTATGAATACTGCTCATGACTGTACTAAGAAGCCCAGGCACCTTAGTACCCATCCTCCAGATAAAGAATCTCATCTGGTGGATCGGTTTGGCAGAAGAGTTTACGTTTTAGCCACCCTGACCGTGTGGATCCTGAATTTTCTAGCCCACATGGTTCAGTACCAGAATGCCATGTGGGGCAAAGCTTTAGAATTGGTACAGGCTCTTCCTGAAGACCCTTCCAAGTCCCAGTTGGTCCAGATCCTAAAGTTGGACTCAGATGTGGGTACTCATGACCTCAGAGTTTCTTATGATTTGGTGGATGCTGCAGGCTGTGCGGCGGCTACTGGTGTGTGTATTCGCCGCCATTCCTGGCTCAGAGTGTCAAGTTTTGCCCCGGATGCGTAGACCAACATCCTGGGTGCCCTTTTCCAGGGTCTGGTCCTATTTGGCGAGGATACCCAAAGCATTATCTCTCGCCTACAGGAATTGGGCAAGGCATTGAGGTCAGTACAGTACATGTATCATACCTAGCCTAAGCCCAACCAATGCCAGCCCCTTCGTTGGCACAACAGACAGCAAGCCAAGGGCTAACGGTCTAGAGGTGCCTTCAGACACAAGGTCACTTCTCAGTTGGCCGAAGCCTCAGCCCCTATGGGCCCCCAGAGCCTCCCCCAGGCCACTTTGCCTATCCCGGGTTCCTCAGTCTGACTTCCTGCCCGATCCCCCTCCCCCAGCAGACACGTTGGGGGGGGAGGCGGTGAGGGGTCACTTTTCCCTGTACCTAGAAGGATGGCGCTCTGTAACCTCAGATCAAGGTCCTTCAGCTGGTGGAAAAAGGATACACACTGATATTTCTGCAAATCCCCCCCTAGACAACCTTCCCTTGTGCTCTCATTATCCTTGGGCACACATTGCCCTCATCCAGGAAGAGATTCAGGGTGCAGTGGGCCATAGAACCCGTCTCACCCACCCAGCCAGAGAAGGAATTCTATTCACACTTCTTGGTGGTCCCAAAGAAGACCGGCGACCTGAGACTAATTCTAGATGTCAGCCAACTGAACCTGTTGATAGAATACAATCGCTTCAGGATGGTCACTTTCCACGGCCTGCTTCACCTCCTTCACCAAGGGGGACTGGCTTCATTCTCTGGATATGCAGGACGCCTACCTCCATATCCTGGTCTTTCGGCCCCACAGAAGGTTTTCTCTGCTTTTGCTTCAAGGGAAACACTTACCAGTTCAGAGCCCTGCCATTCGGCCTTTCCTCGGCTCCCAGAGTCTTTACCAAGTGCTTGGCCGTAGTGGCTGAGGCAGGACCATTATATCTTTCTGTATCTGGACGACTGGCTGCTCACAGCCCCGAGACCAGTTAATCCGGACCATGGACGTCACCTTCCACTTGTTCCATAACCTGGGGTATCACCCTGAACCTGCCCAAGTCCTCCCTTTGGCCGAGCAAATGCTTGCAGTACATTGGAGTGATCCTAGATTCGACTCAGGTCAAGGCTTGTCTCCCGCAGGACAGGGCGGAACGCTTGCAGGCGTAGGCCCATCTGGTTTCTGCATCTCAGCAAGTACCAGCCAGGTCCTTCCTGGGACACATGGTGGCAGCCATAGCCACTGTTCCTTTAGCCCACCTGCCTGCACATGAGGGTGTCTCAGTGGTCGCTTCGGGTTCAGTGGGACCAACACACGATTGATTTGGAGCAGTTAGTCTCCAACTCTGTGCCGCAAACCTGACTGGTGGTTGAACCTTCCAACCTATTCAAGGGTTCACTTCTGAGCAGAATCGCCATGGCAGAGTCTTACGATGGATGCACGAACCTGGGCTGGGGCACCCATCTGCAGACTGTCAAACTTAGGACTTGGACACAGCACGAGCAACATCTCCACATTAGTGTCTTGGAGATGTGGGCAGTCCTGTATGCCTTTTGCACGCATCTGCTCCTGGGCCCTCTTCTGATTCAGACAAAAAACATGTTGGTTGTCTAAAACATAAACAAGCAATGGGGTACTCGCTCTTACCCACTTTGCAGAGAGGCCATCGAGCATGACTTGGAACTGACAGCAGTACATGTTCCAGGCGTCCAAAACGTCCTGTTCGACAGCTTAAGTCAGTCCAGATCGAAGACACACAAATGGGAGCTCCTGCCCTCCATTGTTGAGGATCTCTTCGACAGGTGGGGTTGTCCAGATCTAGACCTTTTTGCTTCCCCACTCAATGCAAAACTGCCCAATTTCTGCTCACTAGATCCAGGGCCTAGTGTTTTCTGTCGAGACGCGATGTCCCTCTATTGGACAGGGAGGTTCCTGTTTATCTTTCCGCTTTTGCATAGGGTTCTTCTCAAGTTGCAGTCAGAGGAAATGGAGATAATACTTATAGCTCCTTACTGGCCACGCCAGAGATGGTTCCTACTGTTGCAGCAACTAGCTGTGGAACCTCCACTTTCCTTGCTCCTTTGCTCTGACCTCCTCTCTCCGAAACAAGGCACCCTAGTCCACCCGGACTTCAAGTCTCTACATCTCCATACGTGGCTCCTGCAGACTTAGCCACTGCCCGACTCGAAGTTTCCTCCCGGGTGGTGGATGTTTTAGGAGCTGCTTATGCCATGAAGTGGAAGCAGTTTTCCATTTGGGCCACCGCCCGGCACTTGGATCTCTTAACCTGTTTGGTGAATCTCATCCTGGAGAACCTTATTTCCCTGTTGTACTCTGGTCTGGGTCACTTCTCACTTTAAGGTGCATCTTTCTGCCATCTCTGCATATCATGCGCCTGTTGAGGGCAAGACTGTTGCCCAGTTGGATCTCTGCTGCACCTTTCTTCGGGGCATCCTTCACTTGAAACCTCCCATTAGGGACCCAGCCCCATTATGGGATTTATTTGTTTTAGGGAAACTTACTCTGCCTCCCTTTGACCAGCTGTGAGCTGCACGCTTCTCTTTCTGCGTGGAAAATGTTGCTTTTGGTTGCCATTACTTTTGCTTGGAGGATTTCCAAGCTCCAGGCTCTGATGTGTAAAGAGCATTATTTGGTTTTCCAGAAAGATATGGTTTCTTTGCGGACCAATCCTAAGTTTTTGCCTAAGTTGGTGTCTGAGTTCACTCGATCCACCTGCCGGTTTATTATCCAGAGTATAATCAAGGGGAGGCCTTACTCCATACTCTTGATGTTCACTGGGTGCTTAGGTTTTATCTGGACCGCACCCATCTTATTAGGCAGTCTGATCAGTTGTTTATCCCATTTGCCCCAGAAGACAAGGGGCTCCAGTTTCTAAACGGTGTCCATCTAAATGGCTACTAATTGCATTGTTTATTGCTATTGCAAGTACGAAAAGCCTTTGCCAGGTCCTGTCAAAGGCCATTCTACCAGAGGCATGGCTGCCTCAGCTGCATCCTTCAGGAACGTGTCTGCTGTTGACGTTTGTGCAGCTGCCACTTGGGAGTTCTGTCCATACCTTCGCCAAACATTACAGTCTGGATATTGCCTCTAGGCATAGAGCCAGCTTCGGCCTTGCAATCCTCCAGGACCTACTGTCTTCGAGCACCCTATGGCTTATTCACTCCATCTCCCAGCTGACCGGGTCAGTTCCTTCACTGCTTGGGACTCTGACCTAATGGTGTTGCCTGCTGCAAGAGCCCCTTCAAAATAAGATAGTACAGTTACATAAGAACTTACTGTAACAGTAGATCTTCGAGAGGAGCTCTTGCAGCAGGCGCTACTTTCCCTCCCTTCTCCTGGTTTGCCGCTTCCCCATATCTGCTAATCTGCTTTACTCAGTTATGAGGATCCTCCTTGGTTTTCCAGTCTCTGTGCGTGCCGGGGTCTCCGGCGGGAGAACTAAGGATAGGTTGTGGGACCACCCCTTTTATACCATTGGTGGATGTCGGTGTGCTGACGTTAAAGTGGCTCATCACACAACTGCTAGCTAGAAGTTTTCTCCGTGGAGGTCCTGCGCCAGGCGTGGCTTAGTTCTAATGGTGTTGCCTGCTGCAAGAACTCCTCTCAAAAATCTACTGTTCTGGTAAGTTTTTCTGTAACTGTTCTTTACTAATCAGTAAGATCTTCGAGTGACTCTTCTCTATAGAGCCACATTTCACCCTCCCACCTACTTCCTTCTGTATCTCCAGGCGGCATACTCTGGAAGATGTACCCACGACTGCACACTTGGTCTTCTCCTTTTATGCACCCTTTCATATTGACTTTTTTTACTCAGAACTGCCACCTCTTCTGTTGGCCCATCCAGGGTTCAAACAACATGAAGTCTTGCTGTATTTTGACATATGCAGTTAGGTCCTGCCTTTCAACTGCCCCGGAGAACAAAGAGTTAAACTTTCCATGGCCAGCATGGAATGTTCACCACGAGCTCGGTTGAAGCCCCTGTCTGCTGTTGTTTAAACTGCAACAGTCAGATTCTTTACTCCGCCTCACTGAACAGTCGCTCCGGAGATTTCTTCTGTTGCTCGGTTCAAAAAAAGTCGGTTGAAGTGTCATTTTTTCCGGTCGGTTTCTGCCAAACTGCTTTTCGGAGGATGGCTTGGCTGAGATGTACTAGCCTCTCATAGGATACCCAGGCTAAGGCCATGGATTTTCCTGTAATTGGTAATTCTCTGTTTGGGGAGCAGACAGAGAACTACATGAAAAAGATGGATGAGTACAGGACCACTTACAGAAGTGCTCAGGCTAAAGAAAGGCAAGCAACTCCTCAAAGGCAGCAGTCCAGGAGTAGGCCTTTTTACCAAGCTCAGGCCTCCTTTTCTTTTTCACAGAGGGGCTTCTTTAGAGGAAGAGGCAGACGGGGGATGAGCAGGCCTGCGTGTACCCCTCAGCCTAAAGCCCCTGCCAGACAGACACCCTGATGGGTCTGCCCGGGCCGATTCTCCCATACCAGTAGGGGGCAGGCTGGCTTACTTTGTCCAGGACTGGAAGTCTCTAACATCAGACAAGTGGGTCCTGGAAGTAGTAAGCCAGGGACTGGTTCTTAGCTTCAAAAAATTTCCCAAGATGAGAACCGGTTCCTTTCCACCTGCAAATCTCTGAGACCCTTGCCCTAGATGCAGAGGTTTCTTCTTTCCTAGCTGTCAGAGCTATAGAGAGGGTTCCCACCCTACACAAGGGCAAAGGATTGTACTCCAGGTACTTCCTAACCCCCTAAAAGATGGGAAAATGGTGGCCCATCTTGGACCCAAGATATCTGAACAAACACCTTTTAAAGCCAAAGTTCAAAATGATGACTGGGGAATTATCCTTCCCTCTCTAAGGCCAGGGGACTGGCTAGCCTCCCTGGACCTCAAAGATGCCTACTTTCACATTCCCATCAGGTGCTCCCACAGAAAGTACCTCAGGTTCGAGTTGCCCTCAGGCCACTATCAATTCAGAGCAATGCCCTTTGGCCTAACATCAGCCCCAAGGCTTTTCACAAAGTGCCTGGCAGTAGTTGTTGCTTTCCTAAGGAGAAAAAAGATCTCCATCTTCCCATACTTGGCCGACTGGCTCATAGTAGGGCAGTCTTCAGACCAAGGTGAGTCACATTTGCAAGTGACTCTGCAAGTGCTCACTTCCTTAGGATTCCTTCTCAGCCTTCCAAAGTCAGTTCTCGAACCAGTACAGCTCCTCACCTTCATAGGTGCAGAACTGGATACAGTAAAGGCAAGAGCCTTCCTTCCCCTGGAAAGGGCAAGGACCCTCATGGAACTGGCCTCTTCATTCACCCTTCAGGTGTCTCGACCAGCAAGGCATTCCCTTCAGCTATTGGGCCACATGGCAGCTTCCACAGCAGTGGTCCAAGGGGCAAGATTCCAGATGAGGGACATTCAGTTCCACTTGAGAGCCTTCTGGTCCCAAAAAAAGGATTCCCTTACCAAATTAGTCCCAGTGACTCGAACCGTAATCCAAGCCTTGCAGTGGTGGCAGGATCAGGACAATTTGAGACAAGGGGTTCCTTTTGTCACTCAGTCTCATTCAGTGGTACTCACCACAGACGCTTCCCTGCTGGGCTGGGGAGCCCATTTAGGGGATCTTACCACCCAAGGACTGTGGTCACCTCAGGAATCTGTGCTTCACATCAGTCTCTTGGAACTCAGAGCAGTGCTTCTGGCACTGCAAGCTTTTTCCAAATCTGTACAGAACAAGGTGGTCCAGGTCAGAACAGACACCACCACCACCATGTGGTACATCAACAAGCACGGAGGCACTCGGTCTACGGCCTTGTGCACAGAAGCAATGAAGTTGTGGTCCCTGGCCTATTCCCTGTAAACCTCTCTGATAGCAGTGCACCTCCCAGGGAAGGACAATGTCCTAGCAGATGCACTGAGCAAAATATCCCAGGGCCATCATGAATGGGCCCTAGATCCTCTGGTTTTGAAAGTGATTTTCCCGAGATGGGGCACTCCAGTGATAGATCTTTTTGCAGCCCCAGACAATCACCAACTTCCTCTCTTTTGTTGCAGACCCCCAATCTTGGGCTCAATCCCACTGGATGCTCTGATTCTGAACTGGGAAGAGAAATTTCTGTATGCTTTTCCCCCCTTCCCTCTCCTGTACAGGGTGCTAGTCAAGATAAGGTCACAACCATGCAAAGTGATTCTGATTGCTCCAGACTGGGCCAGACAGCCCTGTTGCTGTCCCTAGCAGTCCACCTTCCCCTGTCTCTTCCCAGGAATTACAACCTGTTGACATCCTCTCAGGGGAAGATTTGGTACCCGAATCTTCGGTCTCTCAATCTCAAGGCATGGTTCTTGAAGAGTTAAGAGTTTGCAGATCTGCATCTTTCCCAAGGTGTCCTGGATATCCTTAAGGCTTCACGAAAGCCTTCCACCAGAAAGACTTAAACTCCAAATGGAAAAGATTCAGTATTTGGTATTCTAAGAAGAATATTTCTCCAGACTCTGCTGAGTTGCCTACGGTTCTGAACTATATGGTCCATCTTAATGGCCTAGGCTTCAGACCAGCTATCCTTAAAGTACATTTGGCAGCTGTTTCTGCTTTCTTGTCAGTAGGCAAGCCTTCCTCTCTATCATCCCATCCTGTGTTTTGTAAGTTTCTCATGGGATTGCTTCACACTAATCCCCCCCTTTAGAGATCCTGCTCCTGCTTGGAACCTTAATATTTGCATTGCTCAGCTTATGCCATCCCCCTTCAAGCCTTTGTCCTCAGCAGAGCTTAAGTACTTGACTTGGAAAACTCTGTTTTTAGTAGCCATTACTTCTGCCAGGCGTATCAGTGAATTGCAAGCCCTGTCAATGGACTCTGATTTCATCTCTTTCCATAGAGATAAGGTGGTCCTAAGAACTAACAGAAGGTTCTTACTTAAAGTGGTTTCAGACTTCCACCTCAACCAGTCTACATCTCTCCGTTTTCTTCACTGACCATTCCTCCTCTGGAGAGAGGAGGCTACACAGCTTGGATGTTAAGAGCCCTTAGCTACTATATAGAGCGTACCAAGGGTCACAGGTTTGAATCCCTCCAGTTGTTCTTTACATATGGAGAAGTTGGTAAGGACAAACCTGCCACTAAGAGATCTGTTGCCAGGTGGATTGTTTCTTGTATACAATTCTGCTATGAAAAACTGGGGAGAACTCCACCCTCAGGCCTGAGGGCTCATTCCACAAGAGGTACAGCTGCTTCCCTGGCTGCTCTCAGGAATATTCCTCTCTTAGAAATCTGCCAAGCAGCCACCTGGAAAAACAGTTCATACTTTCACCAAGCATTACTCTCTGGATATCCAGGCTAGGAGTGATGCTCGGTTTGGCACAGCAGCAGTACTTCAGAGCCTGTTTCCAAAGTAGGTTCTGTCCCTCCTCCATGGGGTACTGCTTGGTAGTCCGCATATGTCAGAATACAGCAAGACTTCATGTTGTTTGAAAAAAATTGCTCACCTTAGTAATGTTGTTTCTTCTAATGGAGTCTTGCTGAGTTTCTGACCTCCAATCCCTCTCAGAACCTATATTTTGTGATGTGGGTGGGCTGGAGCAGTGTTGGCACCCTAGGGGTGTCATTTTTTTCACCCTCTTTTAGTTTGGGTGAGTGGTTTGTTTTGGATGTGTTTTGTTTTTGGGTTTCCTGACTTGAGTCTTCCTTTTAAAACCAAAAACCCTTTTTTATAGATATAGTTGCCAGTTGGCTAGTGTGAGTTTTACAGTTTCCACACAGAACTTCTAGTGAGTATTGCTCGTAAAGATCTGACGGTTGTAGTTTAAACAGCAGCAGACAGGGGCTTCAACCGAGCTCGTGGTGAACATTCCATGCTGGCCATGGAAAGTGTAACTCTTTGTTCTCTGGGGCAGTTGAAAGGCAGGACCTAACTGCATATGTCAGAATACAGCAAGACTCCATTAGAAGAAACAACATTACTAAGGTGAGTAATTTTTTTCTTCTTGGCTCCCAGTTTAGTTAGTATAGTACAGCTGTGAGTTTTATCTCCAGTGGGAACCTGAGGAGGGCTGTCCATGCAGTTTAGAAGGCGCCGATGTACATTAACACAGGTGGGCTCCATTGGACAAAGTTTCTGGGTGGTCAAGATTTACAGTTTTAAAGGTGCTGGGCCACTGCTTGTTCTTGTGGGGGGTAGGTGTCCAAGTATTAAAACTGGGAGAAGGGGTGGTATTTGGGAGGAGTATTGGGTTAAGAACTTAGATGCATCCAGATTCTACAGTAATTGGTTCTGCTTTTTCTGATATTAAAGTACTAAGCTCTGGAGGGACTGGACCCCAACTCTCGGGATTCTGTTCTGCTTCTGGTATTGGAGAACTTCTGTATTTTGTTTGGTAATTTTCTGGTGTTTGCATAACTTCCATATTTTGTTTGGTAAAAGAATGGAACTGACTGATTTTTATTCCAGGGGCTTATGCATCAGTTCAGCTGCCTACGCCTGCCAAGCTGCCTTCAGAAAATCCTACACCTCCCAGCACTGCCACAGCCACCACAACCATGACTGTTCATCCCACAGTGCCTGCTTGTAGCACAGCTACTGTGACCACCCCTTCACCAACAGCCAGTGGCCTTATGGCGCGATCAGGCACATTGACCATGAGAATATCTCCTTCTGGGGTGAGCAGTGTGTCATCAGTGCAGGGTGCAACGGAGCCCAAAGTTGTAACGTACACCACAACAGGGCAGCCTATCAGCCCTGCTGGCCTGATTCCACTGCAGTCTGGCAGCTTTGCATTGCTGCAGCTGCCAGGTCAGAAGGCTGTTCCAAATGCTGTTTTAAACCATGCTGCCACACTGCATATCATGAAAGGTATGCAGAAGAATGAAGATAGTGGCAAGATGGCTGCAACCCCCCCGAAGATGGAAGGAAACTCGTGTTCCGGAGCAGTCGAAGTCGCAGACTCCGAGATTACAGTTACAGAGGAAACAAAGAGTGAAAGCGCTGCAGCCAAACAGCCGAACGAAGACAAAATTTCAGAGTTGGATACTCAAGGTGATGATGGAAAGCAACATGCGCCTTCACCCAATGAAACTGAATCTGTGGTCGTATATCCTGAGAGCCAGAAATTAACCCTGCAAGGTTCTTCTTCCCCAGCAGCTGTTGTGTCTAGTGATCACTCTTACACCAGTGAACGGCCCGGCTCTGGTAGTAATGCTGATGTATTATCACCTGCGAAAGCAGAAGCTGGTGGCCAGTCCTCTAGTGATAATGACTCATCACCAAAGGTTTCCAAAGCCATGACGAATGTGGTGGAATCCAGTTCTGCTCTGCCAGAAAACGTTACAAACCCTCCATCTAACCAAGCATTGACCATTCCAAAAAACTCTGAAAATTCAAATGGAGAGGGCCTTGGCAATGTCGGGAGAAATACAGGCTTGGGTCGTAGCCCTACAACAGGAAAGAGTCAAGTGAATGCCAGTGTTTGCTCTAAACGGAGCTTGGGTGTCTTGGAAGTGCAAAACAGTAGAAAGTCCAGTGCTGAAAAAGTTTCTCATTCTGCAAATAAGGTTAAGCTCCCAAGTGCCACTTCTGTTGTTGCCAAGTACTTCCTTGCTAAGAAGAGGGATTGGGAGCCCGGTGAGGTGGTGGATGTAATTCGGGAAGATCCTGCCACAATCGACATCACCATTGATGACGAGGAAAAGACTGATGACTCTACCGATGACCTGACTGATTATCCACAAAGTGAAATTGCATCGGATGCCCAAAGTGAAGCAGAGGAGGTAGATGTTGAAAGGCTGGTAAGTAGAACCTGTTGTTGTATGTTGTTAAAATTAATATACAAATATCTCTACACTTCCAGGAGCATCACCTCGCACATCCTTTGGGTGAGTGACACTACTCGACAGATGTAGCATTTAAATTGTCTTGGCATAAAATATCAATAAATGTATAAATAAAACTTGGTCTGCCCCATGGCCCAATGGGTAGTGCAGCTTGCTCCCACACTGGGACCTGAGTTAATTTGGGGGTTTGAGGTGGGATCCTGGGAGCTCCCAGCTGGGAGATGTGGCATCAGGTTCTGTAGTATTAGTGACCCCTGCAGTATGCCAGGGAGTTTGCCCCTCCAGGGCTTGTTCTCAGCCCCCTCCGGTCAAAGTCCGGGCTTCTGGTGGTTCTTCGACTCTCCAGCCCATCAAGACTTCTAGGTCTTCGGCTTCCTCCACTCCCTCCTGGGCCTCTTCCAAGTCTTCCGAACGCCAGAAGTCTTCCTCATCGACTTAACGTTGTGACCCCGACTCCAGATCGGCACTGCCTGGGGAAGTGAGGGAGGTGAGTGGGTAAGGGGAGAAAGCTGGAAAAGAACTCATTTGTGATGGCGCCAGCAGTCTCTGGTCCCACCCTTTGTGGATCCCTCTTGGCATAACAGCAGGGGAGTGGCAGATGGACTGGGAGGCCTGGAAAAGCCTGATGCAGGTGTAAGGTGGTGGCAGGAGCCACAAACCCAGATGAATAATTAAATAAATAGTTAAACATAGCTCCACCTTTTCGAACAGTGAAATAATCCGCTTTGTGTGTCAGCTTCTATGGGAGGCAGTAAATTGGTATGGGGTGTCGCCTCTTCTCAGCTGGGACAGATAGAAAAGATTGAGAGCATGAGGACACACCCATTATCCCATAACCCTTTAATCTTTTCCATCTGTCCTATCTAGAGACAGATGCTAGTGGATCTTTTGTGGTTTTAGGACATCCTCAATGTGCACAAGTAGCTCTTAGTGGCTATTAGTGTATACTGTTGTATCGTGTACATTTTTGTGCATCTCTTGCAGCAGGCCATCACTGGTAGGACTAAGCTGTCAGGCGCCAGGACCACATGGAAACCTTTCTAGCTAGCAGTGTACCAGAGGGGCTGCCCACCTCCGATGTCAGCCTATTCTGTATAAGACGGGTGGCCCCCATGCCCTCCTCAGTTCTTTCCTGCCGTTGACCAGTGCACATCGGAGCACAGACTCCACCTCAACTGCAGTCGATCCCATGATAGGTCTGTCTTCCAGGAATATAGATAACTCAGAAATGCTTGTAAAAAAAGCTATACATCCTGCCAAGAGCGAATGCTGTAACTCTGCGCTGCTGACTTCAGCCAGAGACCCTATCAGTTTCTGGCGAAACATCAAGAATATTGTTAGTGGCTCCTCAAAAGGCTACGTTACTGATATGCTAGTTGGTGGTGTTAACTGCAGTAATGCCTTAACAATTGCTAATGTGTTCAATTCCCAGTTCTCAGACCGGTCTGCCTACACCTCCCAGTTTCCTGCCTCTGATGTGCCAGATTGACTCCACTGCTCCCAGCCTGGATCTGCTTCTCACCCTCCTTTTTATTTCAAGGGCTGTCTCAGTAAGGGAGATACAGAGACTCCTTGTTAGCCTCTCACCCCACTCTAGTGTGGGGTATGACAATATGGAGCCCACACTTATTCGCCTAGGTGCCCCTTTTCTTGCCCTACCCATTACCCATATCTTTAATACATCTCTTATCACTGGATCTAGCCCTGATCTCTGGAAGATGGCTAGGGTTGTCCCAGTATTCAAGCAAAGTGCTCAAAAAAACCTTGAGAATTACCAACCAGTAGCTATTCTGTCAGCTGTCGACAAGCTACTTGAAAAAGTGGTAGCATCCCAGCTCACAGACTATATCCAGAGTCATGAACTATTATCCCAGCGCAACATGGCTTTCACAAGGGTTAGAGCACCTCCTCTGCCCTGGCTAAGGTTATCTCTGAGGTCAGAGTTGCCACAGGTCAAGGCCATTTGAAACAGTCTTCGCTGATCTCTCCAAGGCCTTTGATCTGTTCGACCACACACTCCTGTGCTCTAAACTCCAGTCTTCTTGGCCTGTCGGCCCCTGTCCTAGCTTGGTTTACTAACTACCTGCAAGGGAGGCAGCAACTTAGAAAGTTCAATAAGGTTCTTTCTGAGCCCACACCTGTCAGATCTGGGGTCCCTCAGGAGTCCGTTCTAGGACCCATTCTTTTTTCCCTTTTCATTAATGATCTGCCTGTGGTCCCAGTTCGTGGTAGTGCTATCTTATACGCAGATGACCTAGTGATCATAACTAATTCCCAGGACATTAGTGTCATTAACTCTCAGCTAAATGCTGACTTCAGTCATATGCAATCTTGGCTAAAGGCTAACAAGCTAGCCCTCAGTCTAGAAAAGACTCAAGCTATGCTCTTTGGATCCCTGGCCAAAATCAAAGTGTATCCTGCACCTCTGAGAGTCACTGGAGCTGATATATCCCTTATGAGGTTCATTGACTCCCTCAGATACCTGGGTGTCGCTCTCGACCCTCAGCTCGACTTTTCTGTGCATATTCGTAATGTGTGCAAGGCTGCAGATAGTAAGCTGGGCCTGGCATACAGAGCTAAACAGTCTTGCACCAGCAGCGCATCTTGCCCTGGCTAAAGGTGTACTCCTCCCCACACTCTGATATTGGCTCATAACCTTCACCCATGCCACCAATTCTAGTCTCTCAAAATGGAACGTTGCATATAACAACATATGTCATTTTGCCCTTTCTGCCCCTCATCTCACTCATCATTGTGAGCTATATAACAAACTTGTATGGCTCTCCACTGACAGTCATCAGACTTTTATGTTGGGCTGCTTCATCGACAGTGTAGTCAGAACAGCCACTCCCCCAGTCCTAGCTGAGCTTTTTAAGCCTGCAAACCAAATATCTGCTAAGGTCTTGTGGCTCACGTGTTCCATGTTCCCAAAACCAGTATGCTAATGGATGACCAGACATTCGCCGTCTGTGCACCAAGGCTATGGAATTCCCTTCCCGCCCGTGTTTGCATTGCATCCTTCCACACCTGTTTCAGAAACTTCCTCTGGGATCATCTGAAGCTCACCTCGGCCTGTAACTGTACCTAAGGTATTAGTGCCCCTTTACACAATGTGTTGCACTTTATCGTTCTGACCAGTCTCCACCCGAAGTCCGACTTGATCTGATTTTGTAACCTGTCAAATTGTTTGCCTTGTTATTTGATGTTTTTATTTGCCTCTCTGTTAAATTATGCATTGTCTGTATATTTTTCTCTGAAATCCTGTTACTCTTTGCTTTACCTGTAATCTCCCCAAATAGGTCTGTGTTTGTCTAGTGTGTTTACCTGGTTAACAAAAGCTAAATACATTTTCCTGCATTTCCCGTGCTTTCTTATTCACTTTTTTTTTCTTCTTGTTAAACATCGAAATATTTAAGTGTTTCTTTTTCACGTTTGTTTTCTTAACCTTCCACTTCTTCTGACCGCTGCACTGTGTGTGCCTGTGGCACAGAGATCCCAGACAAGGACAGCTACTGTGCTTGCCTCCTCTACCTAGACACAGACCACGATGTTCAGGCCTGCAAGGTCTGCCAGAAATGTAACCTGACCACCGGGAGATGTCACCAGAGGACCCTGGAAAACCATCTTCTCCAGCAAAAGGTCACCCAGATGGAACGGGAGATGCAGACCTGGAGCTCTTTCGCCTCCCCGGCCCAGTCATCGGGCTCCTTTTCATCCAAGTCCAAGGAAAGATCCTTGGTTAAGCACAAACACTGGGACCGGGACTGACCCCACTCTACCTCCCACTCGTGGTTCCGGCATAAGGCTCCTAAAACAACCACATGAGGGGTTTTCCTCTCTCGGGGGGTTGACCTCCTCAACCCTGTACACCCTTACCCCTTCAGGGCTGCCGGTGGCCCCACTGCCCGCCTATTTCTGTGACTGGCAGCGGCCCCTCGGGGCAGTCACTCTCTTATCCTGCAGCTGCTCTTTCAGTCCTTGTTTACACAAGCTCTTTAGCAGGTGGCTCAGCTGGAGCTCCTCCAGCTGGCGTGAGTGCTGCTGGCGCCAGTGCTCAACCTGCCGCCCTGTCACCTGTGCCCCCAGTAACAGTCTTGAGCTCCGGGGCCTCCGTCGGTTCTGCCCCTTTGCAGCGGCAGACGCTGCTGGGCAGTGGTGACTCTCAGAGCCCAGTTCCCTCCAGCCTTCTACTGTGGGACCCTCCTCCCCAGTGTCAGCCTCTCCTAAACTGCAGCCTGCAGATCCCACCCTGGCGTCCTCTAAACAGATGCCTG
The DNA here is from genome assembly GCA_016271365.2 of Neoceratodus forsteri. Classification (NCBI taxonomy): domain Eukaryota; kingdom Metazoa; phylum Chordata; order Ceratodontiformes; family Ceratodontidae; genus Neoceratodus; species Neoceratodus forsteri. The sequence goes on from CM028134.1 coordinate 112,470,429, forward strand.
CGGGGCCACCACCTACTGTCTCACAGCCTGCAGACCCTTCACCAGTCCCGCCCCCAGCGCCAGCTGGACCTTTGCTGGCCTTCCCCCTGCCTGTGTCCAGGGGATCTATGCCTGGCCTGTCACTACCAGGGGAATTGGCGCCTATGCCGTCACCCACCCCTTTGGGACTGCAGCCAGGGTATCCAACCCTGGGGGGAGTTGACACCGCCTATCCTGACCCAACTCCAGGGGGACCCGACATCACTCTACCTTACCCCATTCCGTAGGGACCCCAGCCGTTCAACAGCTGTCCCGTGCTTGGGGGTCCGGCGTCCATGGATTACCAAGTACTGATCTCTGAACTGTGGGCCTTCATGCAGTTGCAGGTCCCTACCCCTGGTGTGCCGCCTCAACAGCACACCCAGGACCTTCTTGAGGGTCCTCCCACACCGAATTGCTCAAGACTGAGTGCTCCTCCTACCTCCCCTAGGAGCCCTATTGATGTGCATACCCCTTCTCAACCGCCAGCTAGGCGACAGTGGGGACAAGGATTCTGCCATTAACGACAGTGTCAGTTTGGAGTCTTTCTCCTTTGGGGGGGGGTCTCCTCAACAGATGAAGGGGAGCCCACTAATGTCCCCAAATAGCCTCCTGAAAATCCCACCTTTATGGATATTGTGAGGCATATCCAAGCAACGATGGGGTGGGAGACTGAAGAGCAAGACCCGGAGTGTCACCACTGGCTAGAAACACGATGCTTCTCGTTTGGCAGTCTCCCAGTTCATTGGACGCACTGAGGATGTTACTAAGGCCGTGTGGCTCCATCACCATACTGATCTTACTTGAAATGGCTCTTGCAGCAGGTTACACCATTAGGACTGAAGCCGGCAGGCAGCAGGAACCCACAGAAATTTTTTAGCTAGCAGTATTCAGCGGGGACCGCCCCCGATGTAAGGCATAGTACATAAGGAGGTGGTCCCCCAGAATCCCCAGTTCTTTTCCCACTGTCGACTCACCAACATCGGCCTCTTGGTCTCTACCTAGTGCACGACAACGTAGAACTTCAAGAGTTTCTGCAAAATTAATGTCCTCTCCAGCTCCTTCATCTGAGGGACACCTTTCAAAGTGTGCCTGTGGAAAACAGATCCCTTTCAAGGATACTCATTCTTCCTGCATGCGGTACTTAGGCCCGGACCATGACATCAAGGCCTGCACCTTTTGCCAAGGGTTCAATAGCCGCACCAGGATCTGCCGTCAGAAGGCACTTCAGGCATACCTATTAGAGAAACTTAGCAGGATGGACAAAGAACCTTCCTCCAGGGGTGATTCTTCTTCCAAGGCCCATAAACAGCGGGACAAACACTGTGAGAAAGCAAAGTCCAGATCCCCGAACCGGGCCTCGTACTCTCGTAGCTCAGGCTACATCAGATCTGACTACTCTCCCTCCAGGACTGGTTCTCAGCCCCCTCCAGTCAAAGTACGGGCTTCTGGCGGTTCTTCAGCTCTCCAGCCCATCAAGACTTCTAGGCCCTCGGCTTTCTCCGCTCCCTCTCGGGCCTCTTCCAAGTCTTCCGAATGCCACAAGTCTTCCTCATCGACCCGATGTCGGGACCCCCGACTCCAGATTGGTTTCCCAGCCTCCCAGGGGTCCGGATCCACCACACAGGAAGACGAAGGACCTGACGTCCCTAAAGCGGACAACGGACCTGATATCGGCCAAGCACCCGACGTCGGCCAAGCTGCTCTCATGGAGCCGGGACATCGCCAAGCACCAGACGCCGCCGGGCATTCGCTGAGCCAAAGACCGCCCCCTCAGTCACAGGGATTCCACGGAGGAGGACACCACATTGCCTGAAGACCAGGCGAGTGACACAGAGGATGCCGGGCTTCCGAGGGAACTTCCGCCCACCCCGGAGACACCTGCGGACCCGATGCCCAACCCCGGCAACAGACCTCCGGCACCAGGCCCGTTGTCGGGCATGAATATACAAGAAGTAAAGGATCTCTTTGCCTTCTGGTGGGACACCATCTGTAAAGACGTAGTCCCAGTAAAACCTCCTCCTACTCCTTCACCTCCTACGCGCCCTCCTCCTCCTCCACCACAGGGGCCAGAAGGACGACCACCAACCCCTAAGAAGCAGACTCCACCTCCCAGGGGTAGATCCCAGGATTGGAGAAGGCCTTCCTCAAGATCTCCATCAGGGTCTCCCAGCCCCAAGTGACTCAGACATCAGCGGTATACTCCATCGGGGTGGACTCCAGATCAGATACCTCGGATTACTCCAGATCTCCTTCTCCACTGAGCATTTCATCAGCTGACCCACATGACCTTCCCAGGTCTGCTTCGAATGACCCCTCTTTCTCTGAGATCATGAGGCACATCCAGGACAACATGGGGTGGGATGTTGAAGACCTCGACCCCAAAAGACAGCGCCTTGCCCATTACCTTCGGCAGAAAGATCTAAAGCCTGTGGTAGTGCCACCCTTGGTGGACACCTTCGTGGACGTCACCAAGGCTGTGTGGAAGCATCTGCACTCCACTCCCGCTGTGCCGAAGAAAGCTGACCACCTGTACAAGGCCCTGAGAGAGGACCAGTACTTGGCTCAACAACCTCTGTCTGACTCCCTGGTCACTACAGCCTCACGTGACTGGTCCCAAAGACCGCAGCACATGAGCACACAGCCACCGGACCAGGAATCCAAACATCTGGATGCCCTGGGGAGGCGCATGTATGCGGCTGCTACATGCTCCATCAGGTCCCTGAACTACCCATCTCACATGGTACAGTTTCAGAATGCACTATGGGAACAGGGCCAGGACCTGGTCAATAAATTACCAGATGGCGATCAGAAGGCAGAGCTCCTAAACCTCCGCTCAGGGTCTGATGTGAGTACCCAAGTGCTATGAGCCTCATATGATTCTGCGGACTCGTCTGCCAGAACTGCAGCTTCAGGCATCTGTCTCTGGAGACGCTCTTGGCTCCGTGTCTCCGGTTTTACCCCGGACATACAGAAGAACATTCTTGACGTCCCTTACAATGGCGAAGTACTTTTTGGTGAACCCTCGGAAAAGGTTATCACCAAACTCCAGGATGCTGGGAAGACAGTCAGGTCTTAACAAGCCATGTATAGATCAAGATCTGGTTCCTTTCGTAGGAACCAGAGCCGTTTTCGCAGCCGGCAACAACGGCAGCAGCCACGTTCCGGCCAGCAACAAAGGGGCACTTTGCAGTGGAAAGTCCAGGCTAAGTCGTCCCCAGGCAGAGCCCAACGCTACAATAAACCGGCCCAGCCTGCAGGGACCAATGCTGCCACAGCATGACTTCTTCCCGGCCCCCACCCCTCCTCTGGATCAATGGGCACAAAAGGTCAGGGGGTCGCATCGCTCGCCACTTTTTAGGGTGACAGTCGATAACCGCCAACCGGTGGGTTCTCCAGTTGGTGAAGAAAGGTCACTTCGTAGAATTTCTCAACCACCCACCGTCAAGACCTCCCCTGCTTTCCCATTACTCTAGTCAGCATGCCCTGTTCATACTGCAGGAGGTGCTCGCGCTTCTCGGAAAAGAAGCTATAGAGCACGTACCACAGAACCAGAGAGGTGCAGGTTATTATTCTCACTTCTTTCTGGTTCCCAAGAAAACAGGGGACCTCTGTCCGATACTGGATCTCTGCGACCTCAACGTGTCAGTCCTGTACAAACGCTTCTGCATGGTGACCCTCCCAGGTCTGATACCCATGCTCAAGCAGGGTGCCTTTCTAGCGTCCTTGGACATGCAAGATGCTTACCTGCATATACCCATCGCTCAAGCGCACAGGAAGTTTTTGTGCTGTGAGTTTCAGGGTCACCATTATCAGTTCCGAGCCCTTCCCTTCGGACTGTCATCGGCACCTCTGGTATTCACGAAGTGCATGGCAGTAGTAGCGGCGACTCTGAGGAGACAAGGCCACTACGTGTTCCCCTGCCTGGACGACTATCTTCTCATGGCGCCCTCTCGGGAAGACCTGATGTCCGCCATTCATTGTACTCAGTCTCTGTTCGAGACGCTGGGCATCATTATCAGTCAGGAGAAGTCACGCCTGGTTCCGTCTCAGATTCTGCAGTTCATAGGCGCAGTTCTGGACACCGTCTAGGGGAAAGCTTTTCTACCCCAGGACCAACCGGAACACATCAGATCCCTCATCAGGGACATCTTGGCAAAGAAGACTGTCCCAGCCAGACTGGTCCTTTGCCTGCTCGGACACATGGCTGTGGCCATTGCGACGGTCCCGCTAGCCCGTCTCCACATGCTTGTCACCCAGTGGATGTTATGGGTCCAATTGGATCAAAAGCAAAACTATCTGCAGCTCCCAGTTCGGATCACGGAAGCCGTAATCAGGGATTGGCAGTGGTGGCTAGATTCGAAGAACCTCTCGGTGGGGTTCCCCTTCACTGCGCCATCTCCGATTATGATGCTCTCCACAGACACCTCAGGGCTCGGATGGGGAGCACATCTAGATGGTGTCCAGTCTCAGGGCCTGTGGACAGCTCAAGAGACTCATCTCCACATAAATATCCTGGAAATGAGAGCAGTTCTTTACGCCCTGCAGGCTTTCCAGTTGGAGATTCCACCGGGTACTCTTCTGTTACAACTCCGCGGTGATGTATTACCTCAGCAAACAAGGAGGCACTCATTCCTACCCAGTTTGCAGGAAGGCCATGAGGGTGTAGGATTGGGCTTTGCAACACGGCGCAAATCTCACTGCAGTTCATGTACCAGGAGTGGACAGTGTCATCGCAGACTGCCTGAGTCGCTCTCAGGCCAGGGTCCACGAATGGGAACTACTCCATGAAGTAGTAGAGGATCTGTTTCACAGATGGGGTACACCCGAGTTAGACCTATCTTCTTCAAGATACAGCTCTTGCAGCAGGTTACACCATTAGGACTGAAGCTGTCAGGCGTCAGGACTCCACAGAAATTTTCTAGCTAGCAGTATTCAGCGGGGACCGCCTCCAACGTCGGTCCCGCCCCCGACGTCAGGCGTAGTACATAAGGAGGCGGTCCGCCACAATCACCAGTTCTTTTACCGCCGTCGACATCACAGCATCGGCCTCTCGGTCAGTTTCTAGCGTGCAGCGACTAGGAAAATTTCAACTGTTCTTTCTCGTCGGATTTCGTCTGATGTCCTCTCCACCTTCTCTGGAGGGCCATTCATCGAAGTGCGCCTGCGGCAAACAGATCCCTTTCAAGGATCCCCACATGGCCTGTGTACGCTGCCTTGGCCTAGACCACGACACCTAGGCCTGCTCCTTCTGCCAGGGTTTCAACAGCCGTACAAGGATCCCGCCGCCAGAAGGCCCTCCAAGCTTTCTTCCTTGAGGAAGAACTCAAAGCAGTGGATCGAGACCCTTCCTCCAAAGGGAGTATTCGGGGAAGTCCCATAAGCACCGCGAGAAGGAGAGACCCAGATCCACTTCCAGGGCCTCGGACTCCCGCAGCTTCGGCTCCAGGTTGGACCGCTCTCCTTCGAGGGCTCGCTCTCAGCCTCCCCCGGTTCTCGTCAGATCGGCGAGTGGTTCCTCCTCTCTGCAGCCTGTCAAGACCTCCAGGCCTGTATCTTCGTCCACTGCGTCTAAGGCCTCTTCCAGGTCTGGGGAGCGCCACAAGTCTTCCGTCATCCGGCCTCCGACGTCAGGTCTGTCTCCCAACCGCCGCCCCCCCGCCCAGTGCAAAACTAAGGAGCTGACCTCTGTGACGCGGATGTCAGACCCGACATCGGCTCACCCGACGCCGGCCAAGCTACATAGGTACTCCCGGGAACCGGCCACTGTTCATCACCCGTCGCCGGTCAGGCATTCGCCCTCGAGGATGCTGGTGGGGGGCCCGGCATCAGTTACCGAAGAAAGGACCACACCACCGCCTACCGATGTCGGTCGGAGGAGGAGGACTCTACCCAGCCTGAAGACCAGGCGGGCGACCCCGGTCCCATCGAGCTCCCATGGGATCCTTCCCCGGAATGGGAGACGGGGCCTGCCCGCTGCGACAGCCACCGCGCGCCCGGTCCGTCGTCGGGTCTAAATTTGTCAGAGGTGAAGGAGCTCTTCCCCTTCTGGTGGGACACCATCAAGAAGGATGTGGTCACCACACAACCTCCTCCTGCGCCCCCTCCTCCACCCAGGGGGCCAGCAGGATGGGCATCGACCCCCAAGGAGCCAGCATCCCCTCTTAGGGGCAGATCTTCGGAGAGGAGAAGGCCTCCTTCAAGATCCACTTCAGGGTCACCCAGCCCCAAGAGACCCAGAAGGCTTCGGTATACCCCGTCCGTGGAGGACTCTAGATCTGACACCTCTGCGTGCTCCTGATCCCCTTCTCCAATCAGCGTCCCTTCTCCGGACCCTCGCGACCTTCCCAGGTCCCCTCTGGATGACCCCTCGTTCGCCGAGATAATGAGGCATATTCAGGAGAACATGGGGTGGGACGCTGAAGAGCTGGACCCCGAGAGACTACGCCTTGCCCGCTACCTTCGGCAAAAAGACCCCTAAGTCTGTGGTAAAGGTGCACCCTTGGTGACACCTTCGTGGACATCAAGGCTGTGTGGAAGCATCCACATCTCGACCCCGGCAATGCCAAAGAAGGCTGACCGCCTGTACAAGGCCCCAAGGGAGGACCAGTACCTGGCGAACCATCCTCTGGCCGACTCCCTGGTCATTACAGCCTCACATGACCGGTCTCAGAAACTGCAGCACTCGAGCACGCAGCCACCGGACCCGGAGTCCAAACAGTTGGACGTACTGGGCAGGCGCACGTATGCGGCTGCGACTTAAGCCATTAGGTCGTTAAATTACCCTATCCACATGGTTCAGTTCCAGAACGCATTATGGGAACAGGGACAAGACCTAGCTGAAAAATTGCCAGATGGTGGCCAAAAGGAGGAGCTGTTGCAACTCCTCCGTACGGGTTCGGACGTGGGAACCCAGGTGCTTAGAGCCGCATGCGACTCTGCGGACTCTTCGGCCAGAGCTGCAGCCTCAGGCGGTGTCTCGGAGACACTGGCCCGGCCTACTCCCGGACGTCCAGAAGAATATCATGGATGCCCTCATCATGGCGAAGTTCTTTCTGGTGAAGCCTCGGAGAAGGTGATCACCAAATTGCAGGAAGCCGGGAAGGCGATTAGATCTGTCCACGCTATGTACAATTCTCGACTTAGTTCCTTTTGCAGGAACCAGAGTCTCTTTCGCGGCCGGATCCAAAGGCAACAACCTCATTCTGGCCCGCAACAGAGGGGCTCCTTCACTCGAAAAGCCCAGGCCAAGACATCCTCAGGCGGAGACCAACAAGCCACAAAGTCGGCCCAACCTGCAAGATCCAATGCATGCCGCCACAGCATGACTCCTTCCCGGCCTCCACCCCTCCTCAGGATCAACGGGAAATGAAGGTCGGGGGTCGTATCGCAGACCACCTGCCAGCGTGGCAGTCGATCACCACTGACAGGTGGGTGCTACAGTTGGTTGAAAAAGGCCATGATTTAGAATTTGTAGACAACCTGCCCACAAGGCCTCCTCTGCTGTCCTGCTTATACAGCAGGAGGTGCTCACGCTTCTAGAGAAGGAAGCTTTGGAGCACATTCCAGGGAACCAGAGAGGAGCAGGATACTATTTGCACTTCTTCCTGGTTCCAAAGAAAACAGGGGACCTCCGGCCAATCTTGGACCTCAGCGACCTCAATCTGTCAGTCGTCTACAAGCGCTTCCGCATGGTGACCCTTCCGGGGCTAATCCCCCATGCTGAAGAAGGATGCTTTCTTGGCATCCCTGGACATGCAGGACACTTACCTGCACATTCCTATTGCTCAGGCGCACAGGAGGTTCCTGCGCTTCGAGTTTCTCGGCTGCCATTATCAGTTCCGGGCGCTTCCCTTCGGGCTGTCATCAGCACCTCGGGTGTTTACCACATGCATGGCAGTCGTTGCAGCGTCTCTGAGGAGACAGGGCCACTATGTGTTCAAGTACCTGGACGATTGGCTTCTCATGGCCCCTTCCAAGGAGGCACTACTGATAGCTATTCGATGTACCCAGACCCTTTTTCAGTCTCTGGGCATCCTCATCAACTACGAGAAGTCTCTCCTGGTACTGTCCCAGAAACTGCAGTTCATAGGGGCAGTTCTGGACACCGTCAAGGGGAAAGCCTTTCTTCCCAAAGACAGAGCGGAACGCATTCGATCCCTCATAAGGGATCTGTCAGCGAAGAAGACCGTCCCAGCCAGACTGGTCCTTCGACTGCTCGGACACATGGCTGCGGCCATTCCTACAGTCCGGATGGCAAGACTCCACATGCGGGTAGCCCAGTGGATGTTAAGGGTGCAGTGGGACCAACGGCAAGACCATCTGCAGCATCCAGTCAGAATCACGAGGCCGTGGTTCGGGACTGGCAATGGTGGCTAGATCCGGGAGCGCCCTCTGTGGGGGTTCCTTTCACAGTGCCATCCCCGGTTATAACTCTCTCCACAGACGCCTCGGGGCTGGGGTGGGGAGCGCACTTGAATGGGGTGAGGTCTCAGGGAACTTGGACTACCAAGGAATCTCTTCTCCACATCAACATATTGGAGATGAGGGCGGTCCTTTATGCCTTGCAAGCCTTCCAGTTGGAGATTCCACCGAGTACTCTCTTGTTGCAAACAGACAATACTGCAGTGATGTATTACCTCAACAAACAAGGAGGCACACACTCTTACCCCCTTTGCAGGGAGGCCATGAGAGTGTGGGAATGGGGAATTCGACACGGCGCAAAACCTTATTGCAGTTCACGTCCCCAATCGGGCCACAGACAGCCTGAGTCATTCCCAGGCCAGAGTCCACGAGTGGGAACTTCTACAGGAGGTGGCAGAGGATCTGTTCCACAGATGGGGCACTCCAGAATTAGATCTATTCGCGTCCCCATTCAATGCAAAACTGCCCAGTTTTTGCTCGCTAGATCCAGGGCCTGGTGTTTTCTGGCGAGACGCGTTGTCCCTTTCCTGGGCGTTCAGATTCCTCTATGCCTTCCCTCCTTTCCCGTTGATCCAGAGGGTTCTTCTCAAACTTTGCAGGAACGCGACGCTTATCCTGATAGCGCCGTTCTGCCCAGGCAAATCTGGTTCCAGCTACTGCATCAGCTATCCTGGGAACCTCCGCTTCCTTTGCCAATCAGCTCCCATCTGTTGTCTCAGGAGGAGGGTTCATTAGTCCACCCGGACTTACATTCATTGAACCTACATGCCTGGCTCCTACAGATATAGCCATGATGCGGCACGGGGTCTAGCAAGAGTTGGCAGATGTTCTTTCTGCTACTAGAAATCCGGCAACACACGCAACATACGCCATGAAATGGCGCAGGTTTTGCCTGTGGGCTCAAACATCCGGTTTCTCGCCCTTAGACTGTCCTGAGAAGCTGGTTCTGGAGTACCTGCTTTCCCTTTTTCAAGCTGGGCAGCTTACTCCTCGATCAAGGTGCACCTTTGTGCAATCTCACCTTATCATGCCCCCATAGGCCATCGTATGGTGGCTCAATTGGATAGTACTCGTGCCTTTTAAAAGGGGGGGGTCCTCCACCTTAGGCCACCTATCAAGGATCCGGTTCCTCCTTGGGACTTGCCCTACATCCTGGAGCAGCTTACGCTGCCACCCTTTGAACCAGCCACGGATTGCATGCTACGTTTTCTGTCGTGGAAAACGTTATTTTTAGTTGCAGTTACTTCGGCGAGAAAATCTCGAATTGTATGCACTCATGTGCAGAGAGCCTTATTTAATTTTCCACCAGGATAGGGTATCCCTGAGGACAAATCCCAAGTTCCTGCCTAAGGTGGTTTCAGCCCTTACCCTTAATCAGGATATCGACTTACCAGTGTACTTTCCCAAGTACACCAATCGAGGAGAAGCACTGCTTCACACCCTGGATGTTCACAGGTGTCTCAGATATTATCTGACCAGAACCAAACAGTACTGAAAAGCAGATCAGGTGTTTGTATCCTTTGCTGAGAGGATGAAAGGGGCCCCTGTTTCGAAACAGACCCTTTCACGTTGGCTCATTCAATGTATCTTTCTGTTTTGACAAGCGCAGCAAACGCTTGCCAGGCGTGTCAAGGGCCATTCTACCAGAGGAGTGGCCACCTCCTTTGCAGCGCTGAAGAATGTTTCCACTTCAGCTATTTGTGCTGCAGCCACCTGGAGCTCAGTGCATACCTTTATTAGGCATTACAGCCTGGGCATCGCCTCAAGGCGAAGGGCTGGTTTTGGCCTAGCCGTCTTTCAGGGACTTCTGTCCTAGGTTCGAGCAGGGTGGTATTCTCTGTTCTCCCTCCTCCCGATGGCTTTAGAGTGTCGCCATTGCTTGGGAATCAGTCCTAATGGTGTAACCTGCTGCAAGAGCTGTATCTCGAAGAAGATAGTAAAGTGACGTAAGAACTTACCGTAACAGTAGATCTTCGAGAACAGCTCTTGCAGCAGGTACCTTCCCGCCCTCCATTCCCCCTTAGAGGAGGTAGGTTATTGTCTAACATCCATTTTCTAGGATAGGTCGATTTGTTCTTTAGTCTTGGCCATCTGATGGCGGATCCTCGGTCTCCTCTTCTGATGTCATTCAGCGGCCGGGAGTCTCCGGTGGGAGAACTGGAGATTTTGGCGGGACCGCCTCCTTATGTACTACGCCTGACGTCGTGGGTGGGACCGACGTCGGAGGCGGTCCCCACTGAAGGCTGCTAGCTAGAAAATTTCCGTGGGGTCCTGACGCCTGACGGCTTCAGTCCTAATGGTGTAACCTGCTGCAAGGGCTGTTCTCGAAGACCTACTGTTACGGTAAATTCTTACGTAACTGTACTTTTCGCATATCCATCCAGCGCAAAACTGCCCAATTTTTGCTCGCTAGATCCAGGGCCTGGTGTTTTCTGGTGAGACGCATTGTCCCTTTCCTGGGCGTGCAGATTCCTCTACGCTTTTCCCCCCTTTCCGTTGATCCAGAGGGTCCTTTTGAAACTTCGCAGAAAGCGAGCGACCCTAATACTTATCGCACCATTCTGGCCCAGGCAGATCTGGTTCCCTCTACTACATCAGCTGGCCCGGGAACCTCCGGTGCCTCTGCCAATCAGCTGTCACTTGCTGTCTCAGGAGGCGGGCTCTTTGGTCCATCCGGACCTTCGATCGCTGAGCCTGCATGCTTGGCTCCTAGAAACATAGCCATTTTGCGACACAGGGTCTCGCAAGAGGTAGCTGACATTCTGGTGACCGCGAGAAAACCGGCCACTCATGCTACTTATGCCATGAAATGGCGCCGTTTTTGCCTATGGGCTCAAGCGCGGGGGTTTTTGCCTCTGGACTGTCCAGAAAAGTTGGTGTTGGACTACCTCCTGTCTCTTTTTCAGACAGGCTTGGCCTACTTCTTGATCAAAGTACACCTCTGTGCCATCTCAGCCTATCATTGTCCTATAGGCCAACGCACCATATCTCAGTTGGACACGGCACGAGCCTTCCTGAGAGGTATTCTCCACCTTAGACCTCCGATTAAGGATCCGATTCCGCCATGGGATCTACCCTTTGTCCTGGAGCAGCTTACGCTGCCACCCATTGAACCAGCCGCGGATTGCGAGCTACCTCTTCTTACTTGGAAGACGTTGTTTTTAGTTACCGTTACATCGGCCAGAAGAATTTCTGAACTTCATACACTTGTGTGCAAAGAGCCTTATTTGGTTTTTCACCAAGACGGTATCCCTATGGACTAATCCTAAGGTGGTCTCAGCTCTCACCCTTAATCAGGACATCGATCTGCCATTGTACTTTCCCAACTATTCGAATCAAAGAGAGGCCCTGCTGCACACCGTAGATGTGCATAGGTGTCTCCGTTACTACCTGACCAGATCCAAACACCTCCGAAACTCGGACCAGCTTTTTGTTTCCTTTGCCCACCGGATGTTGGGAGCTCCTGTTTCCAGACAGTTGCTATCCAGGTGGCTCATTCAGTGTATTACGTTCTGTTACCAGAAACGCAACAAACCCTTACCGGGCGCAGTCAAGGGTCATTCCACAAGGGGGGTGGCTACCTCCTTTGCGGCCCTAAAGAATGTGTCCACGTCGGCCATCTGTGCTGCAGCTACTTGGAGCTCCGTGTACACTTTCATCAGGCATTATAGCCTGGATATTGCATCGAGGCGAAGAGCAGGTTTTGGTCTAGCAGTCCTTCAAGTACTTCTGTCCTAGGCTTAGGTTCCATTATGGATTTCTACCTTCCCTCCTCCCAGTGGTATGGGATTTCCATTATTGCTTGGGAATCAGTCCAAATGGTGTAACCTGCTGCAAGAGCTGTTTCTCGAAGCAAGATAGTACAGTTTCGTAAGAACTTACAGTAACAGTAGATCTTCGAGAACAGCTCTTGCAGCAGGTACTTTCCCTCCCACCATCCCTGCTGGAGGAAAATTCTAGTTTCAACATCCTTCTCCTAGGATCAGGTGTTCTCAGCATCTCTCTGACTTCCATTTGTTGGCGGATCCTCAGTCTCCTCTTCTGATGTCATCCAGCGGCCGGGAGTCTCCGTCGGGAGAACTGGGGATTTTGGGGGACCGCCCCCTTATGTACTATGCCTGACCTCGGGGGCGGTCCCCACTGAATACTGCTAGCTAGAAAATTTCCGTGGGGTCCTGGCGCCTGCCAGCTTCAGTCCTGATGGTATAACCTGCTGCAAGAGCTGTTCTCGAAGATCTACTGTTACGGTAAGTTCTTACATAACTGTACTTTACTACAAACCGCTGCTGATGACATCAGAGCAGGATGCAACAGTGAGAAGATTCAGTAGTCTCTAGTGCATGTTAGAGTTTACCTAAGCTGTAATCTTTTGTTTGCTGGTCATGCTGTCCTCTGTGGAACATGTACAGTCACAGAGGACTGTATTTGGCCCCTGGTGAAAAGCACTCCGGGAAAACATCTGACTGGAGATTATAAAAGCTGTAACATGCACAGCGGGCTGTTGAATCTCCCACTGCTGCCTACTGCTCTGATATCACATGCTGTGAATTCTGGGATTTGTAGTAAAATTTAAAAAAGAAAGAAAAGTCAGCATACAACTAAGCAAAATTAGTTTGATATGGTCTAATATACTACAGTAAACAGTAAATAAACCAAAATGTTTTTTGCCCACAGCTGCGTGATATGGGGATCAGTCCCACACTTGAGTGTGGGGTGCTTTGTGCTGACTGTCCCCCTGTTAAGAGTGCCAGATATCCACGTCAGAGCAGGGAGGAGAACTGCACAGCCTCCCACTTGTTGGCAAGGAAAATGGAGGTGTAGGGCAGATACCAAATTTAAGAAATATAAGGGGGCTGGAAAATGAGTATTCTAGAAGAGCACATAAACCCTATACATATATATGTATTTCATTTTTTTAACTGTGCTTTATTGAGTGTAATCTCTCCAGAGCAGTACATACAGGTATAAATGAATGAATCTCAGCACTCAGTACAGAATGAGAGAAAGAAAATCAACCTTTCAGTCCGGGTATCACAAAATTTACATATAAGCTGAGGCTGTGGTCCGCCCTTACAATGGCGGGCTGCCCAGTATAATCGGGCTGTAGATATATTAACTCTTTCTAGGGACATGGATATGTTGTTCATCCACACTGTCTGGCAGGTTCCTTGCCGCTTTAAATCTTGCCGGAAGGTCTTCAAGCTGGCTCCTCCCACCCACCCGGGTGGTAAAACTCTCAGCTCCGCCCCATGACGCCAGATCTTCCTTACCGCTTGGAAGCTCAGGTTCTCCTCCTTAACGCCTGGCGATAGACTGGTTCCTAATTCTTCTAATTTTCAAATTAAAGTTTTTGCTAAAAAGACTTTGGTCTTCTCTCCCTCGCGGCTGCGATGGACAGATCGACTCCCGGTTTCCGGAGATGCCCTTGCGGGCAGAAGATGTCTCGGACGGATCCACACTCCACGTGCATCTACTGCTTAAGCCTTGAGCACGACCCCCAGGCCTGCGACCTGTGCTCTTCCTTCTCGGCCTACATCCTTGAAGACCGTGCTGCCCGTTTACAACTGGGGCGTCCGGAGAAGCGATTTCCTCCAGTAAAGTCAAAAGAGGCCCGGTTGGCGGTGTCTGGCGGCGGGCTCGGCGGATCAGCTCGAGCAGATGATCGCCCTCGAAGAGGAGGCGGCGCGGGCCGCTTCTACCTCGGCTGCGGCATTTGTCCCGCTCTCTCTCGGTGCCTCTTATTCAGCTTCTTTTAAGGAGCTTTGTCTGACCCTCTCTACTAAAGGTGAGGGACCAACTTCTTCTGGACCATTTTCTCTGTCCAAAAAGAGAGACAAGGGTAAGTCTCACCGTCGACGCTCTTGGGAGCGGGAAAGATCCTCTCCCGAGTTGTGGCCGGTCGACTTCGGTCGACTTCTCGGCTTGACCACTGGTCTCACGGTGTCCCTCGACAGGCCAGTTGGACGAGACTCCCGTCAACGCGGTCGAGATTTTTCTCGACCCGTTGGACGGGTTGTCGGCTGGAGAAGCCGAGAATCCCCTCTCCCCGGTTCCCCTGGTGGGAGTTGAGGGCCCCGTCGGCTCGTCTGTTCTTCCAGTTCTGGAGCCTTCGGTTGAATCTTCCGAACCGAGGGGAGTGCCAGTTCCCCGCGACACCTCTCCGCACCATCCTCATCAAAGCCGAGGTTCTCGGTCTCTGACTTCTTCGCGGTCCAGCCGATCCCGCCGTCATAGGCGGTCTCGGTCTCGGCACCGCGGCAAGCGGCGCCGCTCGTCCTCTTCCTCCTCCTCGACTAGGAGGCTTAGGCGCAAGTTCGTCGAAGATATGAGGAACTCATGTGGCAACAGCCCTTCTGACTGGGAATAAGCCGACGCCGTCGTCTTCCCCGGCCATTAAGTGGCTGTCACCGGAGTGGCCGAAACAACCCCTTGTTTTATCCGAGGAGCCTGTTCCCAGGCCGGTTGTTCGGCCAAAACCAGCTGCCCCACCGATTCCGGTGGAACCTCCACCTCCACAGCCGTTGAGTTGGGGCTCCACAAAATTCTCGGTCGGCTCAGGGACTGCCCACAGGCTGTCTGTCACCCTCACTCCCAGCGACCTCGCAGGTGGAGGTGGCTCAGCCCGAGGCAGCTCTTTGAGGACTCTTCCGAGTCCGAAGACGATTCTCCCTTTTCTCAAGCGAATGGACTTGGAGTTCTCAGGAGGACAGTCGGTGGACGATAGCCTTCGTCCTTCCTGGGATTGCTTGGCTCATCTCGGAGTCCACGGGATGAAGCTTCGAACCGTTCTAAGCAGGCCAGGTATCCCTCACGGAGATTCTGGACCGAGGATTCCCCCGAGGAGCCTTTCCGGTGGCCGAGGCCATAGTGGGCCCGGCCTTGGAGCTCTGGCAGCGCCCTGCTTCCTGCCCTGCGCCGATGGCCAGGAAGTATCGGTCCCTACCGGTTCCCTGTCTGGTTTTTCGGAACACCCCTCGGCCGAGGGGTTAGTTACCGACAGCGTTTTCCGGCGTGCCGAGCGCTAGGGATGTGGACAAACCTCCCAACAAGGAGTCCAAGAAATTGGACTATGCTGGGCGAAAAGTCTATGTTGCGTCCTCCCTCGGCCTTCGCCAGGCCAGTTCGGCCGTCCTCATGGCACATTTCTCTCATGCCCTGTTGGGCTCCCTGGATGAGGTCGTCCCTCAGACCACAGTCAGGTAGGTGCGGGACCAGGGCAGGGCAGTGGCCAAACAGCAGCTTCAGACTGCTTTAGACATTGGGGACTCATGTGCCAGGTCTGTGGTGGCCGCAGTGGCCATGCGTCGTCGGGCTTGGCTGAGGATATCCACCTTTACTTCGGATACCCAGCACAAGTTGGCGGATGTTCCCTTTTTGGGGACCAACCTCTTCGGCCCTGGGGTGGAAGGTCACCTACAGAGGATCGAGAAGTCCAATGCTACCTTGGACTCGGTCTCTTCCGCTCAGAAGGACAAGGCTGCAAACCACAGCCTAAGCTCTTTTCGTCCCTTCCGGCAGCGTCCGACCCAGCAACGCCAGGGCCAGCAGGCTCGGGCTTGGCATCCCAAACCCAAGCCCGGGCTTCCTCCAACAGGAAGCAGGAGGTGAAGGCCCAGAGGTCCCTCGGCGGTCCCTCCTCAAGCCTGCCCAGTGACGGGCTGAGGAGTCTCGCCCAACTGCCAGCCTCATTCTCAGGTTCTCTGCGGGGGACGGCCCGCACTTCCTTTCCGCCTGGTCCGTTATTACCACGGACAGGTGGGTGTTGAGGTGGTGGGAAAAGGCCTGCCTCTAGAATTCGAGAGCAGGCCCGCCCTTCAGAGCCGCGCACCCTGGGGCCTCGGGTCCCCAGCTCACTGTCGGCCTGTCGGGCCGACATCGCCTCCTCCTCCAAAAGGAGGTGATCAGGAGGTGGCGGACCGTCCCTCAGACCCGGGTTTGTGTCCAGGTACTTCCTGGTTCAACGGACAGGGGCTGGCGCCCCATTCTAGACCTACGACCCTGAACAAGTTCCTAAGGTCTCGAACCTTCAGGATGGTCACCTGGCTCAGATAATACCATCCCTGGAACACGGCGTGTGGTTCTGCTCTCTGGACCTGCAGGACGCGTTCTTTCACGTCCCTATCCGTCCGTCACATCGGAGATTCCTTCGCTTTCGAGCGGAGGGATCCCTTTTCGAGTTCCGAGCCATGCCCTTCGGCCTGTCTCCAGCTCCCAGGGTCTTCACCAAATGCATAGCAGTGGTGACAGCTTTCCTTGGGCGCCGAGGGGTCCGGGTGTACCCTTACCTGGACGATTGGCTGATAGCAGCCCACTCCAGACAGGAGGTGGAGCGGTCCAGAGATCTAGCCCTCCAGGTTTACTCTCAAATCGGCCTTCTCATCAACGAGGCCAAGTCGGAACTCGAGCCGAAGCAGGTGATTCTGTTTATCGGGCAAAGCTCGACTCTCTCGAGCCAGACCACGGCTCCCACAGGACAGGGCCGAGGTTCTTACCTCCTTGCCCAATCATTTCTGGTTAGGCAATCGCGCCTGCCCGGGACTTCCTGCGCCCTGGTCTCATGGCGGCCTGTACCAGCGTGGTCCATTGGGCACGCTGGCACATGCGCCTTAGTGGGACTGGCCAGTCAGTGGTCACAACGCCACGATCCATTGGACCAGCTAGTGACGGTGACCAGAGATGTGAACGCCTCCGGTGGTGGACCGCTCCATCTCATCTGCAGGAGGGCATCCTGCTTGGTCCGCCCCGAGCTGACGGTCTCTATTGACCGATGCCTCTCTGATGGGTTGGGTGCCCATCTGGGGAACACAGGCGACAGGCCTCTGGTCCCCGGGAGTCCCGATGCCACATCAACCTGCTGGAGCTCCGGCGGTCCGCTTAGCTCTCATCGCCTTTGCTCTGTTTCTCTGGGGTCAAGTGGTCAGGAGTCCAGACGACAATACCACCACCATGTACCACCTGAACCGCCAGGGCGGGACGTTGCCCATGCTTCTATGCAAGGAAGGTCTCGCATTTGGTCACTCGTATGAGCTTGGAGGCGGATCTCTATTATTCATGTGGCAGAGCCTAACACCCTGGCCGATGCCCTGAGCCGGATAGGGGCTGCATCTCACGAGTGGTCTCTCCTGCCGGAGGTAGTACAAGATCTGTTCTCCCATTGGGGCACACCTCAGGTGGACCTGTTTGCCTCCAGGGAGAACGTGAAGCTGAGGCTGTTCCATGCCCGCCCCTCAGCAGGGCTCGCTGCAGGGGGATGCCTTCTCGAGGCCGTGGACCCGGGCCTCTTCTCGCCTTCCCCATTTCCTGAGTTCACAAGGTGCTTCTCAAAGCAAGGAGGACAAGGCACAGGTGATTCTGATCGCCCCAGACTGGCCCGCCAATTCTGGTACCCAGATCTCCTCAGCCTCAGCTCCAGGCTCCCGAGGCAGCTTCCAGCTCGCCCGGACCTGCTCTCAGTCAGTCAGGAAGGTGTTCCATCCGACCTTCAATCCCTGCACCTGATGGCCTGGTTCCTGAGCGGCTAGAGTTCCAGGCCTTGGGTCTTTCCGACGAGGTCCTCAGTGTTGTTGAGGCGTCCCTTAAGGAGTCGACCAGGAAATGCTGTGCCTTCAAATGGAAGAGATTTTCCATTTGGTGTCAGGGCAAGGGCTTGGACCCTTCCTCCTGTCCTTTGGCAAGCATCTTGGACTATTTATGGTCCCTTTGTCGTCATGGGCTTAGGTCGACGGCCCTAAGGGTGCACCTGGCAGCCATCTCTGCTTACCGGGCGCGGGCTGGGGAGCAGTCGGTGGCGCAGGATAAGGTGGTCTGGCGCTTTTTCAAAGGCCTTGATCACGTTCCCTCAGTGCGAGAACCTCCACCTCCGTGGGTTACTGCTGGTACTGGCAAAGCTCATGCGGCAAGCCATTCGAACCAGTGCACAGGTGTGGAACTCTCTCACCTGTCGTGGAAGACCGCCTTCTTGGTGGCTATCCGTCCAGCCAGAAGGATGGGAGAACTCC
Organism: Neoceratodus forsteri; assembly: GCA_016271365.2. NCBI lineage: Eukaryota > Metazoa > Chordata > Ceratodontiformes > Ceratodontidae > Neoceratodus > Neoceratodus forsteri. The sequence goes on from CM028134.1 coordinate 112,488,869, forward strand.
AGGCGCCTGCATCGAGTCTCCTTACCTGGTCTTCCACAGGGACAAGGTTGTCCTCGCCCCCACCGAAATTCCTTCCAAGGTGGTGTGGAGTTTCACCTTAACCAGGTGTTGACTCTGCGGTGTTCACACCAATTACACCTCAGAGGCCGAATACAGGCTCCATACTTTGGACCCTAGAAGGCTCGCATATTATAAGGAGCCATACGGCTTAAATTCTGGGAGAGGTTCACCAGCTGTTTGTCACTCACGCTGAAGCCGCGCCTGGCAGACCTGCAGCCAAGCTGGGACGATAAGCAGGTGGGTCACCCTGTATAGATCTCTCATACAAGTTACGGGCATGGAGCCTCCCAGAGGGATAAGAGCTCATTCTACCCGCCATACTGCTGCTTCGGTGGCTGCTTCCAGGGACGTCCCTATCCAGGAAATCTGCAGGGCTGCTACCTGGAAGTCAGCACACACCTTCATTACCCATTACCACATTGACCTTGAGTCACGCCTGGATGCTGGTTTTGGGGCCTCGGTTCTCCAGTCTTTATTCCCTAAGTAGGGTGTGCGCTTGCCTCCCTCCTCCCGGAGAACTGTTAGGAGTCTGCCAGACAGTGTGGATGAACAACATATCCATGTCCTAGAAATACAGGTTAGCTCACCCGTAACAGGAGTTCTAGGAATGGTACACGTTGTTCATCCACACGACTCCACCCGACCTCCCGCCTTCCACGCACAACCTGAGCTCCAGCAGGCCAGATCTGGCGTCATGGGGCGGAGCCGAGAGTTTTACCACCCGGGTGGGTGAGAGGAGCCAGCTTGAAGACCTTCCGGCAAGATTTAAAGCGGCAAGGAACCTGCCAGACAGTGTGGATGAACAACATATACCATTCCTAGAACTCCTGTTACAGGTGAGTAACCTGTATTTGTGGGGCAGGTGACAGACAAAACCTTAGCCCGGAACATAACATTGGCTGTGCGCTGAAACCCCCCCCCCCTTTCCAAAAAGCAAGATAGATCCAAAAGACATTTCATAAAGAGTGCAAACAATAGAGTACAAGTAACTATGCTAGGCTGTTTGTAGTCAGAGAAATTTTGACTCTTTTCCTTGGAGGACTGTGTGGTTTGGCCTGGCCTTTCACCTCAAATTCAGTACCGGCCCCAGGATAGGCAGGTATGTATATATGTATTTATTATTTCATCATATGCTATCTGCTCTTTTCATCTATAATTTCAGATAGCACTGTGCTGTACAAGAGTATGAAAAAGAAAATATGGAAGCCGGAAAAGGAAACAAACCTATGTAGAAGTGCAGTAATGGTGAAAAAATATCAACATTTAAAAACATGTCTTGAAATGAATCTACTCTAAAAACGTACTCCTTCAAGTGGATGAGGTTTTCGCACTGGTGTGTGGGGCTAGAGTTAGTCATTCCCCTAACCTATACTGTGCACCCTCTTGTGTCAATCAGGATTATGAGATCTTACTTCGAGATACAGCTCTTGCAGCAGGTTACACCATTAGGACTGAAGCCGGCAGGCTCCAGGACCCCACGGAAATTTTCTAGCCAGCAGTCTTCAGCGGGGACCGCCTCCGACGTCGGTCCCGCCCCTGATGTCTGGCGTAGTACATAAGGAGGCGTCCCCCATAATCCTCAGTTCTTTTCCCGCCGTCAACTCGCCAGTATCGGCCTCTCTGTCTCCTTTTCTAGTGTGTGACGACCATAAGAACTACGACGGTTTTCGTCTATTTTTCGAATTGTGAACAACTGATGTCCTTTCCAACCACTTCTTTAGAGGGTCACTATACGAAGTGCGCCTGCTGCAAACAGATCCCCTTCAAGGATCCACATTCGGCCTGTGTACGCTGCCTAGGCCCTGACCACGACACCAAGGCCTGCTCCTTCTGCCAGGGCTTCAACAGTCGCACCAGGATCTGCCGCCAGAAGGCACTTCAAGCATTTCTCCTGGAAGAGAAACTTAAAACTATGGATATGGAACCTTCCTTCCGGGGAGAGCCCTCGAGCAAAACCCACAAGCACCGGGAAAAGGAAAGATCCAGGCTCTCCTGCGAGGGCCTCGGACTCCCGAAGCTCCGGCTCCAAATTTTACCGCTCTCCCTCCAGGGCTCGGTCGCAACCTCCCCTGGGTCCAGGTCAGGTCATCCAGCGGCTCCTCTTCTTTCAGCCTCCGAAGACTTCCAGGCCGTCGGCCTCTTTTACTTCTTCCAAGGCCTCGTTGAAGTCTGGGGAGTGCCATAAATCTTCCTCCCGTCGCCGGGACACCAACACCATGTCAGTTTCCCAGCCTTTCTAAGGTTCGGATCCGGTTTCCCATAAAACCAAGGACCTGACATCCCTTAAACGGACGTCGGACCTGATGTCTGCCAAACATCACCGGCGCTCCCAAGAGCCGGCGACACCTAGACACCCGTCGCCGGTCAGGCGTTCGCCTTCGAAGACGTCAGGCAGGGGATCGACGTCGGGTACCCCGGAGAAGAGGACCTCACCACCGTCACCGGCAGACGCCGGTCAGAAGGAATCATCTGAGGAGGACGCCACACAGCCCGATGGCCAGCGGGTGACACCAGAGACGCCGAGCTCCCACGGGAACCTTCCCCGGAGCGGGAGACCCCCGGGGACCCGACACCCGACCCTGGCGACAGGCCACATGCACCAGGCCCGTCGTCGTGTATGAATCTGGCAGAGGTAAAAGAACTTTTTACCTTCTGGTGGGACACCATCAAAAAAGATGTGGTCACGACACGTCCTCCTCCTACTCCGCCTACTCCTTCACCACCTTCACCCCCTCCTCCACTTAGGGGGCCGTAGGACGACCTCCAAGGAGCAGACGCCACCTCCTAGAAGCAGATCTTTGGAAAGGAGAAGGCCTCCCTCCAAACCCCCCTCAGGGTCACCCCACCGCAAGAGACCCAGACGACGCCGGTACACTCCATCGGGGGAGGATTCCAGATCTGACACTTCAGAGTGTTCCAGATCACCATCTCCTATCAGCATTCCCTCTCCTGACCCACATGACCTACCCAGGTCTCCTCCGGATGATCCCTCCTTCACAGAGATCATGAGGCACATCCAGGAGAACATGGGGTGGGATGCTGAGGAGCTTGACCCGGAAAGACAACGCCTTGCCCGCTACCTTCGGCAAAAAGACCCGAAGCCTGTGGTAGTGCCGTCCTTGGTGGATACCTTCACGGTTGTCACGAAGGCTGCCTGGAAACGTCTGCATTCTACTCCTGGCGAACCATCCTCTGGCTGACTCCCTGGTCATCACTGCTTCGCATGACTGGTCTCGGAGACCTCAGCATTTGAGCACCCAGCCACCGGACCAGGAATCCAAGCAACTGGATGTCCTGGGAAGGCCCACGTACGTGGTCGCGACTTGCGCCATCAGGTCACTGAACTACCTCACCCACATGGTTCAGTTGAACAACGCACTGTAGGAACAGGGTCAGGACCTGAAGAAGGTGCCTGATGGCGATCACAAAGAGGAGCTCTTGAACCTCCTCCGCACAAGTTCAGATGTGGGGACCCAAGTGCTCAGAGTCGCATACGATTCTGCGGTCTCGTCAGCCAGAGCTGCAGCCTCCGGCGTGTGTCTCCGGAGACACTCTTGGCTCTGTTTCTCCGGTTTACCCGGACGTCCAGAAGAACATCCTAGACGTCCCTTATAATGTCGAGGTCCTATTTGGTGAAGCCGAGAGAGTAATCACCAAACTCCAGGACGCAGGGAAGGCAGTCTGATCCGTACAAGCTATGTGCAGGTCTCAGCCTAGTTCCTTTCGTAGGAACCAGAGCAGTTTTCGTGGCCGGCTACAAAGGCAACAGCAACGTGCCTGCCAGCAGCAGAGGGGCACTTTCACATGCAAAGCCCAGTCCAAGTCATCCCCAGGTAGAGGCCAGCAATTTTCAAAGTCGGCCCAGCCTACCGGGTCAAACGCTGCCACAGCATGACTCCTTCCTGGCCCCCGCCCCCCCTCCCCAGGATCAACAGGAAAAGAAAGTTGGGGGTTGCATCGCACGTCACTTCCCAGGGTGGCAATCGATCACCACCGACAGGTGGGTTCTCGCTGGTCAATAAAGACCATTATATAGAATTTTAGGCAGCCCACCTACAAGACCTCCCCTGCTCTCCCTTTATTTGGGTCAGGATGTCCTCATACAGCAGGAAGTGCTCGCGCTTCTGGAAAAGGAAGCGTTAGAGTACGTCCCAGAGAACCAGAGAGGACTAGGCTACTATTCTCACTTCTTCCTGGTTCCAAAGAAAACGGGACGTCCGTCCAATACTGGACCTCAGCGACCTCAACCTTTCAGTCGTTTACAAACGCTTCTGCATGGTGACCCTTCCGGGCCTAATTCCCATGCTGAAGCAGGACGCCTTTCTGGCGTCTTTGGACATGCTGGATGCCTTCCTGCACATTCTGATTGCTCAAGCGCACCGGAGGTTCCTGCGTGTGCCAAAGAGATAAATACTCAATTAAATCCCTGAGTTTTCTGACCATGTCTTGCTCTATGCCATATGTTACTGTTTTTACTCTTGGTATGCTCAGTCTTACTTCGAGATACAGCTCTTGCAGCAGGTTACACCATTAGGACTGAAGCCGTCAGGCGCCAGGACCCCACAGAAATTTTCTAGCTAGCAGTCTTCAGCGGGGACCGCCTCCGACGTTGGTCCCGCCCCCGACGTCAGGCGTAGTACAGAAGGAGGCAGTCCCCCCCCACAATCCTCAGTTCTTTTCCTGCTGTCGACATCGCAAGCATCGGCCTCTCGGTCACTTTCTAGCGTGCGACGACTCGGAACTGCGACGTTCTCTCTTTCTTATACAAACTTGGAATTCATCTGATGTCCTCTCCAAACTCCTCTCTGGAAGGTCGCCCATCGAAGTGTGCCTGCGGCAAACAGATCCCCTTCAAGGATTCTCACTCAGCCTGCGTTCATTGTCTAGGCCCGGAACACGACACCCAGACCTGCTCCTTATGCCAGGGCTTCAACAGTCGCACCAGGATCCGCCGCCAGAAGGCCCTTCAGGCGTTTCTCTTGGAGGAGAAACTCAAGACCATGGATAGGGAACCTTCCTCCAGGGGGGCATCGTCAGGGAAGACCCAAAAACAACGCGAGAAGGACAGGCCCAGGTCCCCGGCAAGGGCCTCGGACTCCCGAAGCTCAGGCCCACGGTCAGACCGCTCTCCTTCCAGGGCTCAATCTCGGCCTCCCCCGGTTCAGGTCAGATCCTCCAGCGGCTCCTCCTCCCTGCAGCCTATCAAGACTTCCATGCCGTCGGCTTCATCCATTCCTTCTGATGCCTCGTCCAAGTCTGTGGAGCGGCACAAATCTTCCTTCCGCCATCGGGACTCCGACGCCAGGTCGGTGTCCCAGCCTCCGCGTGGGTCGGACCTGGTCCCGCGTAAGACTAAGGACCTGACGTCCCTAAAACAGATGCCTGACCCGATGTCGGCCAAGCATCACAGGCACTCCCAGGAGCCGGCGACAGCAAGACACCCGTCGCCGGCCAGGCATTCGCCTCCCAGGGCGTCGGCCAGGGGCCGTCCGTCCGCGACCCCAGAGAGGAGGACCGCACCACTGTCGCCGGCTGACGTCGGTCGGAAGGAATCCTTGGAGGAGGACATCACTCAGCCCGAGGACCAGGCGGGCGACCCCGGAGTCATCGGGCTCCCATGGGAACCCTCCCCGGAGCGGGAGACCCCCGGGGATCCGACGACCGACCCCGGTGACAGGCCACCGGCGCCCGGCCCGTTGTCGGGCCTGAATTTGGCAGACGTGAAGGAGCTCTTTACCTTCTGGTAGGACACCATCAGGAAGGATGTGGTCACCACGCACCCTCCTCCTACTCCGGCTCCACCCACTTCTTCAACGCCTATGCCCCCTCCTCCGCCCAAGGGGCCCGTAGGACGGTCCCCAACCCCCAAGGAGCCAACACCTCCTCCTAGGGGCAGATCCTCAGGAGACGACCTCCCTCAAGATCCACTTCAGGGTCACCTAGCCCTAAGAGACCCAGACAACGCCAGTACACCACGTCTGCGGAGGACTCTAGATCTGACACCTCAGGGTGCTCCAGATCTCCTTCTCCCATCAGCATTCCCTAGCCAGACCCACACGACCTACCCAGGTCTCCTCCAGATGATCCCTCTTTTGCGGAGATCATGAGGCACATTCAGGAGAATATCGGGTGGGATGCTGAAGAGCTAGACCCCGAGAGACAGCGCCTTGCCCGCTACCTTCGGCAGAAAGACCCAAAGCCTGTGGTAGTGCCACCCTTGGTGGACACCTTTGTGGACGTCATCAAGGCTGCGTGGAAGCGTCCGCATTCGACTCCGGCAGTGCCGAAGAAGGCTGACTGCCTATACAAGGCTCCGAGGGAGGACCAGTATCTGGCGAACCATCCTCTGTCCGATTCCCTGGTCATCACTGCCTCGCATGACCGGTCTCAGAGACCTCAGCACTTGAGCACACAGCCACCGGCCCCGGAATCCAAGCAATTGGATGTCCTAGGTAGGCGCACGTACGCGGCTGCGACTTGCGCCATCAGGTCTCTAAATTACCTCACCCACGTGGTACAATTTCAGAACGCACTGTGGGAACAGAGACAGGACCTGGTTGAGAAGATGCTCGACGGTGGTCAAAAGGAGGAGCTTTTAAACCACCTCCGTACGGATTCGGATGTGGGGACCCAGGTGCTCAGAGCCGCATACGACTCTGCGGACTCTTCATCCAGAGCTGCAGCCTCAGGCGTGTGTCTCCGGAGACACTCTTGGCTCCGCGTCTCCGGTTTAACCCCGGACATCCAGAAGAACATCCTAGACGTCCCTTACAACGGGGAAGTCCTTTTTGGTGAAGCTTCCGAGAAGGTGATCACCAAACTTCAGGACGAAGGGAAGGCAGTTAGATCTGTCCAGGCCATGTACAGATCCCGACCTTGTTCCTTTCGTAGGAACCAGAGTCGCTTTCATAGCCAGACACAAAGGCAACAACCACGTTCCAGCCAACAGCAGAGGGGCTCCTTTATCCGAAAAGCCCAGGCCAAGTCATCCCCAGGCAGAGGCCAACGAGTTGCAAAGTTGGCCCAGCCTGCGGGATCTAACGCTGCCACAGCATGACTCCTTCCCAGCCCCCGCCCCTCCTTAGGATCAACGGGAAATGAAGGTCGAGGGTCGCATCGAATGTCACCTGCCAGAGTGGCGGTCGATCACCACCAACAGGTGGGTGCTGCAACTGGTCGAAAAAGGCCACTATATAGAATTTGTAGGCAGCCCACCTACAAGACCTCCCCTGCTTTTCGGCTACTTGGGTCAGCACACCCTGCTCATACAGCAGGAAGTGTTCATGCTTCTGGACAAGGAAGCCTTAGAGCACGTTCCAGAGAACCAGAGAGGGCTAGGGTATTATTCGCACTTCTTCCTGGTTCCAAAGAAAACAGGGGACCTCCGTCCAATTCTGGACTTCAGCGACCTCAATCTGTCGGTCGTTTATAAACGCTTCCGCATGGTTACCCTTCCGGGCCTAATTCCCATGCTGAAGCGGGACGCCTTTCTGGCATCTTTGGATATGCAGGACGCCTACCTGCGCATTCCAATTGCAAAGCGTACAGGAGGTTCCTGCGCTTTGAGTTTCAGAGCGCCATTATCAGTTCGGCGCTTCCTTTCGGGCTGTCATCGGCACCTCGCGTTTTTTCGAAGTGCATGGTGGTCATAGCGGCGTCGCTGAGGAGACAAGGCCACTACATGTTCCCATACCTGGACGACTGGCTTCTCATGGCTCCCTCCAGGGAGGCACTGATGACGGCCATTCATCGCACCCAGTCCCTTTTTCAATCACTGGGTATCCTCATCAATTACGAGAAGTCTCTCCTGGTACCAGAAACTGCAGTTCATAGTAACAGTTCTGGACACTGTCAGAGGGAAAGCTTTTCTTCCCTCAGACAGAGGGGAACACATCAGATCCCTCATCAGGGACCTGTCGGTGAGGAAGACTGCCCCGGCAAGACTGGTCCTTTGCCTGCTTGGACACATGGCTGCGGCCATTGCAACAGTCCTGATGGCACGGCTCCACATGCGGGTAACCCAGTGGATGCTAAGGGTGCAGTGGGACCAAAGGCAAGACAATCTGCAGCAGCCAGTTCGAATCACGAATGCCACGATTCGGGATTGGCAGTGGTGGCTACATCCGGAGAATCTCTCCGCAGGGGTTCCCTTCATAGCGCCGTCTCAGACTGTGACTCTCTCCACAGACGCGTCAGGTCTCAGGTGGGGGGCACACCTAGACGATGTACGGTCTCAGGGCATATGGGCAGCCCTGGAATCCCATCTCCACATCAACATTTTGGAGATGAGGGCAGTACTTTACACTCTGCAGGCCTTCCAGTTGGAGATTCCACCGGGTACTCTCCTGTTACAAACAGACAATACTGCAGTGATGTATTACCTCAACAAACGAGGCACTCACTCCTACCCGCTTTGCAGGGAGGCTATGAGAGTGTGGGAGTGGGTAGAGCAACACGGCGCAAACCTAATTGCAGTACACATCCCGGGAGTGGACAACACCGTCGCAGACAGTCTGAGTCATTCTCAGGCCAGAATCCACGAGTGGGAACTTCTACAGGAGGTGGCAGAGGATCTGTTTCACAGATGGGGCACTCCAGAGTTAGACCTTTTCGCGTCCTCATCCAATGCAAAACTGCCCAATTTTTGCTCGCTAGATCCAGGGCCTGGTGTTTTCTGGCGAGACGCGTTGTCCCTCTCCTGGGCGGGCAGATTCCTGTATGCCTTCCCTCCTTTCCCGTTGATCCAGAGATTTTTCTTAAAGCTTCGCAGGAAGCAGGCTACGCTCATTTTGATAGCGCCTTTTTGGCCCAGACAAATTTGGTTCCCTCTTCTGCATCAGCTATTCCGGGAACCTCCACTTCCTTTGCCAATCAGCTTCCATCTGTTGTCTCGGGAGGAGGGTTCATTAGTCCATCCAGACTTACGTTCTTTGAACCTGCATGGTTGGCTCCTAGAGACATAGCCATGTTGCGATATGGGGTCTCGCAAGAAGTGGCAGATGTGCTCTCTGCTGCCAGAAAACCGGCAACCCATGCAGCGTACGCCATAAAATGGCACAGATTTTGCTTGTGGGCTCAAGCGCTCGGTTTCTCGCCATTAGAATGTCCTGAAAAGCTGGCTCTGGATTACCTGCTTTCCCTTTTTCAGTCCGGACCGGCTTACTCCTCGATTAAGGTGCACCTTTGTGCCATTTCGGCCTACCATGCCCCCATAGGCCATCGGATGGTGGCCCAATTGGACACTACTCGTGCCTTTTTAAGGGGAGTACTCCACCTTAGGCCACCTGTCAAGGATCCAGTTCCTCTTGAGACTTGCCCTTCATCCTGGAGCAGCTTACGCGGTCACCCTTTAAACCAGCCGTGGATTGCGAGCTACGTTTTCTGTCGTGGAAAACGTTATTTTTAGTTGCGGTTACTCCGGCAAGAAGGATTTCCGATTTGCATGCACTAATGTGCAAAGAGCCTTATTTAGTTTTCCATCAGGATAGGGTATCCCTGAGGAAAAAAACCCAAAGTTTCTGCCTAAGATGGTCTCAGCCTTCACCCTTAATCAGGGTATCGACTTACCAGTGTATTTCCCAAGGTACACCAACCGAGGAGAAGCCCTTCTGCACACCCTTGATGTACACAGGTGCCTCAGATATTATCTGACCAGAACCAAACAGTTTCGAAAGACGGATCAACTGTTTGTCTCCTTTGCTGTTAGAATGAAAGGAGCTCCTGTCTCTAAACAGTCTCTCTCGAGGTGGCTCATCCAGTGCATCACTTTCTGTTATGATAAGGCAATAAACCCTTACCGGCGCGAAGTTAAGGGTCATTCCACGAGGGGTGGCCACTTCCTTTGCGGCGTTAAAGAATGTCTCCACCTCAGCTATTTGCTCTGCAGCCACTTGGAGCTCTGTGCATACCTTTATCAGGCATTACAGTCTGGATATTGCTTCCAGGCGAAGAGCAGTGTTCGGCCTAGCCGTTCTTCAGGGACTTCTGTCCTAGGCTCAAGTTGCACTGAGACTTCTACCTTTCCTCCTCCCTGTGGCATAAGATTGACGCTTTTTCTTGGGAATCAGTCCTAATGGTGTAACCTGCTGTAAGAGCTGTTTCTCGAAGTAAGATAGTACAGTTACGTAAGAACTTACCGTAACAGTAGATCTTCGAAAACAGCTCTTGCAGCAGGTACCTTCCCTCCCACCATCCCCCTTCTTGTGGAGGTAGGTCGTAGCCAATCATCCATCTTACGAGATGGGACGTTCTATTTTTAGTCTTGGCCATCTGGTGGCAGATCCTTGGTCTCCTCTTCTGATGTCATCCAGCGGCCGGGAGTCTTCGGCGGGAGAACTGAGGATTGTGGGAGGACCGCATCTTTATGTACTACGCCTGACGTCGGGGGCGGGACCGACGTCGGGGGCGGTCCCCACTGAAGACTGCTAGCTAGAAATTCTCCGTGGGGTCCTGGCGCCTGACGGCTTCAGTCCTAATGGTGTAACCTGCTGTAAGAGCTGTTCTCGAAGATCTACTGTTACGGTAAGTTCTTACGTAACTGTACTTTCTGTTTACTCTGTTAGGGTCCAACGACCCATCTGCCAGGTTATGCTACTATGAGTTTTCTACCCTATGCTCCTTGCTCTTGTTGTAATTCATTGTAAATGTTACCTATCACTGTTGTTAAACATGTATCACTATTCCTGCTCTCCCTCAGACATGTAGCCTCTTACTAGGTATCCTAAGTTATACGGCCCGCTGCTGCCCGTTATTGTGATTGTTTTTACCTTTGTGCCGTGCTACGACCTTGTATTGTTATTGCCTGTACCTTGTAATCCTCCCAGGTCGCACCTGAAAATAGGCACTTGACTGTCTAGTGTACTTACCTGGTTAACAAAATGTAAATAATAACAGTTTCTCCTTTCTCTTACTGCTGATGCTTGTGACGCTGATGAGAAAAAACATTGACACTCTTGGACAAGTGTGAGATGATACACTTGTAGTTGAAAATCGCATTTTGTGTCGCCATCACCTTTAGCCAGATGGGTGTGAGCAAGCTCCAGGAATCTCGATATCTAGTTTTCCACAGGGACAAGGTTGTCCTTCACCCCCATGTGAAGTTACTGCCAAATGTCTTACAATTTCACCTGAACCTAATTAATTGCATTTTAAAACTGCTCACCAGAGACTGCACGTGTTTAGTAGCACTTAAAAGGACTGTAAAGTGTTGCCTTTAGGAAATCAGTTTCAGGTGAGCCATTCAGAAAAACAGACTTCAGCCCTGCTGTCACTTTTTCCTGATGTCTTCTTGGAAATACTCCCCTGCTGCTGACCCTCATATACGCTGTCTGTGTTCCCCAATCACAGGAAATGAGCCTTCTGCTCCCCTCTGATGCTTAAACAGCAGAGTTTGACTTTTTGTTTGTGTTGTGCCTCAGAACGAATCAGATTCCAGTGAAGAGGATGATGAAGAAGAGGAGCATGTGGACATTGAGACAGTCGAGGAACTTTCAGAAAAAATTAATATTGCCCGTCTGAAGGCTAGAGCAATCCATGTCACAACGACTAAACCAAAGTAAGGATTTATCTCCTTGTTCCTGTTTTCCAGAATTGAAAGCAGTGGTGACTTCTTTGGAATTTGGTACTGCAGGTGTGGCCTTGGGGTTTTGCATGCCGGTTAACATAATTTCTGTTATTTATTTTGGTTTTGTATAACACGTGTGTGTATAAATAAAAATAACAAAACAAATTGGTAGATAAGTAGCCACTCACCCAATGTAATAAAGTTTGTATACTGTTTGTATTCCTCTTGGCACTGAAATGTATTTCAGAGCCGAGAGGAATACTGAAAGCACATTTGCAAATATCAGGAAACGAAACCACGCCTTAAAATAAACTGTTATGACAGAATAAAATGGGGACTGAAGAGGAACAGATCTTTTTCATTACTAGAATATGGAAGAACTGAAATAAAGCTTATTCGGAGATGTTAAAAACTGAGATGGAATTTACTTTATATGCAAAGAGAAGAATCGGGAAAGATTACTGAAACACAGTATACCTTACTGATGAAGGGTATTTGCCTGAAACGTTTGAGAAATTTATGTACACTGGATGTTTATGAAATTATGCCTTTTGGAAAAAAATAATTGAATAAATAAACAGTAAACAATCTTTATTACATCGAATGAGTGGCTTCTTATCTATAAATTTGTTTTTTGATGTTTGAGACGTTTATTGGTAGTTAGCTACTCCTCTTAATATTTTTTTGATTTATCGAGGTTGTCTGAGCTGGACACAACGTTTATAGATAAAATAGCAAGATAAAAGGTGATGTAACTTTGAGGTGGAGCTCTTGAAGCAAGTATTACCAATAGGACTAATGCTGCCATGTGGTAGGACCCCACGGAAAAATCTTGCAGCTAGCAGTCTGAGCCCACCCCCACCCATGTTGTCTCCACTCCGCGTCCGATGTAGTTTAAAGGGGCGGCCCTCCGGTGCCATCTCAGTTCTTTTCCCGGTGTCGACCCACTTAGTTCGGCTCAACGGATGCCTTTCACTGCAGTGTACTGCGCTTTTTTTGCCATTTTCTAGTTTTGTTTTTTTTCTGATTTGATAGAGATTTATTTTCTTGCATGTCTTTGCACTCTCCACTGCGGCGCAAGTCAAAGTGTGCGTGTGGGAAGCAGAACTAGCCAAGGACGGCCACACGGCCTGCCTTATCTGCCTAGGCCCTGACCATCAGCCTGCCGACTGTCTGCACTGCAAGAAATTTAACCAGAAGACAAGGACCTGGAGAGCCAGCACCCTTAAGGCTTATCTCCTTGAGCAGAATGTGGCAGCTATGCAGAGGACCTCGGAGTGCAGCTCTTTTTCTCCCACCGTGGACCCCCCGCCAAAAAGAGAAGGCTTGGGGGGGGGGTGGACACCATCATAGGAAGAAGGATAGGGCCAGGTCTGAGTCCTGCCAAAAGTCTCCTTCCAGGGCGTCTTCAGCCTCCGACGGGAGGTCGGGTTCAGTCCCTCTGATGGCTGCAGGGACATCTTCGAAGTCTGCTCCCTCCTCTTCTCAAGGTAAGCACAGGGAGCTGTCTTCCTCTGGGCATTCCCTTGTCCAGACTTCCCAGGCCCACTGACCCCACAAATCCTCGACTGGGTCGACCCAGGAAGGTCAGTCGCCTTCGGCAGGCCTGAGGACTCTGGCCATAAGCCCGGCTGGTCATCTGGGAAACGCAAACAACTGAATGACTCGACAAGAAACAGGAGGTAATTCGCCATCGGACGCCTCCTCCTCCAGCCAAGGTACCCCCTCTCCGGCGACTTGGGCCCCGACGCCAGATTGGAGGCAGTCACCGGATTAATGACACCCGCTCCACCTTCTGAAGGTTGGTCACACAAGGGGCCTCATCCTACTCCAGATGCCGGGTCTCCCAAGGACATGGATGTCAAGCAGCAGCCTGACAAGGCCAAAGAGGGATCCTCTGACTGGATGTCAGAGCCTCAGGATACGCTGACGCCTGGTCCTGCGAATCCGACGCCTGCCCCACCTGTGGTTCCTTTGGCGGACATCCGGTCTCTTTTTTCCACTTGGTGGAACGCGGTCAGAGGGGACCTGCTATACAGACCCTCTAATTCTCCTCCTAGGGAGCCTCCTATGGGCTATCAGCTCCTGACAAACCTGAGGTGGGTGACCAACCCCAACCAGATCCTAAAGGCAAACGGAGGAAAAGGTACTCATCCCCGGTCTCCTCCTCCAGCCGGCGCCCAACCTCTTCGGATGAAGGTGCTGCGAGACCCTCTTTCTCGGATTTTTCAGATGAGATGGGGTTAACTCCCTCATCCCCAGGTCCCAGGAACTTGCCCAGGTCCCCCCGACAACCCCTTGTTCCTGGACATCATGCGCCATATACAGTCCATTTATGAGTGGGACACTGAGGAGCTGGACCCAGAACGGAAGCGGTTACCCAAGTTTCTGGGGTCCAGAGAACCAAAACCTCTGGTTATCCCACCACAATGGAGTCCTCCCAGGACATCACCAGGCTGACGTGGCAGAAACCGTCGCCCACCACAGCTGTTCCTAGGAAGGTGGACAGACTGTTACCCCAAAGAGGAACATTTCTTTGGGGGAGCATCCTAAGGCAGAATCTTTGCTGTTGACAGCTGCTCACGGCTGTGTCAGTCAGCCCAAGCACCTGAGTGCCCTGCCCCCGATCCGGAGTCCAAAATGTTGGATCACTGGAGCAGAAAAACATATTCATCAGCCACTGGATCTATCCATTCGCTGAACTTTCTTGCCCACATGGTCACCTACCAACAGTCCCTGTGGTAGAAGACTGTGGAGCCGGTAAAAACTCTGCCAGACTTGGACAGTAAGAATGAGATCCTAGCTTACGTCCAAGTTGGAATAGACATGGACAGGCACATCAACCATTGTTCTTACGACTCGGTGGACATGGCTTCCCTTGCGGCCACAACGGGAATCTGTCTGAGGGGCACTCCTGGCTTGGGGTGTCTGGCTTTTGTCCTGACTTTCAGGACTCCATACTGGATGCCCCCTTCCAGGGACCAGTATTGTTTGGCCAGGCAGTAGAGTCGCTCGTCAAAAGCCTGCAAGACTCTGGCAAGGCTGTCGTCAAAGTCCATAAGATGTACAAGTCGGAGCCTCAAGGTCCCCATCATCGTCCCTTTCGTAAAAGACAGGGACAAGGGAGCAAGCAACCCCAAAGAAAAGGGTTCAGGAGGCCCATCCACGCTGTCCCTTACAAGGTGCCCAGGGTCCCAAGCAACCCAAAACTCCTAGGGCCCCAGGCCCAAACCCCTCCTCTACAGCCTGACTCGCTGCAACCCCCTCCTCATCTTTGAATCATGCAGAATGAGAAAGTAGGAGGGAGATTTTCCCTTTACCTCGCAGGATGATCCAGTATCACCTCGAACCAATGGGTGCCAGAAATCATTCAGAGGAGTTACTCTGTCGAGTTTCTCAGCATACCCCTGGACCATCCACCCCCACCAAATTGTTAGCCTGATCATGCCTGGCTTCTGGAGGACGTGATGCAGTTTCTCCTCTAGAAAGGCTATTCAGCCGTTCCCCTGCCCAGTGGAGCACAGACTTTTACTCTCGTTTTTTCCTGGTCCCAAAGAAACCGGGGAATCTTCGTCCCATTCTGGATCTCAGCCAACTCAATCTGTTTATCAAGTACCAGAGATTCTGGATGGTGATATTGGCAAGCCTGTTACCTCTCCTCCATCAAGGAGACTGGTTATGCTCCCTCGATATGCAGGACTCCTACATGCACATCAAGGTCCTGCCCTTGCACAGGAGGTTTCTGTGCTTTTGCTTTCAAGACCAGCACTACCAGTTCAGGGTCTTGCCCTTTGGACTTTCGTGGGCGCCCAGGGTTTTCACCAAGTGCCTGGCGGTGGTAGCGGTGGTCTTGAGGAGGAAAGGCCACCTTGTCTACTCTTACCTGGACGTTTGGCTTATTTTGGCTCAGTGAGCTAGCAAGTTGAATTTGGCCCTGGAGGAAACAAAGGATCTATTTCTCTCCCTGGGCGTCATTGTAAACTGGCCATAGTCGCAACCCTGGCCCTCCTAGCGACTTCAGTATATTGGAGCTGTTCTGGACACTACCCAGGGCATAGCCTTCCTCCCATCAGACAGAGCAGGCCATCTGATGGGCCTGGCACGCAGGGCGCAGGCAGCAATTTCTCTTCCAGTGAGGGTAGTTCTTCAGATCTTACTTCGAGAAACAGCTCTTGCAGCAGGTTACACCATTAAGACTGAAGCCGGTAGGCGCCAGGACCCCATGGAAATTTTCTAGCTAGCAGTATTCAGCGGGCACCGCCCCCGACGTCAGGCATCATATAAAAGGGGGCAGTCCCCCAGACTCCCCAGTTCTTTTGCCGCTGCCCACTCGCCAGCACGGGCCTCACGGTCCCACCCCCTAGCAAAACGACGACTAGAACTTTCAAGGTATTACCTACTAAATGTCGGCATCTCCAGCTCCTTCCTCAGAATGACATCCCTCCAAGTGCGCCTGCGGCAGACAGATCCCTTTCAAGGATCTACATTCATCCTGCCTGCGGTGCTTAGGACCGGAACACGACACCAAGGCCTGCTCCTTTTGCCAAGGGTTCAACAGTCGCACCCGGATCCTCCGCCAGAAGGCACTTCAGGGGTTCCTCTTGGAAGAAAAGTTAAAAAGCATGGACAAAGACCCTACCTCCAGAGGTGAGTCTTCCTCTAAGTCCCATAAGCACCAGGACAAGCATCGGGAGAAGGCCAGGTCCAGATCCCTTAACCGGGCCTCGGACTCGCGCACCAGCTCAGGCTCCACGCGCTCAGATCACTGTCCCTCCTGGGCCCACTCTCAGCCCCCTCCAGTAAAGGTTAAGTCTTCAGGCAGCACTTCGGCTTCTCTGCATCCCATCAAGACTTCCAGGCCTTCGGCTTCCTCAACACCCTCCCGGGCCTCCTGGAGGTCTTCAGACCATCACCAGTCCAAGTCCTCTTCAAAACAAGCTTCCTCAGAGAGACGCCGGGACTCTGATGCTAGATCGGCCTCCCAGCCTCCTAGGGGTCCGGATCCCCCTCCCAGGAAGACTAAGGACCTGATGTCCCTAAAACGGAAGATGGACCAGAAGAGGGCTTCAGACCCTCCATCGGTTAAACGCCCGTCAGACCAGATGTCAGCTAAGCACCTGACGTCATTGAGACGTTCGCCAGAGCCAAAGACTGCCTCCCCGTCACCGATGGACACCAGTTGCCGGGACTCTACAGAGGAGGACCTGATGACCAGGCAGGTGACAATGAGGACGTCGGGCTTCCACAGGAGCCTTCATCAAACCCGATGACGCCCTCGGACCCGACGTGTGATACTGGCGACAGACCACCAGCACCAGGTCCGTCGTCCGGTATGAATATTCAAGAGGTCAATGATCTCTTTACCTTTTGGTGGGACACAATAAAGAAGGATGTGATCCCAGTCAAATCTCCTCCTCCTGCTCCTTCACCTGCTACTCCCCCCTCCTCCACCGCAGGGGCCAGCAGGAAGACCACCGACCCCCAAGGAACGTACTCCACCTTCTAGGGGAAGATCCAAAGAACGGTGAAGGCCCCCTTCAAGATCTCCCTCAGGTTCTCCCAGTCCTAAGCGACCCAGATGTCGACGGTCCACTCCGCAGGGGGATGATTCCAGACCTGACACCTCAGATACCTCCAGGTCTCCTTCTCCGATCAGCATCCCATTACCCGACCCACGAGACCTGCCCAGGTCACCTCCGGATGATCCCTCTTTTTCTGAAATCGTGAGGCTCATCCAAGAGAACATGGGATGGGATTCGGAAGATCTCGACCCCGGGAGACAGCGCCTAGCTCGTTACCTTCGGCAGAAGGACCCGAAGCCTGTGGTGGTACCACCCTTGGTGGACACCTTCTCGGACGTCACCAAGGTTGCGAGGAAGCGTCCGCACTCCTCCACTGTGCTGACGAAGAAAGCTGACTGCCTGTTCAGGGCCCCTGTAGAGGGCCAGTACTTGGCACAACAACCCCTGGCTGAGTCCCTGGTCATTACAGCCTCCCATGATAGCTCTCAATGGCCACAACATCTGAGTACACAGCCACCGGCCCAGGAATCCAAGCAATTGGATGCCCTGGGGAGGTGCATGTATGCGGCTGCTACATGCTCCATCAGGTCACTGAACTATCTGACTCGTATGGTTCTTTTGCAGAATTCCCTGTGGGAACAGGGTCAGGACCTGGTTGACAAACTACCGGATGGCGAGCAGAAGGTGGAGCTCTTGAACCTCTTCCGCATAGGGTCAGATGTGGGGACCCAAGTGTTAAGAGCCGCATATGACTCTGCGGACTTGTCCGCCAGAGGCGCAGCTTCAGGCGTCTGTCTCCGAAGACACTCCTGGCTCCGTGTCTCTGGATTTACCCCGGACGTACAGAAGGGTATCCTGGACGTCCCTTATAACAGAGAGGTGCTGTTCAGTGAACCCTCTGAAAAGGGCATCATCAAGCTTCAGGACGCCGGGAAGGCAGTAAAGACTGTACAGGCCAAATCTGGTTCCTTTCGTAGGAACCAGAACCGTTTTCGCGGCTGACAACGACGACGACAGCCACATTCCGGCCAGCAGCAAAGGGGCACCTTCCACCATCAGGCCCAACCTAAGCCTTCCCCAGGCCGAGGTCAGCGATATACCAAACCGGCCCAGCCTGCGGGGGGTAATGCCGCCCCAACCCCTCCTCTGGATCAACGGGCAGCAAAGGTTGGGGGTCGCATCGCGCACCACTTTTTAGGGTGGCAGTCGATTACCGCCAACCGGTGGGTCCTTCAGCTGGTCAAGAGAGGTCATTTTATAGAATTCCTCGACCACCCACCGTCAAGACCTCCCCTGCTTTCCCATTATTCTGGTCAACTTGCACTGCTCATACAGCTGGAGGTGCTCGTGCTTCTGGAGAAGGAAGCTATAGAGCACGTACTGAGGAACCAGAGAGGTGCAGGTTACTATTCCCACTTCTTTCTGGTTCCCAGAAGGACAGGGGACCTCCGTCCGATACTGGATCTCAGCGATCTCAACGCTTCGGTCTTTTACAAACGCTTCCGCATGGTGACCCTTCCTGGTTTGATACCCATGCTGAAGCAGGGCACCTTCCTAGCGTCCTTGGACATGCAGGATGCCTACCTGCACATACCCATTACTCGAGCGCACAGGAAGTTCTTGCGCTTCGAATTTCTAGGTCGCCATTATCAGTTCCGAGCCCTCCGTTTCAGACTGTCATCGGCACCTCGGGTGTTTACGAAGTGCATGGTAGTCGTAGCAGCGACTCTAAGGAGACAAGGCTACTACGTGTTTCCCTACCTGGATGACTGGCTCCTCATGGTACCCTCTCGGGAGGCTCAGATGTCCGCAATTCACTGTACTCAGTCCCTGTTCGGGACATTGGGCATCATTATCAATCAAGAGAAGTCATACCTGGTTCCGTCACAGAATCTGCAGTTCATAGGCGCAGTTCTGGACACCGTCCGGGGAGAGCTTTTCTGCCCCAGGACTGAGCGGAACACATCGGATCCCTCATCAGGGACACCTTGGCAAAGAAGACTGTCCCAGCCAGACTGGTCCTTTGTCTGCTCGGACACATAGCTGCGGCCATTGCAACAGTCCCGTTAGCCCATCTTCACATGCAGGTGACCCAGTGGATGTTGTGGATTCAGTGGGATCAGAAGGAAGAGCATCTGCAGCTTCCAGTTCGGATCACTAATGCCATATTCTGGAATTGGCAATGGTGGCTAGATTCACAGAACCTGTCGGTGGGGGTCCCCTTCATTGTGCCGTCTCCGATTGTGACACTCTCCACGGATGCCTCAGGGTTCGGTTGGGGAGCACACCTCGACGGGGTCAGGTCTCAGGGTTCGTGGACACTCCAGGAAGCTCATCTCCACATAAATATTTTGGAAATGAGAGCAGTCCTTTATGCCCTGTAGGCCTTCCAGACAGAGATCCCTCCGGTTACTCTCCTGTTACAAACAGATAATACCGCGGTGATGTAGGTGATGTATTACCTCAACAAACAAAGAGGCACCCATTCCTACCCACTTTGCATGGAGGGCATGAGGGTGTGGGATTGGTTTCTATGGCACGGCGCGAACCTCATTGCTGTTCATGTCCCAGGAGTGGACAACATCATCGCAGACAGCCTGAGCTGCTCTCAGGCCAGAGTCCATGAGTGGGAACTACTCCGGGAGGTAGTAGAGGATCTATTTCACAGATGGGGCACACCAGAGTTAGACCTTTTCACATCCCCATCCAACGCAAAACTGCCCAATTTCTGCTCACTAGATCCAGGGCCTGGTGTTTTCTGGCGAGACACGTTGTCCCTCTCTTGGACGGGCTGATTCCTCTACGCTTTTCCTCCCATCCTGTTGATCCAGAGGGTCCTTTTGAAACTCGGCAGAGAGCAGGCGACACTGATATTTATTGCGCCTTTTTGGCCCAGACAGATTTGGTTCCCTCTGCTACACCAGCTGTCCCAGGAACCTCCGGTGCCGCTGCCAGTCAGCTGTCTGTCATTGTCCCAGGAGGCAGATTCCTTGGTCCTTCCAGACCTTCGCTCTCTGAACCTGCATGCCCAGCTCCTAGAGACATGGCTATTATGCAGTACGGGGTCTCGCAAGAGGTAGCAGATGTTCTAGCGGTTGCTAGAAAACCGGCCACTCATGCCACACACGCCATGAAATGGCGCAGATTTTGCCTCTGGGCTCAAGCACAAGGACTTTCCCCGACGGAGTGTCGGAAAGGTCGGTCCTGGACTACCTCCTGTCTTTCTTCCAGGCAGGCTTGGCCTACTCCTCTATTAAAGTACACCTTTGTGCCATCTCAGCCTATCATACACCTATAGGACGACGTCCCATAATTCAGCTGGACACAGCACGAGCCTTCCTGAGAGGAGTTCTCCACCTTAGACCTCTGATCAAGGATCCTATTCCTCCATGGGATTTGCCCTTTGTCCTGGAGCAGCTTACGCTGCCACCTTTTGAACAAGCCGGGTATTGCGAGGTACGTCTCTAACTTGGAAGACGTTATTTTTAGTTGCCGTTACTTCGGCAAGAAGAATTTCTGAACTTCATGCACTGATGTGCAAAGAACCTTATTTGGTTTTTCACCAGGACGGGGTGTCCCTACGGACAACTCCAAAGTTTCTACCTAAGGTGGTGTCAGCTCTCACCCTTAATTAGGACATAGACTTACCAGTGTACTTTAGTAAATACTCTAGTAGAGGAGAGGCCCTGTTGCACACTCTGGATGTGCATAGGTGTCTAAGATACTACCTGACCAAAACCAGGCACTACCGTCAATCTGATCAGCTTTTCGTCTCCTTCGCCCATAGGATGATTGGAGCTCCGGTTTCTAAACAATCGCTGTCCAGGTGGCTTATCCAGTGTATCACGTTCTGTTACCAGAAACGTAACAAACCTTTACCGGGCTCGGTTAAGGGCCATTCCACAAGGGGGGTAGCTTCCTCCTTTGCGGCCTTAAAAAATGTATCCACCTTAGCTATCTGCGCAGTAGCGACTTGGAGAACTGTGCACACTTTCATCAGGCATTATAGTCTGGATGTGGCATCGAGGCGAAGAGCAGGTTTTGGTCTAGCGGTCCTTCAAGGACTTCTGTCCTAGGCTAAGGTTTTACTAGGGATTTCTACCTTCCCTTCTCCCAATAGTGTGGGATTTCCACTATTGCTTGGGAATCAGTCCTAATGGTGTAACCTGCTGCAAGAGCTGTTTCTCAAAGTAAGATAGTACAGTTGCATAAGAACTTACCGTAACAGTAGATCTTCGAGAACAGCTCTTGCAGCAGGTACTTTTTCTCCCACCATCCCCACTGGAGGTTGAATTTTTTGTTCAGATATCCTTCTCCTAGGATCAGGTGTTCGCAGCACCACTGTGATTGCCACTTGATGACGGATCCTCAGTCTCCCCTTCTGATGTCATCCAACGGCCGGGAGTCTCCGGCGGGAGAACTGGGGATTTTGGGGGACCGCCTACTTATATACTGTGCCTGACTTCGGGGGTGGGACCGACGTCTGAGGTGGTCCCCGCTGAATACTGCTAGCTAGAAAATTTCTGTGCGGTCCTGGCACCTGCCAGCTTCAGTTCTAATGGTGTAACCTGCTGCAAGAGCTGTTCTCGAAGATCTACTGTTACGGTAAGTTTTTACATAACTGTACTTTCTTGCGTAACTGTACTTCTCTACCTAAGGTGGTCTCAGCTCTCACCCTCAATCAGGATATCGACTTACCAGTGTATTTTCCTAAATAGTCCAATATAGGAGAGGCCCTGTTGCACACTCTAGATGTGCATAGGTGTCTAAGATACTATCTGACCAGAACCAGGCACCACCATAAGTCTGATCAGCTTTTCACCTCCTTCGTCCATAGGATGATGGGAGCTCGGTTTCTAAACAGTCGCTGTCCAGGTGGCTCATCCATTGTATCACGTTATGTTACCAGAAAGGTAACAAACTTTTACCGGGCTCGGTTAAGGGTCATTCCACAAGGCGGGTGACTACCTCTTTTGTGGGCATGAAGAACGTGTCCACTTCAGCCATCTGCGCAGCAGCTACTTGGAGCACCGTGCACACCTTTATCAGGCATTATTGCCTGGACGTTGCATCACAGCAAAGAGCTAGTTTTGGTCTAGCAGTCCTTCATGGACTCCTATCCTAGCTTCGGTCCAACTCGCAATCTCTTCCCAGCTTCCTCCCACCTGTGAGGCATTTCCAGTATTGCTTAGAATTGTTCTAATGAGAACCTTGCAGAAGAGTTTCTCGAAGTAAGATATCAGATCTTACTTCGAGAAACAGCTCTTGCAGCGGGTTACACCATTAGGACTGAAACCGGCAGGCGCCAGGACCCCACAGAAAGATTCTAGATAGCAGTATCCATCGGCCCCTCCCCGACGTCAGGCCTCAGATAAAAGGGGGCAGTCCCCCGGCATCCCCAGTTCTTTTCGCGCCGTCTACTCGCCAGCATCGGCCTCATGGAAGCCTGTTCTACTGTTACAATGCATGAAATCTTTAATTTAAGTAAACTTTAATCCATGTCTGCTTCTTCTACTCCTTCTCCCGAAGGACGTCCCTCTAAGTGCGCCTGCGGCAAGCAGATCCCCTTTGCAGACCATCATTCTGCCTGTGTCAGGTGTCTGGGCCAGGAGCACGACACCCAGGCCTGCTCAGTTTGCCAACAATTTTATAGCAGGACCCGGATCCGCCGCCAAAAGGCCCTTCAGGGATTCCTCCTCGAGGAGAAATTAAAAAAGATGGAGAAAGTACCTTCCTCCAAAGGGGAATCTTCTCATAAATCTGAGAAGCACCGGGACTCTGACAGGGCAGATTCCCCAAGCAGGGTCTCAGAGTCCAGGACCAGCTCCAGCTCTACCCGGTCCGATAGATCTACTTTCCAAGCTCGCTGCCAGCATCCCCCGGTAAAGGTAAGGTCTTCAGGGGGCTCCTTCAAGCCTGTTCCTTCGGACAGGCACAAAAAGTCTTCCTCCAAATCACAAGGTGCGTCTGACCGATGCCAGGACACCGACTTCAAGTCAGTCTCCCAGCCTCCTAAAGCATCTGAAAGGAAGACTTCCGAGCTGATGTTCCTTAAGCGGACGACGGAGTCCAAGAAGGTGTCCGACCCAGCACCCGAAAAATGGCCGACTACTACACCGACACCAGTGGACACTGGACGTCAGGGGTCCTCAGGTGAAGAGGCTACCATGCTGCCAGACGGGCAACACAGAGGACGCCGGGTTGCCCAGGGAGCCAGATCCAGTGCTTCCCCGGGTCCCGACCCCGACGACAGGCCCACACCGACGCCGGGTCTGTTGTCAGGTATGGACATCCAGGAGGTGAAGGATTTGTTCACCTTCTGGTGGGAAACCATCAAGAAGGACATGGTTCCTCCTAAGCCTCGGCCTCCTCCACCTCCTCCCATGGATGCCGAAGGTGACAGATCCCCGACCCCCAAGGAGCCAACTCCGCCTCCTCGGGGCCAATCAAGAGACAAGAAATGCCCATCACATTCTCCCTCAGGGTCCCCGAGACCGAAGCGACCCAGGGGCAGACGTCTTATCATCAGGAGATGACTCCAGACCGGATACGTCCGACATATCCAGGTCTCCATCTCCTTTCAGTCCCCCATCACCAGACCCACGGGACTTTCCAGGGTCACCTCCGGATGATCCCTCCTTTTCGGAAATCATGAGGCACATCCAGGACAATATGGGATGGGAGACTGAAGAACTAGACCCCGAGAGACAACGCCTTGCCCGTTACCTCAGGCAGAAAGACCTGAAGCCTGTGGTGGTCCCACCTTTGGTGGACACCTTTACAGATGTCACCAAGGCAGCTTGGAAGTGTCCGCATTCCACACCGGCTGTTCCAAAGAAGGCTGTGACCGCCTTTACAGGGCTCCTACGGAGGACCAGTATTTGGCGCAACAACCCCTGGCCGACTCCCTGGTCATTCCTGCATCTCATGACAGGTTCCAGCAGCCTCAGCATTTGAGCACCCAGCCTCCAGACCAGGAATCTAAGCCATTAGATTCCATGGGAAGACGCATGTATGCGGCTGCTACATGCTCTGTGAGGTCTTTGAACTTTCTGACGCACATGGTGCAGTTTCAGAAAGCCCTCTGGGATCAGGGCCAGGACCTTCTTAAAGATATACCGGATGATGAAAAGAAGGAGGAGCTGCTAAACCTCCTCCAAACTGGGTCTAACGTGGGGACCCAGGTTCTCCGAGCCGCTTATGACTCAGCGGACTCTGCAGCCAAGGGAGCAGCCACAGGCGTTTGTCTCCGGAGACACTTGTGGCTGAGGGTCTCCGGATTTACCCTGGACATCCAGAAGAATCTCCTGGACGTCTCTTATAATGGAGAGGTCCTCTTTGGTGAGGAGTCCGAGAAGGTCATCACAGAATTGCAGGACGCTGTGAAGGCAGTCAGGACTGTACAAGCCATGTACAGATCAAAATCCCGTTCCTTTCATGGGAACCAGAATCGTTTTCATGGCCGCCAACAAAGGCAACAGCCACGTTCCCTCCAGCAACCCAGGGGCAACTTTAGCCGTAAGAATCAAGCCAGGTTCCCCTTGGGCCAGGGCCCGAAGCATTCAAAAGCAGCCCAGCCCACGGGGGCCAACACCACCACAGCATGACTCCTTCCCGGCCCCTGCCCCTCCTCTGGATCAAAGGGTCGAGAATGTTGGTAATCACATCTCTCATCACCTTTCAGGATGGCAGAGGATCATCTCCGACCGGTGGGTGTTGCTTTTGGTCGAACGAGGTCACTCTATAGGGTTCCTTGATCTCCTGCCATCCAGACCTCCCCTCCTCTCCCATTACTCGCTACATCGCTCGAGCACACCGCAGATTTCTGCGCTTTATGTTTCTGGGATGCCACTACCACTTCCGAGTCCTTCTTTTCGGACTGTCTTCAGCATCTTGGGTGTTCATGAAGTGTATGGTAGTCATGGCAGCAGCTCTCAGGAGAGGGGGCCACTACGTGTTTCCGTTCCTACAACTGGCTCCTCATGGCACCCTCACTGGAGGCCCTTTATGTCTGCAATACAGGATACCTGTTCCCTCTTCCTTTCGCTGGGCATCACTATCAATCAGGAGAAGTCGTACCTTGTTCCTTCTCAGAACTTGCACTTTATAGGAGCGGTTCTGGATACAATTCAGGGAAGGGCATTCCTTCCCCAGGACAGGGCGGAACGCATTAGATCCCTCACAAGGGGCATAAAGGAGAAGAAGATGGTACTGGCCCGCACTGTCCATTGCCTGCTCGGACACATGGCGGCTGCCATTGCGACGGTTCCCCTAGCTCGACTCCATATGCGGGTTACCCAGTGGATGCTGAGAGCACAGTGTGACCAAAAACAGGATCATCTGCAGCATCCAGTCCGGATCACAAATGTAGTCTTCCGAGACTGGCATTGGTGGCTTGTCCCAGACCACCTCTCGACAGGAGTCCCCTTCACTGCGCCACCTACTTCAGCGACTCTCTCCACAGATGCCTCAGGGTCCGGATGGGGAGCTCACCTCAGCGTGGTCAGGACTCGAGGCTCCTGGATGTCTCTGGAGTCCCATCTTCAGATAAATATTCTGGAGATTAGAGTAATTCTATATGCCCTACAGGCATTCCTGACTGAGATTCTGCCGGGTACTCTTCTGGTTCAAACAGACAATACCGCGGTGATGTACTATCTCAACAAACAAGGAGGCACGCATTCCTACCCCCTTTGCAGGGAGGCTCAAAGGGTTTGGAATTAGGTATTGCAACACGGCGCACACATCACTGCAGTACATGTTCCCGGTGTGGACAACACTATCGCGGACAGCCTAAGCCAATCACAGGCCAGGGTCCACGAGTGGGAACTGCTTCAGGAAGTCGCAGAAGACCTGTTCCACAGATGGGGGACACCAAAATTAAACCTTTTTGCGTCCCCATTCAACACAAAATTGCCCAATTTCTGCTCGCTACATCCAGGGCCTGTTGTTTTCTGGTGTGATGCATTGTTCCTTTGTTGGACGGGCAGGTTCCTCTACGTTTTCCGGCCCTTTCCTTTGATCCAGAGGGTTCTACTGAAGCTCTGTCAAGAGCAAGCGTGTCTTATTCTAGTAGCACCCTTTTGGCCCAGGCAGATTTGGTTCCCTTTCTTACATCAGCTGGCCCAGGAACCTCCGGTGCCTCTGCCATTTTGCTCTCACCTTCTATCCCAGGAGACAGGCTCCTTGGTCCATCCGGATCTTCGGTGTCTGAACCTGCATACCTGGCTCCTAAGGACATAGCAGTCCTGAGATATACGGGGTCTCTCAGGAAGTTGCAGACGTTCTGGTTGCAGCCAGAAAACCCTTTACTCATGCTACTTACGCCATGAAGTGGCATAGATTTTGTATCTGGGCTCAGGCTCAAGCATTTAACCCACTGGAGTGTTCTATAAGGTCTGTTTTAGACTACCTCCCATTCCTCCATTAAGGTCCATCTATGCGCTATTTCATCGTACCATTCTCCGATAGGTCACAGGTCTCTAGCTCAACTAGAGGCTTCTTGCGCGGCATCCTGCACTTGAGACTTCCCATCAAAGACCCAGTTCCACCTTGGGACCTTCCTTTTTTTCTAGAGCAGCTTACGCTGCTTCCTTTTGAACCAGCCGAGGATTGCGAGCTGTATCTCCTCGCTTGGAAGACGCTCCTTTTAGTTGCTGTTACTTCTGCCAGAAGAGTTTTTGAGCTTCATGCACTCATGTGCAAGGATCCTTATTTGGTTTTTCACACGGACATGGTGTCCTTAAGAACAAATCCTAAGATCTTACTTTGAGAGGGTTCTTGTAGTAGGTAATTACATATAGGACTGATGCCGGCAGTTGGCAGGACCCCACGGAAAAATGTCTAGCTAGCAGTCCCTGGCGAGGGACCGCCGCCACGTCAGGTGACTGGCATCAGGAGATGCCGGTATAAAGGCGGGTTCCTCACGCCGCCTCCCAGTTCTTTTCCTCATTGCTAGCTTATGCTACTGTAAAAGTTCCTGTTCGCCAGGCTCCTTCGTTGGTTATTTTATCGAGTTTTTTCACTTTTTTCCTAGTAATTGTCAGTCATTCGTCGGTGTATGTCGTCCCCTACACCCTCCGAGCACAAAAATAAGTGAGACTTGTGCGGCACCCAACTCCCGCACAAGGATGGCCATTCTGTGTGCCTTTTTTGTCTAGGTCCCGACCATCAAGTAGAGAAGTGCCGGCACTGCTTGAGAAGCCCACATTCTCAAAAAGATGAGCTCCATGGAAGAAAAACTCAAGAAACTTCGGCAGGTGTCAACTTCCCCTGAAGGTCATCGCAAGAGAAAGGACAAAGAAAAGCACCGACAAGGGCTCCTCTCCACCGCAACTCCTCTGAATCGCTGTTGAAGGTGGTAACAGCTTCTCCGGGGACCGCTCGACGGCCGCCTTTAGTGGTTCTGAGTGGTGTCGGCCTCCATCTGGCTCAGGCCAGGTCAGTCGGGCACCTCCGGGCTCTTGGAGGCTTCCACCTCCGGTAAAGCCACTGGATGCGGGCTCACCAGCGGGCGGCTCCAGTAAGCCAGACGTCAGCTCCTCCGACGTCCACACGGAGAAGGTCAGTAAGTCGCCCGACCCTTCGGGGCAGCACATGACCCCTTTTCCGCCTGACCAGACCGCCCCTCCATCGTGGACTGCCTCCGGCGAAGGTTCTGTTAAGTCGGACGCCGGCCCCTCCAGCGCCCGCCCAGATCCCGCTGGCAAGACGCACATCGGTCCGCCCGACATCCGCACAGCGGATGAGCTGACGCCGGAGCCTGTCACATCCATCGCTCCCGGCTCCCCGCAGCCTTCGCTGCCCTCCGGGGACCCCTGAGTCTCCTCTGCCCGACCCTGGGGATTTTTCCCCTCCATCCCGGGGCAACACTGAGGTCCCTGTTCCACCTCCGTCGGACCAACCTCCTGCTGATCTGACGTCGGCTCCCCGGATGCCGGCCCCGACGCCTGTAGTGCCGACTCCGGGCAACATCCCGTTTCCGGAAGCCTCTGGGCCTTCTGCCCCAGTCCCGCCCGCGGGGCTGTCTGCTTCGACAGCTCCCCCGGCTCCCGTGTACCCAACCCCGTCATATCTGACGACATCGTACCCTGGACCGCAGTATCCGACACCCTAGTACCCGACGCCGGGCTTCCCGCCATCAGGTTATGGATACTCGCTCTATGGGTATAACCCATACCCTTATCCTCCACCGCCCCCCCAGCCGCCGGTGGATTTGCAGGAGACTCTAGCCTCCTGGTGGGCTGAGGCCAAGGCTCGGCTCACCAGAGAGGTGGAGAGTCGTCTTCCGACGACGGTGCCGGTAGCGGTTCCCATACGTCCACGACGACAAACTCCCTCACCTCCTCCAGACACCAGTGCTAAACCCTCTGGGTCCAGAGAGGGGCAGGACACGCTTCCCCGAGGGCTTCCCAAGGGGTCCGTTCCTCCCCCTAGACGGGAAAGGGAGTCATCGTCGTCTTCAGTTTCTTCCTCCTTGGACACCTTGGATGCCTCCGACGGCTGCTCTGAGAAGGACGGCGAGCCTCGCTCTCCGTCAAAGCCCAGCCCAAAGACTCCAAAGAAATCTCCGGAGGATCCTTCCTTCACGGAGCTGCTGCTTAAAATCCAGGCAGTGCATAAGTGGCAATCCTTAGAGCCAGACCCACAGCAGTTGAAACTCGCTGAGCATCTGAATCTGCTTGTGACAGCTCCCACCTTGGTGCCACCCTGGATCGAGCCTCACGCCCACCTTGTTACCACCATTTGGAAACAACCGTCGGCATTAGCCCCTCTTCCACGGAAGTTGAACAGGCTATACCAGGCTTCAGAGGGTGTTGATTATCTAGATTCCCACCCTTGAGCTGACTCTGTCGTGATTAGCGCCGCTCACGGCCGGTCAGCTAATCCAAAACACCTTAGCTCGTCGCCACCTGATAAAGAATCCCGTCTTCTGGACCAGTATAGCAAGAAGATTTTCGCTTCTTCCACGCTGGGGATCAGGGCCCTGAACTATGTCAAGTCACATGGGGGATTACCGGAAGGCAATTCTTTCTGAAGTGGAAACCAAATTGGACTCCGTGCCGTACTCTCAAGTCAAGCAGGAACTGTCTGACCTGCCTGCTCTGCACTGCGCTGCCCAGTCGACACATGCTTCATGATCACTTATGCAGTAGACACTCAAGTTGACTGAGCTCAGCTGTAGGCTTAAGACGTCATGCTTGGCTCCGTGTGTCAGGGTTAGTCCCGGAAGTGCAGTCCGCTATACAGGAAGCACCCTTCTGGGGGTCGGTGCTCTTCAGGGGTGGTGTCAAGGACATCATCACTGATCTGCAGGAGAAGGGGACTGCAATAAAGTCCGTCGAGACTATGTACCACCCCCATCAACCGCAGCGCCGTCCCTTTCGCAGACTGAACCGGCCAAAGGCGAAACCTCCGGGAAAGCGGGCCACTAAACGCTGGGCCCCCACAGCTGCCAAGCCCCCTCCGCCCAAAAAAACAGCAGGTGCTTCAGCTGCAGCGCTGCCCCACGCCACCCGACTCCTTCCCTCTCCCACAGCCTCCGGGCTTCCTGGAGGAACTGGTAGGAGGGAAGTTCTTCCTCCACCTTCCGGGCTGGGAGAGGATAACAACAGATTCATGGGTGCTCCAGCTAATCACAGAAGGACACTTAATAGAGTTTCTACAGAAACCACCTCGTCACCCTCCCCAAAGATCGTCGTACTCTCGGGAACATCATCTTCTGGTCCAGGAAGAGATTTCAGCACTGTTGCTGAAACAGGTGATAGAACCTGTCCCCCTTCCCCTACAGGGAACGGGTTACTATTCCCACTTCTTCCTGGTCCCGAAGAAGGCAGGAGATGTAAGACCTATTCTAGATCTCAGTTCCCTGAACCTATTCGTGGAATACAAGAGGTTCAGAATGCTCTCACTGCAGAGCCTTCTGCCCCTCGTCTGCTCGGGCCAGTGGCTGTGCAGTCTGGATATGCAGGATGCCTACCTGCATATATCCATTCTCCCGTCCCACTGCAAATATTTCCGTTTTGCTTTTCAGAGAGACCACTGCCAGTTCAAGGCACTTCCATTTGGTCTCTCCTCGGCTCCCCGAGTATTTACCAAATGCCTTGCGGCGGTGGCGGCCTACCTGCGTACCCAGGGAGTGCAGGTTTTCCTGTACCTGGATGACTGGCTCCTGGCGGTCTCATCCAGGGAGGAACTCCTGCCCTGCCTCTCCCTCACCCAACAGGTCTTTGCCTGCCTGGGTATTACCATCAACCATTCCAAGTCTCATTTGATCCCATCCCAGAGACTTCAGTTTATTGGGGCGATACTGGACATGACCCTGGGCAGGGCCTTCCTGCCACTGGACAGGGCGGCCACTATTCAGACTCAGGTGAGCCTGTTGTCCGGCTGCAGGCGAGTCACTGCAAGGTCGGGACTTCGCCTTCTCAAGCTCATGGCGGCTTCTATCCCGACAGTTCCTCGCGCTCGGCTCCACATGAGGGTTTATCACTGGACGCTTCGCTCCCAGTGGGATCAGTTGGAGGACGACTTGGATCAGCTGGTCCTGCTCTCCTCTCCCATGGTTCGAGACTTGCAGTGGTGGATGATCAGAGAGAACCTGTTTCGGGGGGTTCCATTCTTCCTTCCAGACTCTGACCACAGATGCCTCGGGCGAAGGTTGGGGAGCCCATCTCGGTCCTCATCGGACCCAGGGCTGTTGGTCCAACCTCGAACAAACACTCACATCAGTGTGCTTGAGCTCCGGGCAGTGCTTTATGCACTCCAAGCCCTCCATCTGTATCTCCTTTCAGGCCACCTAGCCGTCCAGACAGACAATATGTGTGTGGTATGATACATCAGCAAACAGGGAGGGACTCGGTCCTACCCTCTTTGCAGGGAAGCAATGAGAGTGTGGGATTGGGCAACACAACACGACCTTCATCTTATGGCAACTCATGTTCCGGGAGTAGAAAACGCCTTGGCAGACAAGTTGAGCTGCTCGTCCGCCCTGGCCCACGAGTGGGAACTGGATCAAGGGGTCCTAGACTATATCTTCCTACGTTGGGGAACACCACAGGTCGACCCGTTCGCTTCCCCTCAAAGCGCAAAGCTTCCAGATTTCTGCTCACCTGCTCAAAAGCGAGGCATTTTCTGGAGAGACGCTCTGTCTCTAGATTGGAAGGACAGATTCGTCTGTGCCTTTCCCCCAATTCCTTTGATCCCATGGGTCTTGCAGAAACTAGGTTCAGATGGGGCACGAATGATTCTGATCGCTCCTTTTTGGCCCAGGCAAGTTTGGTTCTCTCTTCTGCAACAATTCTCAGAGGAACCTCTGCTCCCTCTTCCTCTGTCTTGATGTTTACTGACCCAGGATCGGGGGACCCTGGTCCATCGAGGTCTCAGGTCCCTTCAGCTACATGCATGACTCCTGCAGACATAGCTCAAGCCCACTTTGGAGTTTCTCCCCAGGTGGCGGAAATTCTGTTGGAGGCTAGGAAACCCTCCACTAGGTCTACCTATGTCATGAAGTGGAAAAGGTTCACAATCTGGGCTGCTTCGAAAGACATTGAGCCTTTCTCCTGCTCCGCAGGACATCTGCTGGAGTACCTGTGCCACCTCTTCGACTTAGGTCGTAGTCACTTCTCTCTGAAAGTATACACGGCGGCCATTTCGGCCTATCACGTTCCCTTTGCAGACAGAACGTTTGCTCAACTGGAAGTCTCAAAGACTTTCCTCAGAGGGGTTCTCCACCTGAGACCTCCTATTCGAGTTCCCGCTCCTCCTTGGGATTTAAATTTTGTTCTTGAGAAATTAACTCTGCGTCCTTTTGAACCGGCAGCCTCCGCAGACTTGAAGTTCCTTTCTTGGAAGACACTTTTTCTTGTGGCCATTACCTCAGCTCGCAGGATTTCCGAGCTCCAGGCCCTGATGTGTAAAATTCCATACTTGATTTTCCACAAGGAACGTGTGGCTGTGCGCACTAATCCTAAGTTTCTCCTCAAGGTGGTAGCGGAATCTACATTGAACCAGTCCATAGAGTTACCTGCTTTCTTTACGCAGTACTCCAATCAAGGAGAGTACTTACTACATACTATGGATGTTCACCTGATTCTGAAACACTACACTAACAGGACAAAGGATCTCAGAAAGACTGATCAACTGTTTGTCTCTTTTGAACCCAAAAGAGAAGGCAATGCTGTTTCTAAGCAATGCCTATCTAAATGGTTGGCTCATTGCATCACTTTCTGTTATGACAAGTACAACAAGACCCTTCCGGGTCAATTAAGAGGTCACTCCACCAGAGGGGTTGCTGCCTCTGCGGCATGGTTCAAGAATGTGTCAGCGGCAGACATTTGTGCTGCCGCCACTTGGACTTCCGTCCATACCTTTACAAAAGATTACAGTTTGGATATTGCCTCTTACCGTAGAGCAGGCTTTGGGTTGGCTGTCCTGCAAGGCCTCCTTTCTTAAAGCCTTCACAGCTAAAGGATCTACTCTGAGTAGCTTTCCTCCTCCTGTGTGCATCTTCTTGTTCCAGACTGCTTGGGACTCAGTCCTATATGTAATTACCTACTGCAAGAGCCCTCTCGAAGTAAGATAGTACAGTTACGTAAGAACTTACCGTAACAGTAGATCTTCGAGAGAGGCTCTTGCAGTAGGTAATACCTTCCCGCCCTCCATCCCCTAAGCTTTTTCAGCTCCTTTTCCAGTGAGGGAAATACCCGCTCCTCTCTCATCCGGCCTTTCTGGCCCGTGGCAGGAAAGAACTGGAAGGCGGGCGTCAGGGACCGCCCTTTATACCGACGTCTCCTGACGCCGGTCACCTGACGTGGGGGCGGTCCCTCGCCAGGGACTGCTAGCTAGAAATTTTTCCGTGGGGTCCTGCCGCCTGCCGGCGTCAGTCCTATATATAATTACCTACTGCAAGAGCCTCTCTCGAAGATCTACTGTTACCACAAGTTCTTACATAACTGTACTTTCCTTCTCAAGGTAATCTCAGCTGTCACACTCAACCAGGATATAGACCTACTGGTGTATTACCCGAATCACGGTAATGGGGGGAAGCCGTGTTGCACACTCTGGATGTGCATAGGTGCCTCAGATATTATCTAACCAGAACCAAAGCGCATCGTAAATCGGACCAGCTCTTTGTTTCCTACACTCTGAGGATGATCGGTGTTTCTGTTTCCAAACAGTCGCTTTCTAGATGGTCGGTAAAGTGCATCATGTTATGTTATCAGAAGCGCAATAAACCCTTACCGGGGCCTGTGAAGGGTCATTCTGGGGGGGTGGCTACCTCCTTTGCTGTGCTTAAAAATGTCTCCACTTAAGCCATCTGTGCAGCAGTGACCTGGAGCACTGCACACACATTCCATCAGGCGCTACAATTTCGATATTGCCTCTAGGCGCACGCAGAGCTGGTTTCGGCTTGGCGGTCCTTCAGGGACTTTTGACCTGAAGCTTGGAGCATTCCTCCTATCCTCCTCACGATAACAACTTGGTCCCTTACTGCTTGGGAATCAGTCCTAATGGTGTAACCTGCTGCAGGAGCTGTTTCTCGAAGTAAGATAGTACAGTTACGTAAGAACGTACCATAACAGTAGATCTTTGAGAGCAGCTCTTGCAGCTGGTAGCTTCCCTCCCACCTTCCCCTCTGGAGGTTGAGTCTTCTGACCTAATTCTTCGGCTACAGCGTCTTTTGACGCCTTCTACGAACCTTCCTTTGGAAGCGGATCCTCTGTCTCCCCTTCAGATGTCACACTTGAGCCAGGAGTCTCCAGCGGCAGAACTGGGGATGCTGGGGCACCGCCCCCTTTTATGTGATGCCTGACATCGGGGGCTGTCCCCCGCTGGATACTTCTAGCTAGAATTTTTCCGTGGGGTCCTGGCGCCTGCCGGCTTCAGTCCTAATAGTGTAACCTGCTGCAAGAGCTGTTCTCGAAGATCTACTGTTACGGTAAGTTCTTATGTAACTGTACTTTACCAGAGTTGGGAACGAGTCTGGATTGGGTGGGGGTGAGCATCTTAAAGGACCGTCTTTATACTGATACCTCAGTTATGTAGTTGGAACAGTGTACAGGAGGAAGGACACTGAATGGCACCATGCACTGGCATGTATTTACAGATGCATTAATTGTCCTTGCAGTCAGTATCTTGAGGGCTGGAAGGAAGCAGTGTGTAAGCAGTCCTAATGTATAGTAATGTGATTCTGGCACTCTCAGGCCTCCAGTGCTGCTGGCTGCTCACCGATTCCCCCACAGATTGGCCAGTGCGAGGGATGTCATTGCTTTACAGAGTCCAAAAGGACCCACAGGGTTAGCTCACTAACACAGCGAAAGGACTTCTGCTCGTGACTCAGACATCCCATGTTCAGGAATGAGGCGGGGAGGAGAATAGTGTCCTAGATACTGCTCTCCTGCTTGGGGGGGTGAGGAGTGTGCGGTGTGCAGCCGACATCGGTTGGAGGCGGGGGGGAGCAGCCGATGGCGCCTACATTGTGGGGAGGTGTGCCAGACTGTGGCATTGTCGCATCATTTCATGCCACGCCTCTCGGGGTAACAAGCATTCAAAAAAATAAATGCCACCCCCACCCCCCCAATGCATGATGCCTCGCTCCACCCACCATGGCAGTCGACTAGTGATCACAGCGTGTCTGCTATAGCTCGACATCTCCCCTTACTCAAGGGGCCGACAAGGAGGCATCCAAGTAAAGGGGGTGGGGAGAAGGACAGGACCTGGTTCATACTTGCCTGGGGCATGCTTGCTCACAAGTCCAGGGGATCACCACCGAGATAAGTCCAGGGATGAGTTGGGCACCAGGGTGCAGGGGCGGAGCCTTCCATGGAGGGGCCAGCACAAAAAAAAATTAACCCATCACAGAGGAAATGC
The DNA here is from genome assembly GCA_016271365.2 of Neoceratodus forsteri. Taxonomy (NCBI): domain Eukaryota; kingdom Metazoa; phylum Chordata; order Ceratodontiformes; family Ceratodontidae; genus Neoceratodus; species Neoceratodus forsteri. The sequence goes on from CM028134.1 coordinate 112,523,885, forward strand.
CTCCGTGATCTCACGCGTACCTGGTAAGTGCACATGGGAGTTAGCTGGGGGTGGGGTGGGGTTATAGAGGTTAAAAGGAAAAAAAAAAGATGTAAAGTAGGGAAGATTGGCAGCAAGGCTGTTTTGAGTGGTAGATGCCCCTACATTTTGTGGGATGGGACAGAAACCTTTCAGGTTCTGTTTGGCTTTGAGGCGTGTCAAATGCTCTGGGAGTTTAACATACAATATCTTCCTAAGTAACTGTTATTCTACAGAGTATATGCCATTTGTGCTTAATCAGAAATGTTTCCATAGAAAGCTTACCGCCAGGTAAAGCAGCTAGGATATTTACAAAATGTTTGTCCCCTAGTGGTTAAAGGAGGAAGAGATTATAGTTTTACTGCGTGGAGACTGCCGCCCAAGTCTTACCACTTCCTAATGTGCTTTTCTGCCTATGTGTTCATATGTTTCCTAATGTCTTGCATTTGGAGAGCACCACAAAACCCCATAGATCTCCATGTGCATGTGGGCGCCAGTTTTCATAGTTTTGAAAACGCTTTAGAGCGTTTTTTGTTGTGTCAAAGCCAGTACTCAACTGACGAGGGTCTTATTTGTCGAGCAGTGGCTTTGATTGAAACAAACATCACTCAAAGTATCACAAATACCCCCCCCCCCAAGTCTGTAATGTGCCTCGGGGCAGGCAACAGTGCAGACAATGTGTATAGTAAAGAACCAGCTATGCTTGCTCAGCTATATGCATTTCTTTTGCTTCTGTTTTAGGTGCCAGGTCCATAACCCCTTTCCTAAGAAGGAAGATGAGAAGCCTGTAAAGGTAGGTCCTGCTGATGAGCAGTCGAATGTCACTGAATGTTGTTGGTAGAAAATACAAGTTGGGTGGATGTGCCTGATATTGGGGTGTGAGCAATGTGTTATGGAAAGTAGGGAGCAGCACTTGCATATTAGCAGATCAAGGAGACACTTGGTTAGACTTCCTGTTCAGGATATTGGTTTCTCTCTGTCCGCCCACACCAGGATATTCACCCCCACCCCGTCACTGTCTTCTTGTATCATCACATGCTTCAGCCTCTCCTGACACTCCACCCTGATTGGCTCTATTAATTTCAGTAACCACCACCACACAAGTGAGGAAGACACTCACTGCGAGATTGGTGTGGTTTGTAGCATCGAGCAGGGTCCCGACCTGCTGGCTGTCATGCTGCTTGCTCGGAGGATATTTCCTGTTAAACTCTTACACCTCCTCGACAGCTGCCTGTGAGCACTTCTGTACGGTTCTGTAGGCAGAGAGCCATTTTTTATTTATTTATTTATAACATTCTCGGATTACAAATACCTTTGAGCAGAAACTGCTCGTTTACAGAGGTTCCACGTCAAAGGATGAGGGTCAACATACTTACAGAGGTAGTAAAAGAATGCACAATAAACAACCAAAACAACGAAAAGAAAAAATAAAGATACTCAATTATAACATATTTTGAGATAATATTCATATAACGAGCAGCTTGAGTAGGCAGCTGGCTGCGGTAACAATAAGCGATAGAGGGCACCATAGGCAGTTAGTATTGCAGGCGTTCGACTGGGAGAGGAAGTTGGCAGGCTAATGGGCCACTGTCTGATGGTGATGGAAAATGTCTTGTACCAGTGGAGATGTGAAGCAGGAAAGGAGTTACAAGGAAGGCCCAGTGCCAGAGGGAATGAGACCGGTAAAGGGCGGGCTGTGAGGAGTGAGCTGGGAGGTGTTCAGAGAAGCAGTCACATTGAGTGGTAGAGGTGAGGTAAAGTTTGAGATTCCTTTTGAAGGGTCCAAGTGTAGTAGAGGAAAGTGCTTCTTTATTGAGGGAATTGAACCATTGAGCGGCTCTATAGATAAAGGACCACTGACCCATGGAGGTACATCATCTGGGAACCTGAAAGGTTAGAGATTGGGCACCACGTGTTTGTTGAGTGCCACTGTAGGTAGTAAGGAGTGAGCTAACACCAGGTGGCATGAGACGAAGGAGAATCTTTTTGGTAAGTAAGCAGGTCTGGTATTGTATTCTGCTGCATAGGGGTAGCCAGCTGGCCCTGTGCATAGAGGTCACAGGTGTGAGTTTGTCGGGCTGCACCCGTTAGTAGTCTACAGGCTTTGTTGAGAGCAACTGAGATCCTGCGGAGGGCACTTGTTGAGGCAGAGCCATAGATGGCAAGGCCGTAGTAAATGATAGAGGTGACAGAGCTGTAGATGGCTAGTTTAAGGGCATCCGCAGGCATACAGTGCTTGTGTTTGTGTAGTAGTCCAATCCGTATATTGGTGGTCTTGGCAACAGTGTCAATATGCCGTATGTAGGAGAGGGTAATATCCAGGGTAATACCAAGGTACTTGAACTCCTTGACATGTTCGAGTGGGTTCCCAGTGTTGTTTTTGATGGTAAGGGACAGGGAGTTGTGCCTGCTCTGTCGGTTACAGAAGGACATGGCTCTAGTCTTGCTGTGGTTCAGGACAAGTTTATGAGAATTGAACCAGTCTTCGATGCGCTTGAAGTCGAGCTGCAGCTGGGATTCAAGGACTGTAATGTCATGGTGGCTGGAAAACAGGACTGCATCGCCTGCGTATAGTAATATTTTTTGGTGGCTGGCACTGGGGAGATTGTTGATGAAGAGGGAGAAGAGTAGAGGGCCCAGAATAGTCCCCTCAACATTATATGGTCACAGTGTGTGGTGCTCAAGAGTGAGACACTCCACACGCTCCCTCTTCTAGGGTCAGTGCATGATGCCTTTGCATCGTGTTTCAAACCCCATAAGGGCACTGGAGTCTGGACTGAGGATTGATCCTGGATCTCACACATAGCAGACCAGTGCTGCACCAGCTGACACCACTGGACTCTTCAGATATTACTTCGAGAAACAGCTCTTGCAGCAGGTTACACCATTAGGACTGAAGCCGGCAGGTGTCAGAACCCCACGGAAATTTGCTAGCTAGCAGTATTCAGCAGGAACCGCCCTGGCGTCGGTCCCGCCCGTCGGGCATAGTACATAAAGGGCGGTCCCCCAAGATCCCGTTCTTTTCCGCCTTGACTATGTCGGCCTCTCTGTCTCTACCTAGCACCGGCGACTTAGAACTTCTACAGTTTGGGGGATAGGGAAGTTAGGTGGGCGATTGGGGTGAGGGGGGTTTTACTAGTTTGTAAAACTACTGGATATGTTCTAATGGCACTTGTAAGTGGCACGGTGTGGTCACAGGTTAGTTCGTGTATAGTTTGCTTCCCATACTTGTGTGCCAAATGTTTATCAATAAACTTGAATTTAAAAAAAAAAAAGAACTTCTACAGTTTCTATACGACTAATGTCCTCTCCAGCCCTTTCATTTGAGGGTCACCTTTCAAAGTGTGCCTACAGAAAACAGATCCCTGCGTGCATTGCTTAGGCCTGGACCACGATACTAAGGCCTGCACCTTTTGCCAGGGACTTAACAGCCACATCAGGATCTGCCGTCAGAAGGCACTTCAGACTTACCTGCTAGAGGAAAAACTTAACAGGATGGACAAGGAACCTTCCTTCAGGGGCGATTCTTAATCCAAGATCCACAAACAGTGGGACAAGCACTGGGAGAAGGCAAGGTCCAGATCCCCGAACCGGGCCTCAGACTCGCGGACCTCAGGTTCCACCTGATCGGATCGCTCTCCCTCCAGGGCTAGGTCTCAGCCCCCTCCGGTCAAGGTCCGGGCTTCCAGCGGTTCTTCGACTCTTCAGCCCATTAAGACCTCCAGGCCCTCGACTTCCTCTACTCTCTCTCGGGCCTCTTCAAAGTCCTCGGAACGCCACAAGTCTTCCTCTTCCACCCGACATCGGGACCCCGACGCCAGGTCGGTCTCCTGACGCCAGGTTGGTCTCCCAGCCTCTTAGGGGCCTGGACCCTCCAGCCAGGAAGACGAAGGACCTGACGTCCCTCAAGCGGACGACGGACCCGACGTCGGCCAAGCACCCGACGTCTGCCAAACAACCAACTTCGGCCAGGTGTTCATCAGAGCCGAGAACATCGGCCAAGCACCAGACGCCGGCCAGGCGTTCACCGGACCCAAAGTCCTTGGCCAAGAGACCGACGTCGGGCTCACCGGAGCCGAAGACCGTTTCCCAGTCACCGGTGTACACCGCTCACAGGGACTCCACGGAAGAGGACGCCGCATTGCCCGAAGACCAGGCGGGCGACACAGAGGATGCCGGACTTCCGAGGGTACCTTCACCCACCCCGGAGACACCCGAGGACACGACGCCCGACCCTGGCGACAGACCACCGTCGCCAGGCCCGTCGTCAGGCATGAATATTCAAGAAATAAAGGAACTCTTTACTTTCTGGTGGGACACTATCCGCATAGACGTGGTCCCAGTGAAACCTCCTCCTACTCCTTCACCTCCTACACCCCCTCCTCCACTACAGGGGCCCGCAGGATGACCACCAACCCCCAAGGAGCAGACTCCACCTCCTAGGGGTAGATCCCAGGATCGGAGAAGGCCTCCCTCAAGATCTCCATCAGGGACTCTCAGCCCCAAACGAACCAGACATTGGCGGTATACTGCGTCGGGGGAGGACTCCAGATCTCCTTCTCCACTCAGCATTTCATCACCTGACCCACATGACCTTCCCAGCTCTCCTCCGGATGACCCCTCTTTCTCTTAGATCATGAAGCACATCCAGGACAACATGGGATGGGATGCTGAAGAGCTTGACCCTGAAAGACAGCGCCTTGCCAGTTATCTTCAGCAGAAAGATCCAAAGCCTGTGGTAGTGCCACCCTTGGTAGACACCTTTGCGGACATCACCAAGGCTGCGTGGAAATGTCCGCACTCCCCTCCTGCGGTGCCAAAGAAAGCTGGCCGCCTGGACAAGACCCTGAGAGAGGACCAGTACTTGGCTCAACAACCTCTGGCAGACTTCCTGGTCATTACGGCCTCACATGACCAGTCCCAAAGACAGCAACACATGAGCACACAGCCACCGGACCAGGAATCCAAACAATTGGACGCCCTGGGGAGACGCATGTATGCGGCTGCTACATGCTCCATCAGGTCCCTGAACTACCTAACTCACATGGTACAGTTTGAGAACGCCCTGTGGGAACAGGGCCAGGACCTGGTCGATAAACTTCCGGATGGTGAGCAGAAGGCGGAGCTCCTAATCCTCCTCGGCACAGGGTCTGATGTGGGGACCCAGGTACTACGAGCCGCCTATGATTCTGTGGACTCGTCCGCCTGAGCTGCAGCTTCAGGCGTCTGTCTCTGGCGACACTCTTGGCTCCGTGTCTCTGGTTTCACCCCGGATGTACAGAGGAAACATTCTTGATGTCCCATACAGTGGCGAAGTACTTTTTTAGTGAACCCTCGGAGAGGGTGATCACCAAACTTCAGGATGCTGGGAAGGCAGTCAGGTCTGTACAGCCCATGTACAGACCCAGGCCCGGTTCCTGTCGTAGGAACCAGAGCCGTTTTCGCAGCCGGCAACAAAGACAAGAGCCGCGTTCCGGCCAGCAACAAAGGTGCTCTTTTCAGGGAAAAGCCCAGGCTAAGTCGTCCCCAGGCAGAGCCCAATGTTACACTAAACCGGCCCAGCCTGCAGGGACCAGTGCTGCCACAGCATGATTCCTTCCCGGCCCCTGCCCCTCCTCTGGATCACCGGGTGCAAAAGGTCAGAGGTCACATCGCTCGCCACTTTTTAGGGTGGCAGTCGATCACCACCGACCGGTGGGTTCTCCAATTGGTCAAGAAGGGCCATTTCATAGAATTTCTTGACCACCCACCGGCAAGACCTCCCCTGCTTTCCCGTTACTCTGGTCAACACGCCCTGCTTATAGGGCAGGAGGTGCTCACGATCCTGGAAAAAGAAGCGATAGAGCACGTTCCACGGAACCAGAGGGACGCAGGATATTATTGTCACTTCTTTCTGGTTCCCAAGAAAACGGAATCTCCATCCGATCCTGGACCTCAGCGACCTCAATGAGTCGGTCCTGTACAAACGCTTCCGCATGGAGACCCTTCCAGGTCTGATTCCCATGCTCAAGCAGGGCGCTTTTCTAGCATCTTTGGACATGCAGGACGCCTACCTGTATATACCCGTCGCTCAAGCGCACAGGAAGTTTCTGTGCTTTGAGTTCCAGGGCCACCATTATCAGTTCCGAGCTCTCCCTTTCGGACTGTCTTCGGCACCTCGGGTATTCACGAAGTGTATTGCAGTTGTAGCGGCAACTCTGAGTAGGCAAGGCCACTACGTGTTCCCCTACCTGGACGAATGGCTTCTCATGGCGCCCTCTCGGGAGGCCTTGATGTCCGCCATTCACTATACTCAGTCTCTGTTCGATACGCTGGATATCTTGATCAATCAAGAGAAGTCTTGTCTGGTTCCGTCTCAGACCCTGCAGTTCATAGGCTCAGTTCTGGACACCATCCAAGGGAAAGCTTTTCTTCCCCAGGACAGAGCGGAACACATCAGATTCCTCATCAGGGACATTTTGACAAAGAAGACCGTTCCTGCCAGATTGGTCCTTTGCCTGCTCGGACACATGGCTGCGGCCATTGCAACAGTCCCGCCTGCTCGTCTCCACATGCGGGTCACCCAGTGGATGTTACGGGTCCAGTGGGATCAAAAGCAAGACCATTTGCAGCTTCCAATCCAGATCACGAAGACCGTAATCCGGGATTGGCAATGGTGGCTAGATCTGAAGAATCTATCGGCAGGGGTCCCCTTCATTGCGCCGTCTCTGATTGTGACACTCTCCACAGACGCCTCAGGGCGCACATGGGGAGCACACCTCGACGGTGTCCGGTCTCGGGGCTTGTGGACAGCCCAAGAGTCTCATCTCCACATAAACGTCCTGGAAATGAGAGCAGTTCTTTATGCCCTGCAGGCCTTCCAGTCGGAGATTCCACCGGGTACTCTTCTGTTACAAACAGACAATTCCACGGTGATGTATTACCTCAACAAACAAGGAGGCACCCATTCCTACCCGCTTTGCAGGGATGCCATGAGGGTGTGGGATTGGGCTTTGCAGCACGGCGCAAACCTCATTGCTGTTCATGTCCCAGGGTGGACAACGTCATCGCAGACAGCCTGAGCCGCTCTCAGGCCAGAGTCCACGAGTGGGAACTACTCCAGGAGGTAGTAGAGGATCTGTTTCACAGATGGGGTACTCCAGAGTTGGACCTTTTTGCGTCCCCATACAACGCAAAACTTCTCCATTTTTGCTCACTAGATCTAGGGCCTGGTGTTTTTTCTGGCGAGACGCGTTGTCCCTCTCCTGGGTGGGCAGATTCCTCTATGCCTTCCCCCCCTTTCCGTTGATCCAGAGGGTTCTTCCGAAACTTTGCAGAGAGCAGGCAACACTGATGCTCATCGCGCCGTTCTGGCCTGGGCAATTCTGGTTTCCTCTGCTACATCAGCTATCCCGGGAACCTCCGGTGCCTCTGCCAATCAGCTCTCACTTGTAGTCTCAGGAGGAGGGCTCCTTGGTCCATCCAGACCTTCGTTCATTGAGCCTGCACGCTTGGCTCCTAGAGACATTGCCATTTTGCGACACAGGGTCTCGCAAGAGGTAACTGATGTCCTGGTGGCTTTGAGAAAACAGACTACTCATGCTACCTGCGCCATGAAATGGTGCCGTTTTTGCCTATGGGCTCAAGCGCGGGGGGGTTTCACCTCTAGACTGTCCAGAAAAGTCTGTCTTGGACTTCCTCCTGTCTCTTTTTCAGACAGGCTTGGCCTACTCCTCGATCAAAGTACACCTCTGTGCCATATCAGCTTATCATTGTCCAGTAAGCCAACGCACCATATCCCAGTTGGACACGGCATGAGCCTTCCTGAGAGGTATTCTCCACCTTAGACCTCCGATTAAGGATCCAATTTCGCCATGGGATTTACTCTTTGTCCTGGAGCAGCTTACGCTGCCACCCTTTGAACCAGCTGCGGATTGCGAGCTACATCTTCTCACTTGGAAGATGCTGTTTTTAGTTGCCGTTACCTCAGCCAGAAGAATTTCTGAACTCCATGCACTCATGTGCAAAGAGCCTTATTTGTTTTTTCACCAAGACAGGGTATCCCTATGGACTAATCGCAAATTTCTGCCTAAGGTGGTCTCAGCTCTCACCCTTAATCAGGACATCAATCTACCAGTGTACTTTCCCAATTATTCGAATTGAGGAGAGGCCCTGCAGCACCCCGTAGATGTGCATCAATGTCTCCGATACTACCCGACCAGAACAAAACACCACCGAAAATCGGACAAGCTTTTTGTCTCCTTCGCCCACAGGATGATGGGAGCTCCTGTTTCTAAACAGTCGCTGTCCAGGTGGCTCATTCAGTGCATCACGTTCTGTTTCCAGAAGCATAGCAAACCCTTACCGGGCGCGGTCAAGGGTCATTCCACAAGGGGGTGGCTACCTCCTTTGCGGCCCTTAAAAATGTGTCCACCTCGGCTATCTGTGCTGCAGCTACTTGGAGCTCCGTGCTCACTTTCATCAGGCTTTACAGGCTGGATATCTCATCGAGGCGAAGAGCAGGTTTTGGTCTAGCAGTCCTTCAAGGACTTCTGTCCTAGGCCTAGGTTATATTAAGGATTTCTATCTTGCCTCCTCCCAATGGTGTGGGATTTTCATTATTGCTTTGGAATCAGTCCTAATGGTGTAACCGGCTGCAAGAGCTGTTTCTCGAAGTAAGATAGTACAGTACGTAAGAACTTACCGTAACAGTAGATCTTCGAGAACAGCTCTTGCAGCAGGTGCTTTACCTCCCACCATCCTCGCTGGAGGTAGTTTCTAGTTTCAATATCCTTCTCCAAGGATCAGGTGTCTCAGCATCTCTCTTGACTGCCTTTTGATGGCGGATCCTCAGTCTCCTCTTCTGATGTCATCCAGCGGCCGGGAGTCTCCGGTGGGAGAACTGGGGATTCTGGGGGAACTGCCCCCTTATATACTATGCCTGACATCGGGGGCGGGACCGATGTCGGGGGGCCATCCCCGCTGAATACTGCTAGCTAGAAAATTTTCGTGGGGTCCTGGCACCTGCCGACTTCAGTCCCTAATGGTGTAACCTGCTGGAAGAGCTGTTCTTGAAAATCTGCTGTTACAGTAAGTTCTTATGTAACTGTACTTTTTTCTTCAAAGACGCTTTTATCTACACTCTGACAAAGAAATGACGTTGAGCGTTTTAAGCAAGTGTACAGGTAGAGACAAAATCAAAGTACTGTAGTAGGAATTGCACTGCTAAGACTTTGTTCTTTTGAAAGATTTTATGGTTCTTGTGATGTATGGTTCTGTATTTTATGTTTCACATACTTTTACCTATTTTAGTAAAACTCGTCATTTTTAGAGCCCATGTTTTTTTTTTTTTTTTTTTTTAGTTGTTTAACCAGGAGTAGCACACTAAGCTGAAAGCTTTTTTACAGGAGCGACCTGGGAGCACAGGGAAGTTAAGAGACTTGCTCAGGGTCACACAGTATTCAAGTGGAAGCTGTGGGATTCAAACCCAGGTCTGGTCTGCTGGATGTCACCAGATTTGCAGCTCAGAGTCTTAAAACACTGTGCTATACTGCCTCGCTATATCTTCGAATTTCTTTTTTTTAACAAGTGAAGTATACATGGTTAAAGCAGACACTGTGCATAAGCTTGGATGGTGATACCAAACTGGAAAAAGGTAAGAGTAATCTGAGGTTTTTATTGGAGTTTTTTAAGGGTTCATTTTGTACACCTGGTTAAGTGCCCGTAGGCAAAGATATCTGGCCCCCCCACCCCCGAAGACAGAATTATCTGAGCCTGTGCATTGGGTTCGCTAGCAAGAGGTTTACAGTGTGAATCCCTCCAGAACTGAGACTGAAGGTTGATTCAAACCCACAAAACAGACAGGAGGGTTACTCTGCTTCTGTTAACTGTTTACAAGACTGCGCTCGGAGGTTGGCACTTTGGGAGCAGAGAGCTGACCTACTGAATGGATATGATGGACGAGAACCTGGTCCCAGCCAGGACCATTCTTTGCTTGCTCGGACACATGACGGCAGCCATTGCGACGGTTCCCCTAGCTCTACTCTATATGAGGGTTACCCAGTGGATGCTTCGAGTTAAATGGAACTAAAAGCAGGATCAACTGCATCAGCCAGTCCGGATCACAGATGCAGTTATCTGAGACTGGCAGTGGTGGCTCGTCCCAGAGCACCTTTCCAGAGGAGTCCCCGTCTTAGTGCTGGCTCCAACTCTGACTCTCTCCACGGACGCTTCGGGGTCTGGTTGGGGAGCCCGCCTAGAAGGAGTCAGGACCCAGGAGTCTCACCTCCACATCAACATCCTGGAAATGAGGGCAGTCCTGTATGCTCTACAGGTCTTTCAGTCAGAGATCACACCAGGTCTCCTGCTGTTATAGACAGACAATACCTTGGTGATGTACTATATCAACAAGCAAGGAGGCACTCACTATTACCCTCTTTGCAGGGAAGCAAAGAGGGTATGGGCTTGGATATTACAGCACGGCGCAGAGATCACTGCAGTGCATGTTCCCAGTGTGGACAACACCATTGCAGATTGTCTGAGTCGGTCACAGGCCAAAGCTCACTAATGGTAACTGCTGCAAGAAGTAGTAGAGGATCTGTTCCACAGATGGGAGCACCAGATTTAGACCTGTTCACGTCCCCATACAACGCAAAACTGCCCAATTTCTGCTCACTAGATCCAGGGCCTGGTGTTTTCTGGTGAGACGCGTTGTCCCTCTCCTGGACGGGCATCTTCTTCTACGCTTTCACGCCCTTCCGTTTGATCCAGAGGGTTCTACTGAAGCTTCACGAGGAGGGAGCATCAATGATCCTAGTGGTGCTTTTTTGGCCCTGGTAAATTTCCTTCCCAGTCCTGCACCAACTGGCCCAGGAACCACCGATCTCACTTCGAGAGGGCTCTTGCAGTAGGTAATTACATATAGGACTGACATCGGCAGGCGGCAGGACCTCACAGAAAAATTTCTTGCTAGCAGTCTCTGAGGAGGTACCGCCTCCACATCAGGTGACCGGCGTCAGGAGGCATCGTATAAAGGGGCGGTCCCTCACGCCCGCTTTCTAGTTCTTTCCCGCCGTTAGCTCATGCTAGCGCCTCGTAGAAATGTTCCCTGCTCGTCAGGCTCTTTCGTCGGTATTTTAGCAGAGTATTTTCAATTTTTTCTTATCATCCGTCAGGTATTCATGTCGTCCCCTACATCCTCAGAGCACAAAAACAAGTGCGACTCGTGCAGCGCCCAACTCCCGCACAAGGATGGCCATTCCCTGTGCCTTTTTTGCCTAGGCCCTGACCATCCGGTAGAGAAGTGTCGGCACTGCCTTAGCTTTAACGCGGCCACCGGGAGAAGGCAGCAGCAGTCCCTGGAGGCCCATATTTTGAAAAAAAAATGAGCTCCATGGAGAAAGAATTGAAAAAGCTCGCAGGCGTCCACTTCCCTGAAGGCCATCGCAAAAAAGGACAAAGAAAAGCACTGGGACAAGGCTGCGTCTTCCACTACGACTTCCTCGGGAGTAGCTGTGAAAAGCACCCCCTCCCAGAGACCACTCCTGACAGACCTTTAGGGGCTTCTAAGGCGGCGTCGGCCTACCCGTCTGGCTCGCCCTTCGGGTGCCTCCGGGGTTTTGGAGGCCTCTGCTCCCGGCAGACCGTGTTTTCATGGCCTGCTGGTGCAGGCGGCTCCGATAAGCCGGACGTCGGCTCCTCCGCCCGCACAGAGAAGGTCGGTAAGTCGCCCGACCTTTCGGGGCAGCACGCAGCCCCCATTCCGCCCGACCAAGCCACCCCTCCATCACGGCCTGTCTCCGATGATGGGTTCGTTAAGTCAGACGCCGACCCCTCCGGCGCCCGCCCGGATCCCGCTGCTAAGCCGCACGTTGGTTTGCCCAACATCCACTCAGCGGATGAGCCAACGCCGGACCCTCCCACATCCGTTGATCTTAATTCGAGTGGGAGCTCTTGCAGCAGGCTGTTACAATCAGGACTACGCCGCAGGCACTAGGACCCTCCAGTGAAATTTCTGCCAGCACTACACAGCAGGGACTGACGGCGGCCCCGCGCCGACGTCGGTCCGGGTACAAGAGGGGGCAGACCCAGCTCCACCTCAGTTCTTTTCCGCCGCATCCTGCACGTGAAGTTGAAGGAACAGCTTCTGCTTGCAATTGCAGCTAGAAAACGTCCTGGATTTGATCTACAGTCAAGATTCTTCTCTCGTTTTCGACGAGTTTTCTCGTCTTAAAGTACCCGACGTCAGTCCGCTGCCCGTCTGTTGTTTTTTTCTGCCTTTTGAGCGTTGTTTTCCTCGCTCTTAGCTCCGTTACAGAGTCCGACGTCAGCCGTTGCCTGGCCGAGATCAACGGATGTCTTTTCGGGCGTCGGTATCTCCTGAACACTTAAACAAGTGTGAGTGTGGGAGGCAGATCCCAGCGAAGGACGGCCATCGACGGTGCATTTTTTGTCTAGGCCCGGACCACGACACCACCAACTGCGCAGATTGCCAGGCCTTTACCAGCCAGACCCGCATCTGCCGCCTCAAGGCCCTTAAAACCTACCTGTAGGAGCAGAAGATGGATCTGCACACCTCGGAGGAAGCGGAAAGAAAAAAGCGCCATAGCAAGGACAGTGATCCGGTCGCGCTCGCTTCTCGGCCCTCTCCTTAAAGGCCCGTCCCATGGGTTCTGGAGAGCTCGAAGACTACTTAAGCTAAGGCCCGGCCCGTCGGGAGAAGCCGGCCATGCCAAAGAGCTGACCTCGCTAAGGGTCATCGCTAAGCCCTTAGGAGTGCCTGCTTGACCCCACCTGCTGCTAAGGCACCGGCGCGCCTGCAAGGCGTGCCACGGAGACCAAGGACTCTCCGGCGGCACCCCGTCATCAGCCCCTACACCGACGCCGGTCGAAGGGGCGAAGGACGCGGGAACGGTCACGGAAGAGCCGACGTCCCCGTCGCTGAAGTCCTCCTCCCCCCTGGGCCTTCAGGAGAGCTCTCCTTCGCGCCCCGACATTCCGGAGACTTCCTTCCCGAAATGAGCGGCTGAAATATTCACCAAGTGTGAGCTCAAGGCTCTTTTCTCCTTTTGATGGGGGCAGGTCCCTAAGCAGTTCTCCCTGTCGCCGGCCCAGACACCAGTACCGGACCCTGCGGAAAAACCACAGCCGGGAGGTGAGTCTTCCCCGAGGAAGTCACCGGAGCGCCAGCCTTCACCTCTCTCCAGGGCTCGTTCCCGCACAGGGTCTCAGGACCACTGACATCGCTCCCGGGACTCGGGTGACCGATGTCTGCCTAGGTCACACTCCAGGAGCCCTTCTCGCTCCAGGCGAGAATGTTTCCGACGTCGGTCACTGCTCCGTTGCTGGTCCAGGGACCGAAGTCGGTCTTTGGATCAATGTCAGTCCCCTACCTACCGACGTCAGCGAAGGCATGGTCATAGGACAGGGTCAGACTATTCCAAGTCAGATAGTCGATCCTCCTCACCGACGTCTACCTCTTCCTCTCTGTCTCAAGCGCTCCCCAGGAGAGAAGGACCAGCCTCGCTCACCTCCAGATGATCCTACTTTTATGGACGTCATGAGGCACATCCAGACCTCCAACGGGTGGGACACAGAGGACCTGGATCCGGAATGCTGAAGACTGGCCAAGTACCTGAGGCAAAAGGAGCCAAAGCCTCTGGTTATCTCTCCTTTAGTCGATACATTCCAGGACCTTACCAGAACCACCTGGATGCATCCGGCCTCAATCCCGGCAGTTCCGAAAAAGTCAGACAGGCTGTATAAGGCCCCAAGGGCAGAACCCTTTCTAGCGGAACACCCTCAGGCCGATTCTTCGGTGATGACGGCTGCCCATGACAAGTTCCGGCAACCGAAGCACTTCAGCTTCCAGCCTCCCGACCCGGAGTCTCACTACCTGGACCAGGTGGGAAAGAAAGTATATGCTGCCTCCACCTGTTCCATCCATTCCCTCAGTTTTGTAACGCATATGGTACAGTACCAGAATGCAGTGTGGGAAAGGGGACTACAGCTGATGAAATCCATGCCAGACTCTGACCAAAAGGCAGAGCTCCTGGCCCTCCTCCAGTCGGGCTCAGACATAGGTTCCCATGTACTGAGGGCCTCGTATGACACTGCAGACACGGCAGCTGCTTCCGGGGTGTGCCTCTGGCGCCATGCCTGGTTGAGAGTCTCAGGCTTTCACCAGGATCTGCAGGCCGGTATCAAGGATCTGCCCTTCCAGGGTACCGTGCTGTTTGGGCAGGAGACTGAGGCCCTGATCTCCCGCCTCCAGAAGTTGGGCAAGTCGATCTGGTTGGTCCGCCAGATGTACCGTGGCGACCAGCGACGACAACATCGTAGACGGCCTTTTCGTAAGTCCTCAGGCAGTCAAGGTCCAGCCCGTGGCAACCAACAGGGGCAGAGAGGAGGCTTTTGCAGGTGATCTGGAAACCAGCAATCTGGTGGACCTCCTGCCTGTGGGCCCAAGTCCTCCCAGGCCTCTCTCCCGGCTCTGCCCAGTTGACTCCCTTGCGCTCCCCCACACTTTCTGCGGGAAGATCCAGGGGAGCCGGTTGGGGGCCGCTTCTCCCTTCATTTCGAAGGGTGGAAGTCAATCACCGCAGACCAGTGGGTCTTGGATATCATGAGGAGAGGACACACGCTGGAGTTCAGAGTTTCCACCGCACACTCCACCAAAGCTCTCCCGTTATCCTCCTTCTCACATCCCACTAATAGAAGGAGAAATCCAGATGCTCTTGCAGAAGAGAGCAATAGAGAGGTCCCCGTGCATCAGCAAGGGCAGGGGTTCTATTCCCACTTCTTTCTGGTTCCAAAAAAGACTCAGGACCTTCGTCCCATTCTGGACCTCAGTCCTCTAAACCTCTTTATCGAGTACAAAAGGTTCAGGATGGTGACTCTTCAAGGACTCCTTCCCTTGCTGCACCAGGGGGACTGGCTCTGCTCTCTCGACATGCAAGATGCTTATATGCATATCGGGGTCTATCTTCCCCACAGGAAGTTTCTGAAGTTCCACTTCCAAGGGGAGCATTTTCAGTTTCGAGTGCTTCCGTTCGGCCTCTCTTCCACTCCACGAGTCTTCACCAAGTGCCTAGCAGTGGTGGCTGCGGCTCTAAGGTGTGTGGAGCACTACGTGTTCCCCTACCTAGACGATTGGCTGCTTACGGCCCCATCAAAAGTAAGCCTTTTTCGAGCTCTTGAAGACACTTATACTCTGTTCCGAGAGCTGGGGATCACCCTGAACTTAAGAAAATCGTCCCCGGAACCCAGCCAAAAGCTCGCCTTCATAGGAGCGATCCTGGATTCTGTCCAGGGCATGGCCTTCCTTCCCCAGGACGGGAGCTCGCTTGCGAGAGATGGCAGAATGGATCTCCATAACTCCTCGAGTTCCGGCTCAGAACTTCCTCAGTTTACTGGGGCACATTGCAGTGGCCATTCCTGTTACTACCTTGGCCCGCCTTCACATGAGGGTCCCTCAATGGATGCTCAGGGTGCAGTGGGACCAGAGCCACGACGCTCTAGACTCCCCAGTCAAGATCTCTGAGCCAGTCAGGAGAACTCTGCTTTGGTGGATGGACCCCAGTAATCTAGAGAAAGGGGTCAGCTTTCGTCCGGAGCCACCAGGTCAAACTCTAACAGATGCCTCGGACCTGGGGTGGGGGGCGCACCTGGGTGCTCGTCGAACACGAGGGGTTTGGTCACCCGAGGAGCTGTCCCTTCACATCAATGTGCTGGAAATGGAAGTGGTCCTCTACGCCCTACAGGCTTTTCAAGAGGACCTAGTACCAGGCTCTCTTCTAGTTCAGACGGACAACATGGCGGTCGTCTTTTACATCAAGAAGCAAGGAGGCACTCATTTGTATCCTCTTTGCAGGGAGGCGATAAGAGTGTGGTACTGGGCGCTGGAGCAGGGAATCCTGCTGTCCGCAGTGCACGTTCCAGGCATCCTAAACGATCTGGCCGACAGCCTCGGCAAGTCACTTTCTAGAGTGCATGAGTGGGAGCCGCTACAGTCCGTGGCAGACCAGCTGTTCGACAGGTGGGTCTTACAGAGCTGGACCTCTTTGTCTCACCACGCAATGCCAAACTGCCAGCGTTCTGCTCACGAGAGCACGCGCCTGGGGTTTTCTGGCCAGACGCGTTATCCCTTTGTTGGGCAGGGAGATTTCTCTATGCCTTTCCGCCCTTCCCTCTCATTCAGAGAGTGCTGCTCAAGTTACAGGCAGAAGGGGCCCGAATGATGCTAGTGGCCTCAAATGGCCTCAGCAGATTTGGTTCCCACTGCTGCAGCGGTTATCAACGGAACCTCCAATTCCGCTGCCCATATGCTCGCAGTTGCTGTCCCAGAACCAAGGGTCGCTGGTCCATCCGGATCTTTGGTCCTTACACCTACATGCCTGGCTCCTTCAGACTTATCTCAGCATAGATATGGGGTTTCCCCGGAAGTGGTGGCGGTCCTAGTGTCGACAAGAAAGCCCTCTACTTGCTCTGCCTACGCTATGAAGTGGAAGCATTTTTGTCTTTGGGCATTGCCGCAGCGTTTGGATCCTGTCACCTGCCCTGTGAACTCAGCTTTGCAGTACCTCCTCTCCTTGTACGATAAGGGTCTGAGTTACTCCTTTATCAAGGTGCACATGTGGGCAGTCTCCACCTATCATGCTGTCGTGGGAGATAAAGCCTTGGCACAATTGGATGTGGCCGCACCTTTCTTAGGGAATTCTACATATGAGACCCCCATCCATGACCCTATCCCACCCTGTTTTTGTGTTGGAGAAACTCACCCTCCCTTCTTTTGAACCAGCAGCGGATTGTGAGCTGCGTTATCTTTCTTGGAAGGGTTGTTTTTTGGTTGCTGTTACTTCAGCTCGAAGGGTTTCCGAGCTTCAGGCTCTGATGTGTAAAGAGCCCTATTTGGTTTTCCACAGGGGAAAGGGTTTCCCTCAGAACGAATCGTAAGTTTCTTCTGAAAGTGGTCTCAGAATTGACCCTCAACCAGTCGGTTGACCTTCCTATTTTATTTTCCTTCCCCTTCCAATAGAGGGGAGGCTGTCCTCCACACATTGGATGTCCACAGGACTTTGAGGTATTACCTCAAAAGGACGGCTCAGCACCGTCAATCGGAGCAACACTTTGTGGCTTTTGCACCACATTGCTTGGGCCGACCGGTGTCCAAGCAAACTATCTCAAAAATGGATAGTCGTTGCATCTCGTTTTGTTACGAGAAACACAATAAACCCCTACCGGGCCCAGTTAGGGGTCACTCCACCAGAGGAGTGTCCGCTTCTTTCGCCGTCCTGCGAAATGTCGCCATAAAGGACATTTGTGCGGCCGGAACCTGGAACTCTGTGCATACCTTCGTCAAGCATTACAGCTTGGATATCGTCTCCAGACACCGAGCTGGCTTCGGCCTAGCTGTATTACAAGGGTTTTTTGTCCTAAGGCCTCTGGAGTCAGCATATTCCACCTCCTGGGTTCGTCTACATCCTTGTTGTGGGACTGCTTGGGACTCCGTCCTGATTGTAATAGCCTGCTGCAAGAGCTCCCACTCGAAGTAAGATAGTACAGTTACGTAAGAACTTACCGTAACAGTAGATCTTCGAGAGGAGCTCTTACAGGCAAGCCTTCCCACCGCCCCCTCGAGGGTGTGCAGATCCATTTTCGTTTTCTTCTCCAATTCTCTTCATAGTAGGCCGTCTCCTTCTCTTGTCAGGCCTTCTTCTGGGTCTTGGCGGGAGAACTGAGGTAGAGCTGGGTCCGCTCCCTCTTGTACTCTGACCCGGCTGGGGGGCGGTGTCGAGGGGCGGTCCCTGCTGTGTGTGCTGGCAGAAATTTCACCGGAGGGTCCTAAGTGCCTCTTGGCGTAGTCCTGATTGTGATGGCCTGCTGCCAAGGCTCCTCTCAGAGATCTACTGTGGTGAGTAGTTCTTCGTGACTGTACTTTCCTGGCTCACCGCAGCCTCGCTGCCCTCCAGGGACCCTGGGTCTCTCAGCCCGACCCCGGATCCCAAAATCCCGGGTGACGCTGAGGTTCCTGTTCCACTTCTGGTCTGACCGATCTGGCCATGGCTCGCCGACTCTGGCGACATTCAGCTCCCCTCGATGCATCACGCCCCCGGCCTTCTGCTCCAGAACTGCCCGTTGTGCCTCCAGCCTAAGTATGTGGTCCGGCAGGCCCCCGTTCTGCGTCCACAGTACCCGGCTCCTCATACCGGCCGGCGGGCTTCCCGCCGTCTGGTTATGGATCCACCTTATGGGTATAGTCCATAGCCATATCTCCCTCCTCCACTGCCTGTGCCCCCAAGCCGCCAGTGGACCTGCAGGAGACTCTGGCCTCCTGTTGGCTGAGGCCAAGGCTCAGCTCACCAGAAGGTGGAGAGTCGTCTTCCGTGTCTTGGTTCCCATCCGTCCCGACGACACACTCCCCACCCCACTTCCGGACACCAGGGCTAAACCCTGTGGGTCCAGAGAGGGGTAGGATACTCTTCCCCGAGGGGTTCCCAAGGGGTCCGTTCCTCCCTCTCTCGTCGGGAGAGGGAGTCTACCTCTCCCTCATCTTTTTCCTCAGACGCTTCCGACAGTTGTTTCAAGCTAGACGACGAGCCACGCTCTCCGTCCAAGCCCCGGCCATGGACTCCTCTGAAGTCTACTCTGGAGGATCCTTCCTTCACGGATGGTTCGAGAGAACCTTCTTCGGGGAGTTCCATTCTTCCTTCCTCCCTCCCCCCCTCTCCCAGACTTTGACCACAGATGCCTCGGGCGAAGGTTGGGGAGCCCATCTCGGTGCACATCGTAACCATGGCTCTTGTTCCAAGCTCGAGCAATCCCTACTCATCAATGTGCTCGAGCTTCGGGCAGTACTCTGCTCTCCAGGCTCTCCACCTGCATCTTATTTCAGGCCACCTAGCCGTCCAGACGGACAATATGTGTGTGGTATGGTACATCAACAAACAGGGCGGGACTCGGTCCTACCCTCTTTGCAGGGAAGCAATGAGAGTCTGGGATTGGGCAGCACAACATGACCTTCACCTCACGGCAGTTCATGTTACAGGGGTCGAGAACTCCTTAGCAGACAAACTGAGTCGCTCGTCTACTCAAGCTCACGAGTGAGAACTGGATCGGGGGGTCCTAGACAATATCTTCCTACGTTGGGGAACACCTCAGGTGGATCTGTTCGCTTCACCTCTAAATGCAAAGCTTCCTGACTTCTGCTCGCTCGTTCAAGAGTGAGGCATTTTCTGGAGAGACGCTGTGTGTCTAGATTGGAGGGACAGATTTGTCCATGCCTCCCCCCCCCCAATTCCTTTGATCCCGCGTGTCTTGCAGAAACTCGTCTCAGAAGGAGCACGAATGATTCTGATCGCTCCTTTCTGGCCCAGGCAAGTTTGGCTCTCTCTTTTGCAACAATACTCTGAGGAACCTCCTCTTCCGCTGTCAAGAATTTTATTGATCCAGGATCAGGGGGGACCCTGGTCCATCCAGGTGTCAAGTCCTTTCAACTACATGCGTGACTCCTGCAGACATAGCTCAAGCCCGCTTTGGGGTTTCTCCCCAGGTGGCTGAGATCTTGGTGGAGGCTAGGAAGCCCTCCACTAGGTCTACTTATGCCATGAAGTGGAAACGGTTCTCATTCTGGGCCGCTTCAAAAAGCTTTGAGCCTTTCTCCTGCTCAGTTGGGCGACTGCTGGAGTACCTGCGCCATCTCTTTGACCTGGGTCTTAGTCATTTGTCTCTGAAGTTACACATGACGGCCATTTTGGCCTACCATGTTGCCTTCGCAGATAGGACGTTTGCTCAACTGGAAGTCTCTAAGATTTTCCTCAGAGGGGTTCTTCACTTGAGACCCCCTGAGTTCCTGCAACTCCTTAGGATTTGAACTTCATTCTTGAGAAACTTACTTTGCCTCCTTTTGAACCGCCGGCCTCAGCAGACAAGAAGTTCCTTTCATGGAAGAGACTCTTCCTAGTGGCCATTACCTCTGCTCAGAGGATTTCTGAGCTCCAGGCCCTGATGTGTAAAATCCCGTACTTGATTTTCCACAAGGAACGTGTGGCCCTGCGCACCAATCCTAAGTTTCTCCCCAAGGTGGTAGCAGAATATACATTGAACCAGTCCATAGTGTTACCCGCCTTCTTTACGCAGTACTCCAATCAGGGGGAGTATCTACTTCACACTAAAGACGTTCACCGGATCATGAGATACTACACTAACAGAACAAAGGATCTCAGAATGTCTGTTTGTCTCTTTTACCCCCAAAAGAGAAGGCAATGCTGTTTCCAAGCAATGCCTGTCTGAATGGTTGGCTCATTGCATCACCTTCTGTTATGACAAGTACAAGACCCTTCCAGGTCAAGTAAGAGGACACTCCACCAGAGGGGTTGCTGCCTCAGCGGCATGTTTCAAGAATGTGTCAGCGGCAGACATTTGTGCTGCTGCCACTTGGACTTCTGTCCATACATTTACAAAAGATTACAGTTTGGATATTGCCTCTCACCGTAGAGCAGGCTTCGGGCTCGCTGTTCTGCAAGGCCTCCTTTCTTAAAGCCTTCACAGCTAAGAGGATCTGCTTTGAGTAGCTTTCTTCCTCCCATGTGCTTTTTCTTGTTCCAGACTGCTTGGGACTCTGTCCTATATATAATTATCTATAGCAAGAGCCCTCTCGAAGTAAGATAGTACAGTTACATAAGAGCTTACCGTGACAGTAGATCTTCGAGAGAGGCTCTTGCACTAGGTAATACCTTCCCGCCCTCCATCCCCCCAAGCTTTTTCAGCTCCTTTTCCAGTTAGGGAAATATCCACTTCTCTCTTGTTCGGCCTTTTGTGGCCTGTGGCGGGAAAGAACTGGAAGGCGGGCGTGAGGGACCGCCCCTTTATACCGACGTCACCTGATCCATGGGGTCCTGCCGCCTGCCGGCGTCAGTCCTATATGTAATTACCTACTGCAAAAACCTGTCTCTAAGATCTGCTGTTACGGTAAGTTCTTACGTAACTGTACTTTTCCTTTGCTGGCCAGCTCACACCTGTTGTCTCAGGAAGCCGGCTCCCTGGTTCACCCAAACCTCAGGTCACTGAACCTGCACACCTGGCTCCTAAGGACATAGCAATCCTTAGACACTGGGTTTCGCAGGAAGTGGCAGACATCTTAGTAGTGGCAAGAAAACCCTCCACTCATGCGACCTACGCCATGAAATGGTGCAGGTTTTGTCTTTGGGCTCAGGCCCACAGCTTAGCCCCACTTGACTGCCCAGAGAAGTTGGTGCTGGACTACCTCCTATCCTTGTATCACTCAGGGCTCGCCTACTCCTCCATAAAGGTACACTTCTGTGCCATTTTGGTGCACCATTCCCCGGTAGGTCAGAGGTCACTAGCGCAGCTAGAGGCCTCCCATGCTTTCCTGCGCGGCATCCTCCATTTGAGACCTCCTATCAAGGATCTGATTCCCCCTTGGGATCTTCTTTTCATCCAAGAGCAGTTTACTCTGCTCCTGTTTGAACCAGCTGTGGATTGCGAGCTGCATCTTCTCTGTTGGAAGACGCTATTTTTCGTTGCGGTTACTTCCGCCAGAAGAGTTTCTGAGCTTCATGCGCTCATGTGTAAAGAACGATCTTCTTCAAGGTACAGCTCTTGCAGCAGGTTACACCATTAGGACTGAAGCCGGCAAGCGTCAGGACCCTACGGAAAATTTTCTAGCTAGCAGTCTTCAGCGGGGACCGCCTCCGACATCGGTCCCGCCCCCGACGTCAGGCATAGTACATAAGGAGGCGGTCCGCCAGAATCCCCCATTCTAGGGACATGGATATATTGTTCATCCACACTCATTGGCAGTATCCTTGCCGCTTTAAATCTTGCGGAAGGTCTTCAAGCTTGCTCCTCCCACCCACCGGGTGGTATAACTCGCTCCGCCCATGGCGCCAGATCTTCCTTACCGCTTGGAAGCTCAGGTTCCCTCCTTAACGCTCTGCGTTTGCGACTGAGTTCCTATTTCTCCGTTTGCGTTTAAAATAAAAATTTGCAAAAGACTTCGATCTTGATCCCTCAGCAGCTGCGATGGACCGTCGACTCCCGGTTCCGGAGATGCCCATCGGGCAGAAGATGTCTCGGGACGGATCCACACTCCACGTGTGTCTACTGTAGGCCTTGAGCACGACCCGCGGGCTTGCGACCTGTGCTCATCTTTCTCCATTCCGTCCACTACGAAACCCGTGCTGCCCGATTGCAACTGGGCCGTCCCGAGGAAGCGTTCCCTCGGTGAAGTCCAAGAGGCCGGTTAGCGGTGTCTTGTGGGTGACTCGGTGGATCAGCCTCGAGCGGATGGTCGCCTCGAAGAGGAGGCGCGGTCGAATCTTCCTCGGACAGCGGCATTTATCCCGCCTCTCTGGGTTCTTCCTACACGGCTTCTTTTAAGGAGCTTTGTCTGTCCCTCTCCACTAAAGGAGAAGGGCCTCGTCTGCTGGACCTTATTCTCGGTCCAAAAGAGGGACAAGGTAGATCCTCCGTCGGCGCTCTTGGGGCGGAAGGTCCTCTCCCCGGGCCGTCGTCCATTCGACTGATCGACGCTCGTGACCGCACTGGCCTCCACGGTGTCCCCGTCAGGTCAGTTGACCGAGACTCCCACTGATGAAGTCGAGATTTTTCTCGAACCCATTGACGAGCTATCGCCTTTAGCAGCCGAGATTCCCTCTCCCGGTTCCCCGGGAGGAGTTGAGATCCGTGGGCTCGTCTGTGCCTCCGGTTCCGGAGCCCTCGGATGGACCTTCCGAGCGAAGGAGTGCGGTTCCGGCCGACACCTCCGCACCGACCCGGAAATTCCGGGACTCTCGGTCTCGGTCCCGGACCTCTTGGCGGTCCAGCCGTTCCCCACCCGTCATGCGGCGGTCTCGGCTCGGCAGCGATAAAGCGGCGGCGTCGCCGCTCGTCCTCGTCCTCCTCCTCGGATGAGGAGGCTTGGCGTAAATTCGTCGGCCAGTACGAGACCTTATGTTGCAACAGCTCCTCCTGGCGGGAATAAGCCCGACTCCGGCGCCCTTCCCGGCCATACAGTCGCTGTCACGGGCGGACCGATACCACAACCTCGACTTGTCCGAGGGCCTATACAGGCGGTTGTTAGGCCAAAACAGCTGCTCCACGATTCCGGTGGAACTCCACTCCACAGCCACAATTGGGGCTCCGACCAAGGATTCTCGGTTAGGCTAAGGTTTCCCATGGCTGTCAGTTACCCTCACTCCGATCGACCTCGGCAGGTGAAGGGTGGCTCAGGCCAGAGGCAGCTCTTGAGGACTCTTCCGGTCCGAAGATGATTCCTCCTTCTTCTCCAAGTGACTGGACTTGGGTCTTCAGGAAGGTCAGTCAATGAGGGCGATAGCCGTCGTCCTTCCCTAGGACTGCCTGGCTCATCTACGGAGTCTGCGGGATGGAGCTCGAACCCGTTCCAAGCAGACCAGAGTATCCCCCTCACGGAGATTCTGGACCGAGGGGATTCTCCGACGGAGGCCTTTCCGGTGCGGCGAGGGCCATAGTCAGGTCCGGCACTGGAACTTTGGCAGCGCCCTGCTTCCCCTGCGCCCGTGACCAGGATGGCCAGGAAGTGTCACGGTCCCTACGGTTCCTTGTCCGTTTTTGGAACACCCTCTGCTGAGGGTTGAGTTTACCGACAGCGTTTTCGGCGCGCGGCTCGCGCCAGGGATGTGGACAAACCTCCTGACAAGAGGTCCAAAAGTGGACTACGTCCGGGCGAAAAGATCTGCTCGTCCTCTCTCGACATGCCGTCAGGCCAGTTCGGCCGTCCTCATGGCAATTTTCTCATGCCCTGTTGGGCTCCTGGATGAGGTCATCCTCATCTTCCAGCGATCTGCAGACTACGGTTAAGCGGAGTGCGGGACCAGAACAGGGACAGTGGCCAAACAGCAGCTCCAGACTGCTTTGGATATAGGGACTCATGTGCCAGATCGGTGGCGGCCGCGTGGCTATCGCGTCGAAGCTTGACGAGGATATCCACCTTTGCTGGATACCCAGCACAAGTTGGCGGATGTTCCCCTTTTGAGGACTGACCTCTTGACCACTGAGGTGGAAGGTCACCTGCAGAGGATCGAGGAAGTCCAATGCCACCTTGGACTCGGTCTCTTCCGCTCAGAAGGACAAGGCCGCAAACCACAGCCTAAGCCCTTCGTCCTTCTGTGCCCCGGGCGCGCGGCCCAACAGCGTCAGGGCCAGCAGGCTCGACAGCAGCATCCCAAACCCAAACGCCGACTTCCTCTAACAGGAGGCAGGAGGAAAGGGCCCAGGAGGTCCCTCGGCGGTCCCTCCTCAAGCCTGCCCGGTGCGGGCTGAGGGTGTCGCCCCCATCCCGTCACCTTACCCTAGGTCCCCGTGGGGGAACGGCTCTGCACCTTCCGTTCCACCTGGTCCGCTGTTACCACGGACGGGTGGGTCTTAAGTGGTGGGAAGAGGCCTGCCTCTGGAATTCGAGCAGGACCACCCTTCAGAGCCCGTCGCCCCTCGAGAAGCTTCGGATCCCAGCCTCACTGGCTGGCTCATCGAGCCGACATCATCCCTCCTCCAGAAGGAGGTGGTAAGAGAGGTGGTGGACCCTCCTTCAGACCCAGGGTTTGTGTCCAGGTACTTCCTGGTTCGAAGCGAGAGGGGCTGGCGCCCCCATTCTCGAAACCTACACGGCCCTAAACAAGTTCCTAAGGTCTCGAACCTTCAGGATGGTCACTCTGGCTCCAGATAATACCATCCTTGGAGCTGGCGTGTGGTTCTGCTCTCTGGACTTGCAGGGACAGCGTTTTCCGTCCCTATCAAATCCGTCTCACCAGAGATTCCTTCGCTTCCAGCGGAAGGATCTCTCTTGATTCAAGCCATGCCCTTGCACTTGTCTCCAGCTCCCCAGGGTCTTCACCAAATGCATGCAGTGGTGACAGCATTCCCTCTGGCCGCAGGGTCAGGTGTCCCTTACCTGGGCGACTGGCTGATCAGCTCCCTCCAGGAAGGAGGCGGAGTGGTCAGAGATCTGGCCCTCCAGGTCTGCTCTCAACTGGGCCTCCCTTATCAGAGGAGAAGTCGGAAACTCGAGACGCAGGCTGGTGATTCTATTCATCGGGTAGCTCGACTCTCTTGAACCCAGGCGGCGGCTCCGGTGGACAGGGCGAGGTTCTTTCCTCCCCTTACGATCATTTTCTGGTTGAGCAATTAGCGCCTGCGGGACTTCCCTGCGCCTCCTGGGTCTCATGGCGGCCTGGCGTGGTCCCGTTGGGCCCGCTGGAACATCGTGTCTTCAGTGAGGACTGGCCAGCCAGTGGTCAGCAACGCGATCCTTGGACCAGCTTGTGTCGGTGACACAGGGGATGTGAGCAACTCCCAGTGGTGGACCTGCTCCAGATCATTTGCAGGAGGGCATCCGTCAGCTCACCACGAGCCGACGGTCTCTCTGTCGACCGATGCCTCCTGATGGGTTGGGGTGCCCATCTGGGGAACACTGGCTCATGGCCTCTGGTCCCCAAGGAGTCCCGATGTCACTATCAACCTGCTGGAGCTCCGAGCGGTCCGCTCAGCTCTCACCGCCTTTGCTCCGTTCCTCGGGGTCAAGTGGTCCGAGTCCAGACGGACAATACCAGGACCATGTATTATCTAAACCGCTAGGCGGGACGCGCTTCCATGTTGCTATGCAAGGGCTCTCCGCATTTGGTCCACGTGCGCAGCCTGGCGGATTTCCTAGCCATTCCACGTGGCAGGAGCCTCCAACACCCTGGCCGATGCCCTGGGCGGATGGGGCTGCATCCCACGAGTGGTCTCTCCTGCCGGAGGTAGTACAGCATCTGTTCTCCCTTTGGGGCACACCTCAGGTGGACCTGTTTGCCTCCATGGAGAACGCGAAGCTGAGTCTGTTCCATGCCCGCCCCTCAGCAGGGGCTCGCTGCAGGGGATGCCCTCGGGCAATGGACCCGGCCTCTTTACGCCTTTCCCCATTTCCCTTGATCCACAAGGTGCTTCTCAAGGCGAGGAGGGATAAGGCGCAGGTGATTCTGATAGCCCCAGACTGGCCTCGCCAGTTCTGGTACCCAGATCTCCTCAGTCTCAGCTCCAGGACTCCGCAGCAGCTTCCAGCTGCCGCCGGACCTGCTCTCAATCAATCAGGGGAAGGTGTTCCATCCGGACCTTCAATCCCCTGCACCTGACGGCCTGGTTCCTGAGCCGACTAGAGTTCCGAGGCCTTGGGTTCTTCCCGACGAGGTCCTCAATGTAGCGAGGCGTCCCATGAGCGATTCCACCAGAAAATGCTATGCCTTCAAATGGAAAAGGTTTTCCATTTGGTGTCAGAACAAGGGCTTGGACCCTTCCTCCTGTTCCTTCAGCATCTTGGACTATTTATGGTCCCTTTCTAGTCAAGGGCTTAGGTCGGCGACCCTGAAGGGTGCACCTGCAGCCATCTCTGCCTGGCCAGCGGGCGGGAAGCAGTCAGTGGCGGGAGAAGGTGGTCTGGCGCTTTCAAGGCCTTGATCACTTTCCTCCAGTGCGGGAACCCCACCTCCGATGGGATCTACTGCTGGTACTGGCAAAGCTCATGGGCAAGCTATCTGAACCTATGACAGGTGTGCTCTCTCTCACCTATATCGGGAGAGACCGCCTTCTTGGTGGCTATCGTCCAGCCAGAAGGATGGGAGAGCTCCAGGCGCTCCATCGAGTCTCCTTACCTGGTCTTCCACAGGGACAAGGTTGTCTGCTCCCCACCGAAATTCCTTCCGAAGGTGGTGTCGGAGTTTCACCTTAACCAGGTGTTGACTCTACCGGTGTTCTACCCCAATCACACCTCGGAGGCCGAATATAGGCTCCATACTCTGGACCCTAGAAGGGCGCTCGCTTATTATAAGGAGCAGACGGCTGAAATTCGGGGAGAGGTTCGCCGCTGTTTGTCACCACGCTGAAGCCGCATCTGGCAGACCTGCAGCCAAGCGACGAAAGCAGGTGGGCAACCTCCTGCATCAGATCTCTGCTATAAGTTGGCGGGCATGGAGCCTCCCAGAGGATAAGCTCATTCTACCCGCCATACTGCTGTGAACGGCTGCTTCCAGGGACGTCCTATCCAGGAAATCTGCAGGGCTGCTACCTGGAAGTCAGCAAACACCTTCATTACCCATTACCACATCGACCTTGAGTCACGCGGGGATGCTGGTTTGGGGCCTCGGTTCTCAGTCTCTCTTTCCCAAGTAAGTATATGGGGTGTGCGTCTTGCCTCCTCCTCCCGGAGAACTGCTAGAAGTCTGCCAATGAGTGTGGATGAACAACATATCCATGTCCCTAGAAGCGAGATACTCACCTGTAACAGGAGTTCTAGGAATGGTATATGTTGTTCATCCACACTCCCTCTCCCCGCTCGACGCGACAACCTGAGCTTCCAGCGGGCCAGATCTGTGTCATGGGCGGAGCCGAGGTTATACCACCGGGTGGGTGGAGGAGCAAGCTTGGAAGACCTTCCGCAAGATTTAAAGCGGCAAGGATACTGCCAATGAGTGTGGATGAACAACATATACCATTCCTAGAACTCCTGTTACAGGTGAGTAACCTGTATTTCTTTCCCGCCGTTGACTTGCATGTCTCGACCTCTTCGGTTAGTACTAGCTCGCGACGACCAGGAAATCCTTTCAGAAATCGGAAACTTTGGAAGAAATTCTAATTCAAGACTACCTTCTTCGTCTGATGTCCTCCCCAACTTCAGTGGAGGGCCATCCTTCTAAGTGTGCCTGTGGGAAGCAGATCCCGTTTAAAGACCCTCATTCGGCCTGCGTTCGGTGCCTGGGCCTGGACCGCGACACCCAGGCTTGCTCCTTCTGCCAGGGCTTTAACAGCCGGACCAGAATCCACCGACAGAAGGCTCTCCAGGCTTTCCTCCTAGAAGAAAAGCTCAAGGCCATGGAACCTTCCTCTAGGGGGGGGAATCTTCGGGAAAGTCGCACAGGCACCACGAGAAGCATCGGGAGAAGGTGAGACCTAGATCACCGCTAGGGTCTCGGACTCCCGCAGCTCCGGCTCCAGGTCGGACTGCTCCCCGTCTAGAGCCCACTCTCAGCCTTCCCCGGTTGTGGTCAAATCAGCCAGTGGTTCTTCTACTCTGCAGCCCGCCAAGACCTCCAGGCCCTCTTCTTCTGCTAAGGCCTCGTCCAGGTCAGGGGAGCATCACAAATCCTCGTCCCGGCACTTGGCCTCCGACGTCTGGTCGGTCTCCTTGCAGCCGCCACCCCAACGCATAAGACCAAGGCTGACCTCCCTTAGCGGACATCTGATCCAACGCCGGCCAGGTTCAAGCACTCCCGTGAGCCGGCGGCCATTCGTCACCCGTCGCCGGTCAGGCATTCACCCCCCAGGACGCCGGCGGGGGGACCGGCGTCTGATACAGCAGACAGAAGAACCACGCCACCGCCTACCGACGTCGGTCAGGAGGTGTTGACGGAGGAGGAGTCCACTCAGCCCGAAGACCAGGCGGGCGACCCCGGACCCGTCGAGCTCCAACGGGAACCCTCCCCAGAACCGGAGACCCCTGGAGAGCCGACGCCCGGCCCCGACGACAGACCACCGGTGCCTGGCCCGTCGTCGGGCCTCAACATGGCAGATGTGAAGGAGCTCTTCACTTTCTGGTGGGACACCATCAAAAAGAATGTGGGCACCACGCACCCTCCTCCCGCACCCGCGGCACCACCGACGCCTGCGGGCCCTCCTTCGCCAAAAGGGGCAGCAGGCCGAGCACCTTCCCCCCAGGAGCAGTAGCACCTCCTAGGGGCAGATCTACAGAGAAGAGAAGGCCTCCGTCTAGATCTTCTTCAGGGTCACCCAGCCCCAAGAGACCCAGGGGACGTCTGTATTCGCCGTCGACGGAGGACTCCAGATCTCACATTTCTGAATGCTCCAGGTTTCCTTCACTGATCAGTATCCCTTCTCTGGACCCACGCGACCTCCCTAGGTCTCCTCCGGTTGACCCCTCGTTCTCTGAGATAATGAGACACATTCAAGAGAACATGGGATGGGATGCAGAAGAACTCGACCCCGAAAGACTACGCCTTGCCCGCTACCTTCGGCAAAAGGATCCCAAGCCTGTGGTAGTGCCACCCTTGGTGACACCCAGCCGTGGGCGTCACCAGGCAGCATGGAAGCATCCACATTGACCCGGCTATGCCGAAGAGGCTGACCGCCTGTACAAGGCCCCAAGGGAGGACCAGTACCTGGCTAACCATCCTCTGGCCGACTCTCTGGTCATTACAGCCTCTGTGACCGGTCTCAGAGACCGTAACATCTGAGCATGCAGCCACGGAATCGGAGTCAAGCAACTGGGCGTGCTGGGTAGCGCGCCAGCGGCGGTGACTTGCGCCATTAGATCCTCAATTACCTGACACCACGAGGTTCACCGGTTCCAGACAGCTGTGGGAACAGGGTCAGGAACTGGCAGAGAAGTTGCCAGAAGGTGGCCAAAAGGAGGAACTGCTCCAGCTCCTCCGTACGGGTTCAGACGTGGGGACCCAAGTGCTCCAAGCCGCATACGATTCCGCGCACTCTTCAGCCAGAGCGGCAGCCTCGGGCGTATGTCTCCGGAGACACTCATGACTCCGTGTCTCCGGGTTTACCCCGGACGTCCAGAAAAACATTTTGGACGCCCCTTTTCATGGCGAAGTTTTGTTTAGTGAAGCATCGAAAAAGTCATCACCAAATTACAGGAAGCTGGAAAGGCTGTTAGATCTGTCCAGGCCATGTACAGATCTAGACTCAGTTCCTTTCGTAGGAACCAGAGTCGTTTTTGCAGCCGGACTCAGAGGCAACAACCTCGTTCCAGTCTGCAACTGAGGGGCTCCTTCTCCCGGAAAGCCCAGGTCGAAACGTCCTCAGGTAGGGGCCAACGTGCTACCAAGTCGGCCCAACCTGCAGGACCCTCTGCTGCCACAGTATGACTCCTTCCCGGCCCCCGCCCCTCCTCAGGATCGACGGGAAACAAAGGTCGGGGGTCACATCGCAGACCACCTGCCAGGGTGGCGCTCAATCACCACCGACAGGTGGGTGCCACAGTTGGTCGAAAAAGGCCACTTTATAGAATTCCTAGACAAGCCCTCCCACAAGGCCTCCTCTGCTC
This sequence comes from Neoceratodus forsteri, assembly GCA_016271365.2. NCBI lineage: Eukaryota > Metazoa > Chordata > Ceratodontiformes > Ceratodontidae > Neoceratodus > Neoceratodus forsteri. The sequence goes on from CM028134.1 coordinate 112,553,985, forward strand.
TCCTGTTACTCGGGTCAGCACGCCCTGCTCATAAAGCAGGAAGTGCGTGCGCTTCTGCAGAAAGAAGCTGTGGAGCACGCTCCAGGGAACCAGATAGGAGCAGGCTATTATTCACACTTCTTTCTGGTTCCAAAGAAGACAGGGGACCTCCGTCCAATCTTGGACCTCAACATATCGGTCGTTTACAAGCACTTCCGCATGGTGACCCTCCCAGGACTAATCCCCATGCTGAAGAAGGATGCTTTACGCCTGTAGACCTGCAGGACGCCTACCAACATCCCCATCGGCCAGGCGCACAGGAGGTTCCTGCGCTTCAAGTTTCTCGGTTGCCAATACCAGCTCCGAGCACTTCCTTTCGGGCTGTCATCAGCACCAATGGTATTCACCAAGTGCATGGCAGTCGTGGTAGCGTCTCTGAGGAGACGGTCACTACGTGTTCCCGTACCTGGACGACTGGCTTCTCATGGCCTCTTCCAAGGAGGCATTGCTGCTGGCCATTCAGCACACCCAAGCTCTCTTTCAGTCTCTGGGCATCTTAATCAACTACGAGAAGTCTCTCCTGGTACCGTCCCGGAAGCTGCAGTTCATAGGCGCAGTTCTGGACACAGTTAAGGGGAAAGCCTTTCTTCCCGAAGACAGAGTGGAACTCATAAGATCCCTCATAAGGGACATGTCAGCGAAGAAAACCGTCCCGGCCAGGTTGGTCCTTCGCCTGCTCGGACACATGGCTGTGGCCATTCCAACGGTCCCGATGGCAAGACTCCACATGCGGGTAACCCAGTGGTTAAGGGTGCAGTGGGACCAAAGGCAAGACCATCTGCAGCAGCCAGTCAGAATCACGAAGACCGTGGTTCGGGACTGGCAATGGTGGCTAGATCGGAAACCCTCTCAGTGGGGTTCCCTGCAGCGCCGCCCCGTGTTAACACTCACCACAGCGCCCAGGGCTGGGGTGGGAGCGCACTTGAACAGTGGAGGTCTCAGGAACATGGATCTACCAGGATCTCATCTCCATATCAACATATTGGAGATGAGGCCGGTCCTTTATACCCTGCAAGCCTTCCAGTCGGAGATTCCACCCAATACTCTCCTGTTACAAACAGACAATACTGCGGTGATGCATTACCTCAGCAAGGAGGCACACACTCTTACCCCCTTTGCAGGGAGGCCATGAGGGTGTGGGAATGGGTAATACGACACGGCGCAAACCCCATCGCAGTTCACGTTCCCGGGGTGGACAACACGGTCGCAGACAGCCTGAGTCGTTCCCGGGCCAGAGTCCACGAGTGGGAACTTCTACAGGAGGTGACAGAGGATCTGTTCCACAGATGGGGTACCCCAGAACCGACTCATTCGGCCTCATCCAACGCAAAAACTGCCCAATTTTTGCTCGCTAGATCCAGGCCTGGTGTTTTCTGGCGAGACACGTTGTCCCTCTCCTGGGTGGGCAGATTCCCTATGCCTTTCCTCCTTTCCGTTGATCCAGAGAGTCCTTCTCAAACTTCGCAGGGAGCACGCAACGCTTATTTTGATAGCGCCTTTTTGGCCCAGGCAAATCTGGTTCCCACTGCTGAATCAGTTGTCCCGGGAACCTCCGCTTGCTTAACCAATCAGCTCCCACCTGTTGTCTCAGGAGGAGGGTTCACTAGTCCACCCGGACTTACGTTCACTGAACCTGCATGCTTGGCTCCTAGAGACATAGCCATGTTGTGACACGGGGTCTCGCAAGAGGTGGCGGATGTACTTTCTGCCGCCAGAAAACCGGCGACACACGCCATGAAGTGGTGCAGGTTTTGCCTGTGGTCTCAGGCACACGGTTTCTTGCCCTTAGACTGCCCCGAGAAGCTGGTTCTGGAGTAACTGCTTTTCCTCTTTCAATCCGGGTTAGCTTACTCCTCGATTTAAAGTGCACCTTTGTGCAATCTCAGCTTATCATGCCCCCATAGGCCAACGCATGGAGGCCCAGCTGGATACTACCCGGTCCTTTTTAAGAGGGGTCCTCCACCTTAGGCCGCCCATCAGGGATCCCATCCCTCCTTGGGATTTACCCTTCGTCCTGGAGCAGGTTACGCTGCCACCCTTTGAGCCTGCCGCAGATTGCGAGCTGCGTTTTCTGTCGTGGAAAACGTTGTTTTTGGTTGTCGTTACTTCAGCGAGAAGAATCTCAGAATTACATGCTGTCATGTGCAAAGAGCCTTATTTAATTTTTCATCAGGACAGGGTGTCCCTGAGGACGAATCCTAAGTTCCTGCCTAAGGTGGTTTCAGCCCTTACTCTTAACCAGGACATTGATTTGCCAGTGTACTTTCCTAAGTACGCCAATCGAGGAGAAGCACTGCTTCACACCCTGGATGTTCACAGGTGTCTCAGATATTATTTGACCAGAACCAAACAGCACCGTAAAGCGGAGCAGCTGTTCGTTTCATTCGCTGAGAGGATGAAAGGTGCCCCAGTTTCAAAACAGACTCTTTCACGCTGACTCATCCATAGTATTTATTTTTGCTATGACAAGCATCAGAAACCCTTACCAGGAGTAGTCAAGGGTCATTCCACAAGAGGAGTGGCTACCTCCTTTGCGGCACTGAAGAACGTTTCTACGTCGGCCATATGTGCCGCAGCCACCTGAGTTCTGTGCACACTTTTATCAGGCATTATAGCCTCGATATACGCCTCTAAGGAGGCGAGTTCGGCCTTGCTGTTCTTCAGGGCCTCCTGTCCCAGGCTCAGGACGGGTCTGAATCTCTGTATTGCTTCCTCCCGATGGCTTTTCAAGGCGCCATTGCTTGGAATCAGTCTTATGAGTAACCTGCTGCAAGAGCTGTACCTCGAAGAAGATAGTACAGTTACGTAAGCAATTACCATAACAGTAGATCTTCGAGAACAGCTCTTGCAGCAGGTACTTTCCCGCCCACCATTCCCCCTTGGAGGAAGCAGGTTCCAGCCTTCGCTATCCTTAGGATTGGAAAGGTCGGTTCTTAGTCTCGGCCATCTGATGGCGGGTCCTCGGTCTCCTTTTCTGATGTCATCCAGCAACCGGAAGTCTCCGGCGGGAGAACTGGGGATTCTGGCAGGACCGCCTCCTTATGTACTACGCCTGGCGTCGGGCGGGACCAACATCGGGCGGTCCCCGCTGAACTGCTAGTTAAATTTTCAGTGGGTCTACACGCCAGGCTTCAGTCCTAATGGTGTAACCTGCTGCAAGAGCTGTTCTCAAGATCTACTGTTACAGTAATTTCTTACGAACTGTACTTTCTTGGTTTTCACAAGGACAGTGTGTCCCAAGGACAAATCCTAAGATCTTACTTCGAGAAACAGCTCTTGCAGCAGGTTACACCATTAGGACTGAAGCCGGCAGGCGCCAGGACCCTACGGAAATTTTCTAGCTAGCAGTATTCAGCGGGACGTCAGGCATAGTACATAAGGGGGCGGTCCCCCAGAATCCCCAGTTCTTTTCCCGCTGTCGCCTCGCCAGCATCGGTCTCTACCTAGCGCACTCTGACTTAGAACTTCAAGAGTTTCTCCAAACTGATGTCCTCTTCAGCTCCTTCAATCGAGGGATACCTTTGCAAGTGTGCCTGCGGAAAACAGATCCCTTTCAAGGATCCTCATTTCTCTTGCTTGCGTTGCTTGGGTCCGGACCACGATACTAAGGCCTGCAACTTTTGCCAGAGGTTCAACAGCCGCACCAGGATCCGCCGTCAGAAGGCACTTCAGGCTTACCTGCTAGAGGAAAAACTTAACAGGATGGACAAGGAACGTTCCTCCAGGCAGTTCTTCCTCCAGGGTCCAGAAGCACCGGGAGAAGGCAAGGTCCAGATCCCTGAACCGGGCCTCGGACTCGCAGAGCTCAGGCTCCACAAGATCGGACCGCTTTCCCTCTAGGGCTAGGTCTCAGCCCCTTCCGGTCAAGGTCCGGGCTTCCAGCGGTTCTTAGACTCTTCAGCCCATTAAGACCTCCAGACCCTCGGCTTCCTCTGCTCCCTCTCGGGCCTCTTCAAAGTCCTCGGAATGCCACAAGTCTTCCTCTTCCATCCAACGTCGGGACCCCGACTTCAGGTTGGTTTCCCAGCCCACTAGGGGCCCGGACCCTCCACCCAGGAAGACGAAGGACCTGACGTCCCTCAAGCGGACGACGGACCCGACATCAGCCAAGCACCAGACGCCGGCCAGGCGTTCACCGGACCAGAAGTCGTTGGCCAAGCGATCGATGTCAGCCTCACCGGAGCCAAAGACTGCTCCCCAGTCACCGGTGAACACCGGTCACAGGGACTCCACGGAGGAGGACACTGCGTTGCCCGAAGACCAGGCGGGCGACAAAGAGGGTGCCGGGCTTCCGAGGGTACATTCATCCACCCCGGAGACACCCAAGGACACGACGCCAGACCACCTGCACCAGGCCCGTCGTCTGGCATGAACATTCAAGAAGTAAAGGAACTCTTTACTTTCAGGTGGGACACCATCCGCAAAGACGTGGTCCCAGTGAAACTCCCTCCTCCTACTCCTTTGCCTCCTACGCCCCCTCCTCCACTACAGGGCCAGCAGGATGACCACCAACCCCCAAGGAGCAGACTCCACCACCTGGGGTAGATCCCAGGATCATAGAAGGACTCCCTCGAGATCTCCATCATGGTCTCCCAGCCCCAAATGACCCAGACGTCGGCGGTATACCCCGTCGGGGGAGGACTTCAGATCGGATACCTCGGATTACTCCAGTTCTCCTTCTCCACTCAGCATTTCATCACTTGACCCACATGACCTTCCCAGGTCTTCTTCTGATGACCCCTCTTTCTCTGAGATCATAAGGCACATCCAGGACAACATGGGATGGGATGCTGAAGAACTCTAACCCGAAAGACAGCGCCATGGGCACACAGTCACCGGACCAGGAATCCAAACAAATGGACGCCCTGGGGAGAAGCATGTATGCGGCCACGACATGCTCCATCAGGTCCCTGAACTACCTAACTCACATGGTACAGTTTGAGAACGCCCTATGGGAACAGGGCCAGGACCTGGTCGATAAACTTCTGGATGGTGAGCAGAAGGCGGAGCTCCTAAACCTCCTCCGCATAGGGTCTGATGTGGGGACCCAGGTACTACGAGCCGCATATTATTCTGCGGACTCGTCCGCCAGAGCTGCAGCTTCAGGCGTCTGTCTCCGGTGACACTCTTGGCTCTGCGTCTCCGGCTTCACCCCGGACGTACAGAAGAACATTCTTGATGTCCTATACAACGGCGAAGTACTTTTTGGTGAACCCTCAGAGAGGGTGATCACCAAACTTCAGGATGCTGGGAAGGCAGTCAGGTCTGTACAGGCCACGTACAGACCCTGGCCCGGTTCCTTTCATAGGAACTAGAGCCGTTTTCGCAGCCGGCAACAAAGACAACAGCCGCGTTCTGGCCAGCAACAGAGGGGTTCCTTTCCGCGAAAAGCCCTAGCTAAGTTGTTCCCAGGCAGAGCCCAACGTTACACTAAACTGGCCCAGCCTGCAGGGACCAGTGCTGCCACAGCATGACTCCTTCCCAGCCCCGGCCCCTCCTCTGGATCAGCAGGCGCAAAAGGTGGGGGGTTGCATTGCTCGCCACTTTTTAGGGTGGCAGTCGATCACCACCTACCGGTGGGTTCTCCAGTTGGTCAAGAAGGGCCATTCCCTAGAATTTCTCAACCACCCACCGGCAAGACCTCCCCTGCTTTCCCGTTACTTGGGTCAGCATGCCCTGCTTATACGGCAGGAGGTGCTCACGCTTCTGGAAAGAGAAGCGATAGAGCACGTTCCACGGAACCAGAGGGACGCAGGATGATATTCTCACTTCTTTCTGGTTACCAAGAAAAGAGGGGATCTCTGTCCGATACTGGACCTCAGTGACCTCAACGAGTCGGTCCTGTACAAACATTTCCGCATGGTGACCCTTCCAGGTCTGATTCCCATGTTCAAGCAGGGCGCCTTTGTAGCATCTTTGGACATGCAGGATGCCTACCTGCATGTACCCATCGCTCGAGCGCACAGGAAGATTCTGCGTTTCTAGTTCCAGAGCCACCATTATCAGTTCCAAGCCCTCTCTTTTGGACTGTCATCGGCACCTCGGGTATTCACGAAGTTTATGGCAGTCGTAGTGGCGACTCTGAGGAGGCAAGGCCACTACGTGTTCCCCTACCTGAACGACTGGCTTCTCATGGCGCCCTCTCGGGAGGTCTTGATGTCCACCGTTCACTATACTTAGCCTCTGTTCGAGATGCTGGGTATCTTGACCAGTCAAGAGAAGTTTTTTTCTGGTTCCGTCTCAGACTCTACAGTTCATAGGCGCAGTTCTGGACACCGTCCAAGGGAAAGCTTTTCTTCCCCCGGACAGAGCGGAACACATCAGATTCCTCATTGGGGACATTTCGGCAAAGAAGACCGTTCCTGCCAGATTGGTCCTTTGCCTGCTCGGACACATGACTGCGGCCATTGCAACAGTCCCGCTTGCTCATCTCCACGTTCGGGTCACCCAGTGGATGTTACAGGCCCAGTGGGATCAAAAGCAAGACCATCTGCAGCTTCCAATCCAGATCACGAAGACTGTAATCCGGGATTGGCAATGGTGGCTAGATCCGAAGAATCTATTGGCAGGGGTCCCCTTCATTGCACCGTCTTCGATTGTGACACTCTCCACAGATGCCTGAGGGCGCGGATGGGGAGCACACCTCGATGGTGTCCGATCTCAGGGCTTGTGGACAGCCCAAGAATCTCATCTCCACATAAACATCCTGGAAATGAGAGCAGTTCTTTATGCCCTGCAGGCCTTCCAGTCGGAGATTCCACCGGGTACTCTTCTGTTACAAACAGATAATTCCGCTGTGATGTATTATTTTAACAAACGAGGCACCTATTCCTACCCGCTTTGCAGGGAGGCCATGAGTGTGTGGGATTGGACTTTGCAGCACGGCGCAAACCTCATTGCTGTTCATGTCCCAGGAGTGGACAACATCATCACAGACAGCCTGAGCCGCTCTCGGGCTAGAGTCCACAAGTGGGAACTACTCTTAGGAGGTAGTAGAGGATCTGTTTCACAGATGGGGTACACCAGAGTTAGACCTTTCGCGTCCCCATCCAACGCAAAACTGCCCAATTTTTTGCTCGCTAGATCCAGGGCCTGGTGTTTTCTGGCGAGACGCGTTGTCCCTCTCCTGGGCGGGCAGATTCCTCTATGCCTTCCCCCCCTTTCCGTTGATGTGGAGGGTTCTTCTGAAACTTTGCAGAGAGAAGGCGACACTGATACTCATCACGCCATTCTGGCCCAGGCAGATCTGGTTCCCACTCCTACATCAGCTATCCCGGGAACCTCCGGTGCCGCTGCCAATCAGCTCTCACTTGCTGTCTCAGGAGGAGGGCTCCTTGGTCCATCCGGACCTTTGTTCACTGAACCTGCAAGCTTGGCTCTAGAGACACGGCCATTTTGCGACACGGGGTCTCGCATGAAGTAGCTGATGTTCTGGTGGCTGTGAGAAAACCGGCCACTCGCGCTACTTATGCCATGAAATGGGCTCAAGCGCAGGGGTTTTCGCCTCTAGACTGTTTAGAAAAATCGGTCTTGGACTGTCTCCTGTCTCTTTTTCAGACAGGATCGGCCTACTCCTCGATCAAAGTACACCTCTGTGCCATATCGGGCTATCATTGTCCAATAGGGCAATGCACCATATCCCAGTTTGACACGGCACGAGCCTTTCTGAGAGGTATTCTCCACCTTAGACCTCCGATTAAGGATCCACTTCCGCCATGGGATCTGGCCTTTGTCCTGGAGCAGCTCACGCTGCCACTCTTTGTACCAGTATTGCAAGCTACGTCTTCTCACTTGGAAGACGTTGGTTTTAGTTACCGTTACTTGGGCCAGAAGGATTTCTGAACTCCATGCACTCATGTGCAAAGAGCCTTATTTGGTTTTTCACCAAGACTGGGTATCCCTACGGACTAATCCCAGATTTCTGCCTAAGGTGGTCTCAGCTCTCACCCTTCATCAAGACATCGATCTACCAGTGTACTTTCCCAACTATTCAAATCGAGGACAGGCCCTGTTGCACACTCTAGATGTGCATAGGTGTCTCTGATACTACCTGACCAGCACCAAACACCACCAAAAATCAGACCAGCTGTTTGTCTCCTTCGGCCACAGGATGATGGGAGCTCCTGTTTCCTAACAGTCACTGTTCAGGTGGCTCATTCAATGTATTTCGTTCTGTTACCAGAAGCACAACAAACCCTTACCAGGCGTGGTCAAGGGTCATTCCACAAGGGGGGTGGCTACCTTCTTTGCGGCCCTAAAGAATGTGTCCATCTCAGCTATCTGTGCTGCAGCTACTTGAAGCTCCGTGCGAACTTTCATCAGGGATTACTGCTTGGATATCGTATCGAGGCGAAGAGCAGGTTTTGGTCTAGCAGTCCTTCAAGGACTTCTGTCTTAGGCTTTGGTTTCATTAAGGATTTCTACCTTCCCTTCTCCCAGTAGTGTGGGATTTCCATGATTGTAGAATAGTCTAATGTGTAACTCTGCTGCAGGAGCTGTTTCTCGAAGGAAGATAGTTCAGATCTTTTTTCGAGAAATAGCTCTTGCAGCAGGTTACACCATTAGGACTGAAGCTGGCAGGTGCCAGGACCCCATGGAGATTTTCAAGCTAGCAGTATTCAGCGGGGACTGCCTCCGACGTCGGTCCCGCCCCCAACGTCGGGCATAGTACATAAGGAGGCGGTCCCCCCATAATCCTCAGTTCTTTTCCCCGCGTCGACTCGCCAGCATCGGCCTCTCGGTCTCCTTTCTAGCGTACAACGACTACAGAACTTCGGAATAATTTTCGAACATCTTTGCTGTGCTCAACTGATGTTCTCTCCAGCTCCATCTCTTGAGGGTCACCTTTCGAAGTGTGCCTGCGGCAAACAGATCCCCTTCTAGGATCCCTATGCATCCTGTGTACGTTGCCTAGGCCCGGACCATGACACCAAAGCCTGCACCTTTTGCCAGGGTTTTAATAGCCACACCAGGATCTGCAGTCAGAAGGCACTTCAGGCATTTCTTCTTGAAGAAAAGCTCAAAAGTATGGACCAGGAACCTTCCTCCTGGGGAGAATCTTCATCTAAATCCCACAAGCACTGGGAGAAGGTGAGGTCTAGGTCCCCTACTCTGGCCTCGGACTCCCGCAGCTTCGGCTCCAGATCGGACCGCTCTCCCTCCAGGGCTCGGTCGCAACCTCCCCAGGTCAAGGTCAGGTCTTCCAGCGGTTCTTCATCGCTCCAGCCTCTCAAGACTTCGAGGCCCTCGGCTTCATCAACACCCTCCAAGGCCTCTTCGAAGACGGGTGAGCACCACAAATCTTCATCCTCCCGTCGCCGGGACACCAACTCCAGGTCAGTCTCCCAACCACCCAGAGGTCCTGATCCGGCGCCTAGGAAAACTAAGGACCTGACGTTCCTCAAACGGACGTCGGATCTGATGTCGGCCCACCATCCGACGTCGGCCAAACACTCTAAATTGGCTTGGCGCGCTCAGGAGCCGACGACACTGGCTAGACGCCCGTTGCCGGCCAGGGGACTGACGTCGGCTTCCCCATAGCGGAAGACCGCACCCCCGTCGCTGGCGGACGCCGGTCGTAGGGATTCCTCAGAGGAGGACACTCCACAGCCTGAAGACCAGGCGGGCGACACTGAGGATGCCGGGCTCCTACAGGAACCCTCCCCGGATCGGGAGACCCCCGGGGACCCGACCCCAGCGACAGGCCACCGGCGCAAGGCCCGTCGTCGGGTATGAACATTGCAGAGGTAAAGGAGCTCTTTACCTTTTGATGGGACACCATCAAGAAGGATGTGGTCCCCGCCCGTCCTACTCCTACTACTACTACTCTTCCTACCCCTTCACCACCTACGTCCTCTTCTCCACCTAAGGGGTCAGTAGGACGACCTCCATCCCCTAATGAGCAAACTCCACCTCCTAGGGGCAGATCTACCGACAGGAGAAGGCCTCCCTCTAGATCCCCCTCAGGGTCACCCAGCCCCAAGCGACCCAGACGACGCCGGTACACTCCTTCGTGGAAGGATTCAACATGGGATACTCCGGAGTACTCCAGATCGCCTTCTCCACTTAGCATCCCCTCTCCTGACCCACATGACATCCCCAGGTCTGCACAGGATGATCCCTCTTTCGCCGAGATCATGAGGGACATGCAGGACAACATGGGGTGGGATGCTGAGGAGCTTGACCCCGAATGACAACGCCTTGCCCGCTACCTTCGCCAAAAAGACCCAAAGCCTATGGTAGTGCCACCCTTGGTGGACACCTTCGCAGAAGTCACCAAAGCTGTGTGGAAACGTCTGTACTCCACTCCCACGGTGCCGAAGAAGGCTGACCGCCTGTTCAAGGCCCCTAGAGAGGACCAGTATTTGGAGAACCAACCTCTGGCAGATTCCCTGGTCATCACTGCTTCACATGACTGGTCTCAGAGACCCCAGCATATGAGCACTCAGCCATCGGACCAGGAATCCAAGCAGTTGGATGCCCTTGGGAGGCGCACGTACACAGCTGCTACTTGTGCCATCAGGTCCCTGAACTACCTTACCCATATGGTTCAGTTCCAGAACGCCCTGTGGGAACAGGGCCAGGACCTGGTTGAAAAGCTTCCCAGTGGCGAGCAGAAAGCGGAGCTCCTAAACCTCCTCCGCACCGGGTCAGATGTAGGGACCCAAGTGCTTAGAGCCGCATTCGACTCTGCGGACTCTTCGGCCAGAGCTGCAGCTTCAGGCATCTGTCTCCGGAGACACTCCTGGCTCCGTGTCTCCGGCTTTACCATGGACGTACAGAAAAATATTCTAGACGTCCGATATACCGGCGAGGTGCTGTTTGTTGAAGCCTCCGAGAAGGTTATCACCAAGCTCCAAGACGCAGGGAAGGCAGTCCGATCTGTACAAGCCATGTACAGATCTAGGCCTAGTTCCTTCCGTAGGAACCAGAGCCGTTTTTGCGGCCGGCTACAAAGGCAGCAGCAACGTTCCAGCCAGCAGCAGAGGGGAACTTTCTCATGCAAGGCTCAGGCCAAATCGTCCCCAGGCAGAGGCCAACGTTACTCCAAGTCGGCCCAGCCCGCAGAGACAAACGCTGCCACAGCATGACTCCTTCCCGGCCTCCACCCCTCCTCAGGATCAACGGGCAAAGAAAGTTGGGGGTCGCATCGAACGCCACCTTTCAGGGCGGCAATCGATCACCACCAACAGGTGGGTTCTACAGTTGGTCAAAAAGGCCGTTACGTAGAGTTCATAGACAACCCACCTACAAGACCTCCCCTGCTTTCCTGTTATTCGGGTCAGCATGCCCTGCTCATACAGCAGGAGTTGCTCGCACTTCTGGAAAAAGAAGCTATAGAGCATGTACCAGGGAACCAGAGAGGACTAGGGTATTATTCTTACTTCTTCCTGGTTCCAAGGAAAACAGGGGACCTCCGTCCAGTACTGGACCTCAGCTACCTCAGTCTTTCGGTCGCGTACATGCGCTTCCGCATGGTGACCCTCCCGTGCCTGATTCCCATGCTGAAGCAGGGCGCATTTTTTACGTTCCTGGACACGCCTACCTGCATATTCCTATCGCTCAGGTGCACAGGAGGTTCCTGCGCTTCAAGTTTCAGGGCCGCCATTATCAGTTCCGAGCTCTTCCCTTCGGGCTGTCATCGGCACCTCAGGTCTACACGAAGTGCATGGCGGTCGTAGCCGCGTCTCTGAAGAGACAGGGCCACTACGTGTTCCCTACCTGGATGACTGGCTTCTCATGGCGCCCTCACGGGAGGCCCTGATGTCTGCCATTCACTGCACTCAGTCTCTGTTCGAGACGTCACGTCTGGTTCTGTCCCACACGCTGCAATTCATCGGAGCAGTTCTGGACACCGTTCAAGGGAAAGCTTTCCTTCCCACGGACAGAGCGGAACACATCAGATCACTCATCAGGGACTTGGCGAAGAAGACAGTCTCAGCCAGACTGGTCCTTTGCCTGTTCGGACATATGGCCGTGGCCATTGCAACAGTCCTGCTAGCCCGTCTCCACATGCGGGTAACCCAGTAGATGTTACGGGTACAATGGGACCAAAAGCAAGACCATCTGCAGCATCCTATCTGACTCACGAAGACCGTAATTCGAGATTGGCAATGGTGGTTACATTCAGGGAACCTCTTGGCGAGTGTCCCCTTCACAGCGCCATCCCAGACTGTGACACACTCCACAGATGTCTCAGGGCTCGGGTGGGGAGCACACCTAGATGGTGTTCGGTCTCAGGGCCTGTTGACAGCCCAGGAGTCTCATCTCCACATAACTGTACTGGAAATGAGGGCAGTTCTTTACGCCCTGCAGGCCTTCCAGTCGGAGATTCCACCGGTTACACTTCTGTTACAAACAGACAATTCTGCGGTGATGTATTACCTCAACAAACAAGGAGGCACCCACTCCTACCCGCTTTGCAGGGAGGCCATGAGAGTGTGGGATTGGGTCTTGCAACACGGCGCAAACCTTATTGCAGTTCATGTTCCGGGAGTGAACAACATCATCGCAGACAGCCTGAGCCGCACTCAGGCCAGAGTCCACGAATGGGAACTACTCCAGGAGGTAGCAGAATATCTGTTTCGCAGATGGGGTACTCCAGAGATAGACCTCTTTGCGTCCCCATACAACGCAAAACTGCCCAATGTTTGCTGTCTAGATCCAGGGCCTGGTGTTTTCTGGCGAGACACGTTGTCCCTCTCCTGGGCGGGCAGATTCCTTTATGCCTTTCCTGTTGATCCAGAGAGTTCTTTTAAAACTCCGCAGGGAGCAAGCGACGCTCATGCTGATCGCACCCTTCTGGCCCAGACAGATATGGTTACCTCTCTTGCATCAGGTATTCCGGGAAAATCCAGTGCCTTTGCCAATCAGCTCCCATTTACTGTCTGAGGAGGCGGGTTCCTTAGTCCATCCGGACCTATATTCCCTGAATCTGCATGCTTGGCTCCTAGAGACATAGCCATGATGCGATACGGGGTCTCGAAAGAAGTGGCAGATATGCTTACTGCCGCTAGGAAACCAGCTACCCACATGACCTACGCTATGAAGTCGCACAGGTTCTGCTTATGGGCTCAAGCGCAAGATTTTTCGCCTTTGGACTGTCCAAAAAAGCTGGTACTGGACTACCTGCTATCCCTTTTCCACTCCAGCCTGGCTTACTCCTCTATTAAAGTGCACCTTTGTGCCATTTCAGCCTACCATGTCCCCGTAGGCCAACGCACTGTTGCCCAGCTGGATACGACATGTGCCTTTTTGAGGGGTGTCCTCCACCTTAGGCCTCCGATTAACTGTCCAATCCCACCATGGGATTTACCCTTCATCCTGGAGCAGCTTACGTTGCCACCTTTTGAACCAGCCGCGGATTGCGAGCTACATTTTCTCTCTTGGAAAACGTTGTTTTTAGTTGCATTTACTTCTGCCAGAAGGATTTCTGAAATGCACGCACTTATGTACAAAAAGCCTTATTTGGTTTTCCACCAGGACAGGGTATCCCGAAGGACTAATCCTAAATTTCTGCCTAAGGTGATTTCAGCTCTCACACTTAATCAGGACATCGATCTACCAGTGTATTTTCCGAAATACTCTAATCGAGGAGAAGCCCTTCTGCACACTCTTGATGTGCATAGGTGTCTTAGATACTACCTGACCAGAACCAAACAACACCGAAAGTTGGAACAACTTTTCGTCTGCTTTGCCCATAGGATGATGGGAGCTCCTGTCTTGAAGCAGTCGCTGTCCAGGTGGCTTATCCAGTGCATTCCGTTCTGTTACCAGAAGCGCAACAAACCCTTACCTGTCGCAGTTAAGGGTCATTCCACCAGAGGGATGGCTACCTCTTGTGCGGCTTTAAAGAACGTATCCACCTCAGCTATTTGCGCTGCAGCTACTTGGAGCTCCGTGCATACTTTATCAGGCATACCAGCCTGGACATTGCATCGAGGCGAAGAGCAGGGTTCGGTCTAGCAGTCCTTCAAGGACTTCTGTCCTAGGCTCGAGGTATCTCGAGGATTTCTACTTTTCCTCCTCCCGATGGTGCGTGATTGCCACTACTGCTTGGAAATCAGTCCTAATGGTGTAACCTGCTGCAAGAGCTGTTTCTTGAAGTAAGATGGTCCAGTTATGTAAGAACTTACCATAACAGTAGATCTTCGAGAACAGCTCTTGCAGCAGGTACTTTCCCTCCCACCATCCCCACTGGAGGTAGGTTATAGTCAAAGCATCCTTCTCCTGGGATAAGACATTAACTGATGCGTTGTTTTGCCACCTGATGGCAGATCCTCGGTCTCCCCTTCTGATGTCATCCAGTGGCTGAGAGTCTCCGGCAGGAGAACTGAGGATTATGGGGGGACCGCCTCCTTATGTACTACGCCCGACGTCTGAGGCGGAACTGATGTCTGAGGCGGTCCCCGCTGAATACTGCTAGCTAGAACATTTCTTTTGGGTCCAGTCCTAATGGTGTAACCTGCTGCAAGAGCTGTTCTCGAAGATCTACTGTTATGGTAAGTTCTTACGTAGCTGTACTTTATGTAAGAACTTACCGTAACAGTAGATCTTCGAGAATAGCTCTTGCAGCAGGTACTTTCCCTCCCACCATCCCCACTTGAGGTAGATTCTAGTTCCAACATCCTTCTCCTAGTATCAGATGTGTCAGCATCTCTCTGACTGCCATTTGATGTCGGATCCTCAGTCTCCTCTTCTGATGTCATCCAGCGGCCGGGAGTCTCCGGCGGGAGAACTGGGGATTCTGGGGGACCGCCCCCTTATGTACTATGCCTGACGTTGGGGGCGGTCCCCACTGAATACTGCTAGCTTGAAAATTTCCGTGTCGCCCTGGCGCCTGCCGGCTTCGGTCCTAATGATGTAACCTGCTGCAAGAGCTGTTCTCGAAGATCTACTGTTACGGTAAGTTCTTACGTAACTGTACTTTTCTTCCCAAGGTGGTCTCAACCTTAACTCTCAATCAGGACATTGACCTTCCGGTATACTATCCCAACGACTCTAACCGAGTGGAAGCTCTCTTGCACACGTTAGATGTGCATAGGATCCTCGGGTACTATCTTTTTTTTTTTTTTTTTAATCTCAATTGTTTAACCAGGAGTGGCACAGTAAGCTGAAAGCTTGTTTACAGGTGCAACCTGGGAGCACAGGAAAGTTCAGTGACTTGCTCAGGGTCACACAGTATGCAAGTGGGGGCTGTGGGATTCAAACCTAGGCCTCCGGATTTGCAGCTCACAGCCTTAAACCACTGCGCTATACAGCCTCCCTATCTAACCAGAAGCAGGTCCCATCGCCGGTCGGATCAACTTTTCCTATCTTTTGCTTACAGGATGCAAGGAGCACCCGTATCAAAGCAAACTCTCTCCAAGTGGCTGGTCAACTGCATCACGTTCTGTTGCCAAACAAGCCTTTTCTGGGATCGGTGAAAGGACATTCCACGAGGGGGGTGGCTACCTCTTTTCGCAGCGCTTTAGAATGTCCCAACATCAGCCACTTGTGCGGCCGCTACTTGGAGCACTGTACATACCTTTATAAGGCATTACAGTTTGGACATAGCTTTTAGGTGTAGTGCTGGTTTTGGCCTGGCAGTCCTTCAAGGACTTTTGTCCTAATTTTAGTTTACTTCAGGATCCCTCCTATCCTTCTCCTGTTCAGGGTAATTTGTTCCCTTACTGCTTGGGAATCCGTTCTAATGATGTAACCTTGTGCAAGAGCTGTTTCTCGAAGTAAGATAGTACAGTTACGTAAGAACTTTCTATAACAGTAGATCTTCGAGATCAGCTCTTGCAGCAGGTAGTTTCCCTCCCACCTTCCCCTGAGGAGGTTTAGTCTTCAGACTTGGGCATCTAGGACTCAATCAGATTATTATATTCATAGTTCTTCCTTTGGAAGCGGATCCTTGGTCTCTGCTTCAGAAGTCACCTTTATGCCAGGAGTCTCCAGTGGGAGAACTGAGGGATGCTGGAGGACTGCCCCTTTTGTATGATGACGGACATCGGGGCCGGGGCCGACGTGAGGGGCGGTCCCCCGCTGGATATTGCTAGCTAGAAATTTTCCATGGGGTTCTGGCATCTGCCGGCTTCAGTGCTAATGGTGTAACCTGCTACAAGAGCTGTTCTCGAAGATCTACTGTTACGGTAAGTTCTTACGTAACTGTACTTTCTAGGGGTGGCATACAGTTCAAAGCCACACAACCCACCCAGCCTCCCCTGGCAAGTGGCATATGGATCCCTGCTTCACGCATCAAAAAATCTGATGTCAAGGGGCAGAGTAGGGGAGTGTACCACCTGGGGGGTGGGAGGAGCGTAGCTTGAAGACATTCAGTGGATTTGCCTGTTCAAAGAAACTGCCAGAGTGTGGATTTGAACTGTATACCTCCCCAGGGGTACAATTATAGGTGAGTAACCGATATACATGTAATAGTTTTAGTGACATTAAACTGTCGTAAAACATCTTGTGTGGCAACTTTTATAGACCGCTATCATATGTCTTGGCTAGTAAGATATTTGTTTAGTAGCCATTGTGGGTACCTAATTAAAATGCTTGATGTTTAGAGCCCTTTTTAAAAAAATTAACAAATGCGCAAAATTATCATATTGCCATGATCTTATCTGTAGTAAGTCACAGTGCTACATTAAGCAGTGTATTGCAGGGGGAGATTATATACCTAATGAGGTGGGGGGCTTGTTAAAGTCATTATTGGCCAAGAACAATGGCTTAATTTAATTTTAGGGATGCTTTGCCAACCCCAGAGCATACCTGCAATTGGAGGCTATGTCTAGCAAGTTCTTGCCCAGTTAACAAATGAATAAAATGAATTGTCTCCACACAGAAAGGTGGCAGTGGCAGACGTCAGAATGAGATGGATTCCTTCACTCATTACCGGGAAACGCACACGGCAAATGAACGCCGGCGTAGGACCGAGATGAGAGACCTCTTTGAGAAGCTTAAGAAAACTCTGGGTCTTAATAACCTGCCCAAAGTTTCCAAGTTCTACATTCTGAAACAGGTTAGTGTGCTCAGGTGCTGTTTATTTTTGGCCGTTTCTCAGAGACACTTTCATGCTAGTACAAACCATACAAAAACAATATGGAAACCAAAACCCACTTGGGTTTCTTCTCCTTTGGTCATGTAGAAGAGATGGGCTTTTCCTCCTCACATCTTTGTGATAGACTGAGAACTGAACGAGTACCCTTTGCCCAGACTCCTCAGTTTTCAGGTTTATCTCTTCCAGGGATTGGTGGTTTTGGTTTTTTTTTTGTTTGTTTTTTCCTGTTTGCTTTATGTGTTATTCTTCTGACAAACTCGTCCTGATTTCGACACGCCTGACCATAGAGGCTTCCTGATGAGTCCCAACCAGCAGTAACGTAGGTGCAGGGAGTTTTTTTTTTTTGAAGCAGCTCATTTTTTAGTGTGTGAGCCCACCATGCTAGTCCTGTGACAGTTCATGGCCGACTCTGATGGAGAAGTGTCAGTATCTACATGACGGAAAGTGCCAGAGTGCAAATGCACATCTAGATCGGTTTCATCCGCTGCAGGATACCTGTGCTGGTTCTGATCAGGGAACGCTGAGAACAGACAGCAACCTACTTGATGCTGCCTCTTGGTCAGGAAAAAGCACTGGATGAAAAAGTAGAGACAAAGGAGATTCAGCTAACTGTGCACAGCGTGACTCTATGTCAAGGGATATAGGCAGCTTTGTGGGGGATTCACTTTGGGAATCCCCATACTTAACCCTCGCTTGTTCATACTTTCTGTATTTATTGTTCCAGATGCATGGACGCCTGTGCTGTGCAGCCTGAACTTGCTGCTTGTAAGGTGTTCCATAGACTTAATGGTTGTGGGTCTGGACATCTGAGTAGTCAGATGGTATGGGCTGCCCTGCCCTGTTAGCTAGTATATGTAACAGTAATTTTTTTTTTTTTTTAATATACTTCCTGCCCCTTCCATCCAGTTGACATGCTACTCCGTCCAGTCCTGTCACTCACCTTCTCTGGGACTTATCCTCTGCACTGTGTTCTCCATAGATGACCCCCCCCCCCCCCGGAAGGGCTGCAAGAGGTCGGCCTGAACTCCTTGATGACCCCCGACCCCAAATATGGGAAGGGCTGCAAGAGATCAGCCTGAACTCCCCTGACAGAGCTCAGAGTCAGATCTGGACTGGGAGACTGATCGGCGATGCAGGACATCATGTGCAGTCAGGGGTATTCCGTATTTTTTCATTTTTCAGCCCACGGACATCTTGAGTCATTGGCTGACTCCCTAAACACAAAGAGCATGCATTCTGCATCACAGCGAAAACATTCCCTGCTCAGTCACCAGTTCTAGCTTGCACTGCCACCTGTGGTCACCCAGGTGGCAGTGTCGTAGCGGAGTCTGGGTACCCTCCCACCCCCGAGTAGGCCCGTGTCGACTGGGACCCTCAACCATCCTCCCCTGGGCAGCCCTCTGACCCAGGCTCGTTCCCGAATCTGGGTCACAAGCACTAGTGCTACTTCTGCATCAGCACTGACAGTGTAGGAGAAGTCTTGGGACACTGTCCATCCCAGACTACCTCAGTCTTTTACAACTTGCCCTAGCTGGTATGCCGCTCCCTACTATATAGTATTCTCTGTTAAGATAAAGCAGCAGCACACACTGTTCACTCAAGGTAGATGCAAATTTTTTTTTATTTCGGCATAGAAAAACATCGAACCGGGTGCAGTAATGCACACACACACAAAAAAAAGTGTAAAGCAAGAAGTAACATTGCCAGGACATCATACAATATAAAAAAGGACCTCTACATTTTGAGTTGCTGAAACTCTTCGCCTGGGGGTTCTCCATTTGTTAAGACTTTTTAAACTACAATATAATTCTGTTTATCCGAATCTCATTAATCCGAAAAGCCTAGTTATCTGGAATCAGTGCATCCCCTGTGGTTCCCTGCTAAACTCAATCAGTGACAAGCTCTTTCCACTTCTCTCATTAACAGTTGTTGTCATTAATCATTCTCCTTCTATATTTAGTGCAGGTAGTGTGAAAAACGAGCATAGCATGGCACAGAATATCACAAGCTGTGCTGTAATAACCTGCCCTTCTTTTACCTGCCTTTACCATGTCCAAGAGGAAACGCACAGTGCTCAGTTTGAAACAAAAGCTAGACATTTTTAAAGGATTTGGAGCACGGGGATAAGGTGGTGGATGTTTCCCAGCACTGTAACATCGGCAACTCCACCGTAAGTGACATCCGTAAGTCCGGTGAGAAACTGCAGAGCTTTGTGGCAGCCATGGACAGCAGCATTAAGGATGGAAGACAGTCTATGCATGTGTGCTGGGATGAAGTCCTGGATAAGGCAGTGTACATGTGGTTTATCCAAAACCGCATGAAGGGTATACCTATCTCAGGGCCCATAATCAAGAAAAAAGCAAAACAGTTTCACAGCTTAATGGGGATACGATTGCTTTTACCATGAGCGATGGCTGGCTCAAATAGATTTAAGCACCGTCATGGAATCCATCAGCTTAGTGTTGCTGGTGAGTCCCTGAGCACTTCAAATGAATCAGTTGCTCCTTTCCGTCACAAAGGAAAATTGATAGTGGAAACTGAGGGTCTATCTGAACAACAGTTGTACAATGACAATGAAACCGGCTCGTAATGGTGCTTATTGCCAGAAAAAACATTGGCCTCTTTAGATGAATGCAGTGCCCTAGGCTTCAAAAAAATAATGCCTTACCATCCTCGCATGTTGCAATGCCACAGGCTAACATAAGATGCTGCTTTTAGTCATCTACAAATCTGCCAGCCCAAGATGTTTCAAACACATTAACCTTTCCATACTGGGTGGTATATCCCTCGGCTCCGCCGCATGATGTCAAATCTTCCTTTCCGCTGGAAGATTCAGGTTGCCTCCCCCGTGCTACCGCATTTTGTAGGCCCTGGCTTCTATGCCTTCAGTTATTCCAAAAATCTGTCTAGTTCGCATTAGCGACCACGACTCTTTATCTTCGATTATGAAAGACAAGTCTTCCCCCGGATATTGCCGGTGTTCGTGCGGCCAGAAGATGTCTCGCACCGATCCCCACACCGCATGTGTCTATTGCTTGGGTGTCGACCATGACACCTCGAAGTGCGATACTTGTCTTACATTTCACCCTAACGTCCTTGACTACTGTCTCGCACACCTGAAGTTAGGGAGGCCAGAAAAACGGAACCCTCCAGTGAAATCAAAGTAGGCTCGGTGGAGAGTTTCCGCGGCTGCGGGATCCGCCGAGCAACTGGAACGCATGCAAGCCTTCGAGGAGGAAGCGTCTCGTGATGGTGAATCTTCCTCTCGGAGCTTCTTTGTTCCACTCAACCTGGGCTCCACTTTCTTGGTTTCTTCTGAGAGTTGTGCCAGTCTCGCTCGACTAAGGGAGAAAGTTGTGCGAGCACGTACTCCTCTCGGTCCCGTAAGTGGGAAAAGGACTCTGGATTGTCTTTGTCTCAGCGAAGACGTTCTTGGGATCGGGAGAGATCTCGATCCCAGGAACCGGCAGTCTCTACTTCGGTCGAAATTGCTTCTTCGGCCGCTGGCTTCTTGGCTTTGCCGTGCAGCCAGTCAACTGAAGTGTCAATCGACGAGGTTGAAATAATTATCGGTTTGATCTACCCATTGTCACCGAATCCGGTTGACGATTCTCTCAGTCGTACTCCGGTCCTTTCTTACCCCGACGAGGAGACCCAGCCTGCTGGGAATCCTGTTGAGGATGTGGTCCCTGACCTTGGGAAATCACCGGTCTTGCCAGTGTTTCCCAAGTGACCGAATTGGCCTGTCGGATCTCGATCGAGATCCAAGACTTCCGTGACCAAAAGGCAGAGGAAGAGCCACAAGCGCTCTAAAAAGAGGCAACACCATCGGTCGTCCTCGGATGAGGAGAGGCTCCGGCAGAAACTCCTGTCGGCGCTGCGAGGACCTCATATGGTAACAGCTGATTTTGACCGGGCACATTCCCCTCCGGCTATTACTTGGCTTTCGCCTCCCAGGCTGAAGCAGACTCCTTCAGAGCCAATTAAGTCAGCTTCCCTGCTCACAGAGTTGGCGAAACCTCCGGTTCGGCCTAAACCGGTCTCTCCACCGATAGTGGTGGAACCACCGCCCAAGTAGCCTGTGGGAGGGGCTCCTTCCAAAGAAGCTAGAGCAGACACCGTGCTTCCCCGGCGTCTTGCGGTCACTGTCACCCCGGACTGCCCCCGGCAGGTCGAAAGTGACCTGGGCGGCCGACCGTTGAATCCGGATTCCTCGGATTCGGATGAGACCGGCCTACATTCTCACCCAGGGGATGATGAATCGGCTGGTGGGATTGAGACGGAGAAAGGTCCTTCGTCTTTCCAGGGTATTCTTCGCCTCTTCTCTGAGTCTACAGGGATGCCCCTGGAGCCCATCCAGAAAAAGGCGGACTACCCTCTCACGGACATCCTTAAGAGAGGAGCTACCCCGACGGAGGCCTTTCCTGTGGCCGAGGCCATAGCTGGCCTGGCATTAGAACTTTGGCAGCGCCCTACCTCTTGTCCAGCTCCATCTGCCCACATGTCCCGCAAGTATGTGGTGCCTGTGGGGTCCCTTTCGGGATTCACAGAGCACCCTTCGGCCAAGAGCCTGGTGACTGCCTCTGGGTTTAGGCGTAGTGGCAATTCTGCTGACACTGATCCCCGCCCCGGAGAGGAATCCAGAAACTTCAGTCATTCGGCTGGGAAGGTCTATGCAGCCTCGTCTTTAGGCCTCCGCCAGACAAGTTCGGCCGTCATCATGGCACACTTCTCCAGTATACTACTCTAACTACATTTCTGAGGCCGAATACAGGCTCCATACCTTGAACCTGAGACTAGCTCTCTCTTACTATAAGGAGAGGACAGCAGAAATTCGGGGAGAGGTTTGCCAGCTGTTTGTCACCTACACTGAAGCTGTTTCTGGCAGACCTGCAGCTAAACGGACTATTGCAAGGTGGATTGCATCTTGCATAGGTCTGTGCTACGAGTTGGCAGGCGTGGAGCCTCCCAGAGCTCATTCTGCCCGCCATACCGTTGCATCGGTGGCTGCTTCCAGGGACATCCTTATCCAGGAATATGTGCCGGGCTGTTTTTTTTTGCATCTATGTCCTCTTCCTGCAAAGGGCGCATGAACGAGTGCCCCTGCAGGCGGCAGATACCTCCTAAGGACGGCCATTCTGCGTGTTTTTTCTGCCTGGGGCCCGACCATGACACCAACGCTGTCCCTATTGCCAGGCCTTCAACTCCTGAACATGGATCAGGTGTCCAAAATCTCTTTCCGCCTTTATAGCCAAACTGGCTGCAATAGAATGCACTTTGTTCTCAGGGGAATCCGACCGCCCTTTCGCCCATAAGCACCACAAACATCAGGAGCACCAGGAAAGAGTGAGGTCCCATTCTAGGCCCAGAACCTCGGGCTCGAAGTTGGGGTCGTCTGGGCATGATTCCCACCTCACGACCCTTAAACCGTCCACTGGATCCGCCAAGGCTGAGCCCTTAGGGACTACCCTCCAACCGTTGAAGGTGCATCCACCCGCTAAGAAGGCTTTCTCACCGGGTGCAGGTAAGTCCTCCTCCTGCTCGGCCTCCACTTCCAAGGCCGACTCCCGGGAGTCGAGCAAGGCCTCTGGGTCTTCCGGCGGTAGGGCCTCATTCTTGCCACCAAAATCTAAAGACTCCAACCGGCGCCCGCCTATGGCAGCTGATCGACGTTCGGTCGAGAAGTCTTCAAAATCTCGCAAGTCCGCCCGTCCCAAGGCTCACACCACTGAAGGATGCCCGTCTTACTCCAAAGGCAAGCGGACGCCAGACCAACGTCCGCCCGCAGCTCCTCTGGCCTCCAGCCCAGCGAAGGCCTTCCCACCGCCAGTCATAGTTCTTCTGACACCGGTCACCCCGGCACCTCCCGACGTCAGCTCTGAGACCCCCTTTCCACGACAGACGCTGGTCTACCTGATGTTGGAGGAGCTGATGCCCCTCCGATGACGCCCCATAGACCTACACTGGGGCCTGCCGACACCAGCGACAGCGGTTTGGACCCGATGCCGGCACCCCTGTTGACGGGGCCAGCGACGGTACCGACTCCGGTGCACCTCTTCCTCCTGCTCTTCTCCCACTGGTGGGACACGGTTAAACGTGAACTCCCAGTGGGTGCGCTGCCTCCCACGCTCTCTCTGGTTCCAGTGCCTGACGCCTCGGAGCCATCTGATCAAGAGGTAGGGAAGGAGCCAGCACCACCCAAGAAACATACCGATAAGAGGCGCAGGAGGACCAGGTCCAGCAGTTCCTCCCGCTCTCCCTCTCTGGACAAGAGGCGCAAGAGGAGACCTCAGGTCTATTCTGGACCTCAGCAATTTAAACCAGTGGGTCTCCTACCGGAGATTCCGTATGGTCTCCCTCCCCACTCTCCTGCCCCTCATTTCGGCGGGAGACTGGTTGGCGTCCCTGGACATGCAGGACGCCTATTTGCGTATGCCTGTTGCCAGTGGTCATCGAAGATTTCTGAGATTCAGATTCAAAGACGAGGCCCGTCAGTTCAGAGTCCCTCCCTTCCCTTTGGTCTCTCTTCAGCGCCCAGGGTCTTCACCAAGTTCTGGAAGTGGTTGCCGTGGCACTGAGGAGACTGGGCCACTTCGCGTTTCCATATCTGGATGACTGGCTCCCTCCAGGTCCCGCCTGTTTGAAACCATCAGGGACTTCCTCTCGCTGTTTCAGCGCTTGGGGATCACGATCAATAGGGACAAGTCTCAACTTCTCCCATCCCAGAACCTCCAGTTCATCAGAGCTGTTCTGTATACCACCCTCAGGAAAGTGTTTCTTCCCTCCAGCAGAGCAGGTCAGATTCAGGTCCTGGCATACCAAGCCTCTACATACTAAAGGGTCCCAGCAAGACTCCTCCTTAGGCTGCTAGGGCACATGGCTGCTGCCATAGTTTCAGTCCCTCTGGCATGACTGCGCATGAGAACCATTCAGAGGTCGTTACGGGTGCAGTGGGATCAAACACAAGACAATTTGGATGCCTCGATCCGGATCTTGGAGTCGATGCTCCGGGAGTTAAGCTGGTGGATGTCGTCACAAAACTTACTGGCGGGTGTCCTCTACCACACAGGTGCCCCGACCCAGATTCTGACCACGGATGCATAGTCCTCCGGATGGGGCACCCAGTTGGGACACATTGCACTCAGAGATTTTTTTCCCCAATAGACGAAGATCTGCATATCAACATTCTGGAGCTAAGAGCAGTCCTGTATGCCCTTCAGGCCCTGGTCTCGGTCCTAGTGCTGGGCCACCTGTTGGTGCAGACAGACAACACTTAGGTGATGATCTTACATCGAGAAACAGCTCTTGCTGCAGGTTACACCATTAGGACTGAAGCCGGCAGGTGCCAGGACCCCACGGAAATTTTCTAGCTAGCAGTATTCAGCGGGGCCTGCCTCCGACGTCGGTCCCGCCTTGACGTCAGGCGTAGTACATAAGGAGGCAGTCCCCCAGAATCCCCAGATTTTACTTCGAGATGCAGCTCTTGCAGCAGGTTACACCATTAGGACCCAGGACCCCACGGAAATTTTCTAGGTAGCGGTCTTCAGCGGGGACAGCCTCAGACGTCGGTCCCGCACCCGACGTCAGGCGTAGTACATAAGGAGGTGGTCCGCCCACAATCCTCAGTTCTTTTCCCGCCATCGACATCGCAAGCATCGGCTTCTCAGTCACTTTCTAGCGTGCGACGACTCAGAACTAAGACATTCTCTCTTTCTTATACGGATTTGGATTCATTTGATGTCCTCTCCAAACACCTCTCTGGAAGGTCACCCATCGAAGTGTGCCTGCGGCAAACAGATCCCCTTCAAGGATTCTCACTCAGCTTGTGTGCGTTGTCTAGACCCGGAAAACGACACCAAAGCCTGCTCCTTCTGCCAGGGCTTCAACAGTCGCACCAGGATCCGCTGCCAGAAGGCCCTTTTAAGTGTGTCTCTTGGAGGAGAAACTAAAGACCATGGATGAGGAACCTTCCTCCGGAAGTCATCAGGAAGACCCACAAACACGGGAAAAACACGGGAAGGGAAAGGCCCAGGTCCCCAGGCGAAATTTTCGGACTCCCCGAAGCTCAGCTCGCGGTCAGACCGCTCTCCTTCCAGGACTCAATCTCAGCCTCCCCGGTTCAGGTCAGATCCTCCAGCGGCTCCTCCTCTCTGCAGCCTCTCAAGACTTCCAGGCCGTCTGCTTCATCCACTCCTTCTAAGGCCTCGTCTAAGTCTGGGGAGCGCCACAAATCTTCCTCCCGCCGTTGGGACTCCAACGCCAGTTCGGTGTCCCAGCCTCCGTGTGGGTCGGACCCGGTCCCTCGTAAGACTAAGGACCTGACATCCCTAAAACGGATGCCAGACCCGACGTCGGCCCATCCGACGTCTGCCAAGCACCACCGGCACGTCCAGGAGCCGGCGACAGCAAGACACCCATCGCTGGCCAGGCGTCTCGCCTCCCAGGGCGTCGGCCAGGGGACCGACGTCGGCTACCCCAGAGAGGAGGAGGACTGCACCACCGTCGCCGGCTGACGTCGGTCAGAAGGAATCATCGGAGGAGGATACCACTCAGCCCGAGGACCAGGCGGGCGACACCGGAGTCGTCGGGCTCCCACGGGAACCTTCCCCAGAGCGGGAGACCCCCGGGGACCCGATGCCCGACCCCAGTGACAGGCCACCGGCGCCCGGCCCGTTGTCGGGCCTGAATTTGGCAGAGGTAAAGGAGCCCTTTACCTTCTGGTGGGACACCATCAGGAGAGATATGGTCGCCACGCACCCTCCTCATACTCCGGCTCCACCTCCACCCACTACTTCACCGCCTACGCTCTGCCCAAGGGGCCCGTAGATCGGTCACCAACCCCCAAGGAGCCAACACCTCCTCCTAGGGGCAGATCCTCAGATAGAAGACCTCCCTCAAGATCCACTTCAGGGTCACCTAGCCATAAGAGACCCAGACGACGCCGGTACACCACGTCTGCGGAGGATTCTAGATCTGACACCTCAGGGTGCTCCAGATCTCCTTCTCCCATCAGCATTCCCTCCCCAGACCCACACGACCTACTCAGGTCTCCTCCGGATGATCCCTCCTTCGCGGAGATCATGAGGCACATTCAGGAGAATATGGGGTGGGATGCCGAAGAGCTCGACCCCGAGAGACAGCGCCTTGCCCGCTACCTTCGGCAGAAAGACCCAAAGCCTGTGGTAGTGCCACCCTTGGTGGACACCTTCGTGGACGTCACCAAGGCTGCGTGGAAACGTCCGCATTCGACTCCGGCAGTGCCGAAGAAGGCTGACCGCCTATACAAGTCCCCGAGGGAGGACCAGTATCTGGCGAACCATCCTCTGGCCGATTCCCTGGTCATCACTGCCTAGCATGACCGGTCTCAAAGACCTCAGCACTTGAGCACACAGCCACCGGACCCAGAATCCAACAGTTGGATGTCCTGGGTAGGTGCGTGTACGCGGCTCCGACTTGCGCCATTAGGTCTCTGAATTAACTCACCCACATGGTTCAATTCCAGAACGCACTGTGGGAACAGGGACAGGACCTGGTTGAGAAGATGCCCGATGGTGGTCAAAAGGAGGAGCTTTTGAACCTCCCTCGTACGGGTTCGGATGTGGGGACCCAGGTGCTCAGAGCCGCATACGACTCTGCGGACTCTTCGGCCAGAGCTGCAGCCTCAGGCGTGTGTCTCCAGAGACACTGTTGGCTCCGCGTCTCCGGCTTTACCCCGGACGTCCAGAAGAACATCTTAGACGTCACTTACAACGGTGAAGTCCTCTTTGGTGAAGCCTCCGAGAAGGTGATCACCAAACTTCAGGACGCAGGGAAGGCAGTTAGATCTGTCTAGGCCATGTACAGATCCCGACCTAGTTCCTTCCGTAGGAACCAGAGTCGCTTTCATGGCCGGACACAAAGGCAACAACCACGTCCCGGCCAACAGCAGAGGGGCTCTTTTTTACCCGAAAAGCCCAGGCCAAGTCATCCCCAGGCAGAGGCCAATGAGTCGCAAAGTCGGCCCAGCCTGCGGGATCTAACGCTGCCACAGCATGACTCCTTCCCGGCCCCCGCCCCTCCTCAGGATCAACGGGAAATGAAGGTCGGGGGTCGCATCGCACGTCACCTGCTAGGGTGGCGGTCAATCACCACTGACCGGTGGGTTCTTCAGTTGGTCAAGAAAGGCCACTTCATAGAATTTCTCGACCACCCACCGTCAAGATCTCCCATGCTTTCCTGTTACTCGGGTCAGCACGCCGTGCTCATACAGCAGCAGGTGCTCGCGCTTCTCATAAAAGAAGCTATAGACACGTACCGCGGAACCAGAGAGGTGCAGGTTATTATTCTCGCTTTTTTCTGGTTCCCAAGAAGACGGGATCTCCGTCCAGTACTGGATCTCAGCGACCTCAAAGCTTTGGTCATGTACAAATGCTTCTGCATGGTGACCCTCCCAGGTCTGATACCCATGCTCAAGCAGGGCGCCTTTCTGGCGTCCTTGGACAAGCAGGATGCTTACCTGCATATACCCATAGCTCAAGCGCACAGGAAGTTTTTGCGCTTCGAGTTTCAGGGTCACCATTATTGGTTCTGAGCCCTCCCCTTCGGACTGTCATCGGTACCTCGGGTATTCACGAAGTGCATGGCAGTAGTAGCGGCGACTCTGAGGAGACAAGGCCACTACGTGTTCCCCTACCTGGACGACTGGCTTCTCATGGCGCCTTCTCGGGAGGCCCTGATGTCCGACATTCATTGTACTCAGTCTCTGTTCGAGACGTTGAGCATCATTGTCAGTCAAGAGAAGTCGCATCTGGTTCCATCACAGATTCTGCAGTTCATAGGCACAGTTCTGGACACCGTCCAGGGAAAGCTTTTCTACCCCAGGACTGAGCGGAACACATCAGATCCCTCATCAGGGACATCTTGGTGAAGAAGACCGTCCCAGCCTGACTGGTCCTTTGCCTGCTCGGACACATGGCCATTGCAACAGTCCCGCTTGCCCGTCTCCACATGCGGGTGACCCAGTGGATGTTACGGGTCCAGTGGGATCAAACACAAGACCATCTGCAGCTCCCAGTTCGGATCACGAAGGCCGTAATCCGGGATTAGCACTGGTGGCTAGATTCGAAGAACTTGTCAGTGGGGGTCCCCTTCACTGCGCCGTCCCTGATTGTGTCGCTTTCCACAGCTGCCTCAGAGCTCGGATGGGGGAGCACACCTCAACGGTGTCCGGTCTCTGGGCCTGTGGACAGCCCAAGAGACTCGTCTCCACATAAATATCCTGGAAATGAGAGCAGTTCTTTACGCCCTGCAGGCTTTCCAGTTGGAGATTCCACCGTGTACTCTTCTGTTACAAACAGACAATTCCACGGTGATGTATTACCTCAACAAACAAGGAGGCACCCATTCCTACCCGCTTTATAGGGAGACCATGAGGGTGTGGGATTGGGTTTTAAAACACTGTGCAAACCTCATTGCTGTTCATGTACCAGCAGTGGACAGTGTCATTGCAGACGGCCTGAGTCGCTCTCGGGCCAGAGTCCACGAGTGGGAACTACTCCAGGAAGTAGTAGAGGATCTGTTTCGCAGATGGGGTACACCAGAGTTGGACCTTTACGTGTCCCCAGCCAACACAAAACTGCCCAATTTTTGCTCGCTAGATCCAGGGCCTGGTGCTTTCTGGCGAGACGCGTTGTACTTCTCCTGAGCGGGCAGATTCCTCTGTGCCTTTCCCCCCTTCCGTTGATCCAGAGGGTCCTTTTGAAACTTCGCAGAGAGCAGGCAACGCTCATACTTAACGCGCCATTCTGGCCCAGGCAGATCTGGTTCCTTCTACTACATCAGCTGTCCCACAAACTTGCGGTGCCTCTGCCAATCAGCTCTCACTTGCTGTCTCAGGAGGCGGGCTCCTTGGTCCATCCGGAATTTCGTTCGCTGAACCTGCACGCTTGGCTCCTAGAGTCATAGCCATTATGCGACACGGGGTCTCGCAAGAGGTAGCTGACGTTCTAGCGGCTGCTAGAAAACCTGCCACTCATGCAACTTACGCCATGAAATGGCGCAGATTTTGCCTATGGGCTCAAGCGCGGTGGTTTTTGCCACTGGATTGTCCAGAAAGGTCGGTCTTGGACTACCTCCTGTCTCTTTTTCAGACGGGCTTGGTCTACTCCTCGATAAAAGTACAGCTTTGTGCCATCACAGCATATCACACTCCTATAGGCCAACGTCCCATATCCCAGTTGGACACGGCACGAGCCTTCCTGAGAGGTGTCCTCCACCTTAGACCTCAGATTAAGGATCCTATTCTGCCTTGGGATCTACCCTTTGTCCTGGAGCACCTTACGCTGCCACCTTTTGAACCAGCCGCGGATTGCGAGCTACATTTCCTTACATGGAAGATGTTGTTTTTAGTTGTCGTTACTTCGGCCAGAAGAATTTCAGAACTTCATGCACTCGTGCAAGGAACCTTATTTGGTTTTCCGTTAGGACAGGGTATCCTTACGGACCAATCCGAAGTTTCTGCCTAAGGTGATCTCAGCTCTCACCCTTAATCAGGATATCGATCTACCAGTGTACTTCCCTAAATATTCGAATCGGGGAGAGGCCCTGTTGCACACTTTAGATGTGCATAGGTGTCTTCGATACTACCTGAACAGGATCAAACGCCACCGAAAATCTGATCAGCTTTTTGTCTCCTTCGCCCACAGAATGCTGGGAGCTCCCATTTCCAAACAGTCGCTGTCCAGGTGGCTTATACATTGTATCACGTTCTGTTATCAGAAGTGCAACAAACCCTTTCCGGGCGCGGTTAAGGGTCATTCCACAAGTGGGGTGGCTACCTCCTTTGTGGTCTTAAAGAACATGTCCACCTCAGCTGTCTGTGCAGCAGTGACCAACTTGGAGCACTGTGCACACCTTTATCAGGCATTATAGCCTAGATATTGCATCGAGGTGAAGAGCAGGTTTTGGTCTAGCAGTCCTTCAAGGACTTCTGTCCTAGGCTTAGGTTTTACTAAGGATTTCTACCTTCCCTCCTCCCGGTGGTGTGAGATTTCCACTATTGCTTGGGAATCAGTCCTAACGGTGTAACCTGCTGGAAGAGCTGTTTCTCGAAGTAAGATAGTACAGTTACGCAAGAACTTACCGTAACAGTAGATCTTCGAGAACAGCTCTTGCAGCAGGTACTTTCCCTCCCACCATCCCTGCTGGAGGTAGATTTTGTTGTTCAGATATCCTTCTCCTAGGTTCAGGTGTTCTTTACACTATTCTGATTGCCATTTGGTGGCGGATCCTCAGTCTCCTCCTCTGATGTCATCCAGCAGCCGGGAGTCTCCGGTGGAAGAACTGGGGATTCTGGGGGACCGCCTCCTTATGTACTGTGCCTGACGTCGGGGGCGGGACCGACGGGGGCAGTCCCTACTGAATACTGCTAGCTAGAAAATTTCCGTGGGGTCCTGGTGCCTGCCGGCTTCAGTCCAAATGGTGTAACCTGCTGCAAGAGCTGTTCTCGAAGATCTACTGATCTTACTTCAAGATACAGCTGTTGTAGCAGGTTACACAGTGGGACATGAAGCCGTGCACCTCCAAGACCTGGTAGCTAACAGGCTTCCATGAGGACCGCCGGACGTCAGTCCCGCCCCGGCGTCGGGCGTAATACATAAGGGGCAGTCCCCATAATCCTCAGTTCTTTTCCCCGTCGACTTCGCCAGTATAGGCCTCTCCTTTCTAGCGCATTTACTGACCATAACAACGACGACTATTTTCGTCTATTTTTCGAATTATGAACAACTGATGTCCTCTCCAACCACTTCTTTAGAGGGTCACCATATGAAGTGCGCCTGCGGCAAACAGATCCCCTTCAAGGATCCTCATTCGGCCTGTGTGCGCTGCCTAGGCCCGGACCACAACACCAAGGCCTGCTCCTTCTGCCAGGGCTTCCAACAGTCGCACCAGGATCCGCCGCCAGAAGGCATTTCAAGCGTTTCTCCTGGAACAGAAACTTAAAACCATGGACAAGGAACCTTTCTCCCGGGGAGAGCCTTCGAGCAAAACGCACAAGCACCGGGAAAAGGAAAGATCCAGGTCTCCTGCGAGGGCCCCAGACTCCTGAAAGTCCGGCTCAAAATCGGACCGCTCTCCCTCCAGGGCTCGGTCGCAGGCTCCCCCGGTCCAGGTCAGGTCATCCAGCGGCTCCTCCTCTCTTCAGCCTCTGAAGACTTCTAGGCCATCGGCCTCTTCTCCTTCCAAGGCCTCGTCGAAGTTGGGGGAGCGCCGTAAATCTTCCTTCCGTTGCCGGGACACCGACACCAGGTCAGTTTACCAGCCAGCCCGAGGTTCGGATCTGGCTCCCCGTAAAACCAAGGACCTGATGTCCCTTAAACGGACGTCAGACCAGACGTCGGCTCACCCGACGGCCAAACATCACCAGCGCTCCCAGGAGCCAACAACACCCAGACACCCGTCGCTGGCCAGGGGACTGATGTTGGCTACCCCAGAGAAGAGGACCGCACCCTGTCGCGGAGGGCGCCACAGCCTGAGGACCAGGCGGGGGCGCGAGACATCCAGCTCCTACGGGAACCTTCCCCAGAGCGGGAGACCCCCGCGACCCGATGCCCGACCTCGGCGACAGGCCCGTCATCGGGTATGAATCTGGCAGCGGTAAAAGGGCTTTTTACCTCCTGATGGGACACCATCAAAAAAGATGTGGTCACCACACATCCTACTCCTCCTCCGCCTCCACCCACTCCTTCACCGCCTGTGCCCCCCCCCCTCCACCTAAGGGGCCCGTAGGACGATCTCCAACCCCCAAGGAGCAGACTCCACCTCCTAGGGGTAGATCTTTGGAAAGGAGAAGGCCTCCTTCCAAATCCCCCTCAGGGTCACCCTGCCCTAAGACACCCAGATGACGCCGGTACACTCCGTCAGGGGAGGATTCCTGATCTGACACTTCGGAGTGTTCCGGATGACCTTCTCCTCTCAGCATTCCCTCTCCTGACCCACACGACCTACCCAGGTCTCCTCCGGATGATCCCTCCTTCGCAGAGATCATGAGGCACATCCAGGAGAACATGGGGTGGAATGCTGAGGAGCTTGACCCCGAGAGACGGCGCCTTGCCTGCTACTTTTGGCAAAAAGACCCAAAGCCTATGGTAGTGCCACCCTTGGTGGACTCTTTCGCGGACGTCACCAAGGCTGCCTGGAAACGTCCGCATTCCACTCCCGCGGTGCCGAAGAAGGCTTACCGCTTATACAAGGCCCCTAGGGAGGACCAGTATCTGGCGAACCATCCTGTAGCTGATTCCCTGGTCATCACTGCTTCACATGACCGGTCTCAGAGACCTCAGCATTTGAGCACCCAGCCACCGGACCAGGAATCCAAGCAATTGGACGTCCTGGGAAGGCGCACGTATGCGGCTGCGACTTGCGCCATCAGGTCACTGAACTACCTGACCCACATGGTTCAGATCCAGAATGCACTGTGGGCGCAGGGTCAGGACCTGGTCGAGAAGATGCCCGATCGCGATCACAAGGAGGAACTCTTGAACCTCCTCCGCACGGGTTCAGATGTGGGGACCCAAATGCTCAGAGCTACATACGATTCTGCGGACTCTTCAGCCAGAGCTGCAGCCTCCGGCGTGTCTCCGTCTTTACCCCGGACGTCAAGAATAACATCCTAGACGTCCTTTGCAATGGCGAGGTCCTATTTGGTGAAGCCTCCGAGAGAGTGATCACCAAACTCTAGGACGCAGGGAAGGCAGTCCAATCTGTGCAAGCTATGTACAGGTCTCTACCTAGTTCCTTTCATAGGAACCAGAGCCGTTTTCGTGGCCTGCTACAAAGGCAACAGCAACGTTCCGGTCTGCAGCAGAGGAGCACTTTCATACTTAAGGCCCACGCCAAGTCATCCCCAGGCAGAGGCCAACGATTTTCAAAGTCGGCCCAGCCTGCGGATCAAGCAGCTGCCACAGCATGACTCCTTCCGGCCCCGCCCTCCCCAGGATCAGCGGAAAAGAAAGTCGAAGTCGCATCACCGCCACTTCCCAGGGTGGCAGTCGATCACCACCAACAGGTGGGTTCTGCAGCTGGTCAAAAAAGGCCATTATATAGAATTTGTAGGCAGCCCACCTACAACACCTCCCCTGCTCTCCCGTTACTGGGGTCAGCATGTCCTGCTCACACAGCAGGAAGTGCTCGCGCTTCTGGAAAAGGAAGCCTTCGAGCACGTCCCAGAGAACTAGAGAGGACTAGGCTGCTATTCTCACTTCTTCCTGGTTCCAAAGAAAATAGGAGACCTCCGTCCAATACTGGACCTCAGCGACCTCAACCTTTCGGTTGCTTACACGCGCTTCCGCATGGTGACCCTTCCGGGCCTAATTCCCATGCTGAAGCAGGACGCCATTCTGGCATCTTTGGACATGCAGGATGCCTACCTGCACATTCCTATTGCTCAAGCGCACCGGAGGTTCCTACGCTTCGAGTTTCAGAATCGCCATTATCAGTTCTGAGCTCTTCCCTTCGAGCTGTCATCGGCACCTCGCGTATTCACGAAGTGCATGGCGGTCGTAGCTGCGTCTCTTGAGGAGACAGGGCCACTACGTGTTCCCATACCTGGATGACTGGCTTCTCATGGCGCCCTCAAGGGGGGCCTTGATGTCGGCTATTCACTGCACCCAGTCTTTTTTTCAATCACTGGGTATTCTCGTCAACTATGAGAAGTCACTCCTGGTTCCGTCTCAGAAACTGCAGTTTATAGGAGCAGTTCTGGACACCGTCAGAGGAAAAGCTTTCCTTCCCACGGACAGAACGGAACACATCAGATCCCTCATCAGAGAGTTGTCGGCGAAGAAGACCGTCCCAGCCAGACTGGTCCTTTGCTGCTCGGACACATGTCTGCGGCCATTGCAACAGTCCCGTTAGTCATCTCCACATGCGGGTAACCCAGTGGATGTTACGGGTGCAGTGGGACCAAAGGCAAGACCATCTGCAGCATCCAATCCGGATCGCGAAAGCCATAATTCGAGATTGGCAATGATGGCTACATCCGGGGAACCTCTCTGCGGGGGTTCCCTTCACAGCGCCGCCCGCGACTGTGACTCTCTCCACAG
Organism: Neoceratodus forsteri; assembly: GCA_016271365.2. NCBI lineage: Eukaryota > Metazoa > Chordata > Ceratodontiformes > Ceratodontidae > Neoceratodus > Neoceratodus forsteri. The sequence continues at coordinate 112,588,152 of CM028134.1, forward strand.
ATGCCTCAGAGCTCAGATGGGGAGCACACCTAGATGGTGTTCGGTCTTAGGGCCTGTGGACAGCCCAGGAGTCTCATCTCCACATCAGCATCCTGGAAATGAGGGCAGTCCTTTACACTCTGCAGGCCTTCCAGTCAGAGATTCCACTGGGTACACTTCTGTTTAAAACAGACAATTCCACGGTGATGTATTACCTCAACAAACAAGGAGGCACTCACTCCTACCCGCTTTGCAGGGAGGCCATGAGAGTGTGGGAGTGGGTATTGCAACACGGCGCAAACCTAATTGCAGTACATGTCCCAGGAGTGGACAACACCATCACAGACAGCCTGAGCCGCTCTCAAGCCAGAGACCACGAATGGTAACTTCTGCAGGAGGTGGCAGAGGATCTGTTTCACAGATGGGGTACTCCAGAATTCGACCTTTTCGCGTCCCCATCAAACGCAAAACTGCCCAGTTTTTGCTTGCTAGATCCAGGGCCTGGTGTTTTCTGGCGAGACGTGTTTGTCCCTCTCCTGGGCGGGCAGATTCCTCTATGCCTTTCCTCCTTGCCCGTTGATCCAGAGAGTTCTCTAAAACTTCGCAGGGAGCAAGCAACACTCATTCTGATCGCACTCTTCTGGCCCAGACAGATTTGGTTCCCTCTTTTACACCAGCTTTCCCTGGAACCTCCAGTTCCTTTGCCAATCAGCTCCCATCTATTGTCTCAGGAGGCGGGTTCATTGGTCCATCCGGACCTACGCTCATTGAACCTGCACGCTTGGCTCCTGGAGACATAGCCATGATGCAATACAGGGTCTAGCAAGAAGTGGCAGACATACTCTCTGCCGCAAAAAAAAACTGCTACCCACGCAACTTACGCCACGAAATGGCATAGATTCTGTTTGTGGGCTCAAGCTCGCGGCTTTCCGACGTTAGACTGTCAGAAAAGCTGGTTCTAGGGACATGGATATGTTGTTCACCCACACTTATTGGCAGGTATCCTTGCCGCTTTAAATCTTGCCGGAAGGTCTTCAAGCTGGCTCCTCCCACCCACCCGGGTGGTATAACTCTCGGCTCCGCCCCATGACGCTAGATCTTCCTTACCGCTTGGAAGCTCAGGTTCCCTCCTTAACACTCTGCGTTTGAGACTGGTTCCTATTTCTTCCCTTTGCGAATTTAAAAGTTTTTGCTAAAAAGACTTCAGTCTTCGATCCCTCGCGGCTGCGATGGACCGTCGACTCGGTTTGGAGATGCCCCTGCGGAATGAAGATGTCTCGGGCGAGCCACACTCCACGTGTGTCTACTGTTTAGGCCTTGAGCACGACCCGCGGGACTGCGACTTGTGCTCTTCCTTGCGACCTATGTCCTCGAGGACCGTGCTGCCCGTTGCATCTGGGCGTCCCGGCGTTCCCCTCCGGTGAAGTCTAAGGAGGCCCGGTTGGCGGTGTTCGCGGCGGCGGGCTCGGCGGATCAGCTCGAGCAGATGATCGCCCTCGAAGAGGAGGCGGGGCGGGCCGTATCTTCCTCGGCCGCGGCATTTATCCCGCTCTCTCTGGGTTCCTCCTATACAGCTTCCTTTAAGGAGCTTTGTCTGTCCCTCTCCACTAAGGGAGAAGAGCCAACGTCTGCTGGACCTTTTTCTCGGTCCAAAAAGAGGAACAAAGGTAAATCCCTCCGTCGACGCTCTTGGGAGCGGGAAAGGTCCCTCTCCCTGAGTCGTCGACCGTCGACTTCGGTCGACCGCTCGGCTTCGGCCACTGGTCTCACGGTGTCCCCGTCAGGTCAGTTGACTGAGACTCCCGTCGACGAAGTCGAGATTTTTCTCGATCCGTTGGACGGGTTGTCGCCTATAAACCGAGACTCCCTCTCCCGGTTCCCCGAAGTTGAGAATCCCGTGGGCTTGCCTGTGCCTCGGTTCCGGAGCCCTCGGATGAACCCTCCGGGCGAAGGAGTGCGGTTCCTGCCGACCCTCTCCGCGCCGACCTCGGAAAGCGAGGCTCTCGGTCTCGGACCTCTTTGCGGTCCAGCCGATCCCGCCCGTCGCCAGGTGGTCCAGTGCCCGCGATGGCGGCATGGCGCTCGTCCTCGGGGCGAGGGAGGCTTAAAGCGTAAGTTGCGCCGGCAGTGCGAGGACCTCATTTGGCAACAGTTCCTCCCTGACCGGGGAATAGCCCGGCGCGTGTGCCCCGGCCATTAAGTGGCTGTCACCGGGCGCCGACACAACCCCTCGACTTACCGAGGCCTGTACAGGCGGTTGTTCGGCCAAAACCAGCTGCTCCACCGATTCCGGTGGAACCTCCGCCTCCACAGCCACTATTTGGGGCTCCAACCAGGGATTCTCGGTCGGCTAAGGGTCTACCCCATAGGCTGTCTGTTACCCTCACTCCCGACCGACCTCGGCAGGTAGAAGGTGGCTCAGGCCAGAGGCAGCTCTTCGAGGACTTGTCTGAGTCCGAGGATAATTCCTCCTTTTTCTCCAAGCGAATAGACTTGGAGTCCTCAGGAGGACAGTCAATGGACGATAGCCGTCGTCCTTCCTAGGACTGCTTGACTCATCTCGGAGTCCACGGGATGAAGCTCGAACCTGTTCCAAACAGGCAGGTATCCCTCGGAGATTCTGGACCGAGGATTCTCCAAGGAGGCCTTTCGGTGGCCGAGGCCATAGTGGGTCCGGCCTTGGAGCTTTGGCAGCGCCCTGCTTCCTGTCGCCGCCTGGCCAGGATGGCCAGGTAGTATCTTGGTCCCTACGGTTCCTGTCCGGTTTTGAACACCCTCTGCTGAGGGGTTGGTTACTAACAGCGTTTTCCGGTAGCGCCCGTGCGCCAGGGATGTGGACAAACCTCCCGACAAGGAATCAGAAATTGGATTATAGCCGAGGCGAAAAGTCTATACTTCGCGTCCTCTCTCGGCCTTACGTCAGGCCAGTTCGGCCGTCCTCATGGCACATTTTCTCATGCCCTGTTGGGCTCCCTGGATGAGGTCATCCCTCATCTTCCCGCGGATCTGCAGACTACAGTCAAGCAGGTGCGGGACCAGGGCAGTGGCCAAGCAGCAGCTCCAGACTGCTTTAGATATTGGGGACTCATGTGCCAGGTCGGTGGCGGCCGCAGTGGCTATGCGACGACGAGCTTGGCTGAGGATATCCACCTTTACTTCAGATACCCAGCACAAGTTGGCGGATGTTCACTTTTTGGGGACTGACCTCTTCGGCCCTGGGGTGGAAGGTCACCTGCAGAGGATCGAGAAGTCCAATGCTACCTTGGACTCGGTCTCTTCCGCTCAGAAGGACAAAGGCACAAACCACAGCCTAAGCCCTTTCGTCCTTCTCGCTGTGCGCCCAACAACGTCAGGGCCAGCAGGCTCGACCTTGGCATCCCAAACCCAAGCCGCCCGGCTTCCTCTAACAGGAGGCAGGGAGAAAAGGCCCAGGAGGTCCCGGCCGGTCCCTCCTCCAAGCCTGCCCAGTGGCCAGGCTGAGGGTGTCATACCCCATCCCGTCCTGCCCCTAGTTTCCCCGGTAGAAGGCAGCTCCGACACTTCCTTTCCGCCTGGTCCGCTGTACCACGGACAGGTGGGTACTGGAGGTGGTGGGAAAAAGGCCTGCCTCTGGAATTCGAGCAGGTCCCACCCTTCAGGCCGTCGGCTCCTCGGGGGCCTCAGTCCGTAGCCTCACTGTCAGCTCGTCGAGCCGACAGCCGCTCTCCTTCTCCGAAAGGAGGTGATCAGGGTGGTAGCGGACCCCAACCTTAGAGGTTTGTGTCCAGGTACTTCCTGGTTCGAAGCGGACTGGGGCTGGCGCCCCATTCTCGACCTACGACCTAAACAAGTTCCTAAGGTCTCGAACCTTCAGGATGGTCACTCTGGCTCAGATACTACCATCCTTGGAGCGCAGTGTGGTTCTGCTCTCTGGACTTGCAGGACGCGTTTTCCGTCCCTATCTGTCCGTCTCACCAGAGATTCCTCCGGCTTCGGCGGAAGGATCCCTTTCAGTTCGAGCCATGCCCTTCGGCTTGTCTCCAGCTCCCAGGGTCTTCACCAAATGCATGGCAGTGGTGACAGCATTCCTGTGGCACCGAGGGGTCTGGGTGTACCCTTACCTGGACGACTGGCTGATAGCAGCTCCCTCCAGGCAGGAGGTGGAGTGGTCCAGAGATCTGGCCCTCCAGGTCTGCTCTCAACTGGGCCTCCTTATCAACGAGGCCAAGTCGGAACTCGAGCCGAAGCAGGTGATTCTGTTCATCGGGGCGCAGCTCGACTCTCTTGAGCCAGGCCGCGGCTCCCGCGGACAGGGCGGTTCTTTCCTCCTTTGCCCAATCATTTCTGGTTGGACAATTGCGCCCTGCCGGGACTTCCTGCACCTCCTGGGTCTCATGGCGGCCTGCACCAGCGTGTGGTCCGTTGGGCCGCTGGAACATCGTTCCCTTCAGTGGGGACTGGCCGGTCAGTGGTCCTGGCGCTGCGATCCTTTGGACCAGCTTGTGTCGGTGACACAGGAGATGTGGGCAGCGCTCTCCAGTGGTGGATCGTTCCAGGTCATTTGCAGGAGGGCATCCCGTTAGGTCCCCGAGCCGGCGGTCTCTCTATCGACCGATGCCTCTCTGATGGGTTGGGGTGCCCATCTGGGGAACACGGGCTCACGGCCTCTGGTCCCACGAGGGAGTCCGATGCCACATCAACCTGCTGGAGCTCAGGCGGTCCGCCTAGCTCTCACCGCCTTTGCTCCGTTCCTCCGGGTCAAGTGGTCCGAGTCCAGACGGACAACACCACGACCATGTACTATCTAAACCGCCAGGGCGGGGCGCGCTCCATGCTTCTATGCAAGGAAGCTCTCGCATTTGGTCACTCATCGCAGCCTGGAGCGGATCTCCTAGCCATTCATGGGGCAGGGCCTCCAACACCTGGCCGATGCCCTAAGCCGGATAGGGCTGCATCCCATGAGTGGTCTCTCCTGCGGAGGTAGTACAGCATCTGTTCTCCCATTGGGGACACCTCAGGTGGACCTGTTTGCCTCCAGGAGAGAGCAGGCTGAGCTGTTCCATGCCCGCCCCCCTCAGCAGGGCTCGCTGCAGGGGGATGCCTTCTCGAGGCAATGGGCCCCGGGCCTCTTCTACGCTTTTCCCCCATTTCCCTTGATCCACAAGGTGCTTCTCAAGGCGAGGAGGGACAAGGCGCAGGTGATTCTGATAGCCCCAGACTGGCCTCGCCAGTTCTGGTACCCAGATCTCCTCAGTCTCAGCTCCAGGACTCGCGGCAGCTTCCAGCTCGCCCGGACCTGCTCTCAGTCAATCAGGGAAGGTGTTCCATCTGGACCTTCAATCCCTGCACCTGACGGCCTGGTTCCTGGCGGCTAGAGTTCCAGGCCTTGGGTCTTTCCGTGAGGTCCTCAATGTAGTTGAGGCGTCCCGTAGAGTCGACCAGAAAATGCTATGCCTTCAAATGGAAAAGGTTTTCCATTTGGTGTCAGAGCAAGGCTTGGACCCTTCCTCCTGTTCCTTGGCAAGCATCTTGGACTATTTATGGTCCCTTTCTAATCAAGGGCTTAGGTCGACGACCCTAAGGGTGCACCTGGCAGCCATCTCCGCTTACCGGGCGCGGGCCGGGAAGCGGTCGGTGGCGCAGGAGAAGGTGGTCTGGCGCTTTTTCAAAGGCCTTGATCACATTTCCCTTCCGGTGCTAGAACCTCCACCTCCGTGGGATCTACTGCTGGTACTGGCAAAGCTCATGGGCAAGCCATTCGAACCTATGCACAGGTATGCTCTCTCTCACCTGTCGTGGAAGACCGCCTTCTTGGTGGCTATCCGTCAGCCAGAAGGATGGGAGAGCTCCAGGCGCTTTCCATCGAGTCTCCATACCTGGTCTTCCACAGGGACAAGGTTGTCCTCGCCCCACCGAAATTCGCTTCCAGGTGGTGTCGGAGTTTCACCTTAACCAGGTGTTGACTCTGCGGTGTTCTACCCCAATCACACCTCGGAGGCGAATATAGGCTCCATACTCTGGACCCTAGAAGGAGCTCGCCTATTACAAGAGGCATGCGGCTGAAATTGGGAGAGGTTGTAGCTGTTTGTCACCTCGCTGAAGCCGCATCTGGCAGACCTGCAGCCAAGCGGACGATAAGCAGGTGGGTCACCTCCTCATAGATCTCTGCTATAAGTTGGCGGGCATGGAGCCTCCCAGAGGATAAGAGCTCATTCTACCCGCCATACTGCTGCAACGGTGGCTGCTTCCAGGGACGTCCCTATCCAGGAAATCTGCAGGGCTGCTACCTGGAAGTCAGCACACACCTTCATTACCCATTACCACATCGACCTTGAGTCACGCCGGGATGCTGGTTTTGGGGCCTCGGTTCTCTAGTCTCTCTTTCCCAAGTAAGTATTGGGGGTGTGCGTCTTGCCTCCCTCCTCCCGGAGAACTGCTAGGAGTCTGCCAATAAGTGTGGATGAACAACATATACCATTCCTAGAACTCCTGTTACAGGTGAGTAACCTGTATTTCTGGACTACCTGCTTTCCCTCTTCCACTCCGGACTGGCTTACTCCTCGATTAAAGTGCACCTTTGTGCCATTTCTGCTTACCATGCCCCCGTAGGCCATCGAACGGTGGCCCAGCTGGACACTACTTGTGCCTTTTTAAGGGGCGTCCTCCACCTTAGGCCTCCCATTAAAGATCCAATCCCTCCTTGGGACTTACCTTTTGTCCTGGAGCAGCTCACACTGCCACCCTTTGAACCAGCCGCGGATTGCGAGCTATGTTTTCTCTTTTGGAAAACGTTATGTTTAGTTGCAGTTACTTCTGCCAGAAGGATTTCGGAATTGCATGCTCTTATGTGCAAAGAGCCTTATTTGGTTTTCCACCAGGACAGGCTATCCCTAAGGACAAACCCAAAGTTTTTGCCTAAGGTGGTCTCAGCTCTCACCCTTAATCCGGATATCGATCTACCAGTATATTTTCCAAGGTACTCTAATCGAGGAGAAGCCCTTCTGCACACCCTAGACGTGCACAGGTGCCTCATATACTACCTGACCAGAACCAAACAGCTCCGAAAGTCAGACCAACTTTTCGCTTCCTTTGCTCACAGGATGAAAGGAGCTCCTGTCTCCAAACAGTCACTTTATAGGTGGCTCATCCAGTGCATTACTTTCTGAAATGAGAAGCACAATAAACCCTTACTGGGCGCGGTCAAGGGTCATTCCACAAGAGGGTGGCTACTGTGCGGCGTTAAAAAAAAGTCTCTCAGCTATTTGCGCTGCAGCTACTTGGAGCTCTGTGCATATCTTTATCAGGCATTACAGTCTGGACATTGCATGGAGGCGAAGAGCAGGGTTCGGTCTAGCTGTCCTTCAGGGACTTCTGTCCTAGGCTCGAGTTACCTCGAGGTCTCTACCTTTCCTCCTCCCAGTGGTGCATGATTGCCACTACTACTTCTTGGAAATAAGTCGTAATGGTGTAGCCTGCTGCAAGAGCTGTTTCTTGAAATAAGATAGTACAGTTACGTAAGAACTTACCGTAACAGTAGATCTTCGAGAGCAGCTCTTGCAGCAGGTACCTTCCCTTCCACCATCCGCGCTGGAGGTAGGTCGGAGTCAAGCACCCATCTTATTAGATGGGACATTCCTATTTACTTGTTTTGCCATCTGGTGGCGGATCCTCGGTCTCCTCTTCTGATGTCATCTAGCGGCCGGGAGTCTCCGGCGGGAGTCCCCGCTGAAGACTGCTAGCTAGAAAATTTCCGTGGGGTCCTGGCACCTGCCGGCTTCAGTCCTAATGGTGTAACCTGCTGCAAGAGCTGTTCTCGAAGATCTACTGTTAGGGTAAGGTCTTACGTAACTATACTTTCTACATCAAAAAACAAGGTGGCACACACTCGTATCCCCTCTGCCGGGAAGCCATGTGGGTGCGGGACTGCGCTCTGGAGCATCAGCTCGTATTGACAGCAGTACACGTTCCGGGAGAACAAAACGTGTTGGCCGACGCGCTCCAAAGAATCAGGTCACAGGCTCACGAATGGGAGCTGCTTCAAGAAGTTGCAGATCAAATCTTCTGCCGGTGGAGCTGCCAGAGTTAGATCTCTTCATGTCACAATTCAGTGTAAAACTGCCCAGTTTCCTGCACGCTAGGTCCAGAGCCTGGAGCTTTTTGGCAAGATGCATTGTCCCTCTCCTGGATGGGGAGGTTTCTCTACGCGTTCCCCCTTTTCCCACTCTTGCAGAAGGTTCTCCTCAAGGCGCAGTCAGAACCGTCTGCCCACATTCTGATAGCTGAGCTGTGGCCTTGTCAAATTTGTTTTCCTTTACTTTAGCATTTAGGGGTGGAGCCTCCACTGCCTCTTCCAGTTTCCTCTCATCTTCTGTCCATCTGAATCTGCGCTCACTTCACCTACATGCCTGGCTCCTCAAGACCTAGCTAAATCCAGGTTTGGAGTGTCTGATCAGGTAGCGCAAGTTTTGGTTGAGGCACATAAGCCTGCCACCAGAGCCACTTATGCTATGAAGTGGAAAAGTTTCTGTATCTGGGCCGCAGCCAAGAGGGTGGACCCTCTGTCCGGTTAACTCCATTTTACAATACCTGCTTTCCCTTTTGGAGTCGGGTCTCAGTTACTCTTCCATCAAGGAACACGTGGCCGCCATCTCTGCTTATCACTTCCCAGTGCAGGATAAGACGGTGGCTCAGATGGAGATCTCTTAAGTTTTTGGGGTTTTTTTGTGCTCGGTATTCTTTATATCACACCTCCCATCTGGGATTCTGTACCTCCTTGGGGGTCTTCTTTTTGTCCTAGAGAAGCTTACACCCTACCCCGAACCGGCAATGGAGGCCGAGCTCATTTCCTTTCCTGGAAAACTTTGCTTTTTGTAGCCATTACTTCGGCGAGGTGTATTTCAGAGCTTCAGGCTCGCATGTGTAAAGAACCCTGCCTTGTTTATCATAAGGATAGGGTTGCTTTTCGCACTAACCCAAAGATCTTACTTTGAGTGGGAGCTCTTGCAGCAGGCTATAACAGTAAGGACTATGCTGCAGGCACTTGGACTCTCCGGAAAACTTTTCAGCCAGCAGTACACAGCAGGGACCACCCGCGACGTCAGCCCCGCCCTGATGTCAGCCCTGGTACGAAAGGGGGTGGACCCAGCTCCACCTCAGTTCTTTTCCTGCCGCGTCCTGCGCACGTGAGAAGAAGCCTTCTTTTTCCAGCTTTCCAGAAACAGCTAAATCTGTGTTTTTTCAACCCGTTTTCGACGGGTTTTGTCTGTGTTTTTGACTGATGTCTTCGCCATCGTCTGTCTCTCCGGAGCCACACCAGAACAAGTGCGACTGCGGGAGGCAGATCCCCTCCAAGGACGGGCACAAGCGCTGCGTCTTTTGCCTCGGGCCGGACCATGACACCACGGCCTGCTCAGCCTGCCAGGCTTTCACCAGCCGGACCCAGATCCGACAACTCAAGGCCCTGAAGACGTTCCTTTTAGAGAAAAAGATGGATCTGCACTTCTCAGAGGGGAAGCGCAAGGAGAAGACCAAGCTCCAACGGAAAGACTGTATTTGGTCCCGGTCGTGGTCCCATTCTCGCTCATGGCCCTCTCCTAAGTAGGCCCGGGTTTCCCCGGGCTGAGGTGAGCTTCCAAAATCTTCCCAGGCCAAGGCCGGCCCATCGGGGGAGAAGCTGGCCAAGCCTAAGGTAACCCAGCTAAGAGTTACCACCAAGCCCTTGGAGGTCAACGCTTTGGCCACACCTCTCAAGGCACTGGCGCTGCCTGCTAAATGTGCACCTCCGAAGCTGAATGACTCTCTGCCCCCCCCCCAAAACCCATCGTCGGTCCCACCCCCGACGCCAGTTGAAGGGGCGAAGGGTGTGGGTATGGCCACAGAAGAGCCAGCGTCCCCGTCTCCCATGTCCTTCTCTCTCTCCCCCCCCGGGCTCCCAGTAGGGCTCTCCATCGCGGGCCGACGTCCCGGATACTCCCTTTCCAGGCCGAGCTGCTGAGATTTTCTTGAAAGACGAGCTCCAGGAGTTGTTCTCCTTTTGGTGGGGACAGATCCAGAAGTGCCCCCCCCCCGTCGCCGATCCAGACACCGGTACCGGATCCGGCAGGCAGATCACAACCTGGAGGCGAGCCTTCCCCGAGGAAGTCCCCCGAGCGGCCGCCTACACCTCCACCCAAGGCTCGTTCCCAGTCTCAGTCCAGAGACCGCCGGAGACGCTCCAAGGACTCTGGAGACTGTCGCCAGTCTAGGTCTCATGCTTGCAGCTTTACTTGTTCCACTGGGGGAGAGCACTCCCGATGTTGGTCCACTGGACGACGCCGGGACCGGAGCCGGTCTTCGGACCGACGTCTATCCCCCAGCTACTGACGACAGAGGGAGTCTGGTCACGAGGAGAGGTCGGACTATTCCAGACCTAGTAGTCGATCCTCCTCTTCTTCATCAGCATTTTCTTCCTCTCTTGGGATCGAGCGGTCCCCGGGAGAGAAGGACCAGCCTTGCTTGCCTCCGGACGATCCAACCTTTATGGACGTCATGAGGCATATCCAGGCCTCCAATGAGTGGGAAACGGAGGACCTGGATCCGGAACACCGAAGGTTGGCCAAATACCTGAGGCAAAAGGAGCCAAAACCATTGGTAGTCCCTTCTTTGGTGGACACATTCCAGGACCTCACCCGGTCAACCTGGAAGCGCCTAGCCTCCATCCTGGCTATTCCCCAAAAATCGGACAGGCTGTATAATGCCCTGAGGGCAGAAGCCTTTTTAGCAGAGAACCCTCAGGCGGACTGTTCGGTCATTACCGCTGCCCATGACAAGTCCAGGCAGCTGAAGCACCTTAGCTCGCAGCCTCCCGATCCGGGGTCTCGATATTTGGACCTGGTGGGCAAGAAGGTTTACTCTGCCTCCACTTGCTCCGTCCGGTCCCTCAACTTCCTGACGCTATCGTCCAGTACCAGAATGCTCTGTGGGAACGGGGACAAGAGCTACTCAGAGCCATGCCAGATTCCGAGCAGAAGACTGAGCTTCTGGACATTCCTAAATCAGGCTGTGATGTAGGTTGTCATGTCCGGAGAGCCTCTTATGACACTGCAGATATGGCAGCCCAGGAAACCGCTTCTGGGGTTTGTCTTAGGTGCCATGCCTGGTTGAGAGTTTCAGGCTTTCACCAGGATCTGCAGTCTGGTGTGAGGGATCTGCCTTTCCAAGTTACCGTATTGTTTGGGCTGGAGACAGAAGCACTGATTTCACGTCTCCTGGAGTCGGGCAAGTCCATCTGGTTGGTCCACCAAATGTACCGCGGCGACCAGCGACGACAGCGGAAGAGGCCCTTTCGCAAGCCCTCACATAGTCATGGTGGACAAGCCCATGGTGATCAGCAGGGTCAGAGAGGCGGCTTTGGTAGGAGAGCTAGTAACCAGCAACCTGGAGGCACTCCAACCGTGGGCCCAAGTCCTCCCAGGCCTCTATGTCCATGCCCAGCTGAGCTCAGTGACTCCCTTCCGTGCCCCAAAGGGAAGACTCAGGGGAGATGGTCAGGGGCTGCTTTTCTCTTCATCTCGAAGGGTGGAGATTGATAACTGCGGACCAGTGGGTCCTGGATATAGTCAGGAGAGGACACGCACTAGAGTTCACAGAGTTTCCTCCAACTGCTCCACCAAAGTACTCCCGATATCTTCCTTCTCGCATCCCACTTCTAGAAGGAGAAATTCGGACCCTCTTGCAGAAAAAGGCAATAGAGGTAGTCCCCTTGCATCATCGGGGGAAAAGGGTTTTATTCCCACTTCTTCCTGGTCCCGAAAAAGACAGGGGACCTTCGTCCCATCCTGGACCTCAGCTCCCTCAGTCTCTTTATAGAGTACAAACGGTTCAGAATGGTGACCCTTCCAAGTCTACTTCCCCTACTGCATCAAGGAGACTGGCTCTGCTCCCTAGGCATGCAAGATGCATATATGCACATCGGGGTCTTCTCTCCCAACCGGAAGTTTCTGAGGTTCCACTTCCAAGGGGAGCATTACCAATTCAGAGTTCTTCCGTTTGGCCTCTCCTCCGCTTCTCAAGTCTTTACAAAGTGCTTGGCAGTGGTGGCCGCTGCTCTAAGGCGGCAGGGACATTACGTTTTCCCTTACCTCGACGATTGTCTGCTTGCGGCCTCGTCCAGGTCAGGCCTGCTTCAGACTCTCGAAGACACTTATATTCTATTCTGAGAGTTGGGGATCACCCTGAAACTTCAGAAATCGTCCCCCGATCCCAGTCAAGGACTCGCCTTTATTGGAGCGGTCCTGGATTCTATCCAGGGCATGGCTTTTCTACCCCCGGACAGGGTCGATCGCCTGCAGGAGATTGCTGAAGGGATCTCAGTAACTCCTCAGGTTCCAGCAAGGAACTTCCTCAGGTTGCTGGCGCACATGGCGGCGGCCATTGCGGTCACTCCTCTGGCCTGCCTCCACATGTGGGTCCCACAGTGGATGTTTAGGGTGCAGTGGGACCAAGGCTCCAATGATCTAGACTTTCTAGTCAGTATCACCTAGCCAGTCAGGAGAACTCTACCTTGGTGGATGGACCCCCGCAATTTGGAAAGAGGGGTCCGGTTCCGTCCGGAGCCACCGGTTCAGACCCTTACGACAGATGCGTCAGATCTGGGCTGGGGAGCGCACCTGGATACTCCTCAAACACAAGGGGTTTGGACACCCGAGGAGCGATCTCTCCGTATCAGTGTACTGGAAATGTGAGTGGTCCTTTATGCCCTACAAGCATTTCAGGAGGACGTGGTACCAGGCTCTCTTCTCATTCAAACAGACAATATGGCGGTCGTTTTCTACATCAGCAAGCAAGGGGGACACTCATTCGTACCCCCTTTGCAGGGAGGCAATGAGAGTGTGGTACTGGGTACTGGAACAACGCATTCTGCTGTCAGCGATGCACGTTCCAGGCGTCCTAAACAATCTGGCTGACGGACTAAACAGGTCTCGATCCAGAGCACGAGTGGGAGCTGTTACAAACTGTAGTAGATCAGCTCTTCGACAAGTGGGGTCATCCAGAGCTGGACCTTTTTGCATCACCACGCAATGCCAAACTGCCAGTATTTTGCTTGCGAGAGCACGCGCCTGGAGTTTTCTGCCCAGACACATTATCCTTTTGCTGGGCAGGGGGGTTTCTCTACGCCTTTCCGCCCTTCCCTCTCATTCAGAGAGTCTTGCTGAAGTTGCAGGTCGAAGGGGCTCGAATGATTCTTATAGCCCCGGTGGCCTCGGTAGATTTGGTTTCCACTCCTGCAGCGGTTGTCCAGGGAACCTCCAGTTCTGCTGCCCATATGCTCGCAGTTGCTATTCCAGGAACAGGGATCGCTGATCCATCCGGACCTCCATTCCTTACATCTGCATGCTTGGCTCCTTCAGACGTAGCCCAGTACAGATATGGGGTCTCCCCAGAGGTAGCGACAGACCTAGCGTCGGCGAGGAAGCCCTTCACCCGCTCCGCCTGTGCTATGAAATGGAAGCGGTTTTGTTTATGGGCCTCGTCACAGCATTTGGACACTGTCACCTGTCCAGTGAACACAGCATTCTAGGGACATGGATATGTTGTTCATCCACACTCATTGGCAGGTATCCTTGCCGCTTTAAATCTTGCCGGAAGGTCTTCAAGCTTGCTCCTCCCACCCACCCGGGTGGTATAACTCTCGGCTCCGCCCCATGACGCCAGATCTTCCTTACCGCTTGGAAGCTCAGGTTCCCTCCTTAACGCTCTGCGTTTGTGACTGGTTCCTATTCTCCGTTTGCGGATTTATAAATAAATTTTGCAAAGACTTTCAGTCTTCTATCCCCAGCAGCTGCGATGGACAATCGACTCCCGGTTTGGAGATGCCCATGCGGCAGAAGATGTCTCGGACGGATCCACACCCACGTGTGTCTACTGCTTAGGCCTTGAGCACGACCCGCGGGCTTGCGACCTGTGCTCATCTTTCTCAGCCTCGTCCCGAAACCGTGCTGCCCGATTGCAACTGGGCGTCCAGAAGCGTTCCCTCGGTGAAGTCCAAGGAGGCCCGGTTGGCCGGTGTCGGCGGCGGGTTCAGCCGGATCAGCTCGAGCGGATGGTAGCCCTCAAGAGAGGCGGCAGGGCCGTATCTTCCTCGGCCGCTGCATTTATCCCGCTCTCTGGGTTCTTCCTACGGCTTCTTTTAAGGAGCTTTGTCTGTCCCTCTCCACTAAAGGAGAAGGGCCTGTGTCTGCTGGACCTTATTCGGTCCAAAAGAGGACAGGGTAAGTCCCTCCGTCGACGGCTCTTGGGAGCGGGAAAGGTCCCTCTCCCCGGGCCGTCGACCGTCGGCTTCGGTCGACCGCTCGGCACCACTGGCCTCCACGGTGTCCCGTCAGGTCAGTTGACCGAGACTCCCACCGATGAAGTCGAGATTTTTCTCGACCCATTGGACGGGCTGTCGCCTTTAGCAGCCGAGATTCCCCTCTCCCCGGTTCCCCCGGGAGGAGTTGAGGATCCCGTGGGCTCGCCTGTGCCTCCGGTTCCGGAGCCCTCGGATGGACCATCCGAGGCGAAGAAGTGCGGTTCGGCCGACACCTCCCGCTCCGACCTCGGAAATTCGGGACTCTCGGTCTCGGTCTCGGACCTCTTAGCGGTCCAGCCCGATCCCACCGTCATAAGTGGTCTCGGTTCGGCACGCGGCGGCGTGTTCGCCGCCTCGTCCTCGTCCTCCTCCTCCGGATGAGGGAGGCTTCGGCGTAAGTCGTCGGCCAGTGCGAGACCTTATGTTGCAACAGCTCCTCCTGGCCGGGGAATAAGCCGACCCGTCGCCTTCCCGGCCATTAAGTATCTGTCACGGGCAACCCGACTAACCTCGACTTATCCGAAGACCTATACCAGGCGGTTATTCGGCCAAAACCAGCTACTCCACCGATTCGGTGGAACCTCCCTCCTCCACAGCCACCAATTGGGGCTCCGACCAGATTCTCGGTCGCTAAGGGTCTACCCCATCGGCTGTCAGTTACCCTCACTCCCGACCGACCTCGGCAGGTGAAGGTAGCTCAGGCCAGAGAAGCTCTTGAGGATTCTTCAGTCCGAAGATGATTCCTCCTTTTCTCAACGACTGGACTTGGAGTCTTCAGGAAGTCAGTCAATGGCCGATCAGCCGTCGTCCTTCCTGAGACTGCTTGGCTCATCTCGGAGTCTACGGGATGGAGCTCGAACCCGTTCCAAACAGGCCAGGTATCCCCTCACGGAGATTCTGGACCGAGGATTCTCCGACGGGCCTTTCGGTGGCCGAGGCCATAGTGGGTCCGGCACTGGAGCTTTGGCAGCGCCCTGCTTCCTGCCCTGCGCCTTCGGCCAGGATGGCCAGGAAGTATCGGTCCCCCGGTTCCTTGTCCAGTTTTTTGAACACCCCTCTGCTGAGGGTTGGTTACCGACAGCGTTTTTCGCGCCGGCAACGCCAGGATGGGACAAACCTCCTGACAAGGTCCAAGAAGTGGACTATGTCGGCGAAAAGTCTACGCTCGTCCTCTCGGCCTTCGTCAGGCCAGTTCGGCCGTCCTCATGGCACATTTTCTCATGCCCTGTTGGGCTCCCTGGATGAGGTCATCCCTCATCTTCCGCCGATCTGCAGACTACGGTTAAGCGGAGTGGGGACCAGGGCAGGAGCAGTGGCCAAACAGCAGCTCCAGACTGCTTTGGATATAGGGGACTCATGTGCCAGATCGGTGGCGGCCGCAGTGGCTATCGTCGGCGGGCTTGGCTGAGGATATCCACCTTTACTTGGATACCCAGCACAAGTTGGCGGATGTTCCTTTTGGGGACTGACCTCTTGACCCTGGGGTGGAAGGTCACCTGCAGAGGATGAGAAGTCCAATGCCACCTTGGACTCGGTCTCTTCCGCTCAGAAGGACAAAGGCCGCAAACCACAGCCTAAGCCCTTTAGCGTCCTTCTGTGCCCCAGCGCCCGGTCCAACAGCGTCCAGGGCCAGCAGGCTCGGCCTTGGCATCCCAAACCCAAGCCGCCGCTTCCTCTAACAGGAGGCAAGGAGGAAAGGCCCAGGAGGTCCCTCGGCGGTCCCTCCTCCAAGCCTGCCCAGTGACGGGCTGAGGGTGTCGCCCCATCCCGTCACCTTACCCTGGGTCCCAGAGGGGCGGCTCCGGCTACTTCCGTTCCGCCTGGTCGCTGTTACCACGGACAGGTGGGTCTTGGAGGTGGTGGGAAGAGCCTGCCTCTGGAGTCGAGCAGGCACCACCCTTCAGAGCCGTCGCCCCTCGGGGGGCTTCGGGATCCCCAGCCTCACTGGCGGCTCGTCGAGCCGACATCGCTCTCCTCCTCCAGAAGGAGGTGGTAAGAGAGGTGGTGGACCCTCCTTCAGACCCAGGGTTTGTGTCCAGGTACTTCCTGGTTCCGAAACGGACGGGGGGCTGGCGCCCCATTCTCGACCTACACGACCTAAACAAGTTCCTAAGGTCTCGAACCTTCAGGATGGTCACTCTGGCTCAGATAATACCATCCTTGGAGCAGCGGTGTGTGTTCTGCTCTCTGGACTTGCAGGGCGCGTTTTCACGTCCCTATCCGTCCGTCTCACCAGAGATTCTTCGCTTCGAGCGGAAGGATCCTCTTCGAGTTCCAAGCCATGCCCTTCGGCTTGTCTCCAGCTCCCAGGGTCTTCACCAAATGCATGGCTGTGGTGACAGCATTTCTGCAGCGCGAGGGTCGGGTGTACCCTTACCTGGACGACTGGCTGATAGCAGCTCCCTCCAGGAAGGAGGCGGAGTGGTCCAGAGATCTGGCCCTCCAGGTCTGCTCTCAACTGGGCCTCCTTATCAACGAGGCCAAGTCGGAACTTCGAGCAAGCAGGTGATTCTATTCATCGGGCGCAGCTCGACTCTCTTGAGCCAGAGCGGCTCCCGGCGGACAGGGCCGAGGTTCTTTCCTCCTTTGCCCGATCATTTCTGGTTGGGCAATTCGCCCTGCCGGGACTTCCTCGCCTCCTGGGTCTCATGGGCCTGCACCAGCGTGGTCCGTTGGGCCGCTGGAATATCGTCCTTCAGTGGGGACTGGCCAGCCAGTGGTCACAATGCTGCGATCCCTTGGACCAGCTTGTGTCGGTGACACAGGGGATGTGGGCAGCTCTCCAGTGGTGGACCGTTCCAGATCATTTGCAGGGAGGGCATCCCGTTCGTCCGCCCGAGCCGGCGTCTCTCTCTCGACCCGATGCCTCTCTGATGGGTGGGGTGCCCATCTGGGGAACACGGGCTCATGGCCTCTGGTCCCTGGAGTCCCGATGCCACATCAACCTGCTGGAGCTCGGCGGTCCGCCTAGCTCTCACTGCCTTTGCTCCGTTCCTCCGGGGTCAAGTGGTCCGAGTCCAGACTGACAATACCACGACTATGTACTATCTAAACGCCAGGCGGACCACGCTCCATGCTTCTATGCAAGGCTCTCCGCATTTGGTCACTTCGTCTGCAGCCTGGAGGCGGATCTCCTAGCCATTCACGTGGCAGGAGCCTCCAACACCTGGCCGATGCCCTGAGCCGGATGGGGCTGCATCCACAGTGGTCTCTCCGCGGAGGTAGTACAGCATCTGTTCTCCCTTTGGGGCACACCTCAGGTGGACCTGTTTGCCTCCAGGGAGAGAAGCTGAGTCTGTTCCATGCCCGCCCCCTCAGCAGGGCTCGCTGCAGGGGGATGCCTTCTCGAGGCAGTGGACCCCGGGCCTCTTTTATGCCTTTCCCCCATTTCCCTTGATCCACAAGGTGCTTCTCAAGGCGAGGAGGGACAAGGCGCAGGTGATTCTGATAGCCCCAGACTGGCCTCGCCAGTTCTGGTACCCAGATCTCCTCAGTCTCAGCTCCAGGACTCCGCGCAGCTTCCAGCTCGCCGGACCTGCTCTCAGTCAATCAGGGAAGGTGTTCCATCCGGACCTTCAATCCCTGCACCTGACGGCCTGGTTCCTGGCTGACTAGAGTTCCAGGCCTTGGGTCTTTCCGACGAGGTCCTCAATGTAGTTGAGGCGTCCGTAGGAGTCGACCAGAAAATGCTATGCCTTCAAATGGAAAAGGTTTTCCATTTGGTGTCAGAACAAGGGCTTGGACCCTTCCTCCTGTTCCTTGGCAAGCATCTTGGACTATTTATGGTCCCTTTCTAGTCAAGGGCTTAGGTCGACGACCCTAAGGGTGCACCTGGCAGCCATCTCTGCTTACCGGGCGCGGGCCGGGAAGCAGTCAGTGGCGCAGGAGAAGGTGGTCTGGCGCTTTTTCAAAGGCCTTGATCACATTTCCCCTCCAGTGCGGGAACCCCCACCTCCGTGGGATCTACTGCTGGTACTGGCAAAGCTCATGGGCAAGCCATTCGAACCTATGCACAGGTGTGCTCTCTCTCACCTGTCGTGGAAGACCGCCTTCTTGGTGGCTATCACGTCAGCCAGAAGGATGGGAGAGCTCCAGGCGCTTTCCATCGAGTCTCCTTACCTGGTCTTCCACAGGGACAAGGTTGTCCTGCGCCCCCACCCGAAATTCCTTCCGAAGGTGGTGTCGGAGTTTCACCTTAACCAGGTGTTGACTCTGCCGGTGTTCTACCCCAATCACACCTCGGAGGCGAATATAGGCTCCATACTCTGGACCCTAGAAGAGGCGCTAGCTTATTATAAGGAGCGCCTGGCTGAATCGGGAGAGGGTTCGCCAGCTGTTTGTCACCCTACGCTGAAGCCGCATCTGGCAGACCTGCAGCCAGCGGGCCGATAAGCAGGTGGGTAACCTCCTGCATAGATCTCTGCTATAAGTTGGCGGGCATGGAGCCTCCCAGAGGGATAAAAGCTCATTCTACCCGCCATACTGCTGCATCGGTGGCTGCTTCCAGGGACGTCCCTATCCAGGAAATCTGCAGGGCTGCTACCTGGAAGTCAGCACACACCTTCATTACCCATTACCACATCGACCTTGAGTCACGCCGGGATGCTGGTTTTGGGGCCTCGGTTCTCAGTCTCTCTTTCCCAAGTAAGTATTGGGGTGTGCGTCTTGCCTCCCTCCTCCCGGAGAACTGCTAGGAGTCTGCCAATGAGTGTGGATGAACAACATATCCATGTCCCTAAAATACAGGTTACTCACCTGTAACAGGAGTTCTAGGAATGGTATATGTTGTTCATCCCCACGATCCCGACCTCCCGGCTTGACGCGCAACCTGGCAGCTGCCAGGCCAGATCTGGCGTCATAGGCGGGCGAGAGTTATACCACCGGGTGGGTGGGAGGCGAGCAAGCTTGAAGACCTTCCGGCAAGATTTAAAGCGGCAAGGATACCTGCCAATGAGTGTGGATGAACAACATATACCATTCCTAGAACTCCTGTTACAGGTGAGTAACCTGTATTTACAGTACCTCCTCTCCTTGTACCAACATGGCCTGAGTTACTCCTCTGTTAAGGTGCACATGTGGGCTGTCTCCGCTTATGTATCATGCTCTAATTGGGGACAAGGCTTTAGCACAGTTAGATGTAGCCTGCACCTTTTTAAGGGGAATTTTGCATATGAGATCTCCCATTGGGGACCCTATCCCTCCCTAGGACCTTCTTTTTGTGTTGGAGAAGCTTATTCTCCCGCCTTTTGAACCGGTAGTGGATTGTGAGCTGCGTTTTCTTTCCTGGAAGGTTTGTTTTTTTGGTTGCTATTACCTCAGCTCGAAGAGTTTCTGAGCTTCAGGCTCTGATGTGTAAAGAGACGTATTTGGTTTTTCACAGGGAAAGGGTTTCCCTTAGGACAAATCCTAAGTTTCTTCCAAAAGTGGTCTCGGAGTTGACCCTCAACCAGTCGGCTGACCTACCAGTTTATTTCCCTTCCCCTTCGAATAGAGGGGAAGCTCTCCTTCACACATTGGACGTCCACAGGACACAGGTATTACCTCAAGGGGACGGCTGCACACTGCCAGTCGGAGCAACTCTTGTGGCCTTTGCACCACAATGCTTGGGCAAACCGGTGACCAAGCAGACGATTTCGAAATGGATTGGCCACTGTGTATCATCATTTTGCTATGAAATGCATAATAAGCCCCTACTGGGTCTGGTTAGGGGTCACTCCACTAGAGGAGTGTCTGCATCTTTTGCCGCCCTGAGAAATGTCTTCATAAGGGACATCTGTGCGGCCACTTCCTGGAACTCTGTGCATACCTTTGTCAAGCATTACAGCTTGGACATTGTCTCCAGCTGCCGCGCTGGTTTTGGTCTGGCCGTTTTGCAGGGACTTTTGTCCTAAGCCTCTGGAGTCCGTAATGTCCACCTCCCAGGGTCGACTACCTCTTCGGGGTGGGACTGCTTGGTATTCAGTCTTTACTGTTATAGCCTGCTCCAAGAGATCCCACTCGAAGTAAGATAGTACAGTTACATAAGAACTTTCCGTAACAGTAGATCTTGAAGAGGAGCTCTTGCAGCAGGCATTACTCCCACCCGCCCTCCCCTCGGGGTGTGCAGATCTTCATCTACTGTTTCATCTCCTTGTCTTTTCAGGGCTTCTTCGCGGGCCTTGCCGGGAGAACTGAGGTGGAGCTGGGTCTGCCCCCTTTTGTACCAGGGCTGACGACGGCGGCGGTCCCTGCTGTGTACTTCTGGCTGAAAAGTTTTCCGGAGGGTCCTAGTGCCTGCGGCATAGTCCTTACTGTTATAGCCTGCAGCAAGAGCTCTTCTCGAAAATCTACTGATCTTACTTGAGAAACAGCTCTTGCAGCAGATTCCCTCGTTAGGACTGAAGCCAGCAGGCGCCAGGACTGCAGATTTTCTAGCCAGCAGTATTCAGCGAGGGACCGCCCCCGACATCAGGCATCGTGCTTAAGGGGGCAGTCCCCCAGAATCCCCAGTTCTTTTCCTGCCGTCGACTCGCCAGCATCGGCCTCTCAGTCTCTACCTAGTGCACGATGACTTAGAACTTCAGGAGTTTCTATCTAACTAATGTCCTCTCCATCTCCTTCATTTGAGGGTCACCTTTCAAAGTGTGCCTGCGGAAAACAGATCCCTTTCAAGGATCCTCATTCTTCCTCGTGCGTTGCTTAGGCCCGGACCACGATGCCAAGGCCTGCACCTTTTGCCAGGGGTTCAACAGCCGCACTAGGATCCGCCGTCAGAAGGCACTTCAGGCTTTCCTGCTAGAGAAAAAACTTAGTAGGATGGATAAAGAACCTTCCTCCAGGGGCGATTCTTCCTCCAAGGTCCACAAACACCGGGACAGGCACCAGGAGAAGGCAAGGTCCAGATACCCGAACCGAGCCTTGGATTCGCGGAGCTCAGGCTCCACCCGATCGGACTGCTCTCCCTCCAGGGTTAGGTCTCAGCCCCTTCCAGTCAAGGTATGGGCTTCCAGCGGTTCTTTGACTTTTCAGCCCATTAAGACTTCCAGGCCCTCGGCTTCCTCTACTCCCTCTCGGGCCTCTTCAAAGTCCTCTGAACGACACAAGTCTCCTCTTCCACCCGACGTCGGGACCCCGACTCCCGGTCGGTCTCTCACCCCCTAGGGGCCCAGATCCTCCACCCAGGAAGACAAAGGACCTGACGTCCCTCAAGCAGATGACGGACCAGACGTCAGCCAAGCACCTAACGTCGGCCAAGCACTTGAAGTCAGCCAGGCATTCGCCAGAGCCGAGAATATCGACCAAGCACCAGATGCCAGCCAGGCGTTCACCGGACCCGAAGTCATCGGCCAAGCGACCGAGGACGGCTTCACCGGAGCCAAAGACCGCCCCCCAGTTATAGGTAGACACTGGTCACAGGAACTCCACAGAGGAGGACACCGCGTTGCCCGGAGACCAGGTGGGCGACACAGAAGATGCCGGGCTTCTGAGGGAACCTTCGCCCACCCCAGAGACACCCGACGCCTGACCCCGGGGACAGACCACCGGCACCAGGCCCGTCATCGGGCATGAATATTTAAGAAGTGAAGGAACTCTTTACTCTCTGGTGGTACACCATCCACAAAGACGTGGTCCCAGTGAAACCTCCTACTCCTTCACCTCCTAAGCCCCCTCCTCCACCACAGGGGCCAGCAGGACGACCACCAACCCCCAAGGAGCAGACTCCACCTCCTAGGGGTAGATCCCAGGATCGGAGAAGGCCTCCCTCAAGATCTCCATCGGGGTCTCCCACCCCAAGCGACACAGACGGCGGTATACTCCGTCGGGGGAGGACTCCAGGTCAGATACCTCGCATTATTCCAGATCTCCTTCTCCACTCAGCATTTCATCACCGGACCTACATGACTTTCCCAGGTAGTCTCTGAATGATCCCTCTTTCTCTGAGATCATGAGGCACATCCAGGACAACATGGGGTGGGATGCTGAGGATCTCGACCCGGAAAGGCAGCGCCTTGCCCGTCATCTTCGGCAGAAAGACCCAAAGCCTGTGGTAGTGCCACCCTTGGTGGACACCTTCTGGGCGTCACCGAGGCTGTGTGGAGCGTCGCACTCCACTCCTGCGGTGCCGAAGAAAGCTGACCGCCTGTACAAGGCCCCGAGAGAGGACCAGTACCTGGCACAACAACCTCTGGCAGACTCCCTGGTCATTACCGCCTCACATGACTGGTCCCAAGACCGCAGCACATGAGCACACAGTCACCGGACCAGGAATCCAAACAATTGGATGCCCTGGGGAGACGCATATATGCACCCGCTACTTGCTCCATCAGGTCCCTGAACTACCTAACCCACATGGTACAGTTTTAGAACGCCCTATGGGAACAAGGCCAGGACCTGGTTGATAAGCTTCCCAATGGCGATCAGAAGGCGGAGCTCCTAAACCTTCTCTGCACAGGGTGTGATGTGGGGACCCAGGTTTTACGAGCCGCATATGGTTCCGCGGACTCGTCTACCAGAGCTGCAGCTTCAGGCGTCTGTCTCCGGCGACACTCTTGGCACCGTGTCTCCGGTTTCACCCCGGACGTACAGAAGAACATTCTTGACATCCCCTACAATGGTGAAGTACTTTTTGGTGAATCTTCGGAGAAGGTGGTCACCAAGCTTCAGGACGCTGAGAAGGCAGTCAGGTATGTACAGACCCAGGCCCGGTTCCTTTCGTAGGAACCAGAGCCATTTTCGTAGCCAGCAACAAAGGCAGCAGCCACATTCCGGCCAGCAACAAAGGGGCACTTTTCAGTGTAAAGCCCAGGCTAAGTCGTCCCGAGGCAGAGCCCAACGCTGTGCTAAATCAGCCCAGCCTGCAGGGACCAGTGCCGCCACAGCATGACTCCTTCCCGGCCCCCGCCCCTCCTCTGGATCATTGGGGCAAAAGGTCGGAGCTCACATCGTTCGACACTTTTCAGGGTTACAGTCGATTATCACCTACCGGTGGGTTCTCTAATTGGTCAAGAAGGGCCACTTCATAGAATTTCTCGACCACCCACCCGCAAGACCTCTCCTGCTTTCCCGTTACTTGGGTCAGCATGCCCTGCTTATACCGCAGGAGGTGCTCGCACTCCTGGAAAAGAAGCAATAGAGCACGTTCCACGGAACCAGAGGGACACAGGATATTCTCAATTCTTTCTGCTTCCCAAGAAAACGGGGGATCTCCGTCCGATACTGGACCTCGGCAACCTCAACGAGTCGGTCCTGTACAAATGCTTCCGCGTGGTGACCCTCCCAGGTCTGATTCCCATGCTCAAGCAGGGCGCCTTTCTAGCGTCCTTGGTCTGGCAGGATGCTTACCTGCATATACTCATTGCTCAAGCGCACAGGAAGTTTCTGTGCTTCGAGTTTCAGGGCCACCATTATCAGTTCTGAGCCTTCCCCTTCGGACTGTCTTCAGCACCTCGGGTATTCATGAAGTGCATGACGGTCATAGCGGCGACTCTTGAGGAGACAAGGCCACTACGTGTTCCCCTACCTGGACGACTGTCTTCTCATGGCGCCCTCTCGGGAGGCCTTGATGTCCGCCATTCATTATACTCTGTCTCTATTCGAGACGTTGGGCATCATGATCAATCAAGAGAAGTCACGCCTGGTTCCGTCACAGATTCTGCAGTTCATAGCGCAGTTCTGGGCACCGTCCAGGGGAAAGCTTTTCTTCCCCAGTACAGAGCGGAACACATCAGATCCCTCATCAGGGACATCTTGGCGAAGAAAACCGTTCCTGCCAGATTGGTCCTTTGCCTGCTTGGACACATGGCTGCGGCCATTGCAACAGTCTTGCTGGCTCGTCTCCACATGCGGGTCACCCTGTTGATGTTATGGGTCCAGTGGGATCAAAAGCAAGTCCATCTGCAGCTCCCAATGAGGAACACGAAGGCCGTAATCCGGGATTGGCAATGGTGGCTAGATCCGAATAATCTATCGGCAGGGTCCCCTTCATTGCGCAGTCTCCGATTGTGACACTCTCCACAGATGCCTCAGGGCTCGGATGGGGGCACACCTCAACGGTGTCCAGTCTCAGGGCCTGTAGACAGCCCAAGAGACTAATCTCCACATAAATATCCTGGAAATGAGCGCAGTTCTTTACGCCCTGCAGGCCTTCCAGTCGGAGATTCCACCGGGTACTCTTCTGTTACAAACCGACAATTCCGCGGTGATGTATTACCTCAACAAACAAGGAGGCACCCATTCCTACCCATTTTGCAGGGAGGCCATGAGGGTGTGGGATTGGGTTTTGCAGCACGACGCAAACCTCTTTGCTGTTCATGTCCCAGGAGTGGACAACGTCATTGCAGATGGCCTGAGCCGCTCTCAGGCCAGAGTCCATGAGTGGGAACTACTCCAGGAAGTAGTAGAGGATCTGTTTCGCAGATGGGGTAGGCCGGAGTTAGACATTTTTGTGTCCCCATCCAACGCAAAGCTGCCCAATTTTTGCTCGCTAGATCCAGGGCCTGGTGTTTTCTGGCGAGGCGCGTTGTCCCTCTCCTGGTCAGGCAGATTCCTCTGTGCCTTTCTCCCCTTTCCGTTGATCCAGAGGGTTCTTTTGAAACTTCGCAGAGAGCAAGTGACGCTGATGCTTATCGCGCCGTTCTGGCCCAGGCAGATCTGGTTCCCTCTACTACGTCAGCTATCCCGGGAACCTCCGGTGCCCATGCCAATCAGCTCTCACTGGTTGTCTCAGGAGGAGGGCTCCTTGGTCCATCCGGACCTTCGTTCGCTGAGTCTGCACGCTTGGCTCCTAGAGACATAGCCATTTTGCGACACGGACTCTCGCAAGAGGTAACTGACGTTATGGTGGCCGCTAGAAAACCATCCACTCATGCTACTTGCACCATGAAATGGTGCCCTTTTTTGCCTATGGGCTCAAGCACGGGGGTTTTCGCCTCTAGACTGTCCAGAAAAGTCGGTCTTGGATTACCTCCTGTCTCTTTTTCAGACAGGCTTGGCCTACTCCTGGATCAAAGTACACCTCTGTGCCATCTCAGCCTATCATTTTGTTATAGGCCAACACACCATATCTCAGTTGGACACGGCACGAGCCTTCCTGAGAGGTGTTCTCCACCTTAGACCTCCAATTAAGGATCCGATTCCGCCATGGGATGTACCCTTTGTCCTGGAGCAGCTTACGCTGCCACCCTTTGAGCCAGCCACGGATTGCGAGCTACATCTTCTTACTTGGAAGACGTTGTTTTTAGTTGCCGTTACCTCGGCCAGAAGAATTTCTGAACTTCATGCATTCATGTGCAAGGAGCCTAATTTGGTTTTTCACCAAGACAGGGTATCCCTACGGACTAATCCCAAGTTTCTGCCTAAGGTGGTCTCAGCTCTCACCCTTAATCAGGACTTCGATCTACCAGTGTACTTCCCAAAGTATTCTAATCGAGTAGAGGCCCTGTTGCACACCTTAGATGTGCATAGGTGTCTCCGATACTACCTGACCAGAACCAAACACCACCGAAAATCGGACCAGCTTTTTGTCTTCTTTGCCCACAGGATGTTGGGAACTCCTATTTCCAAGTAGTCGCTGTCCAGGTGGCTCATTCAATGTATTATGTTCTGTTACCAGAAGCGCAACAAACCCTTGCCGGGCGCGGTCAAGGGTCATTCCACAAGGTGAGTGGCTACCTCCTTTGCGGCCCTAAAGAATGTGTCCACCTCGGCCATCTATGCTGCAGCTACTTGGAGCTCCGTGCACACTTTCATCAGGCATTATAGCCTGGATATTGCATAAAGGCGAAGAGCAGGCTTTGGTCTAGCAGTCCTTCAAAGACTTCTGTCCTAGGTTTAGGTTCTATTAAGGATTTCTACCTTCCCTCCTCCCAATGGTGTGGGATTGCCATTATTGCTTGAGAATCGGTCCTAATGGTATAACCTGCTGCAAGAGCTGGTTCTCGAAGTAAGATAGTATAGTTACGTAAGAAGTTATTAACAGTTGATCTTCGAGAACAGCTCTTGCAACAGATAGTTTCCCTTCCACCATCCCCGCTGGAGGTAGATTCTCATTCCAACAACCTTCTCCTAGGATCAGGTGTTCTCAGCATCTCTGATTGCCATTTGATGGCGGATCCTCAGTCTCCGGTGGGCGAACTGGGGATTCTGGGGGACCGCCTCCTTATGTACTGCGTCTGATGTTGGGGGCGTGACCGACATCAGAGGCGGTCCCCGCTGAACACTGCTAGCTAGAAAATTTCCGTAGGGTCCTGGCGCCTGCCGGCTTCAGACCTAATGGTGTAACCTGCTGCAAGAGCTGTTCTCGAAGATCTACTGTTACGGTAAGAATTTTTCGTAACAGTAGATCTTCGAGAGAAGCTCTTCCAAGAGGTATATTCCCCCCGGTCTGCTTTTGTCTGCATGAGACAGGACTGTAGGTTACCTGCTGGATGAAGAAAGGCCTCCCCCATCTGCACCTTCCTTGCAAACTTCCGGTGTTTTCCAGCGGTGCAAGAACTGGAGCATGCTAAGACCGCCTCCTCTTATATACAGGACGGGACGTCTGTGGCAGAGCCAATGTCAGCGAGGGGCGGTCCCTGCTAGGTGCTGCTAGAAAGAAGTTTGCCATGGGGTCCTGCCACCTGCTGGCATCAGTCATATGTGTTTTTACCTGCTGCAAGAGCTTCTCTCGAAGATCTACTGTTACAGTAAGTTCTTGTGTAACTGTACTTTACAGGTGAGTAACCCATGTTTACACACCTGTCATTGTAGTTTTAAGAGTGGTATGTAGTTCATATCCGCACCAGTCACCCAACTTCCCTAGGCAATGTGGCACCTGGATCCCTGTTTCCAGTGTGCAAAGATCTGATGTCACAGGGCGGAGCCAGTGGATATACCACTCAGGTGGTAGGAGAAGTTCAGCTTGAAGATTTTCCAATGACCGTGATCTCCAGGAAGACTGCCAATGTATGGATGTGAATTGTAGATCACTCTTAGAACCATGGTTAGAGGCGAGTAACCTGCAGTCTGTTTGTCGTCGCCGCCCCTCCAGCACACACAGTTCTGAAATGGCTGGTTACCTGAACTTGAGGTCTGCCCTTAACATTGTGTATGTTTGTGTCCACTAATGTGTGTGTCTTTGTTTTTCTAGGCATCTGAAGAAATTGATAGTTTAACAGACCAAGCAGATCAGCTGTTGGTGCAGAAGAGCATTCTTACTCGCAAACGAGATAGTCTTATCCGGAAGGTGTCTATTCTTTCAGGTGAGTAAGGGGATGCAGCTAAAATCTGAAAGGGAAGAAGGGCTGGTAAAATTCAGGTCCTATTGAGAGATGCTTCTAACTCCATTACAGAGACACACACACACAAGTCTGTTAGTTCTCACACCCTTAATGCAATACAGTACAGAGCCCTTATTCCTGTGTTTTGATGGTATGCATATAAAATGTGATCTGCACAGAGAGAGTGATGTCATAGGGACTCTGGGTGGAATCTAGCATTCTGATTAGCTCACTAGTTGTCCTCACACAAGTGGCAGATGGCTATTGTAAGCATAACTTTGGGACGAGTTCCATGCTCACAGTCCTAGAACTGCATTACTTGCCATTTTTTTGTTTGTGTTAGCATTGTATGCATTTAAATCTCAATCAGAAGGTTTATAATAGCAATATGGATCTCTGTAGCTGTCTTTTATTAGTAGAATAAGGACTGATAAGACATTAGCTACCTGGGCTTTGGCTCCGGCACTAAATATCCCAACCAGTCCATATTCTGCTAATAAATAGCTGCTACACCAAATCTAATTACTTAAGTAATCCAGCTTGCCGAAATCTGACTTCAAGGACCAAGAGTGTGTGGACCAATTTTTTTTTTTTTATCAATTTCAGTATAGATTGGCATTTTCCCTCCAGTTTTGTAACCCCCATGCAATAAGTTACATAGAAGTTGACGGCAGATAAGGACCGCAAGGCCCATCCAGTCTGCCCATTTTGTTTTCTACCTTATTAATGTGCCATTGGCCTTTACTCTGTCAATGGCCTATCTATCCATACTCATCTGTATTGCTCCCTTATGCCTATCTCATGCCTGTTTGAAGCCCTGCACTGTATTCATATCCACCAATTCCTGAGGTAGGCCAATCCATGCATCCCAACACCCGTTCTGTGAAAAAGAACTTCCTCACATTCCCCCTTAATCGGTCTCCCTCTGATCTCAAGCTGTGTCCTCTTGTCCTGCTATTTTTCTTACATTGAAACATGTTAGACTCTTTCACCTTGTTAATGCCTTTAAGGTGATTGAATGTCTCGATCATTTCACCTCTCTCCCTCCTTTGCTCCAAGGTATTCATATTGACTCCATTAATCTGTCCTCACATCTTTTCTGATGCAGTCCCTGCACCATTTTGGTTGCCCTTCTCTGGACTGCCTCAATTTGGTTAATGCCCTTGTGAAGGTGTGGCCTCCAGTACTGGACACAGTACTCCATATGGGTCCTAACCAGTGTCTTGTAAAGAGGGATTATTACCTCCCTCTTCCGACTTGATACACCTATTAATACACCCCAACATCCCTCTAGCCTTACCTACTGCTTTAGTGGTTTGCTTGGATGATTTCAGGTCATCAGTTTGTGTCTATTGTGGTCTGTTTACTCATCTCAGCCAATCAGAATTGGTGTTAAAAATCTTTATATCAGAGAGCCACTCCTCTTCCTCTCCAATTTAGTTTTTTTTTTTACCTGTTCTTAGAACAGTCAACCAGTCAGTCTTTTCTGCAACTGCAGAGATTTATCATCTTTGCTTTTTCTGAGGACTTTTGTACAGAATCATCAGTCAGGCATTTGGGGTTCAATTTCAGGATTCTCTAAATCCATTCTGAGACTCATTTGGTGACTAGGTGATCTGGGAATGGCTTTCCCCTCAGTCGGGAACACTGTTTGCCTTCCCTTCCCTGTGACTGCAGCACAGGCCAATGACCTCTAAACAGTGGTCAGAGAGGTGCAAGAATCCATCAAGGCTTGAAAATAACTTTCTGGTTAGCAAGGGGTAGTCTGCTGAACAGTTCAAGAAAATGCATCTGGTATGAAGTAGACTACATGAGAAGACTGCAAGCGCACATGCACACTCACACTTCATGTGGGTGGGGGGGTTGTTTCGCCATGGCTCAGAGAAGTCTCCCACATGAGCGAACACAACCTTCTCTTGTCAGTCGATCCCTTGGGGTGAGGCTCATCGTATGATTCTCTGTAGAGACTGCACAGGGTTCAGTTCGAGCACTTGCGATTAGGCGGCAGACTTACACCGTGGTATCTTGTCTCTTGGCTTGTATCAGGTCACCTCCAATACCAGTAATAGATATGGAAAGGTCGGACCCACTTGGACCTTCCTGTATAGCACAGCCCGGCAGACATGATCTCTGGCAGGCAGGCTGCATCAGCCTTAGGACTAGCAGTCCTAAATACTCAGTCCCTTGGGCCTGTGGGTTACATCTCCATCTTTGCCTATGGAGTTATCTATCAACAACAGTCTTGCCCCCACCCCACCCCACCAGTGTTTGCATCCTTAGCAAGTATCTAGGTACAATGATTTGTCTACCTCATCATTACAGGGTGCAACAACTACTGAGGAATGCTTCATCAGTTTACTTTTATCCTGGCTGATCCAGGCAGCTTGCTGGCCAGGGCCATTTGGGCTTCCCTTGTCTCTGGACATGCCCTTTTGTCCCGAGATGGTTCTTTTCGCCATAATGGCCGACCAGGGCTGTGGAGCCTGCAAAGCTATGCTACTGCAGCCTCAGTCCTCTGCACAGTTGCTTTCTCGAATTAATTTCTCCTTTATTCGGCAACGACCTAGTGATTACACCTTTATTCTTTTGCTCAATGTGCGTTGCTTAATTTCATGTTGGCTTGGGGGGGGGGGGCAGGAAGGCTATCGGTGTATTATTTGCGTTCAAGGGCATCCCACATTTCTTCTGAGTCATTCGTTCCATGGGAGCCATGTCTGCCTTTTGGGTAGAATGGAGCTGTGGCTGTTGTATACATCGACTTGGACATGTGGCTTACTGGAAGATATTTGCAGAGGTATCACCTAGACCTGGGGACAAAACATCTGCCGCTTAGATATATTCAGCTTATTGCTTTGGTAGGCATGCACTAAGCTTGGATCTTACTTCGAGAAACAGCTCTTGCAGCAGGTTACACCATTAGGACTGAAGCCAGCAGGCGCCAGGACCCCACGGAAATTTTCTAGGTAGCAGTATACAGCGGGGACCACCTCCAACGTCGGTCCGGCCCCCAACGTCAGGCGTAGTACAAAAGGAGGCGGTCCCCCAGAATCCCCAGTTCTTTTCCCGCTGTCGACTCGCCAGCATTGGCCTCTCAGTCTCTACCTAGCGTACAACGACTACAGAACTTTCTGTGTGTTTTTTCGCTAATTGATGTCCTCTCCAACTCCTTCGCCTGAGGGTCACCTTTCTAAGTGTGCCTGCGGAAAACAGATCCCTTTCAAGGATCCTCACTACTCCATCGTGCGTTACCTAGGCCCGGACCATGATACCAAGGCCTGCACCTTTTGCCAAGAGTTCAATAGCCGCAGCAGGATCCGCCGTCAGAAAGCACTACAGGCGTATCTCCTTGAAGAAAAGCTCAGAAGGATGGACCAAGAACCTTCCTCCAGGGGAGAATTGTCCTCGAAGGCCCATAAGCACCGGGAGAAGGTCAGGTCTAGGTCCCCAACCCGGGCCTCAGACTCCTGCAGCTCAGACTCCACCAGATCGGACCGCTGTCCCTCCAGGGCTCAGTCACAGCCCCCCTGGTTAAGGTCCGGGCTTCAGGTGGCTCTTCTTCGCTCCAGCCGATCAAGACTTCGAGGCACTCTGCTTCCTCCACTCCATCCAAGGCCTCTTCCGAGCACCATAAATCTTCATCTGCCACCCGGCATCGGGACACCGACTCCAGGTCAGTCTCCCAACCTCCCAGAGGTCCTGTTCCACCTCCGAGACAGACTAAGGACGTGACGGCCCTGAAGCGGGCATCGGACCCGACGTCGGCCAAGCATCAGAAGTCGGCCAGGCGGTCGCAGGAACTGATGACACCGGCCAGACACCTGGCACCAACCCGGGCGTTCACCGTATCGAGGCGTCGGCATCGCATTCTCGGAGCGAAGACCCCGGTCACAGGGATTCAACTGAGAAGGACGCTACACTGCCCAAAGACTAGGCGGGCGACACCAGGATGCCTGGCTTCCCACGGAACCTTCCCTGGAGACACCCGGGGACCCGACCCCGGCAACAGACCACCAGTGCCAGGCCCGTCATTGGGTATGAATATTGAAGAAGTAAAGGAGCTCTTTACTTTTTGGTGGGACACCATCCGAAAGGATGTGGTCCCTGTTAAACCTCCTACTCCTACTCCTTCACCTCATACGCCCCCAGATCTCCTCCACCTAGGGAGCCAGTAGGACAACCACCATCCCCCAAGGAACAGACTCCACCTCCTAGGGGCAGATCTACAGACAGGAGAAGGCCTCCCTCCAGATCTCCATCAGGGTCGCTCAGCCCCAGACGACGCCGGTATACTCCGGGGGAGGATTCAAGATAAGACACTTCAGAATACTCCAGATCGCCTTCTCCGCACAGCATCTCCTCTCCTAACCCACATGACCTCCCCAGGTCTCCACCGGATGATCCCTCGTTCGCTGAGATCATGAGGCACATCCAGGACAACATGGGGTGGGATGCTGAAGACCTTGACCCCGAACGACAATGCCTTGCCCGCTGCCTTCGGCAGAAAGACCCAAAGCCTTTTGTAGTGCCACCCTTGGTGGACACATTTGCGGACGTCACCAAGGCTGCGTGGAAGCGTCCACACTCCACTCCCGCAGTGCCGAAGAATGCTGACCACCTGTACAAGGCTCCGAGAGAAGACCAGTACTTGGCGAAGCAACCTCTGGCAGATTCCCTGGTCATCATGGCCTCACATGACCGGTCTCAAAGGCCCCAGCATATGAGCACTCAGCCACTGGTCCAGGAATCCAAGCAATTGGATGCCCTGGGGAGGCGCACGTACATGGCTGCTACATGCGCCATCAGGTCTCTGAACTACTTTACCTATATGGTACAGTTCCAGAACGCCCTTTGGGAACAGGGCCAGGACCTGGTCGAAAAGCTTCCCGATGGCGACCAGAAAGCAGAGCTCCTCAACCTACTCCGCACCAGGTCAGATGTGGGGACCCAAGTGCTTAGGGTCGCATACGATTCCACGGACTCTTCTGCCAGAGCTGCAGCTTCAGGCGTTTGTCTCCAGCGACATTCCTGGCTCCGTGTCTCCGGCTTCACCCCAGACGTACAGAAGAATATTCTAGACGTCCCGTAAAATGGCGAGGTACTCTTTGGTGAATCCTCAGAGAAGGTCATCACCAAGCTCCAGGACGCAGGGAAGGCAGTTCGATCTGTACAGGCCATGTACAGATCCAGGCCTAGTTCCTTTCCTAGGAACCAAAGCCGTTTTCGTGGCCGGCAACAAAGGCAGCAGCCACGTTCTGGCCAGCAGCAAAGGGGCACTTTTTTGCGCAAGGCCCAGGCCAAGTTGACCCCAGGCAGAGGCCAGCGTTACACGAAAATTGGCCCAGCCCGCAGGGACTAATGCTGCGACAGCATGACTTCTTCCCGGCCCCCGCCCCTCCTCTGGATCAACTGGCAAGGAAAGTCGGGGGGTCGAATCGCTCGCCACTTTTTAGGGTGGCAATCGATCACCACCGACAGGTGGGTTCTCCAGTTGGTCAAGAAAGGCCATTGCATAGAGTTTCTAGACGACCCACCTACAAGGCCTCCCCTGCTCTCCCGTTACTCGGGTCAGCATGCCCTGCTCATACAGCAGGAGGTGCTCGCGCTTCTGGAAAAAGATGCCATAGAGCACGTACCAAGGAACCAGAGGGGAGTAGGATATTCTTCTCACTTCTTTCTGGTTCCAGAGAAGACGGGACCTCCTTCCAATACTGGACCTCAGCGACGTCAGCATCTCGGTCTTGTACAAGCGCTTCCGCATGGTGACCCTTCCCAGTCTGATTCCCATGCTGAAGCAGGGTGCCTTTCTTGCATCCCTAGACATGCAGGATGCTTACCTGCATATTCCTATTGTTCAGGCACACAGGAGGTTCCGGCGCTTCGAGTTTCAGGGTTGCCATTATCAGTTCCGAGCTGTCTTCGGCACCTCGGGTGTTCATGAAGTGCATGGCGGTCGTAGCCGCATCTCTGAGGAGACAGGGCCGGTACGTGTTCCCCTACCTGGACGATTTGCTTCTCATCGCGCCCTCCAGGGAGGCCCTGATGTCTGCCATTCACTGCACTCAGTCTCTGTTCGAGACATTGAGCATTATCATCAATTGCGAGAAGTCAAGTCTGGTTCCGTCCCAGACTCTGCAATTCATTGGCGCAGTTCTGGATGCCGTCCAAGGGAAAGCTTTCCTCCCCCGGACAGAGTGGAACACATTAGATGCCTCATCCGGGACATTTCGGCGAAGAAGACCGGTCCTACCAGACTGGTCCTTTGCCTGCTCGGACACATTGCTGCGGCCATTGCAACAGTCCCACTAGCCCGTCTGCACATGCGGGCAACCCAGTGGATGTTACGGGTACAATGAGACCAAAGGCAAGACCATCTGCAGCATCCAGTACGGATCACGAAGGCCGTAATTCGAGATTGGCAATGCTGGCTAGATTCGAGGACTCTCGGCGGGAGTCCCCTTCATTGCGCAGTCTCCGATTGTGACACTCTTCACAGACGCCTCAGGGCTCGGATGGGGAGCACACCTCGACAGTGTCCGGTCTCTGGGCCTGTGGACTGCCCAAGAGACTCATCTCCACATAAATATCTTGGAAATGAGAGCAGTTCTTTACGCCTTGCAGGCCTTCCAGTCGGAGATCCCACCGGGTACTCTTCTGTTACAAACAGACAATTCCGCGGTGATGTGTTACCTCAACAAACAAGGAGGCACCTATTCCTACGTGCTTTGCAGGAAGGCCGTGAGGGTGTGGGATTGGGTTTTAGGGCACGGCAAAAACCTCATTGCTGTTCATGTCCCAGGAGTGGACAATGTAATTGTAGACTGCCTGAGCCACTCTCGGGCCAGAGTCCACGAGTGGGAACTACTTCAGGAGGTAGTAGAGGATCTGTTTCGCAGATGGGGTACACCAGAGTTGGACCTTTTTGCGTCCCCATCCAGTGCAAAACTGCCCAGTTTTTGCTCACTTGATCCAGGGCCTGGTGTTTTCTGGCGAGATGCATTGTCCCTCTCCTCGGTGGGCAGATTCCTCTATTCCGTTCCCCCCTTTCTGTTGATCCAGAGGGTTCTTCTGAAACTTCGCAGAGAGCAAGCGACACTGATACTTATCGCGCCATTTTGGCCCAGGCAGATCTGGTTTTCTCTACTACATCAACTGTCTCGGGGAACCTCCAGTGCCTCTGCCAATCAGCTCCCACTTGCTGTCTCAGGAGGCGGGTTCCTTGGTTCATTCGGACTTTCGTTCGCTGAGCCTGCGCGCTTGGCTCCTAGAGACATAGCCATGATGCGTTACGGGGTCTCGCAAGAGGTAACAGATGTTCTTGCTGCTGCTAGGAAACCGGCTACCCATGCTACTTACGCCATGAAATGGCACAGATTTTGTCTATGAGTTCAAGCACGCAGTTTTTCGCCTATGGATTGTCCAGAAAGGTTGGTCTTAGACTACCTCCTGCCCCTTTTTCATACAGGCTTGGCCTACTCCTCGATTAAAGTATACCTCTGTGCCATCTCAGCCTGTCACACTCCTATAGGCCAGCGCACCATATCTCAGTTGGACACGGCACAAGCCTTCCTGAGAGGTGTTCTCCACCTTAGACCTCCAATTAAGGATCCGATTCCGGCATGGGATTTACCCTTTTTCCTGGAGCAGCTTACGCGGCCACCCATTGAGCCAGCCGCGGATTGAGAGCTACGTCTCCTTACATGGAAGACGTTGTTTTTGGTTGCCGTTACCTCGGCCAGAAGAATTTCTGAACTTCATGCACTTACGTGCAAAGAACCTAATTTGGTTTTTCACCAGGACAGGGTATCCCTATGGACTAATCTTAAATTTCTGCCTAAGGTGGTCTCAGCTCTCACCCTTAATCAGGAGATCGATCTACCAGCGTACTTCCCCAAGTATTCTAATCGAGGAGAGGCCCTGTTGCACACTTTAGATGTACATTGGTGTCTTTGATACTACCTGACCAGAACCAAACACCACTGAAAATCGGACCAGCTTTTTGTCTCCTTTGCCCACAGGATGATGGGCGCTCCTGTTTCCAAACAGTCGCTGTCCAGGTGGCTCATTCAGTGTATCACGTTCTGTTACCAGAAACGCAACAGACCCTTACCGGGCGCGGTTAAGGGTCATTCCACAAGGAGGTGGCTACCTCTTTTGCAGCGTTAAAGAACATGTCCATCTCAGCCATTTGTGCAGCAGCGACTTGGAGCACTGTGCACACTTTCATCAGGCATTATAGCCTGGATATTGCTTCGAGGCGAAGAGCAGGTTTTGGTCTAGCAGTCCTTCAAGGACTTCTGTCCTAGGTTTAGGTTCTATTTAGGATTTCTACCTTCTCTCCTCCCAGTGGTGTGGGATTTCCATTATTGCTTGGGAATCAATCCTAATGGTGTAACTTGCTGCAAGAGCTGTTTCTCGAAGTAAGATAGTACAGTTATGTAAGAATTTACCGTAACAGTAGATCTTCGAGAACAGCTCTTGCCGGAAGTATTTTCCCTCCCACCATCTCCGCTGGAGGTAGATTTTTTGTTCAGATATCCTTCTCCTAGGATCAGGGATTTTCAGCATCACTCTGATTGCCATTTGATGGCGGATCCTCAGTCTCCTCTTCTGATGTCATCCAGCAGCCGGGAGTCTCCGCCGGGAAAACTGGGGATTCTGGGGGACCGCCTCCTTATGTACTGCGTCTGACATCGGGGGCGGGGCCGACGACGGAGGCGGTCCCCGCTGAATACTGCTAGCTAGAAAATTTCCATTGGGTCCTGGCGCCTGCCAGCTTCAGTCCTAATGGTGTAACCCGCTATAAGAGGTGTTCTCGAAGATCTACTGTTACGGTAAGTTCTTACGTAACTGTACTTTCTGGAGCTGAGAGCAGTCCTTCATGCCCTGGTCTCGGTCCTAATGCCGGGCCACCTGTTGATCCAGACGGGCAACGGTTCGGTGATGTTCTACATCAACAATCAGGGTGGCACACACTTCTATCCCCTCTGCTGGGAAGCCATGCAGGTGTGGGACTAGGCTCTGGAGCATCTGCTCATGTTAACGCCGGTACATGTTCCAGGAGAACAGAATGTGTTAGCTGATACGCTAAGCAGGACAGAGTTGCAGGCTCACAAATGGGAGCTGTTTCAAGAAGTCGCAGATCACATTTTCTGCCAGTGGGGGACACCAGAGCTGGATCTCTACGCATCACAATTCAATGCAAAACTGCCCAGTTTCTGCACGCTAGGTCCAGAAGAAAAAATTACTCACCTTAGTAATGTTGTTTCTTCTAATGGAGTCTTGCTATATTATGACATATGCAGTGAGTCCCAACCTTCGAACTGCTCCGGAGGTAAAAGAGTTAACTTTCCATGCCAGGCATGGAACGCTGAGCTCGAGCTCGGTTGAAACTCTTGTCTGTTGTTCTTCAAACTCAACCCGTCAGATCTTTAAGAGCTAAATTCACTGAGGTCCTGTGTGGAAGCTGTAAACCTACACTATCCAACTGGCTGCTAAACATAAGAACACATTTTTTGGTCCCAAAACAAAGACTCAAGTCAGGAGACCCAAAATGAAAAACACAACACCAAGCACCCCAAAAAATGAGGGGTGAAAACAACAAGGTGGGCACCTACTAAGTGCCAACACTGCACTGCCCACCCACATCCCAAAACACAGAGGTTCTGAGAGGGGCAGGCGGGGGTAGGTCATAATATAGCAAGACTCCATTAGAAGAAACAACATTACTAAGGTGAATAATTTTTTCTTCAAACAACATGAAGTTTTGCTATATTATGACATATGCAGACTGCAAAGCAGTACCTCCATGGAGGAGGGACAGAACCTACTTAGGAAATAGGCTCTGAAGCACAGCTATGCCAAACCGAGCATCACTCCTATCCTGGATGTCCAGGGAGTAATGCTTGGTAAAAGTGTGAACTGTTTTCCAGGTAGCTGCTTGACATATCTCTAGAATAGAGATGTCCCTGGCAGCAGCCAGGGAAGCAGCTGTACCTCTGGTAGAGTGAGCCCTCAGGCCTGAGGGAGGAACCTTACTCAGTTTTTCATAGCAAAATTGGATACAAGAGACAATCCACCTGGCAATGGATCTTTTAGTGGCAGGTTTCCCTTTACCAACCTCACCATAAGTGAGGAACAGTTGGAGGGAGTCAAACCTGTGACCCTTGGTACGCTCTATGTAGTAACTTAAGGGCTCTCTTCACATCTAAGCTGTGCAACTTCCTCTCGCCAGAGGAGGAATGGTCAGTGAAGTACACTGGAAGAGATATGGATTGATTAAGGTGGAAATCTGAAACCACCTTAGGCAAGAACTTCCTATTAGTCCTGAGGACCACCTTATCTCTATGACAGGAGATAAAATCAGGCTCCACTGACAAAGCTTGCAATTCACTTATGCGTCTGGCAGAATTGATGGCTACCAGAAACACAGTCTTCCAAGTCAAGTACTTAAGTTCTGCTGAAGACAGAGGCTCAAAGGGAGGTTGCATAAGCTGAGCAATGCAAACATTAAGATCCCAGGCAGGGGCAGGGTCCCTGAATGGATGGTTGGTATGAAGCAATCCCTTGAAAAACTTGGAGAAGACAGGATGAGCTGAAAGAGAAGAGGGCTTACCTGCTGAAATAAAAGCAGACACAGCTGCCAAATGCACTTTTAGGGTAGCTGGTCTCAGCCAAAAGGTATTTAAGTGGACCATGTAATCCAGGACTGTGGGTAACTCAGCAGATTCTGGGGAAATGTGCTTTCCAGCGCACCATATGGAAAACCTTTTCCATTTGGAATTATAAGTAGCCTTGGTGGAAGGTTTCCTAGAAGCCTTCAGGATATCCATTACACCTTGGGAGAGGTGTAGATCAGCAAACTCTTAACTCTTCAAGAGCCAGGCCATGAGATTGAGAGATTTGAAGTTCGGGTACGAAACCCTCCCCTGAGCACAGGTTAACAGGTTGTGCTTCCTGGGAAGACACAGGGGAAGGTGGACTGCTAAGGACAGTAGGAGTGGATACCAGGGTTGTCTGGCCCAATCTGGAGCAGTCAGGATCATCTTGCAGGGCTGAGATCTGATTTTGACTAGCACTTTGAACAGTAGAGGGAGGGAGGAAAAGCATAGAGAAACTTCCCTTCCCAATTGAGGACTAAGGCATCCAGAGGGACTGAGCCCAACACTGGGGGCCTGCAGCAAAAAAGGGGAAGTTGGTGATTGTCTGGGGCTGCAAAAAGATCTATCTGCGGGGTGCCCCATCTGGCAGAGATCACCTCCAAAACCAGGGGGTTCAGTGACCATTTGTGATGGCCCTGGGAAATCCTGCTGAGAGCATCTGCCAGGACATTGTCCTTGCATGGGAGGTGAACTGCCGTAAGGGAGGTATTCAGGGAGTAAGCCAGAGACCACAACTTCATTGCTTCGGTGCACAAGGCTGTAGACTGAGTGCCTCCTTGCTTGTTGATGTACCACATTGTGGTGGTGTTGTCTGTTCTGACCTGTACAACTTTGTTCTGAGCAGATTTGGAAAAAGCTTGAAGTGCTAGAAAAACTGCTCTGAGTTCCAACAGATTGATGTGGAGCAGAGATTCCTGAGGGGACCACAACCCCTGGGTAGTGAGGTCGCCCATGTGAGCTCCCCACCCCAGGAGGGATGCATCTGTAGTAAGGATTAAGGAGTGAGACTGAGTGACAAAAGGAACCCCTTGTCTCAGATTGCTCTGATCCTGCCACCACTGGGAGGGCCTGGATCAGGGTTCGAGTCACAGGGATCAATTTGGTTAGAGGGTCTTTCCTTTGAGACCAAAAGGCTCTCAAATGGAACTGGATGTCCCTCATCTGAAATCTTGCTCCCTGCACTACTGCTGTAGAGGCAGCCATGTGCCTCAGGAGCTGTAGAAAATGCTTTGCTGGTCGAGAGACCTGCAGGGTGAATGAGGAGGCTAGAGACACCAGGGTCCTTGCCCTGTCCAAAGGAAGGAAGGCTGGCTCTGGCTTTCTTTGTGTTCAGCTCTGCGACTATGAAGGTGAGGAGCTGTACAGGCTCTAGAACTGACTTTGAAAGATTCAGAAGGAAACCTAGAGAGGTGAGCAGTTGCTGAGTTATTTGTAGGTGTAACTTGACCTGGTCTGGGGACTGGCCTACTATGAGCCAATCATCTAGGTAAGGGAAGATGGCAATTTTTTGCCTTCTTAGGGAAGCAACTGCTACTGCCAGGCATTTTGTGAATACCCTTGGAGCAGAGGTGAGGCCAAAGGGCATTGCTGTGAACTGGTAGTGGCCTGAGGGCAGCTCGAACCTGAGGTACTTTCGATGGGAGCTTCTGATGAGAATATGGAAGTAGGCATCCTTGAGGTCCAGGGACACTAGCCAGTCCCCTGGCCATAGAGAAGGTAGAATAATTCCCAGAGTCACCATTTTGAATTTTGGTTTTAAAAGGTGCTTGTTTAAGTATCTGAGATCCAGGATGGGCCGCCATTCTCCTGTCTTTTTGGGGTAAGGAAGTACCTGGGTACAACCTTTGCCCTGGTGTAGGTGGAACCCTTTCCACAGCTCTGAGAGCCAGGAGGAAGAGACCTCTGCCTCTAGGGCAAGTGCTTTCTGGTGGATTTGCAGGTGGAAAGGATCTGGTTCTCATCTTTGGAAACTTTTGAAGCTGAGAACCAGTCCCTGGCTTACTACTTCCAGAACCCACTTGTCTGATGTCAGAGACTCCCAGTCCTGGACAAAGTAAGCCAGCCTGCCCCTACAGGTAGGTGAGAATCGGCCCTGGCAACCCCATCAGGGTGCCTGCTTGGCAGGGGCTTTGGGCTGAGGGGTGGAAGCAGGCCTGCTTGTACCCGTCTGCCTCTCCCTCTAAAGAACCCCCTCTGGGCATAAGCAGAAGAGGAGGCCTGGGCTTGGTAAAAGGGCCTATGAAAAGGCCTGCCCCTGGGATGCTGCCTTTGAGGAGTGGCCTGCCTTTCCTTGGCCTGTGGACTCCTATAGGTGGTCCTATACTCATCCATTTTCTTCATGTAATTCTCTGTCTGCTCCCCAAACAGAGAATTACCCACAACAGGAAAATCCATGGTTTTAGTCTGGGTATCCTGTGACAGTCTAGTACATCTGAGCCAAGCCATTCTGCGAAGTGCCACAGATGTAGCCATGACTCTTGATGACACATCATTTGAGTCCACTGCAGCATGGAATTGCACCTTGGATGCCTCAATACCATCAGCAGCCACCTGCTCCAGCTTCTTGGCAAGCTGGCCAGGGATCTGTTTTGCTAGAGCCATAACAGTATCCCATCTGGATTTCTGATATCTAGCAACATAAGCCTTATAATTTGCACGTCTGAGTCCCAAGGATGCTGCCATGTATTGTTTGTTTGCCATGGCATCAATCCTCCTGGAGTCCTTGTCCGGGGGGGGGGTGAAGCCAAAGGAATATTTGCCTTGTCACAGCCTGCACTACCCCAACATGGCTGCATTGTTGTGTAAGGAACTCCGTATCAGAGCCTGACAATGTGTACCTCTTGTCCATTCTCTTATCCACAGGAGGTATAGTGTGAGGAGTTTTTAGAATTTTAAATGTCTGTTTCCCAAAAGATTTATGCAAGGGAATAGACAGTCTTCTAGACTCTGGGATATCCATCATTTCCACATAGTCAGGATCCTCTTGATCATCCACAGCTTCCTGCATAGAGGGCTGGAGGTTTCAGCCACTTTTTATAAAACATAAAATGAGAGGGGACTCAGAAAGCCTAGGAGGAGACACTCCTGAAGGTCTGTCTGGGGAGATGTCGGTTCAATGGGCACATCAGACTTTCAAATCACATTCACTCTCCTCATACTCCTCTTCCCCTCCTCCGGTTCATAATATTCCTCTAAATCATAATCTTGAACGGTGGAACCAACCCGAACCGGCTTACCTGAAAGGTGCGGTTCGGTCGGAGCGTGAGAAAGCGACTGGACAATTTTAATCGCTGTAGCTATTTCTTCAGCGGTTGGTGAGAAAGTTTGGCTCCACACCAGCTGATTTACTAGTCCTTTTGCTGGGAACCGACTCCTCCAGAGTCTGTTCTCCTTTGCCAGGAAGTCTCGCCCTGGTCAGAGGGCACTCCCTCTGGTTCGGTTGGAACCGAACCGGGCTATACATCGGTTCAGCGGACTTTTGGCCTCTCTTTCCTGAGCCTACCAACTCTCTTTTCCAGGGTAGCTGCAGGAAAATTTTACAAATCTGGCAGTCTGCATTGGGGTGGTCAAACCCCATACAATAAACACAGGTGGTGTGGGGTCAGCCTAGCAAAACACCCACACACACACACTGCAGTGTTGAAACCCAGTGGGCCCGGTTTTTCTTTTGGGTTTCTCGGACATAGTGCCAGTCTTAACCAAACTTACCCGTTTATGGCAATCTGCCAGGTAAGACCCTCTTATCGGTTCCCAACCGTGTCACGGATCGTGGAAAAAAACGTAATAAAATCTTTTTTTTTTTTCAGAACCGATAAAAACCGGTAACCGCACTCTAAATCACAGATTAAGATATTTTAAACAACCTGATCGGTTCAAACCGAACCGATAAACCGTTTTCAAGTTCCACACAGAATAGAAATAATGTAACCCTATCTAGTACTCACAATACCACAGACAGAGCTTGAACCGACCGGTTGCGGTTTAAATTCGGTCGAAAACCGAGAAAAACAATACTTTAACCAATAAAATGAACTGAGCAGAAGGAGAAATCTCCGGAGCGACTGTTCAGTGAGGCGGAGTAAAGAATCTGACGGTTTGAGTTTGAAGAACAACAGAGTTTCAACCGAGCTCGAGCTCGGCGTTCCATGCCTGGCATGGAAAGTTAACACTTTCACCTCCGGAGCAGTTCGAAGGTTGGGACTCACTGCATATGTCATAATATAGTAAGACTTCATGTTGTTTGAACCTGGAGCTTTTTGGCAAGACGCGTTGTCCCTCTCCTGGAAAGGGAGGTTTCTTTATGTGTTTCCTCCCT
The DNA here is from genome assembly GCA_016271365.2 of Neoceratodus forsteri. Classification (NCBI taxonomy): domain Eukaryota; kingdom Metazoa; phylum Chordata; order Ceratodontiformes; family Ceratodontidae; genus Neoceratodus; species Neoceratodus forsteri. The sequence continues at coordinate 112,630,647 of CM028134.1, forward strand.
TCCCGCTCTTGCAGAATGTTCTTCTCAAGGCGCAGTTGAAGCCTTGACCCTCATTCTGATCGCCCCGCTGTGGCCTCGTCAGATTTGGTTACCTTTGCTTCAGTGCTTAGCAACTGAGCCTCCGCTACTTCTTCCACTTTTCTCTCATCTGTCACAGGACAGAGGGTCCATGGTCCATGCGAATCTGCGCTCTGTTCACCTGCATGCCTGGCTCCTCGGGACCTTGCTAAAGCCAGATTTGGTGTCCGATCAGATAGCGTAAGTTCTGGTTGAGGTGCGTAAGCCTGCTACCAGGGCCACTTTGCTATGAAGTGGAATCATTTCTATATCTGGACCACAGCCAAGTGAGTGGACCCACTGGTCTGTCTGGTTAACTCCGTTTTGGAATACCTGCTCTTCCTCTAGGAGTTCGGTCTCAGTTATTCCTCCATCAAAATACACCTGGCCGCCATCTCCTCCTCATATGGAGGTTTCTAAAGCCTTCCTCCGAGGTATTATGCATTTCAGACCTCCCATCTGGGATCCTGTACCCCCTTGGGATATCCTTTTCGTCCTGGAGAAGCTTACGCTTCCCGCCTACAGACTGGATGTGGAGGCTGAGCTCCGTTTCCTGTCTTGGAAAACTCTGCTTTTGGTAGACATTACTTTGGCGAGGCGCATTTCAGAGCTTCAAGCCCTCATGTGTAAAGAACCCTGCCTTGTTTATCGTAAGGATAGGGTTGCTCTTCGCACTAACCCGAAGTTTCTACCGAAGGTGGTTTCTGAGCTCACCCTGAACCAATCGGTTCAGCTTCCAATGTCTACACAGAGCATTCTAATGGGGGGCCTGCTCCACTCCTTGGATGTCCACAGGGCGCTCCGATGTTACCTGGCCAGGACCAAAGGGGAAAAGAAATCTGATCAACTCTTTGTATCCTTTGCTCAAAGGTCCTCAGGTCGCCCAGTCACCAAACAGATGCTGTCACGCTGGTTGGTCCATTGCATTACTTTCTTTTATCAGAAGCATAACAGGTCTACCCCGGGGCCAGTTACAGCTCACTCTACCAGAGCTGTCTCTGCTTCCTTTACGGCGCTGAAGCGAGTACCTGTAGCGGGTATTTGTGCTGCCGCTACCTGGAGTTCTGTTTGTACTTTGTCAGGCATTACAGCCTTGACATCACTTCCAGATGCAGAGCAGGTTTTGGCCTCGCAGTTTTGCAGGGCCTGGTTTCCTGAAGGGACCCTCTCTGTTCCTACTGTTCCCCCTCCCAGGGGTTGTTATAAATTTATACTGCTCGGGAATTGGTCCTAACTGTGTTACCTGCCGCAAGAGCTTCTTCTCGAAGAAAGATAGTAAAGTTACGTAAGAACTTACCATAATAGTAGACCTTCGAGAGAAGCTCTTGCAGCAGGTGTATTTCCCGCCCTCCTTCCCCCAGGGATCGGGCCTTTTCCAGGCTGGCCTTTCCTCCATTGTGATAGAATAATTTTTGGTTCATCTCTCTCTCCCTGATTGGGGGGGCATGCAAGAACTGGAGCCTGTGGGGAACTCTTCCCTTACATAGAGCGACATCGGCGGGGGGCGCTCTCACGTCGATACTCCTGGAAGAAAAAAATGCCGGAAATCTCCGCCAGGTGGCGTCAGTCCTAATTGTGTTGCCTGCTGCAAGAGCTTCTCTCGAAGATCTACTGTTATGGTAAGATCTTACTTGAGAAACAGCTCACGGCAGATCCTCGATAGGACTGAAGCCAACGAGTGCCAGGACCTACGGACGTTTTCTAGCTAGCAGTATTCATGGGACCACCCCCGACGTCAGGCATAGTACATAAGGGGGCGGTCCCCCAGAATCCCCAGTTCTTTTCCCGCCGTCGACTCGCCAGCACCAGCATCTCGGTCGCTACCTAGCGCACGATGACTTAGAACTTCAAGAGTTTCTCCAAACTGATGTCCTCTCCAACTCTTTCAGTCGAGGGACACCTTTCCAAGTGTGCCTGCGGAAAACAGATCCCTTTTAAGGATCCTCAGTCCTCCTGTGTGTGGTGCTTAGGCCCAGACCCCGACACCAAGGCCTGCACTTTCTGCCAAGGGTTCAACAGCCGCACCAGGGTCTGCCATCAGAAGGCACTTCAGGTTTACCTGCTGGAAGAAAGACTTAGTAGGATGGACCAAGAGCCTTCCTCCAGGGGTGATTCTTCTTCCAAGGCCCATAAACACCGGGAGAAAATAAGGTCCAGATCCCCGAACCGGGCCTCAGACTCCCATAGCTCAGGCTCCACCAGATCTGACCACTCTCCCTCCAGGGCTTGTTCTCAACCCCCTCCGGTTAAAGTCCGGGCTTCAGGCGGTTCTTCGACTCTCCAGCCCATCAAGACTTCAAGGCCCTCGGCTTCCTCTACTCCCTCTCTGGCCTCCTCCAAGTCTTCAGAATGCCACAAGTCTTCTTCATCAACCCGATGTCGGAACCCCGACTCCAGGTCGGTCTCCCAGCCTCCCAGAGGTCCGGATCCACCACCCAGGAAGACTAAGGACCTGACGTCCCTTAAGCGGACATCTGACCCAACGTTGGCAAAGCATACAAAGCCGGCCAGGCGTTCGCCGGAGCCACGGACACCAGCCAGGCTCCAGACGCCAGCCGGGCGTTCGCCGGACCCAAAGACGTCGGCTAAGCGACCGATGTTGGCCTCGCATTCACCGGAGCCGAAGATCGCCCCCCAGTCATTGGTGGACACTGGTCACAGAGACTCAACGGAGGAGGACACGATGCTGCCCGAAGACCAGGCAGGTGACACTGAGGATGCCAAGCTCCCGAGGGAACCTTCGCCGAACCCTGAGACACCTGCGGACCCGACACCTGACCCTGGCGACAGACCACCGACGCCAAGCCCGGCCTCGGCCATGAATCTGCAAGAAGTAAAGGACCTCTTTACTTTCTGATGGGACACCATCTGAAAGGATGTGGTCCCTATAAAACCTCCTCCTCCTCCTCCTACTCCTTCACCTCATACGCCCCCCCCACCACCACCACAGGGGCCAGCAGAACGGCCACCAACCCCTAAGGAGCAGACCCCACCTCCCAAGGGTAGATCTAAGGAACGGAGAAGGCCTCCCTCAAGATCCCCATCAGGGTCTCCCAGCCTCAAGCGACCCAGACGTCAGCGGTATACTCCGTCAGGAGAGGACTCCAGATCGGATGCTTCGAATTACTCCAGATCTCCTTCTCCACTCTGCATTCCATCACCTGACCCACATGACCTACCCAGGTCTCCCTCTTTCTCTGAGATCATGAGGCACATCTAGGGCAACATGGGATGGGATGCTAAAGACCTCAACCCCGAAAGACAGCGCCTTGCCCGTTATCTTCGGCTGAAAGACCCAAAGTCTGTGGTAGTGCCACCCTTGGTGGACACCTTCACGGACGTCACCAAGGCTGCATGGAAGCGTCTGCACTCGACTGCTGCGGTGCCAAAGAAATCTGACCGCCTGTACAAGGCCCCGAGAGAGGACCAGTTCTTGGCTCAACAGCCTCTGGCAGACTCTCTGGTCATTATGGCCTCACATGACTGGTCTCAAAGACCGCAGCACATGAGTACACAGCCACCGGACCAGGAATCCAAACAATTGTATGCCCTGGGGAGACGCATGAGCCGGCCTTGGCCTGGGAAGATTTTGGACGCTCACCTGAGCCCGGGGAAACCCAGGCCTACTTAGGAGAGGCCGCTCACGAGAACGGGACCAGGACCGGTGCTGGGACCGAATACAGTCTTTCCCGTGGCACTTGGTCTTCTCCTTGTGCTTCCCCTCTGAGGAGTGCAGATCCATCTTTTTCTCTAAAAGGAACGCCTTCAGGGCCTTGAGTTTTCTGATCCAGGTTCGGCTGGTGAAAGCCTGGCAGGCTGAGCAGGCCGCGGTGTCGTGGTCTACCCTGAGGCAAAAGACACAGCGCTTGTGCCCGTCCTTGGAGGGGATCTGCCTCCCGCAGTTGCACTTGTTCTGGTGTGTCTCCGGAGAGACCGACGACGGTGAAGACATCCGTTGAAAACATAGACAAAAACCGTCGGAAACGGGTTGAAGAAACACAGATTTAGCTGTTTCTGGCAAGCTGGAAAAAGAAGACTTCTCACGTGCGTGGGATGCGGCAGGAAAAGAACTGAGGTGGAGCTGGGTCCGCCCCCTTTCGTACCAGGGCTGGGCCGACCTCGGGGACAGTCCCTGCTGTATACTGCTGGCTGAAAAGGTTTCCGGAGGGTCCGAGTGCCTGCAGCATAGTCCTAATTGTTACAGCCTGCTGCAAGAGCTCCTTTCGAAGATCTACTGTTACGGGAAGTTCTTACGTAACTGTACTTTCTCCCACTGGGGCAAACCTCAGGTGGATCTGTTCGCCTCCAGGGAGAACGCGAAGCTGAGGCTGTTTCATGCCCGCCCTCCTCAGCAGGGCTCGCTGCAGGAGGATGCCTTCTCGAGGCTGTTGACCCCAGGCCTCTTCTATACCTTCCCTCCACTTCCCTTGGTTCACAAGGTGATCCTCAAGGTCAGGATGGACAAGGCACAGGTGATCCTGGTAGTCCCAGTCTGGCCTCACCAGTTCTGGTATCCAGATCTCCTCAGCCTCAGCTCCAGGCCTCCAAGGCGTCTTCCAGTGAACCCGGACCTGTTATCAGTCAGTCAGGGGAAGGTATTCCATCCGGACCTTCAATCCCTGCACCTGACAGCCCGGTTCCTGAGCAGCTAGGGTTCCAGGCTCTGGGTCTCTCTGAGGATGTACTCACAGTAGTGGAAGCATCCAGGAAGGAATCGACCAGGAGGTGCTGTGCCTTCAAGTGGAAAAGGTTTTCCATATGGTGTCAGGGCATGGGCTTTGGACCCTTTGTCTTGTCCAATGGCTAGTATCGTCAACTACTGTACCTTTGGTCCCTGTCCAAAAGCGGTCTTCGATCCATGACCATGCATCTGGCAGCCATCTCCGCTTACCGGGCGCGGGCCGGTCAGCATACGGTGGCACAGGAGTAGGTGGTCTGGTGTTTCTTTAAAGGCCTCGACCACACATCCTCTCCAGTGCATGAATCTCCACCTTTGTTGGATCTACTGCTGGTACTGGCAAAGCTCATGGGCAAGCCATTTGAACCAATGCACAGGTATGAGTTGTCACATTTGTCGTGGAAGACCGCTTTCTTGGTGGCTATCATGTCAGCCAGAAGGACTGGGGAACTACAGGTGCTCTCTGTAAAGTCTCCTTATCCGGCCTTCCCCAGGGACAAGGTAGTCCTCCGCCCCCGCCCCGAAGTTCCTTCCGAAGGTGATGTCGGAGTTTCACCTCAACCAGGTGTTAACCCTGCCTGTGTTCTAACCGAACTACACCTCAGAGGCTGAGTACAGGCTCCATACTCTAGACCCGAGACAAGCGCTCTTATTATAAAGAGCAAACGTCTGAAGTTCTAGGAGAGATTCGCCAGCTGTTTGTCACTTACGCTGAAGCCGCATCTGGCAGACCTGCAGCAAAGCAAACGATTGTCAGATGGATTACATCCTGCATTGATTTCTGCTACCGGTTAGTGGGCAAGGAGCCTCCCACAGGGATAAGAGCTCACTGCACCCGCCATACTGCTGCGTCAGTGGCTGCTTCCAGAGACATCCCTATCCAGGAAATCTGCAGGGCTGCTACCTGGAAGACAGCAAACACCTTCATTACCCACTACCACATCAACCTAGAGTCACGCCGGGATGCTGATTTTTGGGCCTCAGTTCTCCAATCTCTGTTCCTCAAGTAAGTATAGCGGGGGTGTGCGCCTTGCTTCCCTCCTCCCGGAGAACTGCTAGGAGTCTGCCAAACAGTGTGGCTTGAACAACATATCCACGATCCTAGAAAAACAGGTTACTCACCTGTAACAGTACATCTTACTTCGAGATGCAGCTCTTGCAGCAGGTAACACCATTAGGACTGAAGCCGGCAGGCGGCAGGACCCCACGGAATTCTTCTAGCTAGCTAACTTCAGCGGGGACCACCTCCGACATCGGTCCGCCTCCGGCGTCAGGCGTGGTACATAAGGGGTGGTCCGCCAGATTCCCCAGTTCTTTCCGCTGTCGACTTGCATGTCACCGACCTTCGGGATCGTTTCTAGTCGCGACACATGGTCCAAGTTCTTCCTTCGGAAAAAGTTCATTTTGACTAAGTTGCTGTCTGATGTCTCTCAACCTCCGTTGAAGGCCATCCCTCGAGAAATGCGCCTGTGGGAAGCAAATCCCGTTCAAGAATCCGCATTAGGCCTGCGTCCGGTGCCTAGGCCCAGACCACGACACCCGGTCCTGTATTTTCTGCCAGGGGTTTAACAGCTGGACCCGGATCCGCCGCCAGAAGGCTCTGCAGGCGTTCCTGCTCGAGGAGAAAGTTAAGGCCATGGACACCTCCAAGGGGAGTTCTGCTGAGAAAGCCTGGAAACATTCTGAGAAGCATAGGGAGAAAGCTCCATCCAGGTCCCCGTCTAGGGCCTCCGACTCCCGTAGTTCCGGCTCTCGGTCCGACCGTTCGCCATCCCGGGCCCGCTCTCAGCCTCCCTCCGCTGCGGTGAAGACACCTTCGGGCTCCTCTTCCTCCTCACAGGCCAAGACCTCCAGGCCCTCTTTGTCCTCTTCTTCCACAGCCCTGGTTAGGTCTGGGGACCATCATCATCACCGCAAGTCGGGTTCCCGCCATTCCGAACCCGACGTCAGGTCTGCCTCCTCCTCCCCAGCGGAAGACCAAGGAGCTTACCTCGCTCAAGAAGCCGTCGGCCCGTCCGACGTCTGCCACTCATCACAGGTCCCAGGAGCCGCCAACCAGACGCCCATCGCCGGTCAGGCCTTTGCCCTCTCGGTCGTCGGCAGGAGGGCCGACGTCCGCACGAGTTGAGAAGAGGGCCCCGACGCCTGCTACCGACTTTGGTCAGAAGACTTATCACGGAGGAGGAACTGACGCAGCCCGAGGACCAGACGGGCGAACCGGTCCTGTCGAGCCTCCAAGGGAACCCTCCCCACAACCTGAGGCCCCTGAGGAGCCGACGCCGGAACCCGACGACCGGCCACCGGCACCTGGTCCGTCGTCGGGCCTTTCTTTCTCTGAGGTGAAGGAGCTCTTTACCTACTGGTGGGATACCATTAAAAAGGATGTGGTTCCCACACCACCTCCTCTACCTCCTCCTCCTCCTCCAGCACCTGCTACCCCTCCAGCCCCTGCGCCCCCTTCCCCATCCGGGGCAGCGGGCCGAGTACCTCCCCCCCCCCGAGCCTCTAGGACCCTCCAAGGGGAAGACCAGATAGAAGGAGACCTCCGTCTAGATCCTCTTCAAGTCACCCAGTCCTAAGAGACCCAGAAGGCGACGCCGTTCGCCTTCGACGGAGGATACAGGATCAGAGTCCTTGACAAGATCCAGATCCCTCTCTCCCCTTCCGATCCCCTCTCCGGACCCGCGCGAGCTTCCTAAATCTCCTCCGGATGACCCATCATTCTCGGAAATTATGAGACATATCCAAGAGAACATGGGCTGGGATGCGCAAGAGTTAGACCCCGAGAGATTACACCTTGCTAGATATCTTCAGCAGAAGAACCCCAAGCCTGTGGTGGTACCACCCTTGGTGGACACTTTTGTGGACATCACCAAGGCAGCGTGGAAGCATCCACACTCGCTCCCGTCGATGCCAAAGAAAGCTGACCGCCTGTACAAGGCTTCTGGGAGGACCAGTACTTGGCTCAACATCCTCTGGCCGACTCTCTGGTCATAACAGCCTTTCATGACTGGTCCCAGAGACCGCAACATTTGAGCACCCTGCCACCGGACCCGGAGTCCAAACAGCTGGACGCTATGGGCAGGCGCATGTATGCTTCCGCTACCTGCGCCATCAGATCCCTGAACTACTTGACCCACATGGTGCAGTTCCAAAATGCTTTGTGGGAACAGGGATTGGATCTGGTGGAGAAATTGCCAGAAGGTGAGCAGAAGGAGGAGATGTTACAACTCCTCCATACGGGTTCGGATGTGGGAACCCAGGTGCTGCGAGCCGCATATGACTCCGTGGACTCGTCGGCCAGGCGGCAGCTTCAGTAATGCCTCGAGGAACACTCAGCTTCCGTGTCTCCCGGATTTACCCCAGGCGTCCAGAAGAACATCATTTCGAAGGAGAAGTTCTCTTTGGTGCACCCTCTGAGAAGGTTCTCACCAAGCTCCAAGAGGCCGGGAAGTCGGTGAGGTCGGTCCAGGCAATGTACCGACCAAAGCTTAGTTCCTTTCGTAGGAACCAAAGCCATTTTCGTGGACGGACACAGAGACAACAGTCCCGCACTGGTCCACAGCAGAGGGGCTCCAGTTCCCGCAGCGCCCAGCTAAGCTGGCTCAGCCCGCAGCTCCCTCTGCCGCCACAGCCTGACTCCTTCCGGGCCCCCGCCCCTCAGGATCAACGGGACATCAAGGTCGGGGGTCGTATTGCGAATTACCTGCCAGGATGGCAGTCCATTACCACCGACAGGTGGGTTCTTCAGTTGATCGAAAAAGGCCACTTTATAGAATTCGCAGACAAGCCACCCTCGAGGCCTCCTCTGCTCTCCCGTTACTCGGGTCAGCACAAATTGCTTATCAGGCAAGAAATACTCACGCTCCTGCAGAAGGGAGCGGTGGAGTATGTTCCAGAGAACCAGATAGATTCCGGATACTATTCCCACTTCTTTCTGGTTCCCAAGAAAACAGGGGACCTCCGTCCAGTCTTGGACCTCAGCGACCTAAATATATCGATGCGCCTACAAGCGATTTTGATGGTGACCCTTCCGGGCCTCATTCCCATGCTGAAGCAGGATGCCTTTTAGCGTCCCTAGGCGTGCAGGACCCACCTGCACATCCCTGTTGCTCAAGCGCTCAGGAGGTTCCTGCGCCCGAGTTCCTCGGCTACCATTTTCAGTTCCGGGCCCTTCCGTTGGGACTGTCGCCGACCCCAGGGTCTTTACCAAATGCATGTAGCGTCCTTAAGGAGACAGGGCCACTATGTGTTCCCGTACCCCAGACGATTGGCTTCTCATAGCGCCTCCAGAGGCGTTGTTGCTAGCTATTCAGAGCACTCAGGACTTGTTTCAGTCTCTGGGCATTATAATCAACTTCTGAAAGTCTCTCGTGCCGTCACAGAAGCTGCAGTTCATAGGCGCAGTTCTGGACACCGTTCAGGGGAAAGCTTTTCTCCCAGACGACCGAGCGGGACGCATCAGATCCCTCATCAGGGATCTCTCAGCGAAGAAGACTGTCCCTGCCAGGCTGGTCCTTCGTCTGCTCGGACACATGGCTGCGGCCATTCCGACCGTCCCTTTGGGAAGGCTCCACATGCGGGTAACTCCAGTGGCTGCTCAAGGTGCAGTGGGACCAAAGGCAAGACCACATGCAGCATCCGGTCAGAATCACAAATGCCATGATTCGAGACTGGCAATGGTGGCTAGACCCAGGGACACTTTCTGCAGGTGTCCCATTTACAGCGCCGTCCCCGGAGATAATCCTCTCCACAAACGCCTCAGGGCTAGGGTGGGGAGCGCACTTGAACGGGGTGAGGTCCCAGGGAACATGGACCCCTCAGGAAGCCCACCTCCACATCAACGTGCTGGAGATGAGGGCGGTCCTCTATGCCCTGCAGGCCTTTCGGTCAGAAATCCCGTCGTGCACTCTTCTGCTTCAGACAGACAACAGGGCGGTGATGTATTACCTCAACAAGCAAGGAGGCGCACACTCTTACCCCCTTTGCAGGGAAGCCATGAGAGTGTGGGATTGGGTAATTCGACACGGCGCGAACCTGATTACAGTTCACGTTCCCGGAGTGGACAACACAATGCATGAGCGGCCTGAGTCACTCCCAGGCCAGAGTCCACAGTGGGAACTTCTTCAAGGGGTCACAGAGGATCTGTTTCTTCGATGGGGCACTCCAGAACTGGATTTATTCGCTTCCCCATCCAACGCAAAACTGCCCAGTTTTTGCTCGCTAGATCCAGGGCCTGGTGTTTTCTGGCGAGACGTGTTGTCCCGCTCCTGGGCGGACAGATTCCTCTACGCTTTCCCTCCCTTCCCGTTGATCCAGAGTTCTTCTCAAACTGCGCAGGGAGCATGCAACAATGATACTGGTAGCCCCATTCTGGCCCTGACAGATCTGGTTCCCCTTGCTAATGCAGCTGTCCCGGGAACCTCCAATTCCATTGCCTTTCAGCTCCCACCTCTTGTCTCAGGTGGAAGGTTCTCTAGTCCACCCGGACTTACACTCACTGAACCTGCATGCTTGGCTCCTAGAGACATATTCATTTTGCGACACGGGGTCTCGCAAGAGGTGGCGGAAGTCCTTTCCGCGGCCAGAAAGCCTGCAACGCATGCGACGTACGCCATGAAATGGCGCCGTTTTTGTCTGTGGTTGCAAGCACGCGGCTTTTCCCCTTTAGGTTGCCCGGTGAAAGCGGTGCTAGAATACCTGCTCTCCCTTTTCCATTCGGGTCTTGCCTACTTCTCTATTAAGGTGCACCTCTGCACTATTTCTGCTTACCACTTCCCGGTGGGACAGCGCACAGTGGCGCAACTTGACACCTCTCGAGACTTTCTGAGAGGGGTGTTACACCTTAGGCCACCCATTAAGGACCCTGTTCCTCCATGGGATTTACTCTTTGTCCTGGAACAACTCACGCTTCCCCCTTTTGAACTTGCCGCGGATTGCGAGCTGCGTTTCCTGTCATGGAAGACGTTATTTTTAGTTGCTGTTACGTCAGGAAGGAGAATTTCTGAGCTTCATGCTCTCATGTCTAAGGAACCTTATTTGATTTTCCACCAGGACAGAGTGTCCCTGAGGACGAATCCTAAGTTCTTACCCAAGGTGGTCTCTGCACTCACTCTCAATCAGGACATTGACCTGCCTGTTTATTTCCCTAAATATGCTAATAGAGGAGAAGCGCTGCTCCACACCCTGGATGTTCACCTCTGTCTTAGGTACTACCTGAGCAGGACTAAACAACCATGAAGTCGAGAGCAACTCTTTGTTCCTTCAGCTGAGAGGATGATGGGCCAACCAGTATCAGCAGTCCCTTTCTCGCTGGCTTGTCCAGTGTATGTCATACTACTATGATGCTAAGCAGAAGCCCTCCGGGTACACTCCGGGGCCATTCCACTAGGGGTGGCTATCTCCTTTGCAGCACTCCATAGCGTCTCCTCCTCTGCCATCTGTGCTGCAGCCACTTGGAGCTCTGTGCATACTTTTATCAGGCATTACAGCCTGGACATTGCTTCACGGCGAAGAGCCGGTTTCGGCCTGGCCGTGCTACAGGGTCTCCTGTCCTAGAGTCAGGACTTGGATGGATTTTCTTAGTTTCCTCCTCCCAGAATGCTTACAAGCGTTATTGCTTGGAAATCAGTCCTAATGGTGTTACCTGCTGCAAGAGCTGTATCTCGAAGTAAGATAGTACAGTTACGTAAGAACTTACCGTAACAGTAGATCTTCGAGAACAGCTCTTGCAGCAACTCTACTACCGACCTTCCCCTTGGAGGCATGGCTTACCGAGCCTTGAGCGAGGGGCTTACACCCTTTTGTCTTCTGATGGTGGATCCTCGGTCTCCCATTCTAATGTCGTCTGTGGCCGAAGTCTCCGGAGGAGAACTGGGGAATCTGGCGGGGACCGCCCATATGTACTCACGCCTGGCGTCGGACGGGACCCGGCGTCGAAGGGGTAGTCCCGCTGAAGTTAGCTAGGCTAGAAGAATTCCGTGGGGTCCTGCCGCCTGCGGCTTCAGTCCTAATGGTGTTACCTGCTGCAAGAGCTGTTCTCGAAGATGTACTGTTACGGTAAGTTCTTACGTAACTGTGCTTTCTAGGAGCGGTATATGTTGTTCATCCACACAAACCACCTGACCTCCCCGGGTTTGATGCACAACCTATGCTTCCAGCAGGCAAGATCTGGCGTCGGGGTGGAGCCGAGGCATATACCACCTGGGTTGGTGGGAGGAGCCAGCTTAAAGACCTTCCGGCACGATTCTTAAAGGGAAAGGATGCGCCAAACAGTGTGGATGAAAAACATATACTACTCCTAGAGCTACTGTTACAGGTGAGTAACCTGTTTTTTTAGTTGCCATTAGTTCCTCTCGAAGGATTTCCGAGCTACAGGCTGTGATTTATAAAGAGCCTTACCTTATTTTCCACAGGGACAGAGTTGCTCTGCATACAATTCCTAAGTTTCTTCCAAAGGTTGTGTCCGAATTCACTTTAAATCTGGCCATTTAACTACCACTTTGCTACCCAGAGTACTCAGACAAAGAGAAGGCCTAGTTACATACTCTGGATGTACATAGAATTCTCCATTACTATATACAACGTACCTGTTCGTCAGAAAAGAGAGAACCAGTCTCCTTAGTCCAAAGGATGTTCGGGGCTCCAGTGACCAAACAGACATTGGCCAAATGATAAACTGCATTACTTTCTGTTCCCAAAAGTACAATAAACCCTTGCCGGTACTGGTCATTACACAAGAGATGTCGCAACCTCCTTTATGTCCCTCAAAAATGTTTCTGCAGCAGATCTCTGTGCAGCTGCTACTTGGAGTTCAGTCCACACCTTCATTAGGAACTACAGTCTGGACATTGCTTCCAGAAGGAGAGCAGGGTTTGGCCTTTCGGTCCTCCAGGGACTACTTTCCTAAGGAGTGCAAAGGACACTATTTCTAATAATCCGCCGCCCTTCTGACTTGGGTCTCTTCTCGTACTGCTTGGGACTCAGTCCTATATGTGTTACCTGCTGCAAGAGCTCCCTCTTATAGAAACATAGAATCTGTCGGCCGATAAGGACCATACCGCCCACCTAGTCTGCCCATTTCCCTACTTGTTTTGGCAATCCCTGCTCTGATCTGGAGTGTCTTTCTCCAGCTCTGCTGTACAGCGGGGTGCCTTTATGCTTATCCCATGCACTTTTGAATCCGCATGTATTCCCTCGAACTATTATAGTACAGTTATGTTAGTGTAACAATAAGTCTTCGAGAGGAGCTCTTGCAGCAGGTAGATTTTTCCTCCCACTTGCCCGAAGGGTTATGTAACTGTACTTCTCTGTGGGGGATGGGAGATCCTCCTCGGTTCCCCATCCTGAATGCCAGTCAGGTCTCCGGCGGGTGAACTGAGGTGCTGGGGGTCTGCCCCTTTATACCACACGGGACATCTGCCCCACCCGACGTCGGGGCGGTCCCCAGCCTTGGACTGCTAGCTAGAAATTTTTCCATAGGGTCAGCGTGCCTAGTGGCATAGTCCTAATGGTGTTACCTGCTGCCAGAGCTCCTCTCAAAAATGTATTGTTACAGGAAGTTTTTCTGTAACTGTACTGTTCCAGGGAAAGTTCCAAAGATTGTAGGGAATATGGGAAAACTGGAGGGACCTCTTATCTTTTTCTGCCGTCATGGTCTGTGTTTCTGTAGCCACTTTTACATGGCACCCTACCAAAATCGCAATGTTTTCATTGCGCTCGCACCTCCTGTGACTGCACTGCTGTGGTTGCTTACACACTGCAGCCCATACATCGCTCTCCTGGGCTGTTCCATGGCTTTAGCTGCATTTCTGGCTGAGGCTTGCCAGAGACCTCTCCTTCACTTTACATTTTTTTACCCGAGTTCGGCGAAATAGATTTTCAGATGCTAGAAGGAACGCTGAACTGTGGGAAACTAGCTCCTTTTCTGAAACTGGGGCTATATAGTACTTTTAAAGCACTCCGAAAGTGGAGGCGTGATAGTGGGCATGCACTTATGTATATTCATATCTCAATATGCATAATAAGTGCATGCCCAGTATTACTACTACACTTCTGGAGCACTTTTAAAGTACTTTTAAGCCCCTGTTTCAGAAAAATAACTAATTTCTCCGAGTTCAGCATTCTTTTTATGATCTGAAAATCTAGCTGAACTCGGGTACAGTATTGCAGGTACAAGCACCAGGACCAGTACAGGGAAGTGCTGCATGTGTGAGCAACAGGGGATCCCGGGCCGGGGGTCTCGCAAGACTCTCCGAGATCGATGTGAGCAGTGTGCTGCAACTACATGACAGCATAAAATGGGAAACCTCAAGGCAAACCCAGGAAAACGGGAAACGCCTGATCACCGAGCGCTCGTTTGGGATGTGGTGCTGTTTCCCTATGCATGGCAAAATAGGAAACGGTTCAGGTGCTCTGCAATGCTCAGTGCGGTGCAGAGCATGTTGTGTAAAAGGGGCTTACGTTTACAGGGGCATCACTTCAGGCAGTGTGGAACATTCACACAGCGACTTTAAAACTGCTGCACTGTTTCCGCTCCCCACCATTGCAGAGTTTAACAGTAGCTGAAACGGAGCTGCTTACTGTGCTTCCAAACATGTTTATACTTCCAACAGTGAATTGGCTACTCTGCAGCACCCGATGGTGCATAACGCTTAGTGTAAACAGGCCTTTTGTGTGGTTCTTGAGAGTTTTGAAGGTTATTGAGACTTGCTGCAGAGAGATGCATAGTGTGAATGGGCGCGGTGACACCGTCATCTCTCGGCTTATATAGCTCTATGAAACAAATGAGATTTCAACTATCAGAAAATGGCTGCACCTAGGATAGTTACAGAGGACTACTGCTAACAGTAACAAAAAATAAGTTTCTGTCCCCAACTGTTACAGAACTGGAGTTAACTGGCGACAGGTAAACTGATAAAATTCACAATATGAGAGGGTATAGTGCTCCTTTAAAGAGCAGTCAGCACCTCTAGGAGAATTTTAAGAAAACTTAACATTAAGACTCAGTTCAGCATATATTGCAATTTAGTTCTGCATTTCTTCTCCCCATTATTTTATTACTGTGGTCATTTGTATGCAGACAGGATCCTGGGTTTGAATTCCACGGCTTCCTAGGTGCATACTGTGTGATCCTGAGCAAGTCACTTAACTTCCTTGTTCTCCCAGGTCGCATCTGGAAACAAGCTTCTGCTTAGTATGCCACTCCTGGTTAAACAATGTTCCCTTTTTCCTTGTTCCTTAAGTGTTCACCTGGATTTGTTGCTGATTCGCAACCTAAGTTCATATTACACTGCTTATGACATCACATTTATTTAGTTTTTGTTTACCGGGTAGGTGTACTAGACACAAGTAGAGACTATTTTCAGACACGACCTGGGAGGTTACAGAGTTTCATTTACTCCCATGGCAGCAGATTTTGATCTCACAACAGAGTTTAGTTTAGTGTAGTTTATTGTTCTAGGAATTACTACCTTTGAGCCAGAGGCTCTTTTACAAAGGTTCCACGTCAATTAGGTACAGTACAAAAAAGGTTACATAGATAACACAACAATTTGTGCTGTATCAAGAGCGAGAAAACATATACAAATACATATCAAATCATTTGTGCAAAAGGACATGAGATATCAATAATCACATTATTATTACAAGAAAGAGGTCATGCCAGATTAGGAGAAACAGATAGGAAAAAGTCCAGAACAGAGGGTAAGTGAAAGGTGTGGGAGCAGACAATAGCAGGAGAAAAGGTTCCCAAACATGTCTTTGTCAAATAACGGAACAGGGTGGGTAGTGAGAAAATAGGAGGTTTAATCAGGGCAGTCACAGGAGCTGGAGGTGGCAAGGTGAGAGAACAGTCTTGATTTGAAAATACCTAGAGAGGCGGAGGCAGTAATATGAGTGCTGGGGGCATTTAGCCAGCTGGGGGCACCATAGGCAAATGATCTTTGTCCCTGAGAAGTCCGGCATCGGGAGACTTTGAGAGGCTGGTGTTCTGATCTTCTGGTAAAACGGGTGCTAGCGCTCGGGCATAACAGGTCTTGGATACAAGGTGGAGTGAGGCCCAGAGTGGATTTTTTCGCCATCAGGCAGGTAAGGTACTTTATCCGGTTTGAGAGTTGCAACCAACCTGAGTCAGCATAGAGTTCACATGTGTGGGTACGTCGATGTGCACCATTGAGCAGCCGACAGGCCTTATTTAGGGATGTTGTAATGCGACTAAGTGCTATAGTAGTGGCAGAGCCGTATATAACTAAGCCATAGTCAATGACTGAGATGATAGAGGATTGGATGGCAATCCTCAGTGTAGAATGGATAAGGAGCCGTCGGTTCCGATACAGAATCCCAATTCGCTGATTAATAGTTTTTGCTGTACTGTCAATGTGAGTTGCAAAGGTTAGGCCTTGATCAAAGTTGATTCCAAGATATTTGAAAATTGGCACTTGTTCAAGGGTATTTCCCAGGTATGTTTTAATGGTGAGTGGGACTTGCCGTTTCTTGTTTTGCGGGTTAGAGAAGAGCATGGATTTAGTTTTTTTGTGGTGTAGAACCAGCTTATGTTCAAGGAACCACATCTCAACTTTGGAAAAAGCATGCTGAAGGTTGAGGCGTAAGAGGTTCGGATCTTTACGAGTGGCAAGAATCACGGCATAGAGGATTATTTGTTCAGGGCAGGCTTTGGGAAGGGAGTTTAGGAAAAGGCTGAAAAGGAGGGGGCCCAGGATGGATCCCTGGGGAACTCCTGAGCGAACGGTTTGAGTCTGAGAGAACTCCAGCTACTTTTACAGATTGAGAGCGCTGAGCAAGGTAATTTTTTACCCAGTCACCAGGACCCTGCGACAGCCCTAGGGATAGTAGTTGTTTGATAAGTAGGCCATGGTTTACTGTAGCAAATGCCTTGGTTAAGTCAATGTAGACTGCTCCAGTTAGGTTTCCTTTGTCCATGGCATTGTGGATTGCTCCTGAGAATTCAAGTAGGGCAGTCGATGTGCTGTGCCCTTTCCTAAATCCATGCTGCTGAGTGCAGAGGATGTTGTGCTTTCCAGGTAGTCTGAAAGTTGGTCCGCCACCAAGCGTTCAAGGGCCTTAGAGAGATGTGGTAGTATTGATATCGGGTGATAGTTACCAGGCAGTGACTTATCACCACTTTTGTGCACCGGAGTGACAACTGCAGCCTTCTATTTCCTAGGAATTGGCTGTGCAGAGGAGAGATTGAAAATTTTGTGAGGGGGCAGTACTTCCTCAGAGTGAGGGACAGAAGTTTAAGGTCAATAGTGTTGCTGCTTGCTTGGGACTTAGAAATGGCCTTCTACGTGTTTATAGACTTCATGTGCCTTTATTAGTTTGAAATGGAAGGGTGGTTTGGTTGGAGAGGCAGTAGTAGAAGTAGAAATTGGAGGGTCAGCATCAGTGAAGAAATCAGATGAGAGGACACCACTAAGGTCCGTGAAGGTATCATTTAGGGTGTTTGCAATGATCTCTGGGTCTAATGTAGTGGTTCCATCCACATTCATTATTGTAGGAGAGGATTTGGACTGCTGACCCATGATATTTCTTATGTTGTCCCAGAAGGATTTCCCTTCACCCCAGGAGTTGGAGAGGGCATTCTTGAAGTAGGAGCTCTTCATCAAGCGGATCTGTTTAGTACAGTGGTTGCGAGCCTGTTTATATTTTTGGATGTCCGACAGAGTGCCAGTAGCTCTTGCAGTGGCCCAGAGGTGATCCCTACTTTTGAGTTGTGCCAATAGCTTCGCCGTGAGCCAGGGATTTGTGAGTGCTTTGATTTTGCGCTTTTTTACTGGTGCATAGGTGTCACAGGCAGTGTTGAAAGTAGTAATAAAGTAATCAAGGGCTAGGTCAACATCTTGAGTTTTGTAAATCAAGGACCAGTCTATCTGCCTAAGGCGGGTCTTGAGATGAGTAAGGTTGCCATAAGGTAGGACTCTGCTGTAGATGGTTTTGGAGGACTACGAAACTTATTTGTCCAGGTACATATTATTGGAGAGTGATCACTGAGCGAGTCAGGAGAACACTTACTTTAGTTATCTGGATAGGGTGGCTGGTAAGGATCCAGTCAATGAGGTGCAGGTCCCTGATTTGTAGTTTTCCTGGTAGGAGTTTACCTCTTGTATTAAATTTGCTGCTAGGATAGCATCTTTGTTTGACCCTGCATCAGAGCAAGCCAGTTTATATTAAAAGTCCCCAAGGAGAAGGAGTTCGATGTCAGAAGGTTGTGTACTTACTAGACTGAGGACAGCCTGTGAGGCGGAATCAGGATCTTTTGGTGGGATATAGACAGCAGCAATCGTGAGGACTTTGTTTTGGGCACCAAGTAGTATCTTGATAGGGAGGAGTTGCACTGAGGTTTCTGTGGTGGGGTAAGAACCAGGGAGACAGGTGAGGTAGTCCTTTATGTAGATTGCACACCCACCACCCCTTTTCGAGGTCCTATCCAGCCTGAATATCTTGTAGCCTTGTATAGAGATGGCATGATCCGGAGTATTAGGTGTCAGCCAAGTTTTGACAATGGCAAGGATATCCGGGTTGTGTTGGCTGGCAAAGATTTGAAGGGAGGCCAGTTTTGGGAGGAGACTGCAGATGTTTAAGGTAGCAATTTTGAGCCCCCCCTCCATTTTGGCAGGCTTTGTTGTACTGTAGGAGACAGGGCCAGGATTTGAGTGGACACTTCCTGGTATCAAGAGGAGGAGTAGGAGTTTAAGAGACAGTTGCCGTACTTCGTAGTCAATAGAATTACGCTTCTGAGGCTTATGCGGCTTGGACCAGTGCAGGCGTCTAGGGTCCCAGAGCAAGGAGGTCGTTAGTAATAGAGGACGATATGCCCATTTATCCTTGTTGTAGCTTGTCAGTTGCACCCAGTTGCTTGCAGATAGGTACCTGGTGGTTAAGTCAAAAGCCAAAAGAATGGATAATGACTTCAAGTAGAGAATACGCTGTAAAAACTGGATGACATAAAGATCCTGCCACTGCAATATAAATAATGGAACGATGAAATATATATATATATATATATATATGTATATATGTATACATATATGGAATATAAGCTGAATTGTACCTCACGATTGTTTTTCTATGCAGTGTTATTAGCTCTTTAAGTGTTTAATTTTTTTCTATTTCTAAAATAAAGGAGAGCGCCATTAAATATGTATACCCCAGCATTCACTACTGCGTTTGTACACCTACAATTTTAACATCACTTTTCTTGTTACTGAGCTGAACAAACATTCATAAGAAACTTCTCCCCAATCTTTTGAAATGCTGAGGGCATCAGAACTTAACACCCGCCTACAGAAATTAAACTCTGAAACAGAGAACATAAAATGAAATATGGCATCACATACATAGGGGCATGCAACACGGCAGTGGTGATTGACTTAAGTGTATGCACTGTTGAGGATTTTAAACAAAATCAGCACAAGTGTTTTGTTAGTTTGTCAGTGTTGCACTGTAGTTTGCACCAGTTACCGACTGCGAGGAATAGTAGAACTTGCTTATTGGTCCACATAATGTCGGACTCTGTCTGTGATACAAGAGTTGCTTCAGGGAGGGGAGGGTATGGATGTGTGGGGGGGGGGTGTGGATAAATTTACACTGAGATAATAAGCTGTTTATTCTCATTTAGAACATAGAGGCTGCCCGTATAATGTATCCCGCATTCGTCTCTCGCATATATTGCATAAATGGATTTAGAAAACATGAACTGCATGAATCAACCTTGGGAGGTGAAAACTTGTCAGTGAAGTACAGTAGCTGAAATAAAAGTTTACATTTAACTTTTCTATCGAAGCCTGAACCACACCAACATTCTTCTAAAAAGAAATCTGTTCCACTGTCCAGTCAGAATTGATCATTTGAAGATTTTTAATGACTGGAGGGTGCTTTTTGGCAGAAAAAAAAAAAAAAGGGTGTTTACATGCTTGCAGCTTCCAAATATCTGTGCTCTGTTGAGATCTTACTTTTCCAATTATATTTGAAAGGGGGCATCAATGTGTATGTTCCCTTTCAACAGTGGCAGTTCCTCACAACAGAATTTCTAGGGACATGGATATGTTGTTCATCCACACTGTCTGGCAGGTTCCTTGCCGCTTTAAATCTTGCCAGAAGGTCTTCAGGCTGGCTCCTCCCACCCACCCGGGTGGTAAAACTCTCGGCTCTGCACCATGGCGCCAGATCTTCCTTACCGCTTGGAAGCTCAGGTTCCCTCCTTAACGCTCTGCATGATAGACTGGATCCTAATTCTTCGGTTCGTCCGAAACTCATTTTAAAATTTTCAAGACTTCGGTCACGGCTGCGATGGACAAATCGACTCCCGGATTTCGGCGGAGCCCTTGCAGGCAGAAGTCATCCAGGACAGACCCGCACTCCACGTGCGTCTACTGCCTCGGCCTAGAACACGACCCGCAGGCCTGCGAGTCATGCCGTTCGTTGCACCGCCATTGTCCTGGAAGGACCGGCGCTGCCCGGTGATTGCAACAAGGCGCCCGAGAGGCTACCCACTGGTTAAGTTGAAGGAGGCCGTTGGCGATTACGCAGTGGCTGGCTCCGGCTGAGCAACTCAAGCAGATGATCGCCCTCGAGGAGGAGGCGGCCCAGGCCGCATCATCCTCTTCCTTGGTCGCGGCATTTATCCTGCTCTCTCTGGGTACCTCGTATTCAGCTTCGTTCAAGGAGCTTTGCCAATCCCTTTCCACGAAAGGAGAGGAGCCATCGGGACATTCCTCTCGGTCCAAATAGAAAGACTCAAAGGGTAAGTCCCATCATCGGCTTTCGTGGGAGCGGGAGAGGTCTCCTTCCACGGACAGCCGACTGTCGACTTCGGTCGAGGTTGCGGCTAAGGCCGCTGGCTTCACGGCGTCCCCGTCAGGCCAGCCGGCCGAGACACCCTTCGACGCGGTCGAGATTTTTCTCGACCCGTCAGACGGGCTGTCGACTGGTGAGGCCGACAACCCTTCGTCGCCGGTTCCCCCGGTGGAGACCGAGGATCTGCCTGTGCCACCGGTGCAGCAGTCCTTGATTAAGGCTTCCGAGCCGAGGGAAGAGCGGGTGTCCCCCCTTCCTTCCCAGACCCGTCCTCGGAAACACAGAAGATCTCGGTCTCGGACTTCGTCTCAGTCCAGCCGATCCCGCCGACATCGGCAGTCTCGGCATGCGGCGCTGCCGCTTGTCCTCATCTTCCTCCTTGGAAGAGGAGAAGCTTCGGCACAAATTGCGTCGATGCTACGAGGACCTGATGTGGCAGCAGTTACTTTTGTCTGGGAACAAGTCGACGCCGTCGCCTTCCCCAGCCATCAAGTGGCTTTCACCCAAGCGGCCGAAACAACCCCTCGCTGTAGTCGAGGTGCCCAAGCCTGGGCCGGTTGTTCGGCCGCAACCAGCTGCCCCGCTGATTGTGGTGGAACCTCCACCTCCACAACCGAAATCGGGGGCGACGATCAAGGACTCTCGGTTGGGTCAAGGCCTGCCCCATAGGTTGTCGGTCACCTTCACTCCCTACCGTCCTCGGCAGGTGGAGGGTGACTCAGGCCCCAGGCAGCTCTTCGCGGACTCCTCCGAGTCAGACGACGAGTCCTCCCTGTTCTCCAGGCCTGTTGACCTGGAGTCCTCCAGGGGCCAGTCGTTGGACGAAAGCCCATCGTCATTCATGGGTTTGCTTCGGCTCATCTCAGAGTCCACGGGATGCAGCTCGAGCCCGTATCCAAGCAGGCCAAGTATCCTAGCGGAGATACTGGACTGAGGGTTCCCCCGGAGGCCTTTCGGTGGCTGAAGCCATTGTTGGCCCAGTCTTGGAGCTTGACGGCCTGCTTCCTGCCCTCGCGCCTTGGCCAGGATGGCCAGGAAGTATCACGGTCCCTACCGGCTCTTTGCCGGGTTTTGAACACCCGTCTGCCGAGGGGTTGGTCACCAACAGCGTTTTCTGGCGTTCCGGGAATGCTAGGGACGTGGACAAGCCCCCCCGACAAGGAGTCCAAAAAGCTGGACTACACCGGGCGCAAGGTGTACACTGCGTCCTCCCTTGGCCTCCGCCAGGCCAGCTCGGCCGTGCTGATGGCACACTTCTCCCACGCCCTCCTGGGCTCCCTGGATGAGGTGATCCCTCATCTCCCGGCCAACTTGCAGACCACGGTCCGGCAGGCGTGGGACCAGGGTAGGGCAGTGGCTAAGCAGCAGCTCTAAATGATTCTGGACATAGGAGACTCCTGCGCCAGATTGGTTGCGGCCATGGTGGCCATGTGCTGCAGAGCATGGCTGAGGATATCCACCTTCACGGTGGATACCCAGCACAAATTGGCGTATGTCCCCTTCTTGGGGACTGACTTCTTCGGCCCTGGAGTGGAAGGTCACCTCCAGCGGATTGAAAAGTCCAGTGCCACACTGGACTCTGTCATCTCCGCCCAGAAGGACAAAGACCGCCGACAGCAGCAGCACAAGTCCTTTCGCCCTTCTGCGCCTGCGGCACTTCTGGCCCAACAGCACCAGGGCCAGCAGGCTCACACTTGGCATCCCAAACCCAAGCCCGCGGCTTTCTCCAATAGGAAGCAGGAAGGTAAAGGCCCAGGAGGTCCCTCGGCCGGTCCCTCCTCTAAGCCTGCCCAGTGACAGGTTGAGGGGTGTCGCCCCCAGCCTTGTCACTCCCCCTTGGGTTTCCCCTGTTGGGGCACGGCTCCGCCACTTCCTTTCCACCTGGTCCGCTATCACCACGGGCCGCTGGGTGTTGGAGGTGGTAGGAAAGGGCCTGCCTCTGGAGTTTGAGCAGGCCCCGCCCTTCCGAGCCGTCGCCCCTCGGGGGGCTACGGGGTCCGCAGCCTCTCTGTCGGCCCGCCAAGCCGACATTGCCCTGCTCCTCGAAAAAGAGGTGATCAGGAAGGTGGTGGATGCTCCTCCAGACCCGGGGTTTGTGTCCAGGTACTTCCTGGTCCCAGAATGGACGGGGGGGGGGGGCTGGCGCCTCATTCTTGATCTGCACGACCTGAACAGGTTTCTAAGGTCTCGGACCTTCAGGATGGTCACTCTGGCTCAGGTAATCCCATCCTTGGAACGAGGCGTGTGGTTCTGTTCCCTGGACCTCCAGGACGCGTTCTTTCACATCCCAATCTGTCCGTCCCACCAGAGATTCCTCCGCTTCAAAGCGGAGGATCCCTTTTCGAGTTTCGGGCCATGCCCTTCGGCCTTTCCCTAGCTCCCAGGGTCTTCACCAAATGCATGGCAGTGGTGACAGCATTCCTGCGGCACCGAAGGGTCCGGGGGTACCCCTACCTGGACGACTGGCTAATTGCAGCCCCCTCCAGGGCGGAGGTGGATCGGTCCAGAGATCTAGCCCTCCAGGTTTACTCTCAGGTTGGCCTCCTCATCAACGAGGCCAAGTCGGAACTCGTGCCAAAGCAGGTGATACAATTCATCAGGGCAGAGCTCGACTCTCTACGAACCAGAGCACGGCTCCCGGCGGACAGGGCCGAGGTTCTTTCCTCCTTTGCCCAATCATTTCAGGTTGGGCAATCGCGCCCTGCCCGGGACTTCCTGCGCCTTCTGGGCCTTATGGCGGCCTGCACCAGCGTGGTCCGTTGGGCCTGCTGGTACATGCGTCCCCTTCAATGGGAACTGACCAGCCAATGGTCACAGCACTTCGATCCGCTGGATCAGCTAGTGACAGTGACCCAGGGGATGTGGAACACTCTCCAGTGGTGGACCGTTCCAGCACATCTGCAGGAGGGCATCCCGTTTGTCTGCCCCGAGCCGACGGTCTCTCTATCGACTGATGCCTCTCTGATGGGTTGGGGTGCCCATCTGGGGGAGTACAGAGCGCACGGCCTCTGGTCCCGATGCCATATCAACCTGCTGGAGCTTCGAGCGGTCTGTCTAGCCCTCACCACTTTCGCTCCGTTTCTACGGGGTCAAGTGGTTCAGGTCCAGACGGACAATACCACGACCATGTACTACCTAAACCGCCAGGGCGGGACACGCTCCATGCCCCTGTGCAGGGAAGCTCTCCGCATTTGGTCACTCGTGCACAGCCTGGAGGCGGATCTCCTCGCCATTCATGTGGCAGGAGCCTCCAACACTCTGGCCGATGCCCTAAGCCAGCTAGGGGCTGCGTCTCACGAGTGGTCTCTCCTGCCGGAGGTAGTACAAGATCTCTTCTCCCATTGGGGCACACCTCAAGGCGGACCTGTTTGCCACCAGGAGAATCTGAAGCTGAGACTGTTTCATGCCGCCCCCTCAGCAGGGCTCGCTGCAGGGATGCCTTCTCGGGCCGTGGACCCGGGCCTCTTCTCGCCTTTCCCCCATTTCCCTTGATCCTCAAGGTGCTTCTCAAGGTGAGGAGGGACAAGGCGCAGGTGATTCTGGTAGCCCCAGACTGGCCCCGCCAGTTCTGGTATCCAGATCTCCTCAGTCTCAGCTCCAGGCTCCCGAGGCAGCTTCCAGCCCGCCTGGACCTGATCTTGGTCAATCAGGGGAAGGTATTCCATCCAGACCTTCAATCCCTGCACCTGATGGCCTGCTTTCTGAGCGGCTAGAGTTCCAGGCCTTGGATCTTTCCGACGAGGTCCTCAACGTCATTGTGTCCCGTAAGGAGTTGACCAGAAAATGCTATTCCTTCAAATGGAAGAGATTTTCCATTTGGTGTCAGGGCAAGGGTCTGGACACTTCCTCCTGTTCCTTGGCAAGCATTCTGGACTACCTGTGGTCCCTTTCTCAGCTAGGGCTTCGGTCGACAACCCTTAAGGTGCACCTGGCAGCCATCTCTGCTTACTGAGCGCGGGCTGAGAAGCAGTTGGTGGTGCAGGAGAAAGTGGTCGGGCGCTTTTTCAATGGCCTTGATCACATATCCCCTCCGGTGCGAGAACCTCCACATCCGTGGGATCTACTGCTGGTATTGGCTAAGCTCATGGGCAAGCCATTCGAACCGATGCACAGGTGTGACATCTCTCACCTGTCGTGGAAGACCGCCTTCTTGGTGGCTGTCATGTCAGCCAGAAGGATGGGAGAGCTCCAGGCGCTTTCCATCGAGTCTCCTTATCTGGTCTTCCACAGGGACAGGGTTGTCCTGCGCCCCACCTAAAATTCCTTCCGAAGGTGGTGTGGGAGTTTCACCTTAACCAGGTGTTGACTCTGCCGGTGTTCTACCCCAGTCACACTCGGAGGCTGAATATAGGCTCCATACTTTGGACCCTAGAAGGGCGCTCGCTTATTATAAGGAGCGGACAGCTGAAGTTTGGGGAGAGGTTCGCCAGCTGTTTGTCACCTACGCTGAAGCTGCTCCTGGCAGACCTGCAGCCAAGTGGACGATAGGCAGGTGGGTAACCTCCTGCATAGATCTCTGCTATAGGTTGGCAGGCATGGAGCATCCCAGAGGGATAAGAGCTCATTCTACCAGCCATACCGTTGCATCAGTGGCTGCTTCCAGAGATTTCCCTATCCAGAAAATCTGCAGGGCTGCTACCTGGAAGTCAGCACACACCTTCATCACCGACTACCACATCGACCTTGAGTCACGCCGGGATGCGGTTTGGGGCCTCGGTTCTCAGTCTTTATTTCCCAAGTAGAGTGTCGCCTGCCTCCCTCCTCCCGGAGAACTGCTAGAGTCTGCCAATGAGTGTGGATGAACAACATATCCATGTCCCTAGAAATACAGGTTACTCACCTGTAACAGGAGTTCTAGGAATGGTATGTATTCGTTAATCCTGTTCCTGACCTCACGGCCGACACGCAACCTGGCTTCCAGCGGGCTAGATCTGGCGTCATGGGGCGGAGCCGAGAGTTTTACCACCCGAGTGGGTGGGAGGAGCCACCTTGAAGACCTTCCGGCAAGATTTAAAGCGGCAAGGAACCTGCCAGACAGTGTGGATGAACAACATATACCATTCCTAGAACTTCTGTTACAGGTGAGTAATCTGTATTTTTTGTCTCTAAGGCTTACAGCTGGTGGAAGTAACAATTGATTGGGCATGTCTGTGTGTGCATTTTGTGTTTAGGAAAGACAGAGGAAGTGGTCCTGAAGAAACTGGAGTACATCTATGCCAAACAGAAAGCCATGGAAGCACAGAAGAAAAAGATGGTCCCTGTAGCGATCAGTGACGAAGTCCCCAAGCACAGTCCACCCCCCGAGATGAGCCAAACTACAGAAGCTGTATCATCATCACTGTCATCTGAGGGTGCAGGGAACACTAAGCGAGATAAACCCTTGATCCTCCGCAGGAAGAGGCCAGCTGACGATGCCCCTTCACCCACAGAGCCTCTCCCTTCAGGTATATGTCTTTGCAGTTTCTTGTGTCATTATTTCCTGGAACAGGTGTCCTGAGTGAATGCCAGAGTTCAGACTACAAGTACATTTGGGAAGTTGACTTGAGAGGGATAGGTTTTCCAGGTGGGCACTTAGGAATATGGCAGCGAGACTGGTAATCTCTGACGGTCCAGCCAAGGATACACTCTCCTTGAGTCCCAATGGTGAGGCCCAGCTTGCTGCACCTTTCCAGCTGAGAGGCTCCTTCCAGCTGGAGACAGATGACAGGGTTACCCCAGGAGGAGAAAGGTTAGAAATTGCCCATGGGGGGATAGTTTCATTTGCCCAGTTTCTTCCATCCCATGTGTCTTTAAGTAGGAGAACCTAATATTGTATGTCACTCCTGACTTAATGGTGCCTTTTTTTTTTTTTTTTTATTTAATTCGTTCTAGGATTACATGTTATCTTTGAGCCCAGGGCTGTTTTACAAAGGTTCCACGTCAAAACATTGGTTTCACATAATAGGTTACAAGAACACATGTAGCATGGAACAGACAGGGTGCTGGATCGGAAAGGGGTGGGGGTAGGAGGATAGGAGGGCAGTAAACTGGAGGTCAAGGAGGAGAGGGTAGGGGAGGAATATGGATTTTGGGGGCAGCCAGAGTGGTGGCATTGTCAGATTCAGAAGTGCGGGAGGGGCAGAGGCCTACTAGGGCAAGTGCGATGGGCAAGGCGCCCGGTAGGGGAAAGCAGCGGAGGAGTGGTGTTGCATAGTTATCCATGGCAGTCGCAGGTGCTGGAAGCGACATGGGTGTTATGGAGCCTGGATTTGAAGGCCCCTAGACCAGTGGTAGTGATAGTATCATAATCAAGACTGTTAGCTATGCGGCAGCAAGGGATGCGAAACAGTTGAGGCTTTGATCCCCTGGTGATTCTGGAGCTGGTATTTGTTTGAAGAAGTGAACAGACTCCGGAAGGGGCAATTTCCAACTGGATTTTCTTTGCAACCACACAGGTTTGGTACTGGATTCTGTTTTCAAGTTGAAGCCAATTTGCTTGTGAGTGGAGGTCACAGGTGTGTGTGAGACACTTGGCTCCAGTGATGAGTTGACAGGCCTTGTTAAAGGTGGTGGTTATCCTTCTGAGTGTCGAGGTAGGGGCAGTGCCATAGATGACAAGGCCATAATCAATCTGGGAGATGATGGATCTTTGAACAGCGGCAGTGAGGGTCTCTTTTTGTCAGGTGCCGCCGTAGGTGGTAGAGTAAACCCAGTCTGGTGTTCACTGTTTTTGCGACATTGGTTATGTGGGTTTCGAAGGACAGGTGGGTGGTCTAAGGTGATTCCTAGATATTTGAAGGAGTCGCCCTGCTCCAGGGAGCTGCCAAGGCAGGTATATAAGGAGAGTTGGAGATGTTTATGCTTGTTTTGGTGGCTGGTGAAAATCATGGTCTTGATTTTTTTCTGGTTAAGGATTAACTTATGTTCTCTGAACCAGTTTTCAACTAAGGTGAAACCATGTTGAAGGGTTTGTTGCAGGTGGCTTGGGTCATGATGGGAGGCAAGAATCACAGCGTCATCTGCATAGAGTATAACTTGCTGAGGAGTGGAGTTGGGGAGAGAGTTGAGGAACAGGCTGAAAAGCAGTGGGCCCAGGAGGACGGAGCCTCGGGGGACACCAGAGCGTACAACTTTAGGTCAGAGAACACGTCCGCTATTTTTACACATTGGGTCCTGTTGTCAAGATAGCTATTGAACCATGCCACCGATTCTGTAGAGAGGCCAGTGTTCAGTAGCTGATGAAGCAGGAGGCGATGGTGGACAGTGTCAAAAGCCTTTGACAGGTCTATGAATATAGCTCCGGTTAGGAGACCATGGTCAAGGGAGCTGTGTATGGCTCCTGTAAACTTAAGAAGGACTGTGGCAGTGCTGTGTCCTTTTCTAAAACCATGTTGCTGCTGGCAAAGGATGTTGTATTTGCCCAGATGATCGGTGAGCTGGTCCGCTACTATCCGTTCCAGGGCCATCGAGAGGGGTGGAATGATAGAGATAGGTCGGTAATTCCCATGGGTGGTCCGGTCACCGCTTTTATGGATTGGTGTGACTGTTGCGGACTTCCATTTATCTGGGAACTGGCTGAGAGAGAGGGAGAGATTAAAGATCCTGGTGAGAGGCCCCAGTACTTCTTCAAGAGTGAGGGACAGAAGTTTGAGGTCCAGTGTGTCAGCACTAGCTCTGGTGTTTTTGATGGCTTTGGAGATGTATTTCCTGACTGTATTTTTGTTTACAGCTCTGAAGTAGAAAGGGGGGCATTTTAGGTGTAGACTGATGGGTGGGAAGAGGAGTGTCGCTGTCGTTGAAAAAGTCGGGGGTTGGGGGGGGGGATGCTGCTGAGGTCAGTGAAGGCATCATTGCAGGTGATGGCTATGACTTTTAGGTCCAGTGTAGTATTTCCGTTAATTTTGAGAGCAGTCGGGGTGATTTGGACTCCTTCCCGGTGACATTTTTTATGTTATTCCAAAATGCTCTGCATTTCCCCATGTGTCGGTGAGTGCTTTCTTGTAGTATTCAGATTTCTGTTGGCATATGGATTGGGTGCAATCATTCCTTGCCCTTTTGTAGTTTTTGGTGTCTGCCTGGTTTCCAGTTGTTCTGGCCAGTTCCCAGAGGTGGTCCCTGTGTTTTAGCTTCTTTAAGAGGGAGCCCGTGAGCCAAGGGTTGCAGAGGGCTTTAATTTTGCGCTTTTTTAGTGGGGGCAAAGATATTACATGCTTCATTGAAAATGCTTATGAACTGGTCAAGGGCTGTGTTCATGTCTGTAGCCCAGTCGATGGGGGACCAGTCTTGATTAAGTAGGTGTGATTTTAGGTGGATTTATCTTCCCACGGGGTAGGACTCTGCTGAGGATGACCTTAGGTGGAGATTTCCAGAATTTATTTACCAGGTGCAGCTGACGGGGGAGTGATCACTGAGAGAGTCAGGCAGTACGGCATAGCTAGAGATCCGGGAGGGGGTGAGTAGTCAGGATCCAGTCCAGTAGGACGCTGGTGCCAGTTTTATAGATCTTAACTCCGAGAAACTGCTCTTCCGGAAGGCGCCAGGACCCCACGGAAATTTTCTAGAGTATTCAGTGGGGACCGCCCGCAACGTCAGGCACAGTACATAAGGGGGCGGTCCCCCAGAATCCCCAGCTCTTACTTCGAGATACAGCTCTTGCAGCAGGTTACACCATTAGGACTGAAGCTGGAAGGCGTCAGGACCCCACGGAAATTTTCTAGCTAGCAGTCTTCAGCGGGGACCGCCTCCGACGTCGGTCCCACCCCCGACGTCAGGCGTAGTACATAAGGAGGCGGTCCCCCCCCACAATCCTCAGTTCTTTTCCCACCGTCGACATCACAAGTATCAGCCTCTCAGTCCTTTTTCTAGCGTGCAATGACCTTTAGAGCTATGACGATTTCGTCTTCCTTCACAGTTCTGGATTCAACTGATGTCCTCTCCAAATACTTCTCTGGAGGGTCACCAATCGAATTGCACCTGCGGCAAACTGATCCCCTTTAAGGATCCACATTCAGCCTGCGTGCGCTGCCTAGGCCCGGAACACAACACCAAGGCCTGCTCCTTCTGCCAGGGCTTCAACAGTCGCACCAGGATCCGCCGCCAGAAGGCCCTTCAGGCGTTTCTCTTAGAGGAGAAACTGAAAACCATGGACAAGGAATCTTCTTCCGGGGGGAGTCGTCAGGTAAAACCCACAAGCACCAGGAAAAACACCGGGAGAAGGAAAGACCCAGGTCCCCTGCGAGTGTCTCAGACTCCCGAAGCTCCAGATCGCGATCGGACCGCTCTCCTTCCAGGGCTCAATTGCAGCCTTCCCTGGTTCAGGTCAGATCCTCCAGCGGCTCCTCTTCCCTGCAGCCCCTGAAGACTTTCAGGCCGTCGGCATCTTCCACTCCATCTAAGGCCTCGTCGAAGTCTGGGGAGCGCCACAAATCTTCTTTCTGTCAGCGGGACTCCGACGCCAGGTCGGTTTCCCAGCCTCCGCGTGGGTCGGACCCAGTTCCTCGCAAGACCAAGGACCTGACGTCCCTCGAACGGACGTCGGACCCGTCAGCCCACCCAACGTCGGTCAACCATCACCGGCGCTCCCAGGAGCTGGCGACACATGAAACACCCGTCGCCGGCCAGGCGTTCGCCTCCGAGGGCATCGGCCAGGGGACCGACTTCCCCAGAGAAGAGGACCGCTCCACCGTCGCCGGCTGACGCCGGTCGGAAGGACTCAGAGGAGGATACCACACAGCCCGAGGACCAGGCGGGCAACACTGAAGACACTGGGCTCCCACAGGAACCTTTCCTGGAGCGGGAGACCACCGGGGACCCGATGCCCGACCCCGGCGACAGGCCACCGGTGCCGGGCATGAACTTGGCAGGGTTAAAGGAGCTCTTTACCTTCTGGTGGGACACCATCAGGAAAGATGTGGTCGCCACACATCCTCCTCCTCCTCCTACTCCTTAACCGCCTACACCCTCTCCTCTGCCCAAGGGGCCTGTAGGATGGTCGGCAACCCCCAAGGAGCAAACACCACCTCCTCGGGGCAGATCCTCAGGAGAAGACCTCCCTCCAGATCCACCTCAGGGTCACCCAGTCCCAAGAGACCCAGACAACGCTGGTACACCCCGTCTGGGGAGGATTCTAGATCTGACACCTCAGGGCGCTCCAGATCCCCTTCTCCCATCAGCATTCCCTCTCCGGACCCACACGACCTACCTAGGTCTCCTCCGGATGATCCCTCTTTCGCGGAGATCATGAGGCACATCCAGGAGAATATGGGGTGTGATGCTGAAGAGCTCGACCTCGAGAGACAAAGCCTTGCCCGCTACCTTCGGCAGAAAGACCCAAAGCCTGTGGTAGTGCCACCCTTGGTGGATACCTTTGCGGACGTCACCAAGGCTGCCTGGAAACATCCGCATTCCATTCCAGCAGTGCCGAAGAAGGCTGACCGCCTATACAAGGCCCCTAGGGAGGACCAGTATCTGGCAAACCATCCACTGACTGATTCCCTGGTCATCACTGCTTCGCATGACCCATCGCAAAGAACTCAGCATTTGAGCACACAGCCACCGGACCAGGAATCCAAGCAATTGGATGTCCTGGGTAGGCGCACGTATGCGGCTGCGACTTGCGCCATCAGGTCACTGAATTACCTCACTCACATGGTTCAATTCCAGAATGCACTGTGGGAACAGGGACAGGACCTGGTCGAGAAGATGCCCGATGGCGACCAAAAGGAGGAGCTCTTGAAACTCCTTCGCACGGGTTCGGATGTGGGGACCCAGGTGCTCAGAGCCGCATATGACTCTGTGGACTCCAGCCAGAGCTGCAGCCTCAGGCATGTGTCTCCGGAGACACTCTTGGATCCGTGTCTCCGGGTTTAACCCCAGACGTCCAGAAGAACATCTTAGACGTCCCTTACAACGGTGAGGTCCTATTTGGTAAAGCCTCCGAGAAGGTGATCACCAAACTTCAGGACGCAGGGAAGGCAGTCAGATCTGTACAGGCCTCGGCCTAGTTCCTTTCGTAGGAACCAGAGCGGTTTTCGTGGCCGGCTACAAAGACAACAGCCACGTTCCGGCCAACAGCAGAGGGGCACTTTCACCCACAAAGCCCAGGCTAAGTCATCCCCAGGCAGAGGCCAACGATTTTCAAAGTCGGCCCAGCCTGCGGGATTGAACGCTGCCACAGCATGACTCCTTCCCTGCCCCCGCCCCTCCTCAGAATCAACGGGAAAAGAAAGTCGGGGGTCACATTGCAAGCCACCTGCCAGGGTGGCTGTCTGTCACCACTGACAGGTGGGTTCGGCAACTGGTCAAAAAAGGCCACTATATAGAATTTGTAGGCAGCCCACCTACAAGACCTCCCTTGCTTTCCCGATATTCGGGTCAGCATGCCCTGCTCGTACAGCAGGAGGTGGTCGTGCTTCTGGAAAAAGAAGCCTTGGAGCACGTTCCAGAGAGGACTAGGGTACTATTCTCACTTCTTCCTGGTTCCAAAGAAAACAGGGGACCTCCGTCCAATACTGGACCTCAGCGACCTCAACCTGTCGGTCGTTTACAAATGCTTCTGCATGGTGACCCTTCCGGGCCTAATTCCCATGCTGAAGCGAGACGCCTTTCTGGCGTCTTTGGACATGCAGGATGCCTACCTGCACATTCCGATTGCTCAAGCGCACCGGAGGTTCCTGCGCTTCGAGTTTGAGCCGCCATTATCAGTTCCGAGCTCTTTCCTTCGGGCTGTCATCGGGGCCTCATGTTTTTTCGAAGTGCATGGCGGTCGTAGCGGCGTCTCTGAGGAGACAAGGCCACTACATGTTTCCATACCTGGGCGACTGGCTTCTCATGGCACCCTCCAGGGAGGCATTGATGATGGCCATTCACTGCACCCAGTCCCTTTTTCAGTCACCGGGTATTCTCGTCAACTATGAGAAGTCACTCCTGGTGCCATCCCAGAAACTGCAGTTTATAGGAGCAGTTCTGGACACCGTCAGAGGGAAAGCTTTTCTTCCCTCGGACAGAGCGGAACACATCACATCCCTCATCAGGGACCTGTCGGTGAAGAAGACCGTCCCGGTCAGATCGGTCCTTCGCCTGCACGAACACATGGCTGCGGCCATTGCAACAGTCCCGATGGCATGGCTCCACATGCGGGTAACCCGGTGGATGCTAAGGGTGCAATGGGACCAAAGGCAAGACCATCTGCAGCAGCCAGTTCGAATCACGAAAGCCGTGATTCGGGATTGTCAATGGTGGCTAGATCCGGGGAACCTGTCTGCGGGGGTTCCCTTCATAGCGCCGTCTCCGACTGTGACACTCTCCACAGACGCCTCAGGGCTCGGGTGGGAAGGTGTTCGATCTCAGGGCCTTGGGACAGCTCAGGAGTCTGATCACCACATCAACATTTTGGAAATGAGGGAAGTCCTTTACGCTCTGCAAGCCTTCCAGTCGGAGATTCCACCGGGTACACTTCTGTTACAAACAGACAATACCTTGGTGATGTATTACCTCAACAGACAAGGAGGCACTCACTCCTACCTGCTTTGCAGGGAGGCCATGAGAGTGTGGGAGTGGATATTGCAACACGGCGCAGACCTAATTGCAGTACACGTCCCGGGAGTGCACAACACCGTCGCAGACAGTCTGAGTCGCTCTCAGGCCAGAGTCCATGTGTGGGAACTTCTACAGGAGGTGGCAGAGGATCTGTTTCATAGATGGAGCACTCCAGAATTAGACTTTTTCGCGTCCCCATCCAACGCAAAACTGCCCAATTTTTGCTCGCTAGATCCAGGGCCTGGTGTTTTCTGGCGAGACGCGTTGTCCCTCTCCTGGGCGAGCAGATTCCTCTATGCCTTCCCACCTTTCCCATTGATCCAGAGAGTTCTCTTAAAACTTCGCAGGGAGCAAACGACGTTCATTTTGATCGCGCCTCTCTGGCCCAGACAAATTTGGTTCCTCCTTCTGCATCAGCTATCCCGGGAACCTCCAGTTCCTTTGCCAATCAGCTCCCTTCTTTTGTCTCAGGAGGCGGGTTCATTGGTCTATCCAAACTTGCGTTCATTGAACCTACACGCTTGGCTCCTAGAGAGACAGCCATGATGCGATACGGGGTCTTGCAAGAAGTGACAGATGTACTGTCTGCCGCCAGAAAAACGGCAACATACGCCATGAAATGGCGTATATTCTGTTTGTGGGCTCAAGCGCGCGGTTTCTCGATGTTAGACTGTCCCGAAAAGCTGATCCTTTCCCTTTTTCATTCTGGACTGGCTTACTCCTCGATTAAAGTGCACCTTTGTGCAGTTTCTGCTTACCATGCCCCAGTAGGCCATCGGACGGTGGCCCAGCTAGACACTACTCGTGCCTTTTTAAGGGGAGTCCTTCACCTTAGACCGCCCATCAAGGATCCAATTCCTCCTTGGGACTTACCCTTCGTCCTGGAGCAGCTTACGCTGCCTCCTTTTGAACCAGCCGCGGATTGCGAGCTACGTTTTCTCTCTTGAAAAACGTTATTTTGTCTCGCTAGATCCAGGGCCTGGTGTTTTCTGGTGAGACGCGTTGTCCCTCTCCTGGGCAGGCAGATTCCTTTATGCCTTTCCCCCCTTTCCGTTGATCCAGAGTGTTCTTCTGAAACTTCGCAGAGAGCAAGCAACGCTGATACTCATCGCGTCGTTCTGGCCCAGGCAGATCTGGTTCCCTCTACTACACCAGCTATCCCGGGAACCTCCGGTGCCTCTGCCGATCAGCTCTCACTTGTTGCCTCAGGAGGAGGGCTTCTTGGTCCATCCGGACCTTCATTCGTTGAGCTTGCACGCTTGGCTCCTAGAGACATAGCCATTTTGCGACATGGGGTCTCGCAAGAGGTAGCTGATGTCCTGGTTGCTGCGAGAAAACCGGCCACTCATGCTACTTACGCCATGAAATGGCTCCGTTTTTGCCTATGGGCTCAAGCGCGGGGTTTTCGCCTCTAGACTGTCCAGAAAAGTCAATCTTGGACTACTTCCTGTCTCTTTTTCAGACAGACTTGGCCTGCTCCTCAATCAAAGTACACCTCTGTGCCATATCAGCCTATCATTGTCCGATAGGCCAACGCACCATATCCCAGTTGGACACAGCACAAGCCTTCCTGAGAGGTATTCTCCACCTTAGACCTCCGATTAAGGATCCAATTCCGCCATGGGATCTACCCTTTGTCTTGGAGCAGCTCACGCTGCCACCCTTTGAACCAGCCGCGGATTACGACTTACGTCTTCTCACTTGGAAGACGTTGTTTTTAGTTGCCGTTACTTCGACCAGAAGAATTTCTGAACTTCATGCACTCATGTACAAAGAGCTTTATTTGTTTTTTCACCAAGACAGGATATCCCTACGGACTAATTCCAAATTTCTGCCTAAGGTGGTCTCGGCTCTCACCCTTAATCAAGACATCGATCTACCAGTGTACTTTCCCAACTGTTTGAATCGAGGAGAGGCCCTGTTGCACACCCTAGATGTGCATAGGTGTGTCCGATACTATATGACCAGAACCAAACACCACTGAAAATCGGACCAGCTTTTTATCTTCTTTGCCCACAGAATTATGGGAGCTCCTGTTTCCAAACGGTCGCTGTCCAGGTGGCTCATTCAGTGTATCACGTTCTGTTACCAGAAGCGCAACAAACCCTTACCGGGCGCGGTTAAGGGTCATTCCATAAGGGGGGTGGCTACCTCCTTTGCGGCCCTTAAGAATGTGTCCACCTCGGCCATCTGTGTTTCAGCTACTTGGAGCTCCGTGCACACTTTCATCAGACATTATAGCCTGGATATTGCATCGAGGCAAAGAGCAGATTTTGGTCTAGCAGTCCTTCAAGGACTTCTGTTCTAGGCTTAGGTTCCATTAAGGATTTCTTACCTTCTGTTCTCCCAGTGGTGTGGGATTTCCATTATTGCTTGGGAATCAGTCCCAATGGTGTAACCTGCTGCAAGAGCTGTTTCTCGAAGTAAGATAGTACAGTTACTTAACTTACCATAGCAGTAGATCTTCGAGAACAGCTCTTGCAGCAGGTACTTTCCCTCCCATCTTCCCCACTAGAGGTAGATACTAGTTCCAACACCCTTCTCCTAGGATCAGGTGTCTCAGCATCTCTCTGACTGCCATTTGATGGCGGATCCTCAGTCTCCTCTTCTGATGTCATCCAGTGGCCTGGAGTTTCCGGCGGGAGAACTGGAGATTCTGGGGGACTGCCCCCTTATGTACTGTGCCTGACATCTGGGGCGGTACCCGCCGAATACTGCTAGCTAGAAAATTTCCGTGGGGTCCTGGCGCCTGCCGGCTTCAGTCCTAATGGTGTAACCTGCTGCAAGAGCTGTTCTCGAAGATCTACTGTTATGGTAAGTTCTTACATAACTGTACTTTCTTTCTGGTTGTGGAGTCCAGTATCTGGATGAGGTATGCCGATGTGATCATGCCCCTGGCATTGCCTGCCTCAGGTCACAACCAGTTAATGTTGAAATCACCAAGTGTGATGATTTCGGAGTCAGGTAGGAGTGATTTGATGTATGTTCTCCATTACTGCGTGGAGGCTCGGTCCCTGTTCTTTCGGAGGGATATATACGGTGATGACCGAGAGGGTTCTGGGGTCCAAGTAGGATTTTGATGTGCAGTAGCTGGCATTTGGTGTTGGTAGGTTAGTGTGGACAGTGTGCCCCATCAGGTTGTCTTTTAGGTATAGGGCGCAGCCTCCTCCTCTTTTTGATTTTTGATCAAGCCTAAAGATAGTGTAGCCAGGGAGGGAGATTGTTAGATCAGGAACCAAGGGGGTGAGCCAGGTTTCTACCACCGCCAGAATATCGGGCTGGTGGGCATTTGCGAGGCTTGCAGTTGATCCAGTTTAGATAGTAAGCTGCAGATGTTCAGGCAGATAATGGAGAGGGAGCCAACGCGCTTGGTTTGGGTGGAGTTCATAGCAGACCTAGGGCCTGGGTTGGGGTGAATGTTTCCAGATAGCAGTTGGAATAGGAGTTTCAGGGTGGCCAGTCGCAGTTCCCTGCGGGAGAACTTGCAGTTCTTTATTGAGGTAGTTTTGTGTGTGTACAGAAGGAGCGTTGTGAGCTGGGGTGACAGCAGGGCCCACCACACCCTAGCATGAAGGTGTAGGTACATTGTGATGGGGTGAACCCTAGGGGCAAGAATGTTTTCATGATGGATGGTGCCACTGTGGCTGTATGAGTGACTGAGCTTGTAGCTATGGAGAGGGAAGGGAAGCAGGATGTGGGGAGCTGGAGCAGTGAGGTGAGGGCAAATAGGAGGAGTGGTAAGCAGGGGATAGTGGGGAAGGTATGCATAGTTTAAGAAGAGGAGGGAAAAACTGAAGGAAGGCAGTAGAAGCTGCAGTAGAAAGATGAGCTGAAGGGGGGAGCTTGGTGGGAGAGAGGGAGGAGAGAGGCAGGGCCCAGTGGGTGTAGAAGGGGGGAGTGGCCAGTACCAGGGGCGTGGCGAGAGGGCTGTTTTATCAACGGAGGAGGTGGGGGAGGGGGGCGGGCGAAAAACTTCGACAGAGCTCTGTGTAAGTCAATGGGCACAATAGCCCTGAGCTCTGTCTGAAAGTCAGTGGGCGCTGCAGCCAATCAGGGCAAGGCAGAGTGGGCATGGTCCAATCAAAGTAGAGCCCTGAGCATGCTGGGCCAGTGGTGACACACACGGCTTTCCCTGTCCGAGGAGGGCTTCTTACCCGTTAGCGTGGATCCAGGAGGTGGCTAGGAGATGAGTTGCAGAGCGGCATGTTCCGAAGCCGCGCCCGTGCCTCCGGGGCAGGTGCAGCCCGAATAAGGGGCTCAGGATCCATCAGCGTGGATACAGGAGGCGGCCAGGAGATGAGTTGCAGGGCAGCAGATTCCGAAGCCACGCCTGTGCCTACGGGGCAGGTGCAGCCCGAATCAGGGGCTCAGGATCCTTAACATCACCATCTGCGTCCTCATGGCAAATTCCCAATTATAGACACTCATTTGGCAAGATCAGAGACCTTGTCCAGAGGTGGTGAGACTCCCACCATCCCAGACTTAAGGCGCAAACCATCATTGCCTGTGCTCCATTTTTTTTTTTTTTTGTATTTTATTTAGTTATTTATTTCAAAAGCTTTACAGGAAAGGTTTACTTGACTTGGGCAATCACTCATTCCAGGATGTGAGGAGAGAGGCTAGGGAGTAGACAATAACGAACAAACAAAAAAGGTGCAAGATTAAATAAAATAAAATACACTAAGGTGCAGAAGTAATAAAAGGAAAAATTACAGTTGAACAGTCACAATATTCCAGCAGGTAGACCAACGTAACACAAAATAAAAGGTGCAAGGGCAGTAAAATAAGGTACAAGTTCAATACATAGCCAGGTGCAAACACAAGATTAGAAGTAGATTGATTCCACCCAGACTGTTTAAGGGGCAAGCATAATCCATACAGTACAGTGGGGTACAACCCCTAGAGGTGGAGTAGTGGGATTCATACCTCAATTCACTTTTGCCTGGGCAGCCATTTTGTATCAGAGTTCAACAGTGGAAAGCTGTGACTTCAAAAAGCACTCCAGGTACCCGGATTCGGGAATGGACCTGGGTTGCTGGAGGGCCAGTCGGGGGAGAAAGATGGAGCGTCCCGTAGACAGCTCTCCTTCTCCGGGGGGAGGGCGAGGAATGTGTCCAGTGCTCAATGGACCCCTGGCGGAGGCCGGGGTACTGCAGCAACCAGCGCCAAGTGTTAGGGGTGGGGCGGTGCAGAATGTCATTGCACATCCCGCCCCAAGGAAAAATCTCCGATGCCTAGATGACGTCCACCCCACTTCCATGGCATCAGGCCGACTCCACCACCTGTGCCGCGGCCCGCCCCTGGAGGGAAAGCCAGGGGGTATCGAGGAG
Organism: Neoceratodus forsteri; assembly: GCA_016271365.2. Lineage (NCBI taxonomy): Eukaryota > Metazoa > Chordata > Ceratodontiformes > Ceratodontidae > Neoceratodus > Neoceratodus forsteri. The sequence goes on from CM028134.1 coordinate 112,669,044, forward strand.
GGCAACCAATGCGAAGTGGAGTGAGGGGTCCGTGACTGGACTGAGGTTCCGACGCAGCGGGGGACAAAAAGAATAAAAAAAAAAGGCACTCCAGGTGTTAATTTAAGATAGAAGTGGGATTTAACCCTGAAAGGTGGAGCAGTGGGATTTAACCCTGAAAGGAGCAGTGGGATTTAACCCTGCAAGGTGCAGCAGTAGGATTCAGTCCTTAAGGCGGCAGCGAGATTTAATTTATTTATTTATTGAACATATCAGAATTACAAACCTGTGAGTCAGAGACTCCTTTGCAAAGGCTCTACGTCAAAATACAAGTTAATTGTACAATACAAATTAAAAGAACAAGTGGCTACATGAGGTATAGAGCTGCGTACAAGTCAGACAGAGGGTAGACGACTATACTCTGAGTCACGACAAGCAGATAAGCAACAAACCATATATTACATTAGCATAGTACAATAAGTAACATAGAACAGCTATATAGTTGAGAACACTCAGGAGCAGGTACAAGCCTATCATTTTAGAGATGAGGGGGACCACTCAGGAGGCGGATACAGACACAGCATTTTAGAGATGGGGGAGAAGGTGTGGAGGGGGGTGCCGTCGGAAAAGACTTTGTGAAAGCTAGTAGGGGACAAAGTAGGGGGTGTAAGGAGAGCAGGGGGAGGGAAGTAAGGTTATAAACAATCGCAGACACAGGAAGAGAGGCGTTGCTCTCTAAGTTTGGATTTGAAGGGGCCTAGTTTCAATTCCGAGGAGATATCTATAGGTAGGTCGTTCATCAAGAGGGGGCCCTATAGTAGAGTGCACGTTGCCCCAAGGACGTCCTGCAATGAAGGACTAGGAGCGGGTCTTTTGTAGAGCTTCTAGTGTATCTAGCTTGAGGGGCATGCTGCATTAGATCACAGAGCCCCATAGGGAACAGACTAGCTAAGATCTTTTTGGCTATAAGGCAGGTTTGGTATTTTAGTCGAGCCTCAAAGTTTAGCCAGTTTGTTAGCTTGTAGAGGTCACAAGTGTGGGTCCACCTATCACACCCAGAGACTAGCTATCAGACTTTGTTCAGCACTACCTTGATAACTGAGAGCAGTGTTATCAGCTGCACCATAGAAGGTGATCCCGTAGTCAACCAGGGAAAGGACTGAGGATGACCCAGCCAGGCGGAGTGCTGCAGGAGGCATACAATGTTTGTGCAGCAGGCCAATTTTTGAGTTAACGGCTTTGGTTAGAAGATGGATATGATCATGGTAGGTAAATTGGGAGTCATGGGTGATACCCAGATATTTAAAGGATTTTACTAGTTTGAGTGGGGTGGTTTCTAGTTAAGCACAAGTTTGTGCTCAGTGAAGTAGGTCCGTTTGGAGGGTGAGGGGGTTTGGGTGGCTACTGTAAATAACCGCGTTGTCCGCATAAAGGCGGCAGCGACCTGTACAGGCTGATGGAAGTGCGATCAGGAAGAGACTAAAGAGCAGTGGACCTAAAATGGATTTCTGAGGGACCCCAGAGAGAAGAGGTAGACTGGAGGAGAGAGTAGAGTTAATTTTAACTTTGCTGAGACCTTGCACTTAGGTAGTTCTCAAACCAAGAGGTGGATTCCTGCGCAAACCCAAGGGATGGCAGGGTTTTCAGGAGGAGGGCGTGAGTAACTGTATCGGACGCCTTAGTTAGTCAATATAGACTTCCCCAACTAAGTGTCTGTGATCAAGAGCTTTGTGAATAAATATAGTATATTCCAGCAGGGCAGTGGTGGTACTGTGGCCCTTTCTAAAACCATGCTGTTCGTGGGAGAGTAGGTTATGTTTTGGCATGTAATCAGTTAGCAGCTATTTTTTTCAAGGGCCTTAGATAACTGGAAGAAGGATGGAGATTGGGTGGTAATTGCCCGGGGAGGTGCGGTCACCATCTTTATGAATGAGTGTTATCACAGCCTGTTTCCAGAGTGTTGGAAACTGGCTTAGACAGAGGGAAAGGTTGAGGGTTTTGGTGAGGGGGCAAGGGCAGCGTTAAGGGCAAGGCAAAGGAGCTTAAGGTCCAGGGTGTCAACACTGTGACGAGATTTGCCTAGCACTCTAGTTAAGTAGGATCGGGCTTCGCGGACGGAGATGATCCTGAAGCTGGGGTAGGGGAGTGTACACGCAGTCGGGGGAGGGTCGAAGAAGTTTGAGGAAAGCACGCTACCAAGGTCCGAAAAGGCTGAGTTAAAGGCATTGGCTATAATCTTGGGGTCCTGCGAGAGGGCACCATTGATGACAAGTTGGAGGTGGATGATTTATCACTCAGCTCCTTGATGTTATTCCAGAGCTTACACCCTGAGCCCCAGAAGGATGTGAGCGCCTCTTGATAGTGGGCTGCCTTGGCTTTACAGAGTTCCCAAGTACATTTATTTCTAGTTTCCCTGTAACGTCGTCTGTCAAGGAGAAGGCCTGATTCACGGGCTTTGCACCAGAGGTTATCCCTGTGTCGCATGAGATCCAGAAGGGCTTGGATGATCCAGGGTGTAGTGTGGCCTTCGATGGTCTGTTTTGTAACAGAAGCAAAGATGTCACATGTTGTGTTGAAAGTGGAGATAAAGTAAGCTAAGGCACTGTCAATGGACTATGCAGTGTTATTAGAGGACCAGTCACAATTCAAGAGATGGTCCCTAAATAGGCTAAGGGAACCTGTTTTCAGATGTCTGAGATAGATTAGTTTGGGGGGGTGGCTTAAGTGCCTTGGCAGACCACCAGCAGAGCACAGGAGAATGGTCACTGAGGGCAGCCGAAAGGACAGTGACCTTTGATATCCGTTGGGGGCAGTTGGTAAGGATTAGGTCCAAAAGGGTGGAAAAGCTGGTAGTCTCATAGGGGAAGGGATGACTTGAGTGAGGTCCAAGGCTGCTGTGTTGTCCTTAAAGTGAGCTGCTGCGGGCGATAGCCAGTTGCCATTGAAGTCACCTAGAGCAATGAGTTTGCATTTAGGGTGGAAATGAGCTATGGTAATTGGTTATTGCACTGAAGGCCAGTTTTTGGTTTCTGGGCGGAATGTAAACCGCCATGATATGAAGCGACTTACCAGAGTTGCCCACAACAATTTAATTGTTAGTGCCTGAGCACCATGGGGGAGCGGAGCGGATGGGACAAGAATGGCTTGTAGTGTCTCCCTTATAAAAAGAGCACAGCCACCTCCCCTTTTGGCAAGTCTGTCAAATCTGAATAGAGAGTAGCCCGCAATGGCCACAGCAGAGTCTTGTGTCTTAGGGGTGAGCCAAGTTTCTGTCACAAGCAAGATATCGGGTTGGTGCTGGACCATCCAGCATTGTAGAATGTCATGCTTTTTTAGGAAGCTGCATATATTTATAGAAGCAATTTGGAGGCTGTCCGTCCTGTCCTAAGAGGAGGAGGTGGAAGAAGGAGGACCAGGGTTTGGGTGAATATTTCGGATAGAAATAAGAGAAGGAGTGTGTGCCGGAGAACTGCAATTTTAAGCAGTCTGAGTTTAATAGAGGGGTAGTGGGGGTAGGGTTGGGGTTTGGTTCCCACCACTGGGGTGGAGAGAGACCTGATGTGGTGAGCTAGTAGGGCAGATAAGTGTAGGATGGTGTGGTGGGGGGTAGTGTTAGGCCAGAGAGGCTGGGAAGCGATTGGGGGGGGTGCAATAATAGTTTCACTACAGTGGGCTAGTTTGGTTAAGGGGACTATGGCTCCTATGGGGGGGGGATTGGAGTGAGGTGCAGGAGCTAGTAGGAGTAGCAGGCAGGCGGTTATCTGAAAGATCCAGGGTAGATTCATTTTATGAAGTGTGACTAGGGGATAGTGGGTGTGGTTCTGGTATCTGGTGGGGTACTAACAGAGCAGGGTAAGGACAGACAGAAATAGGCAGGGTCAGGGTAGGGCGCCTGGTTAGTGCAGTGTAATAGGTACCGACTGTGGTGTACAAGGTAATGGGTTCGAGACCGTATTGGAGCCTAATTAAACTGGTAGATCAGCAAATGGGATAGACGGCACATGAAGGTTCCACAGGCGAGGATCTCAAAGTAAAAAAGGAAATTCATCAGGAATGAGGTACTGCCTGTTTAAGAGAAAGAGAGTGAAACCTGAGAAAAGTAGGGGTGGGTCACTGGGAGAGAGAAAGTGTATTTAGTAAAGGAAGTTTCTTTATTACCCTGAACAGTGGAGCCAGTTGGATTCAGTCTTTAAAGTTGCAGTGGGATTTAACCCTGAAAAGGTGCAGCAGTGGGATTTAACCCTGAAAGGTGGAGCCGGTGGGATTTACCTCTGAAGGGTGCAGCAGTGGGATTTAACCCTGAAAGGTGGAGCAGTGGGATTCAGTCCTTAAGGCGATAGTGGGATTCAGTCCTTGAGGTGGCAGTGGAATTTAACCCTGAAAGGAACGAGGGGATTCATTCCTTAAGGCGGCAGTGGGATTCAGCCCTGAAAGGAGCAGCAGTGGGATTCAGTCCTCAAGGTGGTAGTGGGATTCAACCCTGAAAGGAGCAGTGAAGTCGGTCCTTATGGCGGCAGTGGGATTTAGCCCTGAAAGGTGCAGCAGTGGTATCCATCCCTGGAAGGAGCAGTGGGATTCAGTCCTTAAGGTGGCAGTGGGATTCAACCCTGAAAGGAACAGTGGAATTCAGTCCTTAAGGCGGCAGTGGGATTTACCTCTGAAAGGTGAAGCAGTGGGATTCAGCCCTGAATGGAGCAGTGGAATTCAGTCCTTAAGGCGGCAGTGGGATTCAGCACTGAAAGGGGGAGCAGTGGGATTCAGTCCTTAAGGCGGCAGTGGGATTTAACCCTGAAAGGTGAAGCAGTGGGATTCAGCCTGAATGGAGCAGTGGGATTCAGTCCTTAAGTCGGTAGTGGGATTTAACCCTGAAAGATGCAGCAGTGGGATTCGGTCCTTAAGGCGGCAGTGGGATTTACCTCTGAAAGGTGAAGCAGTGGGATTCAGCCCTGAATGGAGCAGTGGGATTTAACCCTGAAAGGTGGAGCAGTGGGATTCAGTCCTTAAGGTGGCAGTGGGATTTACCTCTGAAAAGTGAAGCAGTGGGATTCGACCCTGAATGGAGCCATGGGATTCAGTCCTTAAGGTGGCAGTGGGATTTAACCCTGAGAGGTAGAGTAGTGGGATTCGGTCCTTAAGAGTGTAGTAGTAGGACTTGATTCTTAAAGGGGAATTGTGGGATTCAGCCTTTAAAGAGCTAGTAGCGCCAAAAATGGCAGGCAGAAAATGTTTGTAATTTTTTAATGCCGTCCCTTAATTTAATTGTTTTATTTTTGTGGTTAAAATCTTTATTGAATTAAAAAAAAAAAACACTGATGCACAACTGTGTTTATTGCATAGTGAGAAAACATCCATGGTAAATCTTGCACTACTGCAGTGAATACATTGTAGGAACCAGTATAATATCCAACAAGGACCAAGAATGGGTTGTACATCTATGTGCAGCAGACAGTAATAAATGCTAAACAGTCTAGGATTGGAGGTTAGCTGTGATCCAGCCTAAAGTCAGCCACATCTACTGTTGATGTCCGCCTTCTGCCTGTTGATGTGAGAGGGCAGCCTTCTATGGATAAGAAGGGATACTCCCTTTTTCTCTAGAACAGGTAGCGTGCGTTACAGTGCCCATCCATTCCCTTTACAACTTAGTCACCCCCTCCCAAGTAAGATGGATTTCCTGTAAGATGGCGACATTGGCATGTAGTTTTCTACAGTGGCGTAAAACTGCCTTCCATTTTTTGGGAATGTGTAAACCTCCCAAATTCCATGTGACAAAGGCAGCATTTGACTGAGTCATAACACCTAAGGGGGGGGGGCCCATATGAAAGGATTTAAAATTGCAAGGGTGCAATCTTCACCTGCCCACATACTCTTCAGGTGATCCCCCTTACATTTTTAAGGCCTTTTTATTTTTGAAGTCTTTCTATGTGCTCCTTAGGTGGTTTTCTACCTAATAGTAATAGGTGTGATGTATAAAGCAGTGCTTCAGGTGGAAGCAAACATATCTGCAGTAGTTCATTGTGTCCTCAGTCACGGTTACATCACAGACACTGCTGTCTTATTGGTAGCGTGTCTCGCAAGTTACCAATCAAGTAGCAGGAGACTGGATCTTTCTTACTAGTGATGTCACAGTTATGAGGTATATTGATGAATAGAGCTGACTGTGAGCCTACAGGTAGAGTGCTGTTCCACATCAAACCAAGTACTGTCTGGTAGAAACTCTTCTAACCAGCAAACCGGAAACAAAAATGCTTCAGATGCAAGACGGGATAGCTGACTACTTTTGAAAGTAATGTCATTTCTAGGCACTACACTTGCTCTTAAAAAGTAGGACAGTGGGACTTAAACCTTAATGGGCAAGCAGTGAGATTACCAGATGTTGCATTTTAGTGTAAATATATTTTATTTATTTATTTGTACATCAGTTAGGTTGAATCAGTCTGAGAAAAGTCTTTGATGATTTTGTTTTTTTTTGATTCTTTTATGCTTTTCTGTTTTCTTTTCTTCCTCTCTTTTTTTAGTCCAGACTTCAGCCCCCTCAGTGCCTGTGGCAACTGCAAGCTTACTGATGACCCATCAAGGCCAGGTTATTACGTTGAAGACCCCATTGGTGGGAGGAAACCTGTCAAGCATTCCTGCAGCCATTCTGCAGACAGATGAAAAGGCACAAGGGGGCAGCAGTGAGGGAAATACAAAGCCAGGTATGGGCATACAAATGGGTGTTTGTGAGTCAGCTTCTGTGGCAGGGAGAATGGCAAGGTTGTTGTCCCTTTAAGCCATGACAGAGTAAGTAGACTCAGGAATATTCAGGGGGCACCATCCATCCACTCCCGTGATCCCTCATTCTTCACTTGTTTATAGCTGAGAAAACACTCCCTGCTTAGCAGAAACTTTTCTTTGCAGATGTTGTTTTATCTTCGGTTTTGCTGACACCGGCGAATCAGTGTAGCATATCCATATTGTACAGACACATGGCTTAGGTAGGTAACCGCTGTAGTGAGACAGTTGAATTGGGGCATTTTGTATGTCTGCCCCAAGGCAGTTAGCATATGGAATGGGATGTCCTCCCCTTCTAGCTGAGTCAGGTTGAATCAGTCTGAGAGAAGTCTTTGAACATGCCCTTTTCCAGATCCGTACCATTATTTTCAGCTAATAATAGGTGGCAGATCGCTTCCTGCTCAGCAGAAATTTTCTGTAATAGTTATTGGATTTTTTTGAGGTTTTTCTTTTCCTTAAGGATCCTTCGAGTTTCTTGATTTAAAGACCACAACATACTTACAGCTCTGTTCTCAGACACCTCCTGGACGGTCTCTAGTGACGAAACCTGCTCTTCCTCTAAACATAGAAACACAGGGTTTGATGACAGATAAGGACCACTTGGCCCACCCATTTCTTCCCTGCCTATAGTGTCACCGAAGACCCTCCTTGATCCCCAGCATCACCGCCCCCTTTCCACTATGATTCCTATCTCCTATGATAGGACATTAAGTTACTGGAGGGGGTGCAGCGCAGGGCGACAGAGCTGATCAAGGGGCTGGGGGACTTACCATACGAGAGGAGGTTGAGGGAGTTGAACATGTACCCACTGGAGGAGAGGAGGGACGGGGGGGACATGATTGAAACCTTTAAGTACATGAAAGGAATAAACAAGACAGGTACAGAGGGGCTGTTCAACGTAAGGGAGGGGAGGGACACCAGGGGCCCTGATATGAGACTGGCGGGAGGAAGGTTCAGGAGGGAGATGAGGAGACACTTTTTTACAGAGAGGGTGGTGGCTGGGTGGAATGCGTTACCTGCAGAAGTGGTATCCAGTAGAACAGTGGACTGCTTCAAAAGGGGATGGAACAGGACAAGGGGGAGGGTCAATGAAGGGGAAGGGTGGAAGGGAGGGGCAGCTGCAGAATAAGTGGTGCTAGCTGCACATTCGAGCAGACTTGATAGACCTCTGGGCCTTTATCTGCTGGCAAATTTCATATGTTCGTATTCCCTTATGCCTATCCCATGCATTTATTCATTCCCACCATTGTTTCTACTCCCACCACCTCCGCCAAAAGACTGTTCCAGGCATCCACCACTCTTTCTGTGAAGAAGTACTTCCTCACATCTCTCTGAAATTTACCCCTTCCGGCTTTATTGCATGTCTTCTTGTTCTTGTGCATTGTTTACCCATGTGAGGTATTAGTAGGTCTCTGTCATACCACCCCCCCCCCCTTAGTTTCTCCTTGTAGGGCTTCTGATGCAGACCCTGCAGCATTTTAGTTGCCTTTCTCTGGACCACCACCACTCTTGTCTATGGTTTTCCTGAGGTGGGGTGTTACCAGTGATCTATACAGTGGCAACACCACCTCCCTCCTCCTGCTGGTGATACCCATCCCTGTGCATCCCAACATCCCACTAATCCTACCAGCTGCCTTGTCGCACCACCTGGCCATCTTCTGGTCATCAGCACTGATTATCCCCAGGTCTTTTTCCTGTTTGGTAATGGTCAGTACCCCCAATGTTTTACTGCGTCTTTGAGTTTCTCTGCCCTAAGTGCATGATTTTGCATTTTTTCGCATTGAAACCCAGCTACCGTACCTTTGGTCACTCCTCAAGCCTTTTCTGGCAACTGCACATTCTTTCACACACATCCCTGCTCCCCAGCTGTTTGCAGATTTTGGTGTCATTCACAAAGAGTCAGACCCATCCCTTCCACCTCATTTGCGATGTCACTTGTATAGACATTAAGGAGGACTGGTCCCAGTACTGAGCCCTGTGGCACCCTGCTGGTCATCCACCCTTCCCCAGAGTGAACTCTGTTCATCACCACCCTCTGTCATCTATCTGTTAACCAAATTATTAATAAATTGCAGGGATTTGCTTGGCAGAATAATTTCTTGTGGATAACAGTTGATATCAGCTTCCTGTACACCTTTATCATACATGAACATGGCAGGACATGCAAAGAATTCATGGCAGCCAACAGAGGTCTCAGGGAGGCACTACAGAAATTCATTTTGGGTTTACTGAGATATGTGCTGATACATAATTCCTTCTTTTTTTTAATTGGAGATTATACATGCAGCTGCAGGGGACAGCGATGTGGGCATTAGTCCCCTCATACAGACATCTTTATGGCTTGGTAGGCGTATCAGATGCTTTTTACCGACTCGAGCCCCCACCTCAGACACATACGCAGATGGAGTTGATTTGTTGATGACATATGTGTCTGGGGTGGAGGTGAGGAAACCGTAGGAGAATTCATGCGATGGCGAAACACAAACCCTCTGAACAGCGAATGCACCCACAAATCAGACAGAAGGGAGATTGAATTTTTGGACATCAAATTTAAAGTAAGCCCAGAGAGCACTGTGATCTGCAAACCATTTAGAAAACCAGTGGCTGTCTGAGACATGCAGGCAGTGCACACTTGAGACACCTGGTCAACAACATCCCATTTGGCACTTCCTACAGATTAAAAGGAATTGTATGCTAGGAGACACCCACAAGAAAGAAGCCTGGATGCTGTCGACCAGGTTTCTATAGAGAGATTGCTCTGTGAGTGTAGTGAAGAGGGCTAAAAAAAAAGCAGATTCGGTACAGAGAGGAAATATGTGTGTGTGTGTGTATATATCTTACTTCGAGAAACAGCTCTTGCAGCAGGTTACATCATTAGGACTGAAGCCGGCAGACGCCAGGACCCCACGGAAATTTTCTAGTCAGCAGTATTCAGCGGGGACCGCCCCCAACGTCAGGCACAGTACTTAAGGGGGCAGTCCCCCAGAATCCCCAGTTCTTTTCCTGCCGTCGACTCGCCAGCATCGGCCTCTCGGTCTCTACCTAGCGCACGACGACTAAGAACTTCAAGAGTTTCTACTTAACTAGTGTCCTCTCCAACTCCTTCATTTGAGGGACACCTTTCAAAGTGTGCCTGCGGAAAACAGATCCCTTTCAAGGATCCTCATTCTTCCTGCATGCGGTGCTTAGGCCCGGACCACGACACCAAGGCCTGCACCATTTGCCAAGGGTTCAATAGCCGCACCAGGATCCGCCATCAGAAGGTACTTCAGGCTTACTTGCTAGAGGAAAAACTTAGTAGGATGGACAAAGAACCTTCCTCCAAGGTCCACAAGCACCGGGAGAAGGCAAGGTCTAGATCCCCGACCCGGGCCTCGGATTTGCGGAGCTCAGACTCCACCCGATCGGACCGCTCTCCCTCCAGGGCTAGGTCTCAGCCCCCTCTGGTTAAGGTCCCGGCTTCCAGCGGTTCTTCGTCTCTTCAGCCCATCAAGACTTCCAGGCCCTCGGCTTCCTCTACTCCCTCTCGGGCCTCTTCTAAGTCCTCTGAACGTCACAAGTCTTCCTCTTCTACCCGACGTCGGGACCCCGACTCCAGGTCGGTCTCCCAGACCCCTAGGGGCCCGGATCCACCATCCAGGAAGACGAAGGACCTGACGTCCCTCAAGTAGACGACTAACCCGACGTCGGCCAGGCGTTTGCTGGAGCCGAGAACATCGGCCAAGCACCAGACGCCGGCCAGGCGTTCACCGGACCCGGAGTAGTCGGCCAAGCGACAAACGTCAGCTTCACCAGAGCCGAAGACCGCCCCCCCAGTCACTGGTGGACACCGGTCACAGGGACTCCACGGAGGAGGAGGACGCCACGTTGCCTGAAGACCAGGCGGGCGACACAGAGGATGTTGGGCTTCCGAGGGAACCTTCACCCACCATGGAGACACCCAAGGACCCGATGCCCAACCCCAGTGACAGACCACCGGTGCCAGGCCCGTCTTGGGGCATGAATATTCAAGAAGTAAAGGAGCTCTTTACTTTCTGGTGGGACACCATCTGTAAAGACGTGGTCCAGGTAAAGCCTCCCCCTCCTCCTACTCCTTTACCTCTTACGCCCTCTCCTCCACCATAGGGCCCAGCAGGACGACCACCAACCCCCAAGGAGCAGACTCCACCTCCTAGGGGTAGATCCCAGAATTGGAGAAGGCCTCCCTCAAGATCTCCATCAGGGTCTCCCAGCCCCAAGCGACCCAGACGTCAGCGGTATACTCCATCCGGGGAGGACTCTAGATCGGATACCTCGGATTACTCCAGATCTCCTTCTCCACTCAGCATTTCATCACCTGACCCACATGACCTTCCCAGGTCTCCTCCGGATGATCTCTCTTTCTCTGAGATCATGAAGCAGATCCAGGACAACTTGGGGTGGGATGCTGAAGACCTCGACCCCGAAAGGCAGCGCCTTGCCCGTTATCTTCGGTTGAAAGACCCAAAGCCTGTGGTAGTGCCACCCTTGGTGGACACCTTTGCGGATGTCACCAAGGCTGCGTTGAAGTGTCCGCACTCCACTTCGGCAGTGCCAAAGAAATCTGACCGCCTGTACAAGGCCCCAAGAGAGGACTGGTACTTGGCTCAACAACCTCTGGCAGACTCCCTGGTCATTACGGCCTCACATGACCGGTCCCAGAGACCACAACACATGAGCACACAGCCATCGGACCAGGAATCCAAACAATTGGACACCCTGGGGAGACTCATGTATGCGGCTGCTACATGCTCCATCAGGTCCCTGAACTACCTAACCCACATGGTACAGTTTCAGAACGCCCTATGGGAACAGGGCCAGGACCTGGTCGATAAGCTTCCGGATGGCGATCAGCAAGCGGAGCTCCTGAACCTTCTCCGCAGAGGGTCTGATGTGGGTACCCAAGTATTACAAGCTGCATACAGTTCTGCGGACTCGTCCGTCAGAGCTGCAGCTCCAAGCGTCTGTCTCCGGTGACACTCTTGGCTCCGTGTCTCCGGTTTCACCCCGGACGTACAGAAGAACATTCTTGACGTCCCTTTCAACAGCGAAGTACTCTTTGGTGAACCCTCGGAGAAGGTGATCACCAAACTCCAGGATGCTGGGAAGGCAGTCAGGTCTGTACAGGCCATGTACAGACCCAGGCCCGGTTCCTTTCATAGGACGCAGAGCTGTTTTCACAGCCGGCAACAAAGGCAGCAGCCATGTTCCGGCCAGCAACAAAGGGGCTCCTTTCAGCGGAAAGCCCAGGCTAAGTCGTCCCCAGGCAGAGCCCAACGCTACACTAAACCGGTCCAGCCTGCAGGGACCAGTGCTGCCAAAGCATGACTCCTTCCCGGCCCCGCCCCTCCTCTGGATCAGTGGGCACAAAAGGTCAGGGGTCGCATCGCTCGCCACTTTTCAGCGTGGCAGTCGATTACCACTGACCGGTGGGTTCTCCAATTGGTCAAGAAAGGTCACTTCATAGAATTTCTCGACCACCCACCGGCCAGACCTCCCCTGCTTTCCCGTTACTCGGGTCAGCATGCCCTGCTCATACAGCAGGAGGTGCTCGTGCTCCTGGAAAAAGAAGCGATAGAGCACATTCCACGGAACCAGGGGGGTACAGGATATTATTCTCACTTCTTTCTGGTTCCCAAGAAAACAGGGGACCTCTGTCCGATACTGGACCTCAGCGACCTCAACAAGTCGGTCCTGTACAAGCGCTTCCGCATGGCGACCCTCCCAGTCTGATTCCCATGCTCAAGCAGGGCACCTTTCTAGCATCCTTGGACATGCAGGACGCTTACCTGCATATACCCATCGCTCAAGCGCACAGGAAGTTTCTGTGCTTCGAGTTGCAGGGTCACCATTATCGGTTCCGAGCCCTTCCTTTCGGACTGTCATGGGCACCTCGAGTATTCACGAAGTGTATGGCGGTCGTAGTGGTGACTCTGAGGAGGCAAGGCCACTACGTGTTCCCCTACCTGGACGACTGGCTTCTCATGGCGCCCTCTCGGGAGGCCTTGATGTCTGCCATTCATTATACTCTGTCTTTGTTCGAGACACTGGGCATCATGATCAATCAAGAGAAGTCACACCTGGTTCCATCCCAGACTCTTTAGTTCATAGGCGCAGTTCTGGACACCGTCCAGGGGAAAGCCTTTCTTCCCCAGGACAGAGCAGAACACATCAGATCCCTCATCAGGAACATTTCGGCAAAGAAGACCGATTGGTCCTTTGCCTGCTCGGACACATGGCTGCGGCCATTGCAACAGTCCTGCTTGTTCGTCTCCATATGCGGGTCACCCAGTGGATATTACTGGTCCAATGGGATCAAAAGCAAGACCATCTGCAGCTTCCAGTCCGGTTCGCGAAGACCGTAATCCGGGATTGGCAATGGTGGCTAGATCCGAAGAATCTTATCGGCAGGGGTCCCCTTCATTGCGCCGTCTCAGACTGTGACACTCTCCGCAGATGCCTCAGGGCTCGGATGGGGAGCACACCTCAACGGTGTCCGGTCTCAGGGCCTATGGACAGCCCGAGAGACTCCTCTCCACATAAACATCCTGGAAATGAGAGCAGTTCTTTACGCCCTGCAGGCCTTCCAGTTGGAAATTCCACCGGGTACTCTTCTGTTACAAACGGACAATTCCGCGGTGATGTATTACCTCAAGCAAACAAAGCGGCACCCATTCCTACCCGCTTTGCAGGGAGGCCATGAGGGTGTGGGATTGGGCTTTGCAACACGGCGCAAACCTCATTGCTGTTCACGTCCCAGGAGTGGACAACAGTCATTGCAGATGGCCTGAGCTGCTCTCAGGCCAGAGTCCATGAGTGGGAACTACTCCAGGAGGTAGTAGAGGATCTTTCACAGTTGGGGTACACCAGAGTTAGACCTTTTCGCGTCCCCATCCAATGCAAAACTGCCCAATCTTTGCTCGCTAGATCCAGGGCCTGGTATTTTCTGGCGAGACGCGTTGTCCCTCTCCTGGGCAGGCAGATTCCTCTATGCCTTCCCCCCTTTCCGTTGATGTGGAGGGTTTTTCTGAAACTTTGTAGAGAGCCGGCGACGCTGATACTCATTGCGCCGTTCTGGCCCAGGCAGATCTGGTTCCCTCTACTACACAAGCTATCCCGAGAACTTCCGGTGCCTCTGCCAATCAGCTCTCACTTGTTGTCTCAGGAGGAGGGCTCCTTGGTCCATCCGGACGTTCGTTCATTGAGCCTGCACGCTTGGCTCCTAGAGACAGACATTTTGCGACACAGGGTCTCGCAAGAGGTAGCTGATGTCCTGGTGGCTGCAAGAAAACCAGCCACTTATGCCATGAAATGGCGCTGTTTTTGCCTTTCGGCTCAAGCGCTGGGGTTTTCGCCTCTAGACTGTCCAGAAAAGTCGGTCTTGGACTACCTCCTGTCTCTTTTTCAGACAGGCTTGGCCTACCCCTCAACCAAAGTACACCTCTGTGCCATCTCAGCCTATCATTGTCCTGTAGGCCAACGCACCATATCTCAGTTGGACACGGCACGAGCCTTCCTGAGAGGTATTCTCCACCTTAGACCTCCGATTAGGGATCCAATTCCGCCATGGGATCTACCCTTTGTCCTGGAGCAGCTCACACTGCCACCCTTTGAACCAGCCGCGGATTGTGAGCTGTGTCTCCTCACTTGGAAGACATTGTTTTTAGTTGCCGTTACTTCGGCCTGAAGAATTTCTGAACTCCATGCACTCATGTGCAAAGAGCCTTATTTGGTTGTTCACCATAGCAGGGTATCCCTACGGACTAATCCCAAATTTCTGCCTAAGGTGGTCTCAGCTTTCACCCTTAATCAAGACATCGATCTACCAGTGTACTTTCCCAACTATTCAAATCGAGGAGAGGCCCTGTTGCACACCCTAGATGTGCATAGCTGTCTCCAATACTACCTTACCAGAACCAAACACCACCGAAAATCTGACCAGCTTTTTGTCTCCTTTGCCCACAGGATGATGGGAGCTTCTGTTTCCAAACAGTCGCTGTCCAGGTGGCTCATTCAGTGTATCACGTTCTGTTACCAGAAGCGCAACAAACCCTTAACGGGAGCAGTTAAGAGTCATTCCACAAGGGGGGGTGGCTACCTCCTTTGCGGCCCTTAAGAATGTGTCCACCTCGGCCATCTGTGCTGCAGCTACTTGGAGCTCCGTGCACACTTTCATCAGGCATTATAGCCTGGATATTGTATTGAGGCGAAGAGCAGGTTTTGGTCTCAGCAGTCCTTCAAGGACGTCTGTCCTAGGCTTTGGTTTCCTTAAGGATTTCTACCTTCCCTCTTCCCAATGGTGTGGGATATCCATTATTGCTTGGGAATCAGTCCTAATGGTGTAACCTGCTGCAAGAACTGTTTCTCGAAGTAAGATGGTACAGTTACATAAGAACTTACCGTAACAGTAGATCTTCGAGAACAGCTCCTGCAGCAGGTACTTTCCCTCCCACCATCCCCGCTGGAGGTAGATTCTAGTTCCAACATCCTTCTTCTAGGATCAGGTGTTTTCAGCATCTCTCTGACTGCCATTTGATGGCGGATCCTCAGTCTCCTCTACTGATGTCATCCAGCGGCCAGGAGTCTCCGGCGGGAGAACTGTGGATTCTGGGGACCGCCCCTTATGTACTATGTCTGGCGTCGAGGGGTGGGACTGGCGTCGAGGGAGGTCCCACTGAATACTGCTAGCTAGAACATTTCCATGGGTTCTGGCGGCCGGCTTCAGTCCTAATTGTGTAACCTGCTGCAAGAGCATTTCTCGAAGATCTACTGTTACGGTAAGTTCTTATGTAACTGTACTTTATTATTAATTGAGAAGCCATTTATCCAGATTTGATTTAAAAGTGCCTATATTAGAACAGTCTACAACTTCTGAGGTAGTTTGTTTCACAGTCTGGGTGTTCTAATATAGAAAAAATGTAATCTTTTATTAGTCCTAGCCTTTTGAATATGGAGCTGTTTGTTATGTAATCTGGGTACAGTTTTCCCTTGTGTCATATGAGATGCCACATTGAGACATTAAAGTTGGAGATTGAATGATTTTAAATAATTGTAAAAGATCTCCTCTGATCCTTCTCATCTCGAGGGAGTATGGGCCAGTAGAGTTAAGTCTAGTATTAGTCATATTGTGACAGATGAGGAATAATTTTTGTAACCCTGTGTTGTATTTGTTCAGTCCTGTTTATGTCAGAAACAAGATAAGGGTTCCAAAAAGGAGACCCATAATCTGTGTAACACCGAATGTAAGTTTTGTTTAGGGTTATTATACACTGTTCCGTTTTGGATATAAATGTACGATTTATACATCTAATTAAAGCATTTGTTGAGTTTGCAATTTTGTTGCAGTGATCAACTGATGAGAGTTTGCAATTAACCATGATTCCTAGGTCCTTTTCACGAGAAAATGTCCTAATGATGACACCATTTAGTGCATAAGTCTGAATAGGGTTATTTGTACCCAAGCGGATAACTGAATACTTGTCAACATTAAGAAGCATTCCATTTGTTGATGCCCATTGTTCAGTATGTCCTAAGTCAAGTGTAAGGGATTTCATATTTACTGGGTCATTGACTCTTCCCCCCAGTTTGGTGTCGTCAGCGAATGTAGTGAAAATATTGTTGGAATTAATTTTCATATCGCTAATGAATATATTAAACAGAGTCGGGCCCAAAACCGAACCTTGGGGGACCCCACTAGTCACACCTCCTATTGTGGAGAGGGCTCCGTTTACCCTGACCCTCTGGGTCCTACTGGTAAGCCAGCTGTGAACCCACTTTGTAATAACTGATGAAAAACCTAAAGTGATAAGTCTATTCACTAAAGTTACATGAGATACCTTATCTAAGGCTTTACTGTAGTCCAGTAAGATGATGTCAACAGGGATGTTACAGTCTAAATGTTTACTGATGTATTCATAAAAGGTCAGTAAATTGGTTGTACAGGAATGCCCTTGCTTGAATCCATGCTGTGACAAATCTGTGATTTTTAAAGAAGCCATTTCGTGTTCAATAATTATTTTGAGGATTCTTTCCATCATCTTACAAGGGATAGAGGTAAGGCTAATGGGTCTGTAGTTCTCAAGTCTGGAACGTAACTCCTGTTTAAGGATGGGGTGACAATGGCAGTAAGCCAGTCAAGTGGTACGGTTGATTCTTGTAGGGATTTGTTGAAAATTAAAGTTAGTGGTAAAATAATGTTATCAATTGTCCCAATCAGAAAGTTGGGATTAATGTTATCTGGCCCAGGACTGGAAGATTTTTTGATGGTTATAAGTACTTTCATAGTGTCATGTAAGGAAATTGTGTGTCCTTCATAAGAGAGTGGGGTGCAGTGACTTTGTTGCCGTGCATCAATTGAAGAAAAAAACGAGCAAAAGTAATTGTTAAAGGCTGAGGCTTTCTCAGTGTCAGAGACCATAGTGATATTGTTAATCACTAGTGGCCCTATAACTCTAGCGTTCCCTTTTTTACCGTTAAGATAGGAATAAAGTAATTTATGGAAGTCCTTAGTGTGAGCAATTTTAAACTCCAGGTTTCGTTTAGCTAATGTTATGAGCTTCTTTAAGGTCCTAACAGATTGTCTAGAATTGAAAAGGGCCCCCTGTTTTACATCTGCAGAACAGTTTTTTAAGGTTTTAAATGACTTTTGTTTAATAACATTTTTTTATGGTGTTGTTAAACCATAAGGGTACTTCCTTTGTTATTGTATTTGTTTTTTTCAGGGACGTATGATGTTCACGCTCATGAATTGTTGTTTTAAATAGGGTCCAAGCCTCTTCAGTATTAAGATTAAGGAAATTGTCCACCCAGTTGAAACTTTTTAAATTCTCATTTATAGTTAGAAAATCAGCGTTCTCATACAATTTAATTTTAGCGTGGTGGTTTGTTAGTTCAGAATCATATGAAATGGTGAAATATAAGGATAAATGATCACTGTTCCCTAAAGGGTCAAAAGTATTAAAGTTTGTTATTTTGTTTTTACCGCTAGTAATGAGAAGATCCAAGGTATGTAACCCTCGAGTTCGGTTCCTTTACTAGTTGAGTGAAACCTAGGTCTATTATAGACGACAAGAAAAGCTCGTCATGTTGGGAGCTACCTGTTAAATGTTCCCAGTTAATAGACGGAAAGTTAAAGTCACCCAAAATAAGAACCAAACTGTTGTTAGCTAGTAATTTTATTTCATTAGTTAAAGACTGAGTGTAAGCTAAATCAGCTGACGGGGGTCTATAACAGGTACCCACTGTTAGTTTTGGCTGCCCGTGAAACTGAAGGGTAACCCATAAACATTGTAATTGGGGGTCTGAGCTAAGTTCAAAGGATAAGATGTCATTCCTGACAGAGACAGACCCCACCTCCCTTCCTGGTGCCTGTTCTGTTTTTAGTATAGAGTGTAAACCTTGGTATTACCATTGACCAAGATTTGTCTGAGTTTCCTCATGTCCCGAATGTAGATATGAGGCTGAGGTCATAGAGTAAAATTTTGGCTTCAAGTTCCACCATTTTAAGGGTATTTAATGATCGGATGTTAAGAGAAAGAGGGTTAAGTTGTTTTTTTCTGCTGAGGGGATCTAGGAGTAATGAGAGACTTGCAGATAAATCTGGTCGCCCCCACGACTAATGGTTTATATGATTGTGGATAAAAGCAGATTTTATGTCCTAGTAACGTGTTTCCCCTTCTACTGAGATGCAGTCCTTCCCAGCAAAAGAGGGAAGGGTTGTCATTAAATTCTTCCCAATGTGTTAGGCATAGGATGTCCTGCCTAAGGCAGAATTTTCGGAGCCATTCATTAATGGCTTTTATTCTTTTAACCATGAAGTAAGTTGCTCTTGGAACTGGAAGAATCTCTGAAGAACAAATACTATAGCCTCTATCCTCTAGTATATTATAGAGAGACACATCATTGTGCTTCAACTGGTCAATAGGTGTTCTAGTAATGTCGTTGGTCCCACAGTGAATGACCACAAGGGGGTTAATCCCCTGCCTGAGATAGGATTGGTTTAACCATTGATGTTATGTCTGATAGTTTTGCCCCCCTATAACTAGAGCATGTTCTGATGGTTTTGTCAAGGTTATATATGGTATGATCAGTATATTTGATTAGTGAATCACCTAGAACAAGAATCTGTCTACTTTGTAACACTGGTTTAAAATGTGTCTCACGATGAACAGGAGAAGTGACAGTTTTTTTTTTTGTTTTGTTTTTTTTTTCACTGTAAGGATTCATTAAAGGGTACAGAGGGCACAGGAGTGGAGGAAATGTTAATATCAAGACCTGGGTCAGAGATGTCAGGTGTACAAGATTTGTCAGTATTCAAGTAGTGCAGAAACAGAAGTACACCCATCAGTTCTTAGTATAGTTGAAGTAGCCACCCTTACTTCACCATCAGATAATTTAAGATAGTAAGTAGTGGGTTCAGATCTGGTGGTGGCAGGGGTAGAACTTGTGATAATATCCTTACCAGATAAAGCCCTGCACATTGAGGGATTTATGTCGTGTCCCCCGCTGGTTTTTCTGAGGGAACAACTGATGTATCGATGTCCAGTAATATCTGATCAGTATAGTCCTCCAAAGCTTCTATTTCGGGATTATTTGGAGTTCTAATAGTAAGCCGTTTTTATATCTGCCTGTAGTGTAATAACAAGTTGGCATTTTGGACATGTAAAGTTGGGAGCTTGTTTCCCAATAGCATACATTTCACAGTAGGTACAGCGATTCTTTGCTTGCTTCATCTCAACTTTAATCAGTTGTGCTTACCCTCTATTTAGTAGGGACTCTAGTATCAATATGGGAATCCTGGTAATTAACCTCTAGTACCCGGTCCCAGTGGACCACGGTAGACACCACTGTGAAGTGTCTCGCATACTTCAGTTTAGCGCTAGTTTTAAAGTTAAATAAAGTGATTCTTAGCCTTTAAAAAGGTTATGCTAAGTAGTAATGAGTGTAAAAGAGTAGATCAGGGTCTGTGGAGAAGCGTAACAACCTCCGTGGGCATATACTGAGTGTGTGAGTTCAGTAGCTAGTGCTCAGACCTCCTGTATCCCATAAATCACTGCAAAAAGCAACAAGCTGTAGATGATAGGGATGAAACCCTGATCCCAAAGGTTTAAAACAAATGCTGTAAGATGACACTATAAAGCCTTGGGATTTTGCATACTCACAGCATGGAGCTTTCATCCAGCAGATCTAAGGCTCCAAAGTACAAGTGATGCAAGGCTTGAGGCTTGGCTCCAGTCCGGTGTAGCTGGCTCCTACTGCCGATCCTGCAGTAAGGAGTCCTTGTTTTTGGTCACTGCATCCTCAGCTAAGGCCAGTGATGTGCACAACTCTTAATGAAGGATTGTCTGTGCACAAAGCTGCTTCGGACCCTTGTTCTATGTAATCAGACAGGTTGAAGGAACCTGCTTGTTTGTCTCCCCAGCAGGGAGGCATTCAATTCATTGTTTCCTCATGGAGAAGTGGGGTTAACGCTCACCATGTATGCATCATAGCTGAGGGGGATGGGAGCGTACAACTGCAGTGTCCTTGCCACCTCCCATACCTTTGGATGGCTTTTTAAGCCTTTTCCACAGAATTTTTGAAAACCCTCTTGACCCACACTCTGGAAAGAAACTCTCCCAAGCTGGGGCATCCTTGCATAGCGACAGATTCCCCTACATTTTCCCCCCAGAAGGGACTCTAATGCTCCCTCATCTGCGCACGTGATAGTGGCAAAAGAGGGTCCCTGCTTGTGGACCATCGCTCTCCTCTTGGTCTCTGAGTGTATCCCTACCTGGGCCCCCTACAGTCCTGAGCTGCTTCCCCACCACTGTCACCCATGATCACTCACTGCAAAAGAGAGCATCCATTGGGAAGCTTGGTCCTCCTAATGGTGGCTTGGGGTAGAAAGCTGGACTGACAGCATTTTAATTGATGTACATGTGTACCCACCAATAGCAGCACTTTAAAACTCAACACTTTTGCTGCTAGTCTTCAGTGTACAGCAGTCCCAGCCCTCCTCCTTAAGAGATTTTCCAGATCTTACTGAGAAACAGCTCTTGCAGCAGGTTACACCATTAGGACTGAAGCCAGCAGGCGCCAGGACCCCACGGAAATGTTCTAGCTAGCAGTATTCCGTGGGGACCGCCTCCAATGTCGGTCCAACCCCCGATGTCAGGCGTAGTACATATGGAGGCGGTCCCCCATAATCCTCAGTTCTTTTCCGGCCGTCGACTCGCCAGCATCGGCCTCCCAGTCTCTTTCTAGCGCACGACGACTATAGAACTTTCGGCGAATATTTTCTCTGCACAACTGATGTCCTCTCCAACTCCATCTCTTGAGGGTCACCTTTCGAAGTGTGCCTGTGGAAAACAGATCCCTTTCAAGGATCCACACTCTTCCTGTGTGCGTTGCCTAGGCTTGGACCATGACACCAAGGCCTGCACCTTTTGCTAGGGTTTCAATAGCCGCACCAGGATCCGCCGTCAGAAGGCACTTCAGGCTTATCTTCTCGAAGAAAAACTGAAAAGGATGGACCAAGAACCTTCCTCAAGGGGAGAATCTTTATCAAAATCCCACAAACACCGGGACAAGCACTGGGAGAAGGTGAGGTCTATGTCCCCAACTTGGTCCTCGGACTCCTGGTGCTCCAGCTCCACATCGGACCGCTCTCCCTCCAGGGCTCGGTCACAGCCCCCGTTAAGGTCAGGTCTTCAGACGTCTTTTCCTCACTCCAGCCTCTTAAGACATCGAGGCCCTCGGCTTTCTCAACCCCATCCAAGGCCTCTTCAAAGTCTGCTGGCGCCATAAGTCATCTTCCTCCACCTGACATAGGGACACAGACACAAGGTCAGTCTCCCAGCCGCCAGAGGGTCCTGGTCCGTTACCCAGAAAGACCAAGGACCTGATGTCCCTAAAAGCGGATGTCGGACCCGGCGTCGGGCAAACATTCAAAATCAGCTCGGCTCCACAGGAGCCGGCGAGCACCTACTAATTTACCAGTCGCCCGGCCAGGCGTTCGCCAGAGTCCGAGAGATGTATTGGGGGACCGACTTTGGCAACTCTGGAGCAGAAGATCGCACCCCCATCACTGGCGGACGCCGGTCGTACAGAATCGACAGAGGAGGACCCCCTACACCCCACAGCCCGAAGACCAGGCGGATGACACCGAGGATGCCGGGCTCCAACGGGAACCCTCCCCAGACCGGGAGACACCCGGGGGACAGACCACCACGCCAGGCCCGTCGTCGGGCATGAACATTGCAGAAGTAAAGGAGCTCTTTACTTTTTGGTGGGACACCATCAGGAAGGATGTGGTCCCCACCCGTCCTCCTCCTACTACTACTACTCACCTCCTACACCCCCTCTTCCACCTAAGGGGCCAGTAGGACGACCACCATCCCCCAAGGAGCAGATCTTCAGACAGGAGAAGGCCTCCTCCAGATCTCCTTCAGGGTCACCCAGCCCCAAACGACCCCGACGACGCCGGTATACTCCGTCAGGGGAGGATTCAAGATCGGACACTTCGGAATACTCCAGATCGCTTTCTCTGCTCAGCATCTCCTCTCTTGACCCACATGTCCTCCCCAGGTCTCCAGCAGATGATCACTCTTTCGCTGAGATTATGAGGCACATCCAGGATAACATGGGGTGGGGTGCTGAGGACCTTGACCCCGAACAACAACGCCTTGCTCGCTACCTTCGGCAAAAAGACCCAAAGCCTGTGGTAGTGCCTCCCTTGATGGACATCTTCGCGGACGTCACCAAGGCTGCATGGGAACATCCGCACTCCACTCCCGCGGTGCCAAAGAAGGCTGACCGCCTGTACAAGGCTCCTAGAGAAGACCAGTACTTGGTGAAGCAACCTCTGGCAGATTCCCTGGTCATCACGGCCTTACATTACCAGTCTCAAAGGCCCCAGCGTATGAGCACTCAGCCACTGGACCAGGAATCCAAGAAATTGGATGCCCTGGGGAGGCGCACGTACGCGGCTGCTACATTCGCCATCAGGTCTCTGAACTACCTTACCCATATGGTACAGTTCCAGAACGTACTGTGGGAACAGGGCCAGGACCTGGTTGAAAAGCTTACCAATGGCGACCAGAAAGCGGAGCTCCTCAACCTACTCCACACCAGGTCAGATGTGGGGACTCAAGTGCTTAGAGCCGCATACGATTCCGTGGACTCTTCGGCCAGAGCTGCAGCTTCAGGCGTTGTCTCCAGAGACACTCCTGGCTCTGTGACTCCGGCTTCACCCTGAACGTACAGAAGAATATTCTAGATGTCCCATACAGTGGCGAGGTACTTTTTGGTGAATCCTCGGAGAAGGTCATCACCAAGCTTCGGGACGCAGGGAATGCAGTCCGATCTGTACAGGCCATGTACAGATACAGGCTAGTTCCTTTCGTAGGAACCAAAGCCGTTTTCGCGGCCGGCTACAAAGGCAGCAGCACCGTTCTGGCCAGCAGCAGAGGGGCACTTTTTCGTGCAAGGCCCAGGCCAAGTCGTCCCCAGGCAGAGGTCAACGTTACGCAAAGTCGACCCAGCCTGCAGGAACTAACGCTGCCACAGCATGACTCCTTCCTGGCCCCGGCCCCTCCTCTGGATCAACGGGCAAGGAAGGTCGGGGGTCGCATCGCTCGCCACTTTTTAGGGTGGCGATCGATCACCACCGACAAGTGGGTTCTCCAGTTGGTCAAGAAAGGCCATTGCATAGTTTCTAGACGACCCACCTACAAGACCTCCCCTGCTCTCCCATTACTCGGGTCAGCATGCCCTGCTCATAAAGCAGGAGGTGCTCGCACTTCTGGAAAAGGAAGCTATAGCGCACGTACCAAGGAACCAGAAGGGACTAGGATGTTATTCTCACTTCTTTCTGGTTCCAAAGAAAACAGGGGACCTCCGTCCAATTCTGGACCTCAGCGACCTCAATGTCTCGGTCTTGTACAAGCGCTTCTGCATGGTAACCCTCCCGGGTCTGATTCCCATGCTGAAGCAGGGCTCCTTTCTAGCGTCCCTGGACATGCAGGATGCCTACCTGCATATTCCTATTGCTCAGGCGCACAGGAGGTTCCTGCGCTTCGAGTTTCAGGGCCGCCATTATCAGTTCCGAGCTCTTCCCTTCGGGCTGTCATCGGCACCTCGGGTGTTCACGAAGTGCATGGCGGTCATAGCCGCATCTCTGAGGAGACAGGGCCACTACGTGTTCCCCTACCTGGACGATTGGCTTCTCATGGCGCCCTCCCGGGAGGCCCTGATGTCTGCCATTCACTGCACTCAGTCTCTGTTTGAGACGTTAGATATTATCATCAGTTACGAGAAGTCACACCGGTTCCGTCCCAGACTCTGCAATTCATAGGAGCAGTTCTGGACACCGTCCAAGGGAAAGCTTTCCTCCCCGGACAGAGCGGAACACATCAGATCCTTCATCAGGGACTTTACGGCGAAGAAGACCGTTCCGGCCAGACTGGTCCTTTGCCTGCTCGGACACATGGCTGCGGCCATTGCAACAGTCCCACTAGCCCGTCTCCACCTGCGGGTAACTCAGTGGATGTTACGGGTACAATGGGACCAAAGGCAAGACCATCTGCAGCATCCAATCCAGATCACGAAGACCGTAATTCGAGATTGGCAATGGTGGCTAGATTCAAAGAACCTCTCGGTGGGAGTCCCCTTCATTGCGCCGTCCCCGACTGTGACACTCTCCACAGACGCCTCAGGGCTCGGTTGGGGAGCACACCTCGACGGTGTCCGGTCTCTGGGCCTGTGGACAGCCCAGGAGCCTCATCTCTACATAAACATCCTGGAAATTAGGGCAGTTCTTTACGCCTTGTAGGCCTTCCAGTCTGAGATTCCACTGGGTACACTTCTGTTACAAACAGACAATTCTGCAGTGATGTATTACCTCAGCAAACAAGGAGGCACCCATTCTTACCCGCTTTGCAGGGAGGCCATGAGGGTGTGGGAATGGGTCTTACAACACGGCGCAAACCTTATTGCCGTTCATGTTCTGGGAGTGGACAACGTCATCGCAGACAGCCAGGGTCCACGAATGGGAACTACTACAGGAGGTGGCACAGGATCTGTTTCGCAGATGGGATACTCCAGAGCTAGACCTTTTCATGTCCCCATCCAACGCAAAACTGCCCAATTTTTGCTCGCTAGATCCAAGGCCTGGTGTTTTCTGGCGAGACGCGTTGTCCCTCTCCTGGGCGGGCAGATTCATCTATGCCTTTTCTTCTTTTCCGTTGATCCAGAGAGTTCTTCTGAAACTTCACAGGGAGCAAGCAACGCTTATACTGATCGCGCCCTTTTGGCCCAGACAGATCAGGTTCCCTCTCTTACATCAGCTATCACGGGAACCTCCAGTGCCTTTACCAATCAGCTCCCATTTGCTGTCTCAGGAGGCGGGTTCCTTAGTCCATCCGGACCTACATTCCCTGAACCTGCATGTTTGGCTCCTAAAGACATAGCCGTGATGTGACACGGGGCCTCGCAAGAGGTGGCAGACGTTCTCACTGCCGCCAGGAAACCGGCTAGCCGCTACCCTACGCCATGAAGTGGCGCGGGTTTTGCTTATGGGTCCAAGCTGGCTTATCGCCTCTGGGCTGTCCAGAGAAGCTGGTATTGGATTACCTGCTCTCCCTTTTCCACCCCGGTTTGGCTCACTCCTCGATAAAAGTGCACCTCTGTGCCATTTCAGCCTACCATGTCCCTATAGGCCAACGCACTATAGCTCAACTGGACACGACACGCGCCTTCTTGAGGGATGTCTCCACCGTGGGATCTACCCTTCGTCTTGGAGCAGCTCATGCTGCCACCTTTTCAACCAGCCGCGGATTGCGAGTTACGGTTTCTCTCTTGGAAAACGTTATTTTTAGTTGCCGTTACTTCGGCTAGAAGAATTTCTGAAATGCATGCACTTGTGTGCAAAGAACCTTATTTGGTTTTCCACCAAGACAGGGTATCCCTAAGGACTAATCCTAAATTTCTGCCTAAGGTGGTCTCAGCTCTCACCCTTAATCAGGACATCGATCTACCAGTGTATTTCCCGAAATACTCTAATCGAGGAGAAGCCCTTCTGCACATTCTTGATATGCATAGGTGTCTCAGATACTACCTGACCAGAACCAAACTCCACCGAAAATCGGACCAACTTTTCGTCTCCTTTGCCCGTAGAATGATGGGCGCTCCTGTTTCAAAGCAGTCACTGACCAGGTGGCTTGTTCAGTGCATTCCGTTCTGTTACCAGAAGCGCAACACACCATTATGGGGCGTAGTTAAGGGTCATTCCACCAGAGGGGTGGCTACCTCTTTTGCAGCTTTAAAGAACGTGTCCACCTCAGCTATTTGTGCTGCAGCTAATTGGAGATCTGTACACACTTTCATCAGGCATTACAGCCTGGACATCGCATTGAGGCGAAGAGCAGGGTTTGGTGTAGTAGTTTAAAGCCAATAACAAAAGCAGGGAGTCCACAAGCATTCTTCTGCACAAGAAAAACACTTTACAAGTGTAAAATTTCTTCTCCTTTAATACAATTCCAGCCCCCTATGCTTCGTTCCTATGATCTTGTTCACTGGGTTTTTTTCATTCTGTTTTGAAACAAAACACAAATAAAAATTTGTAAATGTCTTCAATTTCTCAATTCCATACAAAATTATCTATATGAAAATGTATTTATCAATGTGTTTATGAACCGTTTATCTACCTAAATCGTTCTCAAAATGTGCACTTGATTCAAACAATTCAGAAAGCTTTTATCCTCTTCCTATGGAAGTAAAAAAAAAAATTTGTTACTATGCACACAGATGCTTAAACAACAATAATGTTGCTGCTGTTAATGACAGTTTTTAAACTTGTAACCCCCCATAGCTTGCATACCTTGGGAACCGTTCTCTTATAATAAAAAATCACTATCTTGCAAAAACGAAGCTGCCACGTTCCAAGTTCAGCTCTGAAAAAACATAATTAAAAGCGTTTGCTCAAAGAGGCTTAAAGCCTTTAATCTTTACAATTTTGTACACGCTTAACTGACTTCTTGCCTAGTCAGGTCTTACACGAGTTCATGTGTTATCCTTAATTGTTCATATACCGACTTTTTTGCACACGGCATGTGCATTAGTCGGAAAATACTTTACAAAAGACCTGAAGTCAGTAATGTCGTTTCTAAATGCTGAAGCGTTCCCTCTGGCTGCCTTCCTCTTGAGCAGCTTGGATTTCCCTCGGGAGTGACGTATCACTCCCTGTAACTCTTGCGATGCGAGAGTGTTGCCACGCAACCTTACAGTCATTCCCGATGTAAGGGGAATGACCGCGGTCGTCCAAGCTGCTCAATAAAAGCAACATGATATATTGTTTAGTGTTTCTAAACAAATGGAAACGCTGTTACAGAAACCATTTGGCGAAAGCTGATTGAGACCTGGCTATTACCATAAATTATGCCTTCAAATATACAGACAATGCTACTTCTTCAAAAACTTTTTTTCCCTGATATTAAGCATATATTACTAGTTTCCAATGAACGTAGATATATAAATCACAGAAACACAAGCATATGTTTACATAGATCAATCAGCAAACTGAACAACATTCATTTTGATTAATAAAACGAAATACTACTCACGCCTGAGAATAGTCCAATGCTTCTGACTACTGGGATTGAGCAAAAAGCATGTTACAAATTAAAATTGAAAGTTTAGAAGCATGCCTGCCAGTTGCATTCCAGATTCATGCCAATCGTTGGCTCTAATGTTTTTAAATTAAATATCTACTTCATTTCTGTTTTTTTCAAGTAATTTAATAAAATTACCTCCCCTCAATGTCATTTTTACTACTTCTAGCCCCAGAACCTCAAAGAGGCTCCTGTGTGTCCTGCCTGATTAAAATGTAAAGCTACTGTCGATTTATCATCTCTATTTCTAATGTCATTTTTGTGTTCCAGAATTCTTATTTTTAGGGCTCTTTTCGTTTGCCCAACATATAATCTATCACAGGGGCATTGTAATACATATACAACCCCTTCTGTGTTACAATCTATATGATCTTTTATAGCAAATTCCTCATTAAAATGTGGATGTTTAATAATACTTTTTTTACTAATATTATTACATACTGTGCATTTACCACATCTAGTCATACCGGGTTGTAAGGGTCCTAATAGTAACTGTGTACCCTTAGTCTCCATATGTTTAAATTGTGAAAGTACCAACCTATCTTTAATATTTCTAACTTTTTTCGCTACTGTAATAGGTGTTTGTTGTAGAGCTTTGATTTTAGTTTTGTCTAGGGCAACCAAATACCAATATTATAAATAAATATTGGTATTTGGTTGCTGGGCTGGGGAGTGTTAGCTGTTGATTATCTGAATTCCACCCCACCCATGTCAGACTCCAAAAACAGGAGCACCATGCACTTGCCTCTCCTACATAGTTCATCGTTCCAGTGGAATGCTATAGTGTTTGTAACTTAGTAAATCACACATCATTTCTGGTTTCCAAAATACAATTCACTGTATGACATGTACATACTTTTTGCAAGCTAGATTGGATTCTTTGGTCTGGGACTGCGTGATAGAGAGGCTCCTTTTTAATGTAGTTTGCCTTCCCAGTTTCCCTATAGTGGGAAGGGGGCATGCTAGTTGCGAGTAGAAGAGAACGCAGAAGTGGTATAAACCACTGTAATAACAATTACTGCCTATAAGCAGCAATATTTAAGTCGGCGACAATTTTCATCCCGTAGTGTTTTTTTTTTTTTAGCGAAATATATTTCTGAAATCCTTAGATTTATAATCTGTATCTTTTTAGTTTTTCAGATATTTAAACAAACAGCTTTAGCTTTTTTTGTAATTGACTCAAGTCATTAAAAATGGCCACCAGTTGCAGTACTTAAAAATCTGTTCTGTAGCTGTTACCTTTTCTCCATGAGTAACCGGATTTATACTGTGGCTGTATCATGATGGTTCTAGTGCACGTTTCTCATGGTAAACCGCCCCGAACCAGACCAAGATTGAGGGGGGGGAGTAAAAACACACAAAAAAATCATGTCTTGGTTCATGAATGAAAAAAATGAAAACAAAAATTGGTATAATTATGACTTTGTCAAAATGCATGTAAAAAAACAGCAACATGAAGACTAACAAATACTGCTGCTTTTAGCCCCCCAAAGTATAACAGTTTTAACTTAATTTCCCCACTTAACGATAAAGTCATATCTTGACTGTCTTGGATTTTCAGGTAGGACTGCTTTGACGATCCAGCTGCAAGGCAGTGTTCCTGTCCGGGTGAAGAGAGTGTTTTCCAGCTCCCTGACAACGAGCTCAATTCCAGTTGCGGTGTCCACAGTCACACAGAGTGCTGCTTCCTCCCCAGCACCCCCAACCACTGTGGCAGCGTCAGAATCCAGCTCTGCACGTACAGGCAAGTTCTGTGTTGAGGGACCCATTTGCTGGTTAAAAGGCAAATATTTGGTCAACCGGTGGTCCAACTGTGACATTTTTGCAGGTGACCCAGGCTCAGAAGCATATCCAGGTCATTGGCGCTTGGATGGCAAAGGCTGGGGAAGAGTTGTCAGCGTGCCCAAACCCAGGAACAGAAACAACTGTGCATCGCAGCAACTCTGAGAGCTGTGGAGCCTGGTCTTCCACAAAGATTTGCTGCATGTGCACAAAGCTGCCAGAGGGCAGTGCATTTTGCCAATGGAAGATGGGAGACAAATGTGAGCACAGGACACAAAATGTAAGTGGAAAATGCCAGTCCCCAGATAGATTTGGGGGGCATGCAGGAAGATGGATGCAGGCAGTGAGCTTGTTGGCAAGCTTGAAGTGGGGTGTCTGGCCCAGGGGAAACCACCTTGATTTGGGGAAAAGACTAACGAATTGTGTATATAAATAGTAAGACATGAGGTGTTGGTTATGGCCTGATAAGAGCACGTCCCTAGTGTGTTAACTTCAGCACCTGAAAAATGCTCTTATCAGGTCATAGCTCACACCTTGGAGTGTCTTAATGCACTTACAAAATGGGTCCCCCAATAAAAAAAATTAAAAAGTGTTAAAGCTATCTCTGTGGTGCCAAGCATGAGGCATCGTTGTGGCACGCTGGTGACCCAGGTCCGAGCCCTGAGCTCGGGTGTCAGGAGTGGAAGCAGGGAGGGAGTTCAGAGCATCCTTTGGATGCTTCCCTCCTGGGTGGGAGATGCAATGCACTGCTACTTGAGCAGCTCCTGGTGTGGGCTTGCGGCAGCGTCCTTGGCGGCATGGGTGATCACACGCTGCCGTATGTCTCCGCCCCAGGAGGCTGACGCATGCATACATGGGAGGTGAGTGGGCTGGAAAACTGAAGATGCCTGAGCCGGATGATAGCCGTCATCCCACTACACCACTCCCGTTTCCTGCTATTCCCGAGTGGTCAGAACCCACTATTGCCCCCCAAAGCAGGTGGGATAAGCTGAACCCCACAGACGCAGGCGCTCAGGAACTAGGTGACTGGGGGCAAAATAGTCTTTGTTTAATGAAAAGGTACTAGAGAGCCTTTACTGTATCTCATCCCCCAAACAGTATGTATGTTTTCTAGGGACGTGGATATGGTACACAGTTCCACACTTCTGGCAGTGATCCTTTCCCTCAAGCTGGCTCTTCCCACCCACTTGGGTGGTAACTCCCCTAGCACCGCCCCTTGATGTCAGATCTTCCTTTCCGCTGGAAGAAGAAGAAGAAGAAGGTTCCCTCTTTACCGCCCTCCACGCAAGTAGGTACTTTGCTTTTCAACCTCATCGCTTTGTGATTTAATCGTCTTCAGGCTTCTCCTTCACCACATCCATGATGGACAACGCAAAGTCGGCACCGGAATTCAAGCCCTGCGCTTTTTCGAGCAGAAGATGTTCCGAACGGACCCGCACACCACGTGCATCTACTGCCTTGGCCACAAGCACAATCCCCAGGCGTGCGGCCTGTGTCTCACGTTACATCCTTCTACGTTAGAGGACCAGCGTGCCTGACTTCTTCTGGGGTGCCCGGACGAACAGGATCCTCCTGTTAAATCCAGAGACACCCATCGGGCAGTCTCTGCAGCCGCAGGGTCCACTGAACAGCTTGCGCCATTTGAGCAAGCTGCGGCTCAGGTTTCCTTGGCTTTGGCCTTTTTTGCCGCTTCCTTTAGGCACCTCCTTTTCTGGGGTGTTCAGAGGCTTGTGCCAGGCCCTTCCCACCTTGGGGCAGGGATCTTCCTTGGGCACTTGATCAGAGTCTAAAAAGGAAACTAAAAAGAAGTCTCACCGTCTATCATATGATCGCAAGTGCTCTCGGATTCCCACGCTTCTGTGGAGGTTTCGACTATGGTCAACCCTCCAGCCCAGGCCACTGACTCCACGGTTTCCCCATCTGGCCAGTTGCTCGAGACGCTGATCGACCCATTGTCGCCAGATGAGGCCAATACCTCCCTCTCTAGGACTCTGGTCCTGCCTATTACCTCCCAGGGAGGGTCAGATCAACTTGCTAATCTGCTCCCTCTTCCTCAGGATCCAGTGGACCTTGGAGGATCCTCGGCTTTCTCCGGCTCCCTCTGAGACCCGCCAGTGGCGACCCTGACAGTTGAAGTCCTGATCCCGTACTCCTGAGTCAAGCAGCCCATGTCTGCATTCTTAAATGTTTGCAGAGTGCTGAGGGTATTAGCAAACACCTTCTGCGAACCCTCTACGACATTTCGGATACAGATGCCTGGGCTACCGCAATGGGCATTTACATTTGTAGGCACTCCTGGCTGAGGGTCTCTGGTTTTCCTGCTGACGTCCAGCAAAAGGTACTTAGTGCCCCTTTTGATGGCTGTAAGCTGTTTGGTCCAGATGTACAGTACATCATAAATGAGTTACAGGCATCTGGCAGCACTATTAAGTCTGTTCATTCGCTCTGTCATACCCAGCCCAGGAGCAGACAGTGCCCTCCTTTTTGCAAAGTGTCCCATAAGACCAGAGCTGCCTCCTGGCCTCAGGGCAAGGAAAGAGCCTCCTTTGCCTTGCCCTCCCCTCCGCCTCTGGTGCCACAGTGAAGTGTCCTATGGGTGACAAATCAGCCCCAGTGGCTGGATCTGCCTCTAACCCCCCCCCCGGATCCCTGACTGAGAGGTGGTGGTTGGAGGTCAGTTCTCCCTCCATCTCAATCAGTGGAGGACCATTATTTCATATGTCTGGATTCTTCAGATCATGGAGAGGGGTCACACACTGGAGCTTATCGAGCTGCCTCTAGAGACTCCTCCAGTACCCTCCACCTACCCACCGGCCCATCTGTTCTTCGGGAGGAAGTACAGTCCCTTTTGCGCAAACAGGCCATTGAGTCAATACCCAGGCACCAAACAAGCAGGGGATTCTATCCCAGGATCTGTCTTCGAGAAACAGCTCTTGCAGCAGGTTACACCATTAGGACTGAAGCCGGCAGGCTCCAGGACCCCACAGAAAAATTCTAGCTAGCAGTATCCAGCGGGGGACCGCCCCCGACGTCGGTCCCTCCCCGACGTCAGGCATCATATAAAAGGGGGCAGTCCCCCAGCATCCCCAGATCTTACCTCGAGAAACAGCTCTTGCAGCAGGTTATACCATTAGGACTGGAGCCAGGAGGCACCAGGACCCCACAGAAAAATTCTAGCTAGCACTATCCAGCGGGGGACTATCCCGGACATCAGGCATCACATAAAAGGGTGCGGTCCCCCAGCATCCCCAGTTCTTTTCCCGATGACGGCACCAGCATCGCCCACGGATGCCTGCATTAACGATCGAGGTAAAATCTTTTTTTTTTTTTTTTTTTTACAAAAATCTCAATCCATGTCTGCTTCTCCTACCCCTTCTCTCGAAGGACATCCCTCTAAGTGTGCCTGTGGCAAACAGATCCCTTTTGCAGACCATCATTCGGCCTGTGTCAGGTGCCTGGGCCCGGAGAACGACACCCAGGCCTGCTAAATTTGCCAGCAATTCAACATCAGGACCTGGATCCGCCACCAAAACGCCCTTCAGGGATTCCTCCTCGAGGAGAAATTGAAGAAAACGGAGAAAAGACGTTTCTCGTAAGGGGAATCTTCCCACAAGTCAGGGAAACACGGACAAGCATCGGGATTCGGATAGGGTGAACTCCCCCAGCCGAGCCTCCAAGTCCAGGGCCATCTCCAGCTCTACGCGGTCCGACAGATTTCCTTCCCGGGCTCGCTCCCAACCTTCCCCCGTTAAGATAAGGTCTTCAGGGGGCTCCTCAGCCTCCTTACACCCGCTCCAGACCACTCGGGCACTGGACACCTCTAAGCCTGATTCCTCCAACAGGCACAAAAAGTCTTCCTCAGTGTGGGGCGGTGCATCTGACCGACGCCAGGGCACCGACATCAGGTCTGTCTCCCAACCTCCTATGGTCCCTGAACGGAAGACTGCAGAGCTGTCGTTCCTTGAGCACACGACGGAGACCAAGAAGGCGTCTGACCCAGCACCCTCAAAACGGACTACCTGACAACAGTTCTACTGACGTCGGTGGACACCGACATCAGGGGTCCTTAGGTGAAGAGGCTACCACGCCACCAGACGGGCGACATGGAGGACGCCGGCCTACCCAGGGAGCTGTTGCCGGACCCAGTGGTTCCCCAGGACCCGACATCAGGCCTGTCGTCGGGTATGAATATTCGGGGTGAAAGATCTGTTCACTTTCTGGTGGGAAACCATAAGGAAGGACATGGTTCCCCCTAAGCCTCAGCCACCCCCAGGGAGCCAACTCCACTTCCTCGGGGCTGGTCAAGAGACAGAAAACATCCGTCACGCTCTCCCTCAGGGTCCCCGAGCCCAAAGCAACCGAGGGGCAGACACCACTCACCAGGAGGTGACTCCAGACCGGATACGTCCGACATCTCTGGGTCTCCATCTCCCTTCAGTCCCCCATCACCAGACCCACGGGACCTTCCAAGGTTACCTCCAGATGATCCCTCCTTTTCAGAAAGCACATCCAGGAAAATATGGGATGGAAGACAGAAGACTTAGACGCTGAGAGACAACGCCTTGCCCGTTACCTTAGGCAGAAAGACCCGAAGCCTGTGGTGGTTCCACCTTTGGTGGGCACCTTTATGGACGTCACCAAGGCAGCTTTGAAGCGTCCGCATTCTACACCGGCTGCTCCGAAGAAGGCTGATCGCCTCTCCAGGGCTCTCACAGAGGACCTGTATTTGGCGCAACAACCCCTGGCCGACTCCCTGGTCATCACTGCATCTCATGATAGGTCCCAGTGGCCTCAGCATTTGAGTACCCAGCCTCCGTACCAGGAATCTAAGCAATTAGATTCTATGGGAGGTCGCATGTGTGCGGCTGCTACATGCTCAATTAGGTCTCTAAACAATCTGACACACATGGTGCAGTTTCAGAACGCCCTTTGGGAATAGGGCCAAGACCATCTAAAAGACTTTACGGATGGCGAAAAGAAGGAGGAACTGCTGAACCTCTTTCAAACTGGGTCAGGCATGGGGACCCAAGTTCTCTGAGCGGCTTACGACTCAGCAGACTCGACAGCCAGGGGAGCAACCACAGGTGTTTGTCTTGGGAGACACTCGTGGTTGAGAGTCTCCGGATTTACTCTGGAGTTCCAGAAGAACATCCTGGGTGTCCCTTATAATGGAGCGGTCCTGTTCGGTGAGGAATCCAAGAAGGTCATCACCAGACTACAAGACGCTGGGAAGGCAGTCAGGACAGTACAGGCCATGTACGTACTGAAATCTGGTTCCTTTTGTAGGAACCAGAACGGTTTTCGCAGCTGCCAACAACAGCAACAGCCACGTTGCGGCCAGCAACCCAGGGGCAACTTTGGACGCAAAAATCAAGCC
Organism: Neoceratodus forsteri; assembly: GCA_016271365.2. Lineage (NCBI taxonomy): Eukaryota > Metazoa > Chordata > Ceratodontiformes > Ceratodontidae > Neoceratodus > Neoceratodus forsteri. The sequence goes on from CM028134.1 coordinate 112,703,619, forward strand.
AGATTCCCCTCGGGCCAGGGCCCAAAGCAGCCCAGCCCACGGGGTCCAACACCACCACAGCATGACTCCCTTCCGGCCCCTGCCCCTCCTCTGGATCAAAGAGTCAAGAAGGTCAGGGGTCGCATCTCTCATCACCTTTTGGGATGACAGAGGATGACCTCCGACCGGTGGGTGTTACAGTTGGTCGAACGAGGTCACTTTATAGAGCTCCTCGACCACCCACCATCCAGACCTCCCCTGCTTTCCCGCTACTCGGGTCAGCATGCCCTGCTTATTCAGCAGGAGATCTTGGCCCTCCTCGACAAGGAGGCCATAGAGTACGTTCCACCGAACCAGAGAGGAAAAGGTTACTATTCTCACTTCTTCCTGGCTTCAAAGAAAACAGGGGACTTGCGCCCGATCTTGGATCTCAGCGACCTCAACACATTTGTGTTGTACAAGCGCTTCTGCATGGTGACCCTGCCGGGTCTCATTCCCATGTTCAAAGAGGGCACTTGGGTGGCGTCAGTGGACATGCAGGACGCTTACCTATATCTTCTGATCGCTCGAACGCACCAGAAATTTCTGCGTTTCAAGTTTCTGGGGCGCCACTACCAGTTCTGAACCCTCCCTTTCGGGCTGTCTTCGGCACCTCGGGTATTCACGAAGTGTATGGCAGTCGTGGCAGCAGCTCTCAGGAGACAGGGCCACTATGCGTTTCTTTATCTAGACGACTGACTCCTCACGGCACCCTCTCGGGATGCCCTGATGTCCGCGATACAAGATACCTATTCTCTCTTCCTACCGTTGGGCATCACCATCAACCAAGAGAAGTCGCACCTTGTCCCTTCTCAGAATTTGCAGTTCATAGGAGCAGTTCTGGACACCACTCTGGGAAAGGCATTCCTTCCTCAGGACAGAGCGGAACACATCAGATCCCTCATAGGGGACATAAAGGAAAGGAATATGGTACCGGCCCAGTCCATCCTTTTCCTGCTCGTACACATGGCAACTGCCATTGCAACGGTTCCCCTAGCTCGACTCCATATGCGGGTCACCCAGTGGGTGTTGAGGGCACAATGGGACCAAAAGCAAGATCATCTGCAGCATCCAGTCCGCATCTCAAACGCCGTCACTCGAGACCGGCATTGGTGGCTTGTCCCAGACCACCTTTCGACAGGAGTCCCCTTCATTGCGCTACCTCCTTCAGCGACTCTCTCCATGGAGTCCTCGGGGTCCGGATGGGGAGCTCACCTCAACGGGGTCAGGACTCAAGGCTCCTGGTAGTCTCTGGAGTCCCAGCTTCGCATGAATATTCTGGAGATGAGAGTCATCCTATACGCCCTACAGGCATTCCAGACTTAGATTCCTCTGGGTACTCTTCTGGTACAGACAGACAATACCGCGGTGATGTACTATCTCAACAAACAAGGAGGCACTCATTCCTACCCTCTTTGCAGGGAGGATCAAAAGGTCTGGAATTGGATACTGCAACACAGCACAGATATTATTGCAGTGCATGTTCCTGGAGTGGACAACACTAACACGAGCAGTCTTATGTCGATCACAGGCCAGAGTCCACGAATGGGAACTGCTTCAGGAAGTCACAGAGGACCTGTTCCACAGATGGGGGACACCAGAATTAGACCTCTCACGCCCCCATCCGACGCAAAACTGCCCAATTTATGCTTGCTAGATCCAGGGCCTGGTGTTTTCTGGCGAGACGCATTGTCCCTCTCTTGGAGGGGTAGGTTCCTCTATGCTTTTCTGCCCTTCCCTTTGATCCAGAGGGTTCTGTTGAAGCTCCGACAAGAGCGGACATGTCTCATTCTAGTAGCTCCCTTTTGGCCCAGGCAAACTTGGTTCCCTCTCTTACACCAGCTGACCAAGGAACCTCCACTGCCTCTGCCATTCAGTTCTCATCTTTTGTCCCAGGAGGCAGGCTCCTTGGTCCATCTGGATCTTTGGTCTCTGAACCTGCATGGCTGGCTCCTAAGGACAAAGCAGGCCTGAGATACAGGGTCTCTCAGGAAGTTGCGGACGTCCTGGTAGCAGCCAGAAAACCCTTCCCTCACGCCACTTGCGCCATGAAGTGGCGCAGATTCTGTATTTGGGCTCAAGCTCACTGATTGACCCCACTGGATTGTTCTGAGAGGTCTGTTTTAGACTACCTCCTATCCCTCTACGAGGCAGGTCTTGCCTACCTCTCCATTAAGGTGCACCTACGCCATTTCGGCATACCATTCTCCAATAGGTCACAGGTCTCTAGCTCAGCTAGAGGCTTCTCGCACCTTTTTACGTGGTATTCTGCACTTGAGACCTCCCATCAATGACCTGATTCCACCTTGGGATCTTCCTTTCGTTCTAGAGCAGCTTACACTGCCACCTTTTGAACCAGCCGTGGATTGCGAGTTGTCTCTTCTTGCTTGGAAGATGCTTCTTTTAGTTGCCATTACTTCTGCCAGAAGAATTTCTAAGCTTCATGCACTTATGTGCAAGGATCCTTATTTGGTTTTTCACAAGGACAGGCTGTCCTTAAGAATGAATCCTAAGATCTTACTTTGAAAGGGCTCTTGCAGTAGGTATTTACATATAGGACTGATGTCGGCAGGCGGCAGGACCCCACAGAAAAATTTCTAGCTAGCAGTCCCTGGCGAGGGACTGCCCCCACGTCAGGTGACCGGCATCAGGAGACGTCTGTATAAAGGGGTGGTCTCTGACGCCCGCCTTCCAGTTCTTTCCCTCCATTGGCTCGTGTAGCGCCTTGCGGAAAAGTTCGTGCTTCGTCAGCCCAATCTTCGTCGGTTTTACGGTAGTTTGTTTTCGACCTAACGTCAGGTACCATTAGCCAGTGTATGTAAGTCCCTACACCCTCCGAGCACAAAAATAAGTACAATTAAATGCGGCCTAACTACCGCACAAGGACGCCATTCTGTGCGAGTTCTGCCTTGGCCCCGATCACCCGGTCGAGAAATGCCAGCACTGCCTCAGCTTCAACGCGGCTACCCGGAAAAGGTGTCAGCAATCCCTGGAAGCCCATATTTTGAAGAAAAAGATGATTTTGATGGAGAAGGAGCTAAAAAAACTGAGGCAGGCATTCACTCTGACCAAAGGCCATCAGAAGAAGAAGGATAAGGAGAGGCACCGGGACAAGGGCTCCTCTACCGTGTCTCCCTCGGGAGCCGCCGGGACACAGGTAACGTCCCCTCCAGGGGACCGCTCCTCGGCAGCCACCTTGGAGGTTTCTGAGGGGCATTGGCCCCACCCGTCTGTGCGCTCAGGCCTTTCAGGTGCCTCCGGGCAGTTGGAGGCCCCGGTTTCAGCCACTGGCTGCTAGCCTACTGGCGTGGCGACTCTGGTAAGAGTCGGACGTTGGCTCCTCCGGCGTCCGTGTGAAGGCTGGTAAGATGCATGACCCTTCAGGGGTGATCGGCGACCTCTCTTCCATCGGACCAGGCCGATCCTTCTCCTCTGTCTGCCTCCGGTGAGCTCCCGCAAGCCAGGCGCGGCGCCCGGCTGCCGTCCGGGATCAGAGTCCCCAGTCTGACCCGGGGATTTTTCTCCATCCCCAGGCAACGCTGAGGACCTTCCTCTGTCAGACCATCCCCTGTAGGTGCGCCCGGATCTGGCGGTGGCTTCCCGGACGCCGGCCCGATGCGATTCTACAATTCCGGGCGACATCCCGCTTCAGGATGTCCCCCCACCGCCGGGCCCTCCAACGTGGATCCGCTTGTGAGGCCTCCAGCCGGGCCATCTGCTTTGGCAGCTCCCCCGGCTCCCGGGTACCCTCCGTCCTATCCGATGCCAGTGTACCCGGGACCACAGTTTGCGACACCGCAGTACCCGATGCCGGGCTTTCCATAGCTGGGTTTTGGATACTCTCCATATGGGTACAACCCATATCCTTATCCCCCGCCTCCTTCTCCTCCTCCACGGCCCCCACAGCCACTGGTGGACTTGCAGGAAACTCTGGCCTCCTGGTGGGCTGAGGCCAAGGCTCAGCTCACCAGGGAGGTCAAGAGCCGCCTACTGATGACGGTGCCATCTCAGGTTCCCGTACGTCCGAGGCGGCACACTCCCTCACCACCTCCAGACTCCAGGGCTCTTCCGACTGGGTCCAGAGAGGGGCAGGACACGCTTCCCCGAGGGCTTCCCAAGGGGTCCGTTCCTCCTCCTGGTCGGGAAAGGGAGTCTTTTTCCTCTTCCTCCTCCTCTTCACCCTCAGATTCCTCTGACGGTTGCTCCGAAAGGGACAATGAGCCACGCTCTCTGTCGAAGCCCAGGCCAAGGACTCCTCCGAAGTCTCCTCCGGAAGATCCTTCTTTTACGGAGTTGCTAAGGAAAATCCAGGAGGTTCATCAGTGGCACTCCTTGGAACCAGATCCTCAGCATCTGAAACTTGCTGAACATCTGGATCTGCCCGTGACAGCGCCTACCTTGGTGCCATCCTGGATAGAGCCTCATGCCGACCTCGTCGCCACCATATGGAAACAGCCGTCGGCTTTAGCCCCACTTCCAAGGAAGTTGAATAGGCTATATCAGGCTCCAGAGGGCGTTGATTTCCTAGATTCTCACCCTCGTGCCTACTCGGTTGTGATTAGCGCTGCTCACAGCCGGTCGGCCAACCCAAAACACCTTAGCTCGTCGCCACCTGACAAAGAATCCCGCCTTCTGGACCAGTATGGGAAGAAGATCTTTGCTTCCTCCACGCTGCGGATTAGGGCCCTGAATTACGTCGGCCATATGGGGGACTACTAGAAGGCCATTCTGACTCAGGTGGAAGCCAAATTGGACTCCCTGCAAGACTCCCAAGTCAAGCAGGAGTTGGCTGATCTTGTCCGCTCTGCACGTTCGGCCAGTCGACACATGCTTCGTGCGACATACGATGCAGTGGACACTGCTGGACGGAGCTCGGCTTTCGCCGTAGGCCTACGGCGTCATGCTTGGCTCCGCGTGTCAGGGTTGGTCCCGGAAGTTCAGTCCGCTATCCAGGAAGCGCCCTTCCGGGGGTCGGTGCTTTTTGGGGGTGATGTCAAGGACATCATCACCGATTTTGCCGGAGAAGGGGATGGCACTGAAGTACCGCCCCCATCAGCAGCAGCGCTGTCCTTCATGAGCGGAATCGGCCCAAAGGCGGGCCACAAAGCGCCGGGCCCCACAGCTGCTAAGCCCCCGCCCAAAAAAGCAGTGGGTGCTTCAGCTGTGGTGCTGCCCCACACCACCTGACTCCTTCCGTCTCCCACAGCCTCCGGACTCCCCGGAGGAACTGGTAGGGAGGTTTTCCCTCCACCTTCCGGGCTGGGAGAGGATAACAACAGATTCTTGGGTGCTCCAGCTCATCACAGAAGGACACTCGATAGAGTTTCTTCAGAAACCCCAACCCAAAAATCTTCTCTTGGTCCAGGAGGAAATTTCAGCTCTGCTGCTGAAACATGCAATAGAACCTGTCCCCCTTCATCTGCAAGGGACGGGTTACTATTCCCATTTCTTCCTGGTCCCAAAGAAGACAGGCGATCTCAGACCTATTCTGGATCTCAGTTCCCTGAATCTTTTTGTGGAATACAAAAGGTTCAGGATGCTCTCTTTGCAGAGCCTTCTGCCCTTCCTCCAGCCGGGTCAATGGTTGTGTGCCCTGGATATGCAGGATGCTTACCTGCACATTTCCATTCGCCCGTCTCACCGCAAATACCTTCGTTTTGCGTTCCAGGGGGACCACTACCAATTCAAGGCACTTCTGCTTGGTCTGTCCTCGGCACCCCGAGTATTTACCAAATGCCTGGCAGTGGTGGCAGCCCACCTGTGTACCAGGGGGGTGGAGGTTTTCCCGTACCTGGACGATTGGCTCCTGGCGGCCTCGTCCATTGAGGAACTCCTGCGCTGCCTCTCCCTTACCCATAGGTTTTTACCTGCCTGGGTATTACCATCAACCATTCCAAGTCTCACCTGATCCCATCCCAGAGAGTACAGTTTATTGGGACGATTCTCGTTACGACCACGGGCAGGGCCTTCCTGCCACCGGACAGGGGCGTCCACCCTCCAGACTCAAATAAGTCTGCCGTCCGGCACAGGCAGATCTCTGCAAGGTCAGTCCTTTGCCTTCTCGGGCTCATGGTGGCTGCTATCCTGACAGATCCACGTACTCAACTCCACATGAGAATATCTCAGTGGACTCTCCCAATGGGATCAGTTAGTGGACGACCTAGATCACCCAGTTCTGGTCTCCTCTCCGATGCTTCGAGACTTGCAGTGGTAGATGGTTCGAGAGAACCTGTCTCGGGGAGTTCCTTTCTTTCGTCCTCCCCCCTCCCAGACTCTAACCACAGACGCCTCGGGCGAAGGTTGGGGAGCCCGTCTAGGGCCTCATCGGACCCAGGGCACCTGGTCCAAGCTCGAACAAGCTCTCCACATCAGTGTGCTCGAGCTCCGGGCAGTGTTGTACGCTCTCCAAGCCCTTCACCAATACATCCTTCCCGGCCACCTAGCCGTTCAGATGGACAATATGTGCGTGGTTTGGTACATCAACAAACAGATAGGGACTTGGTTCTACCCTCTTTGCAGGGAGGCAGTGAGGGTTTGGGATTGGGCAACACAACACGACCTTCACCTCACGGCAGTTCACGTTCCGGGAGTCGACAACACCCCAGCAGACAAGCTAAGTCGCTCTTCTGCTCTGACTCTTGAGTGGGAACTGGACCAGGGGGTCCTAGACAATATCTTCCAACTTTGGGGAACACCACAGGTCGACCTGTTTCCATCCCCTGTAAACGCAAAGCTTCCTGTCTTCTGCTCACTCATTCCAGAGTGAGGCGCTTTCTGGGGGAGACGCTCTGTCTCTAGACTGGAATGACAGATTCGTCTATGCCATTCCCCCAATTCCACTTATTACATGAGTCTTGCAGAAACTAGCTTCAGAAGGAGCACGAATGATTCTGATTGCTCCTTTCTGGCCCAGGCAAGTTTGGTTCTCTCTTCTACAACAATACTCAGAGTCCTGGTAGGACGAAACACGTGTCTATGTCATCTGTTGGCACCCTTTGCAAACTGTGTGAGAGGCCTTTCGGCACCATGCAATTCTGCTTAAAGTGGGACAAGCATAACATTCTGGGGTGATCTGCATATGCAGCCCATGATGCTTTGCATTGTGTGGGCATGTGTGATTTTGTAATACTCAGAGGATCCTCTTCTTCCTCTATCTCGAGGTTTACTGACCCAGGATCAGGGGGACCCTGGTCCATCTAGGCCTCAGATCCCTTCAGCTGCACGCATGGCTCCTGCAGACATAGCTCAATCCTGTTTTAGGGTGTCTCCCCAAGTGGCGGAGATTTTGGTGGAGGCCAGAAAACCCTCCACTAGATCCACTTAACGCCTTGACATGGAAAAGATTCACTATCTGGGCTGCTTCCAAGAACACGGAACCTTTCTCCTGCTCAGCGGGGCTTCTGCTGGAGTATCTACGTCATCTGTTTGACCTGGGTCTCAGTCATTCTTCTCTGAAGGTACACATGGCGGCCATCTCTGCCTATCATGTCCCCTTTGCCGACAAAACTTTCGCTCAATTGGAGGTCTCTAAGACCTTTCTCAGAGGGATCCTCCATCTGAGACCCCCTATCCATACTGCTGCCCCCCCCCACCGAATTTTGTTCTCGAGAAACTTACTCTGCCTCCCTTCGAGCCGGCAGCTTCTGCAGATTTGAAGATCTTACTTGAGATACAGCTCTTGCAGCAGGCTACACCATTAGGACCCGAAGCCGTTAGGTGCCAGGACCCGGAATTTTCTAGCTGCTTAGTCTTCAGCGGGGACCGCCTCAAGCGTCGGTCCGCCCCGGCGTCAGGCGTAGTACATCAGGAGGCGGTCCCCCTCACAATCCCCAGTTCTTTTCCCACTGTCGACATCGCAAGCATCGGCCTCTCGGTCACTTTCTAACGTGCGACGACTCGGAACTACGACGTTCTCTCTTTCTTATATGAATTTGGATTCATCTGATGTCCTCTCCAAACATCTCTCTGGAAGGTCATCCCTTCAAGGATCCTCACTCAGCCTGCGTGCGTTGTCTAGGCCCGGAACACGACACCAAGGCCTGCTCCTTCTGCCAGGGCTTCAACAGTTGCACCAGGATCCTCCGCTAGAAGGCCCTTCAAGCGTCTCTCTTGGAGGAGAAACTAAAGATCATGGATAGGGAACCTTCCTCCAGGGGGGAGTCGTCAGGGAAGACCCACAAACACTGGGAAAAACACTGGGAGAAGGAAAGGCCCAGGTCCCCGGTGAGGGCCTCGGACTCCCGAAGCTCCAGCTCGCGGTCAGACCTCTCTCCTTCCAGGGCTCAATCTCAGCCTCCCCGGTTCAGGTCAGATCCTCCAGCGGCTCCTCCTCCCTGCAGCCTCTCAAGACTTCCAGGCCGTCGGCTTCGTCCACTCCTTCTAAGGCCTCGTCCAAGTCTGGGGAGTGTCACAAATCTTCCTCCCGCCGTCGGGACTTCGATGCCAGGTCGGTGTCCTAGCCTCCGCATGGGTTGGACCCGTTCCCGCGTAAGACTAAGGACCTGACGTCCCCAAAAACGGATGCCGGACCCGACGCCCACCCGATGTCAGCCAAGCATCACAGGCACTCCCAGGAGCTGGCAACAGTAAGACACCCTTCGCCGGCCAGGCGTTCACCTCCCAGGGCGTCAGCCAGGGGACCAGCGTCGGCTTCCCCAGAGAGGAGGACTGCACCACCGTCGCCGGCTGATGTCGGTCGGAAGGAATCATTGGAGGAGGACACCACTCAGCCCAAAGATCAGGCGGGCGACACCGGAGTCGTCGGGCTCCCACGGGAACCTTCCCCGGAGCGGGAGACCCCCGGGGATCCGACATCCGACCCCGGCGACAGGCCACCGGCGCCCAGCCCGTCGTCGGGCCTGAATTTAGCAGAGGCAAAGGAGCTCTTTACCTTCTGGTGGGACACCATCAGGAAGGATGTGGTCGCCACGCACCCTCCTCCTACTCCGGCTCCGCCTCCACCCACTCTGCCCAAGGGGCCCGTAGGACGGTCACCAACCCCCAATGAGCCAACACCTCCTCCTAGGGGCAGATCCTCAGATAGAAGACCTCCCTCAAGATCCACTTCAGGGTCACCTAGCCCTAAGAGACCCAGACGACGCCGTACCACCACGTCTGTGGAGGACTCCAGATCTGACACCTCAGGGTGCTCCAGATCTCCTTCTCCCATCAGCATTCCTCCCAGACCCACACGACCTACCCAGGTCTCCTCCGCATGATCCCTCTTTCGCAGAGATCATGAGGCACATTCAGGAGAATATGGGGTGGGATGCTGAAGAACTTGACCCCAAGAGACAGCACCTTGCCCGCTACCTTCGGCAGAAAGACCCAAAGCCTGTGGTAGTGCCACCCTTGGTGGACACCTTTGCGGACGTCACCAAGGCTGCGTGGAAGCGTCCGCATTCGACTCGCGCAGTGCGAAGAGCTGACAGCCGCTAAAGGTCTCGAGAGGACCAGTATCCACTAACCATCCTCTGGCCGATTTCCTGGTCATCACTGCTCGCATGACCGGTCTCAGAGACCTCAGCACTTGAGCACACAGCCACCGGACCCGGAATCCAAGCAATTGGATGTCCAGGGTAGGCGCACGTACGCGGCTGCGACTTGCGCCATCAGATATGTAAATTACCTCACCCACATGGTTCAATTCCAGAACGCACTGTGGGAACAGGGACAGGACCTGGTTGAGAAGATGCCCGACAGTGGTCAAAAGGAGGAGCTTTTAAACCTCCTCTGTACGGGTTCAGATGTGGGGACTCAGGTACTCAGAGCCGCATACGACTCTGCGGACTCTTCGTCCAGAACTGCAGCCTCAGGTGTGTGTCTTCGGAGACGCTCTTGGCTCCGCGTCTCCGGTTTTGCCCCGGACGTCCAGAAGAACATCCTAGACGTCCCTTACAACAGGGAAATCCTTTTTGGTGAAGCCTCCGAGAAGGTGATCACCAAACTTCAGGACGCAGGGAAGGCAGTTAGATCTGTCCAGGCCATGTACAGATCCCGACCTAGTTCCTTTCGTAGGAACCAGAGTCGTTTTCGTGGCCGGACGCAAAGGCAACAACCACGTTCCAGCCAACAGCAGAGGGGCTCCTTTACCCGCAAAGCCCAGGCCTAGTCATCTCCAGGCAGAGGCCAACGAGTCGCAAAGTCGGCCCAGCCTGCGGGATCTAACACTGCCACAGCATGACTCCTTCCCTGCCCCCGCCCCTCCTCAGGATCAACAGGAAATGAAGGTCGGGGGTCGCATCGCACGTCACCTGCCAGGGTGGCAGTCGATCACCACCGACAGGTAGGTGCTGCAACGGGTCGAAAAAGACCACTATATAGAATTTGTAGGCAGCCCACCTACAAGTCCTCCCCTGCTTTCCTGCTGCTCGGGTCAGCACGCCCTGCTTATACAGCAGGAGGTGCTCACGCTTCTGGACAAGGAAGCCTTAGAGCACGTTCCAGAGAACCAGAGGGGGCTAGGGTATTATTTGCACTTCTTCCTGGTTCCAAAGAAAACGGGGGACCACCGTCCATTTCTAGACCTCCGCGACCTCAATCTGTCGGTCGTTTAAAAAACGCTTCCGCATGGTGATCCTTCTGGGCCTAATTCCCATGCTGAAGCGAGACGCCTTTCAGCGCTTTTGACATGCAGGACGCCTACTCAAGACTCCATTGCTCAAGCGCAGGGAGGTTCCTGGCGCTCGAGTTTCAGAGCCGCCATTATCATTTCCCAGCTCTTCGGGCTGTCATCGGCACCCGCTTACTTAAATGCATGGCGGTCGAAGGGCGTCTCTGAGGAGACAAGGCCACTACTTGCTTCTATACCTGGACGACTGGCTTCTCATGGCTCCCTCCAAGTAGGCACTGATGATGGCCATTCACTGCACCCAGTCCCTTTTTCAATCACTGGGTATCCTCATCAAGTATGAGAAGTCTCTCCTGGTACCGTCCCAGAAACTGCAGTTCATAGGAGCAGTTCTGGACACTGTCAGAGGGAAAGCCTTTCTTCTCTCAGACAGAGCAGAACACAACAGATCCCTCATCAGGGACCTGTCAGTGAGGAACACCGTCCCGGCAAGACTGGTCCTTCACCTGCTTGGACATATGGCTGCGGCCATTGCAACAGTCCCGATGGCACGGCTCCACATGCGGGTAACCCAGTGGATGCTAAGGGTGCAATGGGACCAAAGGCAAGACCATCTGCAGCAACCAGTTTGAATCACAAATGCCGCGATTTGGGATTGGCAGTGGTGGCTACATCCGGAGAATCTCTCCGCGGGGGTTCCCATCATAGCGCCGTCTCCGACTGTGACTCCACAGACTCCTCAGAACTTGGGTGGGGAGCACACCTAGACAGTGTCACGGTCTCGGAGCACATGGACAGCCTAGGAATCTCATCTCCACATCAACATTTTGGAGATGAGGGCAATACTTTATGCGCTGCAGGCCTTCCAGTCTGAGATCCCACCGGTACTCTCCTGTTACAAACAGACAATACCACGGTGATGTATTACCTCAATAAACAAGGAGGCACTCACTCCTACCCGCTTTGCAGGGAGGCCATGAGTGTGGAGTGGTAGCAACACGGCGCAAACCTAATTGCAGTACACATCCCGGAGGGACAACACCGTCGCCAGATAGTCTAGAGTCCACGAGTGGAACTTCTCAGGAGGTGGCAGAGAATCTGTTTCACAGATGGGGCACTCCAGAGTTAGACCTTTTCGTGTCCCCATCCAACGCAGCTGCCCAATTTTTGCTCGCTAGATCCAGGGCCTGGTGTTTTCTGGCGAGACGTGTTGTCCCTCTCCTGGGCGGGCAGATTCCTCTATGCCTTCCCTCCTTTCCCGTTGATCCAGAGAGTTCTCTTAAAACTTCGCAGGGAGCAGGCGACACTCATTTTGATAGCACCTTTCTGGCCCAGACAAATTTGGTTCCCTCTTCTGCATCAGCTGTCCCGGGAATCTCCACTTCCTTTGCCAATCAGCTCCCATCTGCTGTCTCAGGAGAAGGGTTCACTACTCCATCCAGACTTGCGTTCTTTGAACCTGCACGCTTGGCTCCTAGAGACATAGCCATGTTGCGATACGGGGTCTTGCAAGAAGTGGCAGATGTACTCTCTGCTGCCAGAAAACCGGCAACCCATGCAACGCACGCCATGAAATGGCACAGATTTTGCTTGTGGGCTCAAGCGCACGGCTTCTCGACGTTAGAATACCTCGAAAAGCTGGTTCTGGATTACCTGCTTTCCCTTTTTCGTTCTGGACTGGCTTACTCCTTGATTAAGGTGCACCTTTGTGCAATTGCGGCTTACCATGCCCCCATAGGCCATCGGATGGTGGCCCAATTGGACACTACTCGTGCCTTTTTAAGGGGAGTCCTCCACCTTAGGCCGCCTATCAAGGATCGATTTCCTCCTTGGGACTTGCCCTTCGTCCTGGAGCAGCTTACGCTGCCACCTTTTGAACCAGCCGCAGATTACGAGCTACGTTTTCTGTCGTGGAAAACGTTATTTTTAGTTGCGGTTACTTTGGCAAGAAGGATCTCCAAATTGCATGCACTAATGTGCAAAGAGCCTTATTTAGTTTTCCATCAGGATAGGGTATCCCTGAGGACAAACCCAAAGTTTTTGCCTAAGGTGGTTTCAGCCCTCACCCTTAATCAGGATATAGACTTACCAGTGTATTTCCCAAGGTACACCAACCGAGGAGAAGCCCTTCTGCATACCCTTGATGTACACAGGTGCCTCAGATATTATCTGACCAGAACCAAACAGTTTCGAAAGATGGAACAACTGTTTGTCTCCTTCGCTGTTAGAATGAAAGGAGCTCCTGTCTCTAAACAGTCTCTCTCAAGGTGGCTCATCCAGTGCATCACTTTCTGTTATAATAAGCACAATAAACCCTCATCAGGCAGTTAAGTGGTCATTCACCCAGAAGGTGGCACTATCTTTGAGACGCGGCGAACGCCTCCACTTCAGCTATTTGCACTGCAGCCACTTGGAGCTCTGTGCATACCTTTATCAGGCATTACAGCCTGGACATTGCTTCACGGCTAAGAGCAGGGTTCGGCCTAGCCGTCCTTCAGGGACTTCTGTCCTAGGCTCAAGTTGCATTGAGACTTCTACCTTTCCTCCTCCCTGTGGCGCAAGATTGCCACTATTGCTTGGAAATCAGTCCTAATGGTGTAACCTGCTGCAAGAGCTGTATCTCGAGGTAAGATAATACAGTTACGTAAGAACTTACCGTAACAGTAGATCTTCGAGAACAGCTCTGGCAGCAGGTACCTTCCCACCCACCATCCCCCTTCTTGTGGAGGTAGGTTGTAGCCAAACATCCATCTTACGAGATGGGACGTTCTGTTTTTAGTCTTGGCCATCTGGTGGCGGATCCTCGGTCTCCTCTTCTGATGTCATCCAGCGGCCGGGAGTCTCCGGCGGAGAACTGGGATTGTGTGGGGACCGCCTCCTGATGTACTATGCCTGACGTCGGGGGCGGGACCGACGTCGGAGGCGGTCCCAACCGAAGACTGCTAGCTAGAAAATTTCCATGGGGGTCCTGGCGCCTGACGGCTTCGGTCTTAGTGGTGTAACGTGCTGCAAGAGCTGTTCTCGAAGATCTACTGTTACGGTAAGTTCTTATGTAACTGTACTTTCCTTTGGTGGAAGACTCGCTTCCTGGTGGCCATTACTTCTGCTCGGAGAATTTCCGAGCTCCAGGCCCTGGTGTGTAAAATTCCATACTTGATTTTTCACAAGGAACATGTTGCTCTTCGCACGAATCCTAAGTTTCTCCCTAAGGTAGTAGCGGAGTCTACTCTAAATCAGCCCATAGAGTTACCCGCCTTTTTCATGCAGTACTCTAATCAAGGGGAGTATTTACTCTATACTATGGATGTTCACCGGATTCTGAGATACTACACCAACAGGACGAAGGATCTCAGAAAGACTGATCAATTGTTCGTCTCTTTTGCTCATAAAAGGGAAGGCAATGCTGATCTTACTTCGAGACACAGCTCTTGCAGCAGATTACACCATTAGAACTGAAGCCGGCAAGCGCCAGGACCCCACGGAAATTTTCTAGCTAGCAGTCTTCAGTGGGGACGGCCTCCGACGTCGGGCGTAGTACATAAGGCGGCGGTCCCCCATAATCTTCAGTTCTTTTCCCGCTGTCGACATTGCCAGTATCGGCCTCTCGGTCTCCCTTTCTAGCGTGTGACGACCATTAGAACTACAACGATTTTCGTCTACTTTTTGACTTTTGATCAACTGATGTCCTCTCCAACAACTTCTCTAGAGGGTCACCATACGAAGTGTGCCTGTGGCAAACAGATCCCCTTCAAGGATCCACATTCAGCCTGTGTGCGCTGACTAGGCCCGGAACACGACACCAGGGCCTGCTCCTTCTGCCAGGGCTTCAACAGTCTCACCAGGATCCGCCACCAGAAGGCCCTTCAAGCGTTTCTCCTGGAGGAGAAACTTAAAATTTTGGATAAGGAACCTTCCTCCCGGGGAGAGTCTTCGGGTAAAACCCACAAGCACCAGGGCAAGCACCGGGAAAAGGAAAGATCCAGGTCTCCTGCGAGGGTCTCGGACTCCCGAAGCTCCGGCTTGAAATCGGACTGCTCTCCCCCAGGGCTCGGTCGCAACCTCCCCCGGTTCAGGTCAGGTCATCCAGCGGCTTCTCTTCTCTTCAGCCTCTGAAGACTTCCAGGCTGTCTGCCTCTTTCAGTCCTTCCAAGGCCTCGTCAGAAGTCCGGGGAACGCCATAAATCTTCCTCCCGTCGGCCGGACACTGACACCAGGTCAGTTTCCCAGCCTCCCCGTAGTTCGGATCCAGTTCCCCGTAAAACCAAAGACCTGATGTCACTTAAAGGGACGTCAGACCCGACGTCGGCCAAACACAACCGGCGCTCCCAGGAGCCAGCGACACCTAGACACCCATCGCCGGCCAGGCGTTCACCTTCTAAGACGTCGGCCAGGGGACAGACGCTGGCTACTCCTGGGAAGAAGACCGCACCACCATCACCGGCGGACGCCGGTCAGAAGGAATCATCTGAGGAGGACGCCACACAGCCAGAGGACCAGGCGGGCGACATTGTAGACGCCGGGCTCCCACGAGAACCTTCCCTGGAGCGGGAGACTCCCGGGGACCCGACGCCCGACCCTGGCGACAGGCCACCGGCGCCAGGCCCGTCGTCTATGAACCTGGCAGAGGTAAAAGAACTTTTTACCTTCTGGTGGGACACCGTCAAAAAAGATGTGGTCACCACACGTCGTTCTCCTACTCAGACTCCGCCTACGCCCCCCTCCTCCACCTAAGGGACCCGTAGAATGACCGCCAACCCCCAAGGAGCACACACCACCTCCTCGGGGCAGATCTTCAGAAAGGAGAAGACCTCCCTCTAGACCCCCTTCGGGTCATCCAGCCCCAAGAGACCCAGACGATTGCGGTACACTCCGTCTGGGGAGGATTCCAGATCTGACACTTCGGAGTGCTCCAGATCACCCTCTCCTATCAGCATTCCCTCGCCTAGAGGATCTGTTTCACAGATGGGGTTAGACAGAGTTAGACGTTTGCGCGTCCCCATCCGAAGCAAAACTGCCCAGTTTTTGCTCGCTAGATCCAGGGCCTGGTGTTTTCTGGCGAGACGCGTTGTCCCTCTCCTGGGCATGCAGATTCCTCTATGCCTTTCCTGTTGATCCAGAGAGTTCTCTTAAAACTTTGCAGGGAGCACGCAATGCTCTTTCTGATCGCACCCTTCTGGCCCAGACAGATTTGGTTACCTCTTTTACACCAGCTCTCCCGGGAACCTTCAATTCCTTTGCCAATCAGCTCCCATCTATTGTCTCAGGAGGCGGGTTCATTGGTCCATCCGGACCTACGCTCGTTGATCCTGCACACTTGGCTCCTAGAGACATAACCATGATGCGATACGGGGTCTCGCAAGAAGTGGCAGAAGTACTCTCTGCCGCTAGAAAACCGGCTACCCACGCAACTTACGCCATGAAATGGCGCAGATTCTGTTTGTGTGCTCAAGCGCTCGGCTTTCCACCGTTAGGTTGTCCAGAAAAGCTGGTTTTGGACTACCTGCTTTCCCTTTTTCACTCCGGTCTGGCTTACTCCTCGATTAAGGTGCACCTTTGTGCCATTTCTGCTTACCATGCCCCGGTAGGCCATCGGACGGCGGCCCAGCTCGACACTACTCGGGCCCTTCTAAGGGGCGTTCTCCACCTTAGGCCTCCCATTAAAGATCCAATCCCTCCTTGGGACTTGCCTTTTGTTCTGGAGCAGCTCACACTGCCACCCTTTGAACCAGCCGCGGATTGCGAGCTACGTTTTCTCTTTTGGAAAATGTTATTTTTAGTTGCTGTTACTTCTGCTAGAAGGATCTCGGAATTGCATGCTCTTATGTGCAAAGAGCCTTATTTGGTTTTCCACCAGGACAGGGTATCCCCAAGGACAAACCCAAAGTTTTGCTCATATGGTCTCAGCTCACCCTCAATCAGGATATCGATCTACCAGTGTATTTCCCAAGGTACTCTAATCGAGGAGAGGTCTCTTCTGCACACCCTAGGGGCACAGGTGCCTCAGATACTACCTGATTCAGAACCAAACAGCTCCAAAGGTTGGACCAATTTTTCGCCTCCTTGCTCACAGGATGAAAGGAGTCCCTGTCTCCAAGCAGTCACTCTCAGGTGGCCTTATCCAGTGCATCACTTTCTGTTATGACAAGTTTAATAAACCCTTTACTTGCGTGTCAAGGGTCATTCCACAAGAGGAGTGCTACTTCCTTTCTGCTAAAGAACGCTCCACCTCAGCTACTTGGCGCTGCAGCTACTTGGAGCTCTGTGCATACCTTTATCAGGCATTACAGTCTGGACATTGCATCGAGGCTAAGAGCTGGGTTCATCTAGCCGTTCTTCAGGGACTTCTGTCCTGGGTCCTGAGTTACCTTGAGGGTCTCTACCTTTTCCTCCCGTCCGGTGGTATGATTGCCACTACTGCTTGGAAATTAGTCCTAATGGTGTAACCTGCTGCAAGAGCTGTATCTCGAAGTAAGATAGTACAGTTGCATAAGAACTTACCGTAACAATAGATCTTCGAGAACAGCTCATGCAGCAGGTACCTTCCCGCCCACCATTCCCCTTTTTGGAGGTAGGTCATAGTCAGGCACCCATCTTATTGGATGGGACATTCCTGTTCACTAGTTTCTGCCATCTGGTGGCGGATCCTCGGTCTCTTCTTCTGTTGTCCCTAGCGGCCGGGAGTCTCCAGCGGGAGAACTGAGGATTATGGGGGACCGCCTCCTTATGTGTACTCACGCCCCCACTTCGGGGCGGGAGGACTGCTGAGGTGGTTCCTCACTGAAGACTGCTAGTTAGCCGGTGTCTGCTTCTTGCTGGTTTGGTCTCTATCGGTGTAACCTGCTGCAAGAGCTGTTCTCAAGATCTACTGTTACGTAGACCTTACTTTGAGACACAGCTCTTGCAGCAGGTTACTACATTAGACTGAAGCCGCAGCCAGGACCCCACGGAAAACTCTAGTAGCCATCTTCAGCTCTTGCAGAGGTTACACCATTAGACTGAAGCCAGCATGCCAGGACCCACGGAATTCTTCTAGTAGCTGTCTTCAGCGGGGACCGCCTCGACGCCGGTCCCACCCCGGCGATCAGGCGTAGTACATAAGGGGCGGTCCTGCCAGATTCCCCAGTTCTTTCCGCCATCGACTTGCATGTCCGACCCTTCCGGTTCAGCTCTAGCGTCGGCTACATGGTTAAGTTCTTTATTACGGAAATTTGGATTTCTTCAAGCAAGTTTTTCGCTGATGTCCCCTCTGACCTCCCGGGTCGCTTCTTTCAAGTGTGTCTTATGGGAAACAGATCCCCTTCAAGGACCTCTCCCCATGCTCCAGGCCCGTGCCTAGGCCCAGACCACTATACCAGGGCCTGCCCTTCTGCCAGGGGTTTAACAGTAGAACCCGGATCCGACTTCAGAAGGCCCTTCAGGCTTTCTTACTGGAAGAAAAGCTAAAGACCATGTCTTCCAAGGGGGAATCCTCTAAAAAGACCCACAAGCACGCTGAGAAACGAAGGGAGAAGGCCCTTCAGGTCCCCTCAGGGCTTGGACTCGCGGCTCGGTTCCAGGTCTGACCGCCCCTCCAGGGCCAGCTCTCAGCCTCCCCTGGCTGCGGTCAGGAAGTCCTCTTCTCAGGCCAAGTCCGCCAGGCCGTCCTCGTCTTCGTCCTCCAGGGCCTTGGTGAAGTCTGGGGATCGCCCTCATCATCATAAGTCGGGTTCCCGCCCTTCGGAACCCGACGTCAGGTCAGCTTCCTTGCCTCCCCGCAAGACGTTGGAGCTTACTTCTTTGAAGAGACCTCAGGATCCGACGCCGGTGTGTCTGTTGTCGTCTTCTCGCCACCACATCCCTGGAGCCGCTGTCGGGCCAGGCGACCGTCCGGTAGCGAACACCTCATCGGACCCGGTGGGGCTGGCGCCAGCTCCCCTGAGAAGAGAGCCTGCTGGCCCCTCGGACCGACGCCAGTCTGGAGACCTTAACCGAGGAGGAATTGACGCAGCCCGAGGACCAGACGGGCGACCCCGGTCTTGTCGAGACACCCAGGGAACCCTCGCCGTTACCCGAGCCCCCTGTGGAGCCGACGCCGGGACACGACGACCGTCCATCGGCGCCCGGACCGTCGTCAGGCCTTTCTTTAGCGGATGTGAAGGACCTCTTCACTTACTGGTGGGACACCATAAAGAAGGACATGGTTCCCACTCCTCCTCTTCCTCCTACACCTCCGGTTCCTGCACCCCCCTTACCATCTGGGTCGGCAGGCCGTTTACCTCCTCCCCGGGAGTACGGAACGCCTCCAAGGGGGAGACCAGACAAACAGAGACCTCCGTCTAAATCCTCTTCTAGGTCACCCAGCCCCAAGAGACCCAGGAGACACCGACGATCGCCTTCGACGGAGGACACGGGATCAGAGTTCTCAACATCCAGATCCCCATCTCCCCTCTCCATCCTTTCTCTGGACCCACGTGAGATGCCGAAGTCTCCTCCGGATGACCCTTCGTTCTCGGATATTATGAGGCACATCGAAGAGAACATGGGATGGGATGGGATGCGGAAGAGCTAGACCCTGAAAGGATACTCCTTGCCAGATATCTTCGGCAGAAGGACCCTAAGCCTGTGGTGGTGCCACCCTTGGTTGACACTTTCGTGGACGTCACCAAGGCAGCGTGGAAGTGTCCACATTCGCTCCCGGCGATGCCGAAGAAAGCTGATCGCTTGTACAAGGCTCCTAGAGAAGACCAGTACTTGACTCAGCAGCCTCAGGCCGACTCTCTGGTCATCACAGCCTCACATGACCGGTCCCAGAGACTGCAACATCTGAGCACCCTGCCACCAGACCCAGAGTCCAAGCAGTTGGACGCTCCGGGTAGGCGCACGTATGCTTCTGCTACCTGCGCCATCAGATCCTTGAATTATTTGACACACATGGTTCAGTTCCAAAATGCCTTGTGGGAACAGGGTCTGGAAGCGGCTGAAAAACTGCCGGAAGGTGGGCAGAAGGAGGAGATGCTTCAGCTCCCCCGTACGTGTTCGGACGTGGGAACCCAAGTGCTATGAGCCGCGTACGACTCCGCGGACTCTTCGGCCCGAGCAGCAGCTTCTGGCGTATGCACTCTTGGTTACGCGTCTCCGGCTTTACCCCGGACGTCCAGAAGAATATCGTGGACGCTCCATTTGAGGGAGAAGTCTTGTTTGCTAAACCTTCAGAGAAGATTATTACCAGACTTCCAAGAGGCCGGAGGCGGTGAGGTCGGTTCAGGCCATGTACCGACCCAGGCTTAGTTCCTTTCGTAGGAACCAAAGCCGAATTCGTGGACGGATGCAGAGGCAGCAGTCCCGCTCCGCTCCACAACAGAGGGGCTCCGGTTTTCGTAGAGCCCAGGGGAAACAGCCCGCGGGCCGAAGCCAGTGTACTCCTAAGCCGGCCCAGCCAGCGGGACCCTCAGCCGCCACAACCAGACTCCTTTCCGGCCCCCGCCCCTCGGGATCAACGGGAAATCATGGTCGGGGGTCGCATTGCGAACTTCCTGCTAGGATGGCAGGCTATAACCACCGACAGGTGGGTTCTTCAGTTAGTCGGAAGAGGCCACTATATAGAATTCGCAGAAAAGCCACCCCCGAGGCCTTCTTTGCTCTCCCGGTATCCGGGTCAGCACAAATCTCTGATCTGGCAAGAACTACTCACGCTCTTGCAAAAGGGAGCGATAGAGTACGTCCCAGAGAACCAGAGAGGACAAGGATATTATTCCCACTTCTTCCTGGTTCCAAAGAAAACGGGACCTCCATCCGATTTTGGACCTCAGCGACCTCAACGTGTCGGTCACCTACAAGAGATTCCGCGGTGGTGACTCTTCCGGGTCTTATTCCCATGCTGAAACAAGGCGCTTTCCTAGTGTCTCTAGACCTGCAGGACGCTTACCTGCATATCCCTATAGCTCAGGCGCACAAGAGGTTCCTGCGTTTCGAGTTCCTCGACCACCACCTTCAATTCCGAACCCTTCCATTCGGACTGTCATCCGCACCCAGGGTCTTTACCAAGTGCATGGCAGTCGTGGCAGCGTCTCTAAGGAGACAGGGCCGTTATGTGTTCCCATACCTGGACGATTGGCTTCTCATGGCCGCCTCCAGAGAGGCGTTGTTACGTGCGGTCCAGAGCACCCAGGACCTGTTCCGATCTCTGGGCATCCTAATCAACCACGAGAAGTCTCTCTTGGTACTGTTGCAGAAACTGCAATTTATAGGTGCAGTACTGGACACCATTCAGGGAAGAGCCTTTCTTCCAGACGACAGAGCGGAGCGCATCAGATCCCTCATCAGGGAGTTATCGTCGAACAAGACCATCCCTGCCAGGTCGGTCCTTCGCTTGCTCGGACACATGGCTGCGGCCATTCCTACCGTCCCTTTCGCAAGGCTCCACATGCGGGTAACTCAGTGGATGCTCAGGGTGCAATGGGACCAAAGGCAAGACCACTTGCAGCATCCGGTCAGAACACCGTGATTCGAGACTGGCAGTGGTGGCTAGACCCAGGATCGCTCTCCATGGGCGTTCCGTTTGTAGCGCCGTCCCCGGAGGTAATCCTCACCACAGACACCACAGGTCTAGGGTGGGGGGCACACCTGGACGGGGTGAAGTCCCAGGGTACGTGGACCCGCTGGAAGCTCATCTCCATATCAGCGTTCTAGAGATGAGGGCGGTTCTCTATGCCGTGCAGGCCTTCCAGTCAGAAATCCCGCCGAGTACTCTTCTGCTTCAGACAGACAACACGGCGGTGATGTATTACCTCAACAAACAAGGAGGCGCACACTCTTACCCCCTTTGCAGGGAGGCCATGAGGATGTGGGATTGGGTAATCCGACACGGCGCAAATCTGATCACTGTGCATGTTCCCGGGGTGGACAACATGATTGCAGACGGCCTGAGCCACTCCCAGGCCAGAGTCCACGAGTGGGAACTTCTTCAAGAGGTAGCAGAGGATCTGTTTCTTGATGGGGAACTCCAGAGTTAGACTTTTAGCATCCCCATCCAACGCAAAACTGCCCAATTTTGCTCGCTAGATCCAGGGCCTGGTGTTTTCTGGCGAGACGCGTTGTCCCTCTCCTGGGCGGACAGATTCCTCTACACTTTCCCTCCTTTCCCGTTGATCCAGAGAGTTCTTCTCAAACTACGCAGGGAGCATGCAGTAATGATCCTGGTGGCCCCCTTTTGGCCCAGACAGATCTGGTTCCCCTTGCTAATTCAGTTATCCCGGGAACCTCCGCTCCCGTTACCGTTCAGCTCCCATCTCCTGTCTCAGGAGAAAGGTTCACTAGTCCACCCGGACTTACGCTCACTGAACCTGCATGCATGGCTCCTAGAGACATAGCCATCTTGCGTCCGCACGGTCTCGCAGAGGTTGCAGTTCTTTCTGCAGCCAGAAAGCCGGCAACGCGCGTCGTGCGCCATGAAATGGCGCCGTTTTGTTTATGGTCATGAAACGCGATTTTCCCTTTAGGTTTGCCGGTGGGAGTGGTGTTGGACTACCTGCTCTCCCTTTTTCGTCCAGGTCTAGCCTACTCCTCTATCAAGGTGCACCTTTGTGCCATCTCTGCCTACCACCTTCCAGTGGGACATCGTACAGTGGCACAATTAGACGCCTCTCGGGAACTTCTGAGAGGGGTGTTACACCTTAGGCCACCCATTAAGGACCCAGTGCCTCCATGGGATTTGCTCTTTGTCCTGGAACAACTCACGCTCCCCCCCTTCGAACCTGCCGCGGATTGCGAGCTACGTTTTCTGTCGTGGAAAACGCTATTTTTGGTTGCTGTTACTTCAGCGAGAAGAATTTCTGAGCTTCACGCTCTCATGTGCAAAGAGCCTTATTTAGTTTTCCACCGGGACAGAGTATCCCTGAGGACGAATCCTAAATTTTTGCCTAAGGTGGTCTCTTCACTCACTCTAAATCAGGACATTGACCTGCCGGTCTACTTCCGAACTACTCGAATAGAGGAGACTTTGCTCACACCTTGGATGTTCACCGCAGTCTGAGGTATTACCTCAACAGAACTAAACCATTTCGTAGTTCTGAGCAACTTTTCGTTTCCTTTTCTGAGAGGATGTTGGGCCAGCCTGTATCCAAACAGTCCCTGTCTCGCTGGCTTGTCCAGTGTATTTCATTCTGTTATGAGCTCAAACAAGCCCCTCCCGGGTTCAGTCCGGGGTCATTCCACTAGGGGCGTGGCCACCTCCTTTGCAGCACTCCGAGACGTCTCCACTTCTGCCATATGTGCTGCAGCCACTTGGAGCTCTGTGCATACATTTATCAGGCATTATAGCCTGGACATCGCCTCTAGGCAAGAGGCAGTTCGACCTGGCGGTGCTACAGGGTCTCCTGTCCTAGATTCAGGACCTGGAATGTATTTCCTATTTTCCTCCTCCGGAATTTTGGCAGCGTTACTGCTTGGGAATCAGTCCTAATGGTGTAACCTGCTGCAGAGCTGTGTCTCGAGTAAGATGGTACAGTTACGTGGAACTTACCGTAACAGTAGATCTTCAGAACAGCTCTTGCAGCAGACCTGCTATGGAGGAGGCATGGCTTAGCCTTTTATCAGCAGGAATTTTTCCGTTTTCTTCTGACGGTGGATCCTCGGTCTCCCATTCTGATGTCAGCCTGCGGCCGGAAGTCTCCGTCGGGAGAACTGGGGAATCTGGCGGGACCGCCCCCTTATGTACTACGTCTGACGTCGGAGGCGGGACCGACGTTGGGGGCGGTCCCCGCTGAAGATAGCTAGCTAGAGTTTTTCCGTGGGGTCCTGACACCTGCCAGCTTCAGTCCTAATGGTGTAACCTGCTGCAAGAGCTGTTCTCGAAGATCTACTGTTAGGTAAGTTCTTACGTAGCTGTACTTTCTTCTGTAACTGTACTTTACTTCTCTCCATCCCCCTTTTGAGGTGTGCAGAGCATCATCTTCGAGCTTCGTCTCCTTCTCCTGTCAGGGCTGATTCGTGGGCCTTGGCAGGGGAACTGGGGTGGAGCTGGGTCCAACCCCTTTTGTACCAGGGCTGACGGGGCAGTGTCGACGTCGGGGGCGGTCCCTGCTGGGTACTGCTGGCTGAAAAGTTTTCCAGTGGGTCCTAGTGCCTGCGGCATACTCCTTATTGTGATAGCCTGCTGCAAGAGCTCGTCTCGAAGATCTTTTGTTACGGTAAGTTCTTACGTAACTGTACTTTCCTTCCGAAGGTTGTGTCAGAGTTTCTCCTGAACCAGGTATTGACTCTGCCAGTGTACTACCCCAGTTACACCTCGGAGGACGAGTAGAGACTTCATACTTTTGACCTGAGACAAGCGCTCTCTTATTATGAAGAGTGAACGGCTGAAGTTCGGGGAGAGGTTTGCTAGCTTTTTGTCACCTACGCTGAAGTCACACCTGGCAGACCTGCAGCAAAGCAGGCGATTGGCAGATGGATAGCATCCTGCATTGATCTCTGCTATAGGTTAGCAGGCAAGAAGCCTCCCTTAGGGATAAGTGCCAACCCAGCCTCTATACTGCTGCATCGGTGGCTGCTTCTAGGGACATCCCTATCCAGAATATCTGCAGGGCTGCTGCCTGGAAGTCAGCAAACACTTTCATTACCCACTGCCAGGTCGACCTAGAGTCATGCCGGGATGCTGGTTTTGGAGCCTCAGTTCTCCAGTCTCTGTTCCTTAAGTAGGGGGAGTGTGTCTTGCCTCCTTCCTCCCGGAGAACTGCTAGGAGTCTGCCAACAAGTATGGATAAAATAACATATCCACGATCCTAGAAGGACAGGTTACTCGCCTGTAATAGTAGTTCTAGGAGTGGTATCTGTTCATCCACACGAACCCACCCGACCTCCCCGGCTTAAACGCACAACCTCTACTTCCAGCGAGCAAGATCTGGCATTATGGGGCGGAGCCAAGGCTTATACCACTCGAGTGGGTGGGAGGAGCCAGCTCTCAGACCATCTGGCAAGATTTAAAGGGAAAGGGACATGCCAACAAGTGTGGATGAACAACATATACCACTCCTAGAACCACTGTTACAGGTGAGTAACCTGTTTTTGTCCAAGTGCCATGGTACATCCCGTATATTAATTGTCAGCATGCTAAATCAATCTTGGATGGTATTTTAATGGTAGCCACTGCTTATACTGTCACACACCACGCCCCATGAGGAAGCTGTGAGGAGTAAAGTGCCGGGGTAGTGTGCATTAGTTTGTCTGTTTAGTGGTATTCACATGGCTGGACCCTTTTTATATGAAGGTAAAAAATACATTTGGAAAGAAAAATGCTTTCTAGCGACGTGGATATGTTGTTCATCCAATTTCTTGCCATTTCCCTTTCTCCTTTAATTCTTGCCGGAAGGTCTTCAAGCTGGCTCCTCCCACCCACCCGGGTGATATAAACCTCGGCCCCGCCCCATGATGCCAGATCTTCCTTTCTGCTGAAAGATACAGATTGCCTCCTCTCCACTACTGCGTTTTGTAGGCCCTGGCTTCAAATTCTTCAGATCCCCTGAAGATTCGGCTCGTTCGAGCTAGCGATTGCAATTTGTGCTATTCGATCATGGAAGATAAATCTTCCCCCAGTTTTCACCGGTGCCCGTGCGGCCAGAAAATGTTGCACACTGATCCTCATACCGCGTGCTTGTACTACTTGGGTGTCGGCCATGACACCCAGGCTTGCGAGATATGTCTCACTTTCCATCTGAATGTCCTTGACGATCGTCTCGCACACCTCAAGTTGGGCAGGCCCGATGAACATAATCCTCCGGTGAAATCCAAAGAAGCCCAGTGGGCGTTCTCCACGCCTTCGGGGGCCGCCGAGCAGTTAGAACAAATGCAGGCCTTCATGGAAGAAGCAGTGCAGGCTGCAGAACTCTCTGCTTGGCCGATTTCCATTCCTCTCAACCTGGGCTCAATGTTCTCAGGTTCCTTTCAGGAGTTGTGCCAATCTCTCCGCAATAAGGGCGAGGTACCTTTAGTCTCGCATATCTCCTGGTCCCGTATAAAGGACAAGGAACCAAGAGATTCTTCGTCTCAGCAGAGACCTTCTTGGGATCGTGAGCAAACTCGTTCCCAGGAAACTGCAGTCTCGACTTCGGTTGAAATTACTTCCTGGGCTTCTGGCATCTCGGCTTTGCTGTCTGGTCAATCGGTCAAGGCCTCGATCGACAATGCGATTGAGATCACTCTTGATCCTGTCAATCTATTGTCGCCTAACAAGACCAACAACACTTTGATTAGGACCCCGGTCCTGCCTCTTCCTGATGAGGAGACCGAGCCAGCTGGGAATCACATCAAGAAACTGGTCCCTGACCAGGAAAATCACCTGTTCCCCCAGTGTCTCCTGAGCGACTGACTCGTCCAGTCCTATCGCAGTCGGGATCTTGTACCCCCTCAACTGACTGGCCAAGGAGAGTGTATAAACCCGCTAAAAAGAGACATCACCGTTCATCCTTGTCCTCCTCAGATGAGGAGAGGCTTCGGCGGAAAGTCAGTTGACACCACGAGGATTTAATGTGGCAACAGCTGATTTTTGTCCGGGCAGAGGCCTGCTTCAGTTTCCACCCTGGCCATTACTTGGCTTTCACCTCCTAGCCTAAAGCCGACTCCACTAGAACTGGTGAGATTGGTTCCCCCGCCCGCGGAGCAGCTAAACCTGCCCTGATTCGGCCAAAATCAGTCTCTTCACCGATTGTGGTGGAGCCGCCGCCTAAACTGCCTTCGAGAGGGATTCCTACAAAGGATGCTTGGACAATTCCGGGCCTTCTGCATAGGTTATCGGTCACCCTTATGCCTGACTGCCCCAGGCGTGTAGAGGGGGACCTTAGTGGCCGACCGATTTATCCGTATTCTTTGGATTCGGACGACACCAACCTCCACTCTCATCTGTTGGATGATGAGTCTGTTAGAAGTCTGTCAACGGAGAAGGGCCCTTCGTCATTTTTGGGGATTCTCCGCTTTATCTCCGAATCTACGGGAATGCCCCTGTAACCTGTCCAGAAAAGGGCGGAGAACCCTCTTCCAGATATTCTTAAGAGAGAGGATACCCCCAGGGAAGCCTTCCCATTGGTCGAGGCCATTGTTGGCCCAGCTTTGGAGCTATGGCAGCACCCTGCCTCCTGCCCAGATGGCCCTCAAATATGCTGCGCCCATTGGGTTCCTCTCAGGGTTTACGGA
Source organism: Neoceratodus forsteri (assembly GCA_016271365.2). Taxonomy (NCBI): domain Eukaryota; kingdom Metazoa; phylum Chordata; order Ceratodontiformes; family Ceratodontidae; genus Neoceratodus; species Neoceratodus forsteri. The sequence goes on from CM028134.1 coordinate 112,730,368, forward strand.
ACATCCCTCGACGGAGGGGTTGGTGACCACTTCTGTGTTCAGATGCATAGGCAGATCTTACTTCGAGAAACAGCTCTTGCAGCAGGTTACACCATTAGGACTGAAGCCGGCAGGCGCCAGGACCCCACGGACATTTTCTAGCTAGCAGTATTCAGCGGGGACCGCCTCTGACGTTGGTCCCGCCCCCGACGTCAGGCACAGTATATAAGGAGGCGGCCCCCCAGAATCCCCAGTTCTTTTCCCGCCATCGACTCGCCAGCATCGGCCTCTCAGTCTCTACCTAGCGTACAACGACTTAGAACTACAAGAGTTTCACCAAACTAATGTCCTCTCCAACTCCTTCACTTGAGGGACACCTTTCCAGGTGTGCCTGCGGAAAACAGATCCCTTTTAAGGATTCTCATTCCTCCTGCGTGTGGTGCTTAGGCCCGGACCACGACACCAGGGCCTGCACCTTCTGCCAAGGGTTCAACAGCCGCACCAGGATCCGCAGTCAGAAGGTACTTCAGGCTTATGTGCTGGAAGGAAAAACTTAGTAGGATGGACCGAGAACCTTCCTCCATGGGCGATTCTTCTTCCAAGGCCCATAAACACCAGGAGAAAGCAAAGTCCAGATACCCGAACCGGGCCTCGGACTCCCGTAGCTCAAGCTTCAGCAGGTCGGACCGTTCTCCCTCCAGGGCTCGTTCTCAGCCCCCTCCGGTCAAAGTCCGAGCCTCAAACGGCTCTTCGACTCTCCAGCCCATCAAGACTTCAAGGCCCTCGGCTTCCTCCACTCCCTCTCGGGCCTCTTCCAAGTCTTCCGAACGTCACAAGTCTTCCTCATCGACCCGATGTCGGGACCCCGACTCCAGATCGGTCTCCCAGCCTCCCAGGCGTCGGATCACCACCCAGGAAGACTGAGACCTGGCGCCCTAAAGCAGGCGTCTGACCCGATGTCGAAGCAGAAATACGAAGTCGGCCAGGTGTTGGCGGAGCCGGACACTAGCCAGGCACCAGACGCCAGCCGGGCATTCGCTGGACCTGAAGGTGTCGGACAAGCGACCGATATCTGCCTCGCATTCACCGGAGAACACAACGCTGCCTGAAGACCAGGCGGGCGACACTGAGGATGCCAGGCTCCCAAGGGAACCTTCGCCCACCCCAGAGACAACCGAGAACCCGTCGTCAGGCATGAACCTGCAAGAAGTATAGGACCTCTTTACTTTCTGGTGGGACACCATCCGAAAGGATGTGGTCCTTGTAAAACCTCTACTCCTTCACCTCCTCGCCCCCACACCAAAGGGCCAGCAGGGCGACCACCAACCCTAAGGAGCAGACTCCACCTCCTGAGGTAGATCCAAGGACCGGAGAAGGCCTCCCTCAAGATCTCCATCAGGGTCCCGCAGCCCCAAGCGACCCAGACGTCGTCTGTATACTCCGTCCGGGGAGGACTCCAGATCAGATACCTCTGATTATTTCAGATCTCATTCTTCACTCAGCATTCCATCATCTGACCCACATGACCTTCTCAGGTCTCCTCCAAGTGATCTGTCTTTCTCTGAGATCATGAGGCACATGCAGGACAACATGGGGTGGGATGCTGAAGTCCTCGACGCCGAAAGGCAGCGCCTTGCCCGTTATCTTCGGCAGAAAGACCCAACGCCTGTGGTAGTACCCTTGTTGAACGTCCATGAAAGACTCACCAAGGCTGCTTGGAAGCGTCTGCATTCCACTCCTGCTATGCCGAAAAAGGCTGACTGCCTATACAGGGCCCCTGCGGAGGACCTGTATCTGGCGCATCAACCCCTGACTGACTCACTGGTCATCACGGCCTCTCATGACTGGTCTCAACGACCACAGAATTTGAGCACACAGCCTCCGGACCAGGAATCCAAGCAGTTGGATTCACTGGGTAAGCGCATGTACACCGCTGTGACATGCTCCATCAGGTCACTGAACTATCTGACACACTTGGTTCGGTTTCAGAATGCCCTATGGGAACAGGATCACGACCTAGTTAAAGCAGTTCTGGATGGTGAGCAGGAGGAGGAGCTTTTGAACCTCCTTCACACTGGGTCAGACGTGGGAACCCAAGTCTTGAGAGCCGCCTACAATTTAGCGGACTCTGCAGCCAGGGGAGCAGCCTCTGGTGTCTGTTTCCGGAGACACTCTTGGCTTCGCGTCTCCGGATTTACCTCGGTCGTCCAGAAAAATATCCTGGACGTCCCTTATAACGAGGTCCTGTTTGGTGAGGATTCTGAGAAGGTGATCACCAAGTTACAGGACGCCAGGAAGGCAGTGAGGACTCTACAGGCCCAAATCTGGTTCCGTTCGTAAGAACCAGAATCATTTTCACAGCCGGCAACAAAGGCAACAGCCACGTTCCAGCCAGCAGCAAAGAGGCAACCTCAACCCTAAGGCCCAGCCTAAGTCTTCCCACGTCAAGGTCAGAGATACAACAAACCGAACCAGCCTGCAGGAGGCAGCGCCACCACAGCATGACTCCTCCCCGGCCCCCGTCCCTCCCCTGGATCAACGGGAAGAAAAGGTCAAGGGTTGCATCTCTTACCACCTTTCAGGGTGGCGGATGATAACCGCTGACCGGTGGGTCCTACAGTTGGTAGAGAGAGGACCCTCTATTGAATTCCTTGACCACCCACCTTGAAGGCCTCCCCTGCTTTCCCGTTACTCGGGACAGCACGCCCTGCTCATTCAGCAGGAAGTACTAGCGCTTCTGGACAAGGAAGCCATAGAGCACGTTCCGCAGAACCAGAGAGGTGCAGGATATTATTCCCACTTCTTTCTGATTCCCAAAAAGACAGGGGACCTCCATCCGATTCTGGACCTCAGCGACCTCAACGCTTTGGTGCTTTACAAACGTTTCCGCATGGTGACTCTTCAGGGACTAATCCCCATGCTCAAGCAGGGTGCCTTCTCAGCGTCACTGCACATGCAGGAAGCCTACCTGCACATTCTGATAGCTCGGGTGCACAGAAAACTCTTGTGCTTCGAGTTTCTGGGTCGCCATTATCGGTTCCGAGCCCTCCCTTTTGGGCTGTCCTCAGGTATTCACGGAGTGCATGGCAGTCATAGCGGCAGCTCTCAGGAGACGAGGCCACTACGTGTTCCCCTACCTGGACGACTGGCTCCTCATGGCCCCCTCTCGAGAGGCTCTGATGTCTGCGATCCACTGTACTCGCTCCCTCTTCGGGTCCCTGGGCATCACCATCAGTGGAGAGAAGTCACACCTGGTTCCGTCTCAGAAACTGCAGTTTATAGGTGCAGTCCTGGACACCGTCCAGGGGCAAGCTTTTTTGCCCCAGGACAGAGTGGAGCACATCAGATCCCTCATAAGAGATATCTTGGCGAAGAAGACCGTCCCAGCAAGACTGGTCCTTTGCCTGCTCGGTCAGATGGTTGCAGCCATTGCAACAGTCCCGTTAGCCCGTCTCCACATGTGGGTAACCCAGTGGATGTTACGGGTGCAGTGGGATCAGAAGCAAGACCATCTGCAGCATCCAGTCAGGATCACAAACGCTGTCGTCTGGGATTGGCAGTGGTGGCTTGACCCAGAGCACCTGTCGTTGGGAGTCCCCTTCATTGCGCCGTCTCTGGTTGGGGAGCGCACCTCAACGGTGTCGGGTCTCAGGGCTCGTGGATGACCCAGGAAGCTCATCTTCACATAAACATTTTGGAGATGAGAGTGGTCCTCTACGCCTTGCAGGCTTTCCGGTCAGAGATTCCACCGGGTACTCTTCTGCTACAAACAGACAATACTGCGGTGATATATTACCTCAACAAACAAGGAGACACTCATTCTTTGCAGGGAGGCTATGAGGGTGTGGGATTGGGTACTTCAACACGGCACAAACCTTATTGCTGTACATGTTCCAGGAGTGGACAGCATTATCACAGACAGTCTGAGCCGATCTCAGGCCGGAGTCCACGAATGGGAACTACTCCAGGAGGTCGTAGAGGATCTGTTTCGCAGATAGGGGACACCAGAGTTAGACCTCCCCATCCAACGCAAAACAGCCCAATTTCTGCTCGCTAGATCCAGGGCCTGGTGTTTTCTGGTGAGACGCGTTGTCCCTCTCCTGGGCGGGCAGATTCCTCTATGCATTTCCTCTCTTCCCGTTGATCCAGAGGGTTCTTCTGAAACTCCGAAGAGAGCAGGCGACACTGTTATTAATCGCCCCCTTTTGGCCCAGGCAGATCTGGTTCCCTCTGCTGTACCAATTTTCTCAGGAACCACTGGTGTCTCTGCCAATCAGCTGTCACTTATTGTCCCAGGAAGCAGGATCCTTGGTCCATCCAGACCTTCATTCTCTGAATCTGCATGCCTGGCTCCTAGGGATATAGCAGTCATGCACTACGGGGCCTCACAAGAGGTAGCAGATGTTCTAGTGGCTGCTAGAAAACCAGCCACTCATGCCATGTACGCCATGAAATGGCTCATATTTTATCTCTGGGCTCAAGCACGGGGTCTTTCCCCACTGAATTGTTCCGAGGGTTCGGTATTAGACTACCTCCTGTCCCTCTTTCAGGCAGGCTTGGCCTACTCCTCTTTTAAAGTACACCTCTGTGCCATCTTGGTCTATCACATACCTATAGGTCTCCGGTCCATATCCCAGTTGGTAACCGCACATGCCTTTTTGAGAGGCGTTCTCCACCTTAGTCCTCCGATTAAGGACCCCATTCCTCCATGGGACCTACCCTTCGTCCTGGAGCAGCTTACGCTGCCGTCTTTTGAACCAGCCGCGGATTGCGAGCTTCGTCTTCTGGCATGGAAGGCGTTATTTTTAGTTGCTGTTACTCCGGCCAGAAGGATTTCTGAGCTACACGCACTTATGTGCAAGGAACCTTTGTTGGTTTTTCACCAGGACAGGGTGTCCCTAAGGACAAATCCAAAATTTCTGCTTAAGATAGTTTCAGCCCTTACCCTTAATCAGGATATCGACCTACCAATGTACTTTCCTAAATACTCCAAAAGAAGAGAGGCTTTGCTGCACGCTCTTGATGTGCATAGGTGTCTTAAGATACTAGCTGACCAGAACCAGGCAACACCGTAAATCTGATCAGCTTTTTGTCTCCTTCACTCATAGGATGCTGGGTGCTCTGGTCTCTGAACAATCTCTTTCGAGATGGCTCATGCATTGCATCACGTTCTGTTACCAAAAATGTAGCAAGCCCCTACCGGGCTCAGTAAGGGGACATTCCACAAGGGGGGTGGCCACCTCCTTTGCTGCTTTGAAGAACGTGTTCATCTTAGCCATCTGCGCAGCAGCTACTTGGAGCACCGTGCACACCTTCATCAGGCATTATAGCTGGGACGTTGCTTCACAGCAAAGAGCTGGTTTTGGTCTAGCAGTCCTTCATGGACTACTGTCCTAGGCCTTGGTTCAACTCACAATCTCTTCCTAGCCTCCTCCCATCTAAGAGGTATTTCCAGAATTGCTTGGGAATCAGTCCTAATGGTGTAACCTGTTGCAAGAGCTGTTTCTCAAAGTAAGATAGTACAGTTACGTAAGAACTTACCGTAACAGTAGATCTTCGAGCACAGCTCTTGCAGCAGGTAGTTTCCCCCTCTTGCCATCCCCTCTGGAGATAGTTGTTCCTTTAGTCACTACCTAGGATTAGGTGTTTGTAGCACCAGTCTGAATACCTTCTTTGAAGGCGGATCCTCAGTTTCCACTTCTGATGTCATCTAGCGGCCGGGAGTCTCCGGCAGGAGAACTGGGGATTCTGGGGGACTGCCCCCTTTTGTATGATGCCAGACGTTGGGGGCGGGGCTGACGATAGGGGCGGTCCTCGCTGGATACTGCTAGCTAGAAAATTTCTGTGGGGTCCTGGCACCTGCCGGCTTAAGTCCTAATGGTGTAACTTGCTGCAAGAGCTGTTCTCGAAGATCTACTGTTACAATAAGTTTTTACACAACTGTACTTTCTGCTCACTGGATCTACAGGACGTGTTCTTTCACGTCCCAATCCGTCCTTCCCACCAGCGGTTCCTCCACTTTAGAACAAAGGGAACCCTACGCAAGTTCCGAGACATGCCATTCGGCCTGTCATCGGCCCCACGGGTCTTCGCCAAATGCATTGCAGTGGTGGCAGCCCATTTCAGGCATTGCGTGGTCAGAGAGTACCTGTACCTCGACAGTTGGCTCTTAGCAGGTTCCACCCAGCAAGAGGCGGTGAGGTCCAGGGACCTGGCCCTCCAGACCTGCTCTCAACTTGGCCTCCTGATCAATGAGGCCAAGTCGGAGCTTGTGCCATCTCAGGAGATATGCTTCATCGGGGCAGAGCTCGACTCTTGCCGATCCAGAGCATGGCTCCCGGCGGACAGGGCAGCGGTTCACTCCTCCTTTGCCCAGTTATTTCTGGTTGGGCACTTGTGACCTGCCCAGGACTTTCTGCGCCTTTTGGGTTACATGGTGGCCTGCACCACCATGGTCCGTTGGGCCCAGTGGCATATGCGTCCCCTTCAGTGGGAGCTGGCCGCTCAGTGGACTCGGCGCCTAGGTCCTCTGACCAGCTGATCACTGTGACCCAGAAGATGTGCGGCTCTGCGGTGGTGGCCGTCCTAGACCATCTGCAGGAAGGGATCCAGTTTATCCACCCAGCGATCGATCGCCCACCGAAGCGCCTTGCTCATAGTCTGGGGAGCCCACATGGGGAACAACAAGGCCCACAGGATCTGGACCCCCAAGGAATCCCGATTCCATATCCACCTGTTGGAGCTCAGAGCAGTCAGACTAGCATTGTCAGCATTTGCTCCTCAGCTTCGGGGTCCAGTGATTCAAGTCCAGATGGACACTACCACGACCATGTACTACCGCATCTGGATACTCGTGAGCCAACTGGAAGCGAATCTCCTAGCCATCCATGTAGCAGGAGACTCGAATCAACTGGCAGATGCTCTCAGCTGTATAGACGAGACATTCCACGAGTGGTAGCTTACAGCCTGTTCTCCCACTGGAGCAAACCGATGGTGGTCCTGTTTGCCTCTAGGGGAAAACACCAAGCTGAGGCTGTTTCATGCCTGCCCCCTTCAGCGGGGATCGCTGCAGGGGGGATGCCTTCTGTAGGCTGTGGACCCCAGGCCTCTTCTATGCCTTCCCTCCTTTTTCCTTGATCCACAAGGTGCTCCTCAAGTTGAGGAGGGACAAGACACAGGTGATCCTGGTAGCCCCAGATTGTCCCCACCAGTTCTGGTATCCAGCTCTCCTCAGCCTCAGCAACAGGCTCCCGAGGCATCTTCCAGCACTCCCGGACCTGATATCTGTCAGTCAGAGGAAGATATTCCATCCGGACCTTCAATCCCTGCACCTGACAGCCTGGTACCTGAGCGGCTAGAGTTCCAGGCTTTGGGTCTTTCTGAGGATGTACTCACAGTAGTGGAAGCATCCAGGAAGGAGTCGACCAGAAAGTGCTGTGCTTTCAAATGGAAAAGATTTTCCATTTGGTGTCGGAGCAAGGGCCTGAACCCTCTGTCCTGTCCTGTGGCTAGCATTTTAGAATCTGCGTGCACACCTTGTCGGCCCGGCCCCTTTCTTCCGTAAATCACACCTGGGAAGACTGTTAGTGTGAGTGAATAGTCTATCAGCATTGTCTGCTAATGGTGGCGGGTATCTGTTGTAACTTTTGCCATTTTTTACAAATGCTGAGCCGAGTGTGAAGAATTAAATTCATTTCCACTTTTGGGATTATAAACTGCAGGGTAAGAAGATGCTTCTCTGTTGAAATTTGTATTTTTTGAGCACAGATGAGTTTTGCTCACTTTCTGCTTATAAAAAGAAATGGAAGAAGGGAAGGTTTTTCCTATCAAGTTCGTTCTTTACATTGGTCCCTGTTTTCTTCTATTACAGAAAGTATTTCAGCTTGAGAACTGAAGCGGAGGACCTAAACTGATGTAATCTTATGAAAGCACTTATAAAGGTGCATATATTATTTTGAACTTTATCAATTTGAACTTTACTAATAGCGTTTGCCCCTTTTTTTGTAAAAATATTGGCAAAATATGGTTAAACTGGCTCATATTTATTAAAAAGTTCATTTCCTTTGTTAATAGACATAGAAAGTCTATGCTGCTCGATTGGGAAAACCCCTGCCCTATGGCAGACACACTTAGGTGATTTTGATTGATTGTACAAATCAGTTCCACCTGTTAGATTTAAATGAGTTTGAAAACTAAGATTTTAATACAGAAAATAACTTTGTAAATGATGCATTCTAAAATTGATGTTTATGTTTTTTGTAGAAAATTGCTCCAAAGTCTGATGAAGGAACTTGTTCTGAAACGTTACTAGAAATTTATTGGAGCTCAGCATCAAAGAATTCCAAAGTCTGGAAGACAATAAAAATATAAGGACTAATGAGAATGTATATTGTTTGATTGTATTCATTGAGGGTTGAGATAGGGGTATTATGTTTTGCATTTCGGAGTTTATCCGTTTTACCCATCTCCCCTGCCTTATTTCTAAAAATATTGAAAAAGATAAAGGAACCTTGGGAGACCCTTTTTTGGACCTTGTTCTAGCATTTTAGACTACCTTTGGTCTTTGTCCAAAGGGGTCTTCAGTCTTCGACCCTTAAGGTGCACCTGGCAGCCATCTCTGCTCACTGGGCGTGAGCCGGTCAGCAGAAGATGGTACAGGAGAAGGTGGTCTGGCGTTTTTCCAAGGACCTAGGTCACATATCCCCTCCGGTGCGTGAACCTTGACCTCGGTGGGATTTACTGCTGGTCTTGGCTAAACTCATGGGCAAGCCATTCAAACCAATGCACAAGTGTGAGGTATCACACTTGTCGTGGAAGACGGCCTTCCTGGTGGCTATCACGTCAGCCAGAAGGACTGGGGCGCTCCAGGTACTTTCGATGGAGTCTCCTTATCTGGTCTTCCACAAGGACAAAGTTGTCCTGCGCCCCAACCCGGAATTTCTCCAGAAGGTGGTGTCAGAGTTGCACCGTAATCAGGTATTGACTCTGCCTGTGTTCTACCTGAACTACACCGCGGATGCCGAGTACAGGCTCCATTTCCTTGGACCTGGGACGAGCTGTCTCCAATTACAAGGAGAGAATGGAAGCAATTCGGGGAGATGTTCGCCTGCTGTTGTCACCTACGCTGAAGCCGCTTCTGGCAGACCTGCAGCAAAGCGGACGATTGGCAGATGAATTACATCTCGCATTGATGTCTGCTGTAGGTTGGTGGGTAGGGAGCCTCCCGTAGGGCTAAGGGCTTATTCCACCCGCCATATCACTGCGTCGGTGGCTGCTTCCAGGGACATCCCTATCCAGGAAATCTGCCGGGCTGCTACCTGAAAGACAGCAAACACCTTCATCACCCACTACCACATCGATCTTGAATCACGCAGGGATGATGGTTTTGGGGCCTCAGTTTTCCAGCCTCTGTTCCCTAAGTAGGGAGTGTGCACCTTGCCTCCCTCTTCCCGGAGAGCTGCTAGTAGTCTGCTAAGAAGTGTGGACGAACAATGTATCCACGTCCCTAGAAAGACAAGTTACTCACTTGTAACAGTACACCAACTGCAGCGCACAAACCTGGCTTCCAGTGGGCTAAGATCTGGCAGCATGGGGTGGAGCAGAGGGTTATACCACCCTGGTGGGTGGGAGAAGCCAGCTTGAAGAACTTCTGGCAATAATTAAATAGGAAAGGGACATGCCAAGAAGTGTGGATGAAGATAAAGAAACAGAAGGACTAGAGGGCATGGGATGAAGTTGGAGGGAGGACGATTCAGAGGAAACGTGAGGAAGAATTTCTTCACAGAACGGGTGGTGGACAAGTGGAACACCCTGCCAGAGGAAGTGGTGGGGGCTGAAACAATCACGGGATTTAAGAATGCATGGGATAGACATAAAGGAATTCTGGAGGTCAGGGGTAAGGGGCAACAGACTTCCTGGAAAACATAAACTGAACTTACAAACTTAAATGGGCAGACTGGGTGGGCCATAGGCCCTTATCTGCCGACACTGTCTATGTAACTACAGATTTTTTACTAATTAATCACTTCTGTCTCAGCAGGAGTAGTACTTGTTTGGATTAAGCAAACATATACTTTATTAGAAGAAGGGGGTCTCATTTAAAAAAAAAAAAAAAAAAGTTTTTTTTCTGGCGAAGGGGGCAGTATCACCTTAATTGACTGAGAGCAGAGAGTGAATCTTATTGGGGGTGTGGCTTAGCAGCTTAGGTGTACAAAAGCAGCTGTCTCCAATCATACCTCTCAACTGTACCACATTACGAGGAATGTTCCTCCTTTTACGTCACAAAAGCTTCCTGTTCCACATTGTGAGGACTTGTGCCACATTCAGTGTTAACATTTTAAAGCAAAAATCTATAGTAAATGATGCAAAAAATATATTATTCAATTAATAACAGACTTTCTGAACATAAATGCAAACATTTTAACAGTGTTCTGTGCTTCTTAGGTAAGATTTGATTAAGTGTTCCACATTTTGCTAATTTGTTCCACATTTTGAGAGGCAATGTTCCATGTTTGGGGGACAAAAGGTTGAGAGGTATGTCTCCAGTTACAGCTTCCGGCTGTTTCTGGCAGAAGAGAACTGGTTGCAGAGCAAGAAACAGAAGTCCAGAACTACAGATTTTTACTAGTTTCCCTCCTTCCCACCCCTCCGCCCAAAGCCAGTTCTAGTTTTATAGCCACTGAATTTGACTGACAACAGGAACTTCCTGTTTGGCAGTAGGAAGGGAAGATCACGGAGACGCATTAGTTTCAGCAACCTTGAAGGAAGCTTAAAAAAAAAAAAAAAAAAAACACACACTTTACACACACACACACACACCCCCAGCTGCTGGAGGTCTGAATCCAAGCACGGAGGAAGGAGACTACTGAAGACTACAGGAAGTTCCTGTCCCAGAACAGGAAGGGTGAGAGTTGTAAGGGCACATAGACAGTAGGAATTTAAGTGTAAAAATACATAGAGGAAGGAGACAATAAGCATTCAAAGCAACAGGAGAGGGGACACAAAATAAGTCAATATAGGAGTGATGCAGTGCAATGGCTGTGGAGCAGCAGTGTTCTGGGAGACATTCTGGAGGCTGCGATGCTGCCCTGTTTGCAGGCACCTCTCTGGTCTGAGGGAGGAGGTTGCCTGTCATTCTTGATGCCCTACAGGGGACGTCCCTCAGACAGCTAGTATTGGAACGCACTCGGGAGGGAGCAGTCTTAGACCTGGTACTCTCAAATAGGGAAGGAGAAAGGATCTCAGATTTAGAAGTGGGTTTGCCATCTGGGAACAAGTGACCACCAAACAGTGTGGTTCACAATAAACACATCCATAGAGTCAAGTCATACAAAAACAAGAGTATTGGACTTTAGGAAGGCTGACTTTGGGAAAATGAGAGAGTGCCTTAGAAAAGCACTAGCAAATGGGCAAGAAGGAGGGGTGGAGGAACAATGGGGAATAATCAAAACAGTCATCACAGAGGCAACATGCCTTTGTGTGAAGCAAATCAATAAAACAGAACGAAGGAAAAAAACACTATGGTTCTCAAAAGAGGTGGCAGAGATGGTTAAGGAGAAAAGGATATCATTAGGGAAATGTAAGGAAACACAGAAGGAGCAAGACAGAGAATTTTATCTGTTAAAGCAGAAGGAGGCAGGGAAGGCAGTCAGAATAGCAAAGGCACAAACTGAGGAAAAGATAGCCAACTCTGTTAAAAAGGGGGATAAAACTTTTTATAGGTACATTAGGGAGCGAAGAAAGACCAAGGGAGGGATACAGAGACTTAATAAAGGGGAGGGAATGTGGGCAAAGGGTGACAGTGAAAAAGCAGGGATACTGAATGAATATTTCTGCTCAGTATTCACAACAGATGAGGAGGAGGAGGAGGTTCCTAAACCAAACAAGGGAGAAAATCTGACTAGGGGGGTCGATACTAGTCCATTCACAAAAGAAAGGGTTTTGAAAGAACTCTTGAAACCTGAGGGTGGACAAAGCAATGGGGCCTGATGGGATTCACCCAAGAATTTTAAAAGAACTAAGGGTAGAACTGGTAACACCACTGACTACTCTCTTTAACAAATCATGGGAGGATGGAGTGGTACCCGAGGACTGGAGGAGGGCAGATGTGATTCCACTTCACAAAAGTGGGAGCAGGGCAGAGGCAGGAAACTACAGACCAGTTAGTTTGACTTCAGTGGTAGGGAAAATGATGGAATCACTTCTGAAGGAAAGAATTGAGTACCTAATGGCCAGTGGGACACAGGACCCAAGGCAGCATGGTTTCACAGCAGGAAGGTCATGTCAGATGAATCTAATAGATTTCTTTGACTGGGTGACCAAAGTAGTAGACCAGGGAGGGGCTGTGGATATGGCCTGCCTAGATTTTAATAAGGCATTCGACACAGTCTTACACAAAAGATTAATATACAAGTTAGCCAGCCTTGGAGTGGGTCCCAGGGTGGTAGCCTGGATAAAAAACTGGCTGGACAACAGGCATAAAGGTAATAGTAAGCGAGTCCACAGTGAAAAAGGAGGGTAACTAGCGGGTACCACAGGTTGGTCCTCTTTAATATCTTTATAAGTGACATTGGAGAGCACCTGGAAGGAAAAGTATGCCTCTTTGCAGATGACACAAAGATCTGCAACAGGGTTGATACACAAGGTGGGATGGAAAGAATGAAAAGGAACTTGGCAAGGTTGGAGGAATGGTCAAATACGTGGCAGCTCAGATTCAATGCAAAGAAGTGCAAGGTAATGCATCGGGGCAACAAAAACCCAGGGGAAGAGTACACAATGAGGGGTGAGTTAATAACAACAAAAATGGAAAGAGATCTAAGAGTAATTACATCCGATGACCTAAAGGTGGGCAAGCAATGTGAGAAGGCAGTAAGGAAGGCTGGGGGGATACTGTGATGCATAGGGAGAGGCATCCACAGTAGAAAACAGGAAGTTGTTATCCCTCTCTACAGACAGTTAGTGAGACCCCATCTGGAGTACTGCGTGCAATTCTGTAGACCCCATCTCCACAAAGACATAGAGTGGAGGCTGTTCAGAGGAGGGCAACCAAAATGGTGCAAGGTCTGTACTAGAAGACATACGAGGAGAGACTAAAGCAGCCTAATATGTATATCCCTGAGGAAAGGAGGGAGAGGGGGGACATAATAGAAACTTTCAAGTATCTCAAGGGAATTAAAGTACAAGAGGGTAGTATATTTCAGAAGAAGAGATGTGCAAGAACAAGGGGGCACAATTTGAAGATAGAGGGGGACGGCTCAGAGGTAAAGTTAGAAAGTATTTTTTCACAGATAGAGCTGTGGATGCATGGAACAGCCTTCCTGAGGAGGTTGTGGAGTCAGGAACAGTGGGAGAATTCAAGAATGCATGGGACAGGCATAAGGCAATTCTAGTGGGGGGCAGGAGGAAGTAAGCTGTTGATTAACTAGAATCTGCAGCTTATCCATCAAGTAGGGAAATGGGCAGACTAGGTGGGCCAAGCGGTCCTTATCTGCCGTCAAATTCTGTGTTTCTATATACCACTCCTAGAACTACCGATCTTACTTCAAGTTGGAGCTCTTGCAGCAGGCTATAACATTCAGGACTATGCCACAGGCACTAGGACCATCCGGAAAACTTCTCAGCCAACAGTATACAGCAGGGACCGCCGTCGGCCCTGGTACAAAAGGGAGCGGACCCAGCTCCACCTCAGTTCTTTTCCTGCCGCGTCCCGCATGTGAAGAGAGAAGATCTACATTCAGCTTGCCAGAAACAGCAAGATTTTCTACAAAGCCCACTTTTCTTACCGTTTTTCAACGTTTTTTTCTAGTTTAACTGACGTCAGACCATTTCCGACGGTTTTTGAAGTTTCCCGACGGATGTCTTCACTGTCGTCTGTCTCGCCTGAACACCATCAAAACAAGTGCAAGTGTGGGAGGCAGATCCCGGCCAAGGACGGCCATCGACGCTGCGTGTTCTACCTCGGGCCAGACCATGACACCACGGCCTGCTCCGCTTGCCAGGCATTTACCAGCCGGACCCGCAGCCATCGTCTGAAGGCCCTGAAGGCTTTTCTGCTGGAGAAGAAGATGGATCTGCACTCTTCCGAGGGGAAACGCAAAGAGAAGAAGCGTCACGGTAAAGACCGTAGTCAGTCGCGGTCCCGGTCTCACTCGCGGCCCTCTCCCAAGAAACCCCGCCCTTCTTCGGGATCAGGAGAGCATCCGAAATCATCTCAGGCCAAGGCCGGCCCTTCGGGTGAGAAGCCGGCCAAGTCGAAGGTAAACCCGCTAAGGGTTACCACCAAGTCCTTCAAGGTGAAAGCTGCGGCCCCACCTCCCAAGGCACCAGCGCCACCTGCTGAAGGCGCGCCTCTGGAGCCCAAGGACTCTCTGGCGGCACCCTGTCGGTACCACCACTGACGCCGGTGGAAAGGGTGAGGGATCGGCTGTGCAAGAGCCGGCATCCCCATCACCAAGTCGTCCCCGGGCCCCCTGGAGAGCTCTCGCCATGGGCCGGCGTCCCGGATACTCCCTTTCCGGGCGGCGGCCAAACTTTTAAGGATGAGCTGCAGGAGCCGTTTTCCTTTGGTGGGGGCAGGTCCAGAAACCCCCTGTCGCCGGCCCAGACACTGGTACCAGACCCAGCGGGCAAACCATAGCCGGAGGTGAGCCTTCCCGGAAAACCCCCTCCTTCTAGGGCTCGTTCCGCACCGGTCTGGAGACCACCGACGTCGCTCCAGAGGCTCTGGAGACCGTCATCGGTCTGGGTCACGTTCTCGGAGTCCTTCTCGGTCTTCTAGACGAGAACGCTTCCGACGTCGGTCTCTGCTCCCTCTCGGGACCAGAGTCAGTCATTGGACCGACGTCGGTCCTCCAGTTACCGACAACAGCGGGAGTCTGGTCATAAGGAGATATCAGAATTTTTAGATCTTATAGTCGAGCTCCCTCATCCTCTTCTTCGTCATCTTCCCCTCTCAGCTTGCAGCGGTCCCTGGGAGAGAAGGACCAGCCTCGCTTGCCTCCAAATGATCCAACCTTCATGGACGTCATGAGGCATATCCAGGCCTCCAACGAGTGGGAGACGGAGGACCTGGATCCGGAACGCCGGAGACTGGCAAAGTACCTGAGGCAGAAGGAGCCGAAACCACTGGTGATCCCTCCTTTGGTGGATACTTTCCAGGACCTTATGAGGACTACATGGAAACATCCAGCTTCCATCTTGGCTGTTCCTAAGAAGTCGGATAGGCTGTACAAGGCCCCGAGGGCAGAATCTTTCCTAGCTGAACACCCTCAGGCGGACTCCTCGGTGATCACGGCTGCCCATGATAAATCCAGACAGCTGAAGCACCTCAGCTCACAGCATCCCAACCCGGAGTCTTGCTATTTGGACCAGGTGGGCAAGAAGGTTTATTCTGCCTCCACCTGTTCCATACTGTCCCTCATTTTCTTGACGCATATGGTCCAGTACCAGAATGCGCTATGGGAGGGAGGACAAGAGCTTTTGAAGGCCATACCAGATTCTGATCAGAAGACTGAGCTTCTGGACATCTTGAAATCGGGCTCAGATGTAGGCTCCCATGTCTTGAGAGCCTCGTATGACACCGCAGATACGGCAGCCAGGGCAGCCGCTCCGGGGTGTGCCTACGGCGCCTCGCCTGGTTGAGAGTCTCGGGCTTTCACCAGGATCTGCAGGCTGGTATCAAGGACTTACCCTTCCAGGGTACCATGCTATTTGGGCAGGAGACGGAAGCTTTGATTTCTCGTCTCCAAGAGTCGGGCAAGTCAGTCTGGTCGGTCCGCCAGATGTACTGTGGCGACCAGCGAAGATGACGCAATCGGCCATTTTGTAAGCCCTCAGGTGGCCAAGGTCATGCCCGTGGTAACCAGCAGGGGCAGAGAGGCAGTTTCTGTAGGAGATCCGGTAACCAGCAGCCTGGAGGCGCTCCTACCCATGGGCCCAGGTCCTCCCAGGCCTCTGCCTACACCCGGCTCGGCCCAGTGACTCCCTTCCACCCTCCACAGGAAGACCCTGGGGAGACAGTTGGGGGGCTGCTTCTCCCTTCATTTCGAAGGGTGGAAGTCGATTACTGCGGACCAATGGGTCCTAGATATCATCAGGAGAGGACACACGCTGGAGTTCACGGAGTTTCCCCCCAAATACTCTGCTAAAGCACTCCTGTTATCCTCCTTCTCACATCCCACTAATAGAAGAAGAAATTCAGACCCTCTTGCAGAAAAGGGCAATAGAGGTAGTCCCCTTGCGTCAGCGGGGAAAGGGGTTTTACTCCTATTTCTTCCTGGCCCAAAAAAGACGCAGGATCTTCGTCTCTCATTCTGGACCTCAGCTCTCTAAATCTCTCTAGAGTACAAAAGGTTCAGGATGGTGACCCTCCCGGGTCTACTTCCTCTGCTGCACCAAGGGGACTGGCTCTGCTCCCTAGACATGCAAGATGCATATATGCATATCGAGGTCTTCCCTCCCCACAGGAAGTTTCTGAGGTTCTACTTCCAAGGGGAGCACTACCAGTTTCGAGTTCTTCCATTCGGCCTCTCTTCTGCTCTGCAAGTCTTTACAAAATGCTTGGCAGTAGGGGCTGCGGCTCTAAGGCGCATGGGACACTACGTTTTCCCATACCTAGACGATTGACTACTTACAGCACTGTCAAAGGCAGACCTACTTAACGCCCTCGGAGATGCCTATACACTATTCCGAGAGCTGGGGATCACCCTGAATCTACAAAAATCGTTCCCAGAGCCCAGTCAGAAGCCTCATTGGAGCGGTACTGGATTCTATCCAGGGCATGGCCTTCCTCCCCCAGGACAGGGGCGATCGCCTAAGAGAGATTGCTGAAGGGATCTCAGTAGCTCCTCAAGTTCCAGCACGGAGCTTCCTCAGGCTACTGGGGCACATGGCGGCGGCCGTTCCTGTCACTCCCTTGGCCCGCCTCCACATGCGTATCCCACAATGGATGCTCGGTACAGTGGGACCAAGGCTACGATGATCTAGACTTCATGGTCAGGATCACCGAGCCAGTCAGGAGAACTTTGCGTTGGTGGATGGACTCCCGGAACCTGGAGGAAGGGGTCAGCTTTCATCCGGAGCCACCAGGTCAGACTCTTACAACAGATGCATCAGACCTGGGATGGGGGGCGCACCTGGGTGCTCGTCAAACGCCAAGGGGTTTGGTCACCCGGGGAGCAGTCCCTTCATATCAGTGTACTGGAGATGCGAGTAGTTCTCTATGCCTTACAGGCCTTACAAGAGGACCTGGTGCCAGGCTCTCTTTTGGTTCAAACAGACAATATGGCAGTCGTCTTCTACATCAACAAGTAAGGGGGCACTCATTCATACCCCCTTTGCAGGGAGGCGATGAGAGTCTGGCACTGGGCGCTGGAGCGGCGCATTCTGCTGTCCGCAGTGCATATTCCAGGCGTCCTAAATGATCTGGCCAACAGCCTAAGCAGGTCTTGATCCAGAGCACATGAGTGGAGCTGCTACAGTCCATGGCAGATCAGCTCTTCGACAAGTGGGGTCATCCAGAGCTGGACCTCTTAGCGTCACCACAGAACGCCAAACTGCCAGTGTTTTGCTCACGAGAGCACGCGCCTGGAGTTTTCTGGCCAGACGCGTTATCCCTTTGCTGGGCAGGGAGGTTTCTCTATGCCTTCTTGCCCTTCCCGCTCATTCAGAGAGTCCTACTAAAGTTGCAGGCAGAAGGGGCCCGAATGATTCTCGTAGCCCCCAGATGGCCTCGGCAGATTTGGTTCCCACTCCTGCAGCGGTTATCCACGGAGCCTCCAGTTCTGCTGCCCATATGCTCACAGTTACTGTCCCAGAAATAGGGGTCGCTGGTCCATCCGGACCTTCGGTCCTTACACCTACATACTTTGCTCCTTCAGACGTAGCTCAACACAGGTACTGGGTTTCCCTGGAATGGCGGCAGTCCTAGTTTCGGCAAGAAAGCCCTCCACCCACTCCGCTTATGCTATGAAGTGGAAGCGTTTTAGTCTATGGGTCTCGCCACAGCATTTGGACCCCGTCACTTGTCCAGTGAACTCAGCGTTGCAGTATCTCCTCTTCTTGTATCAAAATGGCCTGAGTTACTCCTCTATCAAGGTGCATATGTGGGCTGTCTCTGCCTATTGGAGATAAGGCATTGGCACAATTGGATATCGCCCACACCTTTTTACGAGGAATTTGGCTTATGAGACCTCCCATTCGGGACCCTATCCCACCCTGGAATCTATCTCCTTTATGTGTTGGAGAAGTTAACCCTCCCTCCCTTTGAACCGGCTGCGGATTGTGAGCTGCATTACCTTTCTTGGAAAGTTTGGTTTTTGGTTGCTATTACTGCAGCTCGAAGAGTTTCTGAGCTTCAGGCTCTGATGTGTAAAGAGCCGTATTTGATTTTCCACAGGGAAAGGGTTTCCGTTAGAACAAATCCTAAGTTTCTTCGGAAAGTGGTCTCGGAGTTGACCCTCAACCAGTCGGTTGACCTTCCAGTTTGTTTTCCTTCCCCATCCAGTAGAGCGGAGGCTCTCCTTCACACACTGGATGTCCACAGGACTTTGAGGTATTACCTCAAGCGGACAGCCTTCCAGTCAATCGAGACAACTTTTGTGGCCTTTGGCTATAGTGCTTGGGTGAACGGTGACCAAGCAGACGGTATCGAAGTGGATAGTCCACTGCGTTTCCTTCTGCTATGAGAAACACAATAAGCCCCTACCGGGCCCGGTTTAGGAGTCGCTCCACCAGAGGAGTGTCTGCTTCATTTGCCACCCTGAGAAATGTCTCTATCAGGGACATATGTGCGGCTGCTATCTGGAACTCGGTGCATACCTTTGTCAAGCATTACAGCTTGGATATCGCCTCCAGATGCCAAGCTAGCTTCGGACTGGCTGTTTTGCAAGGACTTCTGTCCTGAGGCCTCTGGAGTCAGAATATTCCACCTCCCGGGGTCGTCTACTTCTTTGGCGTGGACTGCTTGGTATTCAGTCCTGAATGTTATAGCCTGCTGCAAGAGCTCCCACTCAAAGTAAGATAGTACAGTTACGTAAGAACTTACCGGAACAGTAGATCTTCGAGAGGAGCTCTTGCAGCAGATGCTACTTTCCCACCCACCTTCCCCCTCGAGGTGTGCAGATCCATCTTCATTTACATCTCCTACAGTCGCTTCGTCTCCTTCTCTTGTCGGGGCTTGTTGCGGGCCTTGGCGGGAGAACTGAGGTGGAGCTGGGTCCGCCCCTTTTGTACCAGGACCAGTGTCGGGGGCGGTCCCTGCTGTATACTGCTGGCTGAGAAGTTTTCCGGATGGTCCTAGTGCCTGCGGCATAGTCCTGAATGTTATAGCCTGCTGCAAGAGCTCCTCTCGAAGATCTACTGTTATGGTAAGTTCTTATGTAACTGTACTTTACAGGTGAGTAACCAGTTTTTCTTGCATTAAGTTGTTTAAGACTGCTTGCTGTGAGTGACTGCCTTATTTTATTAAAATTGGATCAACCAATAGAAGTCCTGTGCTGAAAGAAATTAGTGGTGCTGCCAACCCAGAGAAGTACAGCACCAAAACAGAAAGAAGGGCACACAGCTATAGCCCAAGTAGAATAATCAAATAACCCTCATAGGAAAAAGTAATATACATAAACATTGCTCCTCTCAGCATGAAAAGTATTTCTTCATGCACAGTACCTGCTTGGGCTATAGCTGTATACTCTTATTTTTGTTTTGTTTGTAGGGGGAGCCAGGCCTGGAGTCCAGAGTGGCGGCAAAGTTTCAATGATAAAAAAAAAAAATAGCTTTTCAAAAGGAAAAAAGTGTATCATAGTAATCAAGAAAGTGCGTTTCCCTGCTTGATATATACAGATATACGTTTTAAACATGCCTTTAATTTTGTCTTTTTTTCTCTTTTCTGTAGAGAGTGAAAACTCCTTCATGATGCCAAAAATTATAAATGTGACTTCCCTTGCTTCAGAGGAGTTAACTCACTCGAGCACGGTAGAGCGAGATGATGCTGGGAGAAGTCTGGATGCTACGCCTCAACCTCTGACCCAGGAGCAGTCTTCAACCCAGCTAGACAGTGAAGCCGCTGAGGGCACTTCAGTGAAGAATTGCCTTACGGATGGAGCAGTGCAGCAGCTTATCAGATCTGGTACAGAGGCTGGCATAGTGCAAGGGTTGAATCAAGGTGAAGAGTTGAAGGAGGGTTCAGAAAGAATATTGCCGCAGATACTGAGCGTTACCAACATGGGGGCCAATCTGGCTCCCACTTCTGTCACCAAGGCCACAACTTTGGCTCAGAAAAGTAAAGCAAAGGAACCGGGGGAAGTTCTAGACACTGAGAAACCTTCTTCTGACAAGCTGCAAGGGAAAGGTTGTGGAGAGGGTGGTAGTGAAGTAGAACAGCTGAAAAAGCGAGCTAAAGACATCTGTCTGGAAGTGCCCCGGGATCTTTTGACAAGCATGGATGAGGATGACAGCACAGATGAAACTTTGACAACACTCTTAAATGAAATTGCTTTCTTGAATCAGCAGCTGAATAGTGATGGCCCCAGCTTGTCCACACTGCCTGGGCCTTTGACTGCTAACTTCACAGAGGGTGAAAGCCAGCAGGGACTTTCCAGTGATGTGAACCTTGATATTGAACGCATGGAAAATGCAACTTCTTTCCAATTTGGGGAGTTGGGGTTTAAAGAGATTGCAGAGGAAAAGGACAGCAACTCTATGAGTCCTCTCCTACTTCAGCTTGAGGAGGAAGAGCTCAACTTGGCTCGGAGTCAGAGCAATGAGTCCTCTGCTGAAACGGACATCTTGAAAATAGTCATTGGTACTGAAAATGCAGACTTGCCACCTAGACTGGTTGCAGAAATGGACAAAAACAGTAGTGGCAGTCCATTGGCTGAGGGCCTTAGCCCATCAGCCCTCCCTGCCCTGCAGATAAAAAGCGCATCCGGACAGAGCAGCACAGATGCTGGCACATCATGGAGACCCATGCCCAAGTTGGCATTGATGGGAATGAAATCTTCTGGGAAGATGCCATCCCCTCCTTCATCCATAGACCAGGAGCCACAGCTTACTAAGCCATTGCCACCGTTGGCATCCATAGCTACAAAACCAGAAAACTGTGAAAGAACGTGTGCCACAGAGTTGAAGAAATGAGCTGTTGGCTTCTGGTTTCAAGAAATAAGGTGTTGGCTTCTGGGAATAAAGTCTTGGTGATAATGCCATGTAGTAGGTGCTGAAGTTGTGATAATAGTGCACAGTGGCTGCTCACTTCGGTGGCAAGAAGGGGAGTTGGGGGATACCTGTCCAGCACACAATGAGAAGAATACTGTAGACTTCCTTTTGTGCATATCTCCCGCTGAAGATTTCAGGATCGAATTTCAGGGCTCTGGTAGCCTTTGAAAGAGAGGGTTGTGTGTCTTATGTCTTGATCCTCCTTTCTAACCAGCTAGTTAAGAAAACCCATGGCAACCCTGCATCTGTTAAACTTGGAGAGCATTTTGGTGATTCTGATGTCTAGTACATGTTTAATCATGATGATTAGGAATCCTTGATACAGACACAGAAAGCAAAATAGGTTGAACCCCATTTACTGGGGGACTTGGAATGTTCAGAAATAATGTATGCCTGTAAGAACTGAAACCTCATAATGTGCACATGCTAAACTGTAACGCTCTTTGGTTAGCTGTCTGCTATGTAGCAGGCTGCTGACCTGTTTCCCTACAAAACCACCTTAAGACAGTGACCTTTTTTATGGTCCCATGATACAAAGGCACCCTACCTAGAAGAGAACGGTGGATTTTGGTGGTGTACAGAAGGGTGTTCGAATCAGGAGGCGAATGTGAAAACCGGTATCACTGTGTTGGATTTTTATGTAGCTTTTTGCTCAGATTGGGCAAATGACTGCTGCTGTTAAAAGGCTGGACTAAGCTCATCAATTACTGTAAAATACAAATATATATATATATATTTTTTGAACTTTACTGTTTTTCATTGCTTGCTGATGAACATTCAGCTGGTGAATGAAAAAAATGCTCAGAAATCAGTATGTAAATCATTTGTTTGCTGGTTATGTAAATTAAGTGTGAATAAGGCACTGATATGAACTCTGCAATGCCTGTGTGATTGAGTCCATGAAATTGTACAAATGTCTAAACTGTATGATTGCCTTTTTTTTTTTAAGTCAATAACAAAAGATGCATTTTAAAAATGGCTGTCTATTGGTGGGAGAGCCGTGACAGTCCCAGCTCCTGTCATAAGCAGATGTTTTGCAGCATGGATTTGTCTGACATACGATACCTTCAGGACTGGATGCCTCCATGAATATCAGGTCATCTGCACAAGTGTACAGTCATGAAGAGGGTTGGGAAGGTTACAGCTGTCCTCTTAACGTGGTACAAAATCAGGAATGTGATGGTCTTTTGTATAATATGCAGGGGAACACTGCAGGGTCTTGTCTTTTCCTTTTTTTTTTTCTTACAAGGATTCTGTAAATATCAGAATAAAATGTTTGTTTTTTTAACATTTAATCAAGATATATCCTTGTATAGGTTTTGGTATATGAGAGAATGTTTCCTGGACATCCCCAGCCCAGTCTCATTATGCATTCCCCCATGTAAAAAAAAGAAAATCCCTTTCTTTTGAAGATTCAAGCTATTTTTGTAGAAATGTGTATTGGCAACTTGATATAATTGTATATGTAAAAGCAAAATGGAAAAAAAAATGATACAATAAAACAAAACTGAAATGTTAGCATAGCCGTAACCTCATTTGGGGAAAACGAAGATCTTACTTCGAGAGGGGAGCTCTTGCAGCAGGTATCGCATGTAGGACTATGCCGCCAGGCACTAGGACCCCTCGGGAAAAATTTCTTGCCAGCAGTCAAAAGGAGGACTGCCTGACGTCGACCCTTCCCGGTGTCCCGCGGCTAGGGTGGTCCCCAGCACCATCCCAGTTCTTTTCCCACTGTTGACCCGGTAGTATCGGATCTTACTTGGAGAAACAGCTCTTGCAGCAGGTTACACGATTAGGACTGAAGCTGGCAGGCGCCAGGACCCCATGGAAATTTTCTAGCTAGCAGTATCCAGCGGTGACCGCCCCCGATGTCAGGCATCGCATAAAAGGGGGCAGTCCCGCAGAATCCTCAGTTCTTTTCCCGTCGACTCGCCAGCATCGGCCTCACGGTCCTACTCTAGCGTACGACGACTAGAACTTTCCAGTTTACCACTAAATGTCGGCATCTCCAACTCCTTCAGAAGGACATCCTTCCAATTGTGCCTGCGGCAAACAGATCCCTTTCAAGGATCCTTATTCATCCTGTCTGCGGTGCTTAGGCCCAGAACACGACACCAAGGCCTGCTCCTTCTGTCAGGGGTTCAATAGTCGCACCAGGATCCGCCGCCAGAAGGCACTTCAGGGGTTCCTCTTGGAAGAAAAGTTTAAAAGCATGGACAAAGCCCCCGCTTCCAGAGGTGAGTCCACCTCTTTAAGTCCCACAAACACCTGGACAAGCATCGGGAGAAGGCCAGGTCCAGATCCCCTAACCAGGCCTCGGACTTGCGCACTAGCTCCTGCTCCACGCGCTCAGACCGCTCTCCCTCCAGGGTTCGCTCTCAGCCCTCTCCAGTAAAGGTCAAGTCTCCAGGCAGCACTTCGGCTTCTCTGCATCCCATCAAGACTTCCAGGCCTTCGGCTTCCTCAATACCCTCCCGAGCCTCATCGAAGTCTTCAGAACGTCACTGTCCAAGTCTTCTTCCAAATCTTCTTCAGAGGGACGCCGGGACCCTGACACCAGATCGGTCTTCCAGCCTCCCAGGGGTCTGGATCCCTCTCTCAGGAAGACTAAGGTCCTGACGTCCGTAAAATGGACGACGGACCCGAAGCAGGCTTCCGACCCTCCATCGGGCAAACGCCCGTTGGACCCGATGTTGGCTAAGCATCCAACGTCAGTGAGACGTTCGCTGGAGCTGAAGACCACCTGCCCGTCACCGGTGGACACCGGTCTCCGGGACTCTACAGAGGAGGACCTAACGTTGCCTGATGACCAGGCAGGCGACAGTGAGGACATCGGGCTTCCACAGGAGCCGTCGCCAATCCCGGAGATGCCCTCGGACCCAACACCCGATACCGGTGACAGAGCACCAGCGCCATGTCCGCCGTCCGGTATGAATATTCAAAAGGTCAGAGATCTCTTTACCTTTTGGTGTTAAACAATAAAGAAGGATGTGATCCCAGTCAAACCTCCTCCTCCTACTCCCCTTCCTCCACTGCAAAGGCCAGCAGGAAGACCACCGACCCCCAAGGAGAACACTCCATCTCCTAGGGGAAGATCCAAGAATGGAGAAGGCCTTCAAGATCTCTCGGGGTCTTCCAGTCGCAGTGACAGGCGTGGCTGGTGCACTCATCAGGGGAGGATTCTAGACCTGACACTTCAGATACCTCTAGGTCTCCTTCTCCAATCAGCATCCCATCACCTGACCCACAAGACCTGCCCAGGTCACCTCCGGATGATCCCTCCTTCTCCAAGATCATGAGGCACATCCAGGAGAACATGGGATGGGATTCGGAAGATCTCGACTCCGAGAGACAGCGCCTAGCTCCTTACCTTCGGCAGAAGGACCCTAAGCCTGTGGTAGTACCACCCTTGGTGGACACCTTCACGGACCTCACCAAGGCTGCATGGAAGTGTCCGCACTCCACCCCCACGGTGCCGAAGAATGCTGACCGCCTGTACAGGGCCCCAACAGAGGACCAGTACTTGGTGCAACAACCTCTGGCTGATTCCCTGGTCATTACGGCCTCTCATGACAGGTCCTAACGACCACAGCATCTGAGCACACAGCCACTGGACCAGGAATCCAAGCAGTTGGATGCCCTGGGGAGGCGCATGTAAGCGGCTGCTACATGCTCCATCAGGTACCTCAACTATCTGTCTCATATGGTTCAGTTTCAGAATGCCTTGTGGGAACAGGGTCGGGACCTAGTTGATAAACTACTGGATGGCGAGCAGAAGGTGGAGCTTTTGAACCTCCTCCGCACTGGGTCAGACGTGGGGACCCAAATGTTACGAGCCACATATGATTCTGCGCACTGGACCCAAAGCAACATGGATTTACAGCAGGAAGGTCATGTCAGACGAATCTAATTGATTTCTTTGACTGGGTGACCAAAGTAATAGACCAGGGAGGGGCTGTGGATATGGCCTGCCTTGCCACTCTTCAGAGTGGCAGTTGATTACCACCGACCGGTGGGTTTTCCAGTTGGTCAAGAGAGGTCACTTCATAGAATTTCTCGACCACCCGCCGACAACAGCTCCCTTGCTTTCCCGTTACTCGGGTCAGCATGCCCTGCTCATACAGCAGGAGGTGCTCGCGCTCTTGGAAAAAGAAGCGATAGAGCACATTTCACAGAACCAGAGGGGTGCAGGATATTATTCTCACTTCTTTCTGGTTCCCAAGAAAACGGGGGACCTCCGTCCGATACTAGACCTCAGCGACCTAAACGAGTCGGTCCTGTACAAACGCTTCCGCATGGTGACCCTCCCAGGTCTGATTCCCATGTTCAAGCAGGGCACCTATCTAGCGTCCTTGGACATGCAGGACGCTTACCTGCATATTCCCATTGCTCAAGCCAACAGGAAGTTTCTGCGCTTCGAGTTCCAGGGCCACCATTATCAGTTTTGAGCCCTTGCCTTCGGACTGTCATCGGCACCTCAGGTATTCACGAAGTGTATGGAGGTCATAGCGGCGGCTCTGAGGAGACAAAGCCACTACATGTTCCCCTACCTGGATGACTGGCTTCTCATGGCACCCTCTCGGGAGGCCTTGATGTCCACCACGCATTATACTCCGTCTCTGTTCGAGATGCTGGGCATCATGATCAATCACGAGAAGTCACACCTGGTTGTGTCACAGACTCTGCAGTTCATAGGTGCAGTTCTGGACACCATCCAAGGGAAAGCTTTTCTTCCCCAGGACAGAGCGGAACATATCATATCATATCCCTCATCAGGGACATTTCGGCGAAGACCGTTCCTGCCACATTGGTCCTTTGCCTGCTTGGGCACATGGCTGTGGCCATTGCAACAGTCCCGCTTGCTCGTCTCCACATGCGGGTCACCCAGTGGATGTTACAGGTCCAATAGGACCAAAGGCAAGACCATCTGCAGCTTCCAATCTGGATCACGAAGTCTGTAGTCCGGGATTGGCAATAGTGGCTAGATCCAATGAATCTATCGGCAGGGGTCCCCTTCATTGCGCTGTCTCCAATAGTGACACTCTCGACAGACGCCTTAGGTCTTGGATTGGGAGCCCACCTCAACGGTATCCGGTCTCAGGCCTGTGGACAGCCGAAGAGACTCATCCCCACATAAATGTCCTGGAAATGAGGGCAGTTCTTCACGCCCTGCAGGCCTTCCAGTCGGAGATTCCACCGGGTACCATTCCGTTACAAACAGACAATTTCGCGGTGATGTATTACCTCGGCAAACAAGGAGGCACCCATTCCTACCCGCTTTGCAAGGAGGCCATGAGGGTGTGGGATTGGATTTTGCAACACGGCACAAACCTCATTGCTGTTCATGTCCCAGGAGTGGACAACGTCATTGCTGATGGCCTGAGCCGCTCTCAGGCCAGAGTCCACGAGTGGGAACTACTCCAGGAGGTAGTAGAGGATCTGTTTTACAGATTGGGTACACTAGAGTTGGACCTTTTCACGTCCCCATCCAATGCAAAACTGCCCAATTTTTGCTCGCTAGATCCAGGGCCTGGTGTTTTCTGGCGAGACGCGTTGTCCCTCTCCTGGGCGGGCAGATTCCTCTATGCCTTTCCGTTGATCCAGAAGGTTCTTCTGAAACTTCACAAAGACCAAGCGATGCTGAGTCTCATCGTGCCTTTCTGGCCCAGGCAGATCTGGTTCCCTTTGCTACATCAGCTATCCCAGGAACCTCCGGTGCCTCTGCCAATGAGCTCTCACTTGTTGTCTCAGGAGAAAGGCTCCTTGGTCCATCTGGACCTTCTTTCACAGAGCCTGCACGCTTGGCTCCTAGAGACATAGCCATTTTGCAACACGGGGTCTCGCAATAGGTAGCTGATGTTCTGGTGGCTGCGAGAAAAACGGCCACTCATGCTACTTACGCCATGAAATGGTGACGTTTTTTGCCTATGGGCTCAAGCGTGGGGGGTTTTGCCTCTAGACTGTCCAGAAAAGTCGGTCTTGGACTACCTGTTATCTCTTTTTCAGACAGGCTTGGCCGACTCCTCGATCAAAATACACCTCTGTGCCATATCAGCCTATCATTATCCTATAGGCCAATGCACCATATCTCAGTTGGACACGGCACGAGCCTTCCTGAGAGGTATCTTCCACCTTAGACCTCCGATTAAGGATCCAATTCCGCCATGGGATCTACTCTTTGTCCTGGAGCAGCTTATGCTGCCACCCTTTGAAGCAGCCGCAGATTTCGAGCTATGTCTTCTCACTTGGAAGACGTTGTTTTTAGTTGCCGTTGCCTCGGCCAGAAGAATTTCTGAACTCCATACACTCTTCTGCAAAGAGCCTTATTTGTTTTTTTTTTTCACAAAGACAGGGTATCCCTACGGACTAATCCCAAATTTCTGCCTAAGGTGGTCTTGGCTCTCACCCTTAATCAGGACATCGATCTACCAGTGTACTTTCCCAACTATTCGAATTGAGGAGAGGACCTGCTGCACACCCTAGATGTGCATAGGTGTCTCCGATACTACCTGACCAGAACAGAACACCACCGAAAATCAGACCAGCTTTTTGGCTCCTTCGCCCACAAGATGATGGGAGCTCCTGTTTCTAAACAGTCACTGTCCAGGTGGCTCATTCAGTGTATCACTTTCTGTTACCAGAAGCGTAACAAACCCTTGCCGGGCGAGGTCAAGGGTCATTCCACAAGGGGGTGGCTACCTCCTTTGCGGCCCTTAAGAATGTGTCCACCTCGGCCATCTGTGCTGCAGCTACTTGGAGCTCTGTGCACACTTGCGTCAGGCATTACAGCCTGGATATCGCATCGAGGCGAAGGGCAGGTTTTGGTCTAGCAGTCTTTCAAGGACTTCTGTCCTAGGTTTTGGTTGCATTAAGGACATCTACCTTCCTTCCTCCCAATGGTGTGGGATTCCCATTATTGCTTGGGAATCGGTCCTAATGGTGTAACCTGCTGCAAGAGCTGTTTCTCGAAGTAAGATTAGTATAGTTACCTAAGAACTTACCATAACAATAGATCTTTGAGAACAGCTCTTGCAGCAGGTACTTTCCCTCCCACCATCCCCGCTGGAGGTAGATTCTAGTTTCAACATCCTTCTCCAAGGATCAGGTGTCTCAGCATCTGCAATGAGTACCAATGCCCGTAGTCTGGGAAACAAGCTTCCTGAGCTAGTAGCCCTGATGGAAGATGAACAGTTGGATATTGTGGCAGTCACGGAAACATGGTATACAGAGAACCATGACTGGGATGTCAACATACCGGGGTACACAATCTACAGAAGGGACAGGGAAGGTAAAAGAGGAGGTGGAGTAGCTCTATACATAAGGGAAGGGATCAAAGCTACAGAACTACAAAGTAAAGGGGGGAGGACAAGAGGCACTCTGGGTCTCCTTGGAGACAGGGAATGGCATCACAGTCCGCACAGGGGTAGTATTCAGACCCCCAACTCAAGGGGAGGAAATGGACAAGAAAATGATAGAGGACATTCTCAAAATGGCTGAAAAGGTAGATACTGTTGATGGGGGACCTGAATATGCCAGTTGTTAACTGGATGACATATACTGCAGCCACATCCAAGAGCAGGGTCATTCTCGATGCCCTGCAGGGGGCAGGCCTTAGACAGCTAGTGTTGGAACCCACTCGGGAGGGAGAAATACTAGACCTAGTACTCTCAAATGGAGAGAGGATTACAAATTTAGTAGTCAGTAGACATCTCTGAACAAGCGACCACTGCACAGTGTGCTTCACAATGAGCACAACCATGGAGATAAGCCATACAAAAACAAGGATACTGGACTTTAGAAGGGCTGATGGGCAAAATTGGTGAATACCTGAAGAATGTAGTAGCAAATGGCCAAAAAGGGGCGGAAGAACAATGGAGAAAAATCAAAACTGCCATCATAGAGGCAACAAGCCTTTGTGTGAAACAAAGAAAACAAAGCAGAGTAAAAAACCACTAAGGTTCTCAAAAGAGGTGGCATGGAAGGTTAAGGAGAAAAAGGCTGCATTCAAAAAGTATAAGGAATCACAGAAGGAGCATGACAGGGAACTGTATCAATTAAAGCAGAAAGAAGTGGGGAAGGCAGTCAGAATAGCAAAGGCCCAAACCGAGGAAAAAATAGCCAACTCGGTTAAGAAGGGGGATAAAACCCTTTATAGGTACATTAGGAAGCATAGAAAGGTTAAGAGAGGGATAGTGGAGATTAATAAAGGAGAGGGGAGGTGGGCAGAGGGAGACAGTGAAAAGGCAGAGATACTGAATGAATACTTTTGCTCAGTATTCACAAAAGAAGATGAGGAGGAGTTACCTAAACCAGACAATAGAAGCACTCTGGGTAGGGGGGTTGACACCAGTCCACAGAAGAAAGAGTCCTGAAAGAACTCCTAAAACTGAAGGTGGACAAAGCCAGTGGGGCCTGATGGGATTCACCCCAGAATCCTTAAAGAACTAAGGGAGGACCTAATGACACCACTGACCACACTTTTTAACAAATCCTGGCAAGATGGGGGGGTACCTGAGGACTGGAGGAGGGCAGATGCGATTCCCCTTCACGAAAGTGGGAGCAAGGCAGAAGCAGGAAACTACAGACCTGTAAGTTTGACCTCAGTGGTAGGGAAAATGATGGAATCACTTCTGAATGAAAGAATTGTTGAGTACCTAGTGGCCAGCGGGGCACAGGACCCAAAGCAGCATGGATTTACAGCAGGAAGGTCATGTCAGACAAATCTAATTGATTTCTTTGACTGGGTGACCAAAGTAATAGACCAGGGAGGGGCTGTGGATATGGCCTACCTAGACTTTAGCAAGGCATTTGACACAGTCCCACACAAAAGATTAATAATCAAGTTAGCCAGCCCTGGGAGTGGGTCCCAGGGTGGTAGCCTGGGTAGCAAACTGGCTGCACAACAGGACACAGAAGGTAATAGTGAATGGAACACATTCCGAAGAAAGGAGATTACTAGTGGAGTACCTCAGGGCTCAGTACTGGGTCCAGTCCTCTTTAGCATTTTTATAGGTGACATTGCAGAGGGTCTGGAGGGAAAGGTATGTCTCTTTGCTGATGAAACAAAGATCTGTAACAGAGTTGATACACAAGAGGGGATAGAAAAGATGAGAAGGGACTTGGCGAGGTTGGAGGAATGGTCAGACATATGGCAACTTAGATTCAATGCAAAGAAGTGCAAAGTAATGCACCTGGGGAACAAAAACCCAGGAGAAGAGTACACAATAGCAGGGGCAGTACTAACAACAGCAAAAATGGAAAGGGACCTGGGGGTAGTCATATCAGATGACATAAAGGTGGGTAAGCAATGGGAAAAGTCAGTAAGGAGAGCCAGGGGGATACTGGGATGCATAGGAAGGGGCATCACAAGTAGAAAAAGGGAAGTGGTTATCCCTCTGTACAGACAGTTGGTGAGACCCCCATCTGGAGTACTGTGTGCAGTTTTGGAGACCTCATCTATGCAAGGACATAGACAGGATTGAAGCAGTCCAGAGGAGGGCAACTAAAATGGTGCAGGGTCTGCAGCAAAAACCATATGAAGAGACTGAGAGAGCTTAATATGTATACTCTTGATGAAAGGAGGGACGGGGGACATGATAGAAACTTTCAAGTACCTCAAGGGAATCAACCAAGTCCAGGAGGGTAGCATCTTTCAGGAAAAGAGATGTGTAAGAACAAGGGGACACAATTTAAAGATTGAGGGGGGATGGCTCAGGGATAATGAGGACATTTTTTTTCATGGAGAAAGTGGATGCATGGAACCGCCTTCCTGAGGAGGTCGTTGGGTCTAAAATGGTGGGGGAATTCAAACATGCATGGGACAGACATAAGGCAATTATAGTGGGGGGTTGCAGGAAGTAGGCTGTTGGTTAACTATAATCTGCAACTTATCCAGTAGGTAGGGAAATGGGCAGACTGGGTGGGCCAAGTGGTCCTTATCTGCCGTCAAAGTCTATGTTTCTATCTCTCTGACTGCCATTTGATGGTGGATCCTCAGTCTCCTCATCTGATGTCATCCAGCAGCCAGGAGTCTCCGGTGGGAGAACTGGGGATTCTAGGGGACCGCCCCCTTATGTACTGTGCCGGATGTCGGGGGCGGGACCGATGTCAGGGGTGGTCCCCGCTGAATACTGCTAGCTAGAAAATTTCCGTGGGGTCCTGGCCTGCGGCTTCAGTCCTAATGGTGTAACCTACTTGCAAGAGCTGTTCCGAAGATCTACTGTTACGGTAAGTTCTTACATAATTGTACTTTACGTAAGAACTTACCGTAACAGTAGATCTTTGAGAACAGCTCTTGCAGCAGGTAGTTTCCCTCCCACCATTCCCTCTGGAGGTAGAGTTGTTCCGATATCTCTTTTCTAGGATTAGGTGTTTTCTAACACCATTCTGAATACTTTTTCATGGCGGATCCTCGGTCTCCACTTCTGATGTCATCGAACGGCCGGGAGTCTCCAGCGGAAGAACTGGGGATTCTGGGGGCCGCCCCCTTTTAGCAATGCCTGACGTCGGAGGTGGGACCGGCGTCGGGGGCAGTCCCCGCTGGATACTGCTAGCTAGAAAATTTCCGTGGGGTCCTGGTGCCTGCCGACTTCAGTCCTAATGGTGTAACCTGGTGCAAGAGCCGTTCTCGAAGATCTACTGTTATGGTAAGTTTTTATGTAACTGTACTCTCCATGGACGCCTCCCTCGCAGTCGACTGCTGTTTTCATGCTTCGCACAGTTACTGATCGTTTAGTTTTTTTCTCCTCACCATTTTTCTTTTGTGCATGTCTTCAGCACCTCCATGGCGGAAGTCTTAAGTGCGTGTGTGGCAAGCAGTTTCCGGCTAGAGGCGGCCATTCGGCCTGCCTGGGCCCTGGCCACAAGCCGGACGACTGCCTGCACTGCAAACATTTAACAACAAGACCCGAATCTGCCAAGTCAAGAAGCTGAAGTCTTATCTACTGG
Organism: Neoceratodus forsteri; assembly: GCA_016271365.2. Taxonomy (NCBI): domain Eukaryota; kingdom Metazoa; phylum Chordata; order Ceratodontiformes; family Ceratodontidae; genus Neoceratodus; species Neoceratodus forsteri. Next base: position 112,762,501 of record CM028134.1, read on the forward strand.
AATAGCAAGTGGCCACCATGCGGAGGACCCCTTCAGGACACAGTTCTTCCTCCTCAGCCAAAGATTCCTCCCCCAGAGAGAAACAGTCGGGAGGGAAACACCACCGTACAGACAAGGATCGAGCCACGTCAGAATCCCATCCTAGGTCCCCCCCACAAGACCTCCCAAGTTCTCTACTTCCGGCGGGAGATCGGAATCTATTCCCCAGGTTCGTTAGCCCTTCCCGAGGTTTCTGCCAAGAAGATTTCCACCTCCTTCCATTCGCACGGCAAGGAGTCCTGTGGGCATGCGCGTTCATCCGCCCCTGCATCCCTGGCTTTTAAGGCCCCACAAGCAGTCGCTAGGGTCTAAGTCAAAAGGATAGGCATCTTCTTAGGGTGGTACGTTGGAGTCTACCACTCGTAAGACCTTAGAGTCATCTGACAAGGTGAAAAGGTAAGGAGCCTGATGTCCAACCTCCAGGAGATTCTACCCCAGAGCCTCTGATCCCTACACCTGATGGCAGTCAGCTGGTAGTCCGAACAGCCGTGCCAGATTGTACCACAAGGTCCACTGTCAGGCCCTGGACGTCCCTACCTTGCCGCCAGCACAGCCTGTCGTCCCGCTGGCGGAAGTAGGAGCTCTGTTCAACTCGTGGTGGAATGCCATAAAGGGAGACCTGCTACTGAGACCACAGGAACGGTCTCCTAACCCCAGGCGTCTCCCCCTGCCACCTGTGCCCCGAAAGCTGTCACTTCAGAGGCCTCCCAGACCACCTCCGACGCCTGACCACCCATATTCGGGGGGGGGGACGCGACGACCGGGGGTCTCCAGCACCTAGTGGCCATGGTCGACACCCGTCATCCATACCATCATCGAAGGGACATCCATATTCGTTCTCTGATGAAGATCCAGGGGCCTCTTCCACCTATTATTTCTCAGAGGATTAGCTCCCTCTGTTCTCTCCAGACCATAAGAAGGATTCTCCCTGAGCTCCTCCAGATGATCCTTCTTTTCTGGGTATAATGAGACACATGCAATATCTAAATCAGTGGGATACAGAAGAGCTTGACCCAGAAAGACATTGCTTGGTGAAATTTCTAGGAGCAAATGACCCTAAACCCTTGGTCTTCCCTCCTCTTCTGGAGCCCTTCCAGGACATCACAAAGTTGGCCTAGAAGCACCCCTCCAGTACTTCGGTTGTCCCAAGGAAGGCAGACGACCTATACAGGACACCAAAGGGAGAACCTAATTTTAGCGAACATCCCAGAAGCAGACTCTGTGGTGCTGACTGCAGCTCACGGCAGGTCACAGCAACCTAGGCGTATGAGTTCACAGCCTCTTGACCCAGAGTCTAAGAAGCTGGATCAAATGGGCAGAAAAGTGTATTCCTTGGCCATTTGTATGGTCAGGCCCCTGAACTTCTTGGCACATATAATTATGCACCAAAAGTCATCATGGAAGAAGGCAATGGGCTTAGTTAAAGCTCAGCCAGATTCTGATCAAAAATCTGAGCTTATGACTGTTATTCAGTCCGGCATCGACGTAGGCGCAAACATCCTGAGAAGCTCATACGACTCCACAAATATGGGCGCCAGAGCTGCAGCCACAGGGGTCTGTATGAGGCGTCACGCCTGGCTGAGGGTCTCAGGATTCTGGCAGAATCTGGAGGATATTATCCTGGATGCACCCTTTCAAGGGTCAGTTCTCTTCGACCCTGACACCGAGAAGCTGGTCACCAGGCTACAGGACTCCGGTAAGGTGATTTCCAGTGTCCACAGAATGTACACATCAGATCCAGCTACTACCAGGTGCCGGCCCTTTCGTAAGAACCAGAGTCAACAGGAAAGGTGTGAGCAATCTAAAGGGGTCTTTAAGAGAAGGGGACCTCCCCTGCCCTCAGGCACTCGTCCCAAAAATGCCAGACCTCCCATGCCTACTCCTCCGCCTTGGCATGCCCCCCCACCTCTGGCAGAGTTTCAGAGGGAGGCAGTAGGAGGGAGATTCTCCCTCTAGTTCAGAGGATGGTCCAGTATTGCCACAGACCAGTGAGTCCTCCAGATAATAGAGTGTACGCACTGGAGTTCATGCTGATTCCGCCGGACAACCCACCAACTCCCACCCACTGCTTCCCGTCGCATGCAGCCTCATAAGAGCAGAAATCCAACCACTCTTGCAAAAAAGAGCGATTCAGGCATTACCTCCAGGTCACAGGGGAAGGGGATATTACTCCCATTTTTTCCTTGTGCCGAAGAAGACGGGGACCTCTGTCCCATTCTAAATCAGAGCCAACTGAACAACTTTTATAGAATACAGAAAGTTCAGGATGGTGACTCTGCCTGGCCTGTTGCCCATGATTCACCAAGGAAATTGGCTTTGTTCCCTGAACATGCAGGATGCCTACATGCACATAAAGATTCTGCCGTCCCACAGAAAGTATCTCCGCTTCATCTTTCAGGGAGAACACTATCAGTTCAGAGCGCTGTCGTTCGGCCTCTCATCGGCACCGAGGGTCTTCACCAAGGAAGGGAGGATGAGCCAGGCTAGTTTAGCAGATGAGGGAGAAGGACCAGTTGCGAGCAGTGAGGGGGGAATTAACAAGGTACAGAAAGATAGGAGGAGGAGAGGCATAGGATTGGAGGGGAGGGAGTGGCCATGGTAAATAAGGAACGGGTGGCATGTGGCACCCAGATGGGGAGGAACAAGGAGCCAGCTGGGTGGGGGCGGTAGAAAGGATGAGGGACATGGAAGGGAAATGGAGGAAAGGAGTGGTCAAGTGCTCCTGCTGGGGATTCTATGATCAGGGTTATCAAATGGGATAGGGAGGAGAAGCCTGGCCAGTTGGAACAAGATTCTTCCCTGTACTAGATGGTGCACAGGGCTAAGCCGAGGTATATCAGCTGGCAAAGGACTGTGGGGTTCCCCAGACATACTGGTCACCTGGGCACAAATGACATTGAGGGAATAGCGAGCTAGAGATACAGGCAAGATTCAGGGAGCTCGCCAGGGTCTGTCATGACATAGGATGCACAGTTTCCTTCTCAGAAATCCTGCCAGTGCCAAGGGCTAGTGGGGAACACAAAAGAAAAATTAGGGAGATAAACCAGTGGCTCAGGGAGTGCTGTGAGGCCAGAGGGTATGGGTTGATGGGGGATTGGGGGGAGACCTGGGAGGATAAGGAGCTGTATGCTAGAGATAGACTACATCTCAATTTGGAGGGGAGGGGAATCCTTAAGTTGAAAATGGAGGAGTTCATTGGTGAAAAGTGGGGTTTAAACTTGTGAAGGGGGGTGGGATGGGAGAAAAGGCAGTCAAGGGGATGCCGATAAAGGAGGGACTCTGTCTCCACCCCCCTGGGGACCAGGAGGATTGCAGGAAAAGACCAACTGGCAAAGTGCAGACCAGGAGAAAACAGAATCCCCAAGGGAACACGAGCAGGGGAAATGAAACCAAAGGGAAAGGGTGGAAGGTAGTCCTGCTAAATGCCAGGAGCTTGGGCAATAAAATGCCTGAGCTCCAGGCGATGTTAACTGAGGAGCAGTGGATGTGGCAGCGGTCACTGAGACTTGGGCCACTGCAAGACATGACTGGGACCTGAACCTAGAGGTTACACTATGTTCAGGAAGGACAGGGGAGGAAGGGGAGGACGGGTAGCAATGATAGTAAAAACTGCATTGGCATAGGGGAGTTGAGGAGGCGGAGGGAACCGTGGAGGATTTGGGTCACCTTGATAACAAGGGGGCAAGAGGTAAAAATAGGAGTGGTGTATAGACCCCTGCCCTGGCGGAGGAGCTGGAGGACAGTCTGGTGGCAGATGTTAGGAGACACTGCAGACTGGGCAGAGGAAGGTGGTGGTGTTGGGGACTTAAACATGCCAGGAACAGACTGGGAGACTATGACATCCTCTGTGACCAGGAACAGAGGTTGTGATGTCTTTCAAGCGCGTTCCTAACTCAGCAGGTGAGGGAACCGACCAGGGAGGCACGGGTACTGGATGTGGTCCTGGCAGACAGTGACCAGATTGGGGGCCTGGAGGTAAGGGACCCATTGGCGGGGAGTGACCATGCCATGGTCTGGTTCTGCCTGGACCTAGGAGGGGTAGAAGGCTGCACAAAGGCGGAGTAACCGACTTCAGGGGTGGATTTTAAGGAAATGGGAAGGATCCTTAAGGAGCATTTGGGTGGGATTGGGTCAGACATGGCGCTGATAGTAGGTGGAAATCATCAGGAGGGGTGCAGAATGCTACCAGCACCTGTGCAAGAGTAAGGCGAAATGCGGTGGGGCCCAAAACCCTGTTGGTGGACCAGGGAGGTCCAGGAGGTGGTTGGGGAAAAAGCAACCTATAAGAAATTCCAAGTGCTCAAGGAGTGAAAGGGATCGGGGAGTATGAGCTTTTGGCTAGAAGGGCCACTAGAGTGGTGAGGGGCTAAGGCAGGAAGGAGCAGAACCTGGCCAGGGAAATTAGGAGAGGAAAAGGGTTCTTTAGATACATTGGGGAAAGGCGAAGGGTGAAAGGGCAGATTAGCAGGATTAAATCAGGGGAGATGGGCACAAGACCCAGAGGAGCAGGCTGAGGTACTAAATGAGTACTTCACCTCAGTTTTCACCAGGGAAAATGGGGATGCTGCATCATACATGGGAGGAGACAGGGATAATGAGAGGGGGACCCTTACCATTCGGCAGGTCTGGGAGGGGGCATCACTGGCAGGTGGGGAGGCTAAGCAGGAGAAGAGGTACTGGAAGTGGAAATCACAGCAGAGAGAGTGAGGAAGCCCTTGGCTCCCTTAGAGACGGAGAAAGCACCGGGGCGGGATAAATTACATCCTAGAGTGCTGAAGGAACTTGCAGGATGTCCCGCGAAACCCCTGGCAGGCTTTTCACCATCTCTCTGAGGACAGGGTGGGTGCCCCAAGACTGGAAGGTGGCGCATGTAGTGCCTATCCAAGAGGGATCAAGGGAGGTGGCAGGGAACTACAGGCCTGTCAGCCTGACATCAGTGGTGGGCAAGGTGATGGAGGGCATTGTCAAGGAGTGGCTGGGGGGCCCTGGATAAGTCAGGGTGCCTGGACGATGGACAGCATGGATTCATCCCGGAAATCGTGTCAGACAAACCTGGTGGAGTTCTATGACTGGGTGACAAGTGCCTTGGACCTGGGTAGACCAGTGGATATCCTCTTTCTGGACTTCAGCAAGGCATTTGACTCTGTTCCTCACAGGGCCTGTTGGATAAACTAGGAGAAATGGGGGTGGGAAACCAGATGATCCGATGGATAGGCAATTGGCTCCAGGACCGGACCCAGAAGGTCGTAGTTGGTGGGATAATCTCTTCCCCAAGGAGGGTCATTAGTGGGGTCCCACAGGGATCAGTCCTTGGGCCCCTTCTGTTCAACGCCTACGTATCTGACATAAGGACAGGAATCAGGAGTGAGATGAGTCTCTTTGCAGATGACTCGAAACTGGGGGCAGTGGTGGATGGGGAGGAGGGGAGGGTGGCCCTGCAGGGGGACCTGGAGGCTCTGGAAAGATGGTCTAGAAAGTGGAAGCTGAGGTTTAATGCAGGGAAATGCAAGGTACTCCATCTGGGGGCCAGAAACCCAGGCCAAGTGTACACCCTGGGGGAATACTACAAGTCTCAAAGGCTGAGAGGGACCTGGGGGTGGTGGTGGATGTCAAGATGAACAACTCTGAGACTTGTAGGAGGGCAGCAGCCAAGGCCAACAGGATGCTGGGATGCATCGCTAGGGGGATCACCTCCAGAAGGAGGGAAGTGATACTCTCCCTGTATAACTGCTTGGTGAGGCCGCACCTGGAGTACTGCGTGCAGTTTGGAGGCCACACTTAAGAGGGACATTAACCTCCTGGAGAGGGTCCAGAGGAGGCAACCAAAATGATTTGGGGCTTGGGGACAGGACCTATGAGGAGAGGCTCAAGAGCTAAATATGTACACTTTGGAAGAGAGAAGGGACGGGGGACATGATGGGGTCTTCAGGTACATGAAGAGGGTAAATAGGGAGGAACAGTGAGGGTGCTTGAAGGAAGGAGGAGGGAGCCACTAGAGGGCATGGGTGGAAGCTGGAGGGGGGAAGATTCAGGGGAGAAAGGAGGAGGTGCTACTTCACTGAGAGGGTGGTAGAGCCATGGAATGCACTACCTAGGGGGCTGGTGGAGGCAGAGACAGTGGAGGGGTTCAAGAGTGGGTGGGACAGGTACAGGGGAAGGGTTCAGGAAGCAAAATCCAATGCAGCAAGAATATCTAGAACTGGGAAGGAAGAAGCCAGAGAAGGCGAGGGGGACAGCAAGGTCAGCACCCAGGGTGGGGGCTGACCAAACGAGCAGACACGAAAGACCATTAGGCCTATTCTGCTGGCATTTTAGTATGTTGGTAAGTGTCTAGCTGTCATGGCAGCAGCTCTCAGGAGAAAAGGTCCTTATGTTTACCCCTACCTGGACGACTGGCTACTCACAGCACCTGTGGAGGAAAAGCTGAGTCGTTCAACAGAGACCTTCCGACTGATCCAACACTTTGGAATCACTCTGAATCTCTCCATGTTCCCCTGGCCTTACCAGAGGCTGCAGTATATTGGGGCGTCTTGGACACCGTCCAAGGAAAGCCTTTCTCCCTCAGTACCGAGCAGACAGGCTACGAGCTATCGCTCGGAGGGTCATCTCCACAGATCCAATCTCGGCCAGAGTGGTGCTGTAGTCTTTAGGCCACATGGCAGCAGCCATCACTACAGTTCCCCTGGCCCACCTGAACATGAGGGTTCCGCAGTGGAACTTCAGGGTTCAATGGGATCAACACATGGATGATCTTGACCAACCAGTCAGGCTCTCCAGGGCAGTACACCATACTCTGGAGTGGTGGCTCACCCCTTCCCTGCTAGACATCTGAGTTCCCTTTCAAAAACCCAGTCCTCAGCAAGTCCTGACTACGGACGCCTCTGGGATGGGTCTGGGGTGCGCATCTGGCATCCCACCAAACAAGAGGCTCCTGGTCTCGGTGGAGTGCAATCTCCACATCAGTGTGCTGGAAATGAGGGCCATCTTGTATGCTCTGCAGGCCTTCCAGTCCATGCTCACGCCAGGATCTCTTATTAGTTCAGTCAGACAACACTCCAATTGTCTTCTACTGCAACAAACAAGGGGGCACGCATTCTTACTCCACTGTGCAGAGAAGCAATGAAAGTTTGGCAGTGGGCAGTGGATCACAGCCTGGAAATAACAGCTGTTCGCTTTCCAGGGATTCACAACAATCTCACAGACAGCTTAAGCCACTCTCGATCACAGAGCCACAAATGGGAGGTGCTACAAGAAGTCGTAGGTGACCTCTTCAGACAGTGAGGTCGGCCAGAACCGGACCCCTTTGCGTCCCCACACAACACCAAACTGCCCAATTTCTGCTCGCTAGATCCAGGGCCTGGAGTTTTCTGGCACGGCATATTGTCCCTGTCTTGGACAAGGAGGTTCCTGTATGCCTTCCCTCCCTTTCCACTTCTCCAGAGAGTGCTACTCAGGATGCAGGCATGCAGCACACAAATGATTCTTGTAGCGCCTTTCTGGCCTTGTCAGAGCTGGTTTCCGTTGCTCTAGCAGTTGGCATTGGAACCGCCGGTCCCATTACCCCTGTCCGCTCACTTACTGTCCGAGGAACAGGGATCCCTGGTGCATCCAAATCTTTGGTGTCTGCATGGCCATGGCTCCTGCAGACCTGATCAGGAACAGATTCGAAGTATCTTCTAGAGTGGCAGAGGTGCTTGTGGGAGCAAGAAAACCCTCAACCAGTGCAACGTATGCCATGAAATAGAAAGATTTCTGCTTATGGGCCCCCCCCCCCGTTCCTTGGACCCTTTCCACTGATTGGTGGAATCCATGCTAGACTATCTTCTTTCCCCTGTCAGAAAGGGGCCTCAGCTACTCATCCATTAAGGTGCACCTTTCTGCGCTGTCAGCTTACCATGCGCCGATGAATGGGAACGCTCTGGCACAAGTGGATTTGTGGAAGACCTTCCTTCTGGGTATCTTGCACATCAGTCCTCCCAGGAGGGATACCATCGCTCCATGGGACCTTCTTTGTATGTTAGGGAAGCTTACATTGCCTCCCTTTGAACCAGCCGCAAGCTACGAGCTCCGCTTCTTGTCATGGAAGGCGTTATTTTTAGTTGCCATTACTTCTGCTTGAAGGATTTCCGAGCTACAGGCTCCGATGTGTAAAGAGTCTTATCTTATTTTCCACAGGGACAGAGTGGCCCTGCGTACAAATACTAAGTTCCTTCCAAAGGTTGTGTCCGAATTTACGTTAAATCAGGACATTCAACTACCAATTTATTACCCAGAGTACTGAAACAAAGGGGACATCTTGTTACGTACTCTGGATGTACATAGAATCCTTCGTTACTCTATAGAACATACTCGTTTGTCAAGAAAGACAGGCCAGTTTGTCTCCTTTGCCCACAGCATGTTAGGGGCTCCAGTGATCAAGCAGACATTTGCCAAATGGTTGGTCAACTGTATTACCTTTTATTATCAAAAGTACGGCAAACCCTTGCCGGGACATCTCAGGAAGGGTCGCAGCCTCCTTTGCATCCCTCAAAATTGTGTCTGCAGTAGATCTCTTTGCAGCTGCTACTTGGAGTTCGGTCCACACTTTCATTAGGCACTACAGTCTGGGCATTGCTTCCAGAAGGAGAGCAGGTTTTAGCCTTGTGGCCCTCCAGGAGTGCCAGGGACTCTTGTTTTCCACTAGTCCACCACCCTTCTGACCAGGGTCTCTCCTTGTACTGCTTGGGACTCAGTCCTGTATGTGTTACCTGCTGCAAGAGCTCCCTCTCGAAGTAAGATAGTATGGTTATGTAGGAACTTACCATAACAGTAGATCTGCCAAGAGGAGCTCTTGCAGCAGATGGTTTTCCCTCCCACCTGCCCCTAGGGTAATGTAACTGTACTTCTCGCTGGGGGATGGGACATCCTCCTTGGTTCCTCATCCTGTATCTCAGCCGAGTCTGTGGCGGGATGAACTGAGGTGGTGCTGGGGGGCGGGGCCGACTTCAAGGAGTGGTCCTCCACATTGGACTGCTGGCTAGAAATTTTTCCGCGTGTTCCTAGTGCCTGGCGGCATAGTCTTATTTGTGTTACCTGCTGTAAGAGCTCCTCTTGCATATCTGCTATTATGGTAAGTTTTTGCGTATCTGTACTTTTTTGATAAGATTCAGTTCTAGGGACATGGACATTTTTCACTATCCACACCCTGGCAGTTCCACTGGAACAGTCCGATTTGCCAGATGTTTTTAATGTAATCCCCCCACCACCACTGAGGCAGTATATCCCCGGACTCCACCCCATGACCTCAAATCTTTCTTTCTGCTGGAAGACTAGGTCTCCTCCTTTGCAGATCTTGCTTAGGTTTTAGCGCACCTTAGGCAAACTTTGTTTTTTAGGTAGCATCCTATAACATTTCTTGGGCAGTTTAGATGAATCTTGTGGTCCCCTTCTGCCATCACTTTCTATGAAGATTTTTATTCGAATTTCTTTCTTTGGTTCCTTCAGCTGCCCTCTTCGACCATCAATGGAGCAACTGAAGCCGGTGTTCGTGTTCGTGTTCTGCATTCAATGTCAGCAAAAGATATATTGGTCACCAAACTGCACGACACGTGAGTGCATTGCCTAGGAGTCAGCACAATGTGGCCAGGTCTGACCTGTGTCTCAGCATGCTTCCCAAGTTTGTTGCAGGCAGGAAGCTCTGGCCCTCGCTGGATCATCCTTCAGAACGGGATCCAGTGGACTGCTCTAAGGCCGGAAGAAGACCTCGGCTGCAGCTGGGTCAGGCTCCTTCTTGATATTCCTTTGAGAGGGTTTCTGCAGTAGGTCTTCACATATAGGACTGTGTCCTCTGGCGTCAGGACCACACGGCAAATTTCTAGCTAGCTGTGTATGTTGCGGGGGACCACCCGCCGTCCAGTTCTTTCCCTCTGTCGACCTAAAATCGTCGGACCTCACAGTGAACTCTGCTTCAGTCGACTGCCATTTTTCATAAGTATTTCCAAGCTTTTTTCTGTCCATTCTCTTTAAAATTTTGGTGCATGTCTTCACACAAAATTAAAAAGAAGTGCTCACAGTGCGGCACTCAGATCCAGCACGGGGACGATCACTCCGGTTTCATCCTCTGCATAGGCCCCAAACATCAGGTGACTGATTGTGAGATGTGCCAGTCCTTTAACCAGGCCACGTGCTCCCAGCAGCAGAAGGCTCTCAATGCCCATCTCCTAAAACTACGCCTTTCCTCAATGGAAAAGGAGCTACAGGAACATTCCTCTTCACCCACCCCAGGGGAAAAGAAGGAGAAGCGCCAGGAACGGTCTCCTTCTACTTAGCGTCACCAGACAGCTGATGCCACTTTAGCTGGGGCCTCCACATCGGTGAGTACTCCCCCTCCTCCTAGGTCTCCATCTGCCCCGGCTGATCGGACGCCATCACCCCCTCCTGCCTCGGTCAGTGGGCAGCAAGGGGATTCCTCTCCGGAGGACTAGATTGCGGGACCTGACAATAGCTCATCCGATAAGCCTCCCACCGGCTCTGCTGCCGGATGCACGGCCTCGGTCGATAAACCGAACTCCAGCTCCTCGGCTGTTGTCTGCTTGACCACGACTGATAAGTCTGACATCGGCACCTCCGATGCTTGCCCGGTCGAAGCCAGTCAGTCACTGGCTTGTCCGATGACCACTTGGCTGAAGCTCTTCCGTTGGATTCTTCCTTGGTTCCCGACATCGCGCTGAGCCAGCTTCCAGGCTCCCCTGCATCCCGCTCGGGTTCTCCCTTCTGGGCCTCACTGACCCAGCCCGACCTCTTGTTTTCCCCGGACCTCCGGGACTCGAGTTCTGCTGTCCACAACCGAAGGAGTCTCCCATGTCCCTGCTGGGGGACCCATCCTTTGCAAAACTCTTCAGGGCCATCAAGCAAGCCTGCAGTCTGGCGTCTCGGGAGATAGACCCCAAAAGGAAGAGGCTCGCAGAACATCTCGACCTCACTAATACAGTCCCCTTCCCCAGTCCACCATGGACGGGGACACATGAGAACTTGACATGGACAATAATGCAACAGAACTTGTCACCCCCGGAAGGGGCATGCCATTTAACTAGTCAACCTAAGGCCGACTCCGTAGTTATTACTGCGGCCCATGATAGGCCGGCTCAACCAAAGCACCTGAGTGCTTCCCACCAGTTAGAGAGTCTAAGCAGATGGACCAATATGGCTGCAAGCTATATGCTTCCTCCACCTGTGCCATTCGGTCTCTTAAACTCTACATGGCCCACATGGTGTCCTTCCAGCAGTCTGCTTTGTCTGACTTGGAAAAGGATCTTCAGGCTATTCCGGACGAGGAAATCAGAAATAAGCTTCTGGAAAAAATAAGACTGGACAAGTCTTCATGCCGTCGTGCTTTGCGGGCCACTTACGATTCAGCGTCTGTTTGAGGTGTGTGGCTTGGCTCCAGCTTGTGGGACTGGCGCGAGATGTCCAAAGCACTTTTCTGCATGATCTTGCACCACTTTGCGTTAACCCCCCCTGTTGCCAGTCTTCCGACCATTTTGCTAGTGTATCCAGATCTCTTCTCATTCTGCCCACACCATCTGGAACAGTTCAATAGTAGAAGCCGGATCTGCTGCCAGAAGGCCCTTCAGGGGTTTCTTCTTGAAGAGAAACTGAAGAAAATGGTAAAAAGACCTTCCTCCAAAGGAGAATCTTCCCACGAGTCAGGGAAACACCGGGGACAAACATTGGGACTCGGGTAGGTCGAGATCCCCCAGCCGGGCCTCAGAGTGTAGGGCCAGCTCTACGCGGTCCGATAGATCGCCGTCCCGGGCCCACTCCCAACCACCCCCCGTTAAGGTAAGATCTTCAGGGGCCTCTTCAGCCTCTCTACACCCGCTCAAGACCACTCGGACGCCTGACTCCGCCACCTGGCCGGAATCTTTAGACACGGATAAAAAGTCTTCCTCCAAATCCAGTGGAGCGTCAGACTGACACCGGGGCACCAACCTCAGGTCCGTCTCCCAGCCTCCAAAGGTCCCACAAAGGAAGACCATGGAGCTGACGTCCCTTAGGTGGATGTCGGAGTTGAAGATGGCATCCAACCCAGCACCCGCTTAACGGACTACCGTACAGACGCCCGCACCACCAGTGCCGGTTGTACCGGACGTCAGGGGTCTTCTGGAGAAGAGGTCACCATGCCGCCGGACGACCAGACAGGTGGCACGGAGGACACCGGGCTGCCCAGGGAGCAGTCGCTGGACCCATTGGTTCCCCAGGACCCAACCCCGGCCACAGACCCACACCGACGCCAGGCCCGTCATCGGGCATGAACATGTAGGAGGTGAAAGACCTGTTCACCTTCTAGTGGGAGATCATAAAGAAAGATGTGGTTCCCCCCCAAGCCTCTTCCACCTCCACCACCACCTCAGGACGCTGAAGGTTCAAGACCCCCCGACCCCTAAGGAGCCCACTCTGCCTCCCAGGGGCAGATCTAGAGACCAAAAGAGATGTCCATCACTGTCTCCCTCATGGTCTTCGAGCCCAAAACGACCATGGGGCAGACAACACTCCGGGGGATGACTCCAGACTGGACACGTCCAATACCTCCAGGTCTTCATCCCCCTTTAGTCCCCCATCACCAGACCCACGAGACCTCCCAACATCACCACCGGATGATCCCTCTTTCTCAGAAATCATGAGGCACATCCAGGAGAATATGGGATGGGAGACAGAAGACTTAGATCCCGAGAGACAATGCCTTGCCCATTACCTCAGGCAAAAGGATCCGAAGCATATGGTGGACACCTTCACGGACTTCACCAAGGCAGCTTGGAAGCGTCCTCATTCAACACCGGCTGTTCCGAAAAAGACTGACTGCCTCTACAGAGCTCCTCTAGAGGACCTGTATTTGGCATAACAACCCCTGGCCGACATCCCTGGTCATTGCTGTATCTCATGATCGGTCTCAGCGGCCTCAACACCTGAGTACCCAGCCTCCGGACCAGGAATCTAAGCAGTTAGGTTCTGTGGGAAGACCCATGTACGGGGCTGCTACGTGCTCGACAAGGTCTTTGAACTGTCTCACACACATGGTGCAGTTTCAAAATGCCCTTTGGGAACAGGGCCAAGACCTTATGAAGGATTTCATGGATGGTGATAAGGATGAATTGCTTAACCTCCTTCATACTGGGTCGGACGTGGGGACCCAGGTTCTCCGAGCCCTTATGATTCAGCGGACTCGACAGCCACAGGAGTTTGTCTCCGGAGACGCTCTTGGTTGAGAGTCTCTGGCTTTACCCCGGACGTCCAGAGGAACATCCTGGACGTCCCTTATAATGGAGCTGTCCTGTTCGGTGAGGAATCTGAAAATGTCTTCCCCAGGCTACAGGACACCGGGAAGGCAGTCCGGACTGTACAGGCCATGTACAGACCCAAATCTGGTCCCTTTCGTGGGAACCAGAACCGTTTTCGCGGCCGGCAGCTTTGTTCGTAAAGGTCAAGCCAGGTTCCCCGCGGGCCAGGTCCCAAAGCATCCCAAGGCCGCCCAGCCCACGGGCTCCAATACCACCACAGCATGACTCCTTCCTGGCCCCCACCCCTCCTCTGGATCAAAGGGTCAAGAAGGTCGGGGGTCGCATCACTCGTCACCTTTCAGGATGGCAGAGGATAATCTCTGACCGGTGAGTGTTACAGTTGGTAAATCGAGGACACTCTTGTCGAATTCCTCGACCACCCACTGTCCAAACCTCCCCTGCTCTCCCACTATTCGGGTCAGCATGCCCTGCTCATCCAGCAGGAGATCTTGGCCCTCCTGGACAAGGAGGCCATAGAGTATGTTCCACCGAACCAGAGGAAAAGGTTATTATTCTCACTTCTTCCTGGTTCCAAAGAAAATAGGGGACTTGCGCCCGATCTTAGATCTCGGCGACCTCGACACCTTTGTGTTGTACAAGCGCTTCAACATGGTGACCCTGCCGGGTCTCATTCCCATGCTCAAAGAAGGTGCATAGCTGGCGTCACTGGACATGCAGGACGCTTACCTACATCTCCCGATTGCTGGAGCAAATCAAAAGTTCTTGCGTTTCGAGTATCTGGGATGCCAGTACCAGTTCCGAGCTCTCCCTTTCGGACTGTCTTCAGCACCTCGGGTATTCACGAAGTGTGTGGCAGCAGCTATCAGGAGACAGGGCCACTATGTGTTTCCGTACCAAGACGACTGGCTCCTTATGGCACCCTCACGGGATGCCCTGATGTCCGCGATCCAGGATACCTGTTCTCTCTTCCAATCACTGGGCATCACCATCAACCAGGAGAAGTCGCACCATGTCCCATCTCAAAACTTGCAGTTTATAGGGGTCATTCTGGACACTACTCAAGGGAAGGCATTCCTCCCTCAGGACAGGGCGGAACGCATCAAATCCCTTATAAGGGATATAATGGAAAAGAATACGGTACCGGCCCGGACCGTTCTTTGCTCAGGCACATGGAAGCTGCCATTGCAACGGTTCCCCTAGCTCGACTCCATATGCGGGTTACCCAGTGGATGTTGCGGGCCCAATGGGACCAGAAGCAAAATCATCTGCCGCATCCAGTCCGAATCACGAATGCCGTCATCCAAGACTGGCACAGGTGGCTCATCCCAAACCATCTTTCGACAGGAGTCCCCTTCATTGTGCCATCTCCTTCAGTGACTCTCTCCACGGACGCCTCAGGGTCCGGATATGGAGCTCACCTCAGCGGGGTCAGGACTCCAGGCTCCTGGTCGTCTCTGAGAGAGTCACTTTCACTAAATATCCTAGCAATGAGAGCCGTCTTGTACACTCTACAGGCCTTCCAGTCGGAGATTCCACCGGGTACTCTCCTGGTACAAAGAGACAATACCACGGTGATGTACTTTGTCAACAAATGAGGCACTCATTCCTACCCTCTTTGCAGGGAGGCTCAAAGGGTCTGGAATTGGGTACTGCAACACGGCGCAGAAATCATTGCAGTACATGTTCCCGGAGTGGACAACACTATCGCGGACAGTCTTAAGCCGGACACAGGCCAGAGTCCATGATTGGGAACTGCTTCAGGAAGTCACAGAGGACCTGTTTCACAGATGGATACCAGAATTAGACCTCTTTGCGTCCCCATCCAATGCAGAACTGCCCAATTTCTGCTCGCTAGGTCCACGGCCTGTTGTTTTCGGGTGAGACGCATTGTCCCTCTCTTGGACGGGCAGGTTCCTCTATGCTTTCCCGCCCTTCCTTTTGATCCAGAGGGTTTTGCTGAAGCTCCGACAAGAGCGGGCATCTCTTATTCTGGTAGCGCCCTTTTGGCCCAGGCAGATTTGGTTCCCTCTCTTACATCAGCTGGCCCAGGAACCTCTGGTGCCTCTGCCATTCAGCTCTCACCTTATGTCCCAGGAGGCAGGCTCCTTGGTCCATCCGAATCTTCGGTCGCTGAACCTGCATGCCTGGCTGCTAAGGACATAGTAGTCCTGAGATACAGGGTCTCTCTGGGAAGTTGCAGATGTTCTGATGGCGGCTAGAAAACCCTCCACTCACATCACTTACGCCATGAAGTGGTGCAGATTTTGTATCTGGGCTCAAGCTCGTGGACTGACCCCATTGGATTGTTCGGAGAGGTCAGTTTTAGATTACCTCCTATTCCTTTACGAATCAGGTCTTGCCTGCTCCTCCATTAAGATTCACCTATGCGCCATTTCGGCGGCGTACCATTCACTGATAGGTCACAGGTCTCTAGCTCAATTAGAGGAGTCTTGTGCCTTTTTGCGCGGCATCCTGCACTTGAGACCTCCCATCAGAGACCCGGTTCCACCTTGGGATCTTCCTTTTGTTCTAGAGCAGCTTACACTACCTCCTTTTGAACCAGCCGCGGATTGTGAGCTGCGTCTCCTCGCTTGGAAGATGCTCTTTTTAGTTGTTGTTACTTCTGCCAGAAGAATTTCTGAGCTTCATGCAGCAATGTGCAAGTATCCTTATTTGGTTTTTCACAGGGACAGGGTGTCCTTAAGAACAAATCCTAAGCTCTTACTTCGAGAGGCAGCTCTTGCAGCAGGTTACACCATTAGGACTGAAGCTGGCAGGCGCCAGGACCCCACGGAAATTTTGTAGCTAGCAGTATCCAGCGGGGGACCGCTCCGACATTGGTCCCGCCCCCGTCAGGCATCATACAAAAGGGGGCGGTACCCCAGAATCCCCAGGTTTTTTTTCCCGCCGTCAACTCTCCAGCATCGGCCTCACGGACGCCTTTTCAGCAAACGACAACTCGAACTTTAATCAATTTATTGCTCAACTAAATAGCAGCATCTCCTACTCCTTCCACAGAAGGACACCCCCTCCAAGTGTGCCTGCGGCAAACAGATCCCTTTTAAGGATCTCCATTCGGCCTGTCTGTGGTGCCTTGGCCTGGAGCACGACACTAAGGCCTGCTCCTTTTGTCAGCAGTTTAACAGCCGCACCAGGATCCGCCGTCAGAAGGCATTTCAGGGGTTCCTGTTAGAGGAAAGATAGAAAAACAGTGGAAAAAGACCCTGCCTCCAGAGGTGAGTCAAGCTCCAGGTCCCATAAACACCTGGGAAAACACCGGGAGAAGGCCAGGTCCAGATCCCCGAACCGGGCCTCAGACTCACGCACCAGCTTAGGCTCCACACGCTTAGACCGCTGTCCCTCCAGGGCTCCCTCTCAGCCTCCTCCTGTTAAAGTCAGGGCTTTAGGTGGTCTTTCGGCTTCTCTCTACCCGCTAAAGACTTCCAGGACTTTGAACCCTTCTCCAGTGCCCTCCCGGGCCTCAGCGAAGTCTGTTGACCATCATCAATCCAAGTCTGCTTCTGCTTCTCGGACAGATGCCGGGAACCCGATGCCAGATCGGCCTCCCAGGGAACCTGATCCCCTCCCAGGAAGACCAAGGACCTGACGTCCCTCAAGCGGACGATGGAGTCTAAGCGGGCTGCCGATCCTTCTCAGGCCAAACGCCTGTCGGTCCAGACGTCCCTTAAGCACCCGTCGGTCAAGCGACCTACGGAGCCGACGATTGCCCTACCTTCACCGGTCGCCGGGGTTCATCTGAGTAGGATGTGACGTTGCCTGACGACCAGGCAGGTGACACTGAGGATGCCGGGCTTCCGCGGGAGCCTTCGCCCGAACCGGTGCCCGATACTGGCGACAGGCGAACCCCGACGCCAGGGCCATTGTCCGGTATGAATATCCAAGGAGTCAAAGATCTCTTCACCTTTTGGTGGGACACTATTAAAAAGGATGTGGTCCCAGTAAAGCCTCCTCCTCCTCCCCAGGGTCCAACAGGAAGACCCCCGAGGAGCCTACACCACCTTCTAGGGGCAGATCCAGAGAAAGGAGAAGGCCCCCTTCACGGTCTCCCTCAGCGTCCCCCAACCCCAAGCGACCCAGAGGAAGAAGGTCCGCTCCGCAGGGGGATGACTCTAGACTGGACTCTTCAGATACCTCTAGGTCTCCTCCTCCCATAAGTATCCTATCACCAGACCCACGTAGACTGGTCTCCTTCTCCCATAAGTATCCCATCACCAGACCCACAAGACCTCCCCAGGTCACCTGCGGATGATCCCTCTTTTGCTGAAATCATGAAGCACATCCAGGAGAATATGGGATAGGAAACTGAAGATCCAGACCCCGAACGACGGCACCTAGCTCGTTACCTTCGGCAGAAAGATCCTAAGCCTGTGGTGGTGCCACCCTTGATGGACACTTTCGCGGACGTCACCAAGGCTGCGTGGAAACGTCCACATTCCACCCCTGCTGTGCCGAAGATGGCTGACCGCCTGTACAGGGCCCCTGTGGAGGACCTGTATTTGGCGCACCAATCCCTGGCTGATTCAGTGGTCATCACGGCCTCTCATGATCAGTCTCAACGACTGCAACATTTGAACACCCAGCCTCCGGACCAGGAATCCAAGCAATTGGATTCACTGGGTAGGCGCATGTATGCGGCTGCTACATGCTCCATCAGGTCACTGAACTATCTGACACACATGGTTCAGTTTCAGAACACCCTATGGGAACAGGGCCAGGACCTGGTTAAAGTCCTTCCGGATGGCGAGCAGAAGGAGGAACTCTTGAACCTTCTTCATACTGGGTCAGACGTGGGGACCCAAGTTTTGAAACCCCCTATGATTTGGCGGACTGTGTGGCCAGGGAGCAGCCTCGGCGTCTGTCTCGGAGGGCAGCTCGCCCAGCCGCATCTCGGATTTACTCCAGATGTCCAGAAAAATATCCTGGACGTCCTCTACAATGGAGAGATCCTGTTTGGTGAAGATTCCGAAAAGGTAATCAAGTTACAGGACGCCAGGAAGGCAGTGAGGACTGTACAGGCCATGTGCAGGCCCAAGACTGGTTCCTTTCGTTGGAACCAGAATCGCTTTTGCGGCTGGTAATAACGGCAGCAGCCACGTTCCGGCCAGCAGCAAAGGGGCAACTTCAGCTGCAAGGCCCAGCCTAAGTCTTCCCTAGGCCAAGGTCAGAGATGCACTAAACCGACCCAGCCTGCGGGAGGCAACGCCGCCACAGCATGACTCCTTCCCGGCCCCTTCCACTCCTCTGGATCAACGGGAAGAAAAGGTCAGGGGTCGCGTCTCTCGCCACCTTTCAGGGTGGCAGATGATAACCACTGACCGGTGGGTCCTACAGTTGGTAGAGAGAGGACACACTGTATAGAATTCATCAATCACCCACCTTCAAGGTCTCCCCTGCTTTCCCGTTACCCGGGACAGCATGCACTGCTCATTCAGCAGGAGGTGCTAGCACTTCTGGAAAAAAGAGGCCGTAGAGCATGTACTGCGGAACCAGAGAGGCGCAGGATATTATTCCCACATCATCTTCGAGATACAGCTCTTGCAGCAGGTAACACCATCAGGACTGAAGCCGCCAGGCGTCAGGACCACACGGAAACTTTCTAGCTAGCAGTCTTCAGCGGAGACCGCCTCCAACATCGGTCCTGCCCCCGATGTCAGGCGTAGTGCATAAGGAGGTGGTCCCGCCAGAATCCCCAGTTCTTTTCCCGCTGTCGACTTCGCAGCATCGGCCTCTCGGTCAGTTTCTAGTGCATGACGACCAGGAGAATTTCAACAGATCTTACTTCGAGACACAGCTCTTGCAGCAGGTTACACCATTAGGACTGAAGCCGGCAGGCGTCCGGACTCCACGGAAAAATTCTAGCTAGCTATCTTCAGCAGGGACCGCCCCAGACGTCGGGCGTGGTACATAAAGGGGCGGTCCCGCCAGATTCCCCAGTTCTTTCCCGCCGTCAACTTGCATGTCTCGACCCTTCGGTTACAGTCTAGCGCGCAACGCGTGGTTTAGTGCTTTCCTTTGGGAAAATTGGATTTCTTCAAGCAAGATTTTCGCTGATGTCCTCTCCGACCTCCGGTCACTCCTCCAAGTGTGCTTGCGGGAAACAGATCCCCTTCAAGGATCCCCATACGGCCTGCGTTCGGTGCCTGGGCCCAGACCACGATATCTGGACCTGCTCCTTTTGCCAGGGGTTTAACAGTCAAACCCGGATCCGACGTCAGAAGGCCCTTCAAGCCTTCTTACTGGAAGAGAAGCTGAAAACCGTGTCTTCCAAGAGGAATCTTCAAAAGACCCACAAGCCCAGAGAAACTAGGAGAAGGCCCTTCAGGTCCCCATCCAGGGCCTGACTCGCGCCAGCTCGGTTCCAGGTCGACTGCTTCCCTCTTAGAGCCAGCTCTCAGCCTCCCCGGCTGCTGATGAAGCCTTCTTCTCAGGCCAAGTCGCCAGAGCCCGTCCTCGTCTTCGTCCTCCAGGGCCTTGGCGAAGTCTGGGGATCGCCATCATCACCATCACAAGTCGGGTTCCGCCCTTGAACCCGGCGTCCAGGCTCAGCTTGCCCCTCGCAGGCGTTGGAGCTCACCTCCTTAAGAGACCTCTGGATCCGACGCCGGTGCATCCGTCGTCGGCCTCACGTCATGCATCCCTGGAGCCGCCGTCGGCCAGATGACCGTCGCCGGCTAAGCCAGCTCCTTAGCGGACACCGGTAGGGGAACCGGCGCCCGCTCCCCCTGAGAAGAGGGCCCTGACGCCTCCGACCGACGTCGGTCAGGAGACCTTGACTGAGGAGGATCTTACGCAGCCCGAGGACCAGACGGGCGACCCCGGTCTCGTCGAGACTCCCAGGGAACCCTCGCCGTTACCTGAGCCCCCTGTGGAGCCGACGCCAGGACCCGACGACCGTCCACCGGCGCCCGGACCGTCGTCGGGCCTTTCCTTAGTGGAAATGAAGGATCTCTTCACTTACTGGTGGGACACCATAAAGAAGGACATGGTTCCCACTCTTTCTCCTCCTCCTCCGATTGCTGCACCCCCCTCACCATCGGGGTCGGCAGGCCGCTTACCTCCTCCCCGGGAACTCGGAACCCCTCCCAGGGGGAGACCAGAAAAACGGAGACCTCCATCTAAATCCTCTTCTAGGTCACCCAGCCCCAGGAGACACCGACGATCGCCTTCGACAGAGGACACGGGATCAGAGTACTTTTCATCTAGATCCCCATCTCCCCTCTCCATCCCTTCTCCGGACCCACGTGAGATGCCAAAATCTCCTCCGGACGACCCTTCGTTCTCGGATATTATGAGACACATCCAAGAGAACATGGGATGGGATGCAGAAGAGCTAGACCCCGAAAGGATACGCCTCGCCAAATATCTTCGGCAAAAAGACCCCAAGCCTGTGGTGGTGCCACCCTTGGTTGACACTTTCGTGGACGTCACCAAGGCAGCCTGGAAGCGTCCACATTCGCTCTCGGCGGTGCCGAAGAAAGCTGATCGCTTGTACAAGGCTCCTAGAGAAGACCAGTACTTGACTCAGCAGCCTCAGGCCGACTCTCTGGTCATCACAGCCTCACATGACCGGGTCACAGAGGCATCAACATCTGAGAGCACCCTGCCACTGGACCCAGAGTCTCAAGCAGTTGGACGCTATGGGTAGGCGCACGATGCTTCCCGCCTACCTGCGCCCATCAGATCCTTGAACTATTTGACCTACATGGTTCAGTTCCAGAGCCTTGTGGGAACAGGGTCTAGAAACGGCCGCAAAACTGCCAGAAGGTGAGCAGAAGGAGGAAATGCTTCAGCTCCTCCGTACGGGTTCAGACGTGGGAACCCAAGTGCTACGAGCCGCGTACGACTCCACGGACTCATCGGCCCGAGCAGCAGCTTCTGGCGTATGCCTCCGGAGGCACTCTTGGTTACGCGCCTCCGGCTTTACCCCGGACGTCCAGAAGAATATCATGGACGCTCCATTCGAGGGAGAAGTCTTGTTTGGTAATCCTTCGGAGAAGAT
This sequence comes from Neoceratodus forsteri, assembly GCA_016271365.2. NCBI lineage: Eukaryota > Metazoa > Chordata > Ceratodontiformes > Ceratodontidae > Neoceratodus > Neoceratodus forsteri. The sequence goes on from CM028134.1 coordinate 112,783,837, forward strand.
CATTACCAGACTTCAAGAGGCCGGGAAGGCGGTAAGGTCAGTTCAGGCCATGTACCGACCCAGGCTTAGTTCCTTTCGTGGGAACCAAAGCCGAATTCGTGGGCAGATGCAGAGGCAGCAGCCCCGCTCCGCTACACAACAGAGGGGCTCTGGCTTCCGTAGAGCCCAGGGGAAACAGCCCGCCAGCGGAAGCCAGCGTACTTCTAAGCCGGCCCAGCCAGCGGGACCCTCTGTCGCCACAGCCTGACTCTTTTCCGGCCCCAGCGCCTCAGGATCAATGGGAAATCATGGTCGGGGGTCGCTTGGCGAACTTCCTGCTGGGATGGCAGGCTATAACCACCGACAGGTGGGTTCTTCAGTTGGTCAGAAGAGGCCCCTATATAGAATTCGCAGAAAAGCCACCCTCGAAGCCTCCTTTGCTCTCCCGGTATCCGGGTCAGCACAAATCTCTGATCTGGCAGAAGTACTCGCGCCCTGCAAAAGGGCGATAAATGCGTCCGGAGAACCAGAGAGGACAAGGATATTATTCCCACTTCTTCCTGGTTCCAAAGAGCGGGACCTCCGTCCGATTCTGGACCTCAGCGATCTCAACGTGTCGGTCGCCTACAAGAGATTCCGCATGGTGACTCTTCCGGGTCTTATTCCCATGCTGAAACAAGGCGCCTTCTTAGCCTCTCTAGACATGCAGGACGCATACCTGCATATCCCTGTAACTCAGGCGCACAAGAGGTTCCTGCGCTTCGAGTTCCTCGATCCCTCATCAGGGAGTTATCGTCGAACAAGACCGTCCCTGCCAGGTCGGTCCTTCGCTTGCTCAGACACATGGCTGCGGCCATTCCTACCGTCCCTTTCGCAAGGCTCCACATGCGGGTAACTCAGTGGATGCTCAAAGTGCAATGGGACCAAAGGCAAGACCACTTGCAGCATCCGGTCAAGATCACGAACACCGTGATTCGAGACTGGCAGTGGTGGCTAGTCCCAGGATCGCTCTCCTTGGGCGTCCCGTTCGTAGCGCCGTCCCCAGAGGTAACCCTCACCACAGATGCCTCGGGTCTAGGGTGGGGGGCACACCTAGATGGGGTAAAGTCCCAGGGTACGTGGACCCCGATGGAAGCTCATCTCCATATCAACGTTCTAGAGATGAGGGCGGTTCTCTATGCCCTGCAGGCCTTTCAGTCAGTAATCCCACCGTGTACTCTTCTGCTTCAGACAGACAACACGGTGGTGATGTATTATCTCAACAAGCAAGGAGGCGCACACTCTTACCCCCTTTGCAGGGAGGCCATGAGGGTGTGGGATTGGGTAATCCGACACGGTGCAAATCTGATCACTGTGCATGTTCCCGGGGTGGACAACACGATTGTGAGCGGTCTGAGTGGCTCCCAGGCCAGAGTCCACAGTGGGAACTTCTTCAGGAGGTAGCAGAGGATCTGTTTCTTGATGGGAAATCCAGAGCTGGACTTGTTGCATCCCCATCCAACATAGAACTGCCCAATTTTTGCTCGCTAGATCCAGGGCCTGGTGTTTTCTGGCGAGACGCGTTGTCCCTCTCCTGGCGGACAGATTCCTCTACGCTTTCCCTCCTTTCCCATTGATCCAGAGAGTTCTTCTCAAACTGCGCAGGGAGCATGCAGTCATGATCCTGGTGGCCCCGTTCTGGCCCAGACAGATCTGATTCCCTTTGCTGATGCAGCTATCCCGGGAACCCCGCTCCGTTGCCGTTCAGCTCCCATCTCCTGTCTCAGGAGAAAGGTTCACTAGTCCACCCGGACTTACGTTCATTGAACCTGCATGCATGGCTCCTAGAGACATAGCCATCTTAGTCACCGGGGTCTTGCAAGAGGTTGCAGAAGTTCTTTCTGCAGCCAGAAAGCCGGCAACGCATGCTACGTACACCATGAAATGGCGCCGTTTTTGTTTATGGTCGCGAGCACGAGATTTTTCCCCTTTAGGTTGCCCAGTGGGAGTGGTGTTGGACTACCTGCTCTCTCTCTTTCATTCTGGTCTAGCCTACTCTATTAAGGTGCACCTTTGTGCCATTTCTGCCTACCACCTTCCGGTGGGTCATCGTACAGTGGCACAATTGGACGCCTCTCGGGAGTTTCTTAGAGGGGTGTTACACCTTAGGCCACCTAGTAGGGACCCTGTACCTCCATGGGATTTGCTCTATGTCCTGGAACAGCTCACGCTCCCCCCCTTCGAACCCGCCGCGGATTGCGAGCTACGTTTTCTTTCGTGGAAAACGTTATTTTTGATTGCTGTTACTTCAGCGAGAAGAATTTCTGAGCTTCACGCTCTCATGTGCATAGAGCCTTATTTAATTTTCCACCAGGACAGAGTATCCTTGAGGACGAACCCTAAATTTTTGCCTAAGGTGGTCTCTTCACTCACTCTAAATCAGGACATTGACCTTCCAGTCTACTTCCCGAACTACTCGAATAGAGGAGAGGCTCTGCTTCACACCCTGGATGTTCACCGCAGCCTGAGGTATTACCTCAACAAAACTAAACCTTTTAGTAGTTCTGAACAACTTTTCGTTTCCTTCTCTGAGAGGATGATGGGCCAATCTGTATCAAACAGTCCTTGTCTCCTGGCTTGTCCAGTGTATTTAATACTGTTATGATATCAAACAAAAGCCCTCCGGGAACAGTCAAGGTCATTCTACTAGAGGTGTGGCCACCTCCTTTGCAGCACTCAAGCGTCTCCTCCTCTGCTGTATGTGCTGCAGCCACTTGGAGCTCTGTGCATACCTTTATCAGGCATTATAGCCTGGACATCGCCTCTCGGCGAAGAGCCGGTTTCGTCCTGGCGGTGCTACAGGGTCTCCTGTCCTAGGTTCAGGACCTGGAATGTACTTCCTATTTCCTCCTCCTGGAATTTCTGGCAGCGTTACTGCTTGGGAATCAGTCCTAATGGTGTAACCTGCTGCAAGAGCTGTCTCGAAGTAAGATAGTACAGCTACGTAAGAACTTACCGTAACAGTAGATCTTCGAGAACAGCTCTTGCAGCAGGTACCTTCCCGCCCACCTTCCCCCTTGGAGGAGGCATGGCTTAAGCATCTTTTCACAGGGATTTACTCCCTTTTGTCTTCTGAAGGTGGATCCTCGGTCTCCCATCTTGATGTCAGCCTGCGGCCAGAAGTCTCCGGCGGGGGAACTGGGGAATCTGGCGGGACCGCCCCTTTATGTACCACGCGCGTGAGGGGGTGGGACCCGTCGGTGGTCCCGCTGAAGATGGGAGCCATTTCCATTAGGGTTCTGGCCTGCCGGCTTCCAGTCCTAATGGTGTAACCTGCTGCAAGAGCTGTTCTCGAAGATCTACTGTTACGGTAAGTTCTTACGTAACTGTACTATCTTCGAGAACAGCTCTTGCAGCAGGTAGTTTTCCTCCCACCATCCCCTCTGGAGGCAGAGTTGTTCCGATATATCTGTTCTAGGATTAGGTGTTTCTAACACTGCTCTGAATACCTTTTGATGGCAGATCCTCAGTCTCCTCTTGTGGTGTCATCTAGTGACCGGGAGTCTCCGGCAGGAGAACTGGGGATTCTGTGGGACCGCCCCCTTTTGTATGATGCCTGATGTCGGGGGCGGTCCCCACTGGATACTGCTAGCTAGAAAATTGTCCGTGGGGTCCTGACGCCTGCCGGCTTCAGTCCTAATGGTGTAACCTGCTGCAAGAGCTGTTCTCAAAGATCTACCCTTCAATAAGTTCTTACGTAACTGTACTTTCCATTGATTACTACCTTGGATTCTGTGTTTTTAACACCTTCCTGCTACATACCTTCTTTGATGGCGGATCCTCGGTCTCCACTTCTGATGTCATCTAGCGGCCGGGAGTCTCTGGCAGGAGAACTGGGAATTCTGGGGGACCTCCCCCTTTTGTATGATGCCTGATGTCTGAGGCGGTCCCCGCTGGATACTGCTAGCTAGAAAACTTCCGTGGGGTCCTGACACCTGCTGGCTTCAGTCCTAATGTAACCTGCTGCAAGAGCTGTTCTCGAAGATCTACTGTTATGGTAAGTTCTTACGTAACTGTACTTTCTGTGTTTATGGGGATGAGAGGCATCTAGATGGGATAGGGTGATATTGAAAATGCCCCCTATTATAATTATACTCTGCTGTATATCTGTAAGCTGGTTGAAGAACCTTTTCATGTGGATCGGGGGGGCCCCCTGGGGGAAAACATACACTCGACAATGTAATCTCTTGAATCATAGAGGAGTCCTTGAACAATAGTGAAATAGCTGGTTAGGATCAGTCCTCTCGGCTTCTTTCAAAGAGGGTGTTCCAGCAGGGATCAGTATGGCAGTGCCCCTACTCTTGGCCAGTCTTACTGGAAAAAGCTATTACAGAGTACCAGTGACCAGTGGAAAATTTCTGGTGTTCTGAATGAGACAAATGCGTCTCTTATAAGAAAATAAGAACCACTCTCTCCTGGCATAAGTACTGCTGCAATCTGGAGCGCTTGATAGGATTATTAATACCATTAATGTTCAATGATAAAAGCTCTATGGATGGATCCATCATAACCGATTAAAAAAAGGAAAGGCTCCCTCTGGTGGACAGGACACAATCTGATATCCCCTACCCAGACTGCACGAGGTAGCCCTCTTCTGTACTGGTTTGTAATCAAAACGCCTTTAACTGAAATCTGGGCTTTAATAGGTGTCTTCTGTGGTAAGGTCAGATTGCTCTGCCTATCCAAATCTATATTTCTAGGGACATGGATATGTTGTTCATCCCCACTGTCTGGCAGGTTCCTTGCCGCTTTAAATCTTGCCGGAAGGTCTTCAAGCTGGCTCCTCCCACCCACCCGGGTGGTAAAAACTCTCGGCTCCGCCCCATGACGCCAGATTTTCCTTACCGCTTGGAAGCTCGGGTTCCCTCCTTAACGCTCTGCGCTCAGACTGGATCCTAATTCTTCGGTTCGCCCAAAACAAATTCTTAAGTTTTCAAGACTTCGGTCAAATTACTCCCTCACGGCTGCGATGGACAAATCAACTCCCGGTTTTCAGCGGTGCCCATGGGGGCAGAAAATGTCCAGGTTGGATCCGCACTCCACGTGCGTTTACTGCCTCGGCCTAGATCATGACCCACAGGCCTGCGAGTTATGCCGTTCGTTTTCGGCCAACGTCCTGTAAGACTGTGCTGCCCGGTTACAGCTTGGTCACCCGGAGAAGCGCTGCCCGCCGGTGAAGTCCAAGGAGGCCCGTTGGGAGGTTACCACGGCAGCTGGCTCAGCTGAGCAACTCGAGCAGATGATCGCCCTCGAGGAAGAGGCGGCCCAGGCCGCATCTTCATCTTCCTCGGTCGCGGCATTTATCCCACTCTCTCTGGGATCCTCCTACACAGCTTCTTTTAAGGAGCTTTGCCAAGCCCTTTCCACGAAGGGAGAGGGGCCATCGGGACACGCTTCTTGGTCCAAAAAGAAGGACTCGAAAGGTAAGTCCCACCGTCGGCGTTCGTGGGAGCGGGAGAGGTCCCCATCCCCGGACAGTCGACACTTGACTTCGGTCGAGGTTGCAGCTATGGCCGCTGGCTTCATGGCGTCCCCGTCAGGTCAGCCGGCCGAGACATCCGTCGACACGGTCGAGATCGGATGGGCTGTCGACGGGTGAAGCCGACAACCCTTCTTCACTGGTTCCCCCGGTGGAGACCGAGGACTTGCCTGCGCCTCCCGTGCCGGTGTCCCCGGTCAAGGCTTCCAAGCCGAGGGAAGAGTGGGTGTCCCCGGCCCCTTCCCAGACCTGCCCTCGGAAACACCGAGGGTCTCGGTCTCGGAACTCATCTCGGTCCAGCCGATCCTGCCGACATTGGCAATCTCAGCACCGAAGTAAGCGGCGGCGCTGCTCGTCCTTGTCTTCCTTCTCAGAAAAGGAGAAGCTTCAGCACAAATTTTTGCGTCGACGCTACGAGGACCTAATGTGGCAACAGTTACTTCTGTCCGGGAACAAGCCGACGCCGTTGCCTTCCCCGGCCATCAAGTGGCTGTCACCCGAACGACCGAAACAACCCCTCACTGTAGTTGAGGTGCCCAAGCCGGGGCCGGTTGTTGGGCCAAAACCAGCTGCCCAACCGATTGTAGTGGAACCTCTGCCTCCACAACCGAAATTGGGGGCACCGACCAGGAACTCTCGGTCGGGTCAGGGTCTGCCCCACAGGTTGTCGGTAACCCTCACTCCTGACCGTCCTCTGCAGGTAGAGGGTGGCTCAGTCCCAGGCAGCTCTTCGCGGAGTCCAACAACGGCTCCTTCCTGTTTTCCAGGCCCCTTGACCTGGAGTCCTCTGAGGGGCAGTCAATGGACGAGAGCCCATCGTCTTTTATGGGTCTGCTTCGGCTCATCTCAGAGTCCACCGGGATACAGCTAGAGCCCGTATCCAAGCGGGCCAAGTATCCCCTGACGGAGATACTGGACCGAGGGGGTTCACCCACGGAGGCCTTTCCGGTGGCTGAAGCCATTGTTGGCCCAGCCTTGGAGCTTTGGCAGCGGCCGGCTTCCTGTCCTGCGCCTTCGGCCAGGATGGTCAGGAAGTATGCAGTCCCTACCAGCTCTTTGTGCGGTTTTTCGGAGCACCCCTCTGTGGAGGGGTTGGTCACCGATAGCGTTTTCCGGCGTTCCGGGAATGCTAGGGATGTGGATAAGCCCCCTGACAAGGAGTCCAAAAATCTGGACTATGCCGGGCGCAAGGTGTGTGCTGCGTCCTCCCTTGGCCTCCACCAGGCCAGCTCGGCCGTGCTGATGGCACACTTCTCCCATGCCCTCATGGGCTCCCTGGATGAGGTGATCCCTCATCTCCTAGCCGACCTGCAGACCACGGTCAAGCAGGTACGGGACCAGGGAAGGGCGGTGGCAAAACAGCAGCTCCAAACGGCTCTGGACATTGGAGACTCCTGTGCCAGATCAGTTGCAGCCGCAGTGGCCATGTGCCGCAGAGCATGGCTGAGGATATCCACCTTCACGGCGGATACCCAGCATGTACTGGCGGATGTCCCATTCCTGGGAACTGACCTGTTCGGCCCTGGAGTGGAAGGCCACTTCCAGCGGATCGAAAAGTCCAATGCTACCCTGGACTCTGTCACCTCCGCCCAGAAGGGCAAGGGCCGTCATCAGCAACATAAGTCCTTTCGCCCTTCTGCACCTGTGGCACGTCCGGCCCAACAGCACTAGCATCAGGGCCAGCAAGCTCACGCTTGGCACCCCAAAGCCAAGCCTGCGGCTTCCTCTAACAGGAAGGAGGGAAGAAAAGGCCCAGGAGGTTCCTCGGCCGGTCCCTCCTCCAAGCCTGCCCAGTGACTGGTTGAGGGGTGTCGCCCCCAGCCTCGTCACTCCCCCTTGGGTTCCCCCGTGGGGGGACGGCTCCACCACTTCCTTTCCGCCTGGTCCACTATCACCATGGACCGCTGGATGTTGGAGGTGGTAGGAAAGGGCCTGCCCCTGGAGTTCCGCCCTTCCGAGCCGTCACCCTCGGGGGGCTACGGGGTCCACAGCCTCTCTGTCGGCTCGCCGAGCCAACATTGCCCTGCTCCTCGAAAAAGAGGTGATCAGGAAGGTGGCGGATCCTCCACCAGACCTGGGGTTTGTGTCCAGGTACTTCCTGGTCCCAAAATGGACGGGGGGCTGGTGCCCCATTCTAGACCTGCACGACCTGAACAGGTTCCTAAGGTCTCGAACCTTCAGGATGGTAACTCTGGCTCAGATAATCCCATCCTTGGAACGAGGCGTGTGGTTCTGTTCTCTGGACCTCCAGGACGCGTTCTTTCACGTCCCAATCCGTCCGTCCCACCGGAGATTCCTCCGATTCAGGGCAGAGAGATCCCTCTACGAGTTCCGGGCCATGCCCTTAGGCCTTTCCCTAGCTCCCAGGGTCTTCACTAAATGCATGGCAGTGGTGACAGCATTCCTGCGGTGCTGAAGGGCCCGGGTGTACCCCTACCTGGACGACTGGCTAATTGCAGCCTCCTCCAGAACAGAGGTGGAGTGGTCCAGAGAGCTGGCCTTCCAGGTTTGCTCTCAGGTTGGCCGCCTCATCAACGAGGCCAAGTCGGAACTCGTGCCAAAGCAGGTGATACATTTCATCGGGGCAGAGCTCGACTCTCTATGAGCCAGAGCACGGCTCCCAGCGGACAGGGCTGAGGTTCTTTCCCCTTTGCCCAATCATTTCAGGTTGGGCAATTGCGCCCTGGCTGGGACTTTCTGGGCCTCATGGCGGTCTGCACCAGCATGGTCCATTGGGCCCGTTGGTACATGTGTCCCCTTCAATGGGGGCTGGCCAGCCAATGGTCGCAGCACTCCGATCCCTTGGATCAGCTAGTGACAGTGACCCAGGGGATATGGAACGCCCTCCAGTGGTGGACCGTTCCAGCACATCTGCAGGAGGGCATCCCATTTGTCCGCCCCTAGCCGACGGTCTCTCTATCGACCGATGCCTCTCTGATGGGTTGGGGAGCACAGAGTGCATGGCTTCTGGTGCCCTCGGGAGTCCCGATGTCACATCAACCTGCTGGAGCTTCGAGCAGTTCGTCTAGCCCTGATCGCCTTCACTCCGTTTCTGCGGGGTCAAGTGGTCCATGTCCAGACGGACAATACCATGACAATGTACTACCTAAACCACCAGGACGGGACGCGCTCCATGCCTCTGTGTAAGGAAGCTCTCCGCATTTGGTCCCTCGTGCGCAGCCTGGAGGCGGATCTCCTTGCCATCCATGTGGCAGGAGCCTCCAACATTCTGGCCGATGCCCTAAGCCGGATAGGGGCTGCGTCCCACGAGTGGTCTCTCCTGCTGGAGGTAGTACAAGATCTGTTCTCCCACTGGGGCATGCCTCAGGTGGACCTGTTTGCCTCCAGGGAGAATGCGAAGCTGAGACTGTTTCATGCCTGCCCCCCTCAGCAGGGCTCGCTGCAGTGGGATGCCTTCTCGAGGCTGTGGACCCCGGACCTCTTCTACGTCTTTCCCCCATTTCCCTTGATCCACAAGGTGCTTCTCAAGGCGAGGAGGGACAAGGCAGAGGTGATTCTGGTAGCCCCAGACTGGCCCCGCCAGTTCTGGTATCCAGATCTCCTCAGTCTCAGCTCCAGGCTCCCGAGGCGGCTTCCAGCCCGCCCGGACCTGATCTCAGTCAGTCAGGGGGGTATTCCATCCGGACCTTCAATCCCTGCACCTGACGGTCTGGTTCTGGCGGCTGGAGTTCCAGGCTTTGGGTCTTTCTGGACGAGGTCCTCAACATTGTTGAGGCGTCCCGTAAGGAGTCGACCAGGAAATGCTATGCCTTCAAATGGAAGAGATTCTCCATTTGGTGTCAGGGCAAGGGCCTGGACCCTTCCTCCTGCTCCTTGGCAAGCATTCTGGACTACCTGTGGTCCCTTTCTCAGCAAGGGCTTCGGTCGACGACCCTTAAGATGCACCTGGCAGCCATCTCTGCTTACCAGGCGCGGGCGGGGAAGCGGTGGTGCAGGAGAAGGTGGTCGGGCGCTTTTTCAAGGGCTTTGATCCCATATCCCCTCCGGTGCGAGAACCTCCACCTCCGTGGGATCTACTGCTGGTATTGGCTAAACTCATGGGCAAGCCATTCAAACCAATGCACAGGTGCGATGTCTCCCACCTGTCATGGAAGACCACCTTCTTGGTGGCTATCACGTCAGCCAGAAGGATGGGAGAGCTTCAGGCGCTTTCCATCGAGTGTCCTTATCTGGTCTTCCACAGGGACAAGGTTGTCCTGTGCCCCCACCCGAAATTCCTTCCGAAGGTGGTGTCAGAGTTTCACCTTAACCAGGTGTTGACTCTGCTGGTGTTCTACCCCAATCACACCCGGAGCGAATATAGGCTCCGTGCTTGGACCCTAGAAGAGCGCTCGCTTATTACAGGGCGCGGACGGCTGAAGTTCGGGGAGAGGTTCGCCAGCTGTTTGTCACCTACGCTGAAGCCGCACCTGGCAGACCTGCAGCCAAGCAGACAATAGGCAGGTGGGTTACTTCCTGCATAGATCTCTGCTATAGGTTGTCGGCATGGAGCCTCCCAGAGGGATAAGAGCTCATGCTACCTGCCATACCGCTGCATCAGTGGCTGCTTCCAGGGATGTTCCTATTCAGGAAATCTGCAGGGCTGCTACCTGGAAGTCAGCACACACTTTCATCACCCACTACAACATCGACCTTGAGTCACACCAGGATGCTGATTTTCAGGCCTCGGTTCTCCAGTCTTTATTTCCTAAGTAGGGGTTGTGCGCCTTGCCTCCCTCCTCCCGGAGAACTGCTAGGAGTCTGCCAGACAGTGTGGATGAACAACACCTATGTACTCTGTAACCTCCAGGGTCGCACCTGAAAATAGTTACATTCTGTCTAGTGTGCTAACCTGGTTAACAAAAGCAAATAAATAAATATCCATGTCCCTAGAAATACAGGTTACTCACCTGTAACAGGAGTTCTAGGAATGGTATATGTTGTTCATCCACACGACCCACCCGGCCTCTCCGGCTTCAACGCACAACCTGGCTTCCAGCGGGCTAGATCTGGCGTCATGGGGCGGAGCCGAGAGTTTTAGCACCCAGGTGGGTGGGAGGAGCCAGCTTGAAGACCTTCTGGCAAGATTTAAAGCGGCAAGGAACCTGCCAGACAGTGTGGATGAACAACATATACCATTCCTAGAACTCCTGTTACAGGAGAGTAACCTTTATTTCTAGGAGCGTGGATATGTTGTTCATGTCTGGCATTGCCCCTTTCCCCTTTAAATCTTGATGAAAGTCTTCAAGCTGGCTCCTCCAACCCACCCGGGTGGTATATACCTCTGCTCCGCCCCATGACGCCAGATCTTCCTTTCCGCTGGAAGATACAGGTTCCCTCGTGCTACTTTTCAAGTACCGTTGGCCCTGGAGTCTCATCAACGGTTTTCGCCGATTTACTCTCTCTAAAACTCATTAGAGTTTACGACTCGGATCAGAACGCTTCGGATATGGAGGACAAGTCGTCCCCCAGGTTTCGCTGGTGTCCTTGTGGACAGAAAATGTCTTGCACCAATCCCCACCTCTCGTGCATTTATTGCCTAGGCACTGTGCATGATACCTCAGCTTGCACCATCTGTTTGGCATTCCATCCCACCATCCTGGAGGACCACAAGGCGCGCCTTAAGCTGGGGAGACCTGAGCTTCGCAATCCACTGGTGAAATCGAAGGAGGCCAGGTGGGCGGATTCCACAGCCGCAGGATCCGCCGAACAGCTCGAACAGATGGCGGCTTTCGAAGAGGAAGCTGCCCAAGCTTTGGCCAACCGAAGTTTTTTCGTCCCGCTCAACCTGGGCTCCACCTTCACGGGGTCCTTTCAGGAGTTGTGCCAGTCTCTCCCTACCATGGGTGAGGTGCCTTCAGGCTCACACTCCTCCTGCTCCAAGAATAAAGGACAAGGACCCCAAATCATCATCTTCTAGCTGAAGAAGATGTTCCTGGTACCGAGAACGGTCCGATACTCCGGATCAGGCGGTCTCGGCCTCGGTCAAGATCGCTTCCTTGGCTGCCGGCTTCTCGGACCTTCCGTCAGGCCAAGGCACTGAAGCCGAGGATACGGCAGAACTGGCCGAGATTTCTCTCGACCCGATCGAGCCGTTGTCGCCGACGCCTGTCGATGACTTCTTGGAGAGGACTCCCATCCTCTCCTTCCCCGACAAGGAGACCCGACCTTTGGGTACCCCGATCGAGAGACAAGAGCCGGTTCCTCAGTTTTCGCCGGATCCGGCTTCTCCCGATCGACAGAGCACGGCCGTCGGTCTCGTCAGTAGGACCCGTCCCGGTCAAAAAGCCGAAAAAGGGTCATAAGCACTCCCGGAAGAGGTACCGCCGCCGTTCCTCATCCTCATACTCCCCGGACGAGGAGAGACTTAGACGGAAGCTCAGTTGACGTTACGAGGACTTCATGTGGCAGCAGCTACTTTTGACCGGTCGAAAGCCTTCCACTTCAGCTGTACCGGCCATTACTTGGCCCCAGCCTCTTCGGCCGACACAGACTCCCTCGGTACCGAGGACTTTGGTTCTCCCTCCGCTGGGACCGGCACGCATTGCTAGTCGGCCTGTTCCGGTCTCCCCACCAATTTTGATGGAACCACCACCTAAACGGCCTTATTGAAGGTGTCCCTCTAAGGAGGATCGGACAACTACGGGCTTGCCCCATAGGCTGTCCATAACTGTTACTCCTGATTGCCCTAGGCGCAACGAAGGGGACATAGGTGGGAGACTCCTGTATCCTGACTCCTCTGACTCGGATACTACTGGCTTTCACTCACACCCAGATGATGAGCTGTCAGTGACAGGCCTGGAGGAAGGTCCTTCTTCCTTCCAGAGCATCCTTCGACTCATTGCTGAGTCCACGGGTATGCCTTTGCAGCCTATACAAAAGAAGGCGGAATATCCTCTCACGGATATTCTCAAGAGGAGGATACCTCGACAGAGGCCTTTCCAGTGGCCGAAGCCATCGTTGGCCCGGCCCTTGAGCTTTGGCAGCGCCCTGCCTCTTGCCCGGCTCCGTCTGCCCGTATGGCTCACAAGTACGCGGTGCCCATGGGGTCCTTGGCAGGCTTCACTGAGCATCCATCGGCCGAGAGCCTTGTGACTGCCTCAGTGTTTCGGCGCACAGGCAGCTCTGCGGATACTGACCACCCTCCGGACAAGGAGTCCAAAAATATGGACCACTCTGCCCGGAAAGTCTATGCGGCATCATCCCTGGGCCTTCGTCAGGCCAGCTCGGCAGTGATTATGGCACACTTCTCTCACGCCCTACTGGGGTCGCTTAATGAAGTCCTCCCTCATCTCTCTGCAGACCACGGTCAAGCAGGTCCGTGACCAGGGCCGTGCTGTTGCTAAACAGCAGCTCCGGACCGCTCTGGACATTGGAGATTCCTGTGCCCATTCACTGGCTGCCACAGTGGCCACTCCCCGCAGGGCCTGGCTGAGGTTATCCTCCTTTCCAGCGGATACTCAGCACAAGCTAGCTGACGTGCCCTTCCTTGGCACCGACATTTTCGGTCCGGGAGTGGCAGGTCAACTCCAGCGCATTGAGCAGTCTAATGCCACATTAGGTGCCACCTTTGCTAAACGTTCTTCAGGCAAGAACCAGCAGAACGCAGAAGAAGTCGCTGACACTCTTCCCTGCGGTTACAGCCACTCCTTCCAGGAGGTCAGCAGCAACAACAGGCTCAAGCTTGCGCCCTAAGGCCCAAGCAGGGTCCCCAACAGCCCCGCAAAGGAGGCCGAGGTGCTGGTCCAGGAGCCTTCTCCTCCTCCAAGCCTGCACAGTGACAGGTCAGGGGTGGCCTCCCCTACACCCGTCACGCCAGTTCTGGGTCCTCCCGTGGGGGGCTGGCTCCACCACTTTCTTTCTGCCTGGTCCGGTATCACTTCAGACAGGTGGGTTTTGGAAGTTGTCTGTCAGGGACTGCCTCTAGAGTTCAAGCAGTACCCCCCCAGCCAAGCCCGTGCTCCACGGGAGGAAAGTATCTCAGTTGGTGCTCAATCGGCCCTTCGGGTCGACATTGCTCAGCTCCTCTGCAAAGAGGCGGTAGCTCCAGTGCCGGATCCTCCTACAGACCCAGGCTTCATGTCCAGGTATTTCCTGGTGCCCAAGCGGATGGGGGGTTGGCGCCCCATCCTAGATCTCCATGACCTGAATCAATATCTCGGGTCTCGCACCTTCTGGATGGTAACTCTGAACCAGATCGTACCATCTCTGGAAATAACATGTGGTTATGTTCACTGGATCTACAGGACGCGTTCTTTCACATCCCAATCCGTCCGTCCCAGCAAGGTCCTCCGCTTCCAGAGGTCGAAGGACCCTAAAACGAGTTCGAGCCATGCCTTCGGCCTGTCATCGCCACTATGGGTCTTCACCATGCATTGCAGTGGTGGCAGCCCATCTATGGTGTCAAGGGTTCGTATATACCCCTTCCATTGATTGGCTCTGGCAGGTTCCTCACTGCACGAGGTGGAGAGGTCCAGGGACCTGACCCTCCGAACCCGTTCCCATCTAGGCCTCCTGATAAACAAGGCCAAGTCAGAACTCGTGCCCTCTCAGGTGATGGCTTTATCGGGGCAGAGCTTGACTCTGGTCAAGCCAGAGCTCGGCTTCCAGCGGGCAGGATGGAGGTTCTTTCCTCCTTTGCCCAATCATTTCTGCTTGGGTACTTACGCCCTGCCCGGGACTTCCTGCGCCTTCTGGATTACATGGCGGCATGCACCTCAGTGGTCCGTTGGGCCAGAATGCATATGCGCCCCCTCCAGTGGGAGCTGGCAGCTCCAGTGGTCTCAGCGTCAGGGTCTTTTCGACCAGCTGGTCACTGCCACCCAGAGAATGTGGGACGCTCTCCAATGGTAGACTGTCCCGAGTCATCTGTGGGAAGGATCCCGTTGTCCGCTCCGGAGCCGGCGATCATCCTCATGACTGATGCCTCTCTCATGGTTCAGGAAGCCCATGGGGACCACAGAGCTCACAGGTTCCTGGACCTTCGAGGAGTCCCGTTGCCCATCAACCTGTTGGAGCTCAGGCAGTCAGACTGGCAGTGTCAGCTTTTGCTCCTCAGCTCGGGGTCAAGTGGTTCAAGTCCCAGGCGGACAATACCACGACCATGTACTACCTCAACAAACAGGGTGCTTCGCACTCCCGTCTGCTATACAAGGCGCTCCGGATCTGGATCTTAGTCACGGTTGGGCGGATCTCCTTGCCATCCATGTGGCAGGGGTCTCGAACCAACTGGCGGATGCTCTCAGCAGCATAGGCCAGACATCCCACAAGTGGTCTCTCCATCCAGAGGTAGCTTACAGTCTGTTCTCCCGTTGGGCCAAACCGTTGGTGGACCTGTTTGCCTCCAGGGAGAACACCAAACTGAGGCTGTACCATGCCCACCCCCCTCAGCAGGGCTTGCTGCAGGGGGATGCCTTCTCAAGGCCGTGGACCCCAGGCCTCTTTTACGCCTTCCCTCCATTTCCCTTGATCCACAAGGTGTTACTCAAGGTGAGGAGGGACAAGGCGAAGTGATCCTAGTGATGGCTCCAGATTGGCCCGCCAGTCTGGTATCAGATCTCTCAGCCTTAGCTGGGGCCCCAGGCGGCTCGGCTTTGCAGCTTTCCGGACCTGATATCAGTGAACCAGGGAAGGTATTCACTAGGACCTTCAATCCCTGCCTCACAGGCGTGATACCCGGCTGACTAGGTTCCAGGCTCTGGGTCTTTCGAGGATGTCTACACTGTGGTGGAGGCATCTCAGAAAAGAATAAACCAGGAAATGTTATGTCTTCAAATGGAAAAAGCTTTCCATTTGGTGTCGAGGAAAGAGTCTGGACCCATATCCTGCTCTGTGGCTAACATTTCCTAGACTACCTTTGGTTCCTCTCCAAGGGGTCTTGATCATCGACCCTTGGGTGCACCTGGCAGCCATCTCTGCTTACCGGGTGCGGGCCAGTCAGCCGACATTGGTACAGGAGACAGTGGTCGGGCGCTTTTTGAAAGGCCTGGATCACATGTCACCGCCGGTGCGTGAACCTCCACCTCCGTGGGATCTTTTGCTGGTTTTGGCAAAGCTCATGGGCAAGCCATTCGAACCCATGCACAAGTGTGAACTCTCACACTTGTCATGGAAGACTGCCTTCCTGGTGGCTATCACGTCAGCCAGAAGGACAGGGGAGCTCCAGGCGCTATCGGTGGACTCCCCTTATCTGGTCTTTCACAGGGACAAAGTTGTCCTACGCCCCACGAAATTCCTTCCGAAGGTGGTGTCAGAGTTTCACCTTAACCAGGTGTTGACTCTGCCGGTATATTAGCCTAATTACACCTCGGACGCCGAGTACAGGCTCCATACTCTGGACCTCAGACGTGCTCTCTCCTATTATAAGGATAGGATGGCGGAAATTCGGGGAGAGGTTCGCCAGCTGTTTGTCACCTACACTGAAGCCGCTTCTGGCAGACCTGCAGCCAAGCAGACTGTTGCAAGATGGATCGCATCATGCATAGGTCTGTGTTATGAGCTGGCAGGCAAGGAGCCTCCCAGAGGGTTAAGAGCTCATTCTACCCGCCATACTGCTGCATCGGTGGCTGCTTCCAGGGACATCCCTATCCAGGAAATCTGTCGGGCTGC
Organism: Neoceratodus forsteri; assembly: GCA_016271365.2. Lineage (NCBI taxonomy): Eukaryota > Metazoa > Chordata > Ceratodontiformes > Ceratodontidae > Neoceratodus > Neoceratodus forsteri. The sequence continues at coordinate 112,799,942 of CM028134.1, forward strand.
TACTTGGAAGTCAGCAAACACCTTCATTTCCCACTACCACGTCGACCTTGAGTCATGCTGGTTTTGGGTCCTCGGTTCTCCAATCTCTCTTTCCTAAGTAGGGGGTGTGCGCCTTGCCTCCCTCCTCCCAGAGAACTGCTAGGAGTCTGCCAGACAGTGTGGAAGAACAACATATCCACGCTCCTAGAAAAACAGGTTCAGGGACATGGATATGTTGTTCATCCACACTTATTGGCAGGTTCATACCGCTTTAAATCTTGCTGGAAGGTCTTCAAGCTGGCTCCTCCACCCACCGGGTGGTAAACTCTCGGCTCCGCCCCATGATGCCAGATCTTCCTTACGCGCAAGCTCAGGTTTCCTCCTTAGCGCTCTGATTAAAACTGGTTCCTAATACTTGAGATGAAATCAAAAAGTTTTTGCTAAAAGACTTGGGTCTTCTTCTCCCTCATGGCTACGATGGACCATCGACTCCCGGTTTCTGGAGGTGCCCTTGCGGGCAGAAGATGTCTGGGAGCGGATCGCACTCACGATCGTCTACTGCCTGAGCCTTGAGCACGACCCGCAGGCCCTGCGACTTGTGCTGTTCCTATGCCGGCCTCGTCCTTGAGGCCATTGCTGCCCGATTACCAGCTAGGCGCCCAGAAAATAATCCCACGGTGAAATCTAAAGAGGCCCGATTGGCGGTGTCGCGGCGGGCTCGGCGAGATCCTTCCGAGCAGATGATCGCCCTCGAAGAAGAGGCGGCGCGGGCCGCCTACCTCAGCTACGACATTTGTCGCTCTCTCTCAGTGCCTCATACTCTGCTTCTTTAAGGGCTTTGTCTGATCCTCTCGTGAAAGGTGAGGGTCCAACTTCTCGGGACCTTTTTCCAGGTCCAAAAGAGCAAAAGTAAGTCTCTCCGTCGGCGGCTCTTGGGGCGGAAAGATCCCCTCCCTTGTCAACAGTCGAGCCTGTTGAGCCCTCAGCTTTCGGTCACTGGCTTCCACGGTGTCCCCGTCAGGCCAGTTGACCGAGACTCCATCGGCCAGCGGTGATTTTCTCGACCCGTTGAGCAGGTTAATAAACTCAAGCTGAAATCTCTCCGGTTCCCGGTGGGATGAAGATCCAATCGGCTTGTCTGTGCCTCGGTTCTGGAGCCTTTGGTGGGATCGTCCGAGCGAGGAAGAGTACCGATTTCCGACACTTCTCCTCGGCCCAGGTCGAACTTCGAGTCTCGGTCTTGGACATCATCTAGTTCAACTGATCCGCCCGCCATAGGCGTGTCGGCCTGTGACAGCGTGCCGCGCTCTCCTCCCGGTTGAGGGAGGCTTTGCGCCAAATTCGCGTCGAATCACGAGGAACATGTGGCAGCAACTCACTTTTGACCGAGAATAAACCGACCCAGTAAATCTTCCCCAGCCATTAAGTGGCTGTCACTGGAGCAGCCGAAACAACCCCTCGTTGTAGTCTAGGAGCCTTGTCTCAGGCCAGTTGTTCGGCCAATTCCAGCTGCCCCACCGATTCTGGTGGAACCTCTGCCTCCACAGCCATTAGTTGGGGCTCCGACCAAAAATTCTCGGTTGGCCTTGGGTTTGCCCCATAGGCTGTCTGTCACCCTCACTCCCGATAAACCTCAGCAGGTGGAGGGTGGCTCAGGGTGAGGCAGCTCTTTGAGACTCTTCTGAGTCAATGATAGTTCCTCCCTCTTCTCAAGCATGGACTTGGAGTCCTCGGGAGGAGCAGTCAATGAACGATAGCCTAATCCTTCTTAGGGTTGCTTCAACTCATCTCGGAGTCCCCCAGGATGGCTCCAACCACGTTCTAAGCAGGCCAGGTATCCCTCACATGGAGATTCTGGACAGGATTCTCACGGAGGCCTTTCCGGTGCGCGAAGCCATAGTGGAGTCGGCCTTGGAACTTCAGCAGCGTCTACTTCCTGCCCTCGCCTTCGACCAGGTTGGCCAGGAAAGTGTCGAGGTCTGGTTCCTGTCTGGTTTGAACACCCTCGGCGAGGGATTGGTTACAGACAGCGTTTTCCGGTGCGAAACGCCAAGGATGTGGACAAACCTCCGACAAGAATCCAGAAATTGGATTATGCTGGTGAAAAGTCATGCTCGTCCTCTCTCGGCCCGTCAGGCCAGTTCGGCGTCCTCATGGCACTTTTCTCATGCCCTGTTGGGCTCCTGGATGGAGTTGTCCCTCATCTTCCGCCAGATCTGCAGACTATGGTCAGGCAGGTGCGGGACCAGGGCAGGGCAGTGGCTAAACAGCAGCTCCAGACTGGCGTTGAACATCGAGGGACTGCGTGCCAGGTCTGTGGCTGCCATCGTCGTCGGGCTTGGCTGAGGATATCCGCACTTTACCTCGGATTTTAGCTAGGTTGGCCGGTGTTCCCTTTTGAGGACTGACCTCTTTGACACCCTGGGGTGGAAGGTCACCTGCAGAGGATCGAGAATCAATACCTTGGACTCAGTCTCTTCCGCTCAGAAGGACAAAGGCTGCAGAAGCCACAGCCTAAGCCCTTTGGTCGCTTCTCGCCTGCAGCCCCTTCCAGCCCGGTAGCGTCAGGGCCAGCAGGCTCAGGCGGGTATCCCAAACCCAAACGTCGGCTTCCTCCAACAGGAAGCAGGAGGTAAAGGCCCAGAGGTCCCTCGGCGGTCCTCCTCCAAAGCCTGCCCAGTAGCCAGACTGAGGTGTTGCCCCCATCCCATCACCTCACCCCTAGTTCCCCGTGAGAGATGGCTCAGACACTTCCTTTCCACCTGGTCGCTGTTACCAACCGGACAGGTGGGTATTGAAGGTGTGGAAAAAGGCCTACCTCTAGAATAGAGCAGGCCCGCCCTTCAGAGCCAGTCGCGCCTCGGGTGCATCACCTCACGGCGCAGTCGAGCGAACATGCATGTCTCCTCCTCCAAAGGAGGTGATCATGGAGGTGGGACCCCCTTCCCAGACCCGAGTTCGTGTCCAGGTATTTCCTGGTTCAGCAGACCGGGGCCTGGCGCCCCATTCTAAACCTGCGACCTGAACAGAAATTTCCCTAAGGTCTAGGACCTTCAGAATGATCCTCTGGCGAATAATACCATCTCTGGAACAAGGCGTGTGGTTCTGCTCTCTGGACCCGGGGCCTGCGTTCTTTCCAGTCCTATCCGTCGAAATCGCCGGAGATTCCTCCGCTTCGGCGGAAGGATCCTCTTGAGTTCAAGCCATGCCTTCGGCTTATCTCCAGCTCGGTCTTCACCAAAATGCATGGCAGTGGTGACAGCATTCTCTTGACGCTGAGGTCTAGGTGTACCCTTACCCCTGGATGATTGGCTGATAGCAGCCCCTCAGGCAAAATTGAAGCGGTCCAGTCTGGCCTCCAGGTTTGCTCTCAAGTGGCCTTCTCTCATCAAGCAGGCCAAGGCAGACAGGAAACTGAGCTGGCCGTTGATCCTATTCATCGGGCAGAGCTCGTCTCTTCGAGCCAAACCACGGCTCGGTTCTGAGATGAGTTCTTACCTCCTTTGCCCAATCATTCTGGTTGGGCAATCGCCCTGCCGGGACTTCCTGCGCCTCCTGGGTCTCATGGCGGCCTGTACCAGCGTGGTCCGTTGGGCGCGGCAGCACATCGCCCCCTTCAGGAGGGACTGGCCGGCGGTGGTCACAACACTGCGATCCATTGGACCAGCTAGTGACAGTGACCCAGGAGATATGGAAACGCTCTCCAGTGGTGGAACGTTCCATCCCATCTGCAGAAAGGCATCCCGTTAATCACTTGACTGGCGGTCTCTATCGACCGATGCCTCTCTGATGGGTTGAGGGTGCCCATCTGGGGGCTTACCGGTCTGCGACCTCTGGTCCCAGGGTCGATGCCACATCAACCTGCTGGAGCTCAAGCGGTCGCCTAGCTCTCACCTTTGCTCCGTTCCTCCGAGGTCAAGTGGTCCCAGGAGTCAGACGGACACCCGCGACCATGTACCCCTGAACAGCCAGGCGGGGCAGCTCCATGCTTCTGTGCAAGGAAGCTCTCCGCATTTGGTCACTCGTCGCAGCCTGGGCCGGATCTCCTAGCCATTCATGGCAGGAGCCTCCAACACCCTGGCCGATGCCCTGGCGGATGAGGACTGCATCTCCGATGGTCTCTCCTGCCAGAGGTAGCACAAATCTGTTCTCCACTGGGGCACACCTCAGGTGGACCTGTTTGCCTCAAGGGAGAATCACGAAGGAGGCTGTTTCTGCCCGCCCCCTCAGCAGGGCTCGCTGCAGGGGGATGCCTTCTCAGGCTGTGGACCCCGGGCCTCTCATCGCCTTTCCCATTTCCCTTGATTTACAAGGTGCTTCTCAAGACAAGGAGGACAAGGCGCAGGTGATTCTGATAGCCCCAGACAGCCCATGAGTTCAAGGTACCAAGATCTCCTCAACCTCAGCTACAGGCTCGAGGCAGCTTCCAGCTCGCCCGGACCTGCTCTCAGTCAATCAGGAAGGTGTTCCATCAGGACCTTCAATCCCTGCACCTGACCCTGGTTCCTAGCGGCTAGAGTTCAGGCCTTGGGTCTTTCCGGCGAGGTCCTCCAATGTTGTTGAGGGCATCCGTGAGTCGACCAGAAATGTATGCTAAATGAAGAGGTTTTCCATTTGGTGTCAAATGAAACGGATCCTTCTCCTGTTCCTTAGCAAGCATTTTGGACTCTTATAGTCCTTTCTAGTCAGGGCTTAGGTTGGCCGACCTAAAGGTACTGGCAGCCATCTCTGCTTGCGGGCGGGCCGTGCTGGAGCAGTCGAGTGGCGCGGAGAAGGTGGTCTGGGCGCTTTTTCAAGGCCTTGATCATTCCCCTCGGTGCGAGAACTTCCACCTCCGTGGGTTACTGCTGAGCATGGCAAAGCTCATGGGCAAGCCATTACGCACCAATGCACAGGTGTGAACTCTCAACTGTCATGGAAGACCGCCTTCTTGGTGGCTATCCGTCAGCCAAGGATGGAAGAACTCCAGGTGCTCTGCATTGAGTCTCCTTACCTGGTCTTCCACAGGGATAAGGTTGTCTCCCCCGAAATTCCTTCGAAGGTGGTGTCGGAGTTTCCTTAACCAAGGTGTTGACTCTGCGGTGTTCTATCCCAATCACACCTCGGAGGCAGAATACAGGCTCCATGCCATGGACCCTAGTAGAGCGCTCGCTTATTATAAAGCACTACGGCTGAAATTCGGGGAAAGGTTCGCCAGCTGTGTTTGTCACCTAAGCTGAACGCCTGGCAGACCTGCAGCCAAGCGGACTGATAAGCAGGTGGGTCACCTCCTGCATAGATCTCTCCTATAAGTTGGCGGGCATGGAGGCCTCCCAGAGGGATAAGAGCTAATTCTACCCGTCATACTGCTGCATCGGTGGCTGGTTCAGGGGCGTCCCTATCCAGAAATCTGCAGGCTGCTACCTGGAAGTCAGCAACACCTTTGTAACCATTACCACATGACCTTGAGTCACTTCGGGATGCTGGTTTGGGGCCTCGGTTCTCAGTCCTATTCCCTAAGTAGAGGGGTGTGCTTGCCTCCCTCCTCCCGGAGAACTGCTAGGAGTCTGCCAATAAGTGTGGATGAACAACATATCCATGTCCTAGAAATACAGGTTACTCACCTGCAACAGGAGTTCTAGGAATGGTATATGTTGTTCATCCACACCTACCGACCTCCCTGGCTTGACGCGCACAACCTGAGCTTCAGCGGGCAGATCTGGCGTCATGGGGGCGGGGCCGAGGTTTTACCACCGGTGGGTGGGAGCCAACGAAGACCTTCCAGCAAGATTTAAAGCGGCAAGGAACCTGCCAATAAGTGTGGATGAACAACATATACCATTCCTAGAACTCCTGTTACAGGTGAGTAACCTGTACTTACTCACCTGTGACAGTAGTTCTAGGAGTGGTATATGTTGTTCATCCTGCCTACCAACCTCCACCACCAAGCGCACCACCTTGCTGCCAGCGGGCTAAGATCTGGCGTCATGGGGCAGAGCTGAGGTATGTACCACCCGGGTGGGTGGGAGGAGCCAGCTTGAAGACTTCCGGCAAGATTTAAAGGGGAAAGGGACAATGCCAGACAGTGTGGATGAACTACATATACCACTCCTAGAACTACTGTTACAGGTGAGTAACCTGTTTGTTCTGTTCACTGGATCTACAGGACGCATTCTTTCACATCCCAGTCCATCCCATCAGCGGTTCCCCTGCCTCAGGGTCGAAGGGGCCCTGTACAACTTCCAAGCCATGCTGTTCGGCCTATCATAGGCCCCTCGGGTCTTCACCAAGTGCATTGCAGTGGTGGCGGCCCACCTTCGGCGTCGAGTCAGAATCTACTGTTATCTCAACGAATGGCTCTTTACAGGTTCCTCTCTTCAGGAGGTGGAGAGGTCCAGGGATCTGGCCCTCAAACCTGCTCCCAACTCGACCTCCTGATCAACGAGGCCAAGTCGGTGCTCGTGCCCTTTCAGGTGATGGGCTTCATCGGGGTAGAGCTCTACTCCGGTGGACAGAGCGGAGGTTCTCTCCTCCTTTGACCGATCATTTCTGGTTGGGCACTTGCACCTTTCCCGGGACTTTCTGCGCCTTCTGAGTTACATGGCGGCATGCACCTTAGTGGTCCTTTGGGCCCGGTGGCACATGCGCCCCCTCCAATGGGAGCTGGCCGCCCAGTGGACTCAGCGATATGATCATTTCGACCAGCTGATCACTGTAACCCAGAAGATGTGGGACGCTCTCCAATGGTGGACCGCCCCAGACCGGTTGCAGGAAGGGATCACGTTTGTCGGCCCCGAGCCGACTGTCGTCCTTATGACGATGCCTCTCTCATGGGCTGGGGAGCCCACATGGGGGACAACAGGACCCTTGGGTTCTGGACCCCCAAGGTGTCCCAATGCCGCATCAACCTGTTGGAGCTCAGAGCAGTCAGACTGGCATTGTCAGCTTCTCTCCTCAGCTCTAGGGTCAAGTGGCTCAAGTCCAGACGGACAATACCACGACCATGTACTACCTCAACAAACAGGGCGGCACGCACTCCCTTCTGCTGTGCAAGTAGGCACTCCGCATCTGGACCCTCGTAAGCGGTTGGAGGCGGTCTCCTAGCCATCCATGTGGCAGGAGCCTCGAACCAACTAGCTGATGCTCTCCCAGCCATTATAGGCCAGACACATCCACCAGTGAATCTCCATCCAGAGAGTAGTTCACGGCCTGTTCTCCCATTAAACAAACCGTTGGTGGATCTGTTTGCCTCCAGGAAACACCAAGCTGAACTGTTCTCTTCTGCTCCCCTCAGCAAGGCTCCGCTGCAGGGATGGTTCTCAAGGCCATGGACCCTCTCGCCTTCCTCCATTTCCATTGATCCAGAAGGTGTTACTCAAGGTAAGAGGGACAAAGCGAAGGTGATTCTGGTAGTCCCAGACTGGCCCGCCAGTTCTGGTACCCAGATCTCCTCAGCTTCAGCTGCAGACCCCCAGAGCTGCTTTGTCGCCTGAACCTGGTATCTCTGAACCAGGGAGGTCAACATCAGACCTTCAATCCTGCACCTCACAGCCTGGTACCTGGCTAGGTTCAGGCTTTGGGTCTTTCAAAATGTCTACACGTGGTGAGCATCCAGAAAAATCGACCGAAATGTTATGCCTTCAAATGGAAACGTTTTCATTTGGGTGTCGAAATGGTCTGGAGCCCTTATCCTGTTCCGTAACTAACATTCTCGAAACCCTTTGATAACGCTCAAAAGCCTATGGTCACCGATCCAGGGTGCGCCTGGCTATCTCACCTTACCTGGCGCAAGCCATCAGCTGACATTGGCTGGAGACTGTGCTGGGCGCTTTCAAGCCTGGCTCACTATCCTCGATGCGTGAACCGCACCTCCGCAGGATCTGTTGGTTTTAGAAGCTCATGGGAAAACCTTTGACCCATGCAAATGTAGCTGCCCATGGTGGAAGACGGCTTTCCTAAGTGGCTATCATCTGTCAGGACAGGGGCTTCAGGCACTTCGGTGGACTCCATATCTGATTCACAGGACAAAGTTATCCTTTAGAAGGTGGTGTCAGAGTTTCACCTTAACCAGGTGTTACTCTTCAGTTTACTACCTAATTACCACCCGGGCCTTGATACAAACCCCATACCTTGGACCTGGATGTGCCTCTCCTATTACAAGGAGGGGCAGCGGAAAAAATATGAAGGTTCACCAGCTGTTGTCTCGCTGAAGCCACTTCTAGCAGATCTGCAGCCAAGCAGACCACAGCAAGATGGATTACATCTTGCATAGGTCTGTCGATGGTTGACAGGCAAAGGCCTCCAGAGGATAGGCTAATTCACCTGGCATACTGCATAGTGGCTGCTTCCTGGGACATCCCTATCCAGAATCTCGGGGCTGCTACAGGGAGTCAGTAAACAATTATTCCCTATCCATGACTTGAGTCAGTGCCGAATGTTGGAACCCTCGGTCTCAATCTTTATTTCTAAGTAGGAAGTGTGTGCCTTGCTCCTCCTCCCAGAGAACTGCTAGGGTCTGCCAAAAGTGTGGATGAACAACATATCTACGCTCTAGAAGAACAGGTTCAGGGACGTGGATATGTTCAATCACACTTAATGCACTACCACTAAATCTTGCTGGAGGTCTTCGTGGCTCCTCCCACCCACCTGGTGGTAAAACTTCAGCTCCGCCATGATGCAGATCTTCCTTACCGCCTGGAAGCTCAGGTTCCTCCTTAGCGCAGTCGTTTTGAGCCTGGATCCACTCTTGAACCAAGAAAATTACTTAAATTAAAGACTGATCTTCACCAACCCTATGGCTCGCTGGACAAATCGACTCCGGTTCGTGGTGCCTATGGGCAAGATGTCTGGACAATCCGCACTCCGCGAGCGTTTACTGCCTGGGACTGGCCCACGATTCGCAGGCCCGTGACTAATGCAAGTCCTTTTCGCTACGGTCTTGGGACGCGGCCGAATTACAACTCGAGCGATAAACATTATCCACCGGTCTAGTCAAAGGCCCTTGGGCGGTCTCCCCGACTGCGGGCTCGGCTGACAGCCGAACAGTGATAACCCTCGGAGGTGTGCCAGCGCATCTGCATCTTCCTCGATCGTCATTATCCCCTCCTTGGGCTCCTCCTAGCTTCTTTTAGACTTCCAGTCCCTCTCCACCACCGGAGAAGGCCTTGGGACATTCTCGGTCCAAAAAAGGACTCAAAGGTAGGTCCCACCATCAACGCTGTGGGAACGGGAAATCCCCTTCTGGATGATGCGCAGTGAACCCGATTCGAGTTGCGGCTGAGCCGCTGGCTCACGGTGTCCCCATCAGGTCAGCGGCCAGACACCCGTCAGCGTGAAGACCATTCTTGACCGTCGGATGGTCTGTGGACTGGAAAGCAGACAACCCTTCACCGCTTCCGGTGGAAACTGAGACTTGCCTGTGCCTCCTGTGCGGTCATGATTAAGGTCCTGCTGAGAGGCCGGGTTTCCCTGCCCCTCAGACCCACCGGAATCCGAAGGTCTCTGTCTGGGACCTATTCAGGTCCAGCCAGTCCTACCGACGTGGCGGTCTCTGTCTCAACACCATGGGCGGCCCACCGTTCATCCTCGCCGTCCTCTTCGGTGGGCGTCGGCGCTCTAAGGATCTAATGTGGCAGCAATACGTATCCAAGAAGCCCAGCTCAGTCCCTTCTGCCCAGTAGGTGGCTGTCACGGAGGCGAGAAACACCTCATAGTAGTCGAGCAGCCAAAGCCGGCACCGGTTGTTAGGCGAAACCAGTAAGCCACTCATTGTGGTGAACCGCCTCCACAACCTAAATCTGGGGCCCTGACCAGAATTCTTGGTCAGGTCAGGACTGCCCACCAGTTGCCGAACACCCGCTCCCGATCGACCTCGGCAGGTGGAGGGTGGCTCAGGTCTCGACACTTGTTCAACACCTCTGAGTCTGATGGCCAGCCTCTTCTCAGGCGGCAGCATCAGGTCCTGGGGTCAGTCGAGTGGACGATAGCCCATCTCGTTCCTTGGAAATGCGGCTCATCTCAGGTCCGTGGGATGGCTCAAGCCCATTTCAGAATGGGCCAAGTATCCTCAAGGATACTGGACGAGGAATTCCCCGGAGGCCTTTCACGAAGCCATTGTCACCTGGCCTGGAGCTATAGCACAGCCAGCTTCTTGTCCATCACCTTCAACCAGGATGGCTCAAGTATGCTGTCCCGGTTCCTCTCTAGTTCTCTAAGCATCCCGCCCGGAGGAGCAGTGACCGACAGTGTTTCTGGCGTTCGAGGCATCGGGATGGACAAACCACCCGATAAAGAGTCCAGAAACTGGACTACTCCAGGCTAAAAGTCTATGCTTCCTCCCTAGCCTTGTTAGGCCAGCTCGGCGTCCTGATGGCACACTTTTCATATGCCCTTTTGGGCTCCCTGGATGAGGTGATTCCTCATTTCCCAGCTGACCTTCAAACGATGGTCAAGTAGGTGCGGGATCAGGGAAGGACAGTGGCCAAACAGCAGCCTTAAACTTCCTTGGACATCACTGACTCGTGTGCCCGGTCAGGAGCGGCCGCAGTGGCCATGCGCCGCAGAGCTTGACTGCGTAGCACCATCTTTACAGCGGATACCAAGCGCAGCTGGACGTTCCTTCTTGAATACCAACTCGGTCGGTGGAGGTCATCTGCACCGGATCGAAGTCAATGCCACCTTGGACTCTGTCGTCTGGAAGGACAAAGGCGCCAGCAGCAGCGTAAGCCCTTTAGTCCTTCTGCCCCTCACATGTCGGCCCAAACACCAGCATCAGGGGCCAGCAGGCTCGCGCCCCCAAAGCCAAGCCTGCCTTCCGCCAGCAGGAAGCAGGAGAAGGTCAAGTGGCTCCTCAGCCGACTTCCTCCAGCCTGCCCAGTGACGGGTTGAGGTGTCGCCCCAACCTCGTCACTCCTCCCAAGTTCCCCATGAGAAGACAGCTCGCCACCCTTTCAGCCTGGTCGATATCACCGGACTGGGTGTTGGAAGTGATGAGAAGGTCTGCCTCTGAATTGAGCAGTCCCACCATGGAAGTGTCACCCAGGCGGCTGGAATCTGCAACCTCTCTGTCGGCTCATCGGCCGACACCTCTCCTTCAGAAGGTGGCGGATCCTCCACCGACCCGGGTTTGTCCAAGTACTTCCTAGTCCCAAAATGAGCGGGGCTGGCCCATTCCTGAACCTACACGACCTGAACAAGACCCTAGGTCCCGTACCCTCGGATGGTCACCCAAGCTCATATCATTCCATCCTTGGGCAGGCGTGGTTATGTTCTCTGGACTCAGGACGCGTTCTTTCACGTCCCAATCCTCCATCTCTGGCGATTCCTCCACTTCAGGCAGGGATCGCTACAGTTCGGGCCATACCCTTGACTCTCTCCAACTCCCAGGGTGTTTACCAAAAGCATAGCAGTGACAGCATTCTTACGGCACTGAAGGTCCGGGTGTAACCTTACCTGGGCGACTGGCTGGTGCAGCCCCTCAAGCTGGAGGTGGGCGCTCAGGGATCTAGCCCTCCAGGTCTGCTCTCAAATTGGACTCCTCATCAATAAGGCCAATCAGACTCGTGCAGCCCCAGGCGTTCAGTTCATCGGGCAGGCTCGACACTCTTAGGCAGAACCGGCTCCTGGCGGACAGGGCGAGGTCCTTTCCTCCTTGCCAATCATTTCTGGTTGGGAAGTGCACCCTCCAGGAACACGGAACCAGTGACCTGCACAATGTGGTCAGTGGGCCGCTGGCGCTTCCTGCAAGGGGGCTGACCGCCAGTGGTCACAGCACTCTGGTCCTCTGGACCACCCAGTGACTATGACAGGAGATGGATGGCATCAGTGGTGGCTCGTTCAGCTCATCTGCAGGGAATCCCGTTTGTCTGCCAGAGCCACGGTCACTCTGATGAGTTGGGGTGCCCATCTGGGGGGTAAGGCCTGACCTCTGGTCCCCTCAGAGTCTCGATGCCACATCAACCTGCTGGAGCTTGAGCAGTCCAGCAACCCTCACGCCTTCACTTCGTTTGTGGGGTCAAGTGGTCGGTCAGACGGACAACACCGACCATGTACTACCTAAACCGTTAGAGCGGATGCACTCCTTGCCTCTGTGCAAGGCTCTCCATACCAGTCTCTCTTGAGCAGACTGGAGGATCTCTGGCAGTCATGGGAGAGCCTTCCACACTCTGGCGATGCCTTCAGCGGATAGTGCGCATCTCATGAGTGGTCTCTCCTGCAGAATAGTACAGATCTGTTCTCACTGGGCACTCCTCAGGTGGACTCTTTGCCTCAGGGAATGAGAAGCTGAGGCTGTTCATACCCACCCCCGCAGAGACTTGCTGCAGGATGCCTCTCGGGCGTGGACCCGGGCCTCTTCTACCCCTCCATTTCCCTTGATCCAGAGTGCTTCTAAAGGCAAGAGGACAAGGCACAGGTGATTCTGGTAGCCCCAGACTGGCCCAGGACCTGGAATCGATCTTCCAGCCTCAGTTCCAGCTCCAAGGCAGCTTCCAGCGCCGGGCCTGATCTCAATCAGCAAGGGAAGATACTCACGGACCTTCAATCCCTGCTCTTGACAGCCTGGTTCCTGGCGGCTAGAGTTCCAGGCAGGTCTTTCAAGAGG